>OV277354.1:11261785-12544642 GCA_922984085.1 Sicus ferrugineus
ATTATCGCTTTGAATTCGAATTCGGGACGAGATCTGTAATGACAATGTCCCACTAAAAACTTGTTTTGGGCGGTTTGTATATAAATTAAAGCCGGTGTTGGATTCATACTTCCGGTTTTTCTGTGAAGAACGTTCAGTCCGTTATTGTTTCCCGGGAAGAAATGTAATTTATAGCTCTCCCACACACCGTTAAAAAACAACGAATGCGTACAAAAGTAAACGATGGAAACATTTTCTGCTTGACTTGCGTGACTTCAAGTTAAGTTGTGTGGGCCGAAGTGCAAGAATTCCAAGACATCAAGAGTTCGACCAACTTGAACTTGACACAGCAGTACCGTTATTGCGGTTGCTGTTGTTGTTGTTGTTGTAGTAGTAGTAATAGTAGTGGTTGTTGTTGTTGTTGCTGTTGTTGTTGTACCTGCTTGGCCCAGTTGTTGTGCCTTAGTGGCCCAAAAAATTGTTGTCAATTGCGTGAGGTTTTCGGGTTTTTTCTTTTCGCTTTCTTCTTCTTTTTCTGTCTGAAGAAGAGAACAGGATTTTCGTAGGCCTCTTGAACCCTTTGGCCGAGATGAGACTCTTTCGAAGTCGGTTTTTTCACTGACTTTTCTGCGTCTCTCATTTTTGTAGTCTCCTAACCAGTTGCCGCCTGCCCTCCCTTTCAACGCTTTGGGGACAAAATTTCATTATAGCTCTTCTATACTTTCGCTGCGCACGTCTTCCGCTGCGACTGCACGACTTGGCTGAAGTGGACTGGATGGACTGTCGCCGAGTGCGGTCCGGTCTGGTCCGCCCGTTCATCCGTCCGGCCGTCGTTTGGCTGGCTGTCGTGCTCAGTAACACGGTAAGCCTGAACCATAAAGTCTTTCACTTCTTCATTCACGTTTTTAGTTGAGTGGCGAACGGCTTGGGATACGAACGCGCGATCCATACCGCGATCCGGAGAAAGAAGAAGGCATTGGTATTCGGTATCATCTTCGCATGCGGAGAGAGCAAATACTTTTCCTAGGTGTGCGTCGGTATTTTTCTCATTTCTCGGCCGTATCGAGTGATCGAAGGTGGTGGCAGACGCAACAGAATCGGTGTGTAGTTGTTTCTTTTTTTTTTGTTTTTTTTTCCCCGTTGACATGGCCAACAATCATCGCCAGTATTCATTCCATGGTGGCGAGAAAGTGAAAATATTAGCGATGACACAGAAGAAAGAAGAGAAATTTTTGTGAAATGATTTGTGGTAAAAATTTTTACAATTTTTATTAAGTCAACAAACAAAAAGGAGAAAAGAACAAAAAAGAATAGAAAAATTTGGAATTCCAGAATAAGAGCCTGCGTAGGTACACCGCGAAGATATACTCGTGAAAGTTGTGAAATTCTTTTAAAATTCAAATATTGTAAACGTCTTTAACATTTTTATCGCAAAATTTCGAGTTCGTGTGTTGTGAAATTTTTTATTGTCACAGAGCGCCTAGAATTATGCAATAAACTGGTATATCGTTGCCACGCCTTATGACAAAACCATGTAAATGACAAAACCGCGTGAAAAACATTCTGTTGTTTATAGAGAGGATTACGTAAAATTTTGCTGAGATATTTGAAATCCCAAATAATAAACGTGTGTTGAAAAATGTATATATTTTGTTTCTGTTTAATGCTAATTTTTTAACGCTAGTGGTTAACCTTCAGTTTTTATATTGGACTTTTAATATCCAAATGTGTTTTTTATATTTTTGGGAGTTGTGGGAATTGCTTTTTCAATTTCAACGTCTTGACCTTCTTAACGTTGGGTTTCCTTAATTGCGAAGTGAATTGTGATCTCGTCTCGTGTTGATAATCGAGACTAGAATGCGGATTGCTATATCCCGAATCTCGATAAATATCGATCATACGCTTCACTAAATTACATTGAGAATGTAATTTAAGGAAATATTTATGTAGCGGAAAGAGTCAAACGATTTATTACGCATTTTTTCGGAACAATAATAATAATAAAATTTCTGGGCTTTTTTTTCTTTCGTCTTATAATTCGCCATTAGTTTCTTGTTTTGATCAACATGGCTTTTTTAATCGAGACGATAAGATATTTCGAAATTTGCTTTTTCTGTTGACATGATAGCCGAGAGATAGAATAACAATAAAAGAAAATGAATAAAAATGGAATAGCATAAAGTAAATCAAGGTAAAGCCAGATAAAATGAAATAAAGAAGCAATAAAACAAAGTTAATTTAAAAAATAAAAAACTATTGAAATAAAACAATTCATTTTTTAAAGGAGACAAATTGGTGTTAAAACTTATTTGCAGCAACGAAAATATATGCATTTATGTCAGAAGGGTCAGTTTGATAAACAAAAAAGGTAAATAACAAGAAACTTAAAAATCTACCTGAAATTGTGAGTGATTATTTACGAATGATATTTACACATTCATATAATTTTGCACCACCACCAACATAAAGCCATACACACACATGCCTGGTTAGCCTTTGTAAGTGTAAAGTCACACGCATTTTAAGATAAAGATAAACGATTTTTACTAACTCATCATCATAAGCAACAACAACAACAACGGCTCGACAACAACACTAATTCCGGTTGAGATCGTCGACGCTTAGCCACGATCACGGTCAGTCGCCGCCATTGTAGATGCCGCCATCTTTGATTGCAAAAATTCACTGTGTATTTATTACAAGATTAATCAAAAAAAAAACGGAGATTTTAAGCGAGCAAGTGGAACAAATAAAAGGAGGGAGAGAGATAGAGAGAGAGAGAGAGAAAGAGAGAGAGAGAAAGAGAGAGAGAGAAAGAGAGAGAGAGAGAGAGAGAGAGAAAGAGAGAGAGAGAGGGAGAGCGCGGCCAGTAAGTGCAAGAGGAATAGTTAGAGAAATGAGGAAGATAAAGATGAGTAACAAGGCAAAACCGAAGATTAATATCGAGTAATTGTTTAATTTTGCACATTCGCCATTTTTCTATGAAGTAATTTTAATATTTTGCATCAAAGCGTCATTAAAGGTTATCACAGTACATATATCGTGTTCAATATTGAAATTAAGTGTAATTTAAAATACTCCACAAACACACACACACACACACACACATACGCGCGCGCGAACACAAACAAACGTTAATTTTGAAATATTTAAACGTTCGTATGCGGAGAACACCGACCACTTCGCCTCAAGTGACCCACTTCCACCTGATTGTAGTGCCTGCGACATTGTCGCTCGTGCCGCTTCGCCTTCTCATTCATTCATGACTCTTCTCGGTTGTTGTTTTTTGGCTTTATATTTGTTTTTTTTTTAGCTGACCCACTTCCGTTTCGTATAAACTTCAGTACGTTTAAATGCGTTGGTTGTATTATAAATATTTGAAATTATGTCTTCGACATTCCAAAAATAACTTAATAAATTTCAGAAATTCCAAATAATTGTAAGTAATAAATTTACAAATTGAAAGACGTATCAAATGAGAATTGAAATAAAGAAATAAAAACTGAACTAACTGAAAAATACTTGATACCAAAAACTTTTCTGGCTGTTTGATTTAAAATTCTGACAAGTGGAATCAAACCTTGAAAATGTTATTCTAAATCCTCAAATTTATAAATCGTTCCCAACAAAAGCTTAGGAACTTAAAAAGCTAAGGATAGACTGATTTCCGAATGGGTTACTCAAGAACTCATCTAAAACTTATCTATTCCCCAAAAAAACTTTTCTAAAAACGAAGAACTTTGTGTTTTCCTTTGAAAACTTTGCGATCCGTCAAGGTGAACGAACTTCCTCAGATGGAGCTTCCAAATACTGAAATTTGGAAATTTCATATTGCATCCGCTGAACATCTTCCCGCACGAGGTCGCAATAGCTCGCCGGAACATGGAATATGAGGTCTGGGAACTTCAATTTCGGTAGTTATTGATTCCTTCCTTTAACTGCAGATGCCTTATAGAAAATGCTACTGATAAATCCTTCCGAAAGTTGTATTTAGCTGTGCTAAAATACTAAAATCTCGTAGCTGTTTTTGCCATACGTTATGCTTATGTAACTTGGATATACGATATTTCTAACTATCAATGAACCAGTCTGTTGGTTCAACTAAGCAAGCTGCAAAAGCTTTCTGTGGAGTGAATTTTCTTGACAACTTTTTACGACTTTTGCTATTTTATTTCCTTTTTTGTACAATGCTGTAACCTGATTAACTAGATTTTTTGTACCGGTATTACTTACCGTTATTTTTGGAGAAGTAAAATTACTTCAGTTTTGGTGGTAAATATCTATTTTAACTGATACACCAAAAAATTAAACCAATTAAGGTTTTTCTCACGAGAAAATCAATTAAAAAATTGATAACTAATTGAAAATTCCGTTGTTGATTTTTAAACTAGCAATTTAATTTGTTAATTAAAGACATAAGTTTACAAAATTAGGTAGTCGGATTATTACTGTTGCGGTGACTTCAGGTCAAGTTAAAATATAAATATGTTTTATGCTGTTTTTTAGATGATTCCAGTTATCCATCTAATCTTAGATTTTTAGATGGTTTTTCTGTGATTAGTTATCGCTATTTACGAGTACTTTCTTCACATTTTAAATATATAGATTTCCATTTTTACTAATAAAATGGTTAATATTTCTTTCTTCGCAGAAAATAAAAGAACTTCCTGCATTAGTTGTGTACGAAATTTGCGATATCTCTTCCGTACTATAAATATCTCTAACCTTACGTGGAAGTGCGTCATTTTATTTAACTATTTAATATGCTTAACCATTATTAGCTATGAACAAATCGTGTCTTGGGTTTATAAATTTTTGCTTCTCGGTTTTTTTTTTCAAGGCAAAAATGTATCTTTGTTTGCCATAAATTAAAATATACAATAAATGCAAGAAAGAAAGTAAATTTCACTTTTCCAGATTTCAGCAAGCCAAAAAAATAACAAGAACAACAAAATCACTAATAAAACTAACAACAAAAAGAAATTTAAGCAAAAGTCGTAAAAACCTTGAACGGAATTATAAAACTAAAGAATTCCACCTTTAAATCTACCATGAACTTGTACTTCTGCGGTTTGTATGTCAAGAATTTAGGCAAATCGGTGGACAAGTCGTCAGGTAGCAAGCAAATGCAAAATAACACAAATAAATTTACCAGTAACTTGTATTTCTAAAAGCAGAATGGATTTCGTACTCGGAAAACGAGAGCAACGCCTAAACGTGACAAGATTTCCTTATTCAAGCAGGTTTTGCGTTCTCGATTTTAACCCGGTTATAAAATGAATCTTTAATACGGCTGAATTTCATAAATATAACTTTCATAAATATAACTATTATTTCATAAATATAACTTCATTATCAATTAATTTGCATTTCACAAAAATAGGTCGATGAGAGCTGAGAAGGAAATATAAAAATAATTGATATCTTCTTTTATACGAAAATCATCAACGTTGTGAAATTGGTAATCGAATTTACAATGTTAGTATTAATATTTTGTGCCCCACTGTAGGAATTTTAACTAAATGGAAAAATACTCGCGATTTTTGCTACATTTTGCAACAAACTGGCCTATTAAAAGCGATTAAGGGGGTTGTGGGAGTAACAAGTGGAAACTTGAACTGATTCTTGGTTTCGTTTCTTTATAATTCCTTAATTTCTTGTATGGATGATTTTCTATTTATTAAATGTATAAATATATTTTGAACAGTTTGAAACACTTGATTTTCCTCTTATTGCAGCCCACCCGCTACTTCCTCACCTTCTTTTATTCTTCTACATAAAAATCTTTGAAAAGAAACCGTCTTGAGGTGGCCGACAAACGGCACCACTGAGCCATGAATTGTTTTTCTTGTTCTCTTGATGTGGTTCTTGTTGACCTATTTTCGCGTAATACTTGCTGTTCGTGTTTGTTGTAGTTGGTGGAGCTTGTATTTCATGGATTACAGATTCTTGTTTTAGGTTGCATTTTTGTATCTCGCTCGCATGCAATACGGAAGAGAGTTCTTAGCCGGCTTTTATTGTTAGCATTGGTAAGGTTTTTTCTTCTTTTCGTTGTTAATTTCAACATGTAGGTTTTATTTGTATTTTCTTTTTTCTTTTGCAAAATATACTTTTCTCTTTGTCGTTTTTGTTGTTGTTGTGAGAATGCATTGAAACTTGTTTTTGAACTCGATCTATTACCGAATATAAGAATGTGTATCGTTTTCCACGTTGTTAATGGCCTTAGAGTTGTTGCATTTGTTGTTGTTGTTGTCGTTGTTGTTTTTTTATTGTTGTTGATGTTGTTGTTGTTGTTGTTTACAGTATCCCTGTTTCTAGATTTTTTATGTTGGTTTAATAAAAAATTGCAACAAATGTAGTAAATTGCGTTTGCTTCAATAAGCAAAATTGTTTCCTTTTGTTGTTTTGAGTTTATAAATTATCATTTCTTTTAATCTTATGAGCAGCAATAAATGGGATAAAAACATCAACTGACAGGGAAGATTTTTCAACTGGAATTTTCAATTCAGACAATTTTATCATCACTTTAAATAATCAAAGATCTTCATATTGGTTGTCATACTTTATAACAAAATTTTTTAAGTAAGAAACTAAGAGTAAAAAAAAACTGTGGCTAATTGACAGAAATCTTGCCCTTCGAATTATTGCTAGCCTCAGAAGACAGACGGTCAATAGCCTGAGAATAGTTAAGAATAATAAAGTAGGCAGTAATGAAAACAATCAACAAAAGATTGTCGTTTTTTCGTTTTTGACAAAACAAAATCTAATCTTTACCAGGTTTATTAAAAGAGCAACATAAGTCAATGTTGATTTGTTAAATTAACATACAATATATGAATGTGAAGTCAACATATGTACAACAAAAGAATTCGAGTAATAATTATTGCGGGATAATGAAGGCAAAATGATTTTCTATTAGAGGAATTATGAAACCGATTACGCGTGAAAGAATTGAAGGAATTGAATAAGCATTGCAGGAATTGAAAAAGATTTCAAGGAATTGAAAAAGATTACAGAAAACTTTGAAAATTGAAAGAACTTTGAATAACTTATGACGCACATATATTAATTTATGCGGGATAAAATAATTCATATAATCGTTAATGACCGATTTTAGTTGTAATGGTTGTCGCTATCATTTGAGTTGCTTTGCAATTCTCAATCTTATTCTCTTTTCATTCACACGTGATTTCGCATTAAATTATATCTTAATTAAAATATCAGTATTAAAAAGAAACGTTTTCTACTCTATTTTGCCCACATTCCACATGTGGTTTCAATCCTAAAAGTGACCCTCAAAAATAGTGTGACAAAAGCGAGATAATAACAGCAACGTTGGATGTGGAAATCATTTTAGTGCAACTTTTAACACATTAAAAAAAAACGATTGTGAAACATTTTTAAAAGTCTTATTCATTCATCTCTCATCTCCGCTTACCCACGAATTGGTTTATCTGTCTCTACCCGCCTTTAGTTATGATTTGCTTTAATGATTTACAAGCTACTCACGGATCTCTTTTTAGGTTCGTTTCGTAGCGTCTGTAAATCTCGCTAATACTCGTAATGTTTCAGAGCTTTGAACGTTATTACACTGTGAAAAATGTTTATTTCTGTATTAATAAAAGGTGATTAGTTAGTAAAAATTGTTGCATTGACAAGAACTTTTGTCAAATAAAGTGAAGAAAGTTGTCTCTGTGACGAATCTTCTGTGTCAAAAAGAAAACTGTGTACATCAAATTGAAAAAACCGATTTCAAAAAGGAAACAGTAAGTGCATTCTGCAAAATTAATATGAATATTTTGATAATTACTAAAATTATTAAATCCCAAATTACTAAAATCCCAAAACGAAGGTTTCCCAGTTTTTAAACTGAGACAACTAAAACTCTAATTGCGACAATTGCAATTTTAAATTTCAAAACATTGTATATGACAAATTTTCGGGAAAAAATCTGTAGATTTAAAATTTTACATTTTAAAAATGAGTCGTTTTTAAAGTATTGTATTGTCATATTGAAGAAAATAATCGCTCGATTGACAACTGCTGTCGTTGGCTCGAAAATAATTACTTTTTCTTCAACTTAACGTAATTTTCCTTTGATATTATATTTGTTTTTGGTTTAGAGGGGAAAAGTTTCGCATTTTTTTTACCTTCAGGCTTTTTATACACATTGTTTCTGTATTTTGAAGTCAATTTTTTATGGTAAAATTAATTACATATCCTCCAAAAACTTTTAATTGAACTTTCAGCAATAAAAAGATTAATTAATTATAATTCAAAGAATGGATCGAAATCCAAAACAATGTTAAATCTTTCAGAACGTTCTGCTATTTTTACTATACGATTATGTTCTGGAAATTGTTGAGGTTAAAAACAACATTAATCAATGTCGAAAATTACAAAATAATAAATTGAACACCGCACTGATTACAGACATTTGAGCAGAACTTAAACGATTTAACTACCAATTGTTCAAATGTAGTGTTGTGTTACTTCTTCACATTATAAAACAGAATATGGAATCATATACGATATTTTATCTTTAGAACTCTTCTCACACTTATCCGTATTTCTTGTGAACCAATGGAATTTAAAAGTATTAAAAAATTTGCAACTTTAGTTTGAATAAAAATTTCCACTTTCTAAAATATTCACAAACGAAATGCCTTGAAGGACTAAAACTTTTCAATAATTTACAGGAGAATTCAATCAATATCCTCCTCAATTTTCGCACAATAGTGAATGCAGTTTTTCAATTCACAATCTCTCTATCTATTTAATATCTATGAGAATATTCTTCATTAACACTCGTCATTGTTATAGGAAAAGTATAGAAATTTCTAGATCATTGAAAACTTAAACATGACGTTTCTGTCTACATCATCGCCCTCATCTTCAATATCCGCAAACCGAGCTAAAGTTCGCGGGCGATAAAAGTTTTACTGAATTACGTGGGTCAAAGTTTTCACTTCATACATATCAAATCAAATATTTATCGTTAGAGTGGCATTGTTGTTAACATTTGTTGGATCCGATATGACGTTAAAGACGATATGACGAGTTCAAATAAATCAAATTATTCATTATTGTTTACTGAAATTTATTACTTGAACTCGGTGTGGCTCCGCAGTTCGCAGTTTTCGTGTGAAAACGCATTTTAAAAGCTTCGTATTTAAACAGATGACAGATTTCAGTTAAATATTATTGTAAAAGGCGTTAAAAACATTTTCAAGTGTTTGCATTTCTGGGAAAAACTTTTTCGTGGCAGATAGTTTTTTTATGAAAGCTCGTAATCTGTATTTGTAATATTGTGAAATATTAAAGAAAGATTCAGCGAAAACCCAATCTCTATAACGTTGTAAAATTAGCTGAAACTTAACCAGCCACGCCCTTGACTTGTCCCTTCCTTGCTCATCATTCTTTTCCTCCTTTACCACTCCATAACTTCACTCTATATCAACCTCCGTCAGTAGTACGCGTATTTACATGGTAGCCTACTACACCCCCCCCCTCTTCCCTGATCACCCTTCGCCATCACCGTCATTCACAACAGGTTACTTTTTGAGAACCGCACTTTATGAATGCGAAATTTATTCCATACAATCTTCATTCCTTGTCAGTGGATTCGAGCAACAATAGTAATGGCAACAACCACAGACAATAACATTTAACTACAATAAAAACAGCAGCAACAACAACTCATAATAACAACAACAACAACAATTAGGTACTACGAACGTCGAAGCTTTTGTAAATACATCACTCAAAAATGTTGCCTCTTCCACAGTCAGCGTTCATTTATTTGGTTTGAATCTAAGAGTTACACCTCGTTCTCACCTCGCGCTACCCCTTCATTACCCATTCGACCACTAGTATCACTAGAGAAGTGACCGACCGACCCACCGACTAACTTTCGTCGCTGCGTGCGATTTAGAAAAATAAATATAGAATAGAGAACCATCTTGCTGTGCTTTATTAGGTTTTTATCATCGGTTTGTGACGGTCGTGTAGTAAGGGAAAAATTTAAACGAGGCTTTCGGTCACAAGTTATTAGCTAACCGATAATAATAAACTTATTTAGCTTCTCGCAAGGATAATTCGCAAGGATACGAAGGAAATTAGTTGAGATTCGAATACTACATTTCGTATTTAAAATAATTACATTGATTTTCATTTCAAAGTGAAATAGTTGCAGTGATACCGACATTTTTGTAATTCTACCCCGGAATCTGCGTTATTGTTATACTCGTAGTAGCCAAAATTGCTTCTATACGCTTTTTAACCTTTTTTATTGAGTTTTGTACGAGGATTTTAGTGTTATAAGTCTGTCAAAGGCAAAACTCTATCGAAAAAGGAAAAAACCAGCGCCAAACAATGGAATACATTTAGTTTTCAAGTAAAAGTTAACAGTGATTAGTATTTTCGTGATTAAAAAAAAATCTTTAAATCGAGTTCTGCGACAAAGAAGGTAACGTTATCATTATTGTTGATATAAAAACCTTTCTATATCGGATTTTATTATCGGAAACAGCGAAGTGTAAGATGAAATTAGTGGGAATACCAGGAGCAAACGGAATATCATAATTTTTCAATAAATAAAAATAATAAAAAATGATGCTGGAAAATGTAAAATTTTGAAGATGTACTTTTCTTATTATACAAAATATTGTATAGAACTATTACAATTCTCATTACTGTCTCAATTTTGCCCGAGATCAAAACGATAATTGTCGACTCTCTCGATACCGAGGCTCTCTCGATCCCGAGGCTCTCTCGATCCCGAGGCTCTCTCGATCTCGAGACTCTCTCGATCTCGAGACTCTCTCGATCGAGGCAAGCTAAACACAACTCTGAATTCAATATTTTTCATCAAACTATAATACGGTACGAGAGAGCTTTCTTCTTCTTTCGAGACGTTGATACTTCAGACGTTGATATTCAGATTGCCCTTCGGCAATTCTCCGAAACGGTTCGAAAAGATTTCGGAATTTCCAATCTGAAATTGAATTTGAATCAAAGAAGAGTTTTCTCAATACTCTATTCTAGTTTTAATTAAAAATAACTTCGAATTTCCACATGAAAGGAAGAAGAAAATCCCGCATATTCTTCTCGAGTTAATGGAATTCGTGAAAAGGATTTCTGGAAAGGAAATTCTTGCAAAATTCAGAATTGTGGCTACATTTCGCCTAACGTGTGTTCTGGATTTAAGAATCTGTTTCCCTTTTTCTCCTGAATGTTCCTCCCACAAAGTCCCTCAAAAATTAATTGCTAAAAAGCAGATGTATTCTCTCAGAAGAGAACAACTTTTTCTCTTGCTGGATGTTGGGCTGACATTGAAGCAAATGCTGATTTCACAATAATGATGATAATTAGAAGAAATAACATCATAAATTCTGCCTTGTTGCTGAACTATTTTTTGGTCTTTAAAATATGATTCTTTTCAATTAAATTGTAAGTCATCTCTTTCGGTTGTTTGTCCTCCTTCATCGCTTTACTTTTCTCTTTTTTCCTCTCTTTCTAGTGGTTGCTCGAATGTGGACGAACAAGTTTGCTGAAGAAAACGTGGATTCCAAGCTAATTTGAAGCAAAATGAGAAAGCGTCTAAATGCAGAAAGAACATTTGTGCGCAGTTGATAAAGAAATGGCAGAAAATATTATTCGATTACACTGAGAAAATAAAGATTACAATAAATTTTATAAAGAAAAAAAGAAATATAACAAATTATTAAATGTACAATGAGATGGCATTATAAAAATTCTATAAATGAAATGAAAATATTTTAAGCTTCTCTCTACTACTTCATCTGCTAAGAACTCTTAAAATTACTAAACCACTTTACAAGTTACAAAGATATTTATTGTTCTCCGCAAAGCTAAATAAAATAACCTGTATCTTCCGTTTTCTTCCAGTGTTGGAATTTATAGTAAAAACTAAATATCTAAACTCAAGATTTAATTGAAAAAACAAACACCAGAAGCATAACAACATCCATCATATAACATTCGTCATTTTTAATTTTTTTCAATAAATGAAGTCGAAATAAATAAAAAGAAAAAAATTGAATCTATTGATTATTACTTATACAAGAGTAAAATTTATCGCACAGATGCAACTGCTTCCTAGAAAAAACAACAATAACAACAACAACAACAACAAAAAGTCTCAAATGCAATAACGACAACAGCAACAGCAACAGCAACCACTCACTAGTAAATGAAAAAAAATCATTTTCATTCGAATGCGAATATTTAACACTTGAAAAAGTAAATAAGTAAATAATAAATATTTAGAATTACTTAGAACGAGGCAACAGCAACAACAATAAGCTACACTAAACACCAGAAACTACAATTTTTACAACGCACGAAGGAAACGGAAATTGATTGAAAATTGCTGCAACAAATGCTCGAGTGAAAATAATAGAAATTAAAAGCAACCGCAGAGGCAGCTGCAGCATTATCGCCACCATTACTTGCAGCACGACCACTTCCACCATCCCCACAAATACAAACGTAACAGGAGCAAAAACAACAAACATGGCGCACACATCAAGTGAGACGGAAAAGTCTAAACATGATCTGCTGAAGTTGACGGGAAGTGGTGTCCCTCATCTGCGCGGTGGTAGCGCCAACAGCGGCGCCAGCAGCGGCGCCAGCAGCAAGAGCAACGCCTCTAAATCGGACCACTTTGGCACCGATAACGCCTACATACCGATTTCACAGTTTTACGCGGGACGCAGTGTATTCATCACCGGCGGCACCGGATTCATGGGAAAGGTGAGTGCAGGGGAGTAATGCGAGGGGGCAGAAGAAGAAGAAAAATGTTTATGGATGCATGAGCGTATGGAGAACAGTTAGGCAGGGAATTTGCTGTCGGTTCCGTTGTTATATTTTAAAAACACTACAATTAAAATCCCTGCCTAAACAACTCTTTTCAATAATAAATATTACAACACGTAAAAACTAGAAAAATGTGTGTCGTAGCAGAGTTCGTCCTTGCAACTGACGCGTGCACGACGTTTATGGCACAGAAATAGCAAACGCATTTCAGTTGTCTACCTCACCTCCTCCACCCCCACCCCCCACCCTTCTCGTGCCTTTAACAGGAATAATGAAAATGTTGGCAAGTGTTCTGAAAAGTTCTGTTCTTTTCGCAGCCTACCAACAACAATGGCAGCAGGAACAACACACAATACGAGTACAGCAGCATCAGGAGAATTAGAAACACCGCCCTCCCCCTCCCCTTCGGCAGCGTTCACAGTGGGTTGCCATGGGTGGGTAATAATTATTTCTATTATCTTCTGAATATTCTTGCCTTCCTCCCACTTAAAGAAAGGCAAGCAACTTCTTTCGCAACCCACTCTATAATCACTCGGTGCCCCATTTTTTCCTGAGTTGCCTGTACAAAGACGCTGAATGTGTCCGCTACCCCGGCGGACGTAGTAGTCACGATATTGTACTCAATTCCAGTTGCTTGGAACACTTAATTTTTCTCGTCCTTAAATGGAAGCTTATTGTTCCCATCCTCTTGCTTTATACCGGTGTAAATTTAAAAAAAAAGCGCACACAATGGCAGCAGCGGCCAGGACTCTTTCTCTATGGGTTTCTTTCACCAGGGCTAGAAACTTATAGGGATAGCGAACTACTTATTCTAAACCATAATTGCATTTAAATAAATTGAATGCACAGTTTTGAGCGCGATAATTTTAGTCCTGAATAGGGACAGATTGAAAACTGCATCCCTGATTTAACAAGCAGTTTCTGAGAAGAAAGAGGTGGCACAATGGAAGTTAAAAACTCGGAAATACTCTCTTGGTTCAATCCACATTTAGCAAACAATTTTCCACTTAACTTATGAGAAATGGAATAGACTTATCTTAGAGAAATGGAGTAAAAAGGGCATAACATAGCCCACCACAAAGGAATTTAACAAAGACCAAATGCAGAAAAGAGAAAAAGACAGAAAAGAAAGAAAATGGGAAGCTTATAGTAGGCGTAGCTTACAGCAGGACAGGATGAGATTAAAAAATGTAGGACACGAAATATACTTCGGTTTGTGCAGATCAAAGCAGTTTTTTAACCAGTAGATAAAGTTGAATCTATTGAATTCTTTTACAAGTGACCCAGACTGTTGCCCCCCAGTCTCAGAAGGCATGAGTACTCATACTCAAACTTTGTGTTGGCTTCCTCGCTCATATACTTCGATGAATTCCAAGTTCTGGATGAAAATGATAAAAGTTTAATAAAAGACCAAGAGATGCTCGATCTTTTAAAACAAAAATTGGAACCGAGAAGGCAATTCTTTACAATTGACCCAGAGGGGGGCCAATAGTCTCAGAAGGCATGAGTACTCAACTTTGTGTTGGCTTTCTCGCTCATATGCTTCCATGAAATCCAAGTTCTGGATGAAAATGATAAAAGTTTAATAAAAGACCAAGAGATGCTCGATCTTTTGAAACAAAAATTAGAACCGAGAAGGCAATTCTTTACATTTGACCCAGAGGGGGCCAATAGTCTCAGAAGGCATGAGTACTCATACACTCAACTTTGTGTTGGCTTTCTCGCTCATATGCTTCCATGAAATCCAAGTTCTGGATGAAAATTATAAAAGTTTAATAAAAGACCAAGAGATGCTCGATCTTTTGAAACAAAAATTAGAACCGAGAAGGCAATTCTTTACATTTGACCCAGAGTGGCCCAATAGTCTCAGAAGGCATGAGTACTCATACACTCAACTTTGTGTTGGCTTTCTCGCTCATATGCTTCCATGAAATCCAAGTTCTGGATGAAAATGATAAAAGTTTAATAAAAGACCAAGAGATGCTCGATCTCTTAAAACAAAAATTGGAACCGAGAAGGCAATTCTTTACATTTGACCCAGAGGGGCCCAATAGAATCAGAAGGCATGAGTACTCATACACTCAACTTTGTGTTGGCTTTCTCGCTCATATGCTTCCATGAAATCCAAGTTCTGGATGAAAATGATAAAAGTTTAATAAAAGACCAAGAGATGCTCGATCTCTTAAAACAAAAATTGGAACCGAGAAGGCAATTCTTTACATTTGACCCAGAGGGGCCCAATAGAATCAGAAGGCATGAGTACTCATACACTCAACTTTGTGTTGGCTTTCTCGCTCATACGCTTCCATGAAATCCAAGTTCTGGATGAAAATGGTAAAAGTTTAATAAAAGACCAGGAGATGCTCGATCTTTTAAAACAAAAATTAGAACCGAGAAGGCAATTCTTTACATTTGACCCAGAGGGGCCCAATAGAATCAGAAGGCATGAGTACTCATACACTCAACTTTGTGTTGGCTTTCTCGCTCATACGCTTCCATGAAATCCAAGTTCTGGATGAAAATGGTAAAAGTTTAATAAAAGACCAGGAGATGCTCGATCTTTTAAAACAAAAATTAGAACCGAGAAGGCAATTCTTTACATTTGACCCAGAGTGGCCCAATAGTCTCAGAAGGCATGAGTACTCATACACTCAACTTTGTGTTGGCTTTCTCGCTCATATGTTTCCATGAAATCCAAGTTCTGGATGAAAATGATAAAAGTTTAATAAAAGACCAAGAGATGCTCGATCTTTTGAAACAAAAATTAGAACCGAGAAGGCAATTCTTTACATTTGACCCAGAGGGGCCCAATAGAATCAGAAGGCATGAGTACTCATACACTCAACTTTGTGTTGGCTTTCTCGCTCATATGCTTCCATGAAATCTAAGTTCTGGATGAAAATGATAAAAGTTTAATAAAAGACCAAGAGATGCTCGATCTCTTAAAACAAAAATTGGAACCGAGAAGGCAATTCTTTACATTTGACCCAGAGGGGCCCAATAGAATCAGAAGGCATGAGTACTCATACACTCAACTTTGTGTTGGCTTTCTCGCTCATACGCTTCCATGAAATCCAAGTTCTGGATGAAAATGGTAAAAGTTTAATAAAAGACCAGGAGATGCTCGATCTTTTAAAACAAAAATTAGAACCGAGAAGGCAATTCTTTACATTTGACCCAGAGGGGCCCAATAGAATCAGAAGGCATGAGTACTCATACACTCAACTTTGTGTTGGCTTTCTCGCTCATACGCTTCCATGAAATCCAAGTTCTGGATGAAAATGGTAAAAGTTTAATAAAAGACCAGGAGATGCTCGATCTTTTAAAACAAAAATTAGAACCGAGAAGGCAATTCTTTACATTTGACCCAGAGTGGCCCAATAGTCTCAGAAGGCATGAGTACTCAACTTTGTGTTGGCTTTCTCGCTCATATGCTTCCATGAAATCCAAGTTCTGGATGAAAATGATAAAAGTTTAATAAAAGACCAAGAGATGCTCGATCTTTTAAAACAAAAATTGGAACCGAGAAGGCAATTCTTTACAATTGACCCAGAGGGGGGCCAATAGTCTCAGAAGGCATGAGTACTCAACTTTGTGTTGGCTTTCTCGCTCATATGCTTCCATGAAATCCAAGTTCTGGATGAAAATGATAAAAGGTTAATAAAAGACCAAGAGATGCTCGATCTTTTAAAACAAAAATTAGAACCGAGAGGGCAATTCTTTACATTTGACCCAGAGGGGCCCAATATTCTCAGAAGGGATGAGTACTCATACATTCAACTTTGTGTTGGCTTTCTCGCTCATATGCTTCCATGAAATCCAAGTTCTGGATGAAAATGATAAAAGTTTAATAAAAGGCCAAGAGATGCTCGATCTTTTAAAACAAAAATTGGAACCGAGAAGGCAATTCTTTACATTTGACCCAGAGGGGGGCCAATAGTCTCAGAAGGCATGAGTACTCAACTTTGTGTTGGCTTTCTCGCTCATATGCTTCCATGAAATCCAAGTTCTGGATGAAAATGATAAAAGTTTAATAAAAGACCAAGAGATGCTCGATCTTTTAAAACAAAAATTAGAACCGAGAAGGCAATTCTTTACATTTGACCCAGAGGGGGCCAATAGTCTCAGAAGGCATGAGTACTCATACACTCAACTTTGTGTTGGCTTTCTCGCTCATATGCTTCCATGAAATCCAAGTTCTGGATGAAAATGATAAAAGTTTAATAAAAGACCAAGAGATGCTCGATCTTTTAAAACAAAAATTGGAACCGAGAAGGCAATTCTTTACATTTGACCCAGAGGGGGGCCAATAGTCTCAGAAGGCATGAGTACTCAACTTTGTGTTGGCTTTCTCGCTCATATGCTTCCATGAAATCCAAGTTCTGGATGAAAATGATAAAAGGTTAATAAAAGACCAAGAGATGCTCGATCTCTTAAAACAAAAATTGGAACCGAGAAGGCAATTCTTTACATTTGACCCAGAGGGGCCCAATAGAATCAGAAGGCATGAGTACTCATACACTCAACTTTGTGTTGGCTTTCTCGCTCATATGCTTCCATGAAATCCAAGTTCTGGATGAAAATGATAAAAGTTTAATAAAAGACCAAGAGATGCTCGATCTCTTAAAACAAAAATTGGAACCGAGAAGGCAATTCTTTACATTTGACCCAGAGGGGCCCAATAGAATCAGAAGGCATGAGTACTCATACACTCAACTTTGTGTTGGCTTTCTCGCTCATACGCTTCCATGAAATCCAAGTTCTGGATGAAAATGGTAAAAGTTTAATAAAAGACCAGGAGATGCTCGATCTTTTAAAACAAAAATTAGAACCGAGAAGGCAATTCTTTACATTTGACCCAGAGGGGCCCAATAGAATCAGAAGGCATGAGTACTCATACACTCAACTTTGTGTTGGCTTTCTCGCTCATACGCTTCCATGAAATCCAAGTTCTGGATGAAAATGGTAAAAGTTTAATAAAAGACCAGGAGATGCTCGATCTTTTAAAACAAAAATTAGAACCGAGAAGGCAATTCTTTACATTTGACCCAGAGTGGCCCAATAGTCTCAGAAGGCATGAGTACTCATACACTCAACTTTGTGTTGGCTTTCTCGCTCATATGTTTCCATGAAATCCAAGTTCTGGATGAAAATGATAAAAGTTTAATAAAAGACCAAGAGATGCTCGATCTTTTGAAACAAAAATTAGAACCGAGAAGGCAATTCTTTACATTTGACCCAGAGTGGCCCAATAGTCTCAGAAGGCATGAGTACTCATACACTCAACTTTGTGTTGGCTTTCTCGCTCATATGCTTCCATGAAATCCAAGTTCTGGATGAAAATGATAAAAGTTTAATAAAAGACCAAGAGATGCTCGATCTTTTAAAACAAAAATTAGAACCGAGAAGGCAATTCTTTACATTTGACTCAGAGGGGGGCCAATAGTCTCAGAAGGCATGAGTACTCAACTTTGTGTTGGCTTTCTCGCTCATATGCTTCCATGAAATCCAAGTTCTGGATGAAAATGATAAAAGGTTAATAAAAGACCAAGAGATGCTCGATCTTTTAAAACAAAAATTAGAACCGAGAAGGCAATTCTTTACATTTGACCCAGAGGGGCCCAATAGTCTCAGAAGGCATGAGTACTCATACACTCAACTTTGTGTTGGCTTCCTCGCTCATATGCTTCCATGAAATCCAAGTTCTGGATGAAAATGATAAAAGTTTAATAAAAGACCAAGAGATGCTCGATCTTTTAAAACAAAAATTGGAACCGAGAAGGCAATTCTTTACATTTGACCCAGAGGGGGCCAATAGTCTCAGAAGGCATGAGTACTCAACTTTGTGTTGGCTTTCTCGCTCATATGCTTCCATGAAATCCAAGTTCTGGATGAAAATGATAAAAGTTTAATAAAAGACCAAGAGATGCTCGATCTTTTGAAACAAAAATTAGAACCGAGAAGGCAATTCTTTACATTTGACCCAGAGGGGGCCAATAGTCTCAGAAGGCATGAGTACTCATACACTCAACTTTGTGTTGGCTTTCTCGCTCATATGCTTCCATGAAATCCAAGTTCTGGATGAAAATGATAAAAGTTTAATAAAAGACCAAGAGATGCTCGATCTTTTGAAACAAAAATTAGAACCGAGAAGGCAATTCTTTACATTTGACCCAGAGTGGCCCAATAGTCTCAGAAGGCATGAGTACTCATACACTCAACTTTGTGTTGGCTTTCTCGCTCATATGCTTCCATGAAATCCAAGTTCTGGATGAAAATGATAAAAGTTTAATAAAAGACCAAGAGATGCTCGATCTCTTAAAACAAAAATTGGAACCGAGAAGGCAATTCTTTACATTTGACCCAGAGGGGCCCAATAGTCTCAGAAGGCATGAGTACTCATACACTCAACTTTGTGTTGGCTTTCTCGCTCATATGCTTCCATGAAATCCAAGTTCTGGATGAAAATGATAAAAGTTTAATAAAAGACCAAGAGATGCTCGATCTTTTAAAACAAAAATTGGAACCGAGAAGGCAATTCTTTACATTTGACCCAGAGGGGGCCAATAGTCTCAGAAGGCATGAGTACTCAACTTTGTGTTGGCTTTCTCGCTCATATGCTTCCATGAAATCCAAGTTCTGGATGAAAATGATAAAAGGTTAATAAAAGACCAAGAGATGCTCGATCTTTTAAAACAAAAATTAGAACCGAGAAGGCAATTCTTTACATTTGACCCAGAGGGGCCCAATAGTCTCAGAAGGCATGAGTACTCATACACTCAACTTTGTGTTGGCTTCCTCGCTCATATGCTTCCATGAAATCCAAGTTCTGGATGAAAATGATAAAAGTTTAATAAAAGACCAAGAGATGCTCGATCTTTTAAAACAAAAATTGGAACCGAGAAGGCAATTCTTTACAATTGACCCAGAGGGGGGCCAATAGTCTCAGAAGGCATGAGTACTCAACTTTGTGTTGGCTTTCTCGCTCATATGCTTCCATGAAATCCAAGTTCTGGATGAAAATGATAAAAGTTTAATAAAAGACCAAGAGATGCTCGATCTTTTGAAACAAAAATTAGAACCGAGAAGGCAATTCTTTACATTTGACCCAGAGGGGGCCAATAGTCTCAGAAGGCATGAGTACTCATACACTCAACTTTGTGTTGGCTTTCTCGCTCATATGCTTCCATGAAATCCAAGTTCTGGATGAAAATGATAAAAGTTTAATAAAAGACCAAGAGATGCTCGATCTTTTGAAACAAAAATTAGAACCGAGAAGGCAATTCTTTACATTTGACCCAGAGTGGCCCAATAGTCTCAGAAGGCATGAGTACTCATACACTCAACTTTGTGTTGGCTTTCTCGCTCATATGCTTCCATGAAATCCAAGTTCTGGATGAAAATGATAAAAGTTTAATAAAAGACCAAGAGATGCTCGATCTCTTAAAACAAAAATTGGAACCGAGAAGGCAATTCTTTACATTTGACCCAGAGGGGCCCAATAGAATCAGAAGGCATGAGTACTCATACACTCAACTTTGTGTTGGCTTTCTCGCTCATATGCTTCCATGAAATCCAAGTTCTGGATGAAAATGATAAAAGTTTATTAAAAGACCAAGAGATGCTCGATCTCTTAAAACAAAAATTGGAACCGAGAAGGCAATTCTTTACATTTGACCCAGAGGGGCCCAATAGAATCAGAAGGCATGAGTACTCATACACTCAACTTTGTGTTGGCTTTCTCGCTCATACGCTTCCATGAAATCCAAGTTCTGGATGAAAATGGTAAAAGTTTAATAAAAGACCAGGAGATGCTCGATCTTTTAAAACAAAAATTAGAACCGAGAAGGCAATTCTTTACATTTGACCCAGAGGGGCCCAATAGAATCAGAAGGCATGAGTACTCATACACTCAACTTTGTGTTGGCTTTCTCGCTCATACGCTTCCATGAAATCCAAGTTCTGGATGAAAATGGTAAAAGTTTAATAAAAGACCAGGAGATGCTCGATCTTTTAAAACAAAAATTAGAACCGAGAAGGCAATTCTTTACATTTGACCCAGAGTGGCCCAATAGTCTCAGAAGGCATGAGTACTCATACACTCAACTTTGTGTTGGCTTTCTCGCTCATATGCTTCCATGAAATCCAAGTTCTGGATGAAAATGATAAAAGTTTAATAAAAGACCAAGAGATGCTCGATCTCTTAAAACAAAAATTGGAACCGAGAAGGCAATTCTTTACATTTGACCCAGAGGGGCCCAATAGAATCAGAAGGCATGAGTACTCATACACTCAACTTTGTGTTGGCTTTCTCGCTCATACGCTTCCATGAAATCCAAGTTCTGGATGAAAATGGTAAAAGTTTAATAAAAGACCAGGAGATGCTCGATCTTTTAAAACAAAAATTAGAACCGAGAAGGCAATTCTTTACATTTGACCCAGAGGGGCCCAATAGAATCAGAAGGCATGAGTACTCATACACTCAACTTTGTGTTGGCTTTCTCGCTCATACGCTTCCATGAAATCCAAGTTCTGGATGAAAATGGTAAAAGTTTAATAAAAGACCAGGAGATGCTCGATCTTTTAAAACAAAAATTAGAACCGAGAAGGCAATTCTTTACATTTGACCCAGAGTGGCCCAATAGTCTCAGAAGGCATGAGTACTCATACACTCAACTTTGTGTTGGCTTTCTCGCTCATATGCTTCCATGAAATCCAAGTTCTGGATGAAAATGATAAAAGTTTAATAAAAGACCAAGAGATGCTCGATCTCTTAAAACAAAAATTGGAACCGAGAAGGCAATTCTTTACATTTGACCCAGAGGGGCCCAATAGAATCAGAAGGCATGAGTACTCATACACTCAACTTTGTGTTGGCTTTCTCGCTCATATGTTTCCATGAAATCCAAGTTCTGGATGAAAATGATAAAAGTTTAATAAAAGACCAAGAGATGCTCGATCTTTTGAAACAAAAATTAGAACCGAGAAGGCAATTCTTTACATTTGACCCAGAGGGGCCCAATAGAATCAGAAGGCATGAGTACTCATACACTCAACTTTGTGTTGGCTTTCTCGCTCATATGCTTCCATGAAATCCAAGTTCTGGATGAAAATGATAAAAGTTTAATAAAAGACCAAGAGATGCTCGATCTTTTAAAACAAAAATTAGAACCGAGAAGGCAATTCTTTACATTTGACCCAGAGGGGCCCAATAGAATCAGAAGGCATGAGTACTCCTACACTCAACTTTGTGTTGGCTTTCTCGCTCATATGCTTCCATGAAATCCAAGTTCTGCATGAAAATGATAAAAGTTTAATAAAAGACCAAGAGATGCTCGATCTTTTAAAACAAAAATTAGAACCGAGAAGGCAATTCTTTACATTTGACCCAGAGGGGCCCAATAGTCTCAGAAGGGATGAGTACTCATACACTCAACTTTGTGTTGGCTTTCTCGCTCATATGCTTCCATGAAATCCAAGTTCTGGATGAAAATGACAAAAGTTTAATAAAAGACCAAGAGATGCTCGATCTTTTAAAACAAAAATTAGAACCGAGAAGGCAATTCTTTACATTTGACCCAGAGGGGCCCAATAGTCTCAGAAGGGATGAGTACTCATACACTCAACTTTGTGTTGGCTTTCTCGCTCATATGCTTCCATGAAATCCAAGTTCTGGATGAAAATGACAAAAGTTTAATAAAAGACCAAGAGATGCTCGATCTTTTAAAACAAAAATTAGAACCGAGAAGGCAATTCTTTACATTTGACCCAGAGGGGCCCAATAGTCTCAGAAGGGATGAGTACTCATACACTCAACTTTGTGTTGGCTTTCTCGCTCATATGCTTCCATGAAATCCAAGTTCTGGATGAAAATGGTAAAAGTTTAATAAAAGACCAAGGGATGCTCGATCTTTTAAAACAAAAATTAGAACCGAGAAGCCAATTTTTTACATTTGACCCAGAAGGAGGCAACAATCTCAGAAGGCAGGGGTACTCACATACTCAACTTTGTGTTGGCTTCCTCTCTCATATACTTCGATGAATTCCTATCCTATTCCCTCTACCGTTTCTTGTACATATGAAATCACTTCTTAGTCAATCTCAAATACGTTCCGAATTCGTGTGGAAACACTTAGCAATAGCAAAGGACGAGAACGGAAACGGACCCACCCACCGTCATGTTGGATATACTCAGGGGGTTGCAGGCAGCATGCACCAGACCATGGCGACACTTGTCTGCCTTCACTTTTCGGCAACACGAGAAGTGGTCGCGAAGACTGGGTGAAGGGGACGGAAGGGTGAGGAACCACGTTGGCGTTGTGAGGTAACGAGCAACACAATGTAGTTTTTTTCGTAATAATCGTGGCGTCAAAGTGGTGGTGCTGCAGTGCTGCAGTCGAGGTTGTGAGTGGGTTGACGTCGTAGGACCGATAGTTGGCAAAGTACAAAACGTGTTAAGAGTGCATTGATATCGGTCACTAATGGAACTGAAAATCGATGAAGATTTATCGCAAATAATCGCTGTAGACATCAACTTAATTTCCTTGTTAACTTTCGTGTTTTATGAGAGAAAGATAATTTTTTTTGTTTGTGCAATATGTTGTAACATAAAGACTTGCAACATAAAAGACTGGAGATAGAGAGAGAGAAAGAGAGAGACAGAGAGAGAGAGAGAGAGAGAGAGAGAGAGAGAGAGAGAAAGTGTACAGAATAATAGGAAAGAGAATTCAATTTAAAAATTTTCTTCTTGAACAAATTAATTTTTCAAAAAATATTTCCAGGTACTAGTTGAAAAGCTGCTGCGTTCATGTCCAGATATAAAAAATATCTATCTGCTTATACGACCCAAGCGTGGTCAAGAGGTCTCGGCCCGTTTAAATGAGCTCCTGAATGCGCCGGTACGTTGCATCAAAAGCAGATATTCTCCCCCCAAACTCTCCATATTTACTCTTTGCCTTTCATTTTAGCTTTTCGAAACGCTGCGTCATGAGAACCCAAAGGAATTGAGCAAAGTGATCCCTATTTCCGGCGATATAACCTCTGAAGAGTTGGGCATTTCAGACAGTGATCAGGTTTGTTGGCTCGCTATGTAATTTCATAAATGACAGCTTTCTGTCCTTCCCAGGCTCTGCTGTGTCGAACTGTATCCATTGTATTCCATTCAGCTGCTACCGTTAAATTCGATGAGAAGCTCAAATTATCGGTAACAATAAATATGCTGGGCACAAAACGCTTGGTTGAGCTGTGTCATCGCATGATGTCTCTAGATGTGAGTACAGATGGTTATAATTACAACGTGGCTCATATCTAAAAACTCCATTTCATCTGCATTTTCGTCAGGCACTCATACACGTCTCCACTGCCTACTGCAATTGTGACCGCACCGATGTGTCCGAAGTTATATACGCCACGCCCTACAACCCAGACGATATCATCTCACTCATTAATTGGCTTCCCGAAGATATGCTGGACCAGGTACGTTTTGCTGTTTAGAAGAAGTTTTAGTAAAAATGTTACTTTTTGGATTTTTAATGGTTTCCTTTCTTTAGCTGACGCCCACCTTGATTGGTAAACGCCCTAACACGTACACATTTACCAAGGCCTTAGCGGAGCATATGCTGCTGAAGGAGGCTGGCAATCTTCCAGTCGCTATAGTGCGTCCCTCGATTGGTAAGTTGTAGGAAATCCTGATTGTTCTTAAACGATTATCAAGCGAAAGAACATTTTGCATCGGCAATTTAGCTAATAACTAATGCTTTTCTTATCAATTCTCTCTGGTAGTGATTGCCAGTCTGAATGAGCCCTTTGCTGGTTGGGTGGATAACTTCAATGGCCCTACCGGTCTGGTGTCCGCTGTTGGCAAAGGTCTTTTCCGCACCATCATGTGTGAGAAGAACTACGTTGCCGATGTAGTACCTGTCGATATCGTCATCAATTTGATGATCACAGCTGCATGGCGTACAGCAACAAAGAAAATCGACAATTTATCGATTTATAATTGTTGCACAGGACAACGACATCCAATAACCTGGGGCGAATTCGTCAAGTACGCCATGAGACAAGTGCGCAAACATCCATTGGGTACGAGATTAATTGAGATCAGCTAGGAAGTCTTATAAATTAATTCCTTTTTATTACTTATTTTACTATAGAGGGCTGCCTTTGGTACCCCACAGGGGTCCTGCGCATGAATCGTCCACTCAACACCGCTCACGGCTTTCTGGTGCATTATATTCCAGCTTATATATTTGATATGTTGGCACGACTTATGGGCAAAAAGCCTTTGTAAGTAATTTGGAGAACTTATTTAATGCGAGAAGTTAAAAAAATCTTTTCTTCTTTGTAAAGCATGGTCAACATTCAGAATAAGATCGCCAAAGCTGTTGAATGCTTGGAATATTTTGCCACGCATCAATGGCGCTTCAAGGATGACAACGTACACGCCCTTCTGGCTACGATGAGTCAAAAGGATCGTGACACTTTCGTCTTCGACGTGCGCACAATCGATTGGGAGAAGTATATGGAGCGTTATGTGCTCGGATTCCGGGAATTCCTATTCAAGCAGCGACCCGAATCATTGCCAGCGAGTAGGAAGCGAATGATGAGGTGGGTGAAAGTGGGATATCAAGCTCGGGCGTGGTTCATTCTTTCAGACAAAATTTTAGCTTTTAGTGAACTCTATGAATTAGAATCCGAGTTGTACTTCTTACAAAATAATTGAATGAAAATGAAAGAATGCAGTCTTTTTGAATTCTTGAGGAATGCTAAATAAAAAATCGAATTCTTAAAGAATGCTTTCTTTTTCAACTTCCTGAAGACCACGAGTTCTAAAGTGTATGTTTTTCATAAAGAACAGCAAGAGTATGCATTTTTCGTTTATCTCAAGAACTCGGAATTCAAAATTGAATTCTCATCATCAAATGAACAGAAGGTTTATGTGAAACAGATCTAGGTACTTCTGAACTTTTCTTTCAATTTATCCAGGTTATACTATCTTCACCAGCTGACGAAAGTGCTGCTCGTGATCTTTACGTGGCGCTTCCTGATGGCGCGTTCGAAGCGCCTCAACGATCTGTGGATGGCTTTCCTGCAGAACGCATTCAAGCTTATTCGACTCGTGCCGTTTTTGTAATACGAAAGAGAAGCGAAAACACAAGTGTAATTTTGATTTTTTACGCGTATATACTTAAATTAAATTATTGAACTAATGTACGATTTAATTTTAACTGAAGCACATTAATTTAATTTAAATGAACCGAAAAGTCAGCATAGAAGTTTGTATATTTGAGGTATATAGTGTTTTCTAATATGTTATTATATATTATACTTTTATGAATCTTTTTATATATTCACGGAATGAAATTTTGTAAATTATGCTGTATAAGTTTTCTTCAAAGGCACACAGATCGAGAAAGAGTTTTGTAAATTTTATACATAACATCGCAAATTAAAATAAGTTAATTCTATTTCCTAGTTTCAAATAATAATAATAATAATTTAGACTATTTATTCAGATTTTGTGTTTAATTAAATCTACATAAGAATAAAACGAGTTAAAATGAAAAAGTTAGCACAGAAATTAAGGGAGTTGTCGATTCTAAACAATTATAATTATAGCTAACATTTAATTAATTATATTATAAAATTATAAATAAAATTGCTTGGAACAAACATAAAATACTTATAGCTAAATTGCTTGTTGATATTTAAAAAAACAATTAGAGTAACTTTAGAAATTTAAAACTTAGTTGCAATTTCTTTTTTATAAATTTCAATAAAATTAGTGAAAAGCGGAGCAGAAGTGTAAAAATGTATTACAAAAACATCCCGTAATATTTACTTATAAAACATGCATACAAGTAAAATAAGTTATTAAGTAGAAATTAAAATAAACAAGTACTAATCAATTTAAAACTGAAACATTTTCCAAACAACTTGTGAAAATCTAAAACAATTTAATACATACATACGAGTATATTACAAAAAGCAACGTGAAACTATATACATTGACAAATGTATAATAACGAAACTTTAGGGCGAACATTGTAGAAAATAAATTCAATTCAATTAGAAAACTAATTCATTCCATCCAGCAGAGAAGAACATCAATAAATCAAATTTAATTTGTAAAAAGACACAAAATCACCGCCACAACAACAAAAACACGAAACACTTGAGTATCTGATTCCACATTCCACACCAAAGGCTGCCATCTACCGGGAAAAAAACACTTTATGCTCCACGCAACTCCACACAACTTCATACTTGTTGTTAGACAAAAACCAGGTACGAAATCAAGTAACTCGACATTCGATTATCAATTTACCAATTTCGATAACCAATTTACTAGAATAGTTTTTCCCTCACGATCTTGATAGTTAATCTTAGTCAAAAAAGGAAAATTTTTGACGATCATCAATAACTGTATCGGCGACGATCCCCACGTTTGTGGATTGAAATTCTAGTCAAATCAATCGTTGGATCAGTAAATTCTCAGTAAAAAACGCAAAACCTGTCGAAGATGTTTGGAGAAATTGGTGCTGATTGGCGCAGATCATCAAAATTAGTTATACAGATCCCCAAAACTTGATCGTCAAAATTGGCGTGCACTTGATGATCGCGACTGACGGGTAACTGATGATAACGATTATCACAATTTTTGTCAGTGGTCACTAGGATAAATTTCTACGATAATGAAAGCTCTTGTGGAATTTTTATCGTTCCTAGTGATTTGAGAGATTCAAATATTTATATATTTATAGTGTTTTGTTCTACCTTTTTTATTAGTTTTTATATGCTTTTTTCTTGTTAAACGACTTTACGTCATGTACCGTAAAACAGTACTAAAGATTAGATCGCTTTAATCCAATATCGAGTTATGTGATTTTTTACTCTGGAGAAAAAATAACTTTTGCTTTTACGTTTTTGTTTCTAGTAAAATAAATCGCCTTCCATAATAATAGAAATTTGGACGATTACAATTAATTAACGCTGTTTCTATTTTCCGGTTAATCAATTTATTAAATAATAATTTAGATTAATAAAGTCGAAATTTTCGTGTATTTGTTGTTGCAATTTTCGAGTATTTGTTGTTGCACATTTGTTGTTCGTACGCTTTGTTGTTGCAACAGCAAATGCACTTTCGCGTATTTGTTGTTGCAATTTATATGCGAAATGCCAAACACAAAAAACGGATTATTACTGGCAAATCGATTATTACAAGTTTAGTTTTCTATATAAATTCTTATTATTATTTAATTTTTAAGAGATTACATCTAATTTTATGTTTTATAATTATGTAAAAAAGTTATATACTGTATATTCAAGCACATATTTTTGTTTAAACGAGTAACTTAAATAAAATGGGTTTGTGATTGTTTTACGTAATCGCGTCATGTTGTTTTGATTTTCATGGTTTTCGTAATTCAAGAAGGTGACAAACTGACAGATCTCTGACCTTTATGTATACGAATTCTGATTATCTATTTCCACATTTATTAGAGCTCCATACGCATCTGTGAGCAAGACTTGAACTTGCAGTTTTAATTGACGGGTTAATTTTCAGCTTATCGGAGTTTCGGATTTAATCGGATTTCTTTCTTATCGTAGTTTGAACATGATATTTAAATTCAAATAAATTATACTTAAGCATTTCGTTCAATCGGAAATAAACTCACAGCGATTTACGTACATCGTATATCGCGTGTGTTTGAAACCTGAAATTGTGAAATTGTTTCTCTGGTGCGTTTATATGTTCCAATAAAATGTTTTAACATTTACACTGGAACAATTTAAGGTCGAAGCTATTATTAATAAAGTTCGCACAATTGTTTTAAATTAATCAAGATCTTTATCACTTATCTCATTATATTTTATTTTCTATCTGTTTAACTAAAAATTCAATAATGTGTTTAATATTTAATACCTTAAGCAAACAAAGTTACGTAAACCTGCTTGCTCTTGAAACTTCACAAAGCAAAAGTTGTATTAAATCTAAGCGAAACATTTGCAAATTTAGGAATCAGGAAACTGTAAAAATCTACATATAGGGAAGCAACACACACCCATACATATATCGAGACCATAGTTTAACACAATACAAAAAAATGCTTTGCACAAATTATAATAGAATTTTGATTTTACTTTTGATTAGAACCCGAAGTTGGCTTGGGGGTCCACAATTTAAAAAGGAATGCAACGGAAGTCTGTTTCTGGGAAACAACCAATTAGGAAAATCAAATATTGAAAGTAAATAATAGACACATTTTAAGAAATGGGAAAACCGAGTGTAAAAATAAAAATTATCATTTTTGCAGTTTAATGTTACTTTAATTATGTTTGAAAAATATATGAATCAATATGAAATCAAAAATTCTTCATTAAACTAATTGTATTTATTTTTATTATCTGTTTCTACTTCTATTATTAGTTATTATTATTTTTTTCCCTTTACTCATTCATTCGTACATTCATATTTAAACGACGGAAATTGTTCTTAATTTTTTTTATGAAATATAAATATTTACATATTAATGATCACTGCAAAAGAATGCTATTGAATACAACAAATATACAAGAACAACAACAAAAACAACAACAACAAGTGAATTGCCTCATTTATGCTCGATTTTTCAGAACAAGTGTAAAACAAGTCTGCTTAAACTGCAATTTAAAAGTAAACCGAGTTCAGGAAAACCGAGCGATAATAATATGCATAAATTTTTATCCTAAATATATTGAAACAAAATAGAAAGAATGAAATTAAGAACAACAAGAAAATTCAAAAATAGCATTAGAAAAAATCTCGAACTACGAAAAAGTTCGAAAAATTAAAAAAAAAAAAATAAAAATTATAAAACATAAAGACAAAAATTTCATAAAATAGTATTTGAAAAGTAATTGCATTAAAATTTGAAATTGAATTACAAATATTTTTTTTTTTTGCATTGTAATTTTTATGGTATATAAGATTTCTCATACATTACTTTCGATTTTCAAATAAAAATAAAATTTCAATAAAAAAATCACAGTCGCAGTTTAATTGTTTGAAAAGGTAAGTTTTACAATTTTGAGAAAGATAATTTCGTTATTCTTTATAAAAACAAAAATGATTGCTGATCTTTTAAATCAACAACAGAACAATTCTTAAAATGAACAATTACAAAATCAACAACTGAATAGTCCAGTTTTCCACATTTTAAACTCTGTTGCCCAGATTTTTGTCAGTTGTCAAAAATTGTATGTCTGTTCTTAATTTTCGTTACGATTAGAAGAACGAAATAGAAAGTGAACTATCTAAAAGGTAAAATGTAAATGTAAATGTCAATCTATCTCTAAATGTACCCAACAGATGGGTGTGGATCTCCCACTTAAATGTTTATGAAGGATTTCAGAGCCTTCTAAGGTAGTTTTTAATTATCAGACTTTGGCTTGGCAGTAATATTACGGCTAATATTGAAAATCGCAAAAAAAAATAAAATTGTTCATTCATTTTTGGTGATTGTTTATTCATTTGAAAAATTAAATGATTTTTCACATAAAAAATGAACAAACTTCCTTTATATACAAATAATCAAACGCCATACAATTTTTTTGCTTTAATTCTTAAAAATTTCAACTTTTTCTTTAAATTGTCTTTTGTAGAAATTGCTCCGTAGATCTATTAAAAAGCAAAAGCAATTATTAAGCATTTAATTACGAATTAAGTAGCCTTTTTACTATTGAAAAAACTTATTTATAACTCTCAGAAATAATCAATGCAAAAATTATGTATATTAGTCAATTATAATTGATCAGTCGATTATAATTGATTAATACACATAATTTTTGTCCCTTGCTATTAAAGGTTAAGGGTTTAAATTTATCTTTACTCACTTTACTTTTTCACGTAATTTTTTTATTATTCGTAATTAGCAAAACAATATTTTTGTTCGATAATTGCACTGATTATTTCTGCAGGTAATAAAAGGTAAGTTTTTATCTTGAGTGCGTTATGTTAGTGATTTTTTTTTACTTTACATAAAACATTCTGTTAAAATATAACTAGATAAAAAATTTTATTAGCTTCTATATACATTGCGACTTTTGCTATCGAGTGACCCTTGCTTGATCTCAGTATTTAAATACATGTTTTCCACAGCTTCTGTTCGAATTGTATAAATAAAAATGAGAACATGCAGTTTAAGCTGCATTAGCTTTTCATTGCTAGCTTGTAACGGTCGTCTAACACGGAAAATAAATCGGCACGAACCGGTATTATCGGTTCAAACGTTTTATTAATTTCAGGATTCAAAAGCTTAAAAGAAATTAGGACTTCTTTCACTGAAAATTTTATTTTTTTTGATAAAAAAAAGTACGAAAATAACTCTATGAAACTTATAGTCGGTGTTAACGCTTCCTAAACTGGCAGCCGCAGACCGAAAGGGTTTCTCAACATAGCCGTGCAAGTTATTTAAGTGTGAAAATCAACACGAAGTGCAATATATAATACATGCCTGCTTTAAACTCCATTATAAATAAAGAAGCGGTCTTTTATAATTAAAAAAGCAATCGGCGAATTATAAACAGGTTATTAAAAATTGTAAAAAAATTTTAAAAAACAATCAAAATTATGATAAAAATTCTTGAATCAAAAAAGTCCAAAGAGGATATTGCAATAGAGGGAGCAAATCTCTACACCTCACGTTTAAATAGTAAAATCATAAAGCCAGACCAAACCTTAATCACAACAGATGATAACTACATACCTATTCCGCAATTTTATGCGGGCCGTAGTATATTTATCACCGGTGGTACGGGATTTATAGGGAAGGTAATATAAAAAAAAAACAATTGTAAACCATAGATACTAAAAATAAAGAACTGTTGGTTCGCATATATCGAATTCTGAAACTTTATTTCAGGTCCTGATCGAAAAGCTATTGCGTTCCTGTCCAGAAATAAGAAATATTTATGTATTGATACGACCGAAAAAGGGGCAAGAAGTATCCGAGCGCCTAGATCAACTATTCAATGATGCAGTGAGTAATCAAAAATTGAAATAATTGCCCTTTGATATACTTAAAGTAATATTCCTCTTTTATTTCCCTTTGTCAGGTTTTTTCAACATTACGTCGTAAAAGTCCCCATCAACTGAATAAAGTAATACCTATCACGGGTGATATGACGCTAGAAGAGTTGGGCATATCAACAAGCGATCAGGTATATGTATATAGTTACACTCCTTATTTATAAAAGTTTTAAATTACTTGAAAATTCTTCAAAGAAAGAGGTTTCAAAAGAATTTTTTCAAGACCTTTTATTAGAAAGTAAAAAGTTTTTATAAATAAAAGAGACAGTATATAATAGAAGTTTAAAGTCATTTATATATCTGTAGGATGTACTATGCCGTAATGTATCGATTGTATTTCACTCGGCAGCTACCGTTAGGTTCTCTGAGAAACTTAAATTGGCGGTAACAATAAATATGCTGGGTACAAAACGACTTGTGCAACTATGTCAACGCATGATGTCTTTAGATGTGAGTATGGTTAGCATTAATATCGGAATATATCTCAAGAACCCAACATCTCCATCATTATCTTCAGGCTCTCATACACGTCTCGACAGCATATTGTAATTGTGATCGCTCCGATGTGTCCGAAGTCTTATATCCTGCGCCCTATAAGCCAGAAGATATTATCTCTCTCGTAAATACATTCCCTGATAAAACGTTAGAAGAGGTTGTTTCACTCGGTTGATTTTAATACGTTTAATTTTCACCCTTATTCTATTATATACGAGTAGCTGACGCCCGCACTGATTGCTCAAAAACCGAATACTTATACCCTTACCAAAGCTCTGGCGGAACACATGCTACTCAAGGAGGGCGGCAATCTGCCCATTGCTATTGTGCGCCCCTCCATCGGTAAGTTTCCGAGTATTATACTGACGAGTTTAGGTCGAAATGAATTGCGAAATCACTTTAATTATCAAGTTACTTCTACACTGCGAGAACCTCTTGCTGGTTGGACTGATAACTTCAATGGTCCTCTTGGTCTGTTGTGTGCAGTAAACCAAGGACTCCTTCGTACCCTCATATGTGAGGAAAAGTGTGTCGCCGATTTCGTACCGGTCGATATCGTCGTAAATTTGATCATCACGGTTGCATGGCGTACGGCATCCAGAAAGTTTGATGATCCGTTGATATATAATTGTTGCTCAGGGCAGCGCAATCCAATTAGATGGGGTGAATTTGTGCGATCTGTTCTTGATCAATCACGCAAGAATCCATTGGGTAAGATATGAAACTGATAAACTCCATTACCTTTATCTTTATCAACAAAATTTTTTCGCACAGAGGATTGCCTATGGTATCCCGATTTAGTGCTGCGAAGAAATCAGCTGCTTCATAACGCCCATGGGTTTCTGGCGCATTATATTCCCGCTTATCTTCTAGATATGTTTGCTCGAATAGTGGGTAAAAAGCCACGGTTTGTATTGGCAGCTTTTAAACTCTGTACACACCGGAAGGGATAAAAGGATTTGGTTTCTCTCTCTTCTCTTCTCTCAGAATGATTGAAGCTCAGAATAAAATCGCCAAATTCGTTGGTATCACTCAGTATTTTTGTACACGTCAGTGGCATTTCAGAGATGATAACGTTCGTGCCCTTTTGACCGTAATGAAGGAACAGGATGGAGAAACTTTTGCTTTCGATGTATGCACCATCGACTGGGAAAAGTATATAGAGAGCTATGTAATGGGATTCCGGGAATACTTATCCAAGCAGCACCCCGAGACAGTAGTGTCGAGTAGAAAAAGGGTCATGAGGTAAGAATGACGACTACAAGTATATTAATCTTTTACGAATACTAGTTAGATATAGAAAAAAAATACTTTAAAAAAATTGCGTGAAAAACTCTTATATTTTTATTCTTTTTTTCAGATTGTATTATCTTGAACAGTTGACAAAACTGTTGACGGGAACCCTTGTTGGAATCCTCCTAATAGCGAACTGGGAAGCTTGAATGGCTTACTAAACGATTTTCCTTAAAAATTTAAATATAAAAATCTCTTTACAAAATATTGTATAATATAGCTTGAAAAACAAATAAAACATATTAAGGATAAGGAATCATTATAATTATATTTAAACTAGTTACATGTGAAATAAAACAAAGAAAAAAGAAGTTAGACTCTGTCAGAAAATTTCATTTTTACAATGAACTAAAAGCAGGCAAAATTCGGGAAAATCAAGATTTTTAAAAATTGAAATTAAAAGCTGTTTTATTAAAAGGAAAACAGTATGAAATATTTTTAAACAACTCGGCAATCCGTATATCGGTAATTTTCTACGTAGTTTTCTATTTCAGTGTAAAGTAGTTTAAGAAGTACTGAGTTTGGTTACACTACCAATGTTTAGGATGCACTGAAAAATTTAAGACGGTGTGACATTGCTTAATCAAATCTCACAACCATATTTTGTTAAATGCAACAACTAAGGACGGTGGCAGGCGTTTGGGGGGATACTACACAACCACCGAAAGTCCGTAGTACCAATGGTAACTGAAAATCTTTCTGTGATCTGCCAAATTTTATTAAATTAAATACATACTCGTATATTAAGAAAAAATTGTCTTTGTAATTACATAACCCAAAATTCCCACCACGTTTGTAACTATCATAACCTTGAAAAACATTTTAATTAAATAAAAATTTTATATATAATTATGTTGCTACTAAAATTTTATTATTTTCGTTACTCGTCTCATGCCATGGCTCTCTTATCATCTAAACTTCTTGCAGTATTCATGGCTTTCTTATCTCAAAGTTGAACCTCCAAATCTTGAAAACTATTTATTTTAAGACCTAAGTATGATTTTAAGCCTCTTAATTCTATTTATTATGGGTCATTCCACAGATAATGGCTGGAAAATAAGCTAATTTTGTGCTTATTTCACTTAGATTTTTATGAAATTTGGTATACAGGCAAGTTTTCAGTTTTTTATAACTCGATTAATTTTCGAGATCGGTTAGGATCACTTATAGCTTTTACGTGGAATGATCCTGTAAATAGCTTTAGTTCCAGAAAACACAAAACTAGCATGTGCTCTCCTGACATACACTTTCAATATTCACTGAAACTGAAATGCGGATTTCCTTCTCTCAAACAACTTCTTCGCTGACCAGACCCCGAATCTGTGTTAGAAAGTCTTTATCAATTCACTAGCTGCTTGCGATTTCAGAAAAATCATAGAATGTCAACCAGTCCAGCTGAGCTCATTAGTCTTTTATCATCGGCTTGGAAAGGTTGTACTTTGAGTATAAATGAGAAAATAAATTCGGTTCATGTAGATAATTAGAAGTTTTGTAAACAAGTGAGAGAATATTTTAAAATTACTTGATTAGAAATTGATATTCATATTAGGAAAATATAAAAATTTTCATTTAAACGTTTTAACATAAAGATGAAGATAACTAATAATATTTAAAAATTGAATCTTTAAAAATAAAATTATAACCAAATAACATCACGAATTGTAGTGTGAAATACCAAAAAGGATATTAAAAATAGATTTATTACTGTGTGGTGAACACAAATATTATAAAACATTAAAAAACATTATAAACATTAAAGAACACCACAAAACACATGGAAAAATGACCTCTCCGAAGGACGAAGAGGAAATATCGGATATCTCGAATTCACATAATCTTACGGTTGCTGATGATAAATATAGACCGATTCCAGAATTCTACGCTGGACGTAGTATATTCATTACAGGTGGTACCGGATTCTTAGGCAAAGTTAGTACAAAATTATCTTTGCATTAATTTCTTCAACCTATAAGAGGTATATCACTTCAAAGAGGCATTTTTTTAGATTTTAATTGAAAAATTATTGCGTTCATGTCCGGATATTAAAAAGATATATATACTAATACGTCCACGGCGAGGAAAGCACATCGAAGAACGTCTAAGTGACCTACTAAGCACACCAGTAAGTAATACAAATTAAAATGAGGCCCTTACCAAAAATATTTCCATAATTTTGCAGCTTTTCCAAGTTATACGTCGTGAAAACCCGAAACAACTAAACAAAGTATTACCAATTTCTGGAGATATAGCTTTAGAAGAATTGGGTATTTCAAAAAGTGATCAGGTTTATTAATATCCCATAAACTGTTTGATTAAACATTAAAATTAATTACCTATCTTAAGGATATGCTGAGTGAAGATGTGTCGATTGTATTTCACTCGGCAGCTACTGTTCGATTCGATGAGAAAATTAAATTGGCGGTAACGATAAATATGTTGGGTACAAAACGTCTAGTGGAATTGTGTCATCGTATGAAATCCTTAGATGTGAGCATGAAGATTCCTTTAATAGCGAAATATTTAAAAAGATAAAGCACTATTCGATTTCCTTCAGGCTCTCATACATGTTTCAACGGCTTATTGCAACTGCGATCGAGCCGAAGTCTCTGAGATCATATATCCTGCCCCCTTTAATCCAGAAAATATCATTTCATTAATGAACTTACTTCCTGAGGATATATTAGATGAGGTATGTAGATTCTCAAATTAGTTTAAGACTCTTCTTTGACTTCTTAAACCTTGGTACAGCTCACGCCAACCTTGCTTGGGACACGGCCAAATACGTACACCTTAACCAAAGCTTTAGCGGAGCATATAATCCTTAAAGAGGCTGGGAACCTGCCAGTCGCTTTCGTTCGTCCCTCGATCGGTAAGATCCATAACCATTTCTAGTTTAAATACTGCATCAATGAGTATTATTAATCATATTACTTCTAGTAATTTCCACTGTCAAAGAACCCTTTCCCGGTTGGGTAGATAATCTGAATGGTCCTCTCGGTCTGGTAGCTGCCATGAGCAAAGGTCTCATCCGTACCATGATATGTCAGGGAAGTAATATCGCCGATGTCGTACCTGCAGACATTGTCATCAATTTAATGATCACCGCTGCATGGCGTACAGCATCCGAGAAAGAGGAGAAGCCGTGCATCTATAACTGCAGCTCTGGATACACACATTCGATCACATGGAACGAGTTCGTTAAATACGCATTGAAGTACGTGCGCAAGCATCCAATGGGTAAGAGATCAATCGAGAAACTCTCCTCCAATAGTTGCCATAATAGCTTTCTTCAGAACGTTGCTTTTGGTACCCCAGCGGTGTTCTTCGTAGTAATCGTTTCTTGAATGCCACCCATGGGTTTCTGGTACATTACATTCCATCTTATATATTGGACAAGGCAGCTCAAATGGCGGGAAAGAAGACATTGTAAGTGAACGGAATACCTTCACGGAAGTTGTAGCAATGAAAGGCTACTTCGGTTTTCATTACAGTATGCTTCGAATTCAGGATAAAATCGCTAAAGCCATTGAATGTTTGCAATATTTTGCCACACATCAATGGCTTTTCAAGGATGATAATGTACGCTCCCTCCTGACTAAAATGAATGAGAATGACCGAGATAATTTCGATTTCGATGTGAAAGCAATCAATTGGGAGAAGTATATGGAAGAATGTGTACTAGGATTGAGACAATTCTTCTTCAAGGAGCAACCTGAATCATTGCCGGAAAGTAGAAAACGAATGACAAGGTGAGTTGAAGAAATAAAAGCGGCCTTTTCACGCAGAGAATGACTTTTTTATAAATGTTCTAAAGTTGTAGAATTCCTTATTCTTTTGATTAGGTTACATTATCTGCATGAGATGACAAAAGCCTTAATGGTAACCTTGAGCGTCGGCCTCGCGATAGCACAATGGAAACGCTGGCAAGAATGAATCCAAATCACTCATCCAAAGCAATATAAATTAATTCGAAGATAAGTAAATTAAAGAGCCAAAAAATTAGATTTATAAATATAAGAACTTAAAACTAAAATATAAACAAATGCAAATAAAGGAAAATTCACTAAAATATCATTCTTGTAAAACTTCGCAACGTTTTTTAAAAAGTGCTAACATTCAAAATAAAAATGCAAAATTTTCTCACCTTTGTGCCGCCATAAGTCCCACATAACGGTACAAATTTTAAAGAACAAACTTAAAAATCGGAGGATTGAATTATTCTTTAATCAAGCCAAATTTGTTAATTTTTTGTCACCTTGTTTTTGTTTAACTGTTTATTTTTTTTCTAACGGCATTATTGAATGTGTTGGTTTTTTTTTACTTCTAACTGTTTCTGCACGCATTTTTCCACTTATTTACTTTACGCAAATCACGTTTTTAACTGCGTATGTTTATTTTTGCACATAACACATGAATTTGTGTCTTTTATCCATGCATGGTTCTACAGAACTCGGAAATATAGAACTACATTGAATTTTAAATGGACTTTTTTGTAACTCCTGAATCAGAGATTTGCGCCGACACTTTCAAAGTCGGCTTTCATAGGTGGTGTCAAAATTTGCCAAAGCCGCTGCCTCCTACTTGTTGTTGGATTGACAAGCTAGATTTCAGACGCCAATTAAATATAATTTGAGCACTTTATTAAGTTGTGTTTTTTAAATGATTAATGATGAATAATTTGTAGACGTAGATTTGGAAAAATCTGCATAATCTATCTTATTCGGTAACAATTTTGGTTGATGCTACAATGACTTTGTTGTTTTTCCAAATAAACATACCAAACTAAACGATAATGTGAACATCAGCCATAATGCTGTATGTACATTTTTTGTACCAACAAGCCAGTGTTCATATCATGCGGACCATGTTGTCAACTACGTAGAGGAAGGAGTTTGTAAAATTTTTTAATAATTCGTGGGAAAAAGATTTCCAATCTATATTCTAATTTACGCGAGGTATTTAATTTCACATGAGTTCAGGTGTGCACACGAAAAACTGGACCAGAAAGCCAGACGATAATCACATCGTTTTATAACCGGAATTTAGCGCCGTTATAAAATTTTTAAATAGCCGCCGCTAACATAAATTTTGGGCGCAAACTTCTGCAGTTGCAGAGGAATCTGTTTTTTAGTCCCTATATTATTTGTCAGCGTATTAGAGAGTTTGATTTGTTAGTCCGCGTCTTATCAGTCACCGGGTGAGAGTAATAATCATATTTTGAAACAAGATGTAATAAATGTTTCCTAGATGTGCTAATATTATTTCTGTTATATTAAAGATCGCACAATTGTGTACGGTATTCTCTTATTCCTAAACAAACCGAAATTTTACGTTTCGTGAAACGTGAAAAAGTGAATAAAAAGTGAGAAAGGCGACATTTGATTGTATTAAAACACAAAGGATCCAGTGAAATTTTATAGTAAAGGTAAGAAATCAGAAGCTTCTATATGTTGATTATATATGTTAAACTATTACAAATTAAATTAATATAGTCAAAATTAATATATATTTCTCTGGATAATATTGCATTTTTTTCGGCTTTGTTAAAAAAGGTTATTATTAATTTAAATTTTAATAATTAGATGATTATATTCATATTCTCATTAACTAAGCCTTCCTTCCATTCAATGAATTTTCATCTTTAATCACTTTTTTGAAAGACGTTTTTTTATGAGATGTTTTACCTGCTTCTTGTATTTATTAAGTTTTAACTTATAACTGTTATGTTTTCTGAATACTTGCCACAAACTCAATCCTTTAAAAGCAAAATTCTTTACAACAGAAGGGTTTCTTTAGGCCGTTTTATTTTATTTTATTTTAATTTCTTTGATTTATATGGCTTAATTTTTTTTTTAATTGAATACAATGAACTTAAAACTTAAATTAACCTAATGAAACTTATTAACATAATGAAATATTTTTACCAAAACTTATTGTATTTGGCATTGCCTTAAATGTTTTTTTGTTATTAGGAGAAAACGTTGTTCCTCTACAAATTCTTACATCTACAGATTGTATCAAATTATATCAGGAAATTTGAAGAGTTAAAGAGATGATTTATCATCTCGATAATTCTTGTATTAAAATCCCGATGACTTCGTTATTTTTGTTAATTATTTGTATTTTCTTGGCTTTAAATATGTTCTGTGCTTAAATTCTTCCGCGAATGCTTCTCGTTTCTGTCATGAAGAAATGAAAATCATTCCCATTCAGAAGGCTGCAAATATAAAATATAAAAACTTTTTTTACATGAGTTTATTATTTGTTTAATTCTTCCACATTTCTGATACATAGACTAATTTTTCGATACTGTATGCTAATTATTATTTGTTATTTCTGACATCTTCTGGTATTTAAACTAAATTCGTTCTTATATTAATGCACTAATCTAAATATAAACTTAGATATTACACATTACAAATATTTATTCATACTTACAAAAATTATATATTGTATTTAAAGCTTTTTTGTATGTGTGTTAAAAAAATTGCTGTTCTAATTTCATACTAAAAAAACTCGTAAACATTTGTTTTTTAATGCAAAAGAAATTACAAAATATGTATTTTTGTCATAATCTTGCTCGTTTGTCGTATTTGTGAATTTACTCTTAACAATTTAAAAATTACATCTGTTTAATGCTTTTGCCATTTAAAAATGAATTTCTTCTCTATTTACTAGTTTATTTAACTGTACATTTAAAGATACTTTAATATTTTATATTGTTTTTATTTATTTATTATAATCAATCTTTCGACATTTTTGCACAAAATTTTATTTTGGTTTTGTAATTTACAAACGTTACTGTACTAATTACTTTAAGTTCGTTATTTTTCCTTGTTTAAGCATTTTTATTTAATATTTTATTATTATTCAATATATAAAAACTGAATTTTTAAATTTAGGTATTGTATTGTTTATTTCATATAAATGAATAATGTAAATTATTTTAAGACTAACGAATGTTACAATTAAATTACTAAAATAAATAAGAGTTATTTAAAAATTACATTTATTATTTTTATTAGAAAATACACAATATAAAACCGTGAATACTTTTTTTTATAAAATTTACTTAAAGGAATATTTTATTTTGCTTTAAATTTAGTTCTCAAAATATAAATACAAAAATTTTAAATTTTAAATTATGTTATATTATCATATGTAAAATATTAATTAAATAAAAATCAAAAAGTTAAACTGTCGAACTTATTTTTAAGGCAAAATTTTATGCATGATGGAAATATGTACAAATAACTTAATTAAACTTGAACTTAACCACATTATAAATTTTATTACTTTAATTAATATTAATTCCATAAAAACATAACTTCAAAATATACATACAATTAATTTCATAAAAAAATACAGAAAGTTGATAGTTCTACGTAATATAAATATATTAATAAAAAAAATACAGAAAGTTAATAGCTTTACGTAATATAAATATATTACGTTACATATATATATTTATAAATATTTTTGTGTTTTATTCCTTCGTTTCTTTTAATAAATATTTTTATTTTATATGTTGACTCTTTCTCACTCGTGTACTGAATACATTAATTTTTATTTTCAAATAAGATACTTATTGATGTTTTATTTCTCCATATCAAACTATTATATACTATGTAAACCAATGTTTAGCGCAATAATCAATATCGTAGTCCAAACATTACAATATCTCTGTGCCTGCAATCGGCATGTTACAAAGCCACGCCCACTGCGCTCCCCTGAACAAGCCTGAACAGGCCTGTTTAGACATCAAAAGTATTTGTAAAAAAATTAGTTTATTATGCGAATAACAACCTCAGCACCCGAATGTGTCTTCCCTCCTGCACCCTCACAACACCCACAAATCAACTGCTAGGCGCGCATCTTAGCGGTGTCTGCTTAGCAGCTGATCTCCGAGTGGTTATCTTTGAAGCGATCGCTGTAGCCCTGTATGGTGAACGGCGTCGAGTTAGTGCTCAGCGCCGAGTTGCTGCTGTTCACTGAGCCGACGCCATTGCTGCTGGGTCCGTTCGGCAGTTGCGCGCTGCCGCCATTCATCTGCTTCTCGGCTGCGGCCTGCAACTCGGCCGAATTCACCATCTGAATGTTGGCGTAGGACTGCTTGCTGGCGGCAGCTACAGCGGCTGCCGTGTTGTTGTTGTTGTTATTGTTGTGCTGCAAGCTCTTCGTCAACGCTGCCGGATCCAAGGTGATGCCATCCAGCTGCGATGAGAAGGACATGGGCGGTAAAATAGTTGTGGGCGTTGCCTGCGGTGTGTCGAGGCTGATGAGCTTTGCCTCTTTGGAATCATGCTGCATGCTCTGCGTGCCGTTGGCTGCAGCACTGTGCATCAGACCGTTCGGCATGCTGCCGTCCAACTGCTGGGGCGATCGTTGAGTGGCGCCGTTGTTGCTGAGTTCGCTGCTTTCGCCCGAGTTGCATTTGTGATTTTGGTGTGTGAGAACTTCGGAGTTGTTCGAATTGCGCTGCGTTTCTTGACTGCCACTCAGTAGTGGCTGATCGCTGCGCGAGTTCGGCATAATAAATGAGGTCTCCCAACAGCCGCTTTGCTCTTCACCACCTTGCTGTGCACTGGGCGCACAGGGCGATGTGATGGCGGGTGGTGTGCACACACTAACGGCGTTGGGTGCGCTGTTGCGTACAACGCCGGCGAACTCAATGCCACTGCGTGGACCTGGCAGCGGGATCAAGTAGTCTGAGGCATGCGGCACCGACAGACAGATTTCGTCGTTACTGGGCGGACGCATTATTGTTTGGTCGCGTTCCGAGGATGGAGGCCGAAAAATGCACGGCAACGGCGCGTTCATCACTTCAGGATCCTAAGGGTGAGAATTAAGGAGTCAGTTCTGTAACATGGTACCCATCAAATCAAGCATCTCTTGCCTGTGTGCGAGTTGTGAGTTTTTCAAGGATCTCGGAAAATGAGGGCCTCTCCTCGGGCGTTGGGTTCCAGCACTCAGCCATAATCTCGTAAATGGCTTTCGGGCAACCTGGCGGTGCACTTAAGCGAAAGCCGTTGGTGACCAACTGCATAACCTCAGGATTCGGTAAACCAGTGTAGGGCATCAGTCCCAGACTGAAGACCTATTGAGAGTAGAGACAAACTAGTAAGAAGGCTGTCTGTGGCCAGGCCAAAGTCTGAATACATTCGCGAAGGTAAAAACTGTCTTAAAAAGCACTTAAAGGCTTAAGCAAAATCCTTTTTATTATGTGGGAGAGCCACGCCTGTTTTTGAGCTAATTATGCTAATATCGAAATAAAATTTCGTCTTAATATTACCGCAAACAGATCTCACAGAAGAAGAAGAAGAATGTGAGTATTCCCTTCGAAATGTAGAGTATATAAATGGGTGAAACATGCCTTTTTTTATATGTAGCAATACAACTAATAACTGCTTAGATATAAAATATCTATTCTGCTTTTACTATACGAATACATTAAGCATCAAATTTTCGATCAGAATTTTGCCAGTTGTTAGCTTTTGAACGGATAGGCGGACCACACCCCTTTTTGGCAAACATTTTGGTAATGTCGTCAGATACTCCTGATTAAAAGTACTTCTTAATATCTCATATCGTTTATTCGATTTTGGCAATTTTTGTATGAGTGGCCAGAACACGCCCATTGTTTGGAAATATTTTGGTGATGTTGCTATATAATCCGGATTAAAATTTGGTCGTAATATCTCGCATCGTTTACAAGATATTCATATTTTTATAAAAGTTTCTTTACATTTGATATGAAAATTGGGCGTGGTTCTTAACCATTTTCGCCCATTTTCAATACCAAACTGCTCTACATAGCAAAGAATATTTGTGCAAAATTTTATCGCAATATGTCTTCGTTCTCCCGTAAGAGTTTCAGCAGGCAGACAGACAGGCAGGCAGGCAGACGAACGGGGCTAATTAGACTTAGGACAGTGAGAAAGAATATATATGTATACTTTTCTATATCTATCTTGTCTCCTTCTCTGCGTTACAGACGGAAGAACAAAGAGAATATCCCCTCTCCCTTCGGGTGTAGGGTGTTACGTTTTAGATAGATCACCGACACTTACCTCCCACAATAGTACACCGAATGACCAGACATCCGTCTTCGAAGTGAAGATGCCGTCGAGGAAAGCCTCCGGCGGCATCCACTTTATCGGCAGCATTGCTTTGCCGCCCTTGCGATAGTAGTCGCTGCGATAAATATCGCGCGCCATACCGAAATCTGCAATTTTGACTACCCTACCGGGTCCTTTGCTACTGAGTAAACAGTTTCGAGCCGCGATATCGCGATGTATGAAACGTTTACTCTCCATATAGCGACAGCCTTTGGCCACGTCCAGAGCACAGAACACCAAGTCCTTCATGGTAAGCGATGACGGACGGTCTGGCTTGTTACGCCCTTCCCGTAGGAAATTCTTTAGATCTCCACCGGCTAACAATTCGAGGACAATAAAGCGAGGATGACGATCAAAGCAGACACCGATGAGATGAACCATGTTAGGATGATTAAATTTCGCCATGATAGCAGCTTCCATAAGGAAATCATCTTCAGCCTGCTTGGTGGACATTTCGGGCAGAGTCTTGACGGCGACAGCCATTTCAACAGCATCACCATCACGATGACGATACAAGCCTTGATATACCTCACCGAAAGCACCCTGACCGAGAGCTCTGGAAAGAGGGGGGGAAAGAGATGAATCAATCAACGTTACGGTGGACCTAAAATTATAACGGACTCACTTCACCAGCCGAAGACTCTCTCTGGCTACCTGTGGTAGACTCTTTACATCGATGTTGCCGTTCAGGATTCCATCACATCCGTAGTTAGGATTGAAGTTCGTTAAGTTGTTGTCGTCAATGGTGTGTCGAAGGCGACTCAGTTGAAGGTCCTGCTCTAGTAGCATTTTGTGACGCAGGGTGGCCTGTTTCTTGCGTTGATAGCGGTTGTCTGTGAAAAGAGTACAATTTAGATAACCAGTGTTCCAACACAACGACATTCATTGAGCTCACATAATATGAATATGAGTGAACTCAAAGCAGCACCCAGCACTATAATGAGCACCATAAAGAAGGCGATTAAATATTGGAACGGTATCGGATCATCGGCAAGAACTACGAGAAATAACAGAGGATAAAATGTTGTAAATCTGAAAGAAATTAATTTAGATGACTCACCTTCGCATGCAGTGCTATTGTCTTTCTTCAACCGCCAACCATCCGGACAAATACAACGCGTTGTAGCTCTAAACTCATCCAAAGCTATGCAGCGATAGTCGCAACCGCAGCCCTCAATGGCCGGTATGATGATTACGGATCCAGCACCGCTGCTGGCTCCTTCGTAAATCACGCTAAATTCTTTTAAGCTACGGCTGTTGCTTATGAATGATGTTCCACCTTCACCATTGGATTTGTTCAAGTAGACATCGCCTCCAGCGTAACCGCCACCTCCACCACCTGTGTTACAACCACCACCACCACCGCCAAAACCACCTTGGCCATGTGTATTTTTAATGCTACCATTTTCAGCCGTAATTTCCACGTAGCACGAGTGTCCACCACGCCCACCTTGTAGCAAGGCGGCACCATATTTCGGACTCAAGGCTTGATGCTCCTTAGCACGCCAACCACCACCAGGACCAGCAGTCTTCTCGATCACCTGGTCACCGTGGATCTGTCCAGAAACAGGTGTTCGGGAAGGGTCGTTCTTCTGGCCATGCTGGAAGTCTTCATCGATATAACGACCAATACCAAGACCACCACCACCACCAGCTACGATTAGAGGGACGGCCTCATTTTTAGCGGAATTTAGCTGAAGCAGAAATAATTTGTTCTTATTATGCACATGGAGGAGTATTTGAAGGGTGAAGAGCTTACCAGGAACACATATGAACCTCCACCGCCACCACCTCCGCCATTTTCGATTACGATATGCCTAACCATGTGTTGTTTAAAGTTAAAATCGTACCGACTCAAATCTAGGTCGTCGTTCTCAGAGCCACAACCTTCTTCCTTGTGACCCATGGATTTCACGCAAGCGTTCTCACCCGGTTGACCCACCAGTATATAGATCTCTTCACCTTTGTGTAGTTCCAGTACGGCAATAGCCATCGCACCACGAGAAGATCCTACACCTCCGGAACCCAGTCCTCCACTGGCACCTTTAGTTATGATTCTGTTATGGTGTAGAGCAACGAAGGGCTGGTTATTTCCTGAGCCATTATTGGGGGTCATGGAAGCTCTTTCAACTTACGTGTAGTAACCCTCGTGTGGTACCCGCCATTTTTGCATTCCCTTATAGGAACTTTGCTCCTCAATAACTCGAACTTCCTTAAGAACGTGAGTATTGTTGGTTGCACTGTAGGCGTCCTCACATTGTTGCTGTGTCGGCCCTATCATGCCACTCGTGTTGCACGTACTTAATTCGAGATCTGAACATGGAGATGTAGGCATAGTAAGAGAAATATTGGATGCTCTCATGGTAATCATCTTACAAGGTTTATGCTCGAAATCTCGATGGGACGGACTTCGTAAGTTGTAGCGTACATCCCAGTAATTGTATCCGTCTAAATGTTCCTTGGGAATATTGATGCCAAAGCACTCCGGACTAAGCGAGAAGTCATCAACAGCTACATCGGAGAAGATACGCATCCCCATCCTAGCTTCGAACTGCAGATAGTATCTAGTGGAGGAACAAGATAAAAATTACTTTCGACTTAGTGCCAAGAAGATATTCCATTTGAATATCTCTGCTTCTCAAGAGGACTAGAAAAAGCAAGACCTTGTTCTTTTCTAGTTCTCCTATCCTTTTCTCTCGCCTCACTTACTTTGATGTTATATTCGGCAAAACATATTCGGCTCTAAGCCAATCGCTACCCTGATTTTTCGTACTCCACCATAATGTTGTTGTTATGTTTTCCTTTTCCTTCATTTCAACCACGGATAGATTTATGCTGCCTGGATTCTTGCCGAATTGATGAATATAAAAACGTACAACGCACGAATTTCGGTAGGGCGAATTTGGATTTCCATGAACAAGTGGAGGAGGATTAAAAGTCTTACTCAACATGATGGCATTACTGGCAAAACCAATACGAGAACCTTTCTCGGAATTGTTAATGTGTTGATTCATATCAACAAGCATGTAATATCCCCCGGTTGCATTTAGAAGGTGTTGATAGGTGTGATCGCCGTCGGGCCCAGTGTCATGAGTGGGCGAAGAGCCAGTATGGCGTGACCAAGAGAGGATAGTTTTGCCTGAATCGCTCCAACCACACCAGTCATTCTCGAAGTCACATCGACCACCATAGGGAATCTTATCTGCAATTAAAGAGATCGTACTGAAAAATGAGAAAACTGACTTCCATGTTTTATTTTTAAATAGTTAAACAAAATGTGGGATATCTCTCTTCCCTCCCTTTCCACTTGCTTCAGTGTGAAACTGTTGATGCTATTTGGTTTTTCAATTCTCCCTTAACATGGACCATACTCACTTATTCAACTAGTTTCTCAATCTCATATTCGTTATCACCTCTAACGTAAGTTCCTCATAAGTTGCATCGCGCTAACAAGCCTTAATTGAATTTGTCGTCTGTACTGCTTTCACATTTACAGTAGATACTTCCGCTCTGAACTTGAGATTGCGTTGATAATAGTATTCGCTTTCACATAATCATCAAAGTAGTTTTCTCGTTAGAATGATTTCGTTCATTCGACTCTTGATGTCATTACGTTTTTCTTTTTGTTCTTGGCGCTGTTTAACTAGCTTAAGATAGTTTGTAAGAAAGGGAAGGTGGATTAAATCGTTTCATTTGGATTTCCAATTAATTCCCCACTCAGTATCTCTATAGCTTCCAAATTAACAAAATTGTGAACGTTACTATCTTTTTTCCGTTGTAAGGAAAAGAAAAGGAAAACGGGCGATTGGTTTGAAACGTTTACGTTTTCTACACCCCATAATTTCCTGCTAAAAATTCCACATAGCTCGACCCTTACCCTCACCCTTACTTACCACAATTAAGTAGCTCATCTTCAGCATCATCACAATCGCGTGTGATGTCACAGATCCGTGGTAAAGGTATGCAAACCGGCACCTTGTTATTCATACATCGCACCTGTGAAGTGCTGCACTTTTCACTTTTGGTACCCTCCGGAAAACAGCTGACCATGCGTAAATTGTCGATGGCCACATGAGCCCGTTGCGTTTCACTTAACTTTGGCACGATTTCGAAAACGATTCGGAAATCACGTGATATACGCCCGATTCGATAAACTTTACGACTCCACGTACGGAAGTTGTCACCGGCAATTTCAGCTGGTACCCATGAGCTCTCTTGCGAATGTAACGGCTCGATAACCACACGCGATGGACTGTGACTCATATCGCTTTGGTGCATGTATACCTCTAGGTAACACTTCTCCATGGTTGTGCTAAATTGTGGTGAGGTTAGATTAACCTGAGCGGTACTCGGTAATAGGCGTGCATAGAGAAAGTGACCTGCCAAATCGAGAGCGAGAGAGAAAGATGTGAATGGAGTGGAAAATACTTGAGGATTGCGATCTATTACCATTTGCATCATCTTTGGAATCGGCCACTGGTCCTGGCATCATACCGGTCATATTTTTCTGAGCCAATTCGGTACCACTCATTACATGAAAGCCGTCGGGTAAGTTTTCAACCCAGTTCCACGCGCAGGGGGTTTCAAAATTGCATTTAACGCCCAATTGATCTTCGATCTCAGAGGAAGGGGTTGTATTTGTTTGTGACTCGTATGGATTCTGCAAAAAAAGGAAGAAGCGAAGACAAGTGTTATAAGATCGGACGCGAGAGAAGGGGGGAAAATTCTATTAATACAATCGAAAATTTACCGATTTTGGTGCTGTGATACGCATCTTTTCCTTAATCGCTTGTATCGGATCATCGTGCTCGTCCAAGTTCCCACTGTTAACACCACCGACCGGTTCGTCTGCCAAACCCAGTGACTGATAACGCTGCTGCTTGGCGGCACTGGTCAGTTTGAAGATTTCCGAGATGGAGTTGGATTTTTTGGGACTCAGACGCAATGGTTTATCGTCTGGAGAGCCACAGGAGAACAAGTCAAGGAGTAAAAGAGAGAGAGAGAGAAAGGTTCTCAATACTTTCAAATATCAGAGTCCAATTTTTCTTTCTCACACTTACCGGCTTGATTCGGTAAATATACTGGCGGATATCGGGTCGACTGGACTCTGTCCTGCCTCAGTTGATAGAGGTCTCCGTAGCGATCGGCACTGCTCAGACCACCGATGCCATCAATGCTTCCAATGGACGAGGTGCCCGTGTACGAAGGGTAGCCAGCACTACTACCGCTGAGACCACCACCCGGTCCACCGACGGATGGTTTCATCAGTTCCTTTCGTAGCGACTCCATGCCACGTCCACGCCCCGGACGCTGGCCACCTGTTCCCGCACCCATGCCACCCAAACTAAGACGACGTTGATTGTCTCGTATGCTTCCCGGTGGCGGTAAGCGTGTGGCATGCGTTAGGCCATCACCGAAGTCCACCAGATCATCATAAAGCGGTATGGTGGCCACAGATGGTAACGGTGACTGTTCGTTGGTTCGTCCATTACGCAGCTGCTTGGTGCTCCCCAAGAACGCGTGCTGTTGCTGCTGAGCTGAGATGAGCGCATTCGGATTGGTGTGATTCAGTAGCGGGCGCTGACCGAGTATCAAAGGCAGCCCAGAGATGAAAAAGAAAAGCGTCGCAACACTGGTGTGCACGCAGGTGGGGCGTGTAGTGAAGAGGTGTTGCATGTTGCACGGTAGTCTTGAAGTAGCTTTCAGTATTTTCTTTAAGATTTATTTTAAAGGGTTTTTCAGGTGGTGGTAGAGTTAGCTTTTTCACAAGAAGTCGTACATTTTGTAAAAAATCTGCATTGTTTTTGGATCCATTTTGTTTTAAAATCCACGGTTTTAAATTTGTGAGGTTTTATGTAATATTTTTTAACACATCTTTCATTTTTTTTATTTTTGTGACAGTTTTGAACTCTCTGTGCAGCAATTGGTCAATCATAATTTTTGTTTCCTTAAATGTTTGCGTAATTTTGTAATTCACACCGTCTTCTTATAAAAATCATATTTGATGAGAAGGTGAAATCTGTAATGAAAGTAAGAAGAAAAATTAACAATAAGTTATTATTAAAAATAAAAGTAGAAAATTTAAAAAGGGTGTCTGAAATGTGAAATTGGAATGGATAAATAGGTCGCTGTTGAAGGCATTAATCTCTGCCGCCAGCGACACATGGTATTCGGTACCAGAAAGCAAGCCCTCCGAGTGCAGGCGTTTCGTTTATTTTTAAAATCAAAATAAACCATAGCAACAACAGCAGCGCTTTAAATTTAAATTTTGCTAAAAAGGAAGAAATTTTCAAAAGCAGATACGCGAAATTTCCAGCTGCCAAAGCTTACAATAATTGACAGATGCCGAAAACACTTCTGATGGGAGCGGAGTTGACTGTCATTAATCATTTAGAATGAGGTTTCATCAGGTCGTAAGGACGCATTGTTAGTGGTAGCTACTAATATACACCAAACACAGAGAGACCTTGCAGCCTCTCCTTTAGTAATTGTTGACCCAATTAATAGTACATTTCAGGCCACCTCGTCCTTCCGAAAAAGTCTTCATCTGTGTCACCAATCGATCGTTTACAATATAAAACTCGTAGAGATAAACTGGTGCACATTTTTACAATCGATTTTATATGACATTGAGTTGAATATTTTAGGACGAAAAGCTCAAGCTATTGTTGCCACTTGACGGCCGAAAGAACTCGGCGAGGGGCATGAAGGAACTGAACGTTCATACAACCGCATGTGAACGTCTGAATACCCTAATTCAGCTGCATGCGTCCTTTCTGCATCCATTAATATCTTTATAATATAAAACTTTTCCACAGATGTTTAGCATTTTTTATATATTTTTCGTGAGGTTGGCCGAAATGGAATTTTGGATAATTTTCTAATATTAAGTTCACTTTTTGTGGCTGTCGTAACTTTTTTATGCGAATTTGGTATTCTGTTCTTAGTTCCTCTTAACTCACTTTCACGAATAGTTCACGATTTATCTCACCGATGCTCCACATTTCAGATACCAAGTATTTCGCACTGTAATGGCATTCATTTCCTGCACTACATTTTCAATTTTTCCACAAGTTTCTGGAAGAGGACGTTTTTTAATTGCGCATCCATCGAAAAACATGCTGTAGATACATAAAGTGGGGCGTCGTAGATTTTCACTTTTAACATTTGTGTTATTGTAATTGTTGTCGCAACTGCTGTTTTTGTTGTCGGAGGTTTTTTTGGCATTTTTGTATCTGCAGAATACGGCATCTGCAAAATATGTGCGTATGTGTGTTTATAGAGACTCGTGCATATGGATGCAGATACAAATGAACATCTCTGGATGTGCAGTAACTTTTCGTTGTTGACTTTATAGTTTTTCTTGTTGCGCCGCAAGTTTAATTTCGCTTTTTAGAAAATTTCGGCAACAACTTTTGGTTTTAAGGATGCTTTCGCAGCTTCTGCTGCTGCTGCTCTTGGTGGGTTCGCTGGTCGCTGGTCGCTGTTTCAACAGAACGAAATTCAAGAGCATAACAGAGAATTAAGTGTATCCGAGGGATACGCGAACCCTGGATTCGCGAATACTGAAATCCTTCTGCATTCGAAGATGAGCACGAAAAAGCACAAACAACAGCAAATACGACTACCAAAACAACTGCAACAATCGAAACGACCATTGTCGTCGCTCTCACGAGAAGCGCGCGCGCACGCACGCAGGACGACGGCGGGATAATGAAATTCGTTTAAATGGCGACGAAATAGTACTACGAAAGGAACAAAAATAGTACGCAGCCTGCAGCCGAAGGAACATCGGCAAAGCAGAAAAGGAAGAAGAGGGAGAGAGAGAGAGAGGAAGCAATTCGAGAAAACCGTTATAGACACGAGTACTTCGAACATCGTATTAACATTCATAAAATTGCAACAGAAGTCACAAACTATTGAGAGGATTTTTCCAAAAAATGAGAGGAAACTGCACGAACTGAATTAGAAATTGAATGTTGTAACGAAACAAGAGCGAAAAAAAAACTGCATAAAGAACAATAATCTCAAAATATAACACTAAATCGACAACACTGGCGTTTTTGCACTAACAATTTGGAAGAACAAGAAGGAGATTCGAGGTTCAAGGGGCGCATAAGAGCCGAAATTGCAGACTTTTAATATCGTATAACGAGAAATTGGGAATAAAAGAAGTCAAATATACTGTGCAATATGGCAAGAGTGAGTAGGAAAGAGAAGGAAAGTAAGGAGAAGCAAAAATAAAGTAGTAAGAGTCCAAAATAAATTAATTCTCGATAAATGGCAAACATTAATTTTTATAATAATAAAATTGTACTCTGATTCTCGCGTCCTCAGTTATTTACATTTTTGTACAGATGGAACCTCGGCAAACCTCGGGAGCCCACCAGGCATTTTGAGCAAGAGAGAGAGAGAGAGAGAGAGAGAGAGGGAGAGAGAGAGAGGGAGAGAGAGAGGGAGAGAAAGTGAGAGAGAGAGCCAGAGTTAGTTTTCTTATAAGATTATCGGGAAGCCAAATTAATTAAAATTACCAGGTTTTCCCCAAATAATTTTTAATATCTTATCATTATTTACTTAAATATGCGTTCTGACATTTCAATTCGAAAATGTTATGATATTTTAATCCGGAAATATGGAATATGAAAATATTGGAATAATGCAAGATGATATAAGTGATTATAAAGTTGATAGATAGGACAGATAGGACTGAATGTCGTAGATAGGACAGTTACATAGATATGTTGATAGAATAGGTTAGGATGGATATAGGACAGGATATGTAGGTGGATATAGAATGGCACAGATAGGGGTTCTAATTCGGAAAGATTAGAAGATTGTCGCAATTGTCTAAAGATATAAAGCTTACATTGGAAATATTTATTAAGATGGACGCATAAATATACTGATAGAAGAGGATGGGGTACAGCAAAGAATGGAATTGTAATGGGAAGGATATAGGGTAGGAAAAGCCAGGACAGGATAGAATTGATATGATGAAGAGTAAGGAGAAATGGAGGGAAAATTGAAGTAAAGTATTGCATAGAATGGATGGAATACATAGAATGAGGCAGAGTGGAATCGAATAGATGTCGAAGACAATAGATATACAAGAGAAATCAGACCTTATTAAAGAGCTTCTAAAATATTTCGAATTGTAAGAAAAGCAAATTCCTAAATGAGGAATTCTAAATACAGCTGAGTGGAGTAGAATAATTTGTACAACTTCGAAGTTGGAATAGAGGGGAAAATAGGGAAGAGGAAAACAGCAAAAATGGCAGAATTGTGTATGTATATGTGGCGCATATAAACACACGTACGCCTGTTAAAAAGTCCTTTTTGTTGCAAATTCTTGAATTTGAGAGAAAAACAAAGAACAACGCAAAATGCAGACTAGTGAAAAATCTTCGAATGGCTGAAAGACTGAAAATATGGACTTCGTTAAACTTCGTTTACGACGAGCGTCGTAACTTCACCCAAACACACACACACACACACACACACATACATACACACTCGCACCCTTATTGGAAGCTCCAAAACCGAATCCGAATCTGTCGTCTGTATCTGTTTCTGTCTATTTAACAGATTCTTCCTCCCATTTTGCTGCAAAAAATTTTCACTGATTACCAAATTCACTGAATATTTTCACTTAAGAACTTTAGAGGAATACAAGGAATTTTTCATTCAAATTTCGCTCACTTTCGAGATTTAATTACATATTTTTTTTTCTCTGCTGCGGTTTTGTGTATTTTGAAGATGAAATTTTAAAGCTTTCTTCGATTTTGAAGCTGGTAAAAATGATAATCCCAATTTCCACAGATATTTTAAACTGCCGCACACTGAATTTCGGATGGATAGATATATTTTTTGTTGGTGTATCTGCTGTGGTTGTTGTTGTGGTCGACCCGGTGCACACGGACCGGGCGGTGGATTTTTCGGGGTGCGCGTTCGAGGCGTTCAACATGAAGACTGGCTGCTCAGACGTTTTGGTACTCGGCGTCGAGGCTGCACGAGCTCCGAGATACAGGCTGCAGCAGCTAACGGTCCAACGACAAGTGTGTGTGTGTGTGTGTGTGTGTGTGAATGTGTGCGTGTGCTTATGTGTGCGTGTGTGTGAGATGAGGCTGCAAATTCGCACATAACTGAAATGGAAACTGAAAGCATCTTTTAAGGGTTGATTTCATTGGCTTTTCTTGTGGAGACGCGCGTATCCTGCCGCTACTCGGTGGAGCTGTTGCTGTATGTGTATGTGCGTGTGTGTGTGTGTGTGTGTGCGTGTGTGCGTGTGTGTGCGTGCAGTAGCAGTCTACAGTGTCTTAGGTCGTTGCTCTTCTTCTCTTCATTTTTTGATGGAGGTCTCTGTCTTACTTTATTTCTATCTCTCTCTCCCTCTCTCTCTCTCTCCCTCTCTCTCTCTCTCCCTCTCTCTCTCTCTCTCTCCCACTATCTCTCTCGATTACAGGATATCCCTACTGCCAGGATACTCTCACTGTTGTGCTGGAAATTCGAATTTCCATCGTTCAGCTTCACTCAACAGCTTTTGCAGGATGTCATTTATTAGCGCGCCTAATATCGCGTATCCTGCTCGAAGGATGCTGCTGTTGGCAGACAAGCAAAGAAAGGATAACAGAGGGATTTTGACAAAATTACTAAAAATTAAATTTTAAAAATTATTTATTAAAAATTAAAATAAAAAAAATTAATATTAAAAAAATTATAACTTAAAAAAATTAAAACTTAAAAAAGTGAAAACTTCCTCCAGTTTTTTGTGATGTGCAGGAGACGAGATGATTCTGGTTATCATCTTGAATTCGAGACGACGGTGGAAATCGAGATCGAGTCAGCATTTCTCACTCGAGACGAAGCATGAGAACGAGGCGGTCTTTCAACTGCGATAAGAAACGAGATCGATTCTCTCCGCTTCACTTATATCGGAAAATAATGCAATTTAAAAACACATTAAAGCTGAAAATAGTTTAGTAAAAATGTTCGCGGCTCTCAACCGACAAGCGCGAAAACATAAATTAAAATAAAAGAAAATAAATTAAGATAAAAGAAAATAAATTAAAATAAAAGAAAATAAATTAAAATAAAAGAAAATAAATTAAAATAAAAGAATATAAATTAAAATAAAAGAAAATAAATTAAAATAAAAGAAAATAAATTAAAACGAAAGAAAATAAATTAAAATAAAAGAAAATAAATTGAGATAAAAGAAAATAAATTAAAATAAAAGAAAATAAATTAAAATAAAAGAAAATAAATTGAAATAAAAGAAAATAAATTAAAATAAAAGAAGAAATTAAGAAATAGACTTAAAAAAAAAACAAAAAACCAGAAGTTGCTCACAAAAAGTTGCCACAAATAGCTGCCACAAGCCAGAAGCCAAACGTCGCGACGGAAGTAAAACTTAAAAATAGACGCCGATCGTAAAGCGTTTATGCGCGATATGAAAACGCGAAGGAATCGCGAGCAAGAAAACTGCTTGACAGTCTGCCGGTTCTTTGCCAAAAGATACAAAAACACCGCACAGATACGTAAGAATTCGCCAGATAGATACGCACTCCACGCTATGCAGAAACTACAAGTAAACAAGCAACAATTTCTGCTTGTTTACTCTCACACAAATCCGAAAATCACTTCACGAAAAATTAAAAAATAAACACTTTCTCAGCTGTCGCTGCATCCATCCATCCAGTTAACGCAGCGGATGTGCGCTGCACCAACTGCCAGTAATTCAATTAAATTTTAATTGAATGCAGTTTGCGGCTAAAACGCGTTCAACTCACCGCAAAATCCAAAATCTGCAATTTTCACAAATTTAATGCAGTTTAAAAGGCGCAGATAAATTGTAGACTTTTATGAGTTCTTAAGTGGAATTCTTGGATGCTAATTTTTTTATTTTCCATTTCTACAATTATAATTCCATCTATTTATTTTTGGTAAATATTTTCCTTATTTTGTGGCACACGAATTTTCACTAAAAGTGAGGAAAAACAATCAGCAGCGCATTTTCGCCCGAACTTCGAGAGATGCGCGTTTACTCTACGGAAAATTATCTCCGACTAAATTCCGTCTATTCGTGCGGTACCGTCTGTGTCGTGCTGCGATACTTTGTATGGTGCGCGCCACCGATTGCGCAGCTTCAAGATTGTGTCGTCTGACAGACTTTCCCTCAATCTCAATCACGCTGCCTCTCTTTCTTTCCCCTTCCACTGCACGTTTTCTGTGCTGTTACGGCTCACGTCGGGACTACCGCAAGAATCCTCCACTGCCAGCAGAAGCAGAGGCAAGTAAGTGACAAAAATAATGACCACGAGAAGCAAATAAACAAACAAACAGACAAGGCAGAGCAGCAAAGAAACGCAATCTTGCGCGGCTGGGCACCACGAACAATTGTGACGTTTGTCTGTCTCTCGCGCCGTCTGCTGGATTTGCAATTGATGGGTTGCTGCCGGTGCTGCTGATGCTGCTGCTGCTGCTGATTCTGCTGATGCTGCTGCTGCTGCTGATGCTGCTGCTGCTGCTGCTGACGCTGCTGCTACTGCTGCTGACGCTGCTGCTACTGCTGCTGCCCAGAGAGCAGCTGGTGCTCGACGGTGGAGGCGCCGTCGTCAGCACTTGACACTCGAAATGCACTGTGGGACAAAACAGCAATTTATCACGTTGAATTTTCATCACTAATCTCATGCATTCAAACCAGGAGAAATAATAAAAGCAAATAAAAAGAGCAGAAAAATGAGAACCTAAAAGATTCGATAGACGGCGGCAAAAAAATTTCAACCTTTCGAGATGAGATTCGTTTTGATTTTGAGTTTCGATTCAGTTTTATTGCTGCTTGCTGCGGTCAGTCATACTTTCCAAACAAAGTATTACAACTTCTTACTAGTCTACAATATTATTGAGAAATTTTGCCTATTTTGTGTTACTGTACTGTTCTAGCCTCTGAGATAGCTATGAGAAATAATTTAAATAGTTGGGATTTATTTAAATTTAGAGAAGTGAAAAACGTAGAGAAAAAAATTTGCCATTTTATTGAATGCCCTCCTCTAAATCGCAGAAACGACATTCAAATCACACTTTGTGATCTTTACGAAACCTCTAAGAAAAGCAATAAAATGATGCAAATGTATAAAAAAAGATTTTAAAAAATTTAAAAATATTAATGAGAGAAAAAACATTGAAATTTAAAGCAGACTGCTGCAATTTTGGGAGAAAAAACCAAATTTCTCTATGGTGATTTTCTCCCGCGATTTTCCTCTCTCCTGATTTTTGTCTTACTCGATTCTCCTCTCACTTGATTCTCCTCTCACTTGACTCTCCTCTCACTTGACTCTCCTCTCACTTGACTCTCCTCTCACTCGATTCTCCTCTCACTTGACTCTCCTCTCCCTCGATTTCATATCTTAGAATTTGCTAAATTTTAATGTTCTCCCTTTTTAAATTCTTTCAATGTCATTTCCTCTTCTTTCCTTTCTGTTTGCTTCACTGAATACTAATTGTTGCTCAGTGTTCTGCTGACGCCACCTGAGAGAGAGAGAGAGAGACTGGCGACCGCCCACTGTGTGGCGGCGTCAGCACTGAGTAGCAGACGTCAAACCGATCAGCAGGCAGTCAGTTGTTAGGTGTGCGCATTCCAGCGTTCTCAACACATCATCACGTTTGTCATCTACTGCAGTTGATTCCTTGTTGCTTGGATTACATTTATAAACAACGGTGATCATTTTTCATGAGAATCTAAGGCGATCTCAAGTGATTTGGGGGAAGTTGGTGCGGTCACCACCACACATTCGAGGACCATTTCAAGTGTGCCAGGATAATGTTACGCATGTGCGGTTGCTTTTCTATTTTAATGTTTCCTTCAACAAACGAACCTCAAAGATTTCATCAAAACGTGTCCGTTTTTTGTCTTATTTTGTTTATTTTTAAGTTGACACATTTATATAATGGGTAATTTTGTTATAAATAAATAAAAAATAAAAGCCTTTTAATATGCTGTCGTTCTTTCAAGGATAAAAAGCTTCCGAGATTACACATCTTTGAAGCTTTCAAAGCTGACATCTTCCAACTTTGGTGTCTTAAATGTTATAAAGAAAATATCAGAATTGCTTCGAACTGAAAGCTGTTTCAGGTTCAGCAACAGGATATCGTTATTCCTGAAATGCTTCGTTTCATTCCTCCAATCAAAAAAGCTTCAGAAAAGCTTTCGCTTGACATCTCTCAAAAATGCCATAGAAAATGTGAGACGTTACTATTATAATTACAACAATAACAATAAATGAAAATAATGGATAGTAACATGAGAACAATGAGCGGGAATATCACTCCAGCCAACAAGTGGTCTCTCTCTCTCTCTCTCTCTCAATAAATGTGAGCATTCTAATGGTGAGCATTCGACTGGAATCCTTCTTAAAAAAGTCATAAGTGGTCGTTTCTGGCTTCTGGTGAGTTTATTTTTTGCATGACAAACTGTTGCAGACTCTCCAGCAATAACTGAAATATCGATTACGGTGCTCACCTGCGCACTGCACGTTGTCAGCGAAACTTTTCTCTCCACTGAATAGATACAAAAGAATTTTTCCCATGAAAACCTCAGTCTTCTCGTGTCTTTGGTGAGTTGAAGATCTGCGCGTGTCTTGTTACTGCCAACATTTTTGTGCTTTTCTTAGGTTGCAAAATATAACGAATACCAATAGTAAAATTAATTAAAATATCGCACATCCATTCGAATAAATTGTAATAATTTGTGGATATTTAGCTTTTTGGGTTCAGTGCAAGGCAAAGTTCCATTAAAAAGTACAAAGAGGATTAAGGAATCCTCAATTTAAGGATTCGCTTCCAGACAAGGACTCAAATTTACAAATTTTCTATTTCCTGCTTGCACTAGTTAAACAGAAGTAATTTCAGGTTTTTATAATCTTTTTTGCTCATTTAATTTTCACTAAAATCTAATGAAATATTTTTAAATTTTACTTCATGAAAAGTAATATTTTTTTAATCTTCTGGAATGTAGTTTTTGTAAATAGAATTTTTGTTCTGCCAACTTTTTTGCAGTTTGTTCTTCTTATTTTTCTGTATGTATGCGTCAAACTGTTTGAAAAAAAAAGCGCTGTAGTTTTTTTCTTTTTAACTCCTTGCATTTTGTTGGCATTTTAAGTATTGAGTGAATATTTTTGTATCACGTTTTCTTCAATCACCTCAACCACCTGCCACTTCCAGAATTTTCTATTAAGCAGTCAACCAGTCAACCCACCAGCCAACCCCACCCACCCACCCGACATCTATTTGACTTCAAAATGTTGCTCTACAGCTGGTAGCTGGTGTTCACATCGTCCTGCAATCCACAAAAAAATTAATTTCTGATTTTCGTAATGCAAAGTTCTAACATAATTCTAACAAAAATGATTTAATATTAAATTTAACGGGTTTTCTCATCGAGTAGAATCCGTTCAAACGGAAGTTAATTCCGAAGGGTAGCAGGTAAGTAGGCGGAAAAATTAAAATATCAGATGTGCGAACGCTTCTTTTTTTGGCTATAATATTATTATGCAAAATTATTGTGCAAATGGATTGTGCAATGATATTGTGCAATCTTTTCATTTTCATTTGCATGTGATTATTGATATTTTTAGTAAGCAATGCAAATTTGTTTTATAAAGGCGAAATTTTAAACGAGGAAACGCCGAAAATAGTTTGGAAAGTTTACAATTTTATTTATGTTTGTGGAGAGCGTAATTTTATTCGTGATGACACTTTGTATTTTTCTTTGTTCTCAGTTTGATATTTTTTACATATTGAAAGCGTTACTAACTCTTGTAATATAAAATTTTTGCACATATAATCAATATTTGAGTGCCATTTTCTGGCACTCTTATTCAACTTTATAAATCATATGTAATTTTTCGAATCTTGTATATCTTAAAAACATTGCATCCATTTTAGTGACGAGTTAGTTGTGATTTTTTGAGTTTAAATCTAAACATTCGTTCAAAAAAAAAAAAAAAAAAAAAAAAAAAAAAAAAAAAAAAAAACCCACAACAACAACTGCGTATATTTCAGACGATCCAAATGCCTGAAATTTTAACACTGACGAGCATGGCTGACGCAGAGCCAGATCTCTCGACTTTCGAAAACAAGACCGGCCTGGCCGAGGACATGAAGTTCTTGGCTTCGATGCCAGAATTGTGTGACGTAACTTTTCTGGTGGGTGACACGCGTGAGCCGGTTTGCGCAGTTAAGGTAAGAAATTCCAACAATCATTGGACGATTGAGGAACCACTCAATCTTCAGACTTCCCAACTGCTGCGGAAATTTACATTGCGTTCTTTATTTTGTCATCCACCACAGGCTGTTCTGGCATCACGCTCACGTGTTTTCGCAAAAATGCTGTATTCTGCTCCGTCACCACAACGGAAGCGTGACACGTCGACCAAAGAGAATAAGCTGCGATTATTTCTGAAGCGTTCTTCGGAGCCACTATTGAATCTTCAAAATGCAGCCCAGCAGGTGAGGAAGAACCCTGAAAAAATTCCCTAAAAATGTTTGAAATAATTTTATTTCGTGAGTTAAATACCGTGAGAATAACTGAATATACAGCAAATTTATAATGTATGAGAAATGTGTGAGTAACGTGAGGAGTGAAAGGAAGAGTGAAAGAGAAAAAGAAGAGTAGACTCAAATAAAGAGTGAAAATTAATACTAAGAAACAAAATTAATGAGAATTGAAGAATCAATTTCGAATAACAAGAAAAATGTGGATCAAATAATTGTTACAAGCCGACTTGAGTTTTTTTTTTTTTTTTTTTTTTTTTTTTTTTTTTTTTTTATAAGCGTATTTGAAATGTTCTGACTGTTCATTTTGTATTGATGTACATAATCATTCTCTATAAACACAAATTTCTAACTCACATTAATTTTCTAATTTCTAACTCACATCCTACATTTTTCACTCATAATTACTTTATATTTTTTCATTTGAAATCAAAATCGTTCACAGAGGAGTGGTTTTGCCCAACAATTAGCTCCAATACTCGAGGTAAATCCGATATAATTGAACATTTCTAATTCTATATACGAGTACGCAATTTTTAAAATTTTCTTAATTTTTCCTTTTGCTTGGAAGCCTAAAATTTTTAGAAGGTTTGTGTTGCAGGATTCGAAAGAAGTCATTAAATAAATAAGGTTCTGAAAATGAAATAAGAAAATTTCGGCTTGGATTTAATTAAATTGCTTGGGTTTGAATCACTTTTCGAAGCATTTAAATCATTATTAAGCACATTATAAAATTTTACGTGTATCATCTTTAAATTATACGAGTAAATGTGAATAATATCGTGAATCATGTGAATTACTTTATGAATCACATGTGAGTGAATTCGGGGATAGTGTGTCACAAAAAATTGAGTTAAATAATTTTGCATTCATATGATTAGATGAATTCTAAGAATCATTTAAATCATTTTATAAGATTTGCGACAAAATGTAAGTTCTCGTGCCTGCTGACTGCAGGATCGCATTTCCTTGTTTCTCGTGTCTGTTGCACTCCTTGCAACATCCCGTCGCCTTCCAAAAATTAGGCAACTGAACTGCCCTTCCATTTCGTAATTTTCCCCCCACAAGAGAGTCAGAGAGAGAGAGAATTGTTTGTTTATTTAATGTTTTCAGCCGGCTGGCCAACAACATCAAACTCTCATCATTGAAGAGTTCGAGCCCGACGTGTTCCGCCAACTGATCGAGTACATTCACACGGGTTGCGTGACCCTGCAGCCGCGAACCCTACTGGGTAAGAGAAGCCTCGCCTTACTGTCCCCATATCCTAGCAAAGCAGTCCCCACCACATAAGCAATCCCTCACCTTGTAGGTGTCATGAATGCCGCTGATTATTACGGACTCGAAGAGCTAAGACGCGCCTGCGCTGGATTCGTTCAGTGCTGCATCAATGTGGACACCGTGTGTGCCCTGCTGGCCTCCGCCGAGCGTTACATTCAGTACAAGTGCACCAAGAGTTTGGTGCAAAAGGTCCTCGAGTTCGTCGATGAGCATGGCAATGAAGTTCTCAACCTCGGCAGCTTCACGTTGCTGCCTCAACATGTCGTGCGACTCATCTTGGCACGTGAAGAACTCCGCGCGGACGAGTTTACGAAATTCCAAGCAGCTCTCATGTGGAGCAAGAAGTATTACGACAACAATCCGGTGAGTTTGGCTAATCCACGGAGGCTACGAGTCGACGGGTCGATTGACCTGCGCGGGATTGACCTGAGTTATTACTTCCAGAACATTGACATGAAGGAGATACTGGGCAATTTCCTCGAGTACATCCAGTTCCACAAAATCCCCGCCAACGTGCTGATGCGTGAAATCCACCCACTGGGTTTGGTGCCCTATTCGATCATCATGAATGCGCTCGCCTACCAGGTAAGCCAGGCCGAACGTGATTTGCCGTCGATTGAAGGTCGTTCGGCTTTCATTTACTGGGGAAGAACAAAATTAACGCTTTATATTGTTTGTGTACTCTGGCGTACATCTGTCGCATACCCCTCTGTCCCCCTTTATGTCTGATTCTACCCATTGCAGGCAGACCCAGAAAGCGTCGACCCCGGAAAGCTGTCGCCGAACTCCAGCCGAGTGAGACGCGCTCGCCAAAACCAAGGCAGGTCGATGTCTGTACAGAGTTCGCTGGACCCCTACGGCTCCAACACCACCCTCAGTTCGACCGGCAGCAGCGATCCCACCAGTGGCCCGCACCACAGCAATTAACATCAGTTGAACGACCCCTCCTCCTCCTCCCCCCACCACCCCACATCTTCCATCGGTCGCCACAAACATCACCATCATCATCATCACCAGTCACTGCCAAAAATACGCAAAGCCAAGTCGCAGAGCTTCCGTACACGACGCAGCCCATCCGAACGCTGCAGCCCGAGTGCGCTGCTGGGCTTCGGCCAGGGCGGCGGTGGCGCCCCTCTTACCCTGAACACAACCACTACTATGGCCACCAGCAGCAGCAGCAGCGACAAGAAACGCAGTCCACTGACGCCAAAAAGTCCCATTCTGCCTCAACCGGAGTCAAAAAGCCCGGGCAGCGGCTCGCAGAAGACACCGAGCACGTTGTCGCGCCAGGGCACTCTACGCGCTTCAAGCCGCCGCAAGAACAGCATCACTGGGTCGATGATCCTGGCGCAGGGCCGCCGTAGCCCGATCGGTTTTAACGATCGCAGTCCTCAGGGCCGCCGAAGTCCACTGCTAATGTCCCACGACCATCTGAAGTCGCCGAGTGAGCTGCCCTTGTTATCCGCCGTCACGCAGCGCAGTCCGACGTGCGACCGCAGTCACAGCCCCACCTTCAGCATTCACATCCAAGATCGGCGCTCGCCTATCGGTGCAGCGGCACCCTCCGAGTTGCAGATGCGCCGCAGTCCTTCAGCTACGACGTACACTCAGAACGAATCACATGCCGGCCACCAGGCATCCGTCGCGGATTTGGTAAGCACTACGGAAGAAACACGTGGTTATCCGGCTATCAAGCGACCCTCGATAAGCTTATTCACACCCATCTACATCGGCACTGACAAACGCAGCCCCATTTCGCTGTCGATACCGCCGATCACGGTCTCGAATCCCACCGAAACCGGCAGGATAGTCGAGCGCAACGCGGAATCGAAAGCCGCGACAGCTGGCCGACGGCCATCCGGCGAGGAATGGGACAAACAGGACTCGGCAGCATCTGCTGCCAACGATAAGGAAAACGCGCCAGAGAAGAAAGAGAAAACTAGCGTAATGCGCGAAATTCTAGCGTTCGTACGCAAGCCGTCGAAACACATATCAACGCGTACAAATCGCTTTGCGAACGCCTTCACGCGCGCCGAATCGGGCTCATTTAGTGGGCCGCTCATCCGCCAGAGCACGTTCTCTGCCAGTCCGGCAGCAGCGTCCACCGCAGCCAAGAGTGCTGTGGTGAAGCAGATGTCCGAAACGGCATTCGAGCCCAAGATGTCGCTGAAGTTCACACACTATGCGAAAATGTCGCTAAAACTGCGACGATGCGCCGGCGCCGGGAACGACGACAAGGCAAAGCAAGCGGCGGCCGCAGCCGGTTCATCGTGCCAACGTGCCAGCAGCGATTCTTCATCCGGACTGGAAAGCGGCGATGGCCAGTTGGCAGGCCGCACTGCCGGCGGTGGTGCCTCTGCCAGGGCGTCGCCTCTGACGGAAGTGCCATTCGAGCTCGCCAACGTACACTTCGAGAAGGTGGGTGAGTCGTACATAAAACACGACAAGATACGCGAAGAGGAGCGTCGTGAGGAGGGGCGCAACGACAAGGATCTTGGAGACACACACACGCTCAGCGTGGACTTACTTGCCGCTCCCAATGCGGAGACAACAACTCCTGGCGGCGGTGGCGCGACAATTCATCACTTTCAGCGCCGCAGCGAGAGCAGAGAGCCGATGGAGCCACGCATCAGCGAAGAGCAAGAGGTCGAGTCGAACGAAATCGCTATGGAGGAGTTTCACAAAGAGATCGCAGAGACCCTGAAAGCCTATAAATCTGAGCCGATTTACATTAATTTGGTTGAGCTGAAACGCGAGGTAGAGGAGGCAGCAGCAGCCAAGGAGGCCGCGACAGCTGGCGATCCGGCGCAGGCCGAAGTGGTCGAGATACGAACCATGCAGTGCCCGATCATAGAATTCGAACCGCCTTCACGGCGCTCCTCTTTCGATCCGCCGCGTTCCCCGTTCCTCGAAAGCTTGCGCAGCCCCAGCGGCGGCGGCACCGACACCGATCTCATGAATCTGCAACGCTTGGACTCCGGCGGTGACAGCTTCGACATGATCGAGGCCGAGCGCAAGTTGAGCCGCGCCACGTCCAGCTTCGACTATCCGTACTCTTCGCGCGACACGAGCTTCGACATCTCGCGCTACCAATCCACCAGCTATGAAGATCAGACGTCCAGCTTCGAGATCGTTGACACCGACGAAAAGAAGAAGTCGAACGTCGATCTGCGTAAGTCCTCGATCGAGTTGGTTAGCGCTGAGGTGTTTCAGCGCTCGGGCTCTTCATGTGGACGCAAGTCCTCGCTGGAGACTCACTTCGACTATGTACCTTCCGAGGCGGGCGGCTCCACACCTGCCCGGTCTCCCAACTTCCCAAGCAGCAAGAAGCGGAAGCCAGAACTCTTGCGCTCTCGCGATCGCGATCACGCTCACTTCTCACTTTTCAGTGTTTTTTCGCGGGCACGTTCACCGCTTTCGAACCAGACATCCTCCAACTACAGCTCGCACGACAGCTATGATTCCAGCTCCTCGTACCCGCACGAGCTACAGCTGAAGAGTCCTTTTGCCGATCCTACGCGGCAACACTTTCCGCTCACGATCAAGCAGCGCGAGGAGGAAGTCAAAACGTTTCTGTGCACAGACAAGCGTTGCGCCACGATATTCGAGCCACGGCCCTCTTCAGCTTTAACCCAGCAGCTGTCCACAGGCTCCATGTCCACGCCCTCCGGCTGCAGCAACGGCACACCGCGCATTGTCATGTCCAGCTCGGCCAGCGGCGCGGGCTGCGGCTATTCAAGTGGCAGTGAGTTTGAGATGCCCTCGCCACGTCGCGCGGCCAGTGCTTCGCCCAAGCACACGTTCACCTTCCGCATCGTGTTGAAGAAGGTGGACAGCTCGCCGGACGCCTTGTGCCCCGAGAAGCATCGCAGCCGCATGGTCGATCGATACAGGCGCAGAGACAGTCGAAGGAAGCGTTTGCAAAATGTGGGGAAAAGTTTTTAAAGAGTTGTTAGTGAAGTCTTTTCAAAACCATTCCGATGAGTTTCGAGAAGAGAAAGAGATGGTTGACACAACATTAAGCTAAAAAGAGAAGAACGATGGCTTCACAGTTATAAGGCGAGAAAAATATATAATGAAGAACCATTTAATGTTATCCTTTATTTTTTTTCATACACTTAAGTTCGGTAACATAATACTGCAGAAGAAGGACTTTCAAACCTCAAAAGATTCTTATGATAAATCCTCTCCAGGGGAGAGAATTTAATATAACATTTACTAAATAAAATATATGTATACACGCAAAATACCTTCAAATACTTGCAAATATTTACAAAATGCCTGCTAATAACTGAACCTCCTTCTACTCGAGAATACCGAGTGAATATAGAATTTTGATTCCACATGACAATAACGAGCTCAAAATCATACTTGTCTCCAGCAAATTTGTTATCCTTCCATAGTTGAACATAGTTTAAATAGCAATTCTGGTAATATATGGAGGACTTTCTCTTACAATAGAGTTTTATTATATTTTATTTTATTTCTCAATAGAGTTTTATTTTCCCAATAGTGCCATTTTGGTTACTTACGGCTGCTACTACTAAATTTATCGAAGTCCTCTATCTTGTGTTTCAGGGATTAACACATTTTGTTTTGTAAGACATTAATGTAACACATACAATTTTGACAATCTACACTTCACAAAAAATAACTAAAAACCTTGTTATATTTACGAATCTCAATGTCAAACTTACAATGTAATCAAATAAGTGAAATTCGAACGGAAAGAGAAAAACTAAAAGTTTAGAATTGAAGGAAACTGGAATATAATAAACGGAATATGAAATTACAAATTAAATTAATAAATAATTGAACAATTTAAATTTGAAATTTACAATTTGAGCATAAAGTTTTTGTAAATGTCGTTCCATAAATGTTAATTGAAATTAAATATATTTAATGAGAAATTCTATTTAAAAATTTAGTACTGATAAATACTAAATATTATGAAATCAAAAAGTTATACAGTTCAAAATTAATAGTTAGAAATTAAAGAAATACCGAACAATTTAACAGGCGAAGAAAATGATATAAGAAAAATATAGTGACAAACAAAAGAGACGTTTTGAAAATGTTTAAAACCTCACAAATATTATGCAATTTTAAGTTTTCGAAAAGTGTAAATATAAAAAATAGGAGAATTTGAGAAAACAAAGAGAAATAACAGGTAAAGTGTGATAAATAACACGAATAGTGGGGAAAAACACGAAAGATTTTGAGAAATAAGGGGAAAGGTGGACGAAAATAACTCGAAAAGTAAGGAAATAACGCGAAAGGCGAGGAAAACATGGGAAAATAAGAGAAAAAACACGAAAGTAGATAAAACTACACGAATAGTGCGGGAGATTATACGAAAAGTGGAACAAATTTACAAAGATTTCAAGAAAAGTGAGAAAAAATAGGACCAGAAGTTAGAAGAAAAGTGAGAACAAGAAAATAAACATTGTTTCAATGTTAATTCCATTTTTCGCTTTCAATTTTAAGTTTTCTCAGCACATTTTCATTCTCACACCACCAGTATCGGGAAATTGAGTGCTTAAAAATAAGAAATTCTCTTCCCATTCGTATTTTGTGATTGGAGTTCTGAATTTTTTTTAAATACGTTTGAATGCACTTTTTAATTTTCTACAAAGTATCTGCAAGTTTTTTAAAATCCCCACTCCTAGATCAACTGGACTGGGTGTAGGGTACTAAAACTTATCATTCCTTAATCATAGGAAAGAAACATAAAGAACAAAAGTCAAAATACTATTTATTCCATTTTAAAATTTAAAAAACCTTATAATGAATAATAGTGTGTAAAGAAAACTTATTCATATTCTAAACTGTTTATGTCAGTGCAAATAATTGAATTGATAAGAGTTGACAAGAAAGAGCTACCTGATAAATTTATAACTGTTGCAACAAAAAATGCCATTTCAAAAAAGATTGTTAAAATTATAAATGTTATTAAAGAAAAAACAAATGATTATTTGTTGTGGAAACAAAAGCTGGCTGGTTCCAATACAGTATTGAAGAAATTAAGAACGCTTTCTTTACGTTACTCTAGTACAATTTAGTAAAGTCTAGATTATTCTAGATTTCATCCAGTATTTTTAATCAGCTGGTTTCGGGGCCGCATTAGTTTAAACGTATTATAAAAAGCCAACTAAACGCAAAAGCTAAATGTAAACTTCTTATTCAAACTTATTTGTATTTGTGTGTGTAAAAATGGAGTTTATTAAATCGTAATTACTTATATGTACCGCAAAAATTAGTTAGCAGATAAACATTGATTACTATTACTTAAAAATAATACGGAAAAGCTTAACTAACTTTGCATTTCCAACTAAACGAGTATTTCGTTTCATGAAATTTACAGCAGTAAATTATTAAGGAAGAAGAACTACGAAAAAGCTATATAAAAAAATCCATGTGAAAATCTTCTTTTCAATACTGTACATTTTATTGTCCGTTTCACAGTAAAATGTAATTTTTAAATACTTTTAATAACCCTTTTACTAGATAATTTAGCTATATTTACAGAAACTTATCCCTTTACTCTCAGTTTTAGTCAAAGTCCTGAAAAATTCAATTTTTAAGTAATGGAAAATCTTATTTACAATCGTTCTTTGCTCATTTTCAAATGGAAAACCTCATTTTCAATTTATCTATTCTCATTTTGATATGGAAAACCTCATTTTCAATTGACGTATTCTTATTTGCACTTGACCTAGTCTCATTTAGAGTTGGAAATGGTGTAGTTAACATGCTATTATTGAATTTTTTGTAGACTGGTCTTTGTAGTCGAGACAAGAATAAAGATTAAGAAAGCCTTAATGAACTGAAAATCTTTCCTTTTAGAGGAAAATGTTTCCTTTTAGAGCACGAGTTCGAATTCGAAGTCAAGACGACCTTTTCAAGTAAAAATTATATGTTTAGCTAATAAAAATTTAATTTAAAAATCTAACGAAAATAATTTAAAACATTTAATGGAATTAATTAAGGATTAAAAAAATGCAGATATAAACCAAAGAAAATTGCAAAATTTTGTATAAAAGATACGAGTACGTCTGAAGGGGACGATGCAGTATTTAACGTTGGTTTTTGACGGAGTTTTTCTGCTAAATTTCACTAAATAATATTAAATTTACAACTTAATTGGTGGTTGATTAACTATGTTTAAGTGATAATAAAATGTTATCTATTCATTGTTTATTCATATGTGTTAAAAAAATAAAGTTTTGTCTTTAAAATTGCAGTTGATGTGTAATTATTTTCTGCATTTTCGTTTTTTTTTTTTGCATTCTAACAAATTAAAGTAATTTTGTAGGAAGAGTGGCATGAATATGAAGAATAATTTACTTAAGAGTTCTCTGAATCTCTTCTAATTAAAGTTGTTAAAATTGCATTTAATCGTGTTTGATTCTTCGAGGAAATCTTTACTTATCTCAATTCAGCACTTAATTAATTGCACTAAAAATGATATTTATTCACCAAGTACGAGTTTAAATACTTACTTTTTCTATTCTTTTATTAGTGTGGTATTACATGATATTTTGAGAATTTTGAAAAGTATCTTGCAATATTATTTGTATAGAAAATCGCATAGAGGGATTATAAATTCCCGAGAGTGCAAATGCTTTTATTCAGTGACGATTCAGTTAATTTTAATAAATTTTATATGATTCTCTTCCGAATTCGAAATAACTCGTTTAGTTTTGGTGAATAGTAGCAGCCGTCGCGCTTCGACTTCTTGAATGTAATATTTGCGTAGAATAACACTGAAGAAATAAAGGATTTCCACCGCCGAAACCATACTCATTCCCACGAATAAGCTGAAAGCGCTTCCAAGGTTTGCTGCAGGTAAAGATTTCCCACTTTACTATATGAAATCCATCTATTTGCAATCATAGCGATCCCTACTTACACACTAGAGTGACCATATTGGACAACAAATCCTGCTTCACTCTGCGATAAACCTGAGAGCTCAGGAAGATGTGAACCACCGAAAAATTCTCTTGAATTCCAGAGCTTTGAGGGAGGAAATGGATATTTAATAAATTTACAGAGGATATAGCAGTAGTGTATGCGAACATGTATGTGACAGTAGCACCAACTTACTAAAATTGATCCACCGTCGGTATGTCGCGTTGCAGTTCAGCACTGGACACTTGTACGTCATAGTGGACCGATTCACAGCTTTTCGGACAGGGACACTGAGTCCTCAAGGTGCGACCAACAATGTCACCTGCAAAATTGCACCAGTTTAGCAACTCGGTAAAAACATAAAACTCCAGTAGGCACCAAAATTTTCCAACAGACAAGGAATATCAGCATACGAACAAACTCGATTATGTCTCGTGAATTTGCTGATGAACGCGTAAGTGACGCAGTCGCACTTTTTGATCATACTGCCAATGCGACAGCTGAGTTCACAGTTCACGCTATCATAATTGGTGCAGTAAGTCAGGCGGACCTCATCGGGGAACACACAGTTACGTTGATCTCGGGGGAGATTGCGTACCGCGGATGAGGAAAAAGTCTCTTCAGCACGAATCGACAGAAACATCTGCTCGTTGGGCGATACGTACTTGATGAGAGCGCTGGAGCTCGGGAAAGCGGCGTTTGGATGCAATAATATTCGGAAGCCACGCGAGTACGAGTTCCAGATGTCCAGATTGTTGTCTTTGTGGTGCAACATGAGCGACATGCCACCTTGGATGCCGTGATGGGTGACATATTTCGGGGAAAACTTTAAACTAGTCGGAGAAAATTAGTGGGGTTACAGCCATATATCGGCAAAGGAAGTGGTCACTCACCCGGTTTGGTTCACGTTAAAGGAAAAACAGTGACCGGTGTAGGAGCGCGACATCTGAAACAATTCGGAACAGTTCGTGATGCGGTTCTGAAAGCGGCAACGGAAGAACAGATCATCGCGGCTCCAATCTATCTGTTCAATAAACTGCACCAGAGACAGATTATTCAGCTGGAGCAACGTTTCCATTCGCTTGATACTTCCATCGGGGAAACGAATGTCGTCGTTTATGAAACCATTACTGATAAAGAGGTCCTCGACTATTTTTTCGGGCGTAGCGTTAGAGGGGAGGCGTCTATAAATAAAAATTAGTAAGGCACTTAATTTAATTACTATAATATTGTTCCATGCTCACAGAGTTTGTATGAATTTCAGTGACTTGTTGAGGTTGTAGAGGACCTCCGGACAAATGGTCACAGCGGGGAATAATAAACTCGAAATGGGCGCGTAATCGTTCTCGACATTCATACGGGTTGGGTTTCGGCGGTAATCGAGGTAGAACGTGATCACCATTGAAACGGCACAGATGAACATTATAATTGTGATCAACAACCAAATTAACCTGTGAAATAAATAGAATTCCAACAATTTATATACGTATTCAAACGCCGCGCCCACCTCATAATCCTGTTCGTTTGCTCATCCTGTGTGTACTTGAGGCCATGTATGCTGGTCGTAGCGCAGAAGGCTTTCCATGTACGCAGAATAGCACTTCGCATGGGTGAAATACTCTCATCGATATCCTCGGGACTCAGTTCGGAGTGAGCCATTTTCAGTCTGATGCGTGGCTTAATATCTGGATGACTGGTTAAATTTTATTGTTTCCGAAGCGACTTGATTTCAATAAAGCTCTTCGAGGTATCATAACTGGTACAGACAACCTGTGATTATTTTCAAATTAATATAATTTGATTGATATCTCTTTTTCCTTCGGTTCGAGTCATACTTGTAAGACGCTTTCGTCTGAAAGTATGCAATGCTGAAAGAGTTGGTGGTGCGTTTTCATGGTAGTTATTTTTTTTTCATCGTTTTTCCTAGTGAATATCGTTAATTAAAAGAGACTCGTGGCGCCTAATTTCACCGAATAAAAGTGTTAATATGTTAAATAAAATTATGTTAAAAAAAAAGTTTACAATAAAAGCTCGCGTATTGCCAACAAATGTACTCACAATTTTTTTCTAACATTTCTTACATTAAACTTTATTCCCTCTTAAATTTTATGTAAACATAAGTTTGTTGCTTTTATTGGATTTGTGAGTGAATGGGGTTCCTCGCGATAGTTGATGTAGCCACTAGTCAAGAATGGCAGTATGTGCCGAAATAGCTCAGTTGGGAGAGCGTTAGACTGAAGATCTAAAGGTCCCCGGTTCAATCCCGGGTTTCGGCAATGCATTGTTTTTTTCCTTTTGAATTTTTTTTATTTTTTTTCTTTATTCCAATTAAACTTTTTCATAGTTTTTTTTACTATTATCAAAACGTTTTTATTATTAAACGCCCGATTTCCTAGTAAGTAAGCTTTCAGCGTCCCTTTTTACTACACTACTTTTTATATAAACGCGAAATGTTATTAAAAACATGACAACCTGGTAGAGAGTGAAATAAAAAAGCTGAATTTTTATTATTTCATATACTCTGAGGTTCCTCATCTGTGGTAAATATTTCCAACGGATTCAGCAATACTCTCGAAAATGAAACCAATTCAATAATTTATTAAATAATGAATAAAACCACTGAGTGTTTAACCGTTTAGGGTTCATTCTGATATTGTCTCCTTTTATTAACTCGTTTTTAACTTTTTTAAATTTTCCAGAATTAAATCACCAACGTGTGCTGTTTTTTATATAGTCACAATTTTTTTTAATAAATTATCACAAATATGAGAGGAAGAGAAATTGTTTTTAATAAATTAATCCATTTTATAAATTAAACTAAAATCTATGCACTTTACAATAAAAAAAACATTGACATAATTTATTTTGTTTATTCTTTGAGGTAACAATATTTTCATAGTTATGCTTTTATTTTACGTGTTAACAGAAAGGAATTAAAAAACATTTTTCACGCACACATTATTTTAATTATTTTTTTATATAAAAATTAAATATCTCATTCATTTTAATTGCTCATATTATCTAATTGATTTTAATTGTAAACCCCGTTGTGTCTTTTTAATTTTATTTCCTCATTTCTTTTTATTGCTTTTAGCTCGTTCCCTCCCTTTTTTAACCTTATATACGATAGAATTGAAAATATTGTAACTCTACTTTTATCAAATAAAAAGATTTACGTATAAACTACAGACTAAAGTTTTCCGTAAATGTGTTTGTTGCTTTTAGTGTGAGTGGGGGAGGGGTGTGGTGTGCTCTTGGGAGTGCGCTCAAGGACCCAAATTTGGGGCTTCGATCAATGCCTTGTCTCGTTAACATTCGTAATCGCTGCGGTATTTCCAGCAGCGATGCTCGTCTGTGGGGTCGTGGTAGCATCCCCATTTCTAACCTCGTCCTTTTCAGGGTTGTCCCACCACTGACGTTCACCCGAACCCGCGAGATTATAGAAGGTGGCACAGATAATGTACACAAAGGCGGCGATGAAGAAAACGATCTGCCACTGGCCCATTGTAGGCTGCAAGGGAAGGGAGGGAGAACGAATGTTTAGTCGTTTCTTTTTTATTATTTAGACCAATAATAGACACCCTTGGCAATAGGAAATTTTACCTTATTATTGATCAGGTTACCGGCCGCAATGGGCGCCAACAGACCCGCCAGGTTTGCCATACAGTTCGTGATGGCCATCAGGAAGCCAGCGAAGCGAGGTGTCAAGTCCAAGTGGTTGATCTTGAACCCAGAGTAGATGCCTCCATTGAGTCCGACACCAATAGTGAGAATGGCGAGAGTGAGAGCGCGATCACATCCCGTGTAGGAGGCAGCAATGAGTGCTATACCGGGACCATATTGGCCTGTAGGAAGAGATGTAAAAGAAGTCTGAGCTCATCTCTCAAATTGCTCTTTAATTTCGCTTACCAATACTGTTGATGATTTTTCTGGTGGACGTATGGGTGAAACGTTTCGACGAAATCATCCAGTCGGCGATAATCGAGATAAACATCGAGAACAACCACATGGCCAAGTAGGGCAGAGAAGAGAGTAAGCCATTGGCCTTCAGAGAGAAACGCAGCACCTGCTTCATGTAGGTGGGCAACTCGGTCATTAGGGTCTCATAACCGTAATTGTGGCCCATGTGAGCGAAGAGTATAGCGTAGAAGGGCAGCGACTTGAAGATGGCCTTGAAGGGAATTGGAGGACTCTAAAAACAATAAAGAAGGAAAGAAAAATAAGTCAATTAATTATTCCCAAACCCTGCTAGACTACCAGACTCACCTTAACATCATTTATGCCCCAGAGCGCCTCGTTGATGTACTTCTTCTCACGTTCATCGATGGTGGGATGTGCCGAAGGATCTTCGTACACGTAAATGAGGAAAGCTATCGACCATATGGTACCCACAGCGCCGAATACATAAAAAATCGAGGGCCAGCCTCCATCGAAACCATATTCGGCTAACAAACCGGACAAAGGCATCGAGATAATGGTACCGAATTGAGCGCCTGCGTAGACAGCGGCACCCATACGCGAACGTTCATTGGGTGGAATCCATTTGGCGAGTAGAGCATGTGTACAAGGTACAATGGGCCCTTCGCCGAGACCTTGGATGAAACGCACCACACACAAACCCCAGACACCACCTTCGCGTGCCGAAACCGGTACTAGGAATGCAAAAACCGAATTGACCAACATGCCCCAGCCAAGGAAGCGGAGAGCGCCATATTTTTTGGCCAAGATACCGAAGGGAATCTATAAATATATTTGGAGAATCAGGAAGAAGAGCAAAAGGTTGAATTAAAGAAAACTTGCTGAAAGTAAGGGGAATAACGTACCTGAGTTATAACGTATCCGTAGAAGAATGATGACAAAATATATCCTTGCATATCAGATCTCCATTTAAATTCACCATCTTCGCCATTGTCCTGAAAGCAGAGACACAAAATGCTTAGAAATTAGAATTTTTCTTAAGTTTTTCTATTAAAACTCTTAATTTTTCCCCTTCGACTTTTGACACAACTGTACATTGTCTGCCTGTCAGCAATTCAATTAATCTTTTTGACTTGTGGAACACCAGACAATCATTCTGGACTCATATTCGCTGCATAATGATGATTTGTGAGCCCTCAAAATGACATTTTTCATTACTATTAATTGAATGAGATTTTATAATCTTCCGCTCGAAGTCTTGATCAATTTAATGAAATAACAATGATTCTTGGAATTTTTCATGTATGCATGCAATTTTTATTGAATGACCGAAGACACTGAGTCAGTGAGTCAGTAAAGTGTCGTTTCTAATTAAAAATAATTGATTGCTGGTGGGAATTTTGCTGATCGAGCGAATTTAAAGTAATACATGTGGAGACAACACGTGACTTGTATATCTTCTATGTTGTTGTTGTAAATTATAAAGGAAATAATATTAAAAAGTGAGGGAAGTTTAAGCGTAACTTTTTTGATAGTTAAGTGATTTTAAGTTTTAGGTGACTTGGTGTCGAGTTTATTGAGTTTTCACTTTTGATAGCAGATGTTTTGCATACTCTGAATTACCACTTACCACTTCACTGTAATTGGAATTGGGACACTCGTCGTCCACCACCATCTCGTGATCATTAGCGATCGCCGTGTGGTTGACCATGGCAACGATTGCCACCGACATGTTTGTTCGCATTACATAAGCGTTGGCCATGCCTAGGAAAAGCATGAAAGTGACAAAGTAGCGGGTGGCTAGACATCCTGCAATAAGGGAAGACATAATAAATTGGTGAGAAAATTATATACGATTTACTGATAAAGTGGTCAAAATATCTATCGAAACAATTCATTATTATTGTATTATTAATGCCATAATTTAAATTTTAATGATTTCATGATTCATAGAAAACTCTGTCAAAACATTCAGAAAACGAATTTGTAGGACAAATCTTGGAAAAAACAGAAATGAGAATTCCTATTGAAATATTCTAAATTCATATGAGATAAATTTACGGCAGTTAAATTAAATAAAACTTATTTTCAGATTGTTGAAACTTTTTTAAGCCTGCTTAGCAACAACAATAACAGCAATAAGAGTAGCTGTTTTTATTCAAACCATTTGACTAAAAATTAGAGCTTCTAGCAAACATTTTATCACTTCTGATTTTAGCATGCTGATGTTAATCGGTGAATTCATTGACTCATTCATAATGTGTAGAGTACCAAGTAATTTTAATCGTATTAGCAACAACGTCTGCAGTCACCACTAACGACCGTAACGTAACGCAACGCAACACAACGCAATGCGACGCAAGTTGAAGTTGACTTCAGAGACGACGCAGAGAAAAGTTGAAAGTTGTTGGTTGAGTCCGTTGACTCGTGTCACGTGATTGTTCGGTGTTATGATGACATGGCGTTGGATGACTTAATAAAATTCTTATCAGTATTTTAGGTCTGTTTTAGTTATTTGTTGTTTATTTTTTTGTTTTAGCAAAACTGCGGCGAAGAATTTTATCAGTCATCTAAGAATTTCATTGCTTTCATCAAAATATTTTTGTGTACAGCGAGAAATGTTGCAAATCCATACGGAAAATTAATGAACATTAATATATAAAACTTCGTTAGTGTCATTTAATGAATGACTGACACAAAAACAGACAACAACTTAGCGACAAACAAGTATTTTGAACAAAATAGTAAGCAATTTTTCAAATAAAATCAGTCATTTTAATATAGACGGTCACACCTGACTCTCTCTCTCTCTCTTTCTCGGAATTGAGGAACTCTCTCTACTCCAGCTGACAGACGACGAGAAACTCTTTTGAAGGAGAAAATAATCTTTTACGAGAAAGTAATGTAAAAAAAAGAAAGTAAAAGAGAGAACATCGGAAAATAATAAACAGATCATGAAATAAAAAATACGTACATATTTATTAAAACTAACATCCAGTTGAATAGACCGACAGATAATCGAGCAAATTCATGTCATTCATGTGAAATTTTGTTTGTCGTCGCGATTTTCTAAAAATTCTGCACGCTGTTATCGAATGCAAATTTTTGCATTTTTGCACTCGATAAAACTAATTCTGATGCTCTGTCATTCAGGTTATAAATAAAGCGAAATAAACAACCGACATCAACGAAATGTAAGCAATTAAAAGTCGAAGTAGTTACAATAAAAAGAAAATAAACTCAAACTAATATTATTGATTTCAAAAGGTTTTTAATTAAGTTTACACAGTTTTTGGATGAAAAATTAATTAAGATGAATGAACTGAATAACGTAGGATGAGTTAAAAATTAATTAGAATATTTACTGAGCTATAAGTGGAAGTAATTGCGGATACGCCTACTTAATTAGTTAAATAAATCTGGTCAATAAAATGCTGTACTCAGGTGAGTGGATGACTAACTGGCTTTTAATTTTATTACCTCACTGACAAACTGAATGACAAACTGCTTGAATGACTTGAAAAATTCAATTAAAGGAAGCTGAGAATCTGAGTTTTTTTATACTAGTGAACTTAAATTGCTAGTTTGACCGAGAAATTAACTATAAGATTGCGTAATTATTAAATTAACAAAAATATTTGTGCAAAAAAGAAATTATAGTTTCAGTACACTAAACAATTGATATGTAAGCAAATAAAAACCACAAAAAATAGAACAATAAAAGTAAAACCATGTGAACGGACTAACTAACAAATTCATGGTGAACTTACTGGACTGTTCGTTAAATTAACAGAAACGCTGTGAGTTATGAGAAGAACTTGAAAAATCAATCCTGAAAGTGGTCAAACGAAAATTAAGTGTTTTAAAATACCCATTAAAACTATTAATTGATGACCATTCGGTGATTCGTTGATTTGTAGATGAAATGCAAGCAGAAAACTAACTAATTATCTGAACCAAAAATTAATATATTGAATTTCGAATTGTATTTTAATGCCTAATAAACTGATTTGAAACTGTTTGTCTGAAATAAAGGCTTTCAAATCGCGAGTCCTTTCTTATCTACAGCTACTTATTTCTTCTATATTACTGACAAAAATATTTGTTTAAAGTCAATTTAATCTTTCTCTATAAGTCAGTCATATCTTCGATTGACTTTTTGTATTTCCTCTCATTATTCTGTATTCTGTATTTAATTGTCACTTTCATTTTATTATATTTCATTGAAAGTGTTTCTTTTTTTGCAAATTGTTAAAAGCTACTGGCTTCGTCCGTCATTCTGAGTCAGCATTTTTATAGAACTTTATATGCCTCGGCAATTTTATACTTAAAAAAAAAGTTCCGTCTTCTTTTAAAGCGTAGATTTTCAGCTTTGTATTTTTAATTTCGTCTTTATAATTAGCTTAATCAATTCCCAATAAAATAAGTATTTTTTAGGTTTTTGAAACTTTCCATTCCACAAAATATCAAAATACATACGATTGGGTTTTGTTTCTTCGAAGACTTCGTTGAAGCTGGACTGGTCCCAGACCAGTACGTGGCCATTACGTTGGCGATTGCCGGAGTTGTGATTGAAAGGCATGGCATCTACTGTTCCCTGTTCCCCGTTCTAACAAGTTATTTTATTTATCTATTTCATAAACACGCACAACGCTGGAGATTCTTTAAACTAAACTTAATTTTACAAGGTTGTCACAGCAATGAATTGACGAGATTTTCGGCTTTTTTTTAAACTACTTTTTCTTTGGGCTGCTTGAGAAAATTGCGTAAAATTTTCACTTTTTACGCACGCGTTTAAACCATTTCATGTTCTATCTGTGGCAAGTGTGTGGAAGACACATTTTAAGATTGCTTTTTAGGTTAGAAAATTTTTGGTATAATTTCTGTAGAAATTACAGAAAAAAAAATTACATATTTTCAAAGTTATATAAAGTTGAAAGAAATTTTTCGTTTAAAATTATTTATATAAATGTTTCGCTATAAATATCAAACTTCAAACTTTGATCGGTAAAACTCAAAATTTATTCACACGCGTGCATTTACGTTCACGTTTGTCTCGGAACTGACTTCGCTTTTCGTATGCGGTTCGAAATAAATTATAAAAATCACATGTGCACGTTTTACTCGCTTTAAGCCAAACGAGACATCACGGGGGAATACGACGATCTAGAAAACTTTTTTATTCGCTTTTAATTTCAATTCCTTGAGCAGCAGAATGTCTATCTACTGCTTGCGCATCCAAGTGTCTGAGAGTTTCTTGTTGGCGCGCCCGAAAAGATTGCTCTCTTTCACGTTGTCGCCCCTGCGATTTCAACCTTTGCGCCGGAGGGGGTATCCATCCGATGGAACACCGGGGGAGCTGAGTGGCGTTAGTAGGGGTGATTTTAAAAGTGAGCTTAGCATCAGCATTTAAAATAGTTTTATTATTTGCTCAACAAACAAAATCGGCCGAATTCTTTACAAGAGTTGCCAACTGTCATATTTTCTCGAGATTTGGGTAAATGGTAATCTTGGTAATCTTGAATGTAATCGATTAAAAATATATGTAATTTTGATGAAAATATTATTGATATATTCGTTGGCTTCTATTAATCGATTTCTCTCATTGATTCTATTAATCGATTACAGCCTTCAGCGATTCTATTATCGAACACAGTTTTCCATAAATAGTTGAATAAAAAATAGTTTAAAAGTTTTAACGAGATTAATGTATTAACCGAGATTAATTGATTAGATTAATAAATTACTAATTATTATTAAATATTAATAATTTTTTAATAGTATTTAATATGTGTAAAAACAACTGAATTTTGGAGTTGGCATCTCTGGCTGGCTTATTTTGTTGCGGTAAAGTTATGTAAAAATAAGAGAGCGGCGTGATACTCTCTCTCTCTCTCTTCATTGGCACTGTTCTCCTCTCTGCTGCGGTTCTGACGAAACTGCTTTTTCTGCATATTTCATTTTTGCTCCCTCTCCGCGAAAGGGGAGTCAATCGCGGTTCTCCGCAGTGTTCAATGTCAACTTGCCGGGGCAAATTTTTTGCTGTTTCCGGTTTTATGTCATTTACAGATCTTTGCAAATTTTATTGATTTTATTTTTAAGTGCGGTGGTGTTTTTTGTTGTTGCCTTGAACGTTGTAAATACGAAACACGTTTTTATTGGTTCGTATTGGGAAAGTCAAACATGAGTGAACTTGTATCGATCGTTTTGTTATCCTCACTGTGTTTCCAATTTTTCTGTTCACATTTGTAAGCAGGAACGGTCTGAATTTGGAGAATAAAAGTTATGTCAATTTTCCATTTTCAACGATTCCCTGGTCGTCGTCCTATTACGTCATCTACAAAATGCTGCTCTATTTATGTAAGTAAAATCGTAATTTTCTCATTTTTTCAACTTACATATATTGGAAGTTCTATCTGGAATTTCCTCAAAATTCAATATATTGCAATTAAACCTTCATAAAATATTTGCAAAAATTTGTAAGCACAAATTTCATATAATTAAATATAACAATAATAATCTATGTAAAATTAATTTTAAGATGCTAAACAGTAAAAATCAACCACGCATTTTTCCTTAACGTTTCAATGTATTTTTTACAAAATTAAAATACATATATTTTGGCCACTAATTAGTTGCTCACGTTGCCGCTTTTTAAAATCTCTCGTTCAACTTTATTTTTATAATTCCTTCGTTCCCGACATATATCATTCTATCCATTCCTCTCTTCCACACAATCGATGCTCTTTTTCCGCTCACTGGAATTTTTTCTTCGTCATTTTTCTCCGCGACGTTCAATGTCCGCTATGCGTTGCTCACGTGTTTATCGGCTGTCGTGAACGTCGTTGCATGTTGGTCCGCATGCGAGACCGGCAAGCTGCCTGCTTCATCGTGCCCCCAACCGTCCCCCACCACTACCAAGGGTCACTAGAACCTCTTTTCTCCTTTGTTGCTTTTTATCGTTAAGAGTTTGTTTTTTATTAGCAGTCAAGATCAGCTGAAGTAATTTTATTCCACTTTCCGCACACACGCGGAAATATTACTCCTCACTCACACTTGTGTCCCAATCCCACATACGGCTGCATGTATTCCACTCGCTTCGTAAACTCGTGTGGGGTTTTCGTAAATGGAAGACTCCGTACCGCAAAGAAGCAACAACACGGAACACGAGGTTCGATCACGTTACTCTGGCGGCGATGTTTTATTTTTGCTTTTTATGTCACAAGTAAGAATCCGCGCGCTGTTTGAATTCATCATGACTGTACTTGAAATTTTTGAAAACATATGAAAAAGTAGAATAAGATGGTCTCGAGAGGGTGTGGTGGGGGTGAAGGGGGAAATTAGCAAATCAATATTTATACGATGATAAAGCCAGATAATATAAAGACAATTTTAATTGTCGGGAGGGTTATAAAATTAGAGTACCCGACTTTTAACGGTGACTCAATTATAAAGGTAGTGGATGTGGCATGAAAATAAGTCGGCAGGTGTTTCTCTACGAGTAAAAACACAAAATAGGAAGGCGAACTACGGCCAAGAAAATCAAAAGATAGAAAAAATACGTTGAATAAATTATCAGGTTCATTTAGTTTCTGGTAGTTGATTTAGCTGTCGTTTTCAGGTGTTTATAATCGTTATAACACGTAAATTTAGTAGCTACTTTAAATATTTAATACATACTGTAATATTTATTTTTATATAATTTTCACAAAAACCATAAATTTTCAACTAATGTAATTTAAGTTCCATTTAGTTTTTAATTTTACAAAATACAAACTATATCTTTAAAAAATACTTAAAAACTAAAAATATTCTCAAAATTTTGTTGTTTCATTTCAAAAAAAACTATTTCAAAAAAAAAAAAAAAAAAAAAAGAAATTTTAGTTGCTTTCTTTAAATTTTAATTTAAAAGATTTATGAAAAAAAATTATTTAAATTTGAGAAAAACCTTAACGTTTGTATTTTCCTACATTTTCGAAAGCTTTTTATACTCGTATTTCTTCCAAAGCGAACTTTCAGCACTCTTTTCAGCATACTGGCTTAATACAAATTAGTTAAAGTTCTTGTTAGCTTTTAATAAAAAGCTTTATTAATATTAGTTGAAAAGCTTCATTCGATTTGTTGCATGCTTTCAGGCTGTTCAATTTTTGTAAAAACCTTAACATCAAATGTACAGTCGAGTGCGGACAGCAAATCAAAGTTTTCAATTTAATTAAATACTTATAAACACTTCCGATTTTATTAAATTTCCTATGATGTACAAGAAAAAATGTGAGAATAGTTGTAATTAGTTAAAATTATTAAAACTCCAATGATTTGAGACATTTTGTATACCATTTTTATATACAAAGTACAAGAATACATAGATAAAACTAAAAGTGTGAATATATAATTCAATTAACAAATTGTGAAAATGCTAAACCCTGGTAAACAAAGTTTTTTAATTATTTGTACAAATAATCGTGTTTAAACAACGAAAGAAAAAAATTCCATATTCATATCAAATTTAAAGAATCATAAAAATTGAGCTTTAAAAAACAACGTAGACATGAAGAAGTTGATTTTATTGTTTAATTTTTTGCCCTCTTAAGAAATTCTACAATTATTAGGTGTGAATTTTAGAAATTAATATTGGGGACACTTGGAGACAAACAACTTTATTCAGTTACAAAGATATACGAAGATACATTTATTTGAATTGAGTTACAAAGATATACGAAGATACATTTATTCAAATCTCGTGTATTTGAAATTTATCACGAGATCTTGTTGAAGTTGGATTTGATTAGTTTTATTAAGATTTTAGAAAACGTAATGGTAAATCTGGGGAGAATATGAGCGCAACACACTAAATTTCGGTCAATTTGTCAATTTTTTATTTGTTATTGAAGAAATCCATCCGAATTTTGGTATTTGTAAAAGTTTTGAATGCTTCTGAAGGCAATACAGCTGAAGATCGCTGATTTGTCTACATTTGAGTGTTTTAAATTAATTTCTTAAGAGTACTGAAGGTTTTGAAATCTGGTAAATTGGATAATCAAATAAGATTTAAATATTGTGCATGCATCAACATTTCCTGCAAACATTATTTTTAAAATGTAACCATGACACAATAAATTCCAGTTGAATGTCGTAAGAGATCGCAAAATTTATTTAAATAATTAAAAGCAGATTTGATTTGATTTGCGTTGCAAATAAATTATTCAGCGAAAAGTAGTAATTAATCTTTTTTTTTTCGGGGCAGCTAATAACTTTATTTTGCAATTTTTGAAACTGGATGAAACGTTTTGTTTGACTTTAATTTAGTAAACAGTTTCACTATTTCATTTGAAAGTTTATGATTGGCGTAGCCAGGAAATACATTCGTTTGTAATGTTTTCCTAATTTTATAATCTTATATAATTGTTTTCTTAATTTTACAATACTGCAAAATTGCAGTCTTCGCAGCGAGAGGGTTTGCGACTCCTAAAGCCCTCCTGTGCGATTGCCTCTGATTCTAGTAAATAAAACATGATAAATAAGAAGTAACTTTTTCTTAACCTCGTTAACAAGTAATGCAAACAGAACTTTTAACGATTTTAAGCGGAATTCTTTACTTAGCATTTTGCTTTATATATGCTAATCGAATATATAATAAAATTCTACTGTCACTGCACACAAAATTATGAATTTGCGAAAATTCCTTAATAAAAATAATTATATAGACAGACATTTAAACAGCTGATTTGTAAAATTTCATTATACTTTAGAGAATAATGAATTTTTTAAGGTTGTCATTAGTTTGCTTTGAGATGAAATACTGAAGATATTTCTCGCAAAGTGGTTTACAAAATTTTTACATTTTCGCAGTAATTATCATTTCATAAAGTGATTTTCGCTTAAAATGCTTTTGCTGTATTTATTTGTTTTTTTACTTTAATGTGTGTTACAATTTCTGCGTTTTTTCGAAAGCATGTCATGCATTTTTAATCGCGTTGTTGATATTAAGCAAGAACGCGAATCCATTGCAAAAAAATAGAGGTCAATATAAGGTAGGAAAACCTTGTTTTTTGAAAAGATGTGCAAGTTTTTTAAATGAGCTCACGTAGAAAAGCTGTGAAGGTGTTTCAGTATCTTCTTCCTATTATTATTTCCAAGTAGATCAAAAGTTCGTCTCTAATTATAAATTTCAGCTGCATAAGCAAACACGTAGATTGGCAAACCTTTATGCAAATTTACTAACAAAATCACCCGAATTCGTTCGGTGCGTAGACCCAATTATTGTCTCCACTTCATTTTTAATGCTTCAACTTTTAATACTTCCGGCCTCCGTCAACAGATGAGGAGTATTTTATCATGTTTGTGAGAAAAACAAGCATACTAAAGTATTCATCATACGTAGAACATCACAAGTGACTTTTGCACTTGAGCAAATTAAAGCTGTAATTTAAATAAATAAAATACAAAGCTATCCATTCGGAGGATAACGTCATTGACGCGATGCGGACGTACTGACGAATCACGTTATGTCTGTCTTTTAACTTTTGATCAACTGAATTATAATTTATGATGTTTTTGTACAATTATTTAATCTGTTATCCAAGTTTTTTAAATGCAATGAACTAGTTTTTTATCATGTTGGCTTTATTTACGTTTTTCAATGCTTTATTAACTTTTTGTGAACCTTTTGGCAGTAAATTACGTTATTTGTAATAGTCTAATTTGATTTCCCCCCATTTCTCTCTATTTTATTTTAGCTTATTCTCTTAATGTTTTTATTTAGATCCGAGATTTTAATTAAAAATAAAATTTTGAGAGCCGACATTTATTTTAAGCAGAATTTCATCCAAAAATTAATTCACTAAAAGTATTTCATGTTTTCATAAAACAAATAAGAAAAATCATCGGCCGCGTTTAAAATTCAACTTTCATTTGTATAACAAAATCGTTGTTGCAAAGCGTTGCCACCGGTTGGCAAAAACGCACTTGACATGGTAACTTAAATAAGTTGTAAATCAACTTCAAGAGCGATCAAAGCACAAAAAAGTTAGTAAAAATGTGGTAGAAATGAAACCAAAAATTTTCCAAACTCATACAAAACCGGTACCGGCAAAGATTTGTACTTTTATTTGAAGGCTTCCACACCAGTGGCTATAAAAACAAGTTTTTCTTTTTAAAATGGTTATGATGGTTACGTGGATTTTACAATTATTGTATTGCAGCAAAATTCTAAGTAAAATTTCCTTTCAACCATGAAAATCGGAAATTTTTATGTACTAATATCTGGTCCATTAAATCGATAGCGTAGAAAGTTTGTGACAAATTATGAAATGTTTATTTATAGCATGTTGCGCTTAAAAATCTCTCAGCAAATTAGTGGAATACAAGATTTGGCAAGAGTTCAAATAAATGCTTCTGCTATACACGAGTATTACGAGTTTATTACGCCAGAATGCTCGCTGTCCACGCCAATTCAAGTGAGTTATCGGCAATGGCAATGAATTTCGAAATCCGACAACGACAAGCTACTCGGATGCTTTATTTTTGATTACTTAAGGTAATTCGGATTTGTAACAAACCGGAAATTGGAAAGGGAAAACAACAGAATAACTAAACAAATTCCTACAATGTGCTTAAAAAGGAATCAAAGGCCAGGACAGTTTGAAGTGCGTCATGATGTCGAGAGCAGACTGGCGAGTTAATTTAGAGTAGAGAAAGATTTTTGCCATCTCGATTATCCTTTCGATTAGAAAAGTGCATCTCGATCTCGATTATCGTCTGTAATAGAAACAATTTCTCTCGATCCTAATTATCGTTTCAATCTAAAATGTCGTTATTTCACCAATTTAATTATCATAAATGGACATTGAGAAAACAATTGAAATTGCAATAACAATTAAAACCCACCAGTGTTGCCACTCAGTTTGTTTTTCTTTTTGGCATTCATATGTTAATCTGTTAATCAGTTAGTCGGACTGGCTTGTTAAACGCTTAAGTTGACAATCAGAGTGAATTCCGTGATGCTGTTAAGTTGTTCGTTTGAACAGACGAAGATGACGGTTTCCCGCGTCTTCGTCTTGCCTTCAATAGATTTAAACTGCCGTCCGTTCGTCAGCTTCATGCAACAGATTCGTTCTGCTGAGATTTTAGTGAATTTTTTTAAATTAAATTAAATTGGCCGCACTTCCTTCTTATTTGTACAGCGCCGACTTCGTGGTATATTTAAACTGTTTTATTTAATTTTTAATACACAATTTTATTTATTATTTGATTTACTAGTATTTACTGTACACATGAGTGTTGATGCCAGAAAGTTGTTTTAAATTGCTGAAGATTTTTTTGTGAATGAAATTACAATAAGTTAAGTTGTCATTTTTTGCAGACGATAAGGAAAATATCCATGACGAAAAAACGAATTAATTCTTATTGAAATGAAGACGTAAATAAATTACTTAAAAATTAAATTAAGATCCTGATTTTTTGCGACTTTTACGGAGTTGAAATCACGTTCAATGGAGTGAATAAATATTAAATAAAATAAATGATATGAAATGAAAATAGCAATAGTCAACTTGACAAAACCCATTTTTAAATTGACAAATCGAAACTGTCAATCTAACAAGTCACAGTCGTCAAATTGACAAAACGCAACTGTTAAATTGACAAATCAGAATTATCAAATCTTAATCGAAAAATTGACAAATCGATATTTTCAAATTTTAGCTTTCGAAAACTATCGCCTCGAATTCGAGGAGAGAAAGTGGAAATGGCAATAAAAATTCAAAATCTTAATATACTCGGTATGAAAGAGAAACTAACCTTTCGATTTATCGAGGTCCTTCTCCTCGCTGGCAAAAATATGTTCCTTCGAGACCGACATCCTGACTGTAATGGATCGTAAAGGATCTTCTTGAATACTGACTGGCACCGAATGTACTGAATGTTATTCTGAGGTAGACTAGAGTGGTTTCAACAGCTGCTGATTGTGGATGTGGAAATTCCGCGAAGTTGCTGGTTGCTGGTTCGGCTTGAAACTTTTTGTGGTTGTGCTATTGTGGTTTTGTTAATACTTTTTGATGGTCAGCACCACCGGTGTGGTTACACATTGGCCGGAAATTGGTGGAAGCCAAAGAGAAGAAGTAAGTAAAAATATTTTACTTTGCGCTTGTGGTATCAAAGCATTTTTGATGTTTTCTTTTTGTGCAAGTTTTTGTTTGCTTAAATTTTTGGCAGCTCGTTTTGCTCCCACTTCTTTTGGCCACTCCGAATGCGCTGTCGTACTGCCTGCAATATTTTTGGGCCGGCTCGAGTTACGCGTTCCGTACCGTTTCGCAGCTTAAAGTGATCTGATGAAAGCAGCTCCGCAGCTCAGGAGTTTATATGAATTTCAGGCTGGCAGGGCTGCTCGCGCAGCTTCACGGTTGTTTGCTGATTTGTTTATCTTGTGTTGGCGCGAGTTGTTTGTTGATTAATCTGGAATGACAAAAATACACAAAGGACTGACATAAGTTGGCTGTGATGAGTGGCTGTGGAATAGGGACTCGTTTCGGGAATCGATGTTGCCGCAGACACCGACTGCGAAAGTGTCTCCGAATGCGACTGAGATTACTACTGTTTGTCAAGCAATTAGAGTGCCAGATCGGTATAATAATAGAAATGAGTGCAGTATATCATTGCCTCTGATTGGCATTTAAAGATATGATATGATAATTTATAAGGCATAAATTGAGTGGTGAGTGGGCGGGGGAGAATTAGGAATTAATTAGAGGAATTAGAAAACTGCATACAGTACAGATTGATAAAAAATATTGGTCGTCATATTGACAATTGGTGTTTGTTAAGTGGAAGTTGTGCAGTTTTATTGTACAATTTTACTTAGTGAACTTACAACTGCAACTTGTCAATTTGGTAATTTTAATTTGTCATTTTGATAATTCCGATTTGTAGATTTGGCAATTATGAATTGTCAATTTAGCAGTTTCGACTTGTCGATTTGTCGATTTGGCAGTTGCGATATCAATTCCGATTTCTTTATTTTGACAATTGCGATTTGTAAATTTGGCGATATGTCAATTTGGTGAATTGACAGTGAATTCGTGAGTTTAACAGCGCAGATAATTATTGGTCACAAATTTTCTGTCTTAAATAGTACAACTTTTTCCTTAGCGTCAGAAACTTCTCCTTCAATATGTGAATCTTTTTGTCTCGGTGTAGAATTGGTTAATTTCATGGGAAAAAGCGACAGGGGAGGGGGGAGGGAGAATAAAGTAATTTACTTCATTTAACCTTTCGAATTAAATTTAAATACCATCTGTAAATATTCTGATCACTCCTTCTTCAAATACCGCGTTCATATTTTAGCAAATTCGATAGCTTTGCGATATTTCTTATTAACGATTATATATGTTTATTTAAACTGGCATATATATTGATATATTCGCTTGTGTTTATATTTATAATATTCGCTTATTTGTTTAAAATAAACCTTTGATGACTTGTTTAGTATAATTAAAAAAATCAACCGAATTAAATAAGTGGATTTTATTAAAGTATAACAAGGGATTATATTAAGATGATTAGAACTTTTGATATCTTTTCTCTTCGGTTATTAACGTTAATATATATCAATTTACGCTAAAAAAGGATTTTTTTTGGCATAATATGAACTCAAAAATTCAGTTTCGCAGTTAGAAAAACTCAACGTCGTCAACAAGTTTAAGTAATTTTTTAATTTTTCAAGAAAATATGATGTAAAATAACAGAATTTAACTCTTCATTTCAAATGCACTGTCAATCGGGAATAACATTTAATTGCAAAACGCTTTACGTCAACGACAATTGTGAGAGCACAATTTTACAACTTTTTACTTCATTTCTAATAATAGTTAGAACAGCTGTGAATCCAGCCAGTGCATTAAACCTGTCAGTGATATGTAAATTTTATAGAACGAGCTTTCATTTCAATTCCAGGAATACGTATTTAAGTTATTCAGTCAGAGGCTTTAGTTCATTTGATATTCTTGATTCTCCAAGTATATTATAAAGTATATAAAAAAATTCCCCTTCTAAAGGAATGAAATCACGTTCAACAGGTTATGATTTAGTATTTAAAGAAAAAAATGTAAATACCTACTTAAGGTTGAGATTATGAATACTGAATGCAATACTGAAATATTCTCTCTTTGCATTTTTCACCTTTTTCACTCTTGCACTTTTATTTCCCAAGAAATCAAATTTCAAATCCTAAAAACTGTCAAATTTCATGCGAGTTTTTCGCAATTCAGAGTCACCAACAAGCTACTGTATATTCATAAATCACGTTTTCACTTTAATAACTTAATAAATCTCTTCACGCTACTCGTAACTATAATTTCTTGTGTTGACTGTACTTGCCGAATTTAGTTCTATAATGGCGAGGCTTATCAGCGATTTATTGTCTTGGCTATCTGTTAGCCAAGTAAATTTAATCGAACACAGAGTTCAGATAAGCCAACTTATTTTGCTACAATATTCTAGCCTAAAAAAAACACTTAAAATTTAGGACTGGGTAAAAACTAAATTGGGTAAAAAGCGCTAATATGAAGAAATATCGTGAAAAGTATTGTGTTATAAGTAATTTCTTCGCTTAAATTATTGAATTCAAATTGAATTGTAAATATGAAAACTTTAATCACAATGTAATGCGAAATCTACACTTTTTGGAATTAGTAATTTAATAGAAGAATTTATATAAAAACTATATTAAATATAAGAAGTAGAAGTAAAAACTTATATGTTGTGCTAAATTGATAAATTATATAAAACAAAAGTTGGTTAGTAATCAGTGATACAAATATAATATAAAGTTAAATAAGCAGCACTGATTTAATATTCTTGATTTCTTATTTGATGCAACCCTTGATTTTTAATGCAAGCTGGAATTATATAGCAGTGAATCCCCTCCTTACATCGTAATACTTCGTTAATAGGAATTTTATTAAATAGTTTCAAGAGTATGTCATGCGTTAGTTTGTGAAATACCGCCAAAAGTACCTTTAATATGGAGGAACGTTTAAACGTGTTCTCCGTATGTCACTTCAAATGACGTCTGACTGTCTGTTTTGAACAAAGGATGATTCTGAGTTTGATTCAACGCAAAATATCATGACTAACTAGAAATAGTGATGAAATAAAGTCTCTATTTTTCCCCTATTTTTATTTAGTGGTTTCTGAATTTATAAATTAGTAAATCTCTATAACAAAAAGTAGTAATTAGCAGGAACTTTCTTCCTTTTTAATAAATATCATTATAACTCACACTTTGCATCGTTTTCGTCTGTTCACGTGAATATCACGAGCTTCAGTTTTATCTCATCTGTTTGCGAGTAATGTGAGTTCGTGATAAATTTATTTGGCTTTACCAGTTCATGATGTGCTCTAAAATTTGTGTTTTCATTTAAAATTATAAGGTTCACAAATAAACTCACGTCGAATTACAACGTTTAACCCAGAGATCAGCAGGTTGAATAAGATAATTCCAGTGTTCTCTTCTCGCGTCAATGTCAACTGCATTGAAGAATTTGTCGTGACATTTTTCAAATTTTTAACTACCGTGTGTTGAAAACAATAGGAAAGCAGGAAAAAAACACACGGAAAGCAGAAAAAAGTAACGAATTTTAGTGCAAAATCAAAAAAAAAAAACAAGAAATTTGAACGCGAAAAATTTGAACTACTTAATAATATCATTTCTGCTTTATATAACTTCTTATTTTACATTTTAACATCGATTCTGTCAAACTGTAGCCGGTCGTCAATCTGCTTTATTGCCCAATAATTGTATTAATAAACATGAGACTTTTATTTTTGATTTCTACAATTTCTCAATGATTTTGAGCTTCTAATGACAAACGGGCGAAAAATTCCACTGTACGAAGGTGTGAGTAAAAATTTTATAATACATGAATTGTGAAAATTATATTGCCACAGTTAAATGATTCCCCGAATAAAAAAGAAGCAAAATACAAAAAGTAACTGAAACAGTCGATGTGAGATATCAACGAACTGCAGTTATATCTTGAAATTTGTACAGGTTTTTCTCGTTCTTTTTGTTTAAATTCTTCGTGTGTTTGCTCGCTTTTAACAGGGAAACAAGAAATTCTTGAAGTCGTATAAAATACAATTGCATCCAGCTGGAGGAAGGCGATGCCTTTATTCTGAGATATCAACTCAATCCGCGGAAAGTTCATATACTTCATAAAGGTTGATATGTTCTTGTTGGAATATCGGTTTCGTCGAACCCTGTCTGCGAAAGTCGGTTGTTAATTTTATTGCCGATAACTCGAGAAATTGACGTGTTTTGAGGAACGACAGCCCTCGACGAGTATGCAAGGTAATTCGAGGTTAAATTGTGATTTAATGGCCTCTCCGAAAATAATTGAATTATTTAAGAAATTTTGATTGACAAAGTTAAAAAGGATCCAAATATTTGTATTTTGTTCTTATTGTGCAAAAACCAGTTGAGGGAAAACTTTTTTATGAAAAAACTTTAAAAATATTTCTACTAACTGCACACTCGTCAGTTTGATAATTAAAAATGCACTTCACAGCTGTGTGAAACAGCTCGTCACTACGTGATACTTTTCGTTAATTTTAATTGGTTTTTAATCACGATCTCGTGCACTGGCAGCGATGTACATATTTGAGCTTTAAAACTAACTTCACCGTTATTGCTTTTTAATGCATAGCATTGCTATTGTTGCTGTTGTTCCTGCTGCCGCCTGTACAGAAGTATCGCGTTACATAACACGAGTCATTACATGTGAGAGTTTCACTAGAATCGGATTCCACTTTACGATGGAATTCCTTTCCTTTTTCGTATTTATAGAAGTTTTTTACAGTTTATCGCTCCAATGGAATGTTCGTTTTATTGAACGCTATTTGTTTGCTTTTAAAAACACTTTTGTAAACTGCTTCTAAAAACACTTTTGTAAACTTAATATATGAATGTTATGACGACAATACGCAAATGCAAGATAGACATTTACAAAACGGCAACACAAAATTGCAGGCAACATTATATAATATATTAGAAACACAGGATACCACATCCAAGACACAAGATACAAAATTAAATACACGAAGAAGTCACAGAAAATAGTAAATCGGATGCAGAGAAGCAACTTACTAGAAATACAATTCAAGATACAAAGCGCAAGACGAGATCCAAAAACAAGATGTAAGATACAAAAATAATAAAATTTAAGAAACAAAATAGAAGACTTGTTCGTAAGACAAAAGATTTAAGGAACATAAAAACAAGGAACAAGGATAAAAGAAACAAGGAACAACATAAAGATGTAGGATGCAGGATACATAATAAAAGACGAAAGGCGCTTCCAGGATCAAGTTTTCGACACCAGTAAGAAGTCTTGACAAAATTCAAATTGAAACCGTGAAAGGTGTAGATATTTTTACATGAATGTAGCTACCTAAAATCCTCGGAATGCTTTAATTTGAAGAGATCAAATCTGTAGATTATAAAGAAAATTTGCTTTGAAGGACGTAAACTTCTTTATTCTTTGTTTACAATTCACAAAATTCGCCAAGTTTTGATGAATTACAAATTGACAAGTGTTTTTTATATAAAAATTAATTTAATATCGGAAAATATTTATTTTTTTTTTATTTTTTTTAATTTTTTTTTGTTATTCAATAAATTTGTATAATATATACAAAAAAAATTCAAATATTTCTAAATATCGTATATGTAAAGATATTCTAAAAATCAAATTTTTTAGTAAAAAAAAATAATGGAAAAAATAATTAAATAATTTTCTCTCAAGCTCACCAGAGAAAAATTTTGATCGTACCTTGACACAAGCGGCTGACAAAAACACAAAATCGCGAATCAAAACAAAAGAATACACAAAATAAATTCTTTTGCAAACAATTGCGTGCAGTAAAACCGAACCGAAATTTTTGATTTTCGATTTTTGATTTTCACGTTTCTGTTGTTGCTTTTAATTTGCGGCAACAATTAATTCGCTAGCAAGTGAGGACCGTATAAAACGTTTCGATTTTCCTTTTTATTGCTACTTTTTTGCCACAATTTCGCTGCACAAAGTTGAGCGAAATCGTTTCAACGAAGCGATGCGAACGCGCTTCTACGACGGCGAACAGACTCGATCGACGGCTGGCTGAGCTGTGAATTAAAGTCGCGGCTAATTAAACATTTAAGTATTAACTCGTTCACGCTCCTTCACACGTCAAAAAAGAGACTACAAAAATTCGTACACTTTGCTCGTAATCAAAGAAACAATGAAACAGCAAGAGAAACAACATTTTACACTCTACGAATTCTCATCGCGAATACTGCGACGGGGCTGAATTCACCTACGCGCCACGTCCAACCAGTACAACCCACTCTTTGGCACTCCTGGTCATTGCTCAGTGTGTTGTTTTTGTTATTATTCCACGTGCTCCTTTTGTTAAATTAATTCATATTTTTACTCTCTCAGGCTGACTTTGAGTTGGCCTGTATTTGTGTGTCAATACACTGATTTACCGTGGCAAAAAGGAAGAGAGAGAGAGAGAGAGAGAGAGAGAGAGAAAAAAAGAGAGAGAGCTTTGAAGTTAATTAAAACGAGAAAACTAACAATAACAATAAACTGGGAAAATCGAGAAAGAAGAAACAAAAAATTTAACATCAGCCTTTACAGAGTCAAGTCAATCCACGAAAAAACTCACTGTAAAATAAATGAGCACATTTTAAAAAATATCTAAGAATAACATTTCACAACAATGCGGCGTGGAAAACGTTTAATTTTTTTACTTTTTTAATAAATGCCCTTTTTTACTCAGAAAAAATAATCTTTCTTCCACAGTGACAAATATTTATCAGAATAATTTAGCTGATAAACCATCACCTTCATAGATGCTGAAATTTATAATGTCTCTGCTGTTGCTGTATTTATCGCAAAGAGAAACAAAGTAAAAGTTCCGTTTCACCTGCTAGTGTCTCACTGCAGTTGTTGTAATTGATTTACAAATACACATATTCAGTGTATGTCTGCTTGTGAGATGTTGAGACGATGAGCGGAGAGTGGTTAAGCTGAAGGTGAAGCAGGCAAAAAGTTTGAGTGTAGTTTAGTTTGCAGTGATGAGAGTGATGAGCGCTTTGAAGCGACTGCAATTATTACAGCCGGATTTTCGAAACGAACGATGAAATTAGAAGGCGTTTTAAAAAAATAGTGGGGGTGCTTTTGTGATTTTCAGATTTTATATTGAATTAATTCTTTATTTTTGTTTTCAAATTGACACTTTTAACTTTTGAGTTTTTTGACTTTTAACTTGACTTTTAACTTGACTTTTTTTTTAACTTTTGGAAAATGCAAGTTACAAAACAATGTAAAACACAATAAATTGCATACGATATAACTTGATGAAAGATAATCTTAATAGGAAAAAACGCTTAATCTTTTAATTTCTAATACTGAGTGTTTGATTGGAAGAAATCACTTCACCGTTTATCACAGGGAAACGTCAAGGTCTCAGTGATTGTGGAATTATTAAACTCAAATGGGTAATTCTGCGCTCAGCCCTGCAATTTAAGCAACTCAGACCTGTCGAGATTAGAATTAAACACTCGAGATATACAGAAAAAGTGCTGGCTAATAAAATTCTAAAATATATTTATGCTTTTTATAAAAAAGAAGTATTTGCGTCAATTTTAAAGTCGAAATATTCCCCGAACTTTTGAAGTACAAGTGTGAAGAATCAATTAAACGTCTGACACAGAATTTGGAGACCTTTGCAAATTTATAATCAATATTTCACAGTGTATAATAACAAACTACCAGAAAATAGTTCTCGTTCCGATTATCTTTACACTGAAATCAAATACGATATCTTAATTGTATTTTTTATTTTTAGTCCGTATTATGATTTCCAGTCCGGTTTTTATCAGTGATTTCTCAATCTTCTGTTTGATTGCATTCGTGTTCACGTTTCAACTCATTATATATGAGTAATTCTAATTAATTATGTGATTTATATGCATTCCAAAGATTTCGAAATATTATTATTTATTATGAAATGTGTTTGGAATTCATAACAAGGGGGATTTTTTGAAATGCTTCGATATATGAAACATTTTTGTAGTAGTTAATATGGCACGAAACAATATTTGAGATCGAGACAACAATTTGTACTGAAAACGGCCGCTTTTTTACTTGAAACGACAGCTTTTTTACTTGAAACGACAGTTTTTTTACTTGAAACGATAACTCTTTTAGTCGAAACGACAACTTTTTTAGTCAAAACGACTACTTTTCAAGTCTAAATTAGCTTTTTAATTCTCTCAAACGCGATACGATAGTCAAAATCGATGCGACTTTTTCAGTCAAATGGGTAATCGAGATAGTGACAAAATGTTTTCAGTAAAAACGATGATCGAGATTGTTAAGGTCTAACTTAGTAATGGACTTAATTTTGACACAAATTCGAGACGAGTTCGAGACGGATGTCCACTAAAAAAAAAATGTCGACATGAAGGCGAAAACCGTGACCGAGATCGGAAAGGACTGCCTTTCGTTTCAAATGCAGAACGGAATTTTTCATGATAAATATTAAAAATTATATATTATTATCTTCATATTTTTTTGGCTTTCATTATAGTTTTCCAAGTTAAATTCTATATTTTTATATATTAGTTCAACATGAGTTACAGCTGTGGAATTTAAAACACCGTCACTCTCTTCAGTCCCTCGGTCTTCATGGCATTTGAAGAGTTACGATAGTTCTATCGTACGATAGTTCTATCGTAACTGGAAAGTCATCATTATAAAACCCTCAGATATCATTTGATAAGAAAAAGTAAAGACGTTATAGTATTTACCTCACTCAGTACCCCCTCAAGTTGCTTCACTAATATTATACGACAAACTAACAGCCGGCCTAAGAATAGATAACGTCTGTCATTCCATGCGGTCAGTTCGTGCAGATGTGCGATAATCACGTGAACACAAGCTGCAGAAACGTTTCTCTGATATCGCGCGATTATTATCGCGCCCGTAAGACTCTCGTGACAAAAACAACGACTTTCCCTATGATGCAGTAGACAGATGGAGGATAGCAGTTGAGTGAGGCCTTAAAAGCTCGACTAACTGGTTGTGGAAATAGCGAAATGGCTCTAATTAATTTACAATCGGCCTATGACTGCAAAAGATTGGCGAGGGTGTAGAAGTGTAAAGGTGCAAAATTGCAAAGTGCACAGTATGCAATGTTATTTTGTATTTTTTCGACAATCTGTTACGTAATTTAAGCAATTAAACTAAAAATTCGCGATTAAAATGAGTGGAAAATAACAAGATTGATTAAAAATTATTAGTCACGTAAATAAGAGACGCATTTTGAAGCTGAATTTACAGTATTTAATTGTCATATTTGAATTCTGTTGCTGTTTTAAAATATATAAAATTGAAGAATTTTAAAAATTGAAATTAGAATTTAAAATAATCGATAGCATATTAAAATTTTCTTACTTGCTGTCTCAGTCTGCCTAATTTTATTGAAACTTCAAAACCTTTCACTGATCACATGCTGGCAACTCCTGTCAGCTTCGCTGTCTTATTATTCATCTTTATATTTGAAACATTTAATTTTTGCATCTTAAATTTTGAATATGGCTTCAACGACCGCGAGATCCCGCTATCGGCCCGTGGTGCGTATGGGAAACTGGTTCGAGGACATCTGTTTGGAGCAGGTTTGCAGCAGGATTAAATTCACTAATTTCCCCGTTGCAACCTCCACCCCTTCCCTCGTTAGGAAAAGGTGCGCTCTTTCAAAAACAATCGCGATCGCGGTTTGCTGTTGGTGGAGAAGACACGCATGCTATTCGATAACTTCCACAAGGATGTGGAGCTGGATGCGCCGAAAGAGAACATCCGCTTCGATGCCGTCGTGCAGCTGATGCCGCTGCGCATGAACATCTGCGAGGACAACACGGACGTGCATCCAGCGCTGTCGGTGATTATCAACGAGCGCGTGGTGCGCCACAGCCAGAAGATCAACGACGAGTGCGAGTTGACGATCGCGCCTTCGGTGAAGCCGTGCGTGCGCAACTCATTCCGAATCGTCGCCAGCGACAGCGCTGACCACACCAATGAGTTGCTGAAGTATGGCCAGCACTTCCGAATGGAATGCGTGGAAACGCAAGGCGAGCCGTTGTTGCTGTACAGCGCAGCGAAAGCGAACGATCTCTCGTCGATGATCCGCTCGACGTTCGAGTCAAGAAAGTACGGAGAGATTAACTTGTCGCTGGGCTTGTGTGAGAGGAAGGTAAGGGAATTCCGTCCCGGAATAAAAACCTTCCCGGTTTAGATCGGGTTTAGACCGGGAAGGGTTTTACTCCGGGACTCCTTGTTATTAATTCGGTTTGCTATCCGTCATCTGGACCATCGTCATTTCTGATAAAAGATCAGGTAAATCAACGCAATGATGGATCATCCTATTAACGATTGTTGTAATGATGGACCATCGTAAGGATGGGCAATCGTAATGCTGAATAATCTGAATGATGGGTCATCGTAATGATGGGTCATCGTAATGATGGGACATCGTAATGATGGGTCATCGTAATGATGCGTCATCGTAATGATGAATTATCGGAATGTAACGATGGATAATCGAAATGATAGATTACATTGTACTGATGGATCATCGTAATGATAGTTCGTCGTAATGATGAGACATCCTCGTTCATCGTAATGATGGTTTGTCGTAAGGATGGATCATCTTAATGATGGATCATCGTAATTTTGGATGTATCATGAATTACCCTTCACCATGCGATCATGACTGATTTTTTCAGAATTGCGGGCCAGGGAAAACCGTACCAGGTGCCTTTACGAATTGGTATTGTCAACACATCGACCCCAAGCAGCGCTTCGAAAGTAATGGTACACCTTTACCGGTGAGTATTGATCGCTACCACATTCCCGATAGCAAAATAATTTCGGCTGTTTTCAGAGTAACAAACCTCTGGTTATCACACATGTGGCCACCAATAGAAATTTAGCTGCCGAAAATACTGTCATACAAACACTTTTCGGACCGGTAAGTCTGTAATTTTTTCCAAATTTCCATTGAAACGTCGGAGATGAACGTGAAATCGGTAGTTATTTTCTTTGAAAGTTCGCAATTTGTGAGAATTTCTCTTAGAGATAAATTGCTCTAAAATCTTGCATTTCTCGCATCTCTATGTTTCTTCTATATTTCCAGGAATTTTTGGTGTCCGTGCAGAGCTACAAGGACATCTTCAAAAGGGAACGTTGGCAGAATGTCTGGATGATATGTAATGGGCGTCAATTTAAACAACATTAACGATTTTTGTTCTATAATTAATTTCTGGTGATTTTACGAAAATTATTAGTAGAAATCAAATTTTAAAAGGAATTCGAAAATATTTGCACACATCGAAGCCCCTCTCATGTAATACAAATAAAATCTTTCAGTATTTCAAATTAAATTGGGTCATGAAGTTTATAAGGTAAAACCGCGAACTCTGCGCTTTATTATTCAATAGATAAGATTCACAGCTTGAAGTCTCGTACAAAACCTGTGCATTGGCATTCTGGAGGTGAAATTTTATCAACTCTATGGCTTTCCTTCCAACACCGACCCGCCCCACTGATTGCCTATAATTCGAAACCTTGGGCTTATTTTGTAAATGTGGACTCCCTGCAGAGAATTCACTGATGACCGGAATCGATTTCAGCACTGTAATGAGAATCACTAATTTTTCGCTATATAAGTATTTTCGCAAAATGCATTCTTAGTTTTGTGAGGTTCGAGAGTTTTGGCAACGTAGATATCGCGTTATGTTGTTGCTGGCTTCTCTGGCTTTAAGTTTATGGCGCATTTCTTGTGCCTCTCGTATTATTGGAGGCCACTTTGCTTCCCCCGGCCAATTTCCTCACCAGATATCCTTGCAGCTTAAAGGACGTCATCATTGCGGCGGCTCTCTAATATCGGATACCTATATTGTGACTGCTGCTCATTGTACCAGTGGCGTGAAACCATCGCAGCTACATGTCATCGTGGGCACCACTGATTTATCAGCTGGCGATGGAAAGCCTTTCCAAGTCGCTGAACTCTTCGTACATTCTCACTACAATCGTCACACTCAGGATTACGATATATCGTTGATCAAACTGAGTTCATCCGTTCCGCTTGGTGGTCACATTCAATCTATTAAAATGACTTCAGCCGGTACCAACTACCCTGCCAACACCATAGCTACCATCAGCGGATTTGGTGCTGTCAATGGTAATCTTGAATTCCCAAATAAGCTGAAATTTGCTCGAGTTCAGCTATGGAGCCGCGACTTCTGCAATCCAAGAAATATTCCGGGCGTTACTGATCGTATGATTTGTGCCGGACATCCGAATGGCCAAGTGAATGCTTGTCCAGGAGATTCCGGAGGCCCGCTGACAGTGGATGACAAGCTGGTGGGAATTGTTTCCTGGGGATTCGGTTGCGGTGTTCGAGGAAAACCGGCCATCTACACCTTCGTGGGTGCTCTACGCTCCTGGATTAAGGAAATATCGGGAGTTTAATAGCGACAATTTAATGTGGCTTCGTATATATTGTATATTATGTAAAATAAATAAAAAAACCGAAAAAATCTTACATTTATAAATAAAATTAAATAGCCGTCACTGTGAGCAGCAAAATATCTTTATAATCTCAGACCTTTTCAAACTGTTATTAGAGCTTTGAGAACAACTAGATTTCAGCTGAGGTGAAGACAGAGCTTCCTAAACTGTAACCAATGCGCAAACCGAGCGGTGGTTAAACTGTAACCGATGCGCAAACCAAGCGGTGGTGAGTTATCAGTAGAAATAATACAAGACAAACACCTACCTAGCTACAGCACAACATCAACTATTGTGAATTTAGCTGGTTTTGTGAATTTCAACAACTATTGTGAATTTCAGCTGCTTCCAAATATGGCAGTGAAACACTGCCGGAGTAAATTTTATTCTACCAGGCTGTCAGAAGTTTGCCGGCAGTAGCAGCACTTTTGCGATCCGCGGCAGAGAGAGAGAGAGAGCGCGCTACATGTTTACTTGCTATGAAAACTGAGCGCCTAATAGAGTCTCAGTTTGCCGGAGTAAATTTTATTCTACCAGGCTATCAGAAGTTTCTAGCAGCACTTTTGCGATCAGCCATCCGCGGCAGAGAGAGAGAGAGAGAGAGAGAGAGAGAGCGCTGTACGTTTACTAGCTATGAAAACTGGGCGCCTGATACTCGTAAGGCTTGCGCGTCAGTGTCGGCCTTGCAGGTGTTTGAGTATAACTTAGTTTTTAGTGAGTGTTTGGAAAGTGGCTCACTGCATGAATGTATTCATGCGGAATGTATTCACTATTTTTGTTATATTTTTTATGATTTTTTAGCTCAAATAAAACAGGAGACTTATGTTTTTAATGTTTTATTTATATGTTTGATTCCGATACAATAGATATTTTGCCTGCATTTACAGTATTCATTATAACGCTGATGTAATTCATACAAATAGTTTACAAAAGAACAGAAAATTCAGAATTTCTGGTTTCCTAATAATGTTTACAAATATTTATTTAAGTTACTTTGCCAAATACTCGTGATAGAACTAATTAATTCCATTATGATTATTACTTCTTCAATACGATTTATAAATGATATTTTTCTACTTGGATTTATAATCAGATATGCTAATTTTTATTTTAATCTTTTTTAATTTAGCTTACTTCAAATTTTACAATATTTACAGAAAAGTCTACAACAGGATAAAAAAGTTTAGTCTATTATTTTATTGACATTTTTCATTTATAATTTTAAGGAATATTTTTACTAGTCAGTACTAATTTATTTGATTTTCTCCTTTTTGTTTTACGGAAGGCACAATTTTAAGTACTTAAAAATTAATGAATGCTTTAAATTTCTAAACTATAACTATGAAGACTGTAGATTATAAATAATCGATTGATTTTATAATGAAGGGCCATGTTTTTAAAAGAGTAGTAAAACCCCATACGAATTTTCTTTTACTTCAAGAAATGGTTTTCATAATCAATATTAAAAGAAGATTCGTTTCTTTAACTTAGTATTTTCTCCATAACTATTTATTTAAAGGAATTTAGAAAGGAATTTTGATTTAAAATCGAGATATGTTTGCATTAATTAGGTGATTTAACGTTAAAAAATGCTTGAAATGGCAAATTTTATAAAATAAAATAGAAAAATTTAATAACTTCTTTGACAAAGATTGTGAATTATAGACAAAATTGTTTTGAAATGTTTAAATTGTTTTGAAATGTTTCAATTAAATTGTTTTAATTGTTTAAATTGAATTAATATCGAAAAAACAAACTTGTGCCTCGAAATTCGTGTAATTGTAGGTAAAAATATTACAATACAAAATTATTTTTATATATTCAACTTGAATTTATTCGTAATACTAAAACTTTCCGATTTTTTTTAAGTTAATAAAAAGTTCTAAAATTCTTTATTGCTGATAACGAAAAATTTAGTGTTAGAGAAATTCTGCATTAAAGAAATTTCAATGATTTCAATGATACAAATTTTAAATAAGAGCTCAAAAATGCATAATTTGGAAAAAATTTTAAAACTATTCTAAAAAATACGAATTATTAAACAAATAACGGGAATGTTGCTTAAGTTATCACTAACCGTTCACAGATGCTTTTTTACACATTTTAATTTTTATTTCTAAAAAATGCGAATTAAAATGGTTTTTCTTTCATATTTAATTTACATTTAAGTAGTACAGCTTAAAAGTTTTACTTTTAATTTTCTTTTGTTTAAGTGAAACTTTGCATTTTCATTTATTTTTCATAGGTTTTTTTATTACTTTTAATAAAAAAGCTGCGAAGAAATATTTTTTTATAACATTTGTGTAATTTTATTTTTACTTTCAATTGTTAATTAAACTTGAAATTAAATGAAAAAAGTATCGTTTTAAATAAGTAGTTAATTTTTTATACGAATCCCTCTTCTGTTTTCAGCGTTTATACTGAAAAGTAAATTGATAGTTGAAACTAATTTCGGCGCTTATTTTGCGCGCTTCAATGTTAAATGCTTCGATCTGCGTTTGATTCCACTGTGCTTCTTACTTCTGTGCGGCTTTTCTACTAATTATTTCTTTATACTTAATTAACTATTTATAAGTGTGGATCTAGTTTAAATACGTATTTTTTCAACTTTTTCACATAAAGTAACTTAAATTAACTTAAATTACTGTACAGTAGCCGTTTCTTCGTTTTCTTCTTAAATTGTCTCGGAAGTTGTGATGAATGGTGATGATTGCTGGTTGCTATCACTGTACGTTAGTTATTGGCGCCGATAATCGGTTTTCTGATCTCCTACACCGAGTGGAGTGAGCGACTATTCCGGAATTGTATTTGTCGTGGCTGTTATTTCCATTGACGGTGCAGCAACGTTAGAGTGTTGGTGCCGTTGGCAGTGGTGAAACCTCACAATTTCGAGGGGTCGTAATTCTCCAAACGCCACTGCTGACGCTGCTGATTGGAATTACATTCCTCCATCACAATCTTGTCCTTCTTCTCCGAGATGGCCAGACATTTATCGGACGATCCGTGCCGTAGCAGTTTGGTGTCCTCGTTGTAAGTCCAGAACTGCAGTTGACAATAGAGAGAAAGTTAGATAAAAATAACAAGATTATATATAATTGAAGGAAAAACCATATAATAAACTGAAAATCGAAGATTTATTCTACGATTACAACTAATATAGTAAATAGTAACTTGTATTCGCTTAAAAATCATGCAAAACTGCATTTTTCCCTGCATTAAAGTGATGAAACAGCAAAATCTTAATTAATTCTCATGATTCTCCGCTGCGCATTTTCCCGAATTTCTCATTTTTCCTCGGAATTCCACCTTTCCAACTTTTTCTTTTTAGCATAAAAAAAACGAGAAGAATTTTTCCTTATGCTTCTGAATCCTTACTTCACCGCCTCCTTAACCATTCCTTTAACTCTATATTAAGCTGGGAAAAAATTCCTTTAACCTCCCCACTCTACTCGATCCCTCCCAAAATTACTCTATTTTACGTCATCATCTCCTTCCTCTTTTACTGACTGGAAATTCTCGTGAATAATAGTGATTCTCAAGGTAACTTGGTTACCGACCAACATTCATCTCTCAGTTACCTGATTTCCTTTGGATCCGTGGCAAGGATACAGCATCACATCATGTCCTGCATAATCGAGACAAGCTTCATCTCGACGGATTTCACCGGTTTTACTCAGCATCCAATACTGTGATGCCGGCGGAAATGGTTATCAGGAGTTTATTGTTGTTTGTATAGTTGTTAGTGTTGTTGTTCGTGTTGTTGTTGTGGTGGTGGTTGTTGTGGTTGTTGTCGTTGTATACAAGATACAGGATAACCAGCAACAGCAGCGGCAGCAGCGGAAGAAAGATATTAAATTCGTTAAAGTTATTGAAATTGAAGATAATAGATATTAATAAATCAAAAAATATTAGTGAACGAAAATTAATAAAACTTTGTCGTTTGATTTTTACAAAAGTGACCGCTTACATTCACTTTTAATTAATTTTTAATAACTTTCAATTAATTTTTAATCACTAGCGGTTTCTTGTAAAAAATTTTCAATTTAATAATGAATATATGAGGACTTTATGCGCGTGTGTTTGTGTGCGATAAAAGGATGATGATATTTACAAAGCCTAGCTTCAGCGCACTCTGAAAATATGATTTCTAAACGAATCAAGTAAAGTATTTTAAGGAAAACCTCATCATTCCCTCGAAAGATTCTCCTCATTCGTCCAATGAGGTTTTTACAATATTAATTTAAGTTTTACTTAGATTTAAATTAAGTTTAGTTTGAATTTAGAGTGCACTCAAGAGGAAAATTATTGCGGATGTATGAGGAGGTGTTTTGTATGTATGTGCGAATGTGTTTATTACATGATGTGAACGATTTTGTTGCTGTGTAATAACGTGTGAGATTACATACTTCGAAAAAAGTGAAAATACATCTTATCAATATCACTAGTATTAATTATTCCTAATAATTACTAATAAATACATCAACCATTGCTGATCAGTAACAAGCTCAAGCCACAAACTCCGTTTCGCGAACATTTCGGCAACACAATGTGATCGCAATTCGATTGAAAAGCCGCTTTTTAATTCTATTTAACTTTTGATCTTTTGCATTTTCAGAAGTTTGAAGCCGTTGCGACTCTTCTACAAAAGGCTTGGCAGTGTTGCTTGCTGTTAATGGTAGGTGAAACGCCTAAAAAAGTACCCGTCTGCCAGTGTGTGGAGGACATGCATTGTTGTTGACACGCAAAAAAGGGGAAAACAATTTAGTTTATTATAAATAATATAAAATAACATCATAAAAATAATTCCTGAAGAGATAATATATTTTTTAAGTGATTAAACTATTAAAATATAAAAGTTCAAGTTCCAGAGGTTACGGGGTTATTAATTTCTTAATTATAGTATAATAAATCTGTATGAACATGTAAAATGTGACAAGTGAAGGCCGTTTTCACCACTTAAAAGTGAAAAGCAATCCCATTTTAGTATAAAACATTTTAGTGAGGACCAATTTGGTGAAAACTATTTTAGTAAAAACCCAAGCCAACAAGGATCACCAAGTATTGATGCATACATCCAACGTATATACAATTTTGTATTCTGAAAAGTCTGTTTAACTTGAAAAGGTTTTTTGTGTTGTGTAAACTTTCAACTGTTTGAAGTCGTTAATTTTTTTTAAGGGGAAGTCGAATGTTTTTAAGCGGAAGCTGTGTATTTTACAACGGTGTGTGGTGTAGTTTAGGATCTCTAAATTAATTTGAACCGAATTTGCAACACGAATTACATGAATGGCAATACGAGTGTCACCAGTGGTATGCGTGAAGTAAGTTTTTTTATTCCTTCCTGCTACTAAAAAAGCCTAAACACTAAAAAGCGCCGCAAGTGGACTGTTAAATATCAAACCTGCACCAGGACGCGTCAACCAAACCTCTAATTCCGCAACCAAACTAATAAAAGTGGAAAGCTCGAGGCACTCAAAGCGTTGTGGAGCGAACGAACTAAATTAGGACAGCAAACAATGCAAGAAAACATCATTAAAATACCTGATTTCCTCCTTGACCGTGACACTCGTAAGGATCGACGGCCGAATGCATGTCATCCGGTTTGGCGGCCGAATCGAGACACATGCCGGTAAATGTGTTGGCGATCTGCAAGAACGTGAATGTGTAGAGAGGTGAGGCTTTGGACTGGCAAAAGCAGCGGAAATGAAACGTCGTTCCGGCGAACTACAAGTGAAGCGAAATTGTGACTTCGGGTTTTGGAAATCGAGTCTGTGTCAACTTCAAAGCAACAAATGATGCAGTAATAAATGAGCGAGAAAGTGATGGGTTAACAAAATTATTACACGAATTCTGATGAACATAAAGAGTTAAAAATTGTAACACAAGAGAACAAAGTTATTAATTGTATGTGAAACTACGAAAACTTATGGGAAAACAATATTAAACAAACTAGATAATTATTTAATAAAATAAATACATAAATAAATGACAAACTTAACAAAATATTAACTGGAAAAGAGAGAAAATTTGGAAAATCCGAACTAATTCAAATGAATCGGGACAGCAAAATGACGGAATTCTCTCGCAATTCAACGGAATCGTTGGAAAATGTCATCGCCGTAAAAATACACCACTAGAATTAAATTGTAGATGTTGCTACTTTGCAATTTAATTGTTGCCAGATTGCAACAATAATTTTACAGCATTAGCACGATTGTGAGAAAATTGAAAACACAGTCTTGCAGCAACCGTTGAGAGAGAGAGAGGAATGCTAACAATAAATTCTTACAACCTTCTTACATCTACACCGACTGAGTGTCTGTCACACCAACTAAAGATTGATTGCGACAGGCGGCAGCAACAACACTCCAACAACATTATTACTGCAACATTCTCGCCAGAAGTCCAACGCAACGGAGGATTTTATGACACACGCAGGATTGAGCGCGGAAAAGGACCAACCCGCTCCTGCTTCTCTCGCTGCAGAAGCGCGGCTACAATCAAGTCCACTCTTTACTGCTTAACCTGAATATCGATTTCTTTAGTTGTAACGGAGTTTGTGGCGGTCGCATTCGTAGCAGCAGCAGCAGCAACAGTGACATCGTCACCCGCAAGAGCGAATAAATCTTTAAGCAAACCTGATTTCCTCCTTGATTGTGGCAAGGATACAAGCCGACGGGCTTCTTGAGATCCTTCTTGCGAGCCGGTGAATCCAAGCAAGTGCGACCGCCAACACCTAAATTTCTTATCTGATTGAAGAAAAGGCATTTTTAAAGGTTATTTAGGTAAAAATTTTGCTAAAGTTATTTAATTGTATTTAAAAAACTTTAAAAACTGGATATGGCAATTTTCTGCCTTTGCTTGTTGAAGTTGTTTGGAGGTGGCAACTTTTATATAAATGGGTGCAATATTAGTGGGGTAAATAACTCTACTTACCTCACCGTATGCCACCGATTCACCTGGTATGAAGAGTTCGGGATATACGTTATCCAGATACCACTTGAAACTCTTGCAACCCAGACGGCGTCTAAAGAGATTTGAAGAAGAGAAAAACACGTCAAAATCATGCAGATTGTTTTACATTTACATAAAAAAAGTTCGATTTTACAAGTTTTAGTTCCCCACGCTCTTAATTTCTCCTTTTTCATTTCCACATCACATTTTTTACTTTTCCCCGAAACTCACCTCAATTCCTTTCTCGAGCTAATGTCACCAAAGTCACCCTTGTCGTTGCCAATACGTTGATAATAATATTTTGAATAATCATCCAGCCAAACCTCGGCCAAGCGCACAGAATTCTTTTTCAGAACGTTAACACCTGAACGCCACTACGGTAGGAAATCGAGAAAACGTAGATATAAAATAAACAAATAAATCAACAATGAAGGCAGTAAGTAGAAAAAATCCCACAGAGAATAGAAAAGATTCCCACAATAAATTACAACAGCAAAAGCCAAGAAGTTACCTTAAAAGCACACAAAAATAAAGCATAGGATTTCGGTCATCCACAGAAGAGACTCTAATTGTCGTTTTGACCAACTGTCCTGCAAATGGGAAAGGTGGACGACACTTTAACCACACTGTCGCCTAACTGTCTGTAATACTTAATGGTATCTCTCTCTGCTCTATCGTCCCTCTCCCACTCTCACATGAATGAGTTTCGGCTACAATAAGTCGAAACCATGGTTGCCTGCCTTGTGGGTCTTTCACCACATGTGGGATATTTTTATAACTATGGGAGGAAGGGAATTTAAATGGTAGTTTTTAAGAAAACTGAGAAATAGCAATATTTTTCTTGTGGGAAAATGATTTTTTAATAGCTGTGGGAGTTCTGGTATGATATTTTAATAATCACTGAAGGTTTTCAGGAAGCAAAAGATGTGGAGAAGTACAAGTTCAAGAAGTACAAAAGAGTACAAGATGTGGATAAAAAGGGATTAGTTTTGGGTTTTGGTTTTATGATGTCTCCACACAACAGACAATTCCTATTGTGTGGGCACAATTGCAATATTTTGATACAATTCCAATGAAACTATAGAAAGTGGATTTTAAATGATGGTGGGATTTTTGAGGGAAAACTAACGAAATTGTAAAATACTCGGAATTTTGAAGAAACTTCATTATTCTACAGAGAAAAGAGTTATATTAAACTTCAGAGAACTTTTTATCGGGGTGAAGGTATTTTTTCTCAATTACTAAAATCATGGGATTGTGAAAAACAAGGATTCCGATTCCGTGAACCCCAATGAGGACTGTGGGGAAGAGCACAATGTGGACATACTAATTGCAATAATGAGCTGAGAAATAGAATGATGACGGAGTATAGAGACGAGAAGGAGTGCGAAAAGGAGGAAGCCACGGGTGACCGACGCTAATTCAGCTATTGTTGCTCCTCTTTTTGTTTTTGTGTTGCTATTGTTGTACAGTTTGCGGGCTAGCTGAGTACAAACAACAACACAAAGAGACGAGAATATTAAGGATGCACCCTTTTTTGGGTGAAGCAACACACATACAAATGGAACGTGAGACATGATGCATCATGTCTCACTCTCCACATGCCTACTGCTGTTGTTTTTAAAGTCCTGTCGGCGTTTCAGTTAGAACTGAAAGCAAATTAAGTGAAGGGACATTACATTGAAAACGACACCAGAATTTCGTAAAAGGGTTTTTAAAGAGAAATGTTGGGGGGGGAAAAGTCAATTAAAATGTTATGATTTTAACACTCAAACTTCCTCCTCATTTAAGAAACCATTCAAAATCCACCATACCCACCTTATATGGCGAGCGCTTTCTGAAAATGTGTCCCACATGCGAACACGGCACGATTTCCAGCGTACCACCGCACATCCAAGTCTTGAAGGACAACTCTAAATTTTCGCCTCCCCAGATATCGAAGCCGGAGTCGTAGGTGCCGAGCAGCTCGAAGAATTGGCGATCGATGGAGAAGAGACCGCCAGCCATCGTCGGCGAGTAGACAGGTTCAGCCGAGTTCTGAAAAAGGAAGAGGATAGAAATTAAATTAAATTCACTTAAATGCGGGTTTAAGTTGCAAAGTCTAGGGAAAGGATGACGCCAAAAAGAAAAGGCAAAAAAGTGTACCATATGGTAGCACTCTGGACCTCTCTTTCTGCGTTGGGGGGGATGCGAGGAAATGAGTATTTGTTGTTGTGGGTGGCTGTGAATGTTCTTTTCTTGCTTTTGTATGTGAGTTTGTCTTTATTTAGGTTTTGTATGCCAAAGTGTGCGGAAGGATTTTAAATTCAAGGAAATAATTAAAAGAGCTGCCAGCAGCCTCAGTTGCGGAAAAGGACTCAGTTGTGGGAAGGACTAAGCGCACACACACATGCAAAGAAATAATTATATTCCACATCCATTTTTGCTTTACGTAAATAAATGTGGAAAACATTCAACTTAGTTAATTATTCCCTTCAAATAAAAATTATTTCACGTGGCAAGTTTTCATTAGATTTCCATTACTTTCAATGTTGGGGACTCAAGAGCCCCACAAAAAAATTTCCTGAATATTATAAGAAGAGGACGTAAAAGTTAAGAGTATTCGCGTCGCTTTTAATGCTTTTAAATATTCACTTCATACCATTCCTTCGTCATCCTTGACTACGTTCGGCACAACATATAAATGACACTCGATTGCAAACACACACACACACACACACACACACACACACACACACACACACACACACACATACACACACACATACATTCATCAACAGACAAAGCCAAATGCTCACGTGTTCGCCACACAAGTCACGTATCCTGGAGCAGAAAAAGTGAGTAAAGGATACAAAAGTACACAGAAACAGGAGACAAGAAAATTAAAGTTGTGAGTATTGAAAGCAGAGAAATAAAGAAAACCAGCCGCGATGCCAAAAACACGCTAGGAAACAATTCAAATGTCATTCACATCACGACGAGCACCATCAGCTTGACACTCTCCACTCAATCGTATGCAGGCAGGTGAAGGATCCAGGATCCACACGTAACCCTCCACATCCCAGGAGGCGAACGGGTAGAGTATGGTACGGAAGTATGATATTCAGAAGGAATGCCTTACTGCGTTGCTTGCTGTTCCCTCCTTGACACGTACAGAGGTGCACTTTGAAATACCGACAACTGAATTTTCACATTTTTTTTTTCATAAGCATCCGTCATGATGAAAGCCAAAGAATAGCAATTGAAAAATGTTTAAAGAAGTACTAAAGGTAGCAAAGGTTAAAAATAAAATAAAAGATTATAAAAATGGTGCTAGAAAAATGTCCAAGAAGTGTAGTAGTAAAAGTAGTAGACAAATTTAATAGGAAAATACTACTACAAAGCAATAGCAGGGAGATAATAAAGAGTCATATTTAAAAAATAAATTGAAAGTGTAGTATAAAGGAACAAAAAAATAGTAGGGTAAAAAAGGGTGTAGTGTGAAAAGGCAGAATATATAAAAATGAAAGCAAAGGTAGGAAAACAGCAGATTATAATAAAATCAATAGAAAAAGTGATAAACTCAGTTTTCTGTTTACAGATGTCAATCGCGTTTAAATTACGCAAACCGATCAAAAGTAGTAGAAAAGTGTCATCGGTTGTCAACTAATTCGCAAGAGATGTCAATCAACCTTCAAAATATTTCTACACATACTGGAGAAATAAATCCACAAATCAATTGTGCGTCTTATGATGCCATCTGGTTAACTAAGAACTTGAAAGAGTTCCTCAAATATTTAAAATACTTCACTTAAAAAATTCTCTAAGATAATCAGTAATCAATTCTCTGGATAATCAGAATAAAATATTTTAAATGTTGCCATTTTTGTAAGCTACTTTCTGACAGCAAACATAAAAATTATGTTAGTCAAAAAGAGGGAGCGAATATATTTATATATGCTGAAAAAAACTATTAATAAATGCTGCTGCTGCTGATTTTGATATCACAATTGCCCTCAAAATGTCGTTGTTTTTGTTGAATTTCTCTGTACCCAAGCATGTTGCTTCAAAAACTTCTGCTTTCCTCAGAGTGGCAACATTTGCTGCTGCAACCTGTCAACAAAACTCCTGTTTCAAATTCTTTCAGCAGCACGGTAGCAACGAGAGTACGATAGAAAATACAGACATAAAAGGGTGGCAACATTGTACGTTAATATTACGTTAACGCTTTACAATGAAAGGGAAAAGTTAAAAAATATGGCAGCACGTGGAAGTTTAGCTACAGGAAGGCCACACAAAAAAAAGGTGGCGATACTGAACATTCATAACTCATGGAAGGGACATTTTAGCGCTTCACCTGACGTGACTAATTTACATAACCGAGGGCAAGAACGCGATTGCGGAAAAACCTAACCGGCATTCATAACCAACAGCATGGAGAGAGATGACGTTGGCTGTTGCGAACAGGTCAGGCGGGTGAGGGGTGTGGACGTGGGTGGGTCTGAGAGCAACAGTGGGGTGGTTAAATTTTCACCTGGCAGTAACCTTTACTGGTCTCTTCCAAAAATCAGTAGTCTTCTGAAAAAATCCTCTCAGCTCTTTAAAAATCAGTATTGCAAAAACCCAGTGTTGAAAAACAGTGGAAGTCAGTCCTCAGGATTGTGTTGATCCTACAAAAACGCACGCATACATTAACCCGTCCAAACTCGGATGGCAAACTCGGATGTTCCTTCGTAGATGGCAAAATGAGAAGAAAATCAATTTCTGCTATTCTTTTTCTCTCTTTGTTCTTTTTTACCACTTCTTCAATTTTACTCTCTCTGGCTTTTCTTCTTCCCTCTGACATTCTTTCGCTTTTATTTCTTTGCTCAATTAATCAAGTGGCCCCTGTAGTCTGAATTTTCAACTTCGCTCAGGACACATGACACCTTTCAGGACATCGCTTCAAGTGTCCTCTTTCTCCGTTTAATCCATGGTGACAATTTATTCAACAATTTCCGAACTGACGGACCCACATATTTCGGAATGTGAAATACATCTCGTTTTTATTTTTCCAACTTTGTAAAAATAAATACAATACAATATATTAAAAGAACTGCGTTTTCTGAAAAATGGTGTCTCTTGAGAGTAAACTTAATTAGCATTTTAATCACGGAAGAATTTTAGAGCTCATTTTCCAGAAATACTTGAAAGAGTTAAAATTCTCTATAACCGGAGCTTATTTTAGGAATTTTTAAATATTGTATATTAATTTTAAATCATAAGCTCGAATTTGAGAAGTCCTTTCACGTCATTCATGTAGTTTTTCAGTTTACCAAAGTTGTGACAAAATTTTATTTTTGACTGTAGACGAGTCGTTGTTGAGACAAATTAATTTAATATTTCCGCAGTGAAGGGGAAAATAGCTTTCAGTTGTACATTTTCGTTTCATTCTTACTTAGAATAGTTTTTTTCTTTTGCCAAAACATTTATTATTATGCTCACAACCCGTTTTGCTTCCTTCTCTTGTTGATTCAAAAATTTATTCGCTCCAAGAATTTTTCTTTTTACGAAAACGCTAAGAAAATAAATTGAAAATAAACGAATATAAAAAGAAAAACTTCGGCATAAAAACTAGAGAAACTGAAATGGGAAATAGCATTTTAACATTTCAGCAATTAACAGAGTCTTTATTTTGTGCAGCATCATCGGAAAGCAATTATAGTATTTCGCTGTTCTTGTTCGAAAAAGTGAAAATGAAAAAAGGAATAACCTCAACTTTTTAATAATAGCAGAAATTTTTCTTTCGTTTTCATTTTGCTCAACGCTTTGATGCAGATAAAGTGTTTTTGCTAGTCATTATTTTCTTCACTGATTAATTTATTGTGCTTCCATGAATTCCAAGTTCTGGATGAAAATGATAAAAGTTTAATAAAAGACCAAGAGATGCTCGATCTTTTAAAACAAAAATTAAAGCCGGGAAGCCAATTCTCTACATTTGAGCCAAAGGGGAGCAACAGTCTCAGAAGGCAGGAGTACTCAAATACTCAACTTTGGGTTGGCTTTCTCGCTCATATACTTCCATAAATTCCAAGTTCTGGATGAAAATGATAAAAGTTTAATAAAAGACCAAGAGATGCTCGATCTTTTAAAACAAAAATTAAAACCGGGAAGCCAATTTTTTACATTTGACCCAGAGGGGAGCAACAGTCTCAGAAGGCAGGAGTACTCAAACACTCAACTTTGTGTTGGCTTTCTCGCTCATATACTTCCATAAATTCCAAGTTCTGGATGAAAATTATAAAAGTTTAATAAAATACCAAGAGATGCTCGATCTTTTAAAACAAAAATTAAAACCGGGAAGCCAATTTTTTACATTTGACCCAGAAGGGAGCAACAGTCTCAGAAGGCAGGAGTACTCAAACACTCAACTTTGTGTTGGCTTTCTCGCTCATATACTTCCATAAATTCCAAGTTCTGGATGAAAATGATAAAAGTTTAATAAAAGACCAAGAGATGCTCGATCTTTTAAAACAAAAATTAAAGCCGGGAAGCCAATTCTCTACATTTGAGCCAAAGGGGAGCAACAGTCTCAGAAGGCAGGAGTACTCAAATACTCAACTTTGGGTTGGCTTTCTCGCTCATATACTTCCATAAATTCCAAGTTCTGGATGAAAATGATAAAAGTTTAATAAAAGACCAAGAGATGCTCGATCTTTTAAAACAAAAATTAAAACCGGGAAGCCAATTTTTTACATTTGACCCAGAGGGGAGCAACAGTCTCAGAAGGCAGGAGTACTCAAACACTCAACTTTGTGTTGGCTTTCTCGCTCATATACTTCCATAAATTCCAAGTTCTGGATGAAAATTATAAAAGTTTAATAAAATACCAAGAGATGCTCGATCTTTTAAAACAAAAATTAAAACCGGGAAGCCAATTTTTTACATTTGACCCAGAAGGGAGCAACAGTCTCAGAAGGCAGGAGTACTCAAACACTCAACTTTGTGTTGGCTTTCTCGCTCATATATTATAGTAGTTGCCAGAATTCGTTAATTAATTAACTATACAAAACTTTCACACTCCAGTGCTTGAATATTCGTTGCTTAAAATAATTTTTTAATTTGATTTTATCTTATTCTATAATATTTTATTTTAATTAATTTTTATTTTGTTATTTATTTTTATCTTTATTTTATTTTGATTCTATTTACTTCTGATTTGAATTAATTTTATTTTATAAAAATTTTAAACGTTTTAAAAAACGAAATAAAATGCTTCCATTGGCTATACAAAACTGTAATGATATTCAATTGACAAAATAAGCCTTAATTAGCCACATAACGAACTTCCTGCTTGAACACGTTTTAGCATTTTAAGATCAAAATTCATAAATTGATCCAATTCTAGAAATTATTGATCTGTAAATATTTTAGTTATTGTCTCTATAAAATTAGAAGGGAGCTTTGAATTTCTTCTTATGATGGTTGAATAATAAATGATCTAAGAATGAATAATGATTTTGGTCTCTAAGAATGATCTAAGAATGAATAATGATTTTGGAAATCTGAAGTTTTTAAACTTCATATAGATTTCATACAACTGTGTGGGTTTTTTACATTGATTTTATGGTTCTTATAAGTTATTACGGATTATTTTCGAATCATTAGGAAATATGATGCTGTGATAAGAAAGGATTATTTTCAAATCTTCTAAAGAATTTTGTTTTTTCCGTAATTTTCGATTGCGGAGATTCAATTATCTCGAAGAGTCCAAACTCATGATGCCATCACAACAAACCCATTAAAATACGGAAACCACAAAAAATCTTAATAAACACTTCTAACTAATAAATGTTTTTCTCCCAAAAAATAAAATAAAAAATTCAGCACCGCAAACCAGAGGGAATTCGGACAGATATGTAGAGGGAGACCCATGAACACTCATATAAACTTGTATAGTCGTATGCTAATCAGCTTCAAGTAAATAAAAATTGCCTGTGAGCGCAGTCGTCTGAAATGAGAAGTTATCATCGTATCAACCCAAATAATGGCGAGAGAGAAAAGTATGGACTGGTTGAGGGGACTCCAGTGGGCAGGAGTCGGAGAGGAATGAGAATAATAAAAAAATCTTCTTCTATTTCACGAGCATATTAGCAAACTCTAGAGGCGAGTTGAGGGTCGGCCATCGCTATCATCGTCGTCGTCGTCGTGTGCAGCTCCGATTTCAAAGAACCTTCGACCGCGATCTCGAACAACCGACGACGACGACGAACAGTTTCAATTTGAAAGCGGTGTAGGCAGGATCGTTGTACAGAGAAGAGGAATTAAAGTGACAGAAATAATTATAAGTAATTGTAGAGGGGAAAGTGAAATCCACGTGGGGAAAATGAAAATTTTTATTTTATTTTCACTTTTCGCTGCGGCGGTGGCTGCTGTCAACGGGAAGGTGGAACCACCAGCGGCAGGACCAAAGAACCACATGGTTTGCTATTATGATTCTTCAAGTTTCGTTAAAGAAGGTAATTAATTATTGGTTCGCGGGAGCGTTTGACGGATGATGGAAATTGCAGAAATCAATAATAACTGGAGAGTTTTTCATATACAATTTTATATAAGCATGTGTTATGTAATAAGAAAGTAAATGATTACAGCATCCGAGATAATGAATTATCACTGCTGTTATTAAAATGCTGCTGTGTTAAACTGTGTTAAATTGTTGTTTATGTCAGAGTTTATCAAGAATTCTTCGAATTATATAGCGAAGTCTTAGAAATAATCGTAGTTCTGCGAAGTCTTTTTTCTAATTTATATTGAAAAATGTAATCTTCAGTTTTTATTTTTTAATTTCAAAGTATTTTTATAGAAGTATGCTATTTCAACAAATTTACAAGTAAAGACGCAACCCGCTGTGTCTCAAGAGCCAGCATCTCTTACCGCATTTATTCCAGCACGATTTTAACATGAATTTCCAATTGCTGTAGGTCTCGGCAAATTGATCATCGACGACTTGGAACCGGCTTTACAATTCTGTAATTATCTGGTGTACGGTTACGCGGGTATCGAACGCGATTCCTACAAAGCTGTCAGCTTGAATCAGAATCTCGACTTGGATCTTGGCAAGGGCCTGTACCGCACGGTCACTCGTCTCAAGCGTAAATATCCCAGTTTGAAGATTTTGCTCAGTGTTGGCGGCGATAAGGATGTCGAAACTGGCGATGATGCCAAGGATTTGCCTAACAAGTATTTACAACTACTGGAAAATCCTACTGGACGCATCCGTTTCATTAATACCGCCTACGCTTTAATCAAAACCTACGGCTTCGACGGTCTCGATGTGGCTTGGCAATTCCCGAAGAATAAACCAAAAAAAGTCCACAGCAGCCTAGGCAGCTTCTGGAAGAATATAAAGAAAACCTTCACGGGCGACACCGTCATCGACGAAAACGCTGAGATGCACAAGGAGCAGTTTACGGCTCTCATACGTGAGCTGAAGAATGAATTCCGTGCGGACAACTACTTGGTGTCGGTAACCATGCTGCCAAATGTGAATTCGTCATGTAAGTCTCTCAACAAATAAGTTTGGGCGGTATATTTTGGCATCATTTATTACAACTCTCTTTTCTCTCTCTCTCTCTCTCTCTCTCTGTCTCTCTCTCCTGCTGCTATTACTGCTTCTCCCGTAGTATTCATCGATGTTCCCGCCATTATAAACTACTTGGACTTCGTAAACCTGGGTGCCTTCGACTTCTATACACCGGAGCGTAATCCCGAATTGGCTGATCTTCCAGCCCCTCTCTACGAGATGAGCGAGCGCGATCCGCAATTCAACGTCAATTATCAGGTTCAATACTGGCTGAGAAATAACTGCCCCGCCTCCAAGATCAACGTGGGCATAGCTAGCTATGGGCGAGTGTGGAAAATGACCGAAGATTCCGGTAGCACGGGTCAGCCGCCCGTGTCGAAAGTGGAGAATGCGGCACCCGCGGGTCCCCAAACCCTGACACGCGGCTTGTACAGCTGGCCTGAGGTGTGCTCGCTGTTGCCCAATGCCAACAACGCCTACGCCAAGGGCGCTGACAAAGCGCTGACCAAAGTCGGCGACCCCACCAAGCGTTTCGGCATCTACGCTTACCGTGTACCCGACAAGAGTGGTGAACACGGCTTGTGGGCCGCGTATGAGGACACCGACACAGCGGCCGAGAAGGCTGCGTACGTGCGTAATAATCATCTGGGTGGGGTGGCCTTGTTCGATCTGTCATACGACGACTTCCGTGGCAGTTGCAATGGCGAAAAATATCCCATCGTACGTGCCATCAAATACAGGCTGACCAATTAAAATGGAATCTTCTATTAAAAGAAGAAGAAGTCTGCTAAAGTAGTGAATAAAATTGATTACTTCTAACCAAAGAGGAATTTTGTTTTTAAGAATCGGGGTTTTCTGGTTTTGCGAGTTAAAGAAATACGAGACAATATTTTTACTCGAATTATTCTCGAATAATGAAGTATTCGAAATATAAATTAAAAAAATTAAGTTTCCCTCTTTTTAAGTTTTCCTGCTTTTGCATTTTCCTTTCCTCGTTACGCAGTTGTTGCAGTTGTTATTTTATAGCGAAAACATTTAATTTGCTGGCTTCTCAGAAGCTGAAAAGAATTTCACTTCATCATTATAAATCTGAGTTGTTGATAAATGTTGTTAGAATCGTCATTTTAGATTTTGTGGTTTCTTCTCTTCTTATTGTTTCTGCTTTTGTTGTTGTTCTTGTTATTATTGCTGTTGATGTTCGCTTACAAGTTCTCAGAACTATTTTTTGACGTATGCATTTTGATTTCAATTAATGGATTTTTAAATATTTCAATATGAAATGGAATAGGAATTCGACTTCTTTTTTAAAGTCAGTAAAGCATTTTTGCATGTCTTTTTGTAAAATACAAAAATGTCAGTAAGATTTCATAATAAATTGCAATGAATAACGAACGTTTTTACAAACATAGAATACGTGATTCTGTTTTTCTTTCTGTAACTTAAGCAGCATTAAATTCAGAAGCATATACGATGGTGTAGAGGTAACTCAACGGATATTTGAGGGAAATTCCTTCCCACTTTCCACTTCCTACACTTGACCGCAAAAATGGCACGCTGAGAACGTTTCAGAATGCACGTGGAACAGGATGCGAGGGTATAACTTAAAATGCAAAAAAAAGAAGTGACAAGGGCGTCAAAATTCTGAAGAGTAGCAAAAGTAAAAAAAGCGTTTTAATAAATAAAAAAACAGCAGGAGACTCAAGTGTTTGAGGGAGAAGATAAAAATTATTGCTTCAAACATTTTGTCATATTAAATATTAAAATGCTTTCGGATTGTTGGGCAAAAAATGGGATTCTTTACTTCTTTTCTTTCTTATTTAGTATTTTTTTTTGTTCTTATTTAGTCTGAGCAAAACGAAAGACAGAAAATATCGGGAAAAAGCAAAGACATTATTTAAGTAAATGGAGAAGTATTTGGCATCTTAAGAAGTTGAATTTCTTATTTAAGAACTAAGATTCCATTAAATTTTAATCTGAAAAAGTTATATAAAGTGAGAGGGAAAGAATCAATTTTCTGATTTTTGTGGATTTTCTGCCCTCTTAAAACTTGTAATTTCTCAAAATCAGAGTTTTATATACCAGGAAAAATTTCATACAAAGTATTTCCTTTTTTTAATATGGAAGAAAACCTGGAAAAGACTTTCAAAAATGCCAGACAGATGAAAATAGGATTTTTACGAGCAAATCCTAAAAAAAGCCAAATCATAAAATTCCACAAGTTATACGAAAAGAAAACAAAACTGTAATCCGATTACACAGCTTCCAGGGAGCACAAAATCTTGCAGGATATGTAAAGACAAAGAGGAAGATAGAAGAGGAATAAGATAGAAAGACAGGATAAACATAAGAATGCATAAATAGGCAGCATTCGCACACACAAAGCCTGCCATAAAAGTTTCACGATAATATATTTAGCAAACAGGCGCAAATAAAAAAACACACACCGACACACACATCTTCAGACTTAAACACACACATATAAAATGCACACAGAAGCGGGTGACAGGATAATTTTACTCAAACAAGAAGTTTAATGAAGGAAATAAACTTTTACTACAGATGCACAGTCAAATTAAGTGTATACATATACATGTGTGTGTGTGTGTGTGTGTGCCATGCACACGAAGAAGCAGAGAGAGTTGCACCTAAACACACAAACACATACACAACTGCATACACACACACGGAAACACACGCAAAGAAGGAGAACATTATATCCTTGTAGATTCATTTTACTCTCCGTAATCAACATTTATCGACGTCGTCACCGGGCGGTGGCAACTCGTGCCACATCTCCACCCTGGATATCAGGTCACACTGACTCCGACTGAACACCCTGCATGCTGACTGGTGTTTTTTTTTGTGTGATAAGCGCTTCTATTTTTCAGGTTTTTCCTAATAAAATCACGTTCTCACTCTTATGTAATAAACTTTCTGAATTCTTTCTCCACCTGAGATTATTAAGGAACAAATAAACGGGTTCATCAACTCACCGGATTCATTGAGATACCAAAATGAAAACGTGTTTTTATTTCTACTCTCTCATTTTAACGTTTTCTCTTTTGATTTTGTTAGTTTGTTAGATTAAAAAAAATGTTAATTGAAAAACACTCAGTTTGAAAACCCTCTTGTTAACAGTAAATTCGCAGCATGAGAAAACTTTTATTAAAACTTTTCGGTCTTTATATTTCAGTGAATCTGTGTTACGTTTCATGAAATCAATTGAATTTAATTTCTGCAATTTTATTTCTCACGAAGCACTCACAAATGACCCAGCATGCGCCGCATTTCAGGTGAGCGGCGGTCCCCCAACTCCCCCCATTATGTCATGCCATTACTTACCTTATGACGTTTGCGTTCGCGTTCCGGCACGCCGTGCCAATTAAACTGTAGATTCCAATCGAAGCCGCCAACATTGACGCCACCCGAGTCGCGGTAGTGGTATTCCATGGTGGTGTCATCGATAACATCGATGACAGGACAAACGACCGTCGTGGAATTCCTGGCAATGCGGTCAAGTAGCGGTTCCAGCCAACCTGGAAGGCGTGGGTGGGGGAAAAAATTGAGAACATAAAAAATGTCATTTTAAATATAAAACATTGGATAAATTAAAGCTGAGTGGCCAATGCCTGGCGAATACATGTTATAAATTTGCATGTTATAAATTTGGCAGATTGTGGTTTTCATTCAATGAAACACGAGGAATGTCGCGGGATTTTTTAATTAAAAATTCATGAAATCAATGAGGAAACTTTTTATTTTTAACCTGGATACATATAAAATATTTTTAGATTCGAATTTAGAAGATTCTCTCGACATAATAAATGGATTATCAAGTGCGATAAATCTCAAACCAAATCACAAATAAACGTCATAAATGTGGCAAGTAAAAATCGTGATAAATGTGTCAAGTGAGATTTGTTGCCACAAAAAAAAACTCCACTTGCGATATCAGAATGAAAAGGAAGGAAAATCATGACTTGGATGAAAAACTCAAAACTCAACAAAGCCGACGGAAATTGAATTGAGAAAATGAAGAAAAAAGGAAGAAGAAGAGGGGAAAAGAAGGAGAAAAATTGAAATGTATAAAATAGTCACTGTCACTTCGCTCATATTTCTTGTCATTTCACTTTTTGGTAATCCGTTTACAGAGGATTGCATTACGTCGCAAACTGCAATACTTTTCGTGAGGTTGGCTCACTTCTCTCGATTCCGTGGAGACAGCAGCCGTCAGGAGGAAAAGTGATATCATGTAAGCAACGATAGAGTTGTTCTTCGGTTGAAAACGATTGTAAACCTCGTTATACGTTAGCAGAATAAAGCTTTTAGAAATAATAAATCCTGCGGAAAATATTTTAGAATTCCCGCAGACAGCTGAGAAGGTTATAAAATACAAATTTAATACGAAAATGGTCTATGAACGGGTGTCAGAAGGAGCTCAATTTAATTTTCAACTGAAATTTTCATCTAAATCTTTATTAAAAGTTTATAAAAGATTTTACTGAAAATCTAATCTTTCCATTTAAACACAAACACTTCAGAGATGTGTCAACAAAAGCTATTTGAATTTCCAAATCCTAGTACGATCCTGCCGCAAAAACCAAATTTTTTTAAGTTGTTTAGAATTCAACTGTTTCTACCGTCTTTTCACTCCCACGCCGCGCCCAACAACCCTCGACGCACTCTTTTAATTGCACTCTTTTAATTACACTCGAAATCGTGTGCTTGTTTTGCCAAAAAACTTTCTAACACTTTATCATGCTTCCTGTCGGCCTGCCAAACATGCATATCCTGTCGACGATGTCCTGTTCTAATTACGTATTTAAAAGTTCCTAACTAATTTTTGCCCCCAAGCTGCCAACGCTAAAGTTCGGAACGGATGGCGGCAATAATAATTTGCAATTTCTACTGCTTGTTCTCGGAGTGTTCTAAAAATTATTCTCTCGAAAATTAGAAGGAAACAAAAACAACAATGTATAGTAATAAAAATAACGCTCTCTTTTCGTTCACCGAAGCGTGCAGCATTTACACCCGCACAAACACCAGCCAAAACACAACCGAAGCGAACCACAAATAAAAGCAAATAAATGTGATTATTTGGTCCACGTGATAAGTGTGCGTGTGTGTTGGTGTGTGTACGTGTACGTGTCCGGTCGCCATGTTGAACCGGATATATTGGCAAGCATCGTAAATACAGAAATCTGATAAAAAACAATCCCAAAATAAACACTAAATAGAATTTAATATGAAAACGTGATAATGAAATTACTTGCCAAAATACACTGAACAGTAACGGTCGTGCAACTGCTATTGAAAAGTCACTGAATGAAAGACTAAATAAATAATATTTATATAATAAAAATAAATATGTTTAATAGATCTAAGAAATTAAACATTTCAAATGAAATTCTTTACGTTATAAAAATGTCGATGTAAAGTTGACAAGAAGCTGAGTTCGATTAATGAAAAGTTGAATTAGAAATTTCACTTCTAGAAAGTTCAGTTTGATTTGTAAAAATTGAAATTGTTTGTAAAAGCAGAACTTGATTCGTAGAAAGTTGAATTTATTGTAAAAAGTAGAATTTATTTCTGTAAGCGGCTGACATTTGATATTCGTGATAGTTTTTTGATAATAATGGGGAGAGGGGTATTTTTACAAGTATTCAAAATGATCGAAATCTCAGTGGATTAGTCGATTAATCGGTGGCAAAATCGCTTCAATAATTTCTGCCCGATTGACTTTTCAATTAAATCATTTAATTGAAATTTAATTGAAGCTGAATTGTTCAATGATACGATTTTGCTGAGTTGATCGTTTAGTTTGCCAGCAACTCACCTTCAGTGCACTCGCAATGCGAATCCAAGTACGTTAGAACGGGCGAAGTGGCATGACGTGCCCCCAGCAATCTGGCGCGAATCAGTCCTTCACGCTTCGGTGCACGCAAAATTTTAACCTTCGGATAGGAGGCGAAATAGTCTTCCAGCTGCTTCTTGGTGTGAGCTAAAGAGGGTGGGAAAATAGCATAAAATCGATGAAGGAAATAGGAAAAAAAGGCAAATTGCGAGCAAGCGCGGAGCATCAATCAATCCCGCAGGCGCAAGCGCAATTACGCACTCAAGCGCGCTCGCACGCACGCACGCATGCGCTTCACTTACGCATATCGGAGAAGTCATCGACGAGGATGATGTGACCGATCAGATGAGGCGGCGAGCGATCGAGGATCGAGTGCACGGTGCGCAGCAGCACCGACCAGGCTTCGTTGTGGAAGCAGACGATCACGTCGGTGGCCGGCAGATCCTCCAGATAGCGTCCTGGCTCTTTGCACCTGCGAGGCGAGAGACAAAAACGGGACGCGATGAAAAACGCAAGAGACAATCACAAAATATTAACGAGACGATGACACTGGTCTGGTGTTTGGTGTTGCCTGACAAATGGTTGCAGCTGATTAAGATCTTGTCCGAGCAACACTTGGGCAACAGCAACCTTTCATCACAACTCAACTCACAACTCACAACTCACCAGGCGTCCCGAGGATCGGGCAGGCTGCGGTGCACCGAGATCAAGTCGGAGACGTACTGATTGAAGGCATTCTTGCTCCAGCCATCGTCGACGGCTTTCTTCACGTCCGCGGACATGTTGGCGGGCAACACGTACGGCTTTCCCATCTCGCCCGGGGCATCCTCGACAGCTGCGGGCGCATCCAACACGTTTTTGCCTACAAACGAAGAAAAAACGGGCGCGTATTGAATGATGAGAGGAAACAAATTATTGGATGGGAAGTTATTACGAAAAATTATTAACAAATTTATGATAATCGAATGACTTTCCGTTCTTCGCTCTTTTAATTTATGCAAAAAGTTCTTTTAGCAGGTTATCTTGCTGACATGAAGAAAAAACCTTGAATGTGAACTTCAGTGACTCCATCCGCACTCGAAACGAGGGGAGGAAAATGTTTAAATTTAATGGTGGAACTTGTAACGCCCTATTTTGAGAATTAATACTGAGTACAGGTTGTATTCCAGTGGTTGTTGTTGTAGTAGAAAAAATTAAATTTATTTTGAGTCGATAAGTGAAAAAACAAAAGTCACAAATATCACGCACAGATTTCAAAAACATGCTCAAACTAGCAACAGCAACGACAAAGTAAATTACTAGCCAAATTACTAGTAATACTAGTATTTTACAAATTACAGAATACTAGTAAATTACTAGTTATCCTTGCCAGGATTGAGAGTCCGACAGTGCAGACCTTCACTGCGGCTTCACAGGCTAGCAAAAGCCACGCAACACGCACTGCAGTGGATCGAAAATAAAGCAAAAAAATCAATCTGCATCATGCCGGTCCAAACTTGTTAAATGATGTCTGTGAGCTATAAAGTTATTATCGGCGATAAATTGTAAAAAATTGCTTAAATTAACAGCTGGAAAGTAGTAGAAAAACAAAAACAACGAAGACAACAATCGAGAAACTAAAAAAGGTGGAAAACGATAACAATATTTAAATCTGATTTCAAGATTGTAGGCTGAAAGGATGAGAAGCGAGTTAAAAGGAAGAGCCAGCGCCACAGGATGGTCGGCAAATTCAACCGAGACGCACTGATTACACGTTGCATCTCATGCTACATTCAATTTGAAGACGACTCTCCCCTCCAGCCCCTTCTACGTTCGCGACGCATCATTCTTGCTCTCCTCGTCACTTTTAATCAGCTTACACGACTGGCAAGAGGCAGCCACGAATATGTAGCTGGGCAGCTAGATATCATTGAATAACAACAACAACAACAACAACAACAACAACAACAACAACAACGACAACAACAACAAGCCTAGGTTGCTAAAGGCATGCCAACAACAGCAACAGCAACAGCAACAGCACAACAAGAGCCGCAACTACTATTACAACAACAAGTAATTACCATGAAGTGAAGAGCGCGGCGTTTCCTTCGGCAAACATATAATCAATCAAGGCAGTCTTGATTCCTTGATACGCATCGCATCGCTTCGAAGCCCTTTTATCGAAGGCAATTCAATTGTTCGATGCACACCATTTTCTCGCATGCAATTTTGACGCCACACGAAGCCATGCTATGGATGTTTGAACATATTGAATGCCTGAAATGGGCAGAATTAAGCGAAGGAATCCACAAAGTGGTGCACAGTGGTGAAAAAAAAGAAATCAATACGTTATTATTAACAATTTACAATTCTTATTATTGATTAGTAAAATCCTATATATTAACGGATATATAGAGAACATCTATCTGTGTCATCTCTTGAAATATGACAATATTTTCCGTTGTATGACTCGATAAGATTTGATCTGATCGTCTTTCTCTGCAGTGAAATATTAAAAGCAGATTATGACATTTAATGAAAATTCAGTTTTTATTGAAAGCCGTCCTAAATATTTCATTTAAATGCAGCCACTTGAATATTAACAACTCAAACTTTCAACTATATAACTCAAACTCATTTCTATAAAAAAAATACAAAATGCGCCTAAAACCTTTTTTGCCCACTGTGCGTAGCCACCCAAAATCAATAACGGCCCACATTTTCCACCATGCCAACGCGAACTCAGCCTAAACCTCATTAAAATGTTTCTTCATCGAAAATGGCGTGGTCATCGTTGGCTTGGATTGAAAACACGTGATTTTCAGTCGTGTTTGCGACACATCGCGTCACATCCATCAGCAACCTGTCGTCATTCAGGCAAGCAGTCAGTCTGTCACGCACTCAACTAGCCATCTGACACCTAAATTAAGTCGCCAATCAGGCAAAACCAGCTAATCAACAATACAAATTGGCAGTGGAAAATACAGAGGAAAAGCAAACAGCTACAGCTTTTCTTTAAACGCGAAAAAATCCTATTTTCTCTTTTAATAAGGATGATGATGGTAATTATTAGGTTTACGATAGAAAATTCCCAAGACAATCGCTGTTTATGGAGTCACTCAGTGTAACAAGAAATTGCAGTTAAACTGGCTGGAGTTAAAAGTAGACTTAAGCGATTTTTACATACAAGCGAAAACAACTCTTTCGTTCAGACTCAGTCATCCGAGATAAAATCTATGCGGATTTTTTTTTGTTTGCAGTAAATAGAAAAAACGGATGGCGAAATTTGTTGTTGTTGTTGTTGTTGCTTTGGTTATTGTTGTTATTGTTATTGTTGTAGCATCCTGTTTAACTAGTATGGATGACTTTCAAAACAACTCTTCCGAAGAGCTCTCAAAAGCGAGCGACTTGTGTCAGCTTCATTGATTTTCAGCATCCATTGATGGGTTTACGCGATGGTTATGAGTAAGCTAAGCCGTCATGGAGTGGGTAGGTCACTCCTCCTCCTCCCAACCTATCATCCGTCAGCTTAACCAACCGTATAAAATGTGGAGGTATTTAGGTTACCACAACTTGATGGATCATCCATCTCATTTGTCCAAATAAGTTCACTTTATGTCCAAAGAAGCTGTTGTTGTTGTTGTTATTGTTGTCAAACAGGTATTTGTTGTTGTTGTCATTAGCTTTGGTGAAATGGTAACATTTATGAGCGCACCATCTGTCAATCTTGGCCTCCTTCGCTCGATTTGGCTCAGTTAATTCATGCGAAAATTTCTGAACTTGACATTGAAATTCAATATCTAGCATCATCAATTTTTTCACTTGTTTTTCACTGTTTATTGGCATTTAAATGATTTTTGAAATATTCTACATTATAATTAGTTTTGAAGCAACTGTACCGGTGGACTAGTGGAATCCATTAAATAGTTTGAGAACTTATCGATTGACTAGCAATAAATGATGTTTCAATTATCCTAAAATGGAACAAAACGTCGCCAAGACAAGACAACTGTTTGCGGGGCGGTTTTTTACCCTATATAAGTTAAAGAATGGCAGATACTACATCCGTAGACTTCACCCTCTTCCGAATCTTTTATACTCACCATCATCTGCTGCCACCATCTGCTTCTGCGTTTGCTTCTGCTTTTTGCTCTCACCAGCAAAGAGTTTTCCAGCGTAAACCTTCTCATTTGGATGCACCACAACATTATTAAGTACAGATTCCACACCGTCATTGATATCGGCATCGGCATTCGCCTCACCATCACCATTAGCAGCTTGCTGTCCAGCAGCACCATCATCATCAGGATCAACAATCGGCAATCGGCCAGCATTAGTGTCGTCGTCGCCACGGCGATGTCGCGATGAATCGATTACTGTTTCAACGTAGCCACCACCCTCGAAGCCACCGGCTGCACTACCAACTCCACCACCAACACCCGCCGCCGCCGCATTTCCCGCACTCTTCAGTGACAACGACATGGCGGCATTCCATTTGTTGGCAGCATTGCCGCCGCCGCCACCGCCGCCGCCACTGCCACCGCCACCGCCGCCGCTCCCCGCCGCACTACTGTGGCGAGCATCGTCACCGTAGAGGAGGAAAGCAACGGTGAACCATATGGCTGCCATGATGGCTACGATTTTAACAATCGAGCCTGAGCGGCGACGCCAAATGAAAGCCATTTTCGCCTATTTGTGGGGATTGTTGCTGTTGTTGCTATTTTAGGTTATCACAATGAATGTATTAAGTTATTAGTTGATGTTGTAGTTGTTTGGGTGTATAATCGGTGCAGCATAAGAGCAACGGAGCGAGTTTTAGGAAGGCAGGTCGAGCGGCTCTCTTTTTTGAAGACGACTTGATTGTTTGATGTCCTCCAGAGTCCAACAGATGAGCGAGGTAAATGTGGAGGGATAAAGTCTTCCTGGTTGACCCCTTTGACCCTTTTGAATGAATTTTTGACTAATTACTTTAATCCTGCTGTTGTTATTGTTGTTGTTGCTCCTGTGTTGTTACTGTTGTTGCTTTCATTAATCCCGCCATCAACGCAATCTTGAATTACGTCGTAACAATTTGGCAAATCGATTCTCCTAATCTGCCGGATATGTTTGTATTTGTGCTTGTAGATTACTGGCATGTATGTCACGGTATGCGTGTGGCAATGAATGTGCGTTTGAGTTTTGTGCAAAATTACATTTGTGGCCTTGAGTTGGTTGTTGGTTGTTTTGTATGCACGTTCAATTGGCGTTCATTTATGGCGTCCAATGAGGCTGAAATATCAAGCACAGCTTAATTTAGCTGTTAACCGTAGCGAAATATACTTCTGTCTTTCTGGCTAGTGGAGTCTCACTTTTAGGCTCTCGCTCTCTCCCTCTTTTTCTATATCTTTCTCTCTCTCTCTCTCTCTCTCTCTCGTAATTTTAGTAAAATTAAAAATCCTTTTTTAAGTTTTGAAACGAGGTTTTTGCAAAATTGTATTGCCAATTGTTACTGAAAATTATCCTCTTATCATAATCGATATCTTAACCATCATCTCGTAGTTATCGTTATCAAAATAACGACATCGTTATCAGCATTCAGTACGTATTTTCACCAGTAATACAGAAAGTTGACTATTTCTTATTTTTTAGGAAAATGCTGTGATTTTCTCCTCTACGTTGCTTGTTCTTCTCTGCTTTATTTTATTTTTCCTTTTATTTATATAATTTTTATCAACGTTTAGTTATCTCATCAAAGATTCTCCCTGCTGTTCATTACTTCTGCAAAAACGCAAACATGTCGTTTTTTATAGCAAATCCTCTTCACTCACTCGCTCTCCTCACAGTTCCACCTCTCTTACTGTTGTTGTTTTTCAATTTCAGTCTCGCATTCTATTCTCTTTTCCCCTCCGTGGCTCCCTTTTATATTTGAAGTTTATTTGTGCCTCTTTTTGTGCTGTTTTTGTGTTTTTTGCTACCTTTTGTTTGTTTTACCTACTTTTTGTTAACTTTTTCCTACTTTTTTTGTTTCGTGCTACTTTTTGTGTGGCTTCTTTTTTTACTGCACCTTTTATATCTCTTTTTTTTTTTGCTCCCAACTTTGTTGGCTGCTTTTAGTGCATGTTTTCGATGACAGGATTTTGCTGACCCTCTAAAATGGCAGTATGTTTTCTATTCTCTTTTTTTGCTTTTTGTTTGCTCTCCTTTTTTCAGATCGCTTTTCAGTTTTCTAGGCTGCTCTCATTTCCCTCTGCGTCCCTTAATTTGCTTGTTGTTTGAATCTTTATTGTTATCAGTATTGTTGTTGTTGTAGTATCTGTAATGAAAAAATTTGGCAAAGTTAATAACTTTGTAGTCAATATAGCGGTGGTAAATTTATTAGTTTCGTTCAGTAACCAGATGGGATTTTCGGAAAAAGGAAGTGTATTGAAAAATGAATATGTGACTGGGATACCAAATAAGTATAAATTTATTATTAATATGATGAGCTATAAAAAACGTTACGTTAAGCTGTATTTTGCACAATTTTCCTGGCTTTTCTACCCACTTTAATTTCATTTCGCGTACAATAATTAATTTCCCGTACGGGATTTTTCGAAAAATTTGTACAAACAATTTTAAATACACAACCTCAAAATCATTTTGCATTAATTAAACGCGCTGAAGTGCAATTCTAACCAGCTGTTTTTTATTGTTTATTAATTGTTTTCAACTTGCACATGTTTAACTTATTGTGTGAAAATATTCTATATATTTGTTGTTCCATTTAGTCGAGTTATTTTAATGTATAAATGTTTTTTTTAATACTGTCTTCATTTGTTTTCTATTGTGATTTATGCGGTAATTTCGTGCTTTTAGTTTTGGTGCTGCTTAAATTCGCTTAATTAATTACTCTTCATGTTTAATTAAATTTTTTCTACTGTGATTTGTAAACAAGTTTTCGGGGCGCAAAAGACGTCATTCAATTAGTCAATTTAATTTAATAGTCATGATATAACTGCGCGTTCTGGGTGAAAGTTTTTCCTTTTGTTTAATTGATGTCGATAATATTAATATATTTATACATGTAAACCTTTCTTTACTTTACTGATTATGTATATGAAATGATAAAAATATATATTTAATTAAAAATAACATCAATTAAAGTATAAACACAATAAAAATATAAATAAAGTTGAAACTATGAGAATAAATAAGCTAAAAAAATAATCTATAGAAATCTATATTTATCCAGCATAATGAAAATCTCGTTGACTCGCATTTAAATAATTGCATAAAATCGTTGTTTGCAGCCAACAAAACATGTCAAGATGTCACGTCACGCCAAACAACATGCAAAAATGATGACGTTCATGACGATAATGATGGCGTCCATGACGATAATGATGGCGTTCATGACGATAATGAAGGCGTTCATGGCGATAATGATGCTAACGATGGCGGTCGTGATACTCGATTGTCGAGCTGCTGATATTTTCAAAGAGTTTCAAAGTTATTGGGAAATCGCAAAACAGCTGCACTAACAGAAATTCTAAGAAAGAATAAATTAATGTGATTTAGAAAAATATTTAGGCACAGAAAATATTTGAGAGCAAAATTCACAATAAATTCACTTTCTAATTACACATTTTCAGCAGTATTTCTTCTTTCAGTGTAGCAAACTCGGGAATAACATTTAATGCCCGGCGATGATGCCATTCTTAACTGAAGTTAGTATTTTAACACTCTGGACCCCTGGCGAGCGCATTTCTACTCACGAATGAGCCATCGAAGCACTGCGAAGACCTTCTGCAGGCATGCCAACCCTCCCTGGACCGAACCGAAGTGAAGAACCAGAGCGGCAGCGGCAACCGCAGGAAGCTCGAAGCTTACATTTCCAGCTGGGACCGCCGCCGCACTCTTATTAACCCGCGGCAACCGCAATCTACACTCGTCCACGATAGAAATCATAAAAATACTTAATTGCGTGCATGCGGGATGCGAAAGCATCACGTGAGTGGCGTGCCAGAGCCGAGCCGGGGCTGCTGCTCACGTACGATTGCAGATGGCAACGCGGCCAGCACGGAAGACCAGCCAACGTATGCAGTTCGCGCGTTGTTAAACAGCCATTTGATTCTCAGATTCCAAGATTGCCAGTCAGCTGCCAGGCTGCCACGGCCCCGGCGATGGCTTGCAGTGCTTCCAGGTTGCAGCCTCGCACTTGACTGCAATTCAGTTTGTTGACCAGAAACAGCGACGTGCTACCAGGTCGCGCTCTGGTGGGTTCTGATGACTGCGGCTTGTTGCAGTCCAGTAGATCGGTTGGGGACGCGCAAGGGGAGGCTAAGGGAGAAGAAGCAGCCAAGCGCCTGGCAGTCAGGTTCTCGGCCAAGCCATCTAATGAAATAATGGACTCCAAGCCAGCCAACGCAGCGTGCAATCACTCCTCGGAGAAGGTCAACTCGATCTTCGGAGCGCGACTGTTAATATTTATATTTTGCTTTTATTAATTTTCTGTTCTGTACGATGTTAACGTTGTTGTTGTTGCTGTAGTTGTAGTTTAAGAAAAAATAAAAAAAAGGTGTTGTTTCTTAAATTCATTTCTATTTTCAGTATTTAATTACAATGAGAAACTGAGTGTGGCTTTAACTCAGAATGAATTTATTTATCTACATTTCTTCCAGCATACAAAAACAGCGACAAAAATTGCAACTACAAAGTTAAAAAAGTTCTGTTCTCGAGATATCGGCTAATTGTTTCAAAAGTTAATCGGTTAATTGATTAGAAAAGGATTTTATCGATTAAAAGTCGAAAAACACTGAGACAGTTTTCAACATTCAATTATTTCTTCAACGTTAAGTCTATTGAAGTAGATGACTTCCACTGATGAACAATAATATAACTATTATGAAATTGTCACTAAAATGAAGTTTTATTCCGAAAGAAAAAAGTGATTTCAATTATCAACTACTTAAACTGATAAAGTGTGTGGATAATAAAGATAAATGGACGGAGACGAGAAAGTAAAAATCGAAATAAAGAGATAAAAACTAAATAAAGCATGTTGTTCGTGATGTTGTTGTTGCTGCGGTCGTATTTTTATATTTCCAACATACAGAAGATGTAATTTTTAAATTGATCATTTTGTTATTATTTGTTAAAATGATTTCGCTGTAACTGAATGTAGTTATGATTATAAATAAGTGAATATACCAACTTCCTCTATATAACTTTTTTTATACAACTTCTTTATAAGTGAAATTATATAGGACGGAATAAAAGCTTTCACGAAAAAGGCGCGACATTCGTTAGATTTTAATTGTTTTCGTTTGTTATCAATAAATTGAATTGATTGTTTGATAACCAACAGCAAGTTTCTGATTCAAAATTAAAAAATTAAAATTAAAATTAAAATTAAGAAATTATTAAAACAAGACTTTCAAAAACTAAAAAAGATAAAAATTTTCAAAAACTAAAAAGATAAAAGATTTCATTAAATACATTCTATTTTTCTACTTTAATCTATAGAGTTTCCTTTGTCAGATTTTCTTTTCCTACAGAAAAAATTGCACTTTTAACTTTCAGCGGATGTTGTTGACTTAGTAAGCGCGATTCTAAACTCAATCCATCTCATTAACATACTTTTGAATTTGATAAAAGCTGAAAATACGAAATTTTCAAAGTATGTATTGTGCACTCACGCAATAAAATGTTGAGGCGACATGCAAATACCGATATCGCACACCAGATATCGCGTTGTATTCGTGGCACACTTTTTTAATCTCGTCTTTTTATTTACTTAACACTTTGAAAAAACGGTTTTTAATTTATATTTAAGTTCCAGTTATATATAACCAGATTTTTATAAAAACACCTAAATCCACAATTCGTCCTGTTTATTTTTCACTTCTTTGATTTGGGAACGAATCTCCTTTGAAAAATTCTCCATGCAAGAAAGTCACACCCGGATACACTCAACTTTCGCCACAAACTGCTATGGAAAACTGCGACGATATGTTGACCGGCCAGCCAAGCAAACTGGGAACCTCAGAAAAGAGCTCTGCGACAAAAGTTGATAAAAACTCCAGTATACCAGAAAAAATGCCATATCTCTCTGTATTTTATATTTTCTAATTTGTTGTTTTATCGACTGTTATAAAAAGTATTTCGTTCTTGTTGGGCGAAGTTAATTTTGCTGTTGAAAAGTGTTGCTTCTTACTGAATGCGTAAAATACAGAATGACAAAATCGAGATAAGATAACCAAACTAAAGTGAATTTGGTGGGTGCGCGTGATGGAACCCACCAAAAAAAAAAAGAGGCGAAGAACTGAAAGTCGTGGAAGTAAATATTCGGTTTACGATATATTTTTGCTACCTGACTGTGACTGCATGAATGTAACGAGCGTGAATTTAGCGGACTTCTGCACCTTCGCCAAGTAATGCACGCGTATGCATGCGGATTTTCAGCGGCGAGTGCGAAATCTTGTCAGCTAAAATTTAATATCTTTCAGAACCGAACGTGGCTTCTTTGCGTCAAGTGAGTTTCGAGCCAGTAACCAATTCAATCAGAGTCACGAAGTCTTCGTGCCCTTCCTTCCTTCCTTCCTTTATTTTCTGCAATTACTATCTTATCTGTTTGGCCAAAAACAACGACTACAATCGGCAAAAGAACTCGAAAACATGTTCCGTCCTACGCTAAAAAAGAAGCTCGTTAAAATAAAATTAGCAGCGAAGGTAAAAGCAAATGTGGCAGAGAAGCACGAACGAGTTTAACCAGAGCAAAAAAGAAAGCACAAGAATTCAGCAGCTGCCACGCAAGCCGCCGCCCACTTCACGGCGGCCACCCGAAGTCTTTCGTTTTCGCACAAGCTGTGCGGCTTTATTTCCGCCGCATTATGATTTCGCGGCGTTTTTCCTTATTGTTTTCTACGCCGCGCTTTTCCGTCAACTCCTTGGCTTCCTCCCTCCCACCCCACTTCATCCATCAGTGTGAAATCGCTTTTTAGCCTGAACCTGTTTCATTTTTTATGCGTCTTAAGCGATAATCTCGTTCAGGCTCATTTTTAATCTTGTCCGCCCGTGCTATTCCAGCAAATTGTAAAACAAAAAGGATAAAAATTCGGAAAACTTCATCTGCTAAAGGATCTTTTTAGTGTGCGCAAGGATAAGCTGCCGGTTGCTGTTGGCTTTTAATATGCAATCACTAATTCATTACCGCGTCCTGCGTTCGGAGATACTTTAAGAAACCGGAGCCGCTTAAGAACGTGCATCTGCAACATGTTTTCAATAACCGCCCTGCGCTTTCAAGCGGGTAGAACTTTCGAAATACTACTGCGATATTAATTTCCAAGACAACGTTGAGAGAAAAGAAATAAGAAATAATTTATCAAATTTCCGATGGAAGAGTTGCAGCTTTAATTATTACCCGGCAAAACTATTTGTTACTCAGAGAGACGCCACTAGTTACCAAAATTGAAAAGAAAACCAAATTTATAACCCCAGAAGACGGAGGTAACATTAGTTGTGATGGACTATGAGATTTCTTTGAAGGTGGGGCGATTCCAGTCGATTCGATTTAGTCGATTCCACTGGGGAACCAACAGTTATGGAGAAACGGTCTGGGAAGGTGGCGGGACCGACGGACCGAGAGATCTTCTTATGATGGTTACAGATCTACAATTTACCATCTACGTAGTCACCATTTTCAATTTACTTGTTACCAATTATTACAAATGTCTTGTTTCTATTTTTATAGCAGTGTAGACATGGGATTCTAGTAAAGAAATTTCGGCATTGTCTATTGCTAAATAATTCACCATCTCTAATTTGAGGGTCTTTCGTTGTTGGATTTGCACGTACGCTAGGAAAGATTTAAACTTAGAACGCTTTGTAGAATCCGCAAAATGGAAACAGGATTAAATCACATCGTAGGTATCTGTAAGCTTCAGAGTTTGGAGTACAAAGGCTCGGATGAGAAGTAATCCTTCATCGTGATACTTGAATGCTCTCAAATTCGAGCTAAAGCGGCATCAATTCGAAAGCAATGTCTGGTCTATCGTACCCGAAACAAGGAGTACAAATCAGTATTTTGTGGGGATAGCAGTGGGAGGGAGAGAAATGAAGCACTAGCAAGAAGAAAATACAATCATGTTACAGCAGTTGGCAGCTCAGGCAGATGGCGCAGATGGCGCAGATGATGCAGCTGCTTGTAAGCATGCTGAAAACAAGGAACGACGCTCCCCCCTCTACCAGTCGGTTAACAACCACAGGCACTCCGCCGCAAGCTAAACTACGGCAGATCGTTTATGCCGTATTTAATACTTTCTTGCCATAAAAGCAGGAAGTGATACTTGAAGATTTCCACTCCTCTGCCAAGTGTGGCGGCGACATGAAGGAGTAGAAGAAGAAGAAGATGAGGGAAAATAAATTAATGGGATGGGAGAAGATGGGGGGGGGGGGGGAAATGCTTGCAACAGATGCTGCAATCACCTGTTATTAGGGTTTCCAAAATACGGGAAATATTTTCCAAAATACGAAATCCAAAATACTAGAAAGTTTCAGGATTTCGCTGTTTTTTTTTGGTTTTGAGCAAAGATTGTCGGTTATCAGGTGCTTTAGTCTAAAATTCTAAAACGAATTTGTGAAAATTTGTGGTTGCCCTCGTGGGAATCCGGGAGTGGAACCCCTACTAGCAGCGCAAAGATCTTGTTTAACAACAGAAAGCAACAAGACAGGATTTACACGTAACCCAAAAAGAAATATAAATTAAATATAAAGAGGAACACAAACTAAAAGAAAGTTTAAACAAGTTTTAAAAAGCGTTTCTGGCGAAAATTCAATCAAAATATTTTCACAGAGAAGATCGCATTGATTTTGCATTTTCGAGTAGCAGGGTGGATAAACGCGATGAGGGGGGAGGAAGAGGGCATGTGAGGATGGAAGATGGCATGAGGGAGGGTGTCAGGTGTCAGTGCCAGAGGCCCGAAGTGTAGAGGAGGTGGTTGGCCATCTGGTGGACGGAGCCACATGAGTGGTCAGTGCAATGATTAACTGGTTTTCTGATTGTAGTTGCAGTCAAGAGTGCCGATTCCTCCTCCCCCCCCCTCCCATTCCATCCTTTAACGGTCTACCACAATTTTTAGCAGGTTTCTTCTCCTTCGCCGCATCTTCGGTTTGAATGTCGTTTCTTTATTTTATTTTTCCAAACTACATCTTGGTGTTTGGTTTTGAGGTCAGCGTTACGGTGTTTTAACTTGAAACTAATGAGGACATCGTGATTCTTGTATGGATGCAACGATCCAGATAACGTTTCTTCCTCGCAAAAGCTTCGAAGAGAACAAAATGTGCATTTAATGAAGCTGCGGATAAACAAGTTATACTTTGTATGCAATAATAAAACGGAGGTGATTAAAAGAAACTCTGGCCAGCGGGTGAAAACTTTGCAAAGTACAAAGTTATTTTATACAAACGCGTTGACTAAATGAAGGATAAAGCAGACGTCATGCAGAAAAGTGGGAATAGACCGGCTTTTCTATGGACTCTCGTGATGTAGAAAAGTGGGAATAGACCGGCTTTTCTATGGACTCTCGTGAGTGAGAACTCGTTTAAAAAGTTCATCCACCTGTTTTCCACATACTTTTTATTTTTTGATATAAATGACGACGAACCTAAGGGGGAACGAGATTCGTTTATACCTCCTGATATTTTCTGATTTTCTTTTCACAACAAAAAAAACATAAAAAATATTATGAGTAAGTAAAATTGAAGATTTATATTAAAATTTTAAATTGCAAGAATAAGTTTCTGAAAAGTCAAAAAAAGTAATTTTTTTTGCTGATTTTCAATCCCAAACTCCTCTACAAAATAAAGAATATTTGTGCCAAATTTATCGCGAAAACTTTATTCGTTTTCCTGTAATCGTGAAATCGAGACAGAAAGACAGACAAGACATTGATAATCTCGTCTCCTTCCTTGCGTATTTAGAGTTCAGAAAGTATTTTTCTGGATTGCAAATAGCAATTTCCTCTCTGAAAATCATTTCATTACAATATCATGAATTTTTTGAAATCTCATTTCTGCTAAAAGAGAAGAAGAAATTTTTGCAGTGTCGTAAAGCGCAAATATCAGCACTGCAGTTAATTACCAGCAGCTTGAATTGTTACAATAGAAAGCAAACAGCATGCAACATCGCCACTTGCTGCAGTAAAACCTCAACTTGAAGGAAATACAAGAAAACGAAAATCGAAACATGCAGGAATATACAATATGTGCACACACACACACACACACACACACACACGCGAAGACACATGTGGTCAGACGTTTTCAACGCGGCGGGAAAACCACTTTTTGCGAGACGAGAAAAACAAGAAGGTGAAGGTTGGCGTTGATGATGATGATGATGGTGATTTTCTGTGCTTCGAGTTTTCAGCGTCTTTTCACCTTCTTCTTCTTTTTATGGTTACCGCTTTTTCGTATTTACACGTCTTTCACTTCTTTCGCCGAGCAAAAAACCCCCGTCAACAACTTCATTTTGCTAGTTTTCCACGCTATCGAATGGTGCAGTTCAGCGAATTACTAACTGAGTATAATTGTCTGCATTTATTGCACTGTAAAAAGGGTGCCCCCTCCACAAAGTTTGGCGACCGCTGTCAGTCCACGGTATTGCTTGCAAAGTTTAAACAACAAATAAGTTTTTTCCTATATTTTTTGAAACAGCTGGTCACCTCAAAGTGAAGCCATTTTATTGTTTGTTCCGCTGGCCCCACATTTTGTCTCACATACACACACACACACACTCACTGTGTTCCTTGTGAGGTCAAGGTGGAGGTAAACATTTTTTGAACTGAAACCAGGGACACCAATAAAAAGTTTGTGTTATAAAACAACAAACGTGGCAGTTAAGTATTTTTCATGCAATTCCTATTTTTGTAAGGAATAATTTCAATAAAAGTTTGCTATGCGAGGATTCTTTAAATTTTAAAGTCCAAATTAAATATTTTATAATTTTTTCTAATCCAAACACAATTTTATTTCTTACGACTTTTGGTGGATGTTTTTAAATATGAACTTTTAATGAAAACAACTAAAAATCTTGCGAATTTAAACGAGATGTTAAATTCTAAAAATTTTTCAAATTTTCCTGTTCAAAAGTTTAGCTTTGTTAGCTTTTAAATTTCCCAAGTGTGTCTTCCTTGTATATTCGGCTTCATTGTCGAAGTTCAAGGTCAAAACACAGCGTTTATCACTGTTTTATGTAAATCGGCACAACAAAGCAAAAACTATCTGAACGTAAGGAGGGAAAATCCATTTTTCATTTACATATCGGCGTCCGCATGGTGGGTATTTTGCGAGTTTATCTAGCAAACTGGGAACAGATTTAGACAAATGACGTTTCCTCGCTTTTAAATCATTAAATCAAAGGATTTTTCAAAATCTTAAAAATGCGAGTAGCTTAGATTTATTAATTTAAAAAAATCAAATAACATCTGAGGCGCAAAAACCATTTTATATTCAGCAAATTTGAGCAATTTCGCCATTACAGCGAAAATATAAATTAAATAGCTTCTCAAATTAATGGAATTGTAATGTCATTCTATCTCATCTACAATATCTTAAAACAACAACAATAACAACAACAATAACAACAACAATGACAATGACAACAACAACAATAGTAGTAATATTAATAACGACAACAACAACAACGACAGGAAGGAGAACTACGGAACAACAATAAATTACAAATGTTTCCTTATCGTTTTTGTTCACATTTACACGTAATATTTGATAATTTATTATTTATATACTTAACTCAGTTTGTGTTTTGAAATGCTAGTTAAATATAAACTAAACTGTCATTTGTCGTTATAAAATTTGGCAGCAGAACACATCGCATCCTGCGTTAATAGAAATCGTTTGAAAGATGATGCATTCGAATTTCATTGTACAATTTACATTAATTATGATTGTCCTACGATTGCTGTTGCATTTACGGTAAACATTACTTAATTCAGCCTTTAAGAGAATTTCACTCTGCAGACGGTGTTACAAAATAAATAAATAAATACATAAATAAATAAAAGAATAAATAAATAAACTAAATGCTAGGAAAAAATATACCAAATCAAGACAGTTGGTAACGCTAGCTAAATATTAGAGTCTCCCCTACAGCAGTTGCAGCACTCATAACGTCACAGCAGACAAGCTAAGCTCAGAAAAAGCCTTAAAAATTTACGAAAGGACTTCACACTAGCGTCAGATACAGGAAAAAATACATGCAGCACAGACACACACACACTCCCATCACTTAACCTCGTTGTAATGCAACTTAAAACGTACAAAGCACTTGAGAGCTTTTAAGACTTCCTTTTAAAACGCACAAGTACACACGTACATATACTAGCGCACGCACACATATACACAATTTACCGTCAACCCTTCGACAATATGGCAACACTGTAATATGAGGAATGAGCTATTTGGACTCATGAATGGCAAACAATCCCGGAGAGGAAGAAAAACTCGTGGTAAAAATTGTAATAAAATATTCCAAAGGACGCCTCTATTAATCCTGGTGTTGTCTGAAAGTTGGATTAGATGACCAGAAGTCAAGAGGGGGTCTAAAGTAATACACTGAAAAAATTATGTGGAAAATTTGGAAATAAAGTGCCTTATTTTCTTGAGTGTACCTTGAATTGACTGCACCTCTGCGGCCAACAAAAATACTCAGTAACGTAAGAATTCACACCTAGAATGCATGCAACAGTTTTATGAGTATTTAATTGAAACAAAACAAATGACTTCGGGTGTTTAGGAAGAGATGAGTGTTTTCGGGTGCTTTATCTTATTTTTCGAAATGCGTGTTGCGTACAGTGAATGAATGAATGCAGTCTATTGCTTCAGGGTTCGTCTTTTTCTTCTAACCAAATTGCTCTCTTGCTACAAATTGTTCTTGTTGTTGTTGGGTTTGTTGCAACTGCCATCAACTGCCCGACGTCATTGCTCTTGCACAGGTGTAATTAAAAATAAATTTTTTGCTTTATATAGCCAGAGGCTGGCAAATATTTTCTACTCAAATGATGTTGTTGATGTTGTTCTCTTTCAGATTTCGTTCTACAGTCGGGGCACAAAATGAACATTCTAATTAGTGTCGAATAGCCAAGGTTGCCCATTTTTTAGGTGAACATTTCGAACGTCCTTTTCAGCTGTGCGCCTGCCAAAAAGCCCAGAAAATCTGTTTCTATCATTTCTTCTAGAACACTTCTGGTAACGAGGCTGTAAAGTGGTTAGATGAAGTGGGTGGAAGAGAAAAAAGCTGAGTCAAGTAGTTCAAGAAAACTCTGAAGTGTTTTTAAGCCAAGTGGATGGATTGAAAGTTGGGGAGAAGATGGAATTAGGAATGAAGTAGCCCCTACTTCAGGAGGGTAGGAGAAACATACAGGAACGTACAGAGAAACATTCAGATAAAGGAATATTGTATAGCCTTTTACAGCATAGAAGTTAGAAGTTAGGAACGTAGGGTAGACAAAGTAGGTAACATAAAAAGTACGACATTTTGAGACTATATAGACTGATAAAAAGGTAGAAGATTAATAGAGGGAAAGAGGGGACTATAAAGAAAAAGAATAGCTTGCGCGGCAGGAACCAATGACGGGTAACAAAGAAGTTTTTTATATTAGGGCAGCTAAAAGTTGCATGCTTCAATAATTGTTGGTAAGCTACGATTAAAAAAGTAGCACTTCCTCATCTACCTTTAAAATTGTCTTGGTCTCGGTAGCGTTTCTTTGTTCCGTCCACCTAAAATTATTTCAAACATGCGAAAATATATTCAGTATTATAATAACTTTATCCTGACACTTGTCGTGATGCATCATAAGTCATGAACTGGGAAAGAGCAAAAAACCCTGAGTACTTGGTTGGCACCTTGATGCGAGTGAGCCGGGACAACTTGCTGCCGGTCTCTTTTGTGGCTGCCTGCCTCACTCGCATTTCGATGTGAGAGGAGAACCTTTTATCTGATGTTCGGTGGCAGTATCATACCTTTCATCTTGGAGTACATTTCATTTCTTAACTTTTGCATTATAAAACGAGTCTATGAATTATTCAAGACTGTATGAATGCCGTCACATTCATTCTGGCCATCTTGCTCAATTGTCATCGGCAATATATTCCAATTTATGCAGAATTCTACCTGAAGACGCTAACACTTTAAGGAACTTTATTTGAATGCAAGATAATTCGTTTTTCTTCGGTATGAAGAGACTATTTAGAGACAGCCATTCTTAGGCCGACTTTAATCTTAGCAATGGTTGACCACATTTATTTTCATCGACATGATTGTGGTACAGAAGAAGTTTTTTAGCTAGCATTATATATGAGCATAGTGAAGAGAGGGAAATGAAGGAACAGATGCTTCCCCAAAAAAAAAAATCCTGTAAAAATGTATAAATTAAATACGTTTATACTAAACAACTAATATTCAAACATTTCCAAAAACAAACAAGGTTTTGTAGAATTCTACTTAAAATCTAATAATAACTCTCTGCTTAAACCTTTTAAGTTAGTCTAATAAATTCCTTTTGTATGGTGACCAACTTGGAACCACAAGGCTTCCATCACAAGGAATTATCAGGGAACCCATTAGCACGCTTAACATTTCCTCTCGGTTTTCTTATTCTTAATGTGTTCTACCTGCAACAATCCATAGTAAATCTTTTTCTTTACATTAAACACGCACGTAAGCACATATATATCTCCGTCTATCCTATAATATACTGAAAGAACATACATGTGTTCCCATCTAAATGGTCCATTCTTACAAAAGCCTCCTTGTTCTCTGCTTCTTCCTTTTCCTTTTTATGTCTATTAGCATGAGGTATTTTATGGGGAAGTAGTAGTTGTTCTCGTTGTATTCTTTTATTGTAGCTTAATGCATTCTGCAAATAGTTTATAGCAGTAGAACGACTTGACTATAATGATGCTTAACCGTGGGTGGCTGCAGGTTTACCAAAGCAAAGGATGGCAATGCCATTGATTGAGTTTTAATGCATGTTTCTCGGACCGCGAGAGGGAGGGGAGGAGAGCTCGACAGAAGAGGCAGAAAAATAAGAATGCATTATTGCAGGTGATACAGTAAAGACTCGTACAGAAGGACGGTACAGAAGAAGGTAATGCCTCTTCGAATTTCGAGTACTATATTTCGTCGCTATCGCAGAAAATATCAAAATGATACGTTACGATAAAATAGAACAAGCCAATAATTGAAACAAAAGGCCGAAATGTCATTATCTGGCTCAGCGTAATTGAAAATACTTCTCAGTTAAAAAGGATTCTTCTTATGCCATTTCGGTTCTTAGCTTTTTCTGCTAGTATAAAGCATCTTCGAACCCATTATATTTAGCGTGGCTTTACTCTATGATATCAAAGAATGTGTAGCAAAATTGAGTCTGCCCCTAATTTATTCCACCAACTGATGTTTCGTTAACTCATATCCATGTAAGGATATTTGTGGATCGTGACTTTGCTAATGAGCAACAAAATGCATAACAAGGATGGAAAAAATACTGAAACAATAACCAGAATGAACAAGAGACTTCAATCCGAATGGCCAGTCAAGTGATTTAATATGTCGGAAGCCAATTAACCTTGTATGGCACGTAAAAGACAATAGATGTTGGTTATAAAAGGCAACTTGTAGGGATACAGTAAAATAAGCAATTAAAAAGGCGGTAACAAGCATCTCAAATATTCCTTATTTATTTTAATTCTAAAACGGAGAAATACAAAGCTTTTTAGAGCTTCTCTTTGAAAATTCTCTATGAAAATTATATGCCAGATTTTTTCTATGACTCACGACGACTGTTTCTTTCTTCTCTCATTCCTTGTGTTTAATTTAATCTTCTACCAGCATCATACCGACTCGCTCCAGTTCCAGTTTTCTTCAGTGGTCAGTAGTAATCTAAACCTTCTAAATGGAGTGAAAAACGGGCTTCCACTTTTTACAGTCTTCGAATACCTAACGTATATCCGACGGCAACCTACATTCGCCGCACTTCTAGAGCGCCAAATGTAAGTACCGTCAGTTATGCGCCGTATTCGTATGTCATTGAAATTCCATATGATATTCGAGGTTGGCTTTTCATTTAAAAAAACATCATACAGTTCTAAAACATTTTGTTAGGATCTTTATCTTTATCTTTTTCGTGCTTTTTTATGAACTAGTTGAGCAGGTTGAATGCACAAAGTCCGCAAACAAAAGCAAAAAGAAATATAAAACGGTTAACATGTTCGACAGGCTTAGGAACCAAAGTTTGAGAACAAAAATCGCGAGAATAAAACGATCTACCGTGGCTCAGATCTGTAATGTAGAACCTTTTAATGGCAAACAAATAAAGGAAACGACTTTTATAGAGTTATTAAACGTGAAGTAGCAGGAAAAAGAACTGCACTGCGAAAAAAGGTATTAAGATGAAGAAGTATAATGAGTAGAAAGCCACGTTCGGATTTAACACTAGTGAAGAGCCTATTGTAACAAATAAAATCAAAATTTAATAGCTACTTTTAGAGAACTAGATCACTGTAGTTATAGTTCAGCATAAGTTAATGGAGTTTGTTGATTCCTATAACCGGCTATACACACATAACTGCAGTGCAATAAGGAAGACTTGACTATAATGTTGAGACTTTATATGACTTATGAAAAGCCAGCTACAAAATTTAGTACGAAGAAAATATAAATGCCTGTGGAAAACCAAGAAGGAAATAAAAGATTTTCTGCTCTTTTTCCGCGAAGAATCACATTCGCTGAGATTCGAACGCGTTTTTCTGCAAAATTCGTATCCACCACACTACGTTCATATATTACGTTTGAATGAAAGACACGCAATAAAATATCTCAAAAATACATACATCTTCCCATTTTACTACCTACTAAAAGAAGGTTAATTAATTTTGTGGAACTTTCAGCAATACACTTTGTCCTACTGTGCGTCGGAGAGTTACGAATTCTAAATTCACCCGCAGTAAATTTGGATTTTTTGTTGCATTGCAACGACTACGTAGCGTAAGTTTAGCATACTCAATCAAGCAACATAACACACTTTAACGCATATTCAGCTGCCGTCAGGAATTCTAATTTTATGCAGAACGTGAGGAAAGAACGTTCTCGAAAACGTGAATATCCGGTTCCATGCTGATGCAGAAAATTTAATTACAAAGTATACAATTTTCTAGGGTTTCAAATTTTAACTCACGGATCAAGAACATTTTTTAATACATTATAGAAAGTTTATTTGGTTCACTGTTACCTTTAAGTTTATTCCACTCACTGAAGAAATATTTCAGCTAAGAGGAGGAAACAAGGAACGCTTTTTAAGAAAATTTGTATGCCCTTTTGATGTAAATGCTTCTGTCTTTTACACCGTATCTGCTATTATTTTGACACATTGAATTTCTCCTTTGCATGAAAGATATTTTAATGCCATGAAAAATTATTGCACTGCATGGAAGAGATAAAGAAAACCTTCAACCACCGAGCTGTCCAGTAGTACGTTGAACTGGTCGCAATAGTAGAACCGAGCCAGATCCCCAAAGTGGTTGACTACATTATGGCGCTGCTACGACCAATTTTGCCGACCAACTATTGAACACTTTAGTCCCAATCCCCTCTCTCCCTACCTCCCTCCCTCCGCACATCCTGGCCACAACGACTCGCATCAGTGAGCCTTACTGGCTGGCTATAAAAAACAGAGGATTAAAATTTCCTGCTTTATCTGGTGCTTCACAGGGTTTTAATTGCGAGTTACCCACCTTTGAAGCCACAGCAGCGATGCGAAACGAATAAAAGAGAGCGGATGAGCGCAGAAGATTCCGGTCGTTGGTTACCAGTAGCGTGTGAGATGAGTGGGAATTCTTGAGTGCATACATGAGGGATCGTATTGCACAACAGTCAGGCAGAACAGCCTCAGGAGGTCGGTGGGTGGATGCCTGACCGATACCACACCAAATGGGTGGGTATAGAGAATCATTAACCTTCCGGTTCTCATGTGAGTATGAAACTTTATTCTGTCCTCTCTTCGTGAGCACATCATCATCATCATCCAGTCTTTTTAAATTCTTTTTTATTCTTTTCTTTTTAGTTGTTTTCTTAAGCAAACTTAATTAATATTTCTCTTTGTAATGTTCATTAGTCAAATCATTAATTATTTAATCAAAAATGTTCATTAATTAGGTCCAGGTCACGGACGTCTCTCTGTTCAGGAGTCATTGACCTCTTTCCACTAGGCCGTGGACACTGGCCTCCCTCAACTAGGCCGAGATCACTGACTTCCACTAACTGGATGTCACTGAACGTTTGACCCCAAATGACCTGAGGTGTCTGATACCTGTTATCCTGCAGTTACTGACTTTATTGTCTCCATGTTACTGACCTACTTTAGCTCAACTTCTAGAGTCCTAAATTTTTTCATTCATATCCCGATTATTTAAAAAATTGAGTCTTTCGACATACTGAAGCTTTAATTGCCACCATTTCATCTAATCCCAGCTTTCTCCACCTAACACCAGACCACAATGACTCTTGTTTCCCACCTATTATATATTTTCCTGAATGGGTTGCGACTTTTCTATTCATATTTTTACCCCAACATAACTATTATAAGCTATTTTTTCCCATGAAATAGGAACATATATAATATATATAGAACCCTATTGACGCTCCCTAAAAACATAACAAAGGCAAACAGGGAATAAAAAAGAAAAATGATAAGAAAAGAAGAAGCTTACATATTAAACAGACGATTCCTACTCTGGCCTAAAAATTTGAGGAACTGCTGTTTATATTTGCTATTGTTGTCATTTCTTTGTTGTTTTGGTCTGTTGAACCTCGCAATTTTGCCTTTTTTTATATGCTATATTTTCCAATATGAAAATTCTTAAGCCGGACACACTATATTTATATACTGTGGATTACAAATAACAAATGAAAAGTATACAAAATTTACCCTCTATTTAATTAAGTTACTATTACTTCACTCAAGTCAATTAAATTGAATTAACTTCGGAATAGCCTTGAACTTTGAATGAAAAAAACTTCGAAAAGGCCGAGTTCTAATTTTAGTACTACCTTAATAGATAATATTAGAAACCGGATTTTTACAATTAAACTATCAAAGACTTATACAGCTGCATGCTATTATCATACTCGATTATCGAGTAACCTTTAGTTCAACACGAAAGTCAACGCACCGAATACTTTAATTATACGCAGTTCCATGTTGTACAGCGTTGTTTTTGGAATTATTGCTAACATGGTATTTACTCTGGAATTCCAATTAACTATATTTTACTGGAATTCCAAAAGATATGTAAAACTCTTAATAAAAAAACGATTTTGAAATTTCATGAAATTTAAAACAGAGTTTTGGCAAAATGTTTGTTTTCGCCTCTAGATACGGCTTCAGTTAATGATGGGTATTTGCATTAAATTAGAATTAAAATTTAAATTACGAAATATAAAACTCAAACTTAAATAAAATGAAAGATTAAAATAATTAAAAAAGCTTCTTAAGATCTTAAATCCAAAATATCTTGATGACTTCAGTTCTACAATACTCGTATAATAACAACCTCAATTATGTCTCACCTTGTAGAGGTTTCAAGATATTGTAATTAACAAAATTATTCATATTTTTCATCCTTAGTAGTTATTTTGGGGTGAGTATTTTCCGGTGGTTATTTATAATTTCTTTTTTACTTTAATTAAAAAAAAATTAACTCTAATTTTTCAACCTGTCATCGAGTATCTAACCGAAGTCTATGGTATGCTAATTAACTCAACCTTATATACATTTTAACAGTGAGTAAGAAGAAGTATATTGTGGCTTCACTAAAAAATGTTTTATTATACTGTGTTGGCCTTGCAGATTACCATAAAACCACTTTAAGAATTCTGTGTAAAGTTCACGAACAATTAGCTTATTTTTTCGAGAATCATTAATAATAAAATTTGATATATGAGTTTATTTTATAAAAAACAGCTTCTACGAGAAAATTATAAAAAGCTCTTTTATACTTCAATTTTCTCACGATTTCAACATATATTGTAATTTATGAGAAACTGTTAATGGATTGTTTTTCCTTAAACTCAAAAATGCTCTACGAATCTTTCAGGAAGTCTCAGACTCTTTTGACTATTGCTGGATGCTGACTGAAACTGGCTGCAGCTGAAGAGATTGAGTAAGGATGATTAGTGTTGATGAAAGTGTGCTGAAGCTTCTAATGTAAAGAATTGCCTTCTCGGTTCTAATTTTTGTTTTAAAAGATCGAGCATCTCTTAGTCTTTTATTAAACTTTTATCATTTTCATCCAGAACTTGGATTTCATGGAAGTATATGAGCGAGGAAGCCAACACAAAGTTGACACTCCTGCCTTCTGAGACTGTTGCTCCCCTCTGGGTCAAATGTGAAGAATTGCCTTTTCGGTTCTAATTTTTGTTTTAAAAGATCGAGCATCTCTTGGTCTTTTATTAAACTTTTATCATTTTCATCCAGAACTTGGAATTCATGGAAGTATATGAGCGAGGAAGCCAACACTTCTAGTAAGAATGGTAAAGAATTTTACCAATTATTCTGGAAGGTCTACTAAGCTTGGTAAAGAACGTATCAACATTGTGAGTGAAGAAAAGCCCGCTTTGAGTGAGACGAAAAACACATTAAATAGATGGACGTGCGAATGCTGGCGCGGAGCTTAAAATATTTGAAAACGTGTCGATATTTATCACGGATTCGTGATTATAACACAGTGATGATTCTACTGACGGATTTTTTATAAGGTGAAAATTTTACTGATTCTTAAGTGCTGCTTAGAAAGCATTTAAAATACTTTAAGCAATTTTAACAAATCAATTAAAAGTTTTCTTTACATTGGGTTGGTACTTGTTGTTGTTGTTGTTATTGTAATTAAAAACTGAAACACAGTCTGAAGTCATTACTAATTCATGCAGTGTTAATGATGCTATTTTCGTATCTGAAATTAAAATGCATTCAGTTTATTTTTAACCATGTGTAGGGCTGCCAACTCGCAATCATTAAAAATGTTAGCAGAACTTTAGTGCGAAGCAGAGTGTGCAGTCAAATGAAGTTGCGAAATAACGATGGTGATGAAAGAGAGGTATGGGAGAATATAATAAAGTGTGGATAGCTACACGATGTAGTAATAAACAGAAGAAGCTGCTAATGATGTGTAAAATAAATAAAATAAAATAAAATAAAAATTTCATATTGTTAACATTTGTAATAAAACAGAATTTGGTTCTTAAATTAAAAGGTTTCTCGCTAAAAATGTGCAGCATTTATATTTCAATTTAAAATGTTCGTGTTAAAATTTATTTCAACAAATTAACACTCGGCAATCAACACACAACGGATGTGCAGCAAATTAAATGTTCATTATATTTCCTTCAAAGCACCAAAAAAAGCATTTAATTCGTTAAATTTAATTCTTTAAATTTGTAGTCCGCGAGTCACGCAAGTATAAGAATGCTACGTTGGATAAATCCGAATAAGTTTCGGTGTTGGGTAGAATTATTCTACCTTAAAAGGCTTTAAAAAACATAAGTTGATCCTAATCGTTATAGAACTTGGAATTTCATTAAATGGAAAAATACTCTAACTTGATAAATAGATAAAAATAAAATTTTTTTTAAATTACGTTTTCACACGGGATAATAACTGGAATCGGAATGGCTTTTCCTTAGTCGAGAAAATAATCGAATGATTAAAACAGTCTTTTTCTGTCGTGATGACAAGTAAAATCAAAATCACGGCATATCACAGTTTAACTTGATACATCTCGGTTATGCACATCACTCGACGCGACCTCAAATCCTTTCTATTCTAGCGACAATAAAGACGATATCGTAAATTATCTCGTCTCGTACCGATGACTGTATTGATCAGTATTTTTTTCGATCGAATACGAATCGAATACGAGCCCTTTTGGACTAAAATAGACCATTTTATTCGTTCTATAGACCATTTCTAGCCATCATTAATAACCCCTGATAAGAAGTATTAATTATAAACTTGTTACTGGCTGTTCGCAATTCATGTACAACTGATTTCACTGTAATTATATGGTAAACCCAACGATTCCACAGAGCGGACGGATTCTCCTTCTCGTAGAAGGGTTTCTTCAGGCTAGTTAATTGCTGGTTGTGTAGAGACTGCTGCAGTCTACAAAGCAAACAAATTTATTGCAGCTCCTCGACTCAACGATGCATTAAATTTCCAGGTAGAATTAAATTTTCTTCACGGTAGTCTTGCACGTTTACACAGTCCAATTAATTAGTTTTTTATTTCCTGAATAAAAGTGCTTTCCTGTGATTTATAATTTCGAGATGATAAATCTTTTAATTTAGAATTTTCTATAGAAATAGAAGAAGACTCTCATTAAAATTGGACATCCTACTAGAGTATTTTTAGGATTATGGTTCACTTTTACTAGGTAGACCAGAACCGATGGTTATGGTCCACTTTTACTAGGACTTCAAAGAACCAGAGGAAGGAAAAAAATTACCATTATAGAAATCCGCTTTTACAGGATGCAAAATTTTTAAAAGACAAGATGATGTTAAACTAAAAAAAAGTTAAGGCAGAAGAAACCTCTTTGTATTCAGCGCCGTTCCGCGGTTTGATTGCCTCTTAGGCTTCGCTGGTAAGGATGACGTTAAGAGCGAGAGTGGCCTCGAGTCGCACGCATCGAGGAACAAACGGATGCTCATATTTTATGATGAAGTTGTAAACCGCCTTCTGGCCATTAATAAGCCGCTGCTCTTCGCTGGCAGGAACAGCGCCGCAGCAGCAGCAACCGCAATCTCAGCAATGATAACAGCAATATCGTCGCCAGAGACCGACCATCTTTCGTGACCCATCATCATCCCCAGCGGCAGCATGCGCGGTTTCTTGCAAGCGCCTCTTCGTCATCAGAACAAACGGTCGAGTGGTCTACTGGGAAGCTTGGAGTAGAAGGCGAAGAGGCAAGGAAAAGTAGGATGGTAGTGTGAGCGGTAGGGTCAGCAGGGTCGGGAGGGTAACAGGTTACCAGCGGAATATGACTTGCCCTCATTTATCATACACCACGACGTCGCACGCCGTTCTACAGATGCTGGCGACTCGCTGTAGTTCCATTGCTACCCATCCACTCCAATCTCCCTCCTGCCCTAACACCACCACCACCAATTTCTTCCCCGTGCCAAGCCTCATAATTGCCTGAATGCGCTTTCAAACACCGATGAGTTATTGCACTTGTGGTCAGCGGTTGACTTAAATTATTATTTGTTGTTTGCGCGGGAATGGTGGCAACTAAGAGGTTGTGGTGGGTTTTGGAGAAAGGGAAGGTTTTCTGTTTGTCTCGTGATGGGACTCCCTTTACAAGGCATAATAGATTATCCACTCTCGCCATATTTTGATCGTCGTCGATCAACGTTGCCCCAATCAGGGTGTTATTGATGCATATCAGACATCGACACTCGGTCCACTGCCGATCAAAATTCAGGGTACGGCCGCTATACAGTTGTGTTGGATGTGTTTAGTCCTCAGGCGCAAGATGATTGAGCTGCTTATTTGTGAAAAATTTACACCGCAATAAATAAAATTAATCTTTCTCGTAAATTTGATAGGTTGAATTCTGGGTTATTTGTCGATGTTATATGCCGCGGCATGTTCGATGTTGAAATTCCTGAATCGCGTCTGTAGGCGAAAATGTGTTATCGCTCTATTAGCTATTAAGATTTATTTATAGCTATTAAGTTAATGGTGATTACAATGAATTTTGAAAATAAAATAAAGAAGAGTTCTTCGAAATGCATTATTTCAGCACTATTTTGTTTATTGCATTAGAAATATTTAGAGAAGGAAGTTTTATTTATTCTTTTTTTTTAGTAATTATTGTCTTTGAAGAAAAGGGTTTTTGTTCATTAATCCTGTTGAGTTTAGAAATCCTTTGAATTCGGAAATCCTTTTGAATTCAAAAATCTTTTGAGTTCGGCAATCCTTTTGATTTCGGTTTTAAGGCGGTTATCCTGGTAGTTCATGAAAGCGTGAAGCAGCATATAGAAGAACACGTAAGCAAGATAAAGTTGAAAGGAACAAGAAAAACGAAAACTTTATGGGAGAAAAAACCACTTTATTATTTTCACAAAGCAGTAAAAGAGAATAAATATAATAAAAAAATCAAAATACAGAAATTATTAAAAAAATTATTTTCTGTACTAAATTTTTAAAAACTTTAATTTAGAACAAGAATTTAAAACGGTAACTTAAATTTTTCCCATATACTTTTGGGAGAAAAATTAAGAATAGAAAAACAATTAAAAAAAAGTTTAATAAAATACCAAGAGATGCTCGATCTTTTAAAACAAAAATTAGAACCGAGAAGGCAATTATCTGGGTTCTGGATGAAAATGATAAAAGTTTAATAAAAGACTAAGAGATGCTCGATCTTTTAAAACAAAAATTGGAACCGAGAAGCCAATTCTTTGCATTTGATCCAGAAGGGAGCAACAGTCTCAGAAAATACTCAAATGCTCAACTTTGTGTTGGCTTTCTCGCTCATATACTTCCATAAATTCCAAGTTCTGGATGAAAATGATAAAAGTTTAATAAAAGAATAAGAGATGCTCGATCTTTTAAAACAAAAATTAGAACCGAGAAGCCAATTCTTTACATTTGACCCAGAAGGGAGCAACAGTCTCAGAAAATACTCAAATACTCAACTTTGTGTTGGCTTTCTCGCTCATATACTTCCATCAATTCCAAGTTCTGGATGAAAATGATAAAAGTTTAATAAAAGACTAAGAGATGCTCGATCTTTTAAAACAAAAATTAGAACCGAGAAGCCAATTCTTTGCATTTGATCCAGAAGGGAGCAACAGTCTCAGAAAATACTCAAATACTCAACTTTGTGTTGGCTTTCTCGCTCATATACTTCCATCAATTCCAAGTTCTGGATGAAAATGATAAAAGTTTAATAAAAGACTAAGAGATGCTCGATCTTTTAAAACAAAAATTGGAACCGAGAAGCCAATTCTTTGCATTTGATCCAGAAGGGAGCAACAGTCTCAGAAAATACTCAAATGCTCAACTTTGTGTTGGCTTTCTCGCTCATATACTTCCATAAATTCCAAGTTCTGGATGAAAATGATAAAAGTTTAATAAAAGACTAAGAGATGCTCGATCTTTTAAAACAAAAATTAGAACCGAGAAGGCAATTCTTTACATTTGACCCAGAAGGGAGCAACAGTCTCAGAAAATACTCAAATACTCAACTTTGTGTTGGCTTTCTCGCTCATATACTTCCATAAATTCCAAGTTCTGGATGAAAATGATAAAAGTTTAATAAAAGACTAAGAGATGCTCGATCGTTTAAAACAAAAATTAGAACCGAGAAGCCAATTCTTTACATTTGACCCAGAAGGGAGCAACAGTCTCAGAAAATACTCAAATGCTCAACTTTGTGTTGGCTTTCTCGCTCATATACTTCCATAAATTCCAAGTTCTGGATGAAAATGATAAAAGTTTAATAAAAGAATAAGAGATGCTCGATCTTTTAAAACAAAAATTAGAACCGAGAAGGCAATTCTTTACATTTGACCCAGAAGGGAGCAACAGTCTCAGAAAATACTCAAATACTCAACTTTGTGTTGGCTTTCTCGCTCATATACTTCCATAAATTCTAAGTTCTGGATGAAAATGATAAAAGTTTAAAAAAAGACTAAGAGATGCTCGATCTTTTAAAACAAAAATTAGAACCGAGAAGGCAATTCTTTACATTTGACCCAGAAGGGAGCAACAGTCTCAGAAAATACTCAAATGCTCAACTTTGTGTTGGCTTTCTCGCTCATATACTTCCATAAATTCCAAGTTCTGGATGAAAATGATAAAAGTTTAATAAAAGACTAAGAGATGCTCGATCTTTTAAAACAAAAATTAGAACCGAGAAGCCAATTCTTTGCATTTGATCCAGAAGGGAGCAACAGTCTCAGAAAATACTCAAATGCTCAACTTTGTGTTGGCTTTCTCGCTCATATACTTCCATAAATTCCAAGTTCTGGATGAAAATGATAAAAGTTTAATAAAAGAATAAGAGATGCTCGATCTTTTAAAAAAAAATTAGAACCGAGAAGGCAATTCTTTACATTTGACCCAGAAGGGAGCAACAGTCTCAGAAAATACTCAAATACTCAACTTTGTGTTGGCTTTCTCGCTCATATACTTCCATAAATTCTAAGTTCTGGATGAAAATGATAAAAGTTTAATAAAAGACTAAGAGATGCTCGATCTTTTAAAACAAAAATTAGAACCGAGAAGGCAATTCTTTACATTTGACCCAGAAGGGAGCAACAGTCTCAGAAAATACTCAAATACTCAACTTTGTGTTGGCTTTCTCGCTCATATACTTCCATAAATTCCAAGTTCTGGATGAAAATGATAAAAGTTTAATAAAAGACTAAGAGATGCTCGATCTTTTAAAACAAAAATTAGAACCGAGAAGCCAATTCTTTACATTTGACCCAGAAGGGAGCAACAGTCTCAGAAAATACTCAAATGCTCAACTTTGTGTTGGCTTTCTCGCTCATATACTTCCATAAATTCCAAGTTCTGGATGAAAATGATAAAAGTTTAATAAAAGAATAAGAGATGCTCGATCTTTTAAAACAAAAATTAGAACCGAGAAGGCAATTCTTTACATTTGACCCAGAAGGGAGCAACAGTCTCAGAAAATACTCAAATACTCAACTTTGTGTTGGCTTTCTCGCTCATATACTTCCATAAATTCTAAGTTCTGGATGAAAATGATAAAAGTTTAATAAAAGACTAAGAGATGCTCGATCTTTTAAAACAAAAATTAGAACCGAGAAGGCAATTCTTTACATTTGACCCAGAAGGGAGCAACAGTCTCAGAAAATACTCAAATACTCAACTTTGTGTTGGCTTTCTCGCTCATATACTTCCATAAATTCCAAGTTCTGGATGAAAATGATAAAAGTTTAATAAAAGACTAAGAGATGCTCGATCGTTTAAAACAAAAATTAGAACCGAGAAGCCAATTCTTTACATTTGACCCAGAAGGGAGCAACAGTCTCAGAAAATACTCAAATGCTCAACTTTGTGTTGGCTTTCTCGCTCATATACTTCCATAAATTCCAAGTTCTGGATGAAAATGATAAAAGTTTAATAAAAGAATAAGAGATGCTCGATCTTTTAAAACAAAAATTAGAACCGAGAAGGCAATTCTTTACATTTGACCCAGAAGGGAGCAACAGTCTCAGAAAATACTCAAATGCTCAACTTTGTGTTGGCTTTCTCGCTCATATACTTCCATAAATTCCAAGTTCTGGATGAAAATGATAAAAGTTTAATAAAAGACTAAGAGATGCTCGATCTTTTAAAACAAAAATTAGAACCGAGAAGCCAATTCTTTGCATTTGATCCAGAAGGGAGCAACAGTCTCAGAAAATACTCAAATGCTCAACTTTGTGTTGGCTTTCTCGCTCATATACTTCCATAAATTCCAAGTTCTGGATGAAAATGATAAAAGTTTAATAAAAGAATAAGAGATGCTCGATCTTTTAAAACAAAAATTAGAACCGAGAAGGCAATTCTTTACATTTGACCCAGAAGGGAGCAACAGTCTCAGAAAATACTCAAATACTCAACTTTGTGTTGGCTTTCTCGCTCATATACTTCCATAAATTCTAAGTTCTGGATGAAAATGATAAAAGTTTAATAAAAGACTAAGAGATGCTCGATCTTTTAAAACAAAAATTAGAACCGAGAAGGCAATTCTTTACATTTGACCCAGAAGGGAGCAACAGTCTCAGAAAATACTCAAATACTCAACTTTGTGTTGGCTTTCTCGCTCATATACTTCCATAAATTCCAAGTTCTGGATGAAAATGATAAAAGTTTAATAAAAGACTAAGAGATGCTCGATCGTTTAAAACAAAAATTAGAACCGAGAAGCCAATTCTTTACATTTGACCCAGAAGGGAGCAACAGTCTCAGAAAATACTCAAATGCTCAACTTTGTGTTGGCTTTCTCGCTCATATACTTCCATAAATTCCAAGTTCTGGATGAAAATGATAAAAGTTTAATAAAAGACTAAGAGATGCTCGATCTTTTAAAACAAAAATTAGAACCGAGAAGCCAATTCTTTACATTTGACCCAGAAGGGAGCAACAGTCTCAGAAAATACTCAAATACTCAACTTTGTGTTGGCTTTCTCGCTCATATACTTCCATAAATTCCAAGTTCTGGATGAAAATGATAAAAGTTTAATAAAAGAATAAGAGATGCTCGATCTTTTAAAACAAAAATTAGAACCGAGAAGCCAATTCTTTACATTTGACCCAGAAGGGAGCAACAGTCTCAGAAAATACTCAAATGCTCAACTTTGTGTTGGCTTTCTCGCTCATATACTTCCATAAATTCCAAGTTCTGGATGAAAATGATAAAAGTTTAATAAAAGAATAAGAGATGCTCGATCTTTTAAAACAAAAATTAGAACCGAGAAGGCAATTCTTTACATTTGACCCAGAAGGGAGCAACAGTCTCAGAAAATACTCAAATACTCAACTTTGTGTTGGCTTTCTCGCTCATATACTTCCATAAATTCTAAGTTCTGGATGAAAATGATAAAAGTTTAATAAAAGAATAAGAGATGCTCGATCTTTTAAAACAAAAATTAGAACCGAGAAGCCAATTCTTTACATTTGACCCAGAAGGGAGCAACAGTCTCAGAAAATACTCAAATGCTCAACTTTGTGTTGGCTTTCTCGCTCATATACTTCCATAAATTCCAAGTTCTGGATGAAAATGATAAAAGTTTAATAAAAGACTAAGAGATGCTCGATCTTTTAAAACAAAAATTAGAACCGAGAAGCCAATTCTTTGCATTTGATCCAGAAGGGAGCAACAGTCTCAGAAAATACTCAAATGCTCAACTTTGTGTTGGCTTTCTCGCTCATATACTTCCATAAATTCCAAGTTCTGGATGAAAATGATAAAAGTTTAATAAAAGAATAAGAGATGCTCGATCTTTTAAAACAAAAATTAGAACCGAGAAGGCAATTCTTTACATTTGACCCAGAAGGGAGCAACAGTCTCAGAAAATACTCAAATACTCAACTTTGTGTTGGCTTTCTCGCTCATATACTTCCATAAATTCTAAGTTCTGGATGAAAATGATAAAAGTTTAAAAAAAGACTAAGAGATGCTCGATCTTTTAAAACAAAAATTAGAACCGAGAAGGCAATTCTTTACATTTGACCCAGAAGGGAGCAACAGTCTCAGAAAATACTCAAATACTCAACTTTGTGTTGGCTTTCTCGCTCATATACTTCCATAAATTCTAAGTTCTGGATGAAAATGATAAAAGTTTAATAAAAGACTAAGAGATGCTCGATCTTTTAAAACAAAAATTAGAACCGAGAAGGCAATTCTTTACATTTGACCCAGAAGGGAGCAACAGTCTCAGAAAATACTCAAATACTCAACTTTGTGTTGGCTTTCTCGCTCATATACTTCCATAAATTCCAAGTTCTGGATGAAAATGATAAAAGTTTAATAAAAGACTAAGAGATGCTCGATCGTTTAAAACAAAAATTAGAACCGAGAAGCCAATTCTTTACATTTGACCCAGAAGGGAGCAACAGTCTCAGAAAATACTCAAATGCTCAACTTTGTGTTGGCTTTCTCGCTCATATACTTCCATAAATTCCAAGTTCTGGATGAAAATGATAAAAGTTTAATAAAAGACTAAGAGATGCTCGATCTTTTAAAACAAAAATTAGAACCGAGAAGCCAATTCTTTACATTTGACCCAGAAGGGAGCAACAGTCTCAGAAAATACTCAAATACTCAACTTTGTGTTGGCTTTCTCGCTCATATACTTCCATAAATTCCAAGTTCTGGATGAAAATGATAAAAGTTTAATAAAAGAATAAGAGATGCTCGATCTTTTAAAACAAAAATTAGAACCGAGAAGCCAATTCTTTACATTTGACCCAGAAGGGAGCAACAGTCTCAGAAAATACTCAAATGCTCAACTTTGTGTTGGCTTTCTCGCTCATATACTTCCATAAATTCCAAGTTCTGGATGAAAATGATAAAAGTTTAATAAAAGAATAAGAGATGCTCGATCTTTTAAAACAAAAATTAGAACCGAGAAGCCAATTCTTTACATTTGACCCAGAAGGGAGCAACAGTCTCAGAAAATACTCAAATACTCAACTTTGTGTTGGCTTTCTCGCTCATATACTTCCATCAATTCCAAGTTCTGGATGAAAATGATAAAAGTTTAATAAAAGACTAAGAGATGCTCGATCTTTTAAAACAAAAATTAGAACCGAGAAGCCAATTCTTTGCATTTGATCCAGAAGGGAGCAACAGTCTCAGAAAATACTCAAATGCTCAACTTTGTGTTGGCTTTCTCGCTCATATACTTCCATAAATTCCAAGTTCTGGATGAAAATGATAAAAGTTTAATAAAAGAATAAGAGATGCTCGATCTTTTAAAACAAAAATTAGAACCGAGAAGGCAATTCTTTACATTTGACCCAGAAGGGAGCAACAGTCTCAGAAAATACTCAAATACTCAACTTTGTGTTGGCTTTCTCGCTCATATACTTCCATAAATTCTAAGTTCTGGATGAAAATGATAAAAGTTTAAAAAAAGACTAAGAGATGCTCGATCTTTTAAAACAAAAATTAGAACCGAGAAGGCAATTCTTTACATTTGACCCAGAAGGGAGCAACAGTCTCAGAAAATACTCAAATACTCAACTTTGTGTTGGCTTTCTCGCTCATATACTTCCATAAATTCTAAGTTCTGGATGAAAATGATAAAAGTTTAATAAAAGACTAAGAGATGCTCGATCTTTTAAAACAAAAATTAGAACCGAGAAGGCAATTCTTTACATTTGACCCAGAAGGGAGCAACAGTCTCAGAAAATACTCAAATACTCAACTTTGTGTTGGCTTTCTCGCTCATATACTTCCATAAATTCCAAGTTCTGGATGAAAATGATAAAAGTTTAATAAAAGACTAAGAGATGCTCGATCGTTTAAAACAAAAATTAGAACCGAGAAGCCAATTCTTTACATTTGACCCAGAAGGGAGCAACAGTCTCAGAAAATACTCAAATGCTCAACTTTGTGTTGGCTTTCTCGCTCATATACTTCCATAAATTCCAAGTTCTGGATGAAAATGATAAAAGTTTAATAAAAGACTAAGAGATGCTCGATCTTTTAAAACAAAAATTAGAACCGAGAAGCCAATTCTTTACATTTGACCCAGAAGGGAGCAACAGTCTCAGAAAATACTCAAATACTCAACTTTGTGTTGGCTTTCTCGCTCATATACCGAGAGGATCTTTTAAATGAATATGTTTCGGAAAGAAAACAGTGCAAACAATAACAACAACAACAACAATTCCGTTTTCAAAATCGCTAAAAGTCCATTTTACACAACTTGAGCTTTAAATGGATCCTCCGTGTCGTCGTATCGGATCCTCCGGGTCGTAAAATAGATGTTCAATTATTCAACGTCAATTTAAAACACTTTTAGTAAGAATTCTCAACTGTGAATAACGAAATACGAATTCTTGCTTCTATTCGTAAAGTTAACACTTCAAACTTTGGCGCTGGTTTTTTCCTGCTTAATTCGCCAGAACTATTTCCGAAAGTGGTACCGAACTCCAGAGCTCTTTCGGCTGCACCCAGAACTACAAAAAAGTCAACTTTTTAAAAGGTGCCAACTTCACAGACTCTGAAATGGCGCAAAAACCTAACTGATGTCACCATAATTGTTAACAGAAATGAGAATTTCAATACATAGATTTCAGCAAGTAAAAGCAGATTTTTCGCATTTATAAATGCCTGTGGAAATGAAATTTATTAGAGATATTTTTCAGCATTTTTACGATAAGTCGCACAGAACTGCTGCGGATATTTAATTCAAATGCATTCAACGTAGACAGAAGCAGAAGTACACACAATAAACTGCCAGCAATAAAAAAACTAAATAAATAATAAAAGAATCGAAAAGAGTGAAAAACTGATAACAATGCAAAACTTCAAGCAACAATAGTCTGCAGAAAGCCAAAAATAACAATGGCCAGAAAACCGTCTGAAATTTATGGTTAGTTATTTTCAAATGCTTTTTTTTTGTGGTGATGCGCTCATTTAGGCAAAAAAATTACTTTACAATATTGAAAAAAGACATTAAAAATAAATACAATGCAAAATCAACCAGTTAAAACGGAAATATTTGTTGTTTTTATTTTTGTATTTATTTTTTGTAATATTTAAAATTGAAACGACAAAAAACCCAAGCAAACAACAGAAAAAACTTTAGGTAAAAATAAAATGTGTACAGAAAAGGAAAATCAAACAACAAACGAATGTTGCTGGCAGTCAATACCGTCTTCTGTTGTTGTCATCCGCAATAACATCAGCAGCAGCATCCAATACAACGCAGCTGAATTGCCGAGATACTTCGGCAGCCGGTGAAAGTGCGCTGCTTCCGCTCGCTGCCTTGCTTACCAATGAATACAAAAATGTAATTATTTTTTAAAAATGTGCTGCTTGAAACGATACGCGCGATGATGGCGATGGCATTGATGAAAATTATTTCAGCCGTTTTTCCGCCACGCTGTACACACCAATTATTTAAAACCTGCTGTTGAGCCGAGATATTAATGCAGTATTAAGCCAGAAATTCGTTCAATTTTATTGGCCACATGAGTTGAAATTAATGAGATGATAACAGAAGATAAAATACATAAAATCAAACAACTACAAATTAAACAACTAAAACTTGATGTTAATTAAAAAAAATCTCGGAAAAATTCACACAAAATCTTGTTGCTAAAAATCTCACGCAAAATCTCACTATCTCGCTGTAGTTAAAAAACTCACATGACTCATCTAGCAACAAATAAAAATGCTCACACGAAATCTCACAGCAGCTTAAAGTTCTCCACAGAATCTTAAAGAGAAATTCATAAGTCTCATGAGAATTAAAAAATTTTACACTGAATTAAAAATTCTCGCGAGAATTCTCGTTTCCTAGGGCAACTCAAAAAAAACCCAAAATGAGCTTTTTCGCGCCAAGTGGCAACTTTTCGTAAACTGACGTACAAATATGGACAAAATTTAAGCGTGAAAAGGCAAACTTAAGTCAGCTGAGCAAATTAAACATCAGAATAAACAAACGCCGCGTCAAACAAATGTCATGGCAAACAAATAAATTGACGATAGTCTGGAGCTACTTTTTTTTATTTACATAAATATACAGTGCGCGCCAGAATAACGCCTAAAAGATGAATAAACGAAACGTTAAGAGGCTCTAAAGACGTCTTGAAAGTTATATAACACCAGAGTATCGTAAATGACGACGAAAAAGAAGCAAAACAGGTGAACGACCGCTGGGTCGCCTGTTTTCGGCAGACAACAAAACACAGCCGACTTTGGAGCGACTCACGGCTGGTGTTGGCAACCACAGTCATGTGCGAGTATCCATCATTTTCTGCTGGTGAAGCTTCTCCTCTTCTCCTGCTCCGGGTGCTCGTGAAAATGTCAGCGCCGACGGCGCACCCGGCTGGCTTTCAACTCAACATTTATTCTGGCATTTTTGCAATCGTTTTCGAAAGATTTTTGCAATCGCTTTAAGCATCTTTGAAGAGTTTGTTGTTTCTTTTTTAAGAGGATGAGACGTGGAAATTGCTTACGGTTAAATGTATTTTGTGGTTTGACATTTACTTTTAATACGGTTGTCGTTTAATGTAAGTTTCATGGACGTTTATAATGAATTAGCCTGGAAATCATAAGGTTCACGTTCGATTTTCAGTAACAATGTTTGAAATGCTTGCTCATTTTTGAAGCCATAAAAGTGGGTAAAACTTCGCAAGTGTCACTGAATTTTTCGAAGTGTCACTGTATTTAAAAAAGTTTTCGAGAGAGAATATATTCCTCGAAAACCTTAGAATTCATTTAAGAATTTGTATTGCAAAAGTGTTATCAGTAAAAAATCATTTCGGTAAAGCTAAGAATGCGTCTAGAAATCTTCTTTTGGCAGCAGCAGAAATCAGAAATTTGATGCCACAAAAGTCGACAAACATCATCGTCACGCTTCGTTTGATCAAGTTCTTGTTTTCACATTTTCTCTCTTCTCTCATTTCACTTCTCTCTGATTTCTCTTTCCCAACTTGCCAAATGTCGGAACCATCCAAAAAAGCGATGCGCTGAAGCGTACACGCGAACAGCCTGCCACCGCCCGGGGCCAGTGTTGCCCACCCATGTTGTTGCGAAGGGGGCAAAACTAGTTGCGGATGCGCAACCTGTTCGCCGAGGCGGCCCGCACTAATTAGCGCGAGTGGCCAGCGAAGAATGTCAAAAAAAAATTCCGCGATAATGAAGAGGCGCTGAAGCAACAGCGGGTTCAACGAAATAATGCCGCGTGCCAGCGTAGGAGCGCCACGCTGCGGCTGCCAGGATAACGATAACCTTTTTAAGCATTAATTAGCGAGGTTTTCTTAATTAAGCTTGAAGCTCGGAGCTTTCATTTTAATTTCTAAACGGGGAGTTAATGATTTTCTAAAAGCGTCGCAAAGGAAGACAAATAACGTCGGGCGGCCAGTTTATCATTTTTAATGTGGTGTGAAGATTAAAATTAAATATTCTTTTTTTAACTTAATGATAACCTTAAGATTTAAAACAAATTCACAAGGTTTCTAATTTTTTTCAACAGTTTTTGTTAAAATCTGTATAATTTTTCCCAACACTTGTGACACATTTAATAAATTTCTCAAAATACATCATCTGAATTTAATAGTCATTCTTTGAAGTGCAAAACTTCTTTTTTTCCTCATTCAGGAATCCATTATTTCTTGCTGGCCTTCTTACCTTCGTTTTTGCACGTCTCCAACTTCCTGTTCCTTGCGAGAATTTAATGACATAATGACGGCGACGGTGGCGGTGGAAGTGCGTTTTTCCTAGCCGTCGCTATACATTATTTTACACCTTCCTTCTGTAATGCTTTTCTCTTCCGCATTAATTTTCTGTAATCACTTGTCTACACTTGTCGGTAACTCGCTTCTTCGCTGAAGTTTAATTTGTAGCCACTGAGTAAGTTGGCTTCTCTCAAGACGACCTAAGTAATGGGCAACGACAATTTTCGATACACTAACAAAGTGCTCGATTTATTGCAAGAAAAGGACGCACAACAACGTAGAATTAGTTGCAGGGCTGTCCTTCACCAGGTTAAAAATGCGAAACAAGTACACTCATTACAGTATTTGGGAAATAAATTGATTTAAAGTTGAATCCCAGCGAGTGTAACAGAACTACAACGACAAAAATAGACGCCAGAAATCTGAAAGTAATTAGAATTACATTTGGTAATGTAAACAACTCCACGAAGAGCAAATGATGTCGCAACATGCATGCAATAACCTGCAGCTACAGCAGCAGCAATTGCCTCAAAATGCACGACAACAACAGCAGTCACTCTCAACATTTGCAATAATGAACCTTCAGCGACCCGAGGAATTGGCTTCTGCAGATGTTGGTGTTGCTGCTGGTGTTGTGACAACCTGTTCCCTCTTTTGCTGCTGCTTTTTCTAATGCTTCTGCATCAACTTCTGTTTTGTTGCTGCTGCTGCTGCTGCTGCTGTTGCTGTTGTTGGCATTTCTTGTTTCCTTTTTCGAGTGTCACACTCATCGCTATTTTTTTTTGCTTACAACAACTCCGCACGTTTCATTGACTTCTTCGTTATTGCGACCGGTCCGGTTTTTCGATAAAGTTGCCCGAGCAGCTCACTGTTGATGTTGCTGTGCTGGCCGCTGCTGCTGCGAAATGTCATCAATACTTTTCTTGTCAAGAGTGTCACAAACTTTGTTGTTGGCGCTCTTGATGCTGTGACTGCTGTGTGAGGCGTTCTGTGGTTCAGCAATAACTGTTTGGGATCACAGAACTCAAGGAAGAGAACTTCATTTCAACCACATCTGAGTATCTGATGTCATGCTAACAGTTAATGAATTTTCAAGATATCGTTTCACGACTTGAGGTCTGTCAGATATTCGCAGAACAAGATTTAATTAACATAAAAATATTTTGCAAGAGGCGAGGTCGCTGGAAGAATAAGATAAAAAAAAAATAGACAAAACACAACGAATGACTTTTTAAACAGCTCGTTGAATAAAATAGCGCGCTGCAACTCAGCACGCTCATCATCATCGAAGTCAATCAAAAGTATTATTAATGAAGGTCGCTTTCAATGGCTGAGTAGATAAGCAGATGCACACGTTTGTACTACGGATGAGTGGAAAACAATTAAGCGAAAAGAAAGAAACAGAAAAACATAAAACACAACATCTTCCAAGGAGTTGAGTTGTTTATTTTTAACGCTTAATTAGCGTTGGCTGCGGTTTGAGCCAACAAAATTGTTTACTTACAACTTAAATACATTTTGTACGAATATTTTGTGTTTGCGACAGAGAAAAAAGTAAAAAATCCCAAAAACGTGTGATATTTTTATTTATCTCGGCATTTTATGGACATCACATCATCATCTGCTTCACCGAAGAGAAGCCAAATATTATGCAACGAGTCTCCTTCGCTGGTTTGTACCACCTAATTAGGTCACAGCAGGTTAAACTAACTTAAAATTAAAGTAACCTGGTCACCTAATTAGGTCACAGCAGGTTAAGCTAACTTAAAATTAAAGTAACCTTTATGATTCCCTCATTTCACGCCTCACACCTCACACGGTCTTCAATCTCTGCCTCACCTCACACGGTCTTCAATCTCTGCCTTTATTTTAGCAAAAAGAAAAACGTTCAAATTAGATCTTAATTTATATAATCATATTCGGAGTTGAAACTATACGGTGACTATAAAAACTGTATAGTCACTCCTTACGTAAGCAGCCACCATTAGATAGTCAGTTCTTCTTCATTCCCATGAAACGACGCTCATCTGCTATTCGATAAACCTGTTTTGCCATAAATGTTTATTTTTCGTTTCGTGGTTTAATTTTTCTTATTTTTTTGAGAATTCTCAAAGGTAATTCTAGCTAGTTTCCGAAGTTATGATTCAGTGGTGAGCAAACTTTGACCTTTGGATATCACAATCTTCATTGCGACCATTTCGAATCTGATTTAACTTCCACATTTTTCTACATCTCACGTAATTTCTGCTTAATCTTCCTTTTTTTATTCTGTCTAATTTGCATTCTCTTCTTGACTGCCTTTAGTTTCTCTTGAACCTTAATTGCAATTATCCTCTTGGTCTTTCATAATTTCCATCCTGCTTTATTATCCTCTGATTCCCTTGACTATAGCTTATTTTGATTTTGTTATTATTCCCCGAATCTCTTTGGCTTCTTCATGGTCTTTGATTTTTAAATCTTTTCTGATCATTATTAATTTTAATAATTCTCTTGGTTTCGTCCTGATTTTTCCTGGTTTACGTTCTCTTTTCGATCTTTCATTCTCTTTGTCGTTTTCTTGTTCTTTTATGATCTCTAATGTTGATCTTCTCCTAACTTAATTCTCGCTTTTATTTTCCATACCTTTTATTTTCTTCTTTCTCTGATCTGATTTTCCAATTCTCTAAATTTAAAACGTATTCTATATTCTCACCAGTAAATAAATCTAGAAATTCAACGATTTCTTTTCTCATTTATTTAAATATTCGTATAGAAATTTTTCTAAAATCTACTTCAATAATAATGAAAATTGATTTAATTTAATTTTCCCATCAAGTCAATCAGTGAAGGAGAGAGAAACTAAAAACAGTAACAAGCAAATCATAAAACGTTGCAGAGTTCAAGAGGTCAGGTCTTGTTTTATCCTCCCCTTCTCCTTACATCTTGTTCGTCTTGTTTCTCTTCTTCTATTTCTTTATGGAATTAAAGATTTATGATGTTTTAAAACAAAGAAGAACATTTATCAAATGTCATTCAGAAAACGTGGTTACCAGCGTCAAGAATGGCAAGTGAAAATCCTTTCAACAACCGACACGCCGTCAATTAAAGACGGACAGACAGACCGACAGGCAAACAATTGTTCTTACACGCCAATCAAAGCATTGAATGGCACACTGATTGACTAACGAAATTAGTGATGAACGAATGAGCCTCTTAACTCAACAATAGACCAACAACTGACCCATCGACTGAGCGAAGGATTCACCGAAAAACTAAACAGTCTGCGAACTGTCGCAGAGACACAGGAAGCAGATCACTCGAGTAACCAACTCATTCCACCAACCAATTCGACTGGATGTACCAATTGGTTCTCTAAATTTTGGACTGCTAGATTATTTACGAAACTGCATTTCCATCGTTCTGTTCGCCATTTAATCGGTGAGAGTTGTTAAATCTGTAGATGGAAAAAAAACAAGTTGAAAAGATGGTCGAAAGGAAGAACTCGTTGGTCACTTGTGGCCGGTGGTGCCGTGTCTGGTGGTGCCGCATGTTGTTGCCGCTGCCGCATTCCAAGTGCAGCAGTTCCAATCCCGAATTGAGTGAAGAAGAACCTGTTTTGGAGATATTTATGGGGGAAGCAGAAGAATTCATTGAACTCGTTCGGATGGCCGAAATGAAAGAAGCACTGAAGAACGAGTACAAGAAGTCGCTGCCCGTGTTGCCAGAGAGTAAGATTTCGCCGTGTTCTGGCATTCTTTTCAAACCCAAATGCAAAGGAAAGATCGAAAAGCTTGTATTCGGGGATTTTTTTTAACTCAAACCTCAGCAGTCGGATGTGAAATCGGACGAAATTTCTGGGTTGGTGAGTGACTCTCCTGAGAATTCGATGTTAGGTGAGTCAGATTCGATGTTGTTGACTTCAACTTGAAATTACAAAACCGTAAAACGAAAGAATTTATAAAAAGCAACAAATTATTATAATGGATTACAGGATTTCTCGTGGGATTTCACCGCAATTTCACCGGATTTTTTCCAATGCAATGAAAAAGTCCGTCGTGGTGGACGATAACAACTGTAAACAACAACAACACCACCACCACCAACAACAATAACTGCCGCCTGACAAACTAAACTTTTCATAAAAAAGAGAATCAATAGAACAGACAAGAAAATTAAAGTGAAAAGTTGCAGTCTTTCACACAGCAGCAGCATCATCATCAACAACCAAGTTGAAAAAACTTACGGAATCTTTAATTAAACAAAAAATACAAACAAAACCAAGGGTATCAACTGAAGCACGATAAAGTGGCAACTTTACAGCCGGCCAGCAGCAGCAGCAACTTGATAGCCATTATAAGCAACAGCAAGAGCAACAACAAAGCGATGCGGATATAATTGTTGCTCCAAAAAGGATGCAGATCTTGAAAATGAAGCTAACTATGAAGTCAGTAGAGAAACAAACAAGAAAACTGCAGAAAGAAGCGCACGGATTCAACAGGCAACACAAGACAGCAGGCAGCAACAAGAAGGCGGCGGTGACAGCAGCAGCAGCAGCAGCAGCAGCAACAGCAACAGCAGAAGCTGCAGCAACGCCAACTAAGGTTGAGGTTGCAGCAGCTAATCATGCTAATCTAACAGCATGAAATGCAGTTCAGGTTCTGCAGGAATAGAAGAAGTTGTTGTTGTCAGGCAGAATTCACGAGTGAAATTTTAGAAAATAACATAAGAAATACAAATTCAATAAAATAAAAGGAATTCGAATGAAAAAAATTTGGCGTATTGAAATATATAGAAGAAAATTGAAATAAACTGAAAATATATAAAATATAATAAAATATAAAATATTATAAAAAATGTTAATGTTCTAATATCCATAGAACAACAACAACAATGAGAGCAACAAAACATCTTGACAGCATCTTGCATCGTAAATGAGCAAAACTTCATCTTACGAATTCTTTTCGTAATTTTGTGGAATTATGGAAATTTCTCTGTGAGTGGCTGTTGAACGTTAATTTTTGTGGTTATTGAAATCGAAGAATTATTACTGCTGGTTAATTTTCGGTTGGGTTTCTCTTGTTACTTCGTTAACTCGCACGCTTCAGAGTACAAATGATGTTTCCATGACTCTTCAAAGTTAAATCAATATAACGAGGTATTGTTGTGGTTTCAAGCCAGGGTTGCCATCATCTTTCGTTTACTTTCTGTACTTAATAAATAAAAATGTGAATACTTAGGTTCCGAAATCATCAGTTGGCATACTTAAATTAATTTTGAAAGCGAAAACCAATAATAACCTCAAAATTAATTTCTAAAATTGAAAACATTTTGCAAATGATTATTATGACCTTCCAAGGTTCAGGTCACTACCATCACAAGCTCAACATCGACAGCTTATCGGGCAGATGCATGAAATATCTGTACGGTTTCTGTGCGACTCAAATTGTTGAAACCTCCCGAAGATCAACTCAGCTATTTTCAGTGATGGAAGCTATTTACTGGAGTTATTAATACCAAGTGGATTTTTTGGCCGCAGTATGTCATGAACGGAAATGGTGAACAACATCATCTCATGCATGTCATGGCATCTTCTGATTTCATCATGCGATACAAGTTTTAAAGTGCATCACCACTCGATTGCTAACCATTGATTTCTGTCCCAAAAAGAGTGTCAAGTTTATTTATTTCTTGCGGTTTAAGCAGAAAATCTTAGTTAATTTTTGCAATAACTGGAAAATTCATTGGACAACTATTAATATTTAAGCTTTCATGGTTTAAATTTAGTTTAACCAATTATAGTACCTGAAACTACTAAAAACCTCAATTTAAATTTCGTGTAAACTTATTTAGATTATGCTTAGTTAGTTAGTTAGTTTTAGAAGAAATATTGGCTACACTATGTGGCAAAATATTCGATCTAATATTTTGAAAAATATTAAGCTTTTCAAAGGAATAAAAACTTAAAATACTTTCGATCCAAGAATTCCTCCTTCACTGAGTTGTAGGTATCTGCATTCTAAACTTTACGGTGAACAAAACGAATCAGACGTTCATTCATCTCACGCAGCCAAACAAAGGAAGGAAAAAGAGCAGCAAAATAAAATATTTACTTGTTTGCTTTTATGCAAATCGTAAAATGTAATGGTCAGAATTTCTTTTTATTTGCAGCGTATGAGACAGCAAGCTGATATCGAGTAGAAACTCGTAGGAATGTCAGCTGGAGTGCGCGCAGATGCGTTGCAATTTGGCAGATACGACGCGGAGAATGGAGAGAATTCCAGTCACGAATTCAACTTGTCAGTTCAAGATCCGTACATATATACACAACATACACACACACACACAACATACACACACACACAACATACACACTCGCAATAAATTCAGATATATTTACTTATATCTACTTTTATATGTATAGAAATCAGAAACTAAGGGAAAAGAGAGAAAATACTTTTAACCCGAAAAAGTTAGAATTCCTACGTTGAGTGCGATAAGTACACAAGAGAGAGAGAGAGAGAGAGAGAGAGAGATTCTCATATGAGATCCGAAAAACTCTATTTCTTTCTTGTTCTCTTCAATACGGAGAATTTGTTTACAAGTGAATAAGAAAAGTTCTAGAAAAATCGGACGTCATATTGACGGGAATCCGAAAAAATAGAATCAGGAAAACGGGAATTAGGAAACACGGGAATTAGGAAAAACGGGAATTAGGAAAAACGGATCTCACAGCCAAGCAATCGAAAGTCAAACAAAAACCAGTTGCTAGAATTCATTTCAATGCTTCATTACTTCACTATTTCCCTACCATCATAGAATTTCAAGCATGATAATGGCAAACGAGTTGAATTATCGAACCCGCAGGCCAACTGATAGGCAGGCAGGCAGTAATGAACTCGGCCAATAAACACCGAGACTTGTTTGTTCAGAGTGGTAACAAAGTGGGTTCCGTCTGGATGGCAACAAAAGGCTCCGTGAAAAAGGCAGCATGTGACGCATGGCTGACAGATTGATGATGGATTATCATTAGTGGTGAGTGCAGGTGCGAGTTATTTGGTGCAGGATTAGATGAGCATTGATGAGGAACAGATGAAATCATTACATTCAAAAGTGATGCACTGTTTTCAACGAGTGCAATACGAGGGAGTGACAAAGGTTGCCTCGAACTGCCAGAACTTCAAGTAATCCAAGGAATTGAAATATAAAAATAAATCCGGTTACCGAAGAAATAAATCCGAAATATGAATAAATCCGGTAAAAATGAAGGTTTCTTCGGAAGAATTAAATTGTCAACTATTCGATGAGGAGAAAAAATGAAGGTTTCTTCGGTCCTCTTTAATTTGCAGATTATTTTTTCGAATTACACATATTTACACGATTTCTGATCTTGATGGCTTCATCTAGAGATCCCACTAGACAAAATAGAGGAATAACTCAGAAAATAGGGCTGGTGAGGTGTATTAACTAAGTTTAAGTGTATTAAATTCAATTTTGCTGTAAATCATATCTTGAAAATTAGAATACTTTGCAACTTTTCAACTCCATTCAAGTTATTAACGCGTTAAGGCTCCTGGCAACTACTTGTTTTTTTTTGCAAATACAAAAATTAATTAATTTTGTTGCCAGTGAACGAGTTGCTTCGCTAGCAACCTTTTATAGCCGGTCAACTTACCTCGTATTCTCCGATGTATCTGCTGCTAAGTTGCGCGTGCCTTTTATGAAAAGTGAAAATCTGGTTTGTCAACCGCAGTTACAGTTAATCCATTAATTAAGCAAAAACTTGCACACTAACATGCACATTAAAAATCGTTTTATGTCGTACACTGACGTAGATTTTGTTTTAACTTGAAAATGCTTTTCAACTTGCGGCTTGAAAGTAATACACGGGATTTTAACTAAAATTACGTTTCTAAAATTTATTAAAAGTTTAATTTTTTTATTTTTGTTTTTTTAATAGAAAAAGTTCTCCTTTAATTGTTTTGCTGTTGCTGTTGTTTATTTAATTCGAAGCGTATTTCATGCTCGCGCCTCGAATTCCGTGCAAATAAATTTGCTTGCTCACTGAAAAGTGTGAAAAGTGTGAAAAGTAAACCGAATGGTATCGAAATACGAAAGAAGCTAAAAGAGCAAAATGAATTTATTAGATAAAAAATATAAAAACGAAACTTGCTCGTTAGTTGGACTTTTTTATTAATACTATTTCTGTTTTTTTTTTGTTTGCTTGGCATTTAAGCCGGTTTCAGTGTCGCAGCTTTATTTGTATCCGGTTTAGTTTAGGTTGTCGTTAAATCTACAAATTAATTCAACTGCAGTAAAAAATATTCATATTTTTTAAATGAAAGAAGTTTTGAGAAAATAAAGGTTAAAAGAAGTGAAAGAAGTGGAAATCTAAATTGACGTCAATAAGATTCAATATATTGTATTATTGAAATATTCTGAAGAATGTTAGATAATTAAATTGGAAAACTTTATTAAATTTATTCAGTTTTTACTTCTAAAATAAATTGTTTCTTTAGCTTAACTTAAAATTGCAAACTTTAACTGTCACTAGATAACATTAAAAGGAGAAAAACAATTGTTTCCTGCCACAATACATCAAAAAAAGAATATATAAATAAATAATTTATAACTCAGAAAGAAGATTGTTAAGCTGAAGGCTTGAAAATGAATTTTTGAGTTATCAGTTGCATATTGCGAAGAATTAAATTGTCAGCTATTATTAAATTGATGATTTAAACTAATTTAAACGAGTCTAATATAAGTTAAAACGTGTTTCGCTTCACAAACAAAATTTTAAAGTCTCTTTAATGCTCTCAAAAGCAACAAAATGCGTGCAGCCGCACGTACAAACCGCTTAATTAACAAAAAAAGGACTGAAAATACTTTGTCAACGACTGACTACGTTGCAAATAATAAAATCTAAACTAACCGCAATTTATTTGAAAGGTAGCAACACGCAGTGCTGAGTGAAACAAATTTTTATCTGCAGTCTACAAATGAATTTTATGGATATTGGAAGCGGCAAACCAGCACAGACTTCATTGAATCGACTCAGGAGGTGACGCTGAGCACGAATGTATATACTTTTCTATATCTACCACGCCTCCTTTAACGCGTTACAAATGGAAGAACAAAGTGAAGAATATCCCTTCGGCTGTAGGGTAAAAAATGAAAACAGAAAGGAAAATTTGTGAAAAGTTAAAAATTCCGAGAAACAACACGTGAACTGCAAATCAAACTAAAACGCAAACAGAAACAAACGAGAAAGTAAAGCATGCTCTCTCTCTCTCTGTCCTCTTCTGTTCAGCGCTACAATTCTCGTAACGGTGGAGAGAGTGGAGCAGAAAGGTGGTGCTGGTAGCCTAGCGCACCAGACGCGTTGCATCGGTGGCTGCTGCCAAGTACGAGTTCGTGCACTTCGCAAGCCGCCTCACATTTTCATTGATTTTTAACAGAAAATGCAAGAAGCATAAAAATTTAGATTGCGTGAAATATTAGTGAATTCCAAGAAAATTCTAAAGTGGTAAAAGAAAAAGTTGTAGTGATGCAGTTAGAAACGGTAAAATTTATCGATAACGCGTTAAAGAGAATCAACATTGTGACGGAAGCATTTTTCAACGAAGATCAGCTGAGCTGTAATCACAACGACGAGCGAGTGTCAAGGACTGACAAACTAAGTGAATAAATGGGAAAAATAATTCAATGAAGGCAGTAAAAAGGGAAGCACTATGTTAACGGTACTGTGATTAGAATAAGTTTAAGGCAAAGAAAAGAGTGAACGAAAAAAAAACACCTCACATAATCAACAAAATAAAGAAAAAGCAAACCACAGATTGACACAAAAGAAACGTGCGAGCGCACAGGTGCAGATACACTTGTCAGCTGTCAGTTCAGCTAAACAAAACATGCGACGAGTATTTCTCCACTGCACTATTTCGGCTACATTAAACTACGCAAACAACAGCAGCAACAAACGGTAACAGTAATTTGTACAAACATACAGCAAATTAGGCTCTGTAAAGTTATCGCTCTCCGATGTAATCTTATTGTGTCTCTCTCACTCTCTTGAAGGCTTTACATGAACTTGACATTTACCGCTATTTTGTTCGCCGCACTTCGAATTTAACAACACTTTTCTGCTTGTTATACAAAATTTATATACCCGGTTTACTTCGTTTTTTCGTGTAATTAATTTTAATAATTTATTTAGTTTTTATTTTCTTAACTAATTTCTCCCACACTGCGATAAATTCAAGTTAGAACACGCCCTTGAACGAAAACTACAACCAACACAGCTAACGGCGAAACGAAGACTGTTTTTAAGGTAAGAACGGTTGGTTATGTTTTTGGCTTTAATTGCAGAAGGTAGAGCAGCGCGTGCAACGCGTCGTGCACAGCAGTTGGAAGTTGAAAGCCAACATGCGTTCGCAGAAAACATGTTTGATGCCAGCACACCTCAGACTGGTGTGAGCCTGTTATTGCTAGCAACAAATAATGCTAGCAACAATGTTGATATGCTAGAATGTTGCTACGGTTGATGACTGGCTGGCGACACAACAACAAATAAATGGAATTTGTTGTTAGCGACTGTCTATAGTCGCCGTTTTTTTTTATTATATTATTTTTTATATTATTATTTCATATTTATTATTTTATTATTATTACGTTATTATATTATATCTTTATATTATATATAGAATTTTATATATAGAATTATAGAGTTTTTATTAATTTTTAAATATGTAAAAATGTATAATAAAATTTTTATATGTATATAATTTTTCTTCTATATTACTAAAGTGAATAAATTAACAAGACTACATGACTATAGAGTGCTACACAGCTAATTTAAATAACTAAAAAATAAAACTCAATCTGTAATCGCTGCAGAAGACCAAAATTCCATAGCTGATTGGGGTCATTAAACCTTCAAGCCAAACGATTCTTTAACATATCTGTGTTTTTCACAAAAAACCTATTAATTTTGAATTGATTAGTTATCTGATTTCTTGCAGTTTTGTTGTTATTGTACGTTTTTTCAAAATCATTCTTCCACAGGTAAATTATTGCCTTCGTCTTAATTAGTCGCTTATCAGCTCATTAAAACGAGGGGCGACTATCTTCGCAACGACTGCCATTATTTCTTCAAAACTCCAGTTATCGGTCACATCTAATGTGATTGTGTTTTATTATGGATTTTTGCAATGATTTTACGAATCATTTATTCCTGCAAGTTAATTGTCAGTATTTGTGGTTATGTTTGCTCATCGTTATGTTTTCTTGCCGTTTGCGTCAGAGTCCGAAATCACGATTACAGTGGAACGAATGTTGCCATTTGTCACCTCTTCCCAAAACCTCTCTTAACCAATAATCCTTATAAACTTCTTTATATGCGTATTGATTTCACCTACCTTCCACTGGCTGAACTTACGGTTTTAAGAACCCTCAAGAGTTTCAGGAAACCACAAGTTGCTTTTAGCTAATTTGATTTCAAAAGATCTGAGAAGGATGTGGAGAGAGAGAGAATATGAGGTGAGTCGAAATGAACCACGGCATTGCCAGGTGTCTTTAGACAAATAACATCAAATCGAATATGATTGGGAAGAAAATCCTTAATATTCTACACTACACCACCCACTATTGATTTGTCACAATATCCACAATATCTACACCCAACAACTGTGAGTAGCATGACAATGGGAAGCAAATAAATCAATAACGCTGTGTTAAGCATGTTTTTCTGAGTGCATCTTGTCACAAAACTGTCCTCAGATCTTCAACAATTTATAAATTTTAAAATCATATGTCGTTATAAAATACTTGACCACGTGTCTTACTTTTTCTTTCAAACAAATAATTAAATTACTTTGTTGACTTATATTTTTCGAAGAAACTAAATCGATTTCTAGCGATTTTATAAGTAGCGGCGCCTCCTACTTCAAGATTTAAATCCCTATTTTTTCTACCTCACTAATTCAGTTCCATGCTGAATAAGATTTATTCTTTCTCTCATCCTTACACATCCTTAAAACAGACACAATAAAATGATGGCACAACTTCAAGGATTGATTACATTTTTCAATCACTAAACATCATTTCAATCACAACAATCACAGAGTAAAGAAAACTTCTGCAGGGATCATGAGTGATGAAGTGTGTGCTATTTTTATTTTGCAGCAAGTCTTCCCAGTGGCCGTGGAAGCCCTCCTGAAAAGTGTAGGGTGTCACATCTTATCACGAACAAGACGGACACTTTTGCTTTTTGTATGCATGCGTACGTGACTGCCACTCAGTGGTTGGATGGCAGGGAAATCGCTGATCACAGATGCGAGACTCCACTTAGCAAAGTCCATGCGGTAGGAAGAAGTTAGCTGTACGCTGATGTGTGGGAGAGGGGCGGCGAAGTACTGCTGCGACGTGTGGGAGAAGGAATACTACGACGAGGAATACTAAATGAAGGACTGCGAGTAGTGCTGTCAGAAAGATGATGCAGGGAGAACTACGAGAAACACTGAAAGATGCTTTGCTAGGAGTTAAAAAGTGCTTTCATTTTCAGAACGGATTAACTTAGCAGTTGCTTTGATACCATTTACTTGCTTAATGGACTCGAAACTTATGCAAAACTTTTCAAAAAATCTTTTTTCATTTTGGTATTCCGCTTCGGTGATTGAAATACAAAAAAAAATTAATTTCTGATTAAATTTCTATGTTAAGAAAGACTTGGCAGTTGCTACAAAATTATTTATTAGCTTAGTAAGTCTTTAAATTAGGGAAATGCTTTGAAAACCACGTTTTTGTCCATCTCAAACTTGACGTTAGTGAGTGACATCCATAATTTTCTAGTAAGATAGGACATCCTGGTCATTCTGACAAAACTCAAGAAACCTCCAATCTTAATTTATTGAAAGCGTCAACCGAGCTTCACAGGTTCTCAGGCGTACAGATTTTACGCCCAACCAACGTGACCACAACGTAATGAACGTTGTATCGCCGAGTTTTCGAGAGAATGTGAGTGTTCCTTCCGTAGGCCAACAAAAGCTGATATCCTGTCGCCCACACCTGGCGAATTTAATTTTATCGAGCAGTCCAGGCAAGCTTAAGACCAGATTTATGCACCACATAAAAGCAGCAGTCAACCAGCCAAGTCAATATAAATTCAGGCTCATATGAGGCCTATTGGCCCATTGGTCCCACCACCATTGTTGGCACACATGAAGCGTGCTGGTTCTCCAGCCGTGGAATTTATGGATGGCCTGCTGGCTCATTGCGACCTCGTTATTAATTGGATTTCATGGTGTTCACAAATTAATTTCTGGGAAGAATTTTGTGTAAAGCGCGGAGGGGAGAGGGAATATAATAGCGTCATGTGTGCGAGATGCGTTCGATGACTGACGGTTTTCGCTACCAGAGAGCCGTCTTAATTATTTAGTGGTGTAGGTAACAAATTTTATAGCTCAACTTATTGATCTTCTCAATGGAGTGGAGTAAGTTAGAGATTTTTTTTAGAAACTAAAGTAAATTAGAAATTTCCACAAGGAAATTTTAATTATTTATTAAATTTTAGTGTTATCTAAAAATTCATGGAATTAATAAGAAATGCCTTTTTATAGCTCATTAAAACTTTATTATGCAAGTTAATTTTGCAACAAATCCTTAAGGATTAAAATTAAATGCAACTTTATGTGGAAACACGCTTCATTCTCAATTTCAAGTGTTTCCGTGGCGAAATTTACGTGCGACCTTAGATGTTGTTCTTCTCTAGGTAGCCGGTGCACACAACTCACCGAAGCACGCCAGTTAATTAAGTCATAACCAGGCAGGAACAGACCCTCCGGAATCATCCTCCCTCACAAACACGACCCTTCCTCTACACTGCTGTGAGGTGAACTTATGCGTTATAAATTAATTTCAACTGAAGCATTACAAGAGTTCCGAAAGGGCCGCGTCATTGTTGAGGGTGAGGGGTCCAATTTATTTTCTTGTAGAGATATAAGCGGGAAAGGAAATAATTTAATGAGAATTTTCCTTAAATTCCCTTCAAATATAAAACACCTTTAAATTCAACGATTTCGAATGAATTTCCCTGATTATATTTTCTATTCGTACCTTCAAAAATCTTTATTTATTTCTTATCTCTGTAATTAAATACTTCTGCGTTTTCTTAAAAGCGCCCTAAGTGAGAAAAAAGACTCCGCTCCTGTTCCTGTTGAGAGCACTTTTGGAAACTAATATTAAACTTTCCCAACTCACTCTTGCTTTTCCGACAAATTCGGATTCCTAGCAGTGAAAAGTCGAACTTTTTTTTTAAACAAAAGAAGAGCTTCGGAAGTAGCTGTCAGAAGTGTTAAAATAGCAATTAAGCACTTGCAGTCATGAAAGATACCACGGAAGATATTGTAACACGAGAGCGTGTTAGCAAGACTTCACGGAGGTCAAAGAGCATTCTTAATTGAAAAGTTATTTCTTACTTTACACAGTATTATTACACATACATATAATATAACAATTATTTTCCTAAAAAACAAACTCTTTTTTATATAAAAATAACTCTTTGAGTCGTATTGCCACCAGACACTGCTTAAAAATTACGTAATTTTTACCATGAGCACCTTTTTCAATGCACACATTTCGCGGCAAGTTGTTGATGATCATTAAAACGACATCTGCCTCATAACAACAAAAAGTGATTGTTACACCACGCGCAACAACATTACAATATTTCGTGCCTGAATCTTCTCTGTGGTTTTCCGTTTTTTCCTCCTTTTGCTCTCTCATGCTTTTAATGGTTTTGTCGAGAAAGATCATCTTATATAAACCAAGTTAACAGCTGTAAAACAAAAAATGCAAGAAATAAAATGATGCTGCATGCTTGTAATGATGGCACTCGTTGCGATGACTTGACTACGAAGCAGGTGATGCCAAAATAAGATTTTTCAAAAACTAAGAAAAGAGAAAGAAGAAGCTTAAGATGAAGACGGTCTAAATTTTAGGCAAGATGAGTGACTAATAGAAGAAAAATGTTGTAATCTTAAGAGAAATTAACTTGCATAAGAGAAGAGACGAAAAATACTTCGTTTAATTCAAACAAATTTCATCAAATAGTTCTATATAAAACTATCTTGAAAATAAGTTACAACACTTGAATGCTTAATCAATACAAACTTGAGATTTTATCTTAACTACGAAGTACAGAAAATAGGAAAAAACCCAAAGACGTCTCCTCGGATCCTTAAGGTCTTCTAAAAGTTGTGAGCATGTTACTGCAGTGTTGTACTGTGCTGAGTTACATCCCTGTCTTTATCTGCAAGTATGTTTTAATCTGTGAAATAGTTTTTGTTTTTCTACAATTATTTTTCTTGTTTTTACAGCATTGCGACGTTTTAAATGCTCCTTCAGCATTTGTTTCGTCTCGATGCATTGAGAAAGTGAAAATCGCCTGGCCTCGTTGGACGATGGGTTGCGATTGCTTGTTGAAGACAATCAAAACCAGAAATTGAACAAGGAAGCCTTGCACTCAGGCAAAGGATGTCAGTATTTTCTTTACCACACAAACAACACTGACTTGATGTTTGCTGTTCGGCCTGCTTTCTGCGTCCTTGCGTAAAATGTTTCCAAAAATTTACGAGTGCCAATTTAAACTCGGTGAGGTTCGATGCTTTCCTTTCATTTTGCCGATGCACACCTTGATTTGCATGCATTCTTCGTTTTCACATCGACAGGACTCCGAGACTCTGATGATATTCACAGCACTCGAAGCCACACACTCGATTAGCACCACAGGTGACGCCTCTTTGTAGTCATCCGTAAAGTCAACCCTGTGAGTCCTGTCGCTCCATGAGAGACTCGGTCCTTCCGCTTGATTTGCTTACTCACCTGCTTGTCGCTTTCGTTTCTCTGCTGAATAATTTACGCCGAGTGCTAAATTTGGCAATGGGAAACAAGGTCGCAAAAGGGGGAGGAGGAGAGGAAGTAACTTTACACAGAAGCGAAATTTTAGACTAGAGGCGAGCCGTATAAACTCCTTCATAATCATCTAATTGAATTGTCTATCAAAGAATTGCTCTTTTCTAATTTTCAGTACAATTTTTTACCATTATAAAAATTTCCGAGAAGAAATTCAAGGATATCAGGATCTATATGTTTCTGCTACATCCGATTTTTTACCCTTTACCTAGGTTTGGAATGTCGTCACCTGCAACAATATCGTTTTTACACTCGACACTGCATGCTTTCGTGTTCGTAGTTATTCACGTCATAAATTTTCACGACTCAAAGGTCTCCGGAAGCGCAAAAATTGGCCAAAGCCGGGATCCTCCGAGCAGATGTTGCTAAAACACCAGATACTCCATGATAGACATGGTGTGTGTGTGCTTCCACTGCCAGCGGGTTGTAGTTGTTGCCGGCATCGTTGTCGCTGCTTCAGTGGCAGCATTGGCAACTCAAGGCATTTAACAACACTTTGAATGCAGCTGTTCATTCAAATTGGTCGTTTGTGAACGTGAGTGTGTTCTCCTTCCTGTGGAGCTCGTTCGCCTCCCAAACCCACTCCGCAAGCTATCAGGCGCGCATCCGGAGTACCGCACTACCAACGACCATCGCGTTTCGCTACGGTTGCGCGGTGTATCCACGCTGCTCGCAGCAATTTTAGCGACATGAACGTGTTTTCCTTATCGTTTGAAGGAATCCAAGCGTAGAATGCAATCTTCGGTTTTGGGTTTGCTTCTGCGGGCGGGAAATTCGGGGTTTTTGGCAGCAGAAAACAGCTCATCTCCTCGAAAATTAAGATGAAGAATTTTTCCCGCACTGTAAATAGAAACCAAATTTAGAGAAATTTCAGTTCCATCGCAAATTCTATCGCGCTTCTCTACAATGCATTTCCAAGCATTTCTACTCTTGTGAGACTAAATCATTATTAGCATCAGATTACCATAAAATCCATCCCTTTACTGTCCATCCCTTTTGCGTCCTCCCTCACCACACTGATCGACCCAACGCTTTGAAATGAAATCAGACGCGCGAGCATTCATTCGTTTCGTGTAGTTTACACTTTTAAGTGTGTAAATCTCGATGGACACGTCGGAGACAAGTTATGCAGCGGGCGATTGCGGCGCGAATGTGGTGGTAATCGTCGGGTGGCATCACCGCAGATGCCGTGTCCCATTGTGGCCATAAATAACCCGAGTCTGGCGCAACAACTGATGGTGCCACTCGAGTGAGGCGGCAAAGCGAGAGTGCCATCCATATGTAGAGAACAATCGCTGGCAAAGGAACAGCGGTGGACAGTTGCACTTAAGCCGCCAGCCGCCGGCCGCCGGTTCCCTCATCCCTCATGCCCTCCCTTCACACATTAACAAATGCGGTCCACTCTGCAAATGCGTCTTCTGCAGCCGACGTGGAAATTGATTACTTTGCTGGCCCGATTTGGTGGTAGTGTGCGCCTGGTTTTCATGTTGTGATCGTTGTAGGCAGAAAATTGGACATGTTCCGGCTCCGACCGCGTGACCGCATTTGGCCGATTGACGAACTGACGCCAGAGGACAGCAGCTTTGTGAGGGACATTTTTAGTGAGCAACCCGATTTTATGCCCTCAGAATTCGTCCCATAATGATATTCTCCACTGAAAAATCCCTATCGATCCGGAGGTGAGGATTTGACCTCGAATTCGATACCTCAACATGGTATCAAATTGTGTCTCTGCCTCAGTGGAACTCCAAAGAAATCACGAAAGTTGAGAGCGCCACAATTGGTTGAAACCTCGTTCTTTCTGTTAAGGTGGCTTCCCAGATTTCAATAATGTTCACTGCTTCATTAATTTTACTGCATTGGGAGGCAATTAAGGCATATTACACAACTTTCCATGTACTCCCTGGGGAGCAGACGGTGCAATTAACCCAACTTCAGCGACATGTAAGCAACATGCAACACAATCCTGGCTGCGCCACGGGCAATGGGATGGAAAGGTGAAGTACCGTGGCATGGATATGACGATGACATACACGTCCTGACGTGAAGGCAGATGTGCGCAGGGATGTGGATAAGGATGAGAACTTGGACGATGCGAATTCAAGCGTAGCGAATGTACTGCAGTGAGCTGGGATGCCACAAAATTTTACATTAGTTAGGAAAGTTACAATAGTTAGGTAAGGAGAATGATAAATATATAAACACTGCGCAAGAAAATACAAACATTAAACAAATATCGTAATAAAAAACAAAACTTGACAGCCCTTTTACAACTTATCGTAAATGTAATTTTTGCGAAATCACATTTTCCAATTAAAAATTTCTCATTAAAAACACTGCGAGTTCTATCTGATGCAACACAGTTTAATTAATTCAGAAATAAAGAAGGAAGAAAGTGAAACCCCTGACAGAAGTGTCAGTTGCCTGTCGGCATTTTGCGGAAGTGATTCGTACGGTTCAACGTTAACGCAGCAGACGTGACAAAATTAAACGTGACGCATGCAAGACTGCGGTGAAATCTGACAAACCGACTTGCCAAGCAACTCATTCGGTCCAGTAGATTCAGTGAGTCAGTAGATTCAGTGAGCCAGTGAACGAGTTACAAGGGAATTTTTCTGGCAGCTTCAAAGAGTAGAGGGAAACTGGAAGAGGAGGACACAATGCGGAGTCCAAGGATGGACAATTAATTAAACAAACCAGACACGTTCGCAGCTGTCAACGTCGGATGATGAGGAATTGAGTGCGACAACAAGGACTGAAGTGGACAGAAAAGGACACAAGAGGTCCGACCGATCCACAAATTAAACTTACTGAATCCAATTATTTCACATATTCACGACTTTAATTTGATTAACTTCAAACTTTATGGATCCACTGTAGCCACGCGTAACCACTCCAGATACTTTGGGAATTTCCGGAAAAGCCGAAAAACCCAACCACGCGACATGGTATTGCGGTCAACCTGTCTAGACTGCTGAAAAGTCTGGGGTGGAAAATGAAAATTTCAGTATATTGCAGACCAACTGAATGCGATTTCAGATGTTTAAAGTTTGTTTCTCTTTTCGGTCTAAAAATACAGTATAAATCTTGAATTTTATTTGAATTGGCTGCGTTACGCATGAATTTGCATAGACAACTACTGTCACTGCTACTCTTGGTATTTCATTCCACTCCCTCCCTCACCTCCTCATACAACCAACCTTGACAGGTTTCGCAGCCACAGCGAACACCTTGTGGGTCTTGTATTTCTGCGGCTGCTGGTGTCGCATTTGCATAATGATTTCATTTCTCAAAACCACGCCTCACCGAACCTCCTCCACTTGACCCTGTTTACCGCCGACAAGTGGTCGCAGTATGGCTGGATCCACTTCTCCACTCCACTAAATACTTGTATCTAAATATCTGTATCTGTGAGATCAGCGCTGAAGAAAATATGCGATTCTGCAAGGCTGCGAATGAATACTTGTCCACCGCCCTCTTTTCCTACCAACTACTCGTCCTTCCACTTTCAAATGCATACTTTAGTAGACACTTTTCTGTATTTTATATCACTTAGTTGCAAATATTGCCTAAATGTGTGCTAAAATAATGCAAATATGAGTTTTCGTTTTATGGTTTAATTTTATTTTATGAATTTTTTCTAACGACATGTTGTCCCTGATGTTCACTGCTTACAAATAATTGATGAGTAGCTCTGGGCTCTGCTAGGGTGAGTGTGTTAATTTATGGCAAATGAAAATTGATATCTTCTCACGTATTATCAGGACTGAGATATGAATCAACGAAGGTGAATCAATCTTAATATAAGCTTAAAGTAGAAAAGAAAATAAAAAGTAAGCACTTCTAATCTAAACAAGTTTTCTGCTATATAAATTTATATTTCGCCATCGGTGGACGTTATGGCGCTGGACTAACGAGTCAGCCATCTCGCCTTTGAAGTACACCACCAACTTACCGTACGTCGTTAATTAAATGTCTGAAGATGTAATGATGTGAAAAAACACAGCGATTTAGGCGTTGGATAAGGGCATCGGGCACCTCTCGACTCGCGTACAAGGGACGTGGATGCAATCTGGTGGCAGTGTTTATTTTTATGGCCGTCGGTGAAGGACGGTGGATGCCAGTGGGGTGCGTCAGACGCATGCAGATGTAAGATACCGAGACCATCCTATGTTGCATGCATGGGCGCATGCGGCATTTTTTCCTGATCCAGGAGGACTATAATATTCTCATATAAAAAATCAGTGAGAATTTCGGTTTTATTTATCAGTGAAAACATTTAATTATAAAGTAACCAAGTTATAGACATTCCCTTGGGGAGGCGGAAAAATTGTTCTCCTCCCTGCAACTCCCCTGGCAGCTTCAAGCAACTCGTGCCGCCAGAGGCCACAACAAAGCGTACTGGTGAGAGCTCACTGAAGTCTGCCTTGTCCCTCCTCCTCCTCACCGTGCTTGACCACACCCACATGCTGGGAAAGGGCGCAAAGGATGCACTCGCTTAATTTATTGTATTTAAAGTATTTGCTCTGCAGTACGCACGAGCATCTCATCCTCGTGAGCATCACCATCATCATCCGAGGCATGCTTTGCGTTGCAGTGCGTTCGTGCGGTTGCCTTGTGTCTGTTTGGATGAATGGCTGGTTGGCTGGTTGGCTGCTTGCCTGGCTAACTGGCTGGCTGTTTGGTTGTTTGGCTGTCTGGGAATCTGGCTGATGATCGCAGGAAGGTGTAATAAACAAGTGCGTGGCATGTCCAGTGTTGCTGAAAAATTGCCTCGCATGGCAGACGAATGAAGCGTCTGCAGGTCCTCCGCTGCGTGTGGAATGCGTAAAATTTTAAATTGCAGAAAATTCGATTTAAGTGTTTTTTCGTTCCTCTGATTAAATTGTGCAGAATCCGCAGAAGTTCCAGCGCCGTATTTGGAGTCCTGAAAAGGCGACACACGATCCGTCCACACGGAGTCTGCCGAGTCTGAAGTATGAAGTATTTGGAGGCAATAAAATAGGGAGGCAAGTAATAAAATTGTCTTCTTCACAGCAGCTGCATTCTGCTTTATTGTTTTTATGCTTGGCTATCCTGCGGCTGCCGCTCGGCGCTTCTCGCTCAAACGTATCTCACATTTATTGCGGCTCTTAACTTTATGATGGCTGCGCCGCCTCTTGGCCTGCTTTCAAGTGCGTAGTTAATTTTTAATTTCCGCTTTTTTATGTCGCATCATATCCTCTTCTATTACGGTTGCCCCATTTGAATTCCCGGCGGCGGACCACGATATGCATAACAATTAAGCTTAAACGACATCGTAATAATATTTTATTTAGTAGGGCTTGTTAAAAAAAGCAAAGAGAAATAGAAATCAGTGCAATTTCGAGAGTGAGAAACGGAACATCGCAGAAATCGAGCCTTAATTCAATGGATTGTTCCAAAAACCATATTTATTCATGTTATCGTCTTTACTGATAAATCGAAGGATAAAAATTACAGCCTGGTATTCGAGAAGAAAATAAGATCTTGTTTAAAATATGGTCTAGATCGGCAAGAAAGATCCGATCTCGATCATCGCTTCGACCCGAAAAAGGCTGCTCGATCCTCTTCTTGATAATCGTCCCGACCATGATAATCGACTCGTAGTGTAGAGGAAATGCGATCCTGATGCCGATTATCCTCTCTACTGACAGAAGCAATCACATTCTTTATTATCACCTCTAATTTGGAAGGAGATCGAGACCTGCATTCGGTATTGTTTGTGTCACTGAACAAAATTGTTTTACGCACTTTAAGCAGGCAATCGTGCGTAAAATTTTAATACGCGCGATTAACTTTTTTATAAATTACGAAATCTGTGGAGGAGTCACCGAGGAGAACGAAGCATACAATGAACTTGCAACATTTTGCGACAGCACGACAGCACCATACGTTGCCGACCTTTAATTAAACGACAAAAAATGTAATGGAGAGTAAAAGCAAAGATGGCGCAGAAGGATAAGGAGTAGCCAGCATATGGTAACTAAGGGACGCTAAAGCTGAGCTGGGCGGTCGGCTCTTTGTGGAGCAACATGAGGCAGCCAGAGGACGACTTGTTCCAGGTAAGAAGATATCTGAGGAAAAGGAAGAAGAGGAGGATGGGATGGCTATTTTTATCTTTGCTGGCTTCGCGTTTTTGCATCCAAGTTCATGTAATGCCTGACTTTCGCGTCGAGATACATTTAATTTATTGTCTCAAAAAAATGCTTCTTATCGATGATGCGACAAACAAATGAGGCTGCAGAGAAAAATGCGCGTGTGGCATGGAGCACAAAAATGTCTCGCTGCTGTGTGAGCAAATAAAAATTGAATTTCTCACCCCTGAAGTTGATTCATGTTTGTGCCTCTGAAGAATGTAGTTCTTACCAACAACATATCAAGAACATAAGAATGCAACAGCAATGCCACCACGGGCAACAGCAACATCTAAGAATCTAAGAGAATAAAATGCAGCGACAACAACTTCTCGACATTCGGAACAAGTGAATAAATAAGGAAGCCACACTTGCTGAGCTGCACAGGGGTAGGATTTCACTGTCGCTGGCGTTGTAAGGTGTTACATGCATCATGCCATCACGCAATCGACCCAAGTGAGTACAGGGGTATCAAAGTATCTGCAGAATTCTTAGGCTTATAAAGGCTTTTGGGAAGAAAACTAACAACTGAGGATATCCACCTTATTTTTCAGCATTTTATTGATTATATAGTATGTTTTACAAATGTTCTTTTTCAAATTTATATTGTACCTTTCCCCCCAAAAATTTTTAAATAAGCCACAACGAGTTGGTCCAAAATACCAAACTCTCTCTTTTGCTCTCTGACCCTCCAATTTTCAATATACATGCATATGAATAAATCAAACATATTTATACTGCCTGCGAATATTGAATTGAAGTATTTTATGCATTAGCATGCACATAAAAGCTCTTAAATATCATTGAAAGGATATAATATAACTTCCCTTCCCCCTCTTTTAATTGATATTATTATCTGCTAATAATTATTAAAAATTCTCTTGCTACGCGTTCATTTGATGCACGCAAAAACCGAAATTGAACCGAAATTATCTGATTTATAGATTATAAATTTTATAAATTATCTGTTATTTGTTATCAAAAGTTTGAATTTTGTCACCACAAAACATATCGCAAATTTCCCAACATCCTCTCCTGTCCTGGAATACCATATTCTTTCCGGCTTCTTCTTTTCAATTTTAATCTATGCTATTCTGTTCAACATTATTATCCCGCTCTATTTTATGCTATAAGGTGTTGAAACCTGAAGTGACATAAATTTTGCCAAACATGCGCTTATAAATAAATAAATACATACATATGTGCGAATTTATGTACAGCAAGTATGTATTTTTGAGGTTATTGTGACATTTCAAAAGTTAGGAAAGAGGGGGAAAAAAGTTCTTCTAAAATGTGGAGAAAATTTGTGATATAAAATGTGCTATTAAAGCAAAAAACGTAAAACAAAGCAAAATCTTTTCACCATAAATTTTCAGATTTAATAGATATATTGTAGAATTTTTTCCTACCCTAAAATATTGTAAGTCTGTAAAACAACTTTATTTTCCTAAATTCGTCACTGAAACTACCTTCCTATAATGTAAGTATTTTCTCATTAAATAGTATAATTTTGTTCTTGAAACGTGTCCGACTTTTTAGTAATTTTAATCAAAATTTGTTCATTGAAGAATCCCAGAAACCACATTATAATTTATTGAGGTCATTAAAGCCCTGCTGACACGCGGCTTTAGCGGATTTAATTTGACTGCACTGCAGTGAGATCGAAGTGTAATCAGGTAGCAATTTGTCAATTGAAATTTTAGTCTCTGCGCATGAAACGAGTACAAATTATGCGCTCAATATTAATTAGTGTGAAGTTGACGATGATAAAAGATGACGTGATGATGATTGTAATGATTACTGCAAATATAGAGGTAAAAATTATTACGTGGGTAATTATTATGTCTATTAAAAAGCGGATAAATTTTTTATTTTGAATTTATTTTCACTTTTCGTGCTTAAGTATGTTATTTAATAATTCAAAAAATTTCAGCTATTAATTTACCTGCTTTTGACTCTGACATTTAGTTCAGTTACCAGGGTATTTTCAAACCCAATATTCAGGGTGCCTTGCCCTTCTAGACGTACCAGAGTGAGGCAATCCTGAATTGCCAACTGAATTGAGAAAAACTTAGAATCTTTTCAACTTGGAGTTTATAGAAGTACATATATGAGCGAGGATATATGAGGAACACAAAGTTGAGTATTTGAGTACTCCTGCCTTCTGAGACTGTTGCTCCCTTCTGGGTCAAATGTAAAGAATTGCCTTCTCGGTTCTAATTTTTGTTTTAAAAGATCGAGCATCTCTTGGTCTTTTATTAAACTTTTATCATTTTCATCCAGAACTTGGATTTCATGGAAGTATATGAGCGAGAAAGCCAACACAAAGTTGAGTATTTGAGTACTCCTGCCTTCTGAGACTGTTGGCCCCCCATTTGGGTCAAATGTGAAGAATTGCCTTTTCGGTTCTAATTTTTGTTTTAAAAGATCGAGCATCTCTTGGTCTTTTATTAAACTTTTATCATTTTCATCCAGAACTTGGATTTCATGGAAGTATATGAGCGAGGAAGCCAACACAAAGTTGAGTATTTGAGTACTCCTGCCTTCTGAGACTGTTGCTCCCCTCTGGGTCAAATGTAAAGAATTGCCTTTTCGGTTCTAATTTTTGTTTTAAAAGATCGAGCATCTCTTAGTCTTTTATTAAACTTTTATCATTTTCATCCAGAACTTGGATTTCATGGAAGTATATGAGCGAGGAAGCCAACACAAAGTTGACACTCCTGCCTTCTGAGACTGTTGCTCCCCTCTGGGTCAAATGTGAAGAATTGCCTTTTCGGTTCTAATTTTTGTTTTAAAAGATCGAGCATCTCTTAGTCTTTTATTAAACTTTTATCATTTTCATCCAGAACTTGGATTTCATGGAAGTATATGAGCGAGGAAGCCAACACAAAGTTGACACTCCTGCCTTCTGAGACTGTTGCTCCCCTCTGGGTCAAATGTGAAGAATTGCCTTTTCGGTTCTAATTTTTGTTTTAAAAGATCGAGCATCTCTTAGTCTTTTATTAAACTTTTATCATTTTCATCCAGAACTTGGATTTCATGGAAGTATATGAGCGAGGAAGCCAACACAAAGTTGACACTCCTGCCTTCTGAGACTGTTGCTCCCCTCTGGGTCAAATGTGAAGAATTGCCTTTTCGGTTCTAATTTTTGTTTTAAAAGATCGAGCATCTCTTAGTCTTTTATTAAACTTTTATCATTTTCATCCAGAACTTGGATTTCATGGAAGTATATGAGCGAGAAAGCCAACACAAAGTTGAGTATTTGAGTACTCCTGCCTTCTGAGACTGTTGCTCCCCTCTGGGTCAAATGTAAAGAATTGCCTTTTCGGTTCTAATTTTTGTTTTAAAAGATCGAGCATCTCTTAGTCTTTTATTAAACTTTTATCATTTTCATCCAGAACTTGGATTTCATGGAAGTATATGAGCGAGGAAGCCAACACAAAGTTGACACTCCTGCCTTCTGAGACTGTTGCTCCCCTCTGGGTCAAATGTGAAGAATTGCCTTTTCGGTTCTAATTTTTGTTTTAAAAGATCGAGCATCTCTTAGTCTTTTATTAAACTTTTATCATTTTCATCCAGAACTTGGATTTCATGGAAGTATATGAGCGAGGAAGCCAACACAAAGTTGACACTCCTGCCTTCTGAGACTGTTGCTCCCCTCTGGGTCAAATGTGAAGAATTGCCTTTTCGGTTCTAATTTTTGTTTTAAAAGATCGAGCATCTCTTAGTCTTTTATTAAACTTTTATCATTTTCATCCAGAACTTGGATTTCATGGAAGTATATGAGCGAGGAAGCCAACACAAAGTTGACACTCCTGCCTTCTGAGACTGTTGCTCCCCTCTGGGTCAAATGTGAAGAATTGCCTTTTCGGTTCTAATTTTTGTTTTAAAAGATCGAGCATCTCTTAGTCTTTTATTAAACTTTTATCATTTTCATCCAGAACTTGGATTTCATGGAAGTATATGAGCGAGAAAGCCAACACAAAGTTGAGTATTTGAGTACTCCTGCCTTCTGAGACTGTTGCTCCCCTCTGGGTCAAATGTAAAGAATTGCCTTTTCGGTTCTAATTTTTGTTTTAAAAGATCGAGCATCTCTTAGTCTTTTATTAAACTTTTATCATTTTCATCCAGAACTTGGATTTCATGGAAGTATATGAGCGAGGAAGCCAACACAAAGTTGACACTCCTGCCTTCTGAGACTGTTGCTCCCCTCTGGGTCAAATGTGAAGAATTGCCTTTTCGGTTCTAATTTTTGTTTTAAAAGATCGAGCATCTCTTAGTCTTTTATTAAACTTTTATCATTTTCATCCAGAACTTGGATTTCATGGAAGTATATGAGCGAGGAAGCCAACACAAAGTTGACACTCCTGCCTTCTGAGACTGTTGCTCCCCTCTGGGTCAAATGTGAAGAATTGCCTTTTCGGTTCTAATTTTTGTTTTAAAAGATCGAGCATCTCTTAGTCTTTTATTAAACTTTTATCATTTTCATCCAGAACTTGGATTTCATGGAAGTATATGAGCGAGGAAGCCAACACAAAGTTGACACTCCTGCCTTCTGAGACTGTTGCTCCCCTCTGGGTCAAATGTAAAGAATTGCCTTTTCGGTTCTAATTTTTGTTTTAAAAGATCGAGCATCTCTTAGTCTTTTATTAAACTTTTATCATTTTCATCCAGAACTTGGATTTCATGGAAGTATATGAGCGAGGAAGCCAACACAAAGTTGACACTCCTGCCTTCTGAGACTGTTGCTCCCCTCTGGGTCAAATGTGAAGAATTGCCTTTTCGGTTCTAATTTTTGTTTTAAAAGATCGAGCATCTCTTAGTCTTTTATTAAACTTTTATCATTTTCATCCAGAACTTGGATTTCATGGAAGTATATGAGCGAGAAAGCCAACACAAAGTTGAGTATTTGAGTACTCCTGCCTTCTGAGACTGTTGCTCCCCTCTGGGTCAAATGTAAAGAATTGCCTTTTCGGTTCTAATTTTTGTTTTAAAAGATCGAGCATCTCTTAGTCTTTTATTAAACTTTTATCATTTTCATCCAGAACTTGGATTTCATGGAAGTATATGAGCGAGGAAGCCAACACAAAGTTGACACTCCTGCCTTCTGAGACTGTTGCTCCCCTCTGGGTCAAATGTGAAGAATTGCCTTTTCGGTTCTAATTTTTGTTTTAAAAGATCGAGCATCTCTTAGTCTTTTATTAAACTTTTATCATTTTCATCCAGAACTTGGATTTCATGGAAGTATATGAGCGAGAAAGCCAACACAAAGTTGAGTATTTGAGTACTCCTGCCTTCTGAGACTGTTGCTCCCCTCTGGGTCAAATGTGAAGAATTGCCTTTTCGGTTCTAATTTTTGTTTTAAAAGATCGAGCATCTCTTAGTCTTTTATTAAACTTTTATCATTTTCATCCAGAACTTGGATTTCATGGAAGTATATGAGCGAGGAAGCCAACACAAAGTTGACACTCCTGCCTTCTGAGACTGTTGCTCCCCTCTGGGTCAAATGTGAAGAATTGCCTTTTCGGTTCTAATTTTTGTTTTAAAAGATCGAGCATCTCTTAGTCTTTTATTAAACTTTTATCATTTTCATCCAGAACTTGGATTTCATGGAAGTATATGAGCGAGAAAGCCAACACAAAGTTGAGTATTTGAGTACTCCTGCCTTCTGAGACTGTTGCTCCCCTCTGGGTCAAATGTAAAGAATTGCCTTTTCGGTTCTAATTTTTGTTTTAAAAGATCGAGCATCTCTTAGTCTTTTATTAAACTTTTATCATTTTCATCCAGAACTTGGATTTCATGGAAGTATATGAGCGAGGAAGCCAACACAAAGTTGACACTCCTGCCTTCTGAGATTGTTGCTCCCCTCTGGGTCAAATGTGAAGAATTGCCTTTTCGGTTCTAATTTTTGTTTTAAAAGATCGAGCATCTCTTAGTCTTTTATTAAACTTTTATCATTTTCATCCAGAACTTGGATTTCATGGAAGTATATGAGCGAGGAAGCCAACACAAAGTTGACACTCCTGCCTTCTGAGACTGTTGCTCCCCTCTGGGTCAAATGTGAAGAATTGCCTTTTCGGTTCTAATTTTTGTTTTAAAAGATCGAGCATCTCTTAGTCTTTTATTAAACTTTTATCATTTTCATCCAGAACTTGGATTTCATGGAAGTATATGAGCGAGGAAGCCAACACAAAGTTGACACTCCTGCCTTCTGAGACTGTTGCTCCCCTCTGGGTCAAATGTGAAGAATTGCCTTTTCGGTTCTAATTTTTGTTTTAAAAGATCGAGCATCTCTTAGTCTTTTATTAAACTTTTATCATTTTCATCCAGAACTTGGATTTCATGGAAGTATATGAGCGAGAAAGCCAACACAAAGTTGAGTATTTGAGTACTCCTGCCTTCTGAGACTGTTGCTCCCCTCTGGGTCAAATGTAAAGAATTGCCTTTTCGGTTCTAATTTTTGTTTTAAAAGATCGAGCATCTCTTAGTCTTTTATTAAACTTTTATCATTTTCATACAGAACTTGGATTTCATGGAAGTATATGAGCGAGGAAGCCAACACAAAGTTGACACTCCTGCCTTCTGAGACTGTTGCTCCCCTCTGGGTCAAATGTGAAGAATTGCCTTTTCGGTTCTAATTTTTGTTTTAAAAGATCGAGCATCTCTTAGTCTTTTATTAAACTTTTATCATTTTCATCCAGAACTTGGATTTCATGGAAGTATATGAGCGAGGAAGCCAACACAAAGTTGACACTCCTGCCTTCTGAGACTGTTGCTCCCCTCTGGGTCAAATGTGAAGAATTGCCTTTTCGGTTCTAATTTTTGTTTTAAAAGATCGAGCATCTCTTAGTCTTTTATTAAACTTTTATCATTTTCATCCAGAACTTGGATTTCATGGAAGTATATGAGCGAGAAAGCCAACACAAAGTTGAGTATTTGAGTACTCCTGCCTTCTGAGACTGTTGCTCCCCTCTGGGTCAAATGTAAAGAATTGCCTTTTCGGTTCTAATTTTTGTTTTAAAAGATCGAGCATCTCTTAGTCTTTTATTAAACTTTTATCATTTTCATCCAGAACTTGGATTTCATGGAAGTATATGAGCGAGGAAGCCAACACAAAGTTGACACTCCTGCCTTCTGAGACTGTTGCTCCCCTCTGGGTCAAATGTGAAGAATTGCCTTTTCGGTTCTAATTTTTGTTTTAAAAGATCGAGCATCTCTTAGTCTTTTATTAAACTTTTATCATTTTCATCCAGAACTTGGATTTCATGGAAGTATATGAGCGAGAAAGCCAACACAAAGTTGAGTATTTGAGTACTCCTGCCTTCTGAGACTGTTGCTCCCCTCTGGGTCAAATGTAAAGAATTGCCTTTTCGGTTCTAATTTTTGTTTTAAAAGATCGAGCATCTCTTAGTCTTTTATTAAACTTTTATCATTTTCATCCAGAACTTGGATTTCATGGAAGTATATGAGCGAGGAAGCCAACACAAAGTTGACACTCCTGCCTTCTGAGACTGTTGCTCCCCTCTGGGTCAAATGTGAAGAATTGCCTTTTCGGTTCTAATTTTTGTTTTAAAAGATCGAGCATCTCTTAGTCTTTTATTAAACTTTTATCATTTTCATCCAGAACTTGGATTTCATGGAAGTATATGAGCGAGGAAGCCAACACAAAGTTGACACTCCTGCCTTCTGAGACTGTTGCTCCCCTCTGGGTCAAATGTGAAGAATTGCCTTTTCGGTTCTAATTTTTGTTTTAAAAGATCGAGCATCTCTTAGTCTTTTATTAAACTTTTATCATTTTCATCCAGAACTTGGATTTCATGGAAGTATATGAGCGAGGAAGCCAACACAAAGTTGACACTCCTGCCTTCTGAGACTGTTGCTCCCCTCTGGGTCAAATGTGAAGAATTGCCTTTTCGGTTCTAATTTTTGTTTTAAAAGATCGAGCATCTCTTAGTCTTTTATTAAACTTTTATCATTTTCATCCAGAACTTGGATTTCATGGAAGTATATGAGCGAGAAAGCCAACACAAAGTTGAGTATTTGAGTACTCCTGCCTTCTGAGACTGTTGCTCCCCTCTGGGTCAAATGTAAAGAATTGCCTTTTCGGTTCTAATTTTTGTTTTAAAAGATCGAGCATCTCTTAGTCTTTTATTAAACTTTTATCATTTTCATCCAGAACTTGGATTTCATGGAAGTATATGAGCGAGGAAGCCAACACAAAGTTGACACTCCTGCCTTCTGAGACTGTTGCTCCCCTCTGGGTCAAATGTGAAGAATTGCCTTTTCGGTTCTAATTTTTGTTTTAAAAGATCGAGCATCTCTTAGTCTTTTATTAAACTTTTATCATTTTCATCCAGAACTTGGATTTCATGGAAGTATATGAGCGAGAAAGCCAACACAAAGTTGAGTATTTGAGTACTCCTGCCTTCTGAGACTGTTGCTCCCCTCTGGGTCAAATGTAAAGAATTGCCTTTTCGGTTCTAATTTTTGTTTTAAAAGATCGAGCATCTCTTAGTCTTTTATTAAACTTTTATCATTTTCATCCAGAACTTGGATTTCATGGAAGTATATGAGCGAGGAAGCCAACACAAAGTTGACACTCCTGCCTTCTGAGACTGTTGCTCCCCTCTGGGTCAAATGTGAAGAATTGCCTTTTCGGTTCTAATTTTTGTTTTAAAAGATCGAGCATCTCTTAGTCTTTTATTAAACTTTTATCATTTTCATCCAGAACTTGGATTTCATGGAAGTATATGAGCGAGGAAGCCAACACAAAGTTGACACTCCTGCCTTCTGAGACTGTTGCTCCCCTCTGGGTCAAATGTGAAGAATTGCCTTTTCGGTTCTAATTTTTGTTTTAAAAGATCGAGCATCTCTTAGTCTTTTATTAAACTTTTATCATTTTCATCCAGAACTTGGATTTCATGGAAGTATATGAGCGAGAAAGCCAACACAAAGTTGAGTATTTGAGTACTCCTGCCTTCTGAGACTGTTGCTCCCCTCTGGGTCAAATGTAAAGAATTGCCTTTTCGGTTCTAATTTTTGTTTTAAAAGATCGAGCATCTCTTAGTCTTTTATTAAACTTTTATCATTTTCATCCAGAACTTGGATTTCATGGAAGTATATGAGCGAGGAAGCCAACACAAAGTTGACACTCCTGCCTTCTGAGACTGTTGCTCCCCTCTGGGTCAAATGTGAAGAATTGCCTTTTCGGTTCTAATTTTTGTTTTAAAAGATCGAGCATCTCTTAGTCTTTTATTAAACTTTTATCATTTTCATCCAGAACTTGGATTTCATGGAAGTATATGAGCGAGAAAGCCAACACAAAGTTGAGTATTTGAGTACTCCTGCCTTCTGAGACTGTTGCTCCCCTCTGGGTCAAATGTAAAGAATTGCCTTTTCGGTTCTAATTTTTGTTTTAAAAGATCGAGCATCTCTTAGTCTTTTATTAAACTTTTATCATTTTCATCCAGAACTTGGATTTCATGGAAGTATATGAGCGAGGAAGCCAACACAAAGTTGACACTCCTGCCTTCTGAGACTGTTGCTCCCCTCTGGGTCAAATGTGAAGAATTGCCTTTTCGGTTCTAATTTTTGTTTTAAAAGATCGAGCATCTCTTAGTCTTTTATTAAACTTTTATCATTTTCATCCAGAACTTGGATTTCATGGAAGTATATGAGCGAGAAAGCCAACACAAAGTTGAGTATTTGAGTACTCCTGCCTTCTGAGACTGTTGCTCCCCTCTGGGTCAAATGTAAAGAATTGCCTTTTCGGTTCTAATTTTTGTTTTAAAAGATCGAGCATCTCTTAGTCTTTTATTAAACTTTTATCATTTTCATCCAGAACTTGGATTTCATGGAAGTATATGAGCGAGGAAGCCAACACAAAGTTGACACTCCTGCCTTCTGAGACTGTTGCTCCCCTCTGGGTCAAATGTGAAGAATTGCCTTTTCGGTTCTAATTTTTGTTTTAAAAGATCGAGCATCTCTTAGTCTTTTATTAAACTTTTATCATTTTCATCCAGAACTTGGATTTCATGGAAGTATATGAGCGAGGAAGCCAACACAAAGTTGACACTCCTGCCTTCTGAGACTGTTGCTCCCCTCTGGGTCAAATGTGAAGAATTGCCTTTTCGGTTCTAATTTTTGTTTTAAAAGATCGAGCATCTCTTAGTCTTTTATTAAACTTTTATCATTTTCATCCAGAACTTGGATTTCATGGAAGTATATGAGCGAGAAAGCCAACACAAAGTTGAGTATTTGAGTACTCCTGCCTTCTGAGACTGTTGCTCCCCTCTGGGTCAAATGTAAAGAATTGCCTTTTCGGTTCTAATTTTTGTTTTAAAAGATCGAGCATCTCTTAGTCTTTTATTAAACTTTTATCATTTTCATCCAGAACTTGGATTTCATGGAAGTATATGAGCGAGGAAGCCAACACAAAGTTGACACTCCTGCCTTCTGAGACTGTTGCTCCCCTCTGGGTCAAATGTGAAGAATTGCCTTTTCGGTTCTAATTTTTGTTTTAAAAGATCGAGCATCTCTTAGTCTTTTATTAAACTTTTATCATTTTCATCCAGAACTTGGATTTCATGGAAGTATATGAGCGAGAAAGCCAACACAAAGTTGAGTATTTGAGTACTCCTGCCTTCTGAGACTGTTGCTCCCCTCTGGGTCAAATGTAAAGAATTGCCTTTTCGGTTCTAATTTTTGTTTTAAAAGATCGAGCATCTCTTAGTCTTTTATTAAACTTTTATCATTTTCATCCAGAACTTGGATTTCATGGAAGTATATGAGCGAGGAAGCCAACACAAAGTTGACACTCCTGCCTTCTGAGACTGTTGCTCCCCTCTGGGTCAAATGTGAAGAATTGCCTTTTCGGTTCTAATTTTTGTTTTAAAAGATCGAGCATCTCTTAGTCTTTTATTAAACTTTTATCATTTTCATCCAGAACTTGGATTTCATGGAAGTATATGAGCGAGGAAGCCAACACAAAGTTGACACTCCTGCCTTCTGAGACTGTTGCTCCCCTCTGGGTCAAATGTGAAGAATTGCCTTTTCGGTTCTAATTTTTGTTTTAAAAGATCGAGCATCTCTTAGTCTTTTATTAAACTTTTATCATTTTCATCCAGAACTTGGATTTCATGGAAGTATATGAGCGAGGAAGCCAACACAAAGTTGACACTCCTGCCTTCTGAGACTGTTGCTCCCCTCTGGGTCAAATGTGAAGAATTGCCTTTTCGGTTCTAATTTTTGTTTTAAAAGATCGAGCATCTCTTAGTCTTTTATTAAACTTTTATCATTTTCATCCAGAACTTGGATTTCATGGAAGTATATGAGCGAGAAAGCCAACACAAAGTTGAGTATTTGAGTACTCCTGCCTTCTGAGACTGTTGCTCCCCTCTGGGTCAAATGTGAAGAATTGCCTTTTCGGTTCTAATTTTTGTTTTAAAAGATCGAGCATCTCTTAGTCTTTTATTAAACTTTTATCATTTTCATCCAGAACTTGGATTTCATGGAAGTATATGAGCGAGGAAGCCAACACAAAGTTGACACTCCTGCCTTCTGAGATTGTTGCTCCCCTCTGGGTCAAATGTGAAGAATTGCCTTTTCGGTTCTAATTTTTGTTTTAAAAGATCGAGCATCTCTTAGTCTTTTATTAAACTTTTATCATTTTCATCCAGAACTTGGATTTCATGGAAGTATATGAGCGAGGAAGCCAACACAAAGTTGACACTCCTGCCTTCTGAGACTGTTGCTCCCCTCTGGGTCAAATGTGAAGAATTGCCTTTTCGGTTCTAATTTTTGTTTTAAAAGATCGAGCATCTCTTAGTCTTTTATTAAACTTTTATCATTTTCATCCAGAACTTGGATTTCATGGAAGTATATGAGCGAGGAAGCCAACACAAAGTTGACACTCCTGCCTTCTGAGACTGTTGCTCCCCTCTGGGTCAAATGTGAAGAATTGCCTTTTCGGTTCTAATTTTTGTTTTAAAAGATCGAGCATCTCTTAGTCTTTTATTAAACTTTTATCATTTTCATCCAGAACTTGGATTTCATGGAAGTATATGAGCGAGAAAGCCAACACAAAGTTGAGTATTTGAGTACTCCTGCCTTCTGAGACTGTTGCTCCCCTCTGGGTCAAATGTAAAGAATTGCCTTTTCGGTTCTAATTTTTGTTTTAAAAGATCGAGCATCTCTTAGTCTTTTATTAAACTTTTATCATTTTCATCCAGAACTTGGATTTCATGGAAGTATATGAGCGAGGAAGCCAACACAAAGTTGACACTCCTGCCTTCTGAGACTGTTGCTCCCCTCTGGGTCAAATGTGAAGAATTGCCTTTTCGGTTCTAATTTTTGTTTTAAAAGATCGAGCATCTCTTAGTCTTTTATTAAACTTTTATCATTTTCATCCAGAACTTGGATTTCATGGAAGTATATGAGCGAGAAAGCCAACACAAAGTTGAGTATTTGAGTACTCCTGCCTTCTGAGACTGTTGCTCCCCTCTGGGTCAAATGTAAAGAATTGCCTTTTCGGTTCTAATTTTTGTTTTAAAAGATCGAGCATCTCTTAGTCTTTTATTAAACTTTTATCATTTTCATCCAGAACTTGGATTTCATGGAAGTATATGAGCGAGGAAGCCAACACAAAGTTGACACTCCTGCCTTCTGTGACTGTTGCTCCCCTCTGGGTCAAATGTGAAGAATTGCCTTTTCGGTTCTAATTTTTGTTTTAAAAGATCGAGCATCTCTTAGTCTTTTATTAAACTTTTATCATTTTCATCCAGAACTTGGATTTCATGGAAGTATATGAGCGAGAAAGCCAACACAAAGTTGACACTCCTGCCTTCTGAGACTGTTGCTCCCCTCTGGGTCAAATGTGAAGAATTGCCTTTTCGGTTCTAATTTTTGTTTTAAAAGATCGAGCATCTCTTAGTCTTTCATTAAACTTTTATCATTTTCATCCAGAACTTGGATTTCATGGAAGTATATGAGCGAGAAAGCCAACACAAAGTTGAGTATTTGAGTACTCCTGCCTTCTGAGACTGTTGCTCCCCTCTGGGTCAAATGTAAAGAATTGCCTTTTCGGTTCTAATTTTTGTTTTAAAAGATCGAGCATCTCTTAGTCTTTTATTAAACTTTTATCATTTTCATCCAGAACTTGGATTTCATGGAAGTATATGAGCGAGGAAGCCAACACAAAGTTGACACTCCTGCCTTCTGAGACTGTTGCTCCCCTCTGGGTCAAATGTGAAGAATTGCCTTTTCGGTTCTAATTTTTGTTTTAAAAGATCGAGCATCTCTTAGTCTTTTATTAAACTTTTATCATTTTCATCCAGAACTTGGATTTCATGGAAGTATATGAGCGAGGAAGCCAACACAAAGTTGACACTCCTGCCTTCTGAGACTGTTGCTCCCCTCTGGGTCAAATGTGAAGAATTGCCTTTTCGGTTCTAATTTTTGTTTTAAAAGATCGAGCATCTCTTAGTCTTTTATTAAACTTTTATCATTTTCATCCAGAACTTGGATTTCATGGAAGTATATGAGCGAGGAAGCCAACACAAAGTTGACACTCCTGCCTTCTGAGACTGTTGCTCCCCTCTGGGTCAAATGTGAAGAATTGCCTTTTCGGTTCTAATTTTTGTTTTAAAAGATCGAGCATCTCTTAGTCTTTTATTAAACTTTTATCATTTTCATCCAGAACTTGGATTTCATGGAAGTATATGAGCGAGAAAGCCAACACAAAGTTGAGTATTTGAGTACTCCTGCCTTCTGAGACTGTTGCTCCCCTCTGGGTCAAATGTAAAGAATTGCCTTTTCGGTTCTAATTTTTGTTTTAAAAGATCGAGCATCTCTTAGTCTTTTATTAAACTTTTATCATTTTCATCCAGAACTTGGATTTCATGGAAGTATATGAGCGAGGAAGCCAACACAAAGTTGACACTCCTGCCTTCTGAGACTGTTGCTCCCCTCTGGGTCAAATGTGAAGAATTGCCTTTTCGGTTCTAATTTTTGTTTTAAAAGATCGAGCATCTCTTAGTCTTTTATTAAACTTTTATCATTTTCATCCAGAACTTGGATTTCATGGAAGTATATGAGCGAGGAAGCCAACACAAAGTTGACACTCCTGCCTTCTGAGACTGTTGCTCCCCTCTGGGTCAAATGTGAAGAATTGCCTTTTCGGTTCTAATTTTTGTTTTAAAAGATCGAGCATCTCTTAGTCTTTTATTAAACTTTTATCATTTTCATCCAGAACTTGGATTTCATGGAAGTATATGAGCGAGGAAGCCAACACAAAGTTGACACTCCTGCCTTCTGAGACTGTTGCTCCCCTCTGGGTCAAATGTGAAGAATTGCCTTTTCGGTTCTAATTTTTGTTTTAAAAGATCGAGCATCTCTTAGTCTTTTATTAAACTTTTATCATTTTCATCCAGAACTTGGATTTCATGGAAGTATATGAGCGAGGAAGCCAACACAAAGTTGACACTCCTGCCTTCTGAGACTGTTGCTCCCCTCTGGGTCAAATGTGAAGAATTGCCTTTTCGGTTCTAATTTTTGTTTTAAAAGATCGAGCATCTCTTAGTCTTTTATTAAACTTTTATCATTTTCATCCAGAACTTGGATTTCATGGAAGTATATGAGCGAGGAAGCCAACACAAAGTTGACACTCCTGCCTTCTGAGACTGTTGCTCCCCTCTGGGTCAAATGTGAAGAATTGCCTTTTCGGTTCTAATTTTTGTTTTAAAAGATCGAGCATCTCTTAGTCTTTTATTAAACTTTTATCATTTTCATCCAGAACTTGGATTTCATGGAAGTATATGAGCGAGGAAGCCAACACAAAGTTGACACTCCTGCCTTCTGAGACTGTTGCTCCCCTCTGGGTCAAATGTGAAGAATTGCCTTTTCGGTTCTAATTTTTGTTTTAAAAGATCGAGCATCTCTTAGTCTTTTATTAAACTTTTATCATTTTCATCCAGAACTTGGATTTCATGGAAGTATATGAGCGAGGAAGCCAACACAAAGTTGACACTCCTGCCTTCTGAGACTGTTGCTCCCCTCTGGGTCAAATGTGAAGAATTGCCTTTTCGGTTCTAATTTTTGTTTTAAAAGATCGAGCATCTCTTAGTCTTTTATTAAACTTTTATCATTTTCATCCAGAACTTGGATTTCATGGAAGTATATGAGCGAGGAAGCCAACACAAAGTTGACACTCCTGCCTTCTGAGACTGTTGCTCCCCTCTGGGTCAAATGTGAAGAATTGCCTTTTCGGTTCTAATTTTTGTTTTAAAAGATCGAGCATCTCTTAGTCTTTTATTAAACTTTTATCATTTTCATCCAGAACTTGGATTTCATGGAAGTATATGAGCGAGAAAGCCAACACAAAGTTGAGTATTTGAGTACTCCTGCCTTCTGAGACTGTTGCTCCCCTCTGGGTCAAATGTGAAGAATTGCCTTTTCGGTTCTAATTTTTGTTTTAAAAGATCGAGCATCTCTTAGTCTTTTATTAAACTTTTATCATTTTCATCCAGAACTTGGATTTCATGGAAGTATATGAGCGAGGAAGCCAACACAAAGTTGACACTCCTGCCTTCTGAGACTGTTGCTCCCCTCTGGGTCAAATGTGAAGAATTGCCTTTTCGGTTCTAATTTTTGTTTTAAAAGATCGAGCATCTCTTAGTCTTTTATTAAACTTTTATCATTTTCATCCAGAACTTGGATTTCATGGAAGTATATGAGCGAGGAAGCCAACACAAAGTTGACACTCCTGCCTTCTGAGACTGTTGCTCCCCTCTGGGTCAAATGTGAAGAATTGCCTTTTCGGTTCTAATTTTTGTTTTAAAAGATCGAGCATCTCTTAGTCTTTTATTAAACTTTTATCATTTTCATCCAGAACTTGGATTTCATGGAAGTATATGAGCGAGGAAGCCAACACAAAGTTGACACTCCTGCCTTCTGAGACTGTTGCTCCCCTCTGGGTCAAATGTGAAGAATTGCCTTTTCGGTTCTAATTTTTGTTTTAAAAGATCGAGCATCTCTTAGTCTTTTATTAAACTTTTATCATTTTCATCCAGAACTTGGATTTCATGGAAGTATATGAGCGAGGAAGCCAACACAAAGTTGACACTCCTGCCTTCTGAGACTGTTGCTCCCCTCTGGGTCAAATGTGAAGAATTGCCTTTTCGGTTCTAATTTTTGTTTTAAAAGATCGAGCATCTCTTAGTCTTTCATTAAACTTTTATCATTTTCATCCAGAACTTGGATTTCATGGAAGTATATGAGCGAGGAAGCCAACACAAAGTTGACACTCCTGCCTTCTGAGACTGTTGCTCCCCTCTGGGTCAAATGTGAAGAATTGCCTTTTCGGTTCTAATTTTTGTTTTAAAAGATCGAGCATCTCTTAGTCTTTTATTAAACTTTTATCATTTTCATCCAGAACTTGGATTTCATGGAAGTATATGAGCGAGGAAGCCAACACAAAGTTGACACTCCTGCCTTCTGAGACTGTTGCTCCCCTCTGGGTCAAATGTGAAGAATTGCCTTTTCGGTTCTAATTTTTGTTTTAAAAGATCGAGCATCTCTTAGTCTTTTATTAAACTTTTATCATTTTCATCCAGAACTTGGATTTCATGGAAGTATATGAGCGAGGAAGCCAACACAAAGTTGACACTCCTGCCTTCTGAGACTGTTGCTCCCCTCTGGGTCAAATGTGAAGAATTGCCTTTTCGGTTCTAATTTTTGTTTTAAAAGATCGAGCATCTCTTAGTCTTTTATTAAACTTTTATCATTTTCATCCAGAACTTGGATTTCATGGAAGTATATGAGCGAGGAAGCCAACACAAAGTTGACACTCCTGCCTTCTGAGACTGTTGCTCCCCTCTGGGTCAAATGTGAAGAATTGCCTTTTCGGTTCTAATTTTTGTTTTAAAAGATCGAGCATCTCTTAGTCTTTTATTAAACTTTTATCATTTTCATCCAGAACTTGGATTTCATGGAAGTATATGAGCGAGGAAGCCAACACAAAGTTGACACTCCTGCCTTCTGAGACTGTTGCTCCCCTCTGGGTCAAATGTGAAGAATTGCCTTTTCGGTTCTAATTTTTGTTTTAAAAGATCGAGCATCTCTTAGTCTTTTATTAAACTTTTATCATTTTCATCCATAACTTGGATTTCATGGAAGTATATGAGCGAGAAAGCCAACACAAAGTTGAGTATTTGAGTACTCCTGCCTTCTGAGACTGTTGCTCCCCTCTGGGTCAAATGTAAAGAATTGCCTTTTCGGTTCTAATTTTTGTTTTAAAAGATCGAGCATCTCTTAGTCTTTTATTAAACTTTTATCATTTTCATCCAGAACTTGGATTTCATGGAAGTATATGAGCGAGGAAGCCAACACAAAGTTGACACTCCTGCCTTCTGAGACTGTTGCTCCCCTCTGGGTCAAATGTGAAGAATTGCCTTTTCGGTTCTAATTTTTGTTTTAAAAGATCGAGCATCTCTTAGTCTTTTATTAAACTTTTATCATTTTCATCCAGAACTTGGATTTCATGGAAGTATATGAGCGAGGAAGCCAACACAAAGTTGACACTCCTGCCTTCTGAGACTGTTGCTCCCCTCTGGGTCAAATGTGAAGAATTGCCTTTTCGGTTCTAATTTTTGTTTTAAAAGATCGAGCATCTCTTAGTCTTTTATTAAACTTTTATCATTTTCATCCAGAACTTGGATTTCATGGAAGTATATGAGCGAGGAAGCCAACACAAAGTTGACACTCCTGCCTTCTGAGACTGTTGCTCCCCTCTGGGTCAAATGTGAAGAATTGCCTTTTCGGTTCTAATTTTTGTTTTAAAAGATCGAGCATCTCTTAGTCTTTTATTAAACTTTTATCATTTTCATCCAGAACTTGGATTTCATGGAAGTATATGAGCGAGAAAGCCAACACAAAGTTGAGTATTTGAGTACTCCTGCCTTCTGAGACTGTTGCTCCCCTCTGGGTCAAATGTAAAGAATTGCCTTTTCGGTTCTAATTTTTGTTTTAAAAGATCGAGCATCTCTTAGTCTTTTATTAAACTTTTATCATTTTCATCCAGAACTTGGATTTCATGGAAGTATATGAGCGAGGAAGCCAACACAAAGTTGACACTCCTGCCTTCTGAGACTGTTGCTCCCCTCTGGGTCAAATGTGAAGAATTGCCTTTTCGGTTCTAATTTTTGTTTTAAAAGATCGAGCATCTCTTAGTCTTTTATTAAACTTTTATTATTTTCATCCAGAACTTGGATTTCATGGAAGTATATGAGCGAGGAAGCCAACACAAAGTTGACACTCCTGCCTTCTGAGACTGTTGCTCCCCTCTGGGTCAAATGTGAAGAATTGCCTTTTCGGTTCTAATTTTTGTTTTAAAAGATCGAGCATCTCTTAGTCTTTTATTAAACTTTTATCATTTTCATCCAGAACTTGGATTTCATGGAAGTATATGAGCGAGAAAGCCAACACAAAGTTGAGTATTTGAGTACTCCTGCCTTCTGAGACTGTTGCTCCCCTCTGGGTCAAATGTAAAGAATTGCCTTTTCGGTTCTAATTTTTGTTTTAAAAGATCGAGCATCTCTTAGTCTTTTATTAAACTTTTATCATTTTCATCCAGAACTTGGATTTCATGGAAGTATATGAGCGAGGAAGCCAACACAAAGTTGACACTCCTGCCTTCTGAGACTGTTGCTCCCCTCTGGGTCAAATGTGAAGAATTGCCTTTTCGGTTCTAATTTTTGTTTTAAAAGATCGAGCATCTCTTAGTCTTTTATTAAACTTTTATCATTTTCATCCAGAACTTGGATTTCATGGAAGTATATGAGCGAGGAAGCCAACACAAAGTTGACACTCCTGCCTTCTGAGACTGTTGCTCCCCTCTGGGTCAAATGTGAAGAATTGCCTTTTCGGTTCTAATTTTTGTTTTAAAAGATCGAGCATCTCTTAGTCTTTTATTAAACTTTTATCATTTTCATCCAGAACTTGGATTTCATGGAAGTATATGAGCGAGGAAGCCAACACAAAGTTGACACTCCTGCCTTCTGAGACTGTTGCTCCCCTCTGGGTCAAATGTGAAGAATTGCCTTTTCGGTTCTAATTTTTGTTTTAAAAGATCGAGCATCTCTTAGTCTTTTATTAAACTTTTATCATTTTCATCCAGAACTTGGATTTCATGGAAGTATATGAGCGAGAAAGCCAACACAAAGTTGAGTATTTGAGTACTCCTGCCTTCTGAGACTGTTGCTCCCCTCTGGGTCAAATGTAAAGAATTGCCTTTTCGGTTCTAATTTTTGTTTTAAAAGATCGAGCATCTCTTAGTCTTTTATTAAACTTTTATCATTTTCATCCAGAACTTGGATTTCATGGAAGTATATGAGCGAGGAAGCCAACACAAAGTTGACACTCCTGCCTTCTGAGACTGTTGCTCCCCTCTGGGTCAAATGTGAAGAATTGCCTTTTCGGTTCTAATTTTTGTTTTAAAAGATCGAGCATCTCTTAGTCTTTTATTAAACTTTTATCATTTTCATCCAGAACTTGGATTTCATGGAAGTATATGAGCGAGGAAGCCAACACAAAGTTGACACTCCTGCCTTCTGAGACTGTTGCTCCCCTCTGGGTCAAATGTGAAGAATTGCCTTTTCGGTTCTAATTTTTGTTTTAAAAGATCGAGCATCTCTTAGTCTTTTATTAAACTTTTATCATTTTCATCCAGAACTTGGATTTCATGGAAGTATATGAGCGAGGAAGCCAACACAAAGTTGACACTCCTGCCTTCTGAGACTGTTGCTCCCCTCTGGGTCAAATGTGAAGAATTGCCTTTTCGGTTCTAATTTTTGTTTTAAAAGATCGAGCATCTCTTAGTCTTTTATTAAACTTTTATCATTTTCATCCAGAACTTGGATTTCATGGAAGTATATGAGCGAGAAAGCCAACACAAAGTTGAGTATTTGAGTACTCCTGCCTTCTGAGACTGTTGCTCCCCTCTGGGTCAAATGTAAAGAATTGCCTTTTCGGTTCTAATTTTTGTTTTAAAAGATCGAGCATCTCTTAGTCTTTTATTAAACTTTTATCATTTTCATCCAGAACTTGGATTTCATGGAAGTATATGAGCGAGGAAGCTAACACAAAGTTGACACTCCTGCCTTCTGAGACTGTTGCTCCCCTCTGGGTCAAATGTGAAGAATTGCCTTTTCGGTTCTAATTTTTGTTTTAAAAGATCGAGCATCTCTTAGTCTTTTATTAAACTTTTATCATTTTCATCCAGAACTTGGATTTCATGGAAGTATATGAGCGAGGAAGCCAACACAAAGTTGACACTCCTGCCTTCTGAGACTGTTGCTCCCCTCTGGGTCAAATGTGAAGAATTGCCTTTTCGGTTCTAATTTTTGTTTTAAAAGATCGAGCATCTCTTAGTCTTTTATTAAACTTTTATCATTTTCATCCAGAACTTGGATTTCATGGAAGTATATGAGCGAGAAAGCCAACACAAAGTTGAGTATTTGAGTACTCCTGCCTTCTGAGACTGTTGCTCCCCTCTGGGTCAAATGTAAAGAATTGCCTTTTCGGTTCTAATTTTTGTTTTAAAAGATCGAGCATCTCTTAGTCTTTTATTAAACTTTTATCATTTTCATCCAGAACTTGGATTTCATGGAAGTATATGAGCGAGGAAGCCAACACAAAGTTGACACTCCTGCCTTCTGAGACTGTTGCTCCCCTCTGGGTCAAATGTGAAGAATTGCCTTTTCGGTTCTAATTTTTGTTTTAAAAGATCGAGCATCTCTTAGTCTTTTATTAAACTTTTATCATTTTCATCCAGAACTTGGAATTTATGGAAGCATATGAGCGAGAAAGCCAACACAAAGTTGAGTATTTGAGTACTCCTGCCTTCTGAGACTGTTGCTACCTTCTGGGTCAAATGTAAAGAATTGCCTTCTCGGTTCTAATTTTTGTTTTAAAAGATCGAGCATCTCTTGGTCTTTTATTAAACTTTTATCATTTTCAACCAGAACTTGGAATTTATGGAAGTATATGAGCGAGGAAGCCAATACAAAGTTGAGTATTTGAGTACTCTTGCCTTCTGCCAAGAAAAAGAAATATTAAGCAGAAACTTAGTCTTTGTTTCGTTTTCTGGACATTATAACCACTGTAAGACTACATTCCGTCAACTTGATGATAAGTCATAACTTACGACTAACTCTACTACCATAAAATTTTTAGTGAATAATTTATCTTCTGTCAAAACTGTCAGATTCACATAGATTAACTTGTTTACAGATGAAAAAAAGAAAGTAACATTTACAAGAAAAACATAAAGGGGAAAAAGAATATAATAAGAAAAAAAGCAACGAGAACGTCAACGAATTGAAATTTTTACAATTTACGACGATTTCATACAAAAAATTGCAAGTAGAAGTTACAGCGAAAGACTACAACGTACGTGAGACGAATCTGAAATGCAGTCTTGCAGCAAGAAAGAAAAAAGGAACTTATGATCAAGCAGTTCGCCTTTTTCCGATTTTTGTTTCTTCACTAACTGCAGTAAGCCGGCCGCCGCGAATTGCGTGGACCAACCGATCAACAAACTCAATAGACTCTTTGAAATTCAAAGATGAAATGTGACAGCTCTTCAGCGCAAAATTCCACGCCTACCCTTTTTTGGTAAGCTCCCTCGAATTTAAGATTCGTCATGCATCCATGGCAACATTCGCTTCTCCGCTGTTCTTCGGAGGCAGTATTCCGTGCAATTCGCGATGCAATACTGGGCGCTACACTAGATGGCAGATCCACCGTTCGTGGATGGATTACAAAGAATCTTCTTCATCTCTTGCTCTTACTTTTGATATGGATGAAGTAAACAATTTAATTTGTATGCTTCGCTGACTGCATGATAAGATTGTTACAGCACTTTATTTTCGCTTGTTACGGTCAACGTGCATCTCTGGACGCAGTAATATATTGGAAGTACCAGTCATAAAAAAATACACGCACTCACAGTCATGCATATATTCAGTTTACAGATGTGGGAAGATTGCCTCCGTTAATATACGAATATTAAAACGTGGTTACGTGGGAGATTCGACACACCCGACCCAATCGCATGTACCACTACATCGTCGCCTCATGGTAATCAATCGATAGGTATTCGGTATTTGATGCAGATATCGAATGACCGCATTTGCATTGGTGCAGATATCAGGTGGTGCAGATATCAGTGAGTAGATTAGTATCGGATCTACCCGAGATTGCTAATTAAGCCGAAAGAGTGAGTGAAAGAGTTTTAGTGTCGCAAATTGCTATTTTTTCAGGAACCATGAAATAATCAATTCAAAATGTTTCTAAGGAAAACGTATTAAATACTTGCTTGTAAAAAATCGCCTAAAGAAACTAAGTATTTCTTATTTTTTTCGGTGTCTCACATTTATTTTAAAATGGTTTATTTATATACGATATATAGACTTAAACTAAGTAAAATAACTTACTTTATAGTTTAATTTAAGAATTTTATTATTGAGGTTTACTTATTTCTAAATAATTTCTATAATATTAAGATACTCGTACACTTTAAGGGAACACAAACCAAAAATTATGATCGGAAAGGCGTTAACAGTTTATGCCGCAAAACAAATGAAAACCACAAATCTGAGCGCTGAGTATTCTTCTTTCTCAAAGCACACACACACACGTTAAACACGCACACACACACACGCACACACACACGCACACACACATAAAGCAATATACACGCATTTGTATGTATTTACCCGTTCATATAACACTGGCATGCAACACAGTAATTATGGCAAGCGGTTTGCGTCCGTGAAGTGTGCCACTTCTATGGAAGCTACACAAACTCACCCAGAACTCCTTGTTAGGGGTTCCGAAATTTTAAATTTTCACACTCTTTGGATTTCCTGTAGTCGGGAAAACACCCCCGGAATTCCGAGATATAATTCCGGAAATAAGTACCAAATACATTTTGAACACTTTTTTTAAAGTGGGCACATTATCACGTGCACATATTTTTGGTAGATGTCATACTAATACTGCTACATTATCTAGTATAAAATTTCGCCGATATGATATATCTGAAAAAGGATGAAAAACTTTTAACTTCAATGAGAATTTGCCTTTCAATTTCGTATAAAAAGTATGTGCGGTTGCTAATAGGTTTGACAGATTTTAAAAAAGACAGAGAGACGGGTAGAGTTAAATCGACTCAGGCAGTGACACTTAGCGAAATATAGGTCTCTCTCTCTCTGTCACTCTCCCTCTCTCTCTATCTCTGTCTCTTTTCAGAAGGTATAGGAAATATAGATTTCAAAGTACTTTGTTCTAAAAAAAGTAGATTTTTAATTACCATCATTACACATTATTAAAAGCTTTAATAACTGTTTCAATGCAGTAAAATTTTACCAGAAAACCACGGAAATGGTAACCCTAGTGCACACGCATACAAAAAGCGAATTAATAATACAATACAATGGCATTGTAAAATCTTTGCCAACAAGCTGTTGCAGCCGGCAGAAAAAGTGGAACGCATAAAGTGCGGTGCGTGAAACAAAAAGGAATCCGTTTGAATTCTTTTTACGTCGCGGTATCCCTGGTTGGCCTAAAGCCGAATGAATTATGTTGAGCAGAAATTTAAAGGAGCGTGTGTAGTTCTTAATTTATTCTATTGTACTTTCACAGTTTTTACTTTTATAGTTTGCTTTTACTTTTGTTTTGATGTTTTTGTTTTTTAGCAAAAGCAACGAAGTATTATTCTTTAAATTTAAGGATACGTAAGGATAATAACAACTTTATGTTTTCAGTATTTATTTATATACATGTGTGTATTTCAAACATTAAAATTTACTAACAATTTTGAAAGCCTTCTGAAATCGTTCATTCCAAGGAAAGGGCAATTTTCAACTTTTCGATATTCCCACTAACTCTTGGCAAAATAAAATTAAGAATTCAAAATTTTCAGGCCATCTAAACAATTCGAGCCCATCTGTTCTGCTGTTAATTTCGGTACTTATTGAAAAATTACCATCGAGAGAAATATTTGTCGAAACCGTGAATTAAACTCAGAAAATGAAATTATATGCAATGTTTTTCTACCGTCTGTCCGCTCAATCGTCGCCCCGTTCAAACGTCTGTCCAATCGACCGTGCGTCCATTTCCCTTCATCTGCCCCTTCATTATTTCGACCATTCGAAGTTCGTTGTTTATGCTGATTTCTTCCATTTCTTCCACGCAACCATTACCGGTCTCTCCCATCCCAATCTACCGAAACAGAAACTAATTCTGTTAGCATGCAAAAAGTTAGGTAAGTATTTCGACCCTAAGAAGATGTGAATGGAATCCCCGAGTGGGTTCGGTAGGAAGAGGAATTCCTTTGGCAGCGAAGATTTGTTGCAATTTATGAAATGCTATTTGTGATTTATATGCTTGAGTCTCACGAATGGCGATGAAGGCTAAGGAATCGGGAGCGAACTGAGGCAGCGTAGCAACGTATTTTGTAAGAATTCTTCGCCATATTTCGAATGCAGTGAGACGTAAAATAACCGATTTCCATCTCTGAAACATATTTATGGCGATTTCTTTTATCCCCCCTTTGCGCAGCACAAAAATGGCCAACCATTTGGACCCCGAAAGAGGGAAAACTTAAGAACAGCAGACACAACTGTACCAGGAAAGGTACAGAGGAAGACTTCAATGCTATATGGAATTCAATTTTGTCGTTCTTGTAATAAGACTTTTTTTTACCATTCTTTTAAGGTGAATAATATGATTCGAGAGCGAAATTCCCGAAAATAGCCACAAAAATTAATATATATATTCTGTTATACTCTGAGTCTTTCGTTTTATAAGTATTTCTTTTTATTTAAATTTGCAATATTTTATTTTATTCTTTTCTACTACATTTGTTGAAAAAAATACATTTTAATATTATTATTTTAAATATATTATATTCTAAAAATATATAAATATATTATACTTTTAAAATTATTTCTATTAAATTCAATACACTGTTGCTCTTCAGCTAACTAACAACTTCCTGTACAAGGACGACTTCCGGCAAAGTATCAAACATTCGTTCGTACGATAAGTGTGACAGGATATGTTGACGAGCATCTGAATGTCCTTGCTCGGGAAGAGCGAAGCAAGGCCAATTATAATCATAACAGAGACGTTTAGAGATGATGAGAGGCGAAAACACAAATTGTAAGTTGAAGTAACACAGCAGGAAAAATTTACTACAGACAACAAAATTTGTAAAAGAGAGAGAGAGTGTGTGTGTGAGAGAGAGAGATGGAGAGAGGTTATTCAACGTCATTGATCCATTCTTTAGGAAATTGTTGGCGACCATTACATCTTCCAAACCTTATCGGTCAACTTCTGTTGGCTAACTGGTTGCTGTTTTCTTTTGTAAGTTAAAGTTGCATTTATGTTTACTTTGTTACAACTTGTCTGCTTGCCTTGCATCCAGTTGAGTGCACTGAGTTCGAGTTGGTTGCTCTGAGAGTAGAAATAACATTGTAACAAAACTGCATCTTACTGCCTTGTGTGGCAATAATGTTTATACACATTTAGATGCTATACACAGAAACATGTGTCAATACAAAAAGGCAACAAATTGCTGTGCATTCTGGTTGCCATGTATTTTAACTGCACTCTTATGATTTTATTTAATTTTTATTTTTCCCTTTTTTTATAATTTCTGAATTTATATATTTATTCGCTTAGAAACAATTTTTTTTTCAATTTCCCAGCGAAAACACTTTCATAACATTAAATGTTTAACCTAAATTCCCAGTGTGTTAAGCAACATTTCCTGCAACTTTCTACAAATGCGTACCTACGCGTTTAAAAGAAGATCAAAAGAAGTTACAAGAGTGAGAATTTCTTGTGTGCTAAAGAAAAACATGATTAAAACAACCGGCAATGCAAAAGTGAGAAAATACAACTTACAGCACAGAAAGCTTTCGAGGATCCTTTAGCACACCAGAAAAGAGACGCATTTGTCTACACTTTGTAGCGACTGGTATGAGATGACCTAATTTTCTCAGAAATGCAGGACGAAATACGAGTTCAAAAAGTTTTATGTTTACTTGGTAGAAAACTTGGAGAAAAATTGTTACAATTAAGATAAACGAAGAATAAGGAAGACTGTTTTTTTGCAAACTCTCAATGAAATCTGTAAACCGGTTAGTTGCATAGTTTACGTAATTATTTCACCGACATATAATAGGCTAATAAGTAGGCTTATTTTCAATATATAAAATATAGGCCGCACTCTCGAGATAAAACGACTGCCAATTATCTATGACTAAATTTTTATTTACTCAGAATACTCCATCTATGCATACCTTCGCTATTAACACTGATTAACCCTTTCACAACCGACTTCAGGTGTCTGGGTACGAAATACAATCCTTTCGAATATCCTACAACTCTTGCTAAATTTAATCTATTCCACAATTTTATCCTTACAAGATATTTGGTTCCTTTTCATCTAAAATTAACTGCGGTGTTCTAAAATGTTCACCATGAATATTATTGTTGGTGCTCTTTCGATATCACTTTACTCATGCGTGTCTTGTTTTTCGGTATCTCCATCAATTCCATTAGAATTTTTGGTCCTTACTTCATTCGTGCGTCGGTCTCTTATTCCGTCCGTGAGTACAGTTCCTCCATACCTTTTTATGGTACATTTAGCACCCAAGACTTCACCTAGAAGTCTCTCCTTTCTTCCCATTCCCCACACCGTTCTGGAATTGCTCAAAATGTCGCTTAAAGTGTTCTATTATTTTCTTCTTTTGTATTCAAGGTGTCAAAACTTTCCTACTTAAAGTAAAAAGTACTTTTCCGGTATTACAAACCAAATTAAAATTATTTTAAGAACAAAGAACGCCTTCGCACTCCAAACTTCAAAAACAAGATTTTATTTAATGCAAGAAACTACAAGAGACTAAAAAAGAATAAGAAGAATAAAAAGAGAAGGATAAGCAAAATGTTGTACTCGTAAGTTTAAAATTTTAGTTCCACTTTTATAAAACGAAAAAAAGAAGGAAAGAAGTTGTACGAATTTCAGATAGACTTTTTTTCCTACTGTTTTCATTCAGATGGTGGAATTTTTCGATTACGATAATATTAAAAAAAAGAAGACATTTTAGTAAGAAATTTTATTTTTTTATTAAGATTAACGTAAATGAATAAACTTGGATAATATGAGATGAAAGCATTTCTTTTAACTGATAAACCACATCAATATTTTCTATTAAAAAGTGTTCCAGCAATAGTTTTGCAATTTTTTTCTCCGCTTAAATTTTCCAATCTTTTCAGTTTTACCATTCAACCGACTTAATTCACTTAAACTAACAATCAAAAGCACTTCGACTAATTTTATCACATTCAGTTACAATAAATTTATTTCTATTTGCATTAACTAACAATAGCGTTGCCGTAAATTTTAGTATATTGTTTGATGTATGAAATGCGGTTAAGAGAAAACCTCAATCCATTAGTATTACTTAAATTAATTGTGTGCTTGCGTACAGAAGCATCAAGTAATATTGGTAGATTATATAAATTGCAGTAAATCGATTACAGATCGCTATTTATATTGCATTCCACTTCAGTGACTATAAAATAAATGAATTGATTATGTTATAAAGCTGCATTTTGAAACTTCTGAAGACTGAAGAACGTTTAATCTGAGAGGCTTTTGTGCAATCCTTACTTTTACTAACTTGATTTAGGTAATCTAAAATGACACTCCTCAAAATCTTTCTAGTGAATTCTACCCTTCATTTGACTGGTCATCCAACCATCCATTGAAATACTGGCTTAATCACAGATTAAGTTCCAAACTCAATCATTAACTCAACCATACAACCAGCTATTCCTTCACTCATCTTTGTCGGATAAGATGTGGGGCGTGCTGAGTCGCATTTTTAGGAGACAAGTTAAAATATTACCCCACGAATACTTTTAATGATTTGAAAAATTGTAACCCTTGCAAGTGTGACGAAAGCAAAGCAGGCGATTGTTACAGGATTATTGTCAACACAAGTTTTTCTCAGTGTATGACACTAATTTTCAGCTTAGTTCGAATTACTTTGCTCTTTATAATTTTATTTACTCTCCTCATTCCACCCCCACTATTCGACCACCCTACTGGCCTTTTTGGACAACTTTAGTCCGCTGTGATTTATGGTTCTGTGTAATTTTTTCATTAAAAAATTGTTGGCATTCCTTGATTTCTGGAATACTTTTGTATGCACAAATTTTTGTTGAATATTGTAAGAATTCCTTGTTGATTTTATTTGTGTACTTTTCGGCGAAAAGGGAAACAAAAGTTCATTTCATTCTTTCTACTCATTTTCGAATGCAGATTGCAAAAGTGCGAATAAAAAAACAGAGAGAAAAGTTGAGGGGGAGGCGAATCAGGAATTTAAATTTAAATATACGATTAATTCCTGGAATTCTGCAGATCACTAGTTCGCAAATTTAAATTCTGATTTAAAACGCTATACTCTGACTTTTTGTCTAATTTAAAATATGATTTTTTTTTCTAATTTATCAAATATCAACGAAAATAATTTTTCCTAAATCAAAAAACTTGCTGAACTGCAAATTAATATTCCGGAGCGCAAATAATTGAATTAAAAATTAATAATTGAATTAATAATTAATTCTTCCTGGATAATTATTTATTCGTTCTAAATTGCAATCAGCGCTTCCTGAATTAACTAATGACTACTCCGAATTACAAATGACGCCTTTTAATTACAAAGTAAGCATTCTGATTAATAATTAACTATTCCTAATTACAAGTAAAAGTTTCAAAGCTCTTTTTTCGGAAACAGCTCTTCAAAATTCATTATGATTATGATTTCATTATGAAATTGTATTAAATTGTGAGAAGTCAGATTGGAAGTCGCGTAATCGAGTGGAATGAATAGCAGTTTCGTTGAATCGCTGAACCATCAGAACCTAAAAAGTTGATGCTGTTGCATCTTTTGTGAACCATTAAATAAGGAAAGTTCACGCTTGTAGTTAAAATTTATTAGAAGCTGTAATAGTATTGTTGCTGTTAAAGTTGTTGTTATCGTTGTTGTTGTTGTTGTGATATAGTAGCGATGATTCTCGCGGTTCGAGGCTCGTGGTTCGCCTTGCTTATGGTTGGCATCTCGAGTTGGCGGAAACGCTCACTGCAATTATTTTGGCATCCCGACCCTTGCCAAGTATTAGCTTTGAGTGGCGTGCTAACTGCCAAAAGTTCCGCTGAAGTCATCTAATATTAGATTAGAAAGACTTCTTGGTTAAAATTTGTAATTATAAAGTTAAGTTTTGATTGTGAAATGCAGCACTTCGATATTCTATTCTTTAATTTTAATAAAGTTTTATTTACCAAAAATTTGAGAAATTATTTCAATATTTGATGTTTTCCATATAAAATGTAGGTAAATTTTGTCCAAATCAGCTGGTGAAGCCATTTTATACCACAACTGTATTTATTTCTAAAAACTAAAGTATCAAATCTCAAATATTGGTTCTGGCATTGATTGAGTTGCTGCTGCATTCGAGTTGCCACATTTTGCTTTTTCCTTCAGCAAACAGCTAAACAAATTTATTACACTCCACTGAATCGGAAGAAGAGAGAAGCATGAAATGAATTCCATAAATGCTGACTACCATAAAAGATCTTGAAACGCAGAAGGCTACGACATCCTTGCGGCTTGTGAAAATTTCACATTTCGAAATTGTATTCGCTTGAAGTGCAAAATAAGCTAAAAAATGCAGCAGATTAAATATTTGAACAAAATTTCTGCAATCAAAATAAATGGCAAAATTTTTCACTCACTTTGGCAGCAAACAGTTTGTACGACAGGACATTTTTTGGCAAAATCCTTGTGAAAACATTGGTAGACTTGAAAGAAGTAGAAAACACTGTGGAGAAGATAAGAGGAGAGAAGATGACAGTAATGCAAAGTGAGATACAAAGTTAGACTCGCAAAATAGAATAACAGTAAAAATAATAACAATTTAATCTTTTATCCTTAGCACGTTCGTGGCATATCCTTGTTCGTGCTTCCTTGCTGCTGCTGCTTCTGCTGCTGTCGTTGTTATTGTTGCAACAAAGCTTCACATGAGATATTCGCGGCCTGGTTTGAGACCGGAAGTCTTCTCCCGCTGATTGTTATTCTGCAATCGAGGTCCTTGTTGCTGCTGTCTGGTTGTCTGTGTTTACTTTGGCTTCACTTGACAGCGTTTCTCGATTACTTCGTCCTCAAGCGATTCGCAGAAGAGGACAAAAAACGATGCTCTTCTTACTTTATCGCGCCTTCTCATCCTATTTTCGGTGCACTTCTATCAAAAGCTATCTCGACTGTTGAAATTAATTTAATTTTATTTTATTCTTAAGATACTCACAGATTTGTCTGGCTTGTTTTTACAACAGACTTTCAGAACTTCGCTTTGAAAAGTACGACAAAAAGCTTACATACAAAAATGTCACTTAATTTCACACCAGCGATTTTCGAATTAAATTATTAACAATGAAATAATTGAGCAATATAGCTTAATTTTTAATATCGCATTTCATAAACTACAAATAAAAAATATTTTCTCCCAAAAAATTACTACAATCGGAATTCAAACCCAAATTTTTCTAGAAAATTGATATTTCTGGAAGATTTCACAAAGCTAAAATCGCGTTCTTCACTATCGTACACTTGAATAAGCTTCAAAAGATTATATTAATTAAGGCATAAACACATTCAAAAGTTGAAGGAAAAAGTTAGGAATTCTAAATAGACAAGGATTCGTTGAAGAATATTTTAAACTAATTTATGAACAAAGAAAACTGCAAAAACCACATTTTTTCATGTACAAAATTATTAACAAATGTCATGGTTCTTCACGATTCAGGCAAGAGATTTGTCTCGGTTGCCATAAATTAAACCTTTTCGAAATTTGTTCCTTTGAGATTAAGCCTTGAAATGTCTTATGCGTGTATCCAGCACCCTGGGATTTGTCTTTATAATTTGAATGATGTCTCTACTATGTTTCTTTCTATGAATTTCTTAAGACCAAAAGCGCGGACACAAACCTTCCTGATCAGGGTTGCAAGAAACAAGAGGCTTGTCAACAGATGACATTTTTTGACATTCACTGTTTCTCACCAATTTTACTCTTAGTTTTGCACTGTTGGGAAGGCTTGGAAAATATAGAAAGCTAAAGTTTGGCTAGTTTCGTATAATTAAATAAAAAATCCTTCATCGCTATATTTTGTGTTAGAATTAAAAATTTTCCCATTATTTTACATACAGCCTAGCGTTGCCGACTATAATGGCGGATCCAAAATTCGAAAATTTGCCAGGCATCGTATGTTTCGATTGGACATCCAATAATTGAGTCATAAGCTGGCGTCGACCCCACCCACTCAACTAAAAACTTCATCTTTCCAGGCTTATGACCAACCTGATGTCTATGAGACGCCAGACAACCCGGAGCAGGCCACCTCCGACTACTACGAGGAGGAACCAGAGAATGAGGCGATTGAACGCTTGCATATCTCGCCCAAGGATTCGTATCAGCGTTTCAAAGGAAAGTCCTTAGAGGGCAACGTTGATTTCTCGGATCGCATAGGACGCCGCCAGCGAAAGGGCTACGATGCCTATTCCACGATTGACTACGAATTGGTTGGAAGTGGCGAACGCGAGACGCCGGTGCAGAAGTGTCGTCGTCTGCAATGCGAGATGACCGAGCTGATGGATGAACTCGCGACGCTGCAGGTGGAGAAGAAAATCGCAGAAGAGGAGAGGCAGTCGTACGATGCGGTTGCTACTATAATAGCGACAGCCAAGAAAGTGCTCGACTCACTGCGCCTGGAGCAGGTGCTTGGCAAGGAGCAGGTACCCGCTGCAGCCGATAAGGAAGTCAAGGCATTGATCGGTAAGTCACACTTGAAATTCATCCCATTCACACCGTGGATTGGTAGGAGCCGCTTAAAACTCTTATAATTCACTACAATCACTCATTTCCAGGACAAGTGGAGGAATTTAAAAAGTCGGGCGTGCTCACAGCCATTCCAACACCTGACACTGACCTGGCAGCCTCCATGCGCTTAGCTAAATTGGAGCATCGACTGCATAAGTTGGAGCAGACTGTTGGCGCACAACCTGAAAAACTAAGTCGACTTGCAGCGTTGACGAATACCACCAACCTGGTCGAGGCAGTGCGTCAGTTGAGCACAAAAGCAGCTCTACTACAACCCGAACAGCTGAATACCATCGACTCGCGCTTGACCATTCTTTCGGCCAAAATGGATAAAATTGCTGAACGTTCAAGTGGCTCCCAGGAGGATGCTAAACGCGATCAAAGGGTGTGCGAATTGTACGATTTGGCTAAACGCACAGAACTCGTCGCTGCAATTCTACCCGAAATCATTGAACGAATGCAGGCATTGGAATCTCTGCATAAATACGGTAATTTTGAATGGAATGAGAAGGAAGTATCCTTGCATTAACAACAAAATCTTTTCAGCTATGAATTTCGCTAAAGTTATTGCTGAAATTGAGGAGAAACAGGGCACAATTGCCACCAGCTTGGTAAACAACAAGGAGTTACTGCACTCTGTGCAAGAGACATTCGCTCAAAATTTGGAAACCATAAACAAGGAGGTGGCCAAGGTGGAGGCACGCGTGGTTGAAGTAACCAGCAAAATGTAAATTTTTCAAAAATACTCGTGCATTTCGAAGATACTTCGTTAAATATAACTTATTGATATTCTCTCAAAACATAATTGTTGCTGTTTTAATTTTTGAGTAGTTGCTTCTTTATGAAACCCACTAAATTCAATTTTGTGGGTATAAACAAATAAACTAGTTGATATACCCTCAATGATGGTGGAATTGGTAGAGTTGAGTTGGGTAATTTTCTATTTAAAACCCCCTCCTAAAAGTAGATGTCATTAAGCACAATTTCCATAAAAAGTAAATAGTCGATTTCTACTACTAATAATTTATTACAATGATCAGTAAAACTTCTAGTTTCCAGCGCATACTTTTAGGCATTCTTTAAAATGCTATCAATTATTTTGCTAGAAAATTTTTAATGAAAACGGGAGTCAAGTATCAGGAGCCCAGGTTTCTATAGCAAGCAACTTGTTGAAAATGAAGCCATGTATGTATATTGGTACCTTGCAACATGTATACATGTTTTTGCTAGAACATTTTTAATGAAATCGGGAGCAACGAGTATCAGGAGCCCAGTTTTCTGTAGCAAGTAACTAGTAACTTGTTGAAAATGAAGCCATGTATATGGTACCCTGCAACATGTATACATGTACCAGCTACAAACTGGCATAAACTTAAACAAGTGTTTAAGTATGAGTACTCGCTTTTTGGCTGAAAGAGTGCACTCAGTTCTCTCAACGACGGGGGAAGAATATAATTTTTTATTTAAACTTTCCTCATCTCGGTATAAATTCAATCCAGCTTCAATAAATTTCGAGTCATTATTTAAGTATATTTATTTTTGATGTTTAAATATTGTATCTTCTCATTACATAATAGTTGTCTTTAATTTTCATTAATAATTAAATAAAATATATTAATAACTGTGTCTCCAATACGCTTTGCATTTGAGAGTATCTTTTTGGAATTATTATCATAGAGCTTTTTTGTATAATATTGTTAATTAAATCTATCTTTGGAAACTTACTTCGATAATACAAGTGATTCATACATTCAAAAAAGTATTTATATTTCTAATGGCTTAAATTAGAAAACAGAATAATTTTCCTAACGTATTAAAGAACAAGTGAAAATAATATATATGAAAATATGCAATTAAATCCTTTGCAAATTATTTTATATAATTTATAAACATAAAATTTTAAATTTAGCCGCAGTTGTAAACTTGCTATCTTTTTTCATAACTATTTTATCTCATTTAACTTTCTCTGCTTCTTTCCTTGCTTAACGTTATGTGATCACTTTGGAATCACCAACGAAAGCTTTAATTAGATTTTAATTTCTTTTTACTTCAAGTTAAAAAGAAAAAATACTCTACTGTACTTCTCTTTAAGCTCATTCAGTTTAAAAACTTTCCAGCTTTTGAAGCTTTCGATTTTCATCTCTTTCTGCTTTAAAAAAAATTACTATAACTTAGCAATTTTAAAACGATATTGAATGTATTCGAATTGTTTGCATTTGAAGCGCATTGCGTACATCTAACTTGAAATAAATTTACATTATATATAAATAAACAAACTAAAAGCTTTTTTCTGTACAATTGCAAAATAAAATTACTGAAGCATTTCTTAGTAAATGCAAGACAAAGTAAATGATACATTTATCGATTTTTACTAAGATTAGCGTACACTGAGACTAACATATATGATTTTTTTATTCTTTTTGTGGAAAAATTAATAGTAAAAGTTTCGAAGCTTTTTGATGGTGGGAGAGGGTGGAATAAATTTTTAAGAGTTTAACATTAAACATTTAAAGCCACTTAAGAATGTAATTCTTAAAAATTAAGTGTATAGCAACAAAACTACACTGCAAAACATTTTAGCCGTTATAATTTTTACTATAGTGACATCTTATCTCGAAAGAATCTTATTCTCGAAATTATTAAAAATTTACAAAGAACTACAGTACAATGTAATGTAATATAATAGAAATGTGAGATTTTGTTTCTAAATTTTTGCCTTTTATGCTAACTTGAAAAGCTTAAAAATTCGCGAGATTGTAACTTTAAATGCTAAAGATTAGCAAAAGTAAAACCAGTATTGCGAAGGGCGTATTGAAAATTACTATTTAATTATTTATTCTTTTTAATTTCAAGAATTAGATGATTAGAAAGATCTCCTAAATCTTTTGCAGTGTATTAAGGATTTCAGATAAATTAAATGTAAAAATATGGATTATGACATTTAGGAAATATATAAAGCTGTACAATTTATATATTTCTATAGTACGGAAAAGAAAAACAACTAAACACAAATTCCGAGATTTATAAAAGAATTTTGCACTCATTTATATAATTGATACGTGGTTGTTTTCCTTTAATATTTCCTCAAAATCTCCATCACATTCTAATTCGATTTGAGTGTTTTAAATTAACGATTCAACTCATTCTCCTTTTTCTAAACTTTTCTGTAATCACGACATATTTTTTGCTTTCTGCATACTTATATTTTTTTTTTATTAATGTGTATATGTATTTCAAAATTGTGCATTTGCAAAATATCTTCAATTAAAAATAATCGCCCTGTTTTTCTTTCAATAATATTTTTAATCCTATTTTATGCCATTGTTAGAAATTTTAAGCCGTTCTTTGAAGGTCTGTAACTAATTGAATTGTAATCAGTTCTTGTTTTCTTTAAATTTCGAAACGAAAACGCGCACTTTTTAGTATCTTGTCTGTTCGAATAAAACGTTTCTTCATTCTCATGGTCTTCTGTAATCTGGTTGCAATTCTTTACCATTGCTTTCGACGATTTCACCTAATATTGCAGCATTTCTTTGCACGTCTTAATATTTCTGATTTATATTTGGAAAAAATACGTCATTATTTAATTATAATAAATAATAATTGAGAATTGCGTATTGATTTCTTCGTTACATCATATAATTATATACGAGTTTGTAATATACTGTATACTTAAATATATGCAAATTTTAAATTATCCATTTAGGTATTTTATACATTTATAAAGATTATTTTATGATTTTCTGTTCCTGCTCATGTTGTTGCAATTACAATACTTTTTTTTTGAACATTTAAAATTATTTCATTGAATTGAAATTGGAATTCTCAAGTTTGTTTTCTGAGGTTGAGAAGCTTGAAGTATTTTTAAGCTGCTAAAATGTAAATTTTTAACTAAACTTTTTTAGATACAAATTGGAATGAATTTAATTACGATATGCTGATTAATAATATAAAGATCACAAATTTGCAATTAAAAAACTGATAAAAACTAACATAAAATACGTTACAAAATTATATAAAAATATAAACACTTTTCAGACCTCACATAAAATATAATTTATAAAATTAAAACTATAATTTTATACAAAAAATATCTGATAATTGATGAAAATAACATATTTATAAATATTAAAGAAATTATGTACTTAGCACAATATATAGCAAATTTTATATATTAAAACTCTTCGTAAAAAAGGATTAATTAATAAATTACTATACACAATGAATTTCAATTTAAAGCTACATCAATTTTAAAATATAATTAATGTAGAAATTAATAAAAATTAAATTAATAAAAATTAAATTGGAAGTTGGGAATAATGAAATAATGAAATTAGAAAATAATTTATAATTTTATACAAATCTAGAAATTTTAATTAATATTTTAGCAACAGTGGGAAAAGTTCTGAAAATATAAGTTTATTACAAACCTAAGTACACATTTTAAAATTACACAATAATAATACATTAAAAATTAGCATACTACTTTTAATAATTATATTAATTTACTAACAATTATCATACGTATAATAATAATAATGAAATCCTACTTATGATCCATCTCTCGCTACAGATCAACCTTCGGGTTCTAATAAGCTTTAAGCTAGTTAGCTTAGCTCTTTTCATTATCTTTTGATGGAGTCCTTTTAGTATCTGCTTATTTTGTTGCCTGCAAACGTTGGTTGTTTGCATTTTGTGTGTTGAAATGTTGAATGTTGAATTTCCCTTAAACTAGCCTCAATTATTGCACATTTTCTTTTATTTTCTTATTGTTTCTTTCCTTCCTAACACATTCATTTCCTCTTTACTTCGATTCGTTTTATATGTGCTCAGCAGGAAAATTCTTTTTAATATACTAAAACGGATTCCATCGTTATTGTATCTCATTTGTCGGTGTTCTGCATGTTTGCTGCTGTTGTTGCTTGAATTCGAGATACTGTTTGAGAGGCAGGCTCGAGGATACGCCGTGCCAGTCTTGACCTGAACAAAAGGAGGTTAGAAGTGTAAGAGTCATAAATGAGATAAATTTTACAACACAGATTATAAGAGATAAGCAAAATAATTTTAAAAAAGTGTATTTCAAACGATTTGACTTGTTAATGATTGACTTTTAACGACTTTTTATGTTTGCTTAAATTATATTTAGAAAAATTGCCTAAATCAAGAATTTAAACAAACTCAAATACATTTTACAAACAATTCGCATTCCATTCAAAATTAAATAATTTCGCTGACCTTTACTGACCTGATTTGTCCGGCTAAAAGTGGATTGATTGCATATAACCAATCGTGCACTTCTTTATCGCCCATTGTTTGCAGTAAATAACCCCGATGCTTCGTTACCACACTGAAAGATGCAATATCAAAGTTATAATATCACTGCAACTGTATTGAATCTTTCAAAAAACTGTACCTAAAAGTGTTGGGAATTTTTACCATGGCTGCCTGATCCTCGCTACACTCCACCTGCGCTGTGCCCAGGTTTAAAATTGCACGTTCAACAGGATCTTTTTCCGATTTGTAGATGAATACATAAGGACGACGAACAATCTGGAAGAAGATTGTGGGGGAAAATGGTTAGTGATTAAATCAAAGCAATCATTATATTCATCCTATCTATATTCCCCCCCTCTATCTCACTCTCTTCCTCTTTTTCTATCACTCTCTCTCTCTTTCTCTTTCTCTCCCCCCCCCTCTCTCCCTCTCTCTCTCTCTCTCTCTCTCTCTCTCTCTCTGTCTCTCTCACCTTCTATTGATTTCAACCTCTTACTTTCTTTATCACATTGCCTCTTCCCCCATCTCATATATCTATCCTGCTTCCATCCTGTCACACACCTTCTTTTCATTCCCCTCACTCTTCACTCTTTCATACTCACTCATTCAATCGAACTCTCTCTCTCCCACTTTCTTAAGTTCACCATCTTCTCTTACTTCTCCTGTCGCTATCTCATCCTCCTCTCCGTCACTCACTTTTTCACTACTTACCACCCAACGTTTCTTCCAACCAGAACCGCCATGTTCGAGAACATTCAGTACACCCTTGCGTGCCACTACTGGGCTAACACGAATTTCCTCCATTTCGGGTACATAAAGTCGAAGAGGGAGCGCAGGTTGTGTAGCTGGTGCCGGAGCTTCCCAGCCACCCGGAGCATCAGCACGATCAGGAGAGCATAATCTGTAGAGTAAAGAAGACAGAGAGGGAGAGAGAGAGACGACAAAGTATTAATAGAAAATATCAAACGATAAGTTTAAAGTTAAATATTATTGTATGAATTTTTTTAAAAACTACTAATAGCGAAACTAAACAATTTTAACAAATTACCTTCGCCTAAATATTGTGTACAGGAATTTGTTGTAATTTTTACCGAAAACAAATAGAAACATAAAAATAGATAATAAAAATAAAAATTAGAAGGTTTTTAGTAATAAAAAAAACAATTTCGAAATTAAATCGAAAGAAAGTCTTACTCGATTGAATTGCTAGAGATGCAACTGACAGTCATGTCGGCACAGCCCTCATCACTGGGTGAGACATCAGACTGAGTTGGAGGCTCTGTATTGGGCTCAACTTTGTTGTAGTGTCCTATGGAACGAGTAGAGCAAGTATTGTAAAGGAGAAAATTGTAAAAGTAACCGTTTGAAATAGGGTGCAAATCTCGACAGCTCACCTTGAATCAGCTTCAAGCATTTCATCATCAGTTCCTGCTCATGCTGAGTGTATTCTCGCTCTGGCACTAGCTGCTGTGTATCTCTAATTGGTGTTTGAGGGGAAGGTGGAATGACCATGTGCACGGGGGACGACGCTGCTCGAGCGGCTAAGTTGCAAACATCCTTCTCAGTTTTGGTAGTAGGATTGGGATTGGTGTCCATGCCTAAGCGTTCGCGCAGCAATAGTAAATGACGTACACGTCCCACCTCCTCAAGACGAGTTAACTTCTCCAATTCCCATTGATGATCGAAGATCAGTGAATCACCACGTGGTCGCCAGCCATGTAGATTCTCTTCACCGCGTACGTATGTGGAGCTGGTGTCCAGTACACGCCTTTGACGACGTTGAACTCCTACATTTCATAAGTAAAAAAGCGAACCAAAATAAGGGTATTCAAAAATTTCCAGCAGAGAAGATACAATTCCCCTTTATACGTCAAAAGCTTTGGATACACTCAATTCAACAAGCACAACGACTACATTAAGAATTTCTACCTGGACTACCTGCTTCAGAAGCTCTTCGCAATGACAACTCATAAACGCCTGACAAACGGTTGGCTTCCGGATTACGATACTGGCCCGAAAACAGATGTTTCAACGAACGAGGTCCTATGCGAGCATCACGCCCATAGATAACCATACTGAGATCCTTGGTAATGATAGCTGGGCGAGCGCAATTTTCCAACTAGAAAAAGAGAAGACCAGTCTATATAAAATTCTTACCTTTAACAGCTTTTCACTGATGGTGAAATCATACATGATGAGTCTGAGAATGATCTTTTGAGTTTTGACTATTGCTGTTTTGATTCGTTTTTCCGTTTTATTTATAAGCATAATTTTGACACTAATGAATACTCTCTGCGAGAGTGGTAAAATATCGGACTCGCCATGCATGAGTTCGCCATTCTTGCCAACCCACCTCGAGATAAGCGCTCAAGGTTATGTAGATGGTTTCACCGCCCTGTGAGACACGATTCAAAAAAGCTGAATTATGCAAGCTGGAATCCCAAGCAGCTTCGAAACGGTAGAATGAGCGATCATCTCCTGACATTTCAAGTACCTCCCCCGGGAATAAACCCAACGAGAGAACGCAGGCATCCTCATCTGGATCATCGGAAGATTCTGGTGTATTACGTATACGTCCCACCACCAATTCGCGTATATCCTTCCATTTCACCTCTGGAGTGGGTTCATGCACGATAGTAATGCGTATGCGACGTTGAATGCCTTGATGAAGAAGGAAAAGACCGCGGCAGGGAAGATCATCGCTATGTTCGACCACCTGAGAAAAGTGAAGAGAAAAAGGGAGTAATGAATATACTCCAAAATGTATCTACTCATTCTGGTCTACTACCGATGGTACGTATTCTCCATTTGGTGCCAACTCGCAAATTTCAAACCACACCAAGACATCATGCTTTGCCAAGACCGTCGACGATGGGGGACATGGTAGTGGCCCAAATTTGGGACTACGTACCGGTTGACTGATGGGAATGCTTGGTGGTAGCATGCGTCTTGGTGGTGGCCGTGAAACGAACTCTTGCTTGGCATCCTTATGCAATGGATGAGTTTGATAGTGACCGAAAATCTTGAACATAATAGGTTGCGTCTTCAAATACTCGATGAAAGATTTGGTGACGGGTACAGTTATCTGAGATGAGATTAGGTAATTTGAACATTAATTATTTTAAAAATTGTAAGAGACTTTTATACATTTTGCACATGGTAAAATCCGAGAGGTGCTCCTGAAGCTGAATTCTTAACCGGTTCAGTAGAGAAAGCTTCCTCATGGCGATGTAAGAAGCTGAAAGTATGTAGGGTTACAGACGTGGATATCTAAGTAATCGTATAATTATCTTACTTGAACTGACAAAAGATATCAGCGTACTCAGCACCAATTCCGGTGGCCTGCAAGACGGTAACACGGAAAGTGAACTCTTTACCAACCTGTAGATGTTCACCGGGTTCATCGTTATTTTCCTGACATTCCGAAGCGGAGCTGGTATCGATACCACGACCAGAATCAGCATCCTCAAGTTCTGTTTAAAATGTGGATATATATTTCTTGGATATGCATATTTTTATAAAACTAGAAAACTTAAACTAGTTTTAGAAGGATTTTGAATTACGCAAAAGATATACAGTAGATATAAGGCTAATAATGTCTTGCCGACTGATCGTATATCGCTGTTAAGTTACGATTTAATAAGATTAAAGCCTCTATTGAGATATTTTGTGATCAATATTATATAGAAGTAGTGCATCTTGTTGAATATTAACTTAATTCGGGGAATTCTTTTCTTTTTTGAATCAAAAATCAAAAATCAATCAAAAATATATTTTCACCTCTTCAAATTCCAATTTAGATTTTTCCAATTCTGTTTAAAATGGTCAGAAGTGATCTGCAATATCGACTTAATAAAATTTTTAAAACTCACCTTCCAATTTTGCATCTAATCCGCCGTTATCAATATAGCGCTGTACATCATCCTTTTCATTTAAAGCACGATATTTGGGCTTAGCATCATCTTCATTAAAAACCAAACGAGCCGACTGCTTCACACCATTATTAAAATCAATTGATTCTTCATCCTAAAAAAGGAATTTAAATTAAAAAAATTAATAAAAATTTTAAACATAGAATTTCATAAGTAAAAATTACTAAAAATAGTAGTTATGAGTTCTGAGTCCTTAAATATACTAACCAATACAGGTTGTACTGCAATTCGTAGATAACCACGTACATCACCGCGTTCATTTACAATTGCTACCTTATGTACGAGCGGTACAGGATATAACAAGTTACTCAAGTAGATGAACGAACGTCCAACCATACGGAACCAGGGGAAGCGATCATAGAATGGATCACCACCAGTGAGACTCTCAACATTATAGTCCGGTGAGGTGGGACTCAATTCGGCTTCATTATGATACATCTCACGCATCAATTCTAAACGTTGCCTGCGAGAAATCGAGTAGTCATACATAATTTAACTATTAAATTAAATAGTGTGTGATTAATAAGGTGAAAGGCTAATTAAGCAACATTTAGATTTTGAAAAATTAAAATAAAAGCAAGACATTGGCTGGTGATATTATTGATATATCATTGAACATACATTGCTAATAATATGCTTATTGATAATAATATGCATATGCATGCATCACTGGACATATATGGTGATATACACTGCTGGTTATATATCACTTAATAACTGCTTGATTAACAGCTGGTAATATATGATAGCCTAGATGTTTCTGACTCAGTAATAAACTGTTTCAAATTTTGGCAATACACAACCGAACGGTTATCTCTGCTGATATATCATTAGTGATATATTCCTGCTGATACATCGCTGGTAATAAAAACAAAGAAATATATACGTGGTGATATATAGTTGATAATATTGTTATTGGTAAATTCCAGGTGATATGTTATTGGTAAATTCCAGGTGTATTTTTCTTTCAATTCACTATAAAATCTTATCATAAATTTATAGGAATTAATAAAGCAAGGTAGTTGCTTTGAAAGTAATTAATAAAGCAAAGTAATTACAGATCTGTATGTTTGTGATGTGATCGTCAACAATAGAAATTACAAAGCGTTCCTCAAAGGCACAGACTATATATTATTTGACCATATAAAATATAAAATAAAAACACAAATAATTTAAGGCAAAGTACGGTACTAAAATTAAAACAAGGATAGCATCAACACAAGGAAAAGCATGCTATTTATATTTCTGGATAATAAATAAATTCTGGATAATATATATATATATATATATATATATATATATATATATATATATATATATATATATATATATATATATATATATATATATATATATATATATATATATATATATATATATATATATATATATATATATATATATATATATATATATATATATATATATATATATATATATATATATATATATATATATATATATATATATATATATATATATATATATATATATATATATATATATATATATATATATATATATATATATATATATATATATATATATATATATATATATATATATATATATATATATATCGCAGAGATTACAACATTGTGGAACAATATGTTAAGCAATATAGCTAGAAATTTCCATACACCAATTAGGATAATATAGGATAATATAAGGTAAAGAACCCAGAAACTTTCAATTTTATAATAGAAAACATCCCACCATAATAGATAACAATCAAATGTAAATAACATCCTATATCATGTTAACCACCAATAGGTCTTGTTCCTCAGTGTTATTAGTACAATTACTATAGTTTCAGAAGAGGAAAGAAGCAAAAAGGAAAAACTAAAATCAAAACCGTCGAAAGCAATGCAAACCTAGAAGGCATTAAGTTAGCCAATGACAACCGTGATGGTGAGTTGTTATTCCGATTCATATTATTTCCACTTGGGCGGACTGATGTGCCGGATCCCAGTGCTGTCGACTGAGCCGTAACATAACCATTACAGTAGTTGTCAGTAGTTGCAGTAGACTCTGAGAATCCTACGGTCATACGATCTTCATAGCGTGTGGATGACTCTATCAATAAGGTCGTATCGTATAGCATGGATGATGGTGGACTCTCGACATTGTAAATTTGGCGCATCAATTCGAGGCGATAACTTTGAGGATGGAAATTTTTGAGGGGATTTTGATAATGATAGAGTTAAGTATAGTATATAGTTTAAAAAAGAAAAAATTAACAATTTTTTTAAGAATGACGAGCACAATAAAGATGAGTTAGTTAAGGGTGCAAATGGTGGTTTCGTTACGATTATGGTGGGAAACAATAGCGATAATCTACAAAATTTAAATGTTGTGGCAAGTAAGCACTCAATATATGGCAACACTTCTCATTGAAAATCAGACTTTAATCAAATTTTTTGTAATTCTATAGAAATTAAAACAACCACCATGCACGTTTTTAAAAAATTAAATTATATTGAATCTAATTTAAAAAGAAATTGAGCTGAGTACAACTTCAAAATGCCTTTGAGGATAACAAGGACTCAAGTACTCATTCGTAACAGAGTAGAGAACTTCCAACACAGCGAAAACACAAATAAAATTTAGAAAATGGCTGTGATTCCTAACTATAAACTGGTGTACAGAAAACAGAATCCATATCTAACATAATATGCGTCACCTGTCACCTACCGTAACTTTTCCAGGGACCAATAATGAGTGGCGCCGTTTTTTGTGTCTGTAACTTCGACAGCTACAATTGTCTTTGAAACGGGTGGAGCTCCATATTCATCCTCGTTTGGTAAAGGACTTAAAGCAGTAGAAGCTAATTCGGGTGGTAGTGGTGAGTAGAGAGTATCGGTCAAGAGAGTGAACTGGAATTGAACCTGAGAGAGACAGAAAACTGAGATGAAGTTTTAGGAAAAGAGGGAAAAAAATCGAAACTGAAGAGTTCCAATTATTTGGGAGAACAAAATATTCAATAGATAGTACAAATTAAATTGTTTTGAAATAATCAAGAGAACTTGCTTACATATTATTTTTATAATTAATAATAATTATATAATATAATATAAAAATATAATATTGTATAATAATATTATTAAAGTAATTAATTTTATAATAAAGTCAGAAATTATATAAGAAATTACATGTTATTAATTTTTCAAATATTTTTTTACTCACCTTCTTTTTCAATTCGACAGAAATAGCGTTCGCTTCTTTTAAAAAGATAGCATTTCCCCAAAGATCATCCCGCAATGAAGTGAACTGATGGTACCGCCACTTGCGGAAAGCCCAGGCGGCAAGACCTGCCTCGCGTGCTGACCAAGTTGACTCATATAGAGGGTTCACTGTAATGGGGTAAAAAGTGGCAGTGTTCTTCAGAGTATTAAAATTACTCAATGCATAAGCGAGCACTCGACTTTCGGTAATATCATCTAACAGATTTAAACAATTGTCAACAACAGGCCCTGTGGCGCAATGGATAACGCGTCTGACTACGGATCAGAAGATTCCAGGTTCGACTCCTGGCAGGGTCGACGAATTTTTTTCTTTTGTTACTCTAGTTTTTCATAGTTTTTATCACGCTTATAGAAGCATTTACTAACTTTGCAGTCATCACAACTAATGACTAATACAACTACAAATCTAATAAAAGTAATCTAATATTGAACTTATTGTAAATATTTAATTATTCCCCTATTATCTAAATTATTTTTAAAGTAACCTGTTTTCTTATTTTTTTAAGAAATTTATTACTTATTTAAGAAATTTAATACTTATTTTTATTTGAAAATGGTCATAAAGTAAGCTAATGTTGTTATTTGTACATTATATGTAAATATCAATATAATAAAAGAATACCTTCTACATTTCGGTATTTCGAAATTTTTATAATTCTTTGAATTTTTTTTCAATAATTATGAAAAAATAAAAGAAAATAATATTAACGAATTACTTGATTACTTTGCAATAATCGAGTGATTATAAAGATTTCAGAAAACTGAACTACATTCAATTCAATTACCCAATGATAACCATTTGAACTTACCATATATATCTTCCTCCTGATGAAAATCTTCCGGAGAGTAACTGCTGTACATTGACATGGTCATTGATTGCTCCTCTACTTGCTTCTGTAAGGCATCAATACGAGCCTCATACGTCTTAAAATCCGAACAAAGAAAATCCATTAGTATATATTGCAAACGATGGTCTCTCCTCCCTTCTGCCCCGTCACTGCAAAACTTACCTTACGTTGCTCCTCAAATTCCTGATCAGCCTGTAATTTCTCACGCTTATACTGTTCTTCTAGTACATCCAAACGCTTTTGCATTTCAGCTTTCAAGTCAATGCCCTGTTTTTCAAGCAGCTCACAGTGAGCGAAATTCCAATCCACCTGCTGAGTGTCGCATTTCTCGGTCTCATTCTCGACATTCTCCGTTATTTTCTCACGCAACTCACGAGCCTGCTCGGGATTCGTGAAACGGAAAACATGATTTTTACCCAGTATAACACGTGAACCAGTTCTCAAAACTTCCGCTTCAACCAATTTACGTCCATTGAGATAAACCAACGCATCCTTATGCGGTATTAAAGTCACAATATTGTTACGGTTATCGAAAGTGCAATGCTCCTTGAGGATATGAGAACCAGAGAGCTGTATATCTTGTGGTACATTTGCCTCGTGTGTACCCAGTCGTGTAATACCATCTTTTATATAATACAATAGACATTCGGACAAATTTGGATCTTCGTTCAAATTAACCAAATGCGGAGTTTTCTTGGGTGAAAAGACACCCACGGTGATGCCATCCTCCTTGACGGCGACACCCATTTCAGCAAAAACCGCCTCACGCTGTATGCGTATCTCTTCGGTACGTTTAAGCTTTTCCTCCCATGTTTCATTCAGTTCTTGAGAGAGCGAAGAGAAAGGGCAAGAATGATATTTAATGTAGACTCAGCATAAAACTGAGCAGGAGAGGTGGAATTATTCAGTCGGTACCTACCAGCTATAAGTTTTTCGCTTGCTTGCAATTGATCCACTGCCATTTCAGTTGTGGAACCATTTCGATTACGTGATTTAGTTGGCGAATTGATGACAGATGTATTGGATGTGTTATTGGCGGATTTGTTCATTTCGTCTTCTGAAATTTGAAACGATCAAAGTAAACAATTCTAATAAAGGTGATATTGTTACAAGCGAAGAAAGCGTGCAAGTCTGTTACCAATTAGACAATTTTACAAAATAGCTTGAGAGTTAGATAAGAACATATGAGAGATATACATCGTAGGATGACTTTGTGGAATTCTGAGAACGTAATGATCTTTTGCATTCCCGAAATGGACTGACAATGAAGCTGAAAATAACATGTAGGAGTGACCTATATATAGTTGGACCACTATATCAATCGCTATATTAAAATATATGATGTTAAGTTCTTGAAAGAACTGAAAAAAAAATTGGATCAAGTGATTTCCAATATGTACCAAATATACTTCATATCTAATAAAGACCATGAATTCCATAAGGAAGGATGGTCCGAAAAGGTCCTTGTAGAAGGTAGGAGTTTCCGTTTGGACCATAAAGACAAAATGTGGAACGTCCTTTAGGACCGATGAGATAGACAATAACACATTAAAGTTGTGGAAAGAAACTTACCTTTAAGTCTTGTACCTCATGTTTTTAAAGAAGAAGAAAAGTATATTTTAGGCAGATAAATTCCACATTCATGTAACTTGTGATTGATTATAAGAAATTTTTTTTAAAGGAAAAATTGTCCTTTATACAGAAGTTATCTATATAGGGAGACATTTCCACCTTTATAGAGATCAGATTTATGAGTAATATGGTACATTTATAGAAAATGTGCATGTAGATAATATTATAGCAACCAAATTCGAAAAGCCCTTGAAGTCAAATTCAATATATAATGTGGTACAGCTATTTATATTATTATAGGCATATTTTTAGTTACTATATATGAGAAGCACTAAGTGAGCAAAAGAATCATACGATGAACCAACAGAAAACAAATAGCAATTGGAATAATTAATTGGTTACACATACATATATAGACACTTAAAAGATGACTATATATATTATGTTATCCATTAGATTAAGCGTAAGAAGCTCCATACAGCGGAAGTTTGGTGTGTTTACGAAATCTACTTACTATATGAATCACGTTTCTCGCAAACCACTTTACCATCGGGTCCTATATAAAATGAAGTATGCTTGATGTCACAACTTAAATTTAACTATGATTTCAGTATGTGTTGTGATTTAAATATAAATTTTAATTTTAAACTGTTTCGAAGACTTTAAAATGAGGATTTCGAATTAAGATTTTGAAATTCCTTTTATGCGATTAAGATTTTAGAAAATGAATTTAGAATTCTTCGAATATAAAAAGAGTCCGAATGAATTTTGAATTTCTAAAATAGCCAATCTTGGAAAATTCATTGATTTTCTGTAGCCAATTTTTTTTTATTTATTAACATAAAAAATTTATGATACTGGGAGTTTCAGGTTTCAAGAAACAGTGCCAATATAATACCCACTTACCTTCTTGCACTTCAATGCCCTCGGCTTTTAAGAGATCGCGTAACTTTTGTATCTCTTCCTTAAGCTCTCGAATAAGTTTAGCATTAGCATCCTCGTTAACAATAGCTTTGCAAACGATTTGTTTAGCACGATCAGCATATCTACAGAAATGCGAAAAATAAATAAAAATGAGGATATGTATTGCTTTTATGGTGTTTTTAAAATTATACGTCTTTCTCTACTTTTTATATCGATTTTCATATTTTGAATATCTCTACTTTTGTTCACACTGACCTCAAGGTGCTCAATGTTTCATCGTAATTAATGTCAGCGGGTGAAATGGCAGCAATCATAGCAGTTTTCGAGTTCCCACCCAAATTCTCACGTAGAAGCCAAGTGAGTACGGAATCACGGTAGGGTATAAAATCAGCTTTTTTTGATTTCTTATTTTTTGAAGCCTTAAAAATTATTCAAATAAAGACAAATAATTATTTAGATCTTTCTAGGTATCATAGAATAACCTACAATGTTAAAAAATTCTTATTTTGTTTTATAAATTTTAAAATAAAAGCAAATTATAAATTAATAACTATTGGTTTTAGAACAAATATAAGAAAAAGATTTTATGAATGTTTTTTAAACAATGGTTTTTGGACAACAAAACGTTTAAAATAGAAAAATGTTTTTAACAGAAGTGTTTTACAATTTTTAATTATTTTACTCATGGTAATATTTTTAATTATATTTACAAATTTACCATGAACTTTTATTTATTTGAATAAGATTTATTTTATGTGAACTACTTTTATTTATTTGATTAAGTAAGAAAACATAAAATTAGGAAAAGTCACATGCAACAAGTTGATGAAGTTTCATTTCAAGTGCAAAGTTTAAATAATTTCTGAACCCCGTAATACTTACAGACTAAAGAAACCCGAATGAGAAATGAGTTTTGGCAAAAAATTCAATTTTTATGTAAAAATATGATGACCAATCGATCCATTTAGAAATATTAGTTCGTGTGCATAAATAAAAAGACAAGATGAAAGTAGAATTTTAGAGTTTTTAAAACTAACCCTCTTTTTAAAATGATCTCTAAAATTTACCCCAACTTAAATCTTCCACCCACTCAAAAATGTTTTAAATATGAACTTACAATTTCAGCTAAAGCGGAAATAACTTTTCCCAGCGTAGTCAGAGATTTATTAATGTTGGCGCCCTCCTTGAGACGAGTACCTTTGGCACCGGTAGAATCAGCTCGCTCAGAGCCAGCTAAATCGACCAAACTAATTTTAGAGACCTTCTCGGTGATGAGATCGGTCATGGCATCATGTCTGCGCTGAGTGAAAAATATGGTGAATACAGCATGGGAACGAGAGCTAGTCTCATTCATATTGGTAGCAGCGACAGTTCTGTAAAGGATTAAATAAATTTTATATAATGAAAGTTATTTAATGATGACCTCCGAAACTCGCCTTGCTTTATTGCCCTCATCAATAAGATCGTGTATATCTTGGTAATCGGTAACGGCTAACTTAGATAAATCCTCTACATAAGGACCTAGCAAGGGATGTTCACGTACACGCAGATTTCCTTTATTCTTGGGATTCAAAAGATCGCGTACACGTTCGCAGTAGATTTCCATATAGGAAACTTCAACCTGAGAGAAAAACAATATCGGAATGAAAGTAGCACTATCAAGACTATTTTGAGTTCTCAACATACCGAGTATTTGAGTTCATCGGTTTCCGTATCGTGTATACGGTTAAATAGATCTTTACAAATCATTGGAATGATACCCTCCTGATGCTCCTCCTGTTTGCCCATCATGGTATAGGATTTGCCAGCGCCTGTCTGGCCATAAGCGAAGATACAGACATTATAACCATCAAAGGAATGTTGTAGCATCTCCTCGCCGATATCCTTGTACACCATCTCCTGTGTAGAGAACTCGGGATCTCGTGGCTAAGAGATATAAAAGTAATGAATCATCAAGAGAGGTAAGCGACGATTTTTATTGCAGGAAACTTACATTATGTGACCAATAGGAATAATCGAAATTAAAACGTTTAATAGATTCGCTTGAGTTTGGCGGAACCTTGGGATTTGTAATGGCTGCAAACCAGAAAGATTGGATTTCAAATTCTAGTCATATAGTTATAAATGTTGAGTAATTTTTACCCGTAGTAGCCCCATTCATTTCGATGATGCATTTCGATTCACGACCGATTTCACGCGAATTGAAGGGACGCACTCGAACCGCCACTTTAACAGACGACATCTTGGCGGCGAGAGGCCCAAAGGCCTATTTTAGTATAGAATACGGCTCTGAAACATGCAAAGAAGATGTTTTAGTTTTGCAATCCTTAAAATTTTTAGTTATAGTTAGAAAATACAAAAGACGAAATCTTATCTTAGGAAATCTTATGTTAGGAAAGTTTCATTAGTTGTCTAAAGTGCACGAAGTCCTTTTCGAAAATTGCTGCTCCTGATAGTGGAGAGAAATTCGCAGGAAATATTAACAAAAGATTTACTAATCATTATAAATTGATTCCTGGCGAAAATAAAAAATTAAAAACATTTGCTCAACTTACTACAATCGTACAACCGATAGAAGCAATTTTGAAAAGGCTGTTTTAAAATTAATTGCACTTCGCAGCAAGTGCTGCTATTAATTAAAAAAAACTTTTTTTTTATTGTTGTTTATGATTCAAACGAAATTTTCGTGGAAAATTTTGCAATTATATTGTATGAATAACGTAATGTGGACGAATATAAAGTACCTATAAAGCAAATAAAATGGCGAATGAATTGAAAATCTAAGCTTAAAATAAAATTAAATCTTTCAACGCTTTCACACAGTTTTTTTAAAATTTTAATAGCTTATATATTTACGTAAACTTTCTCCATCTTTTCTTATGCGAGCTTAAATATTTTCATATATTTATATATTCTATTTAAAATTTATGTTTCAATATAGCGGAATAGAAAATATATTGAATACATATATGAATTTATTTCCTTGAAAGGAAATTTTCTATTTTCCAAGTAGCATTTCCAATAACATTTCCAGAGTCCTATGAGTCATCATGCGAAGCTCTTCCACCACTTAAAAGCCACAACAACAAGAGCAACATAATAACAAACCATAAAAGGGCGTAAATTTGTAGTTTCTTTTCTGTAAAATTCAGCTGTCTTCTGAATATCAACGTTTTTCAAAGTTTGTTTGTTTCATTTTAAAAAATGTCATACACAGTTGTATTTATTTTTTTTCTCGTTTTTCGTCATATTTAAGATAACTGCATTTCTGTATTTTTATTTATTTGTTAGATTGAATTTCTATATTTTTATTTATCATTTTATTTCATCCAACACTTACCAAAAAACTTATCAGAAATGCTGATATCGGCCTCCAAGCACAGCTTAGAGTTGTCTTCAAATATTATTTTCAGTGATATATTCAATTTTGTTTTTTGTATTATTTTACAAACATTTTAAGACTCAATTTTAATTTTTTTTCATCATTCTTATCTTACAATGTCTTCATTTAAAATTTTGTTCACTCGCCTTTACACTGCAGGCTAAAAAATTAAACACTCTGTACTTTTTCACACGAATTTTTCAAACCTAGTTTTTTAATATATTTTTGCTTTTTAAAAGTTAACCATGTTTTGATAAATGTTATATTTAAGAAATAATAAATAACTTAAGGTGTCAAAATGTCAAAATGAAAGCAAGGCTTTCGACAGTAATTAAATATTTCAATGTATTGTATGTTATGAAATAATAAACGGAAGAGAGCGAAAAAGGGGAGAGAGAGAGAGAGAAGAGAAAGAAAGCGAAATTTTACTCACTGGAAAGCATCAATTTTATTATTGGAAAAATCTTAAGAGTCCTTTAAGTTTTGTAACTCAATAATCTTGTCAAGCGCATGCGTTCGAATTTTCTGATATAAACATGAAAAAATAGGAGAATATCTTAAAAGTTCTTCAATAAATTACAATTCAAGTTAATTTTAAGCCACCTAAAAAAATTTAAGTTAGATATTTTGGGAAATCAAAATATCTAAGAGAAAAAGGAAAAAAACTTTTTGATTAAACTCAATACTAATTAATTGGTATTTTAACTAAGAGATTAATTCACGAGATTAGTTCAAAACATTAATAATCTGTAATTCAAGAATAGGAATAAAAGTGCATAATTTAAATATCAAAGAATAAAGATTTTAGAATTAAAATTTTTTTTATTAAGTTTTACAAAGGAATTAAAAGATTAAATAATAATAAATCATAAATTTTAAATTTTAGAAACATTTTTGGATTTTAGAAGTAAATCTTAAAACTTAATTAAAAAATAAGTAAGCATAACCATAAAAAACCATCATTAACCCGCATATGCACGAACAATTTTACTATCCACTCTTGCCACCACCAGAAGTTGGCAATAACGTCATGACCTTTATCAATAAATTTTAATGTTCCACTGTTTTTACGTTGCTCAGCCATGCACAACGAACGCAACAAATACTTGAATTCATTGTAGAAGAAGATTTGCTTTGTCTAAACCTTCAAATAAAATTTCCCTTCTTTACTTGCGATATTTGTTTTGGGAGAAGTTATTCAAGAGCAAAATCCTTCAACCCTCCTCTTGAGCGAAAGAGCCAGAGAGGGAGAGAGAGAGAGAGAGAGAGAGAGAGAGAAGAAAAGAGCGGAAAAGGGAGGGCATGAGAAAGAGAGAGGCCGAGAGAGAGAAAGAGAAAGGAAGAGGGAGAGCTTTTGAGAGAATACTCCAAATGAGAACGATTGAAAAATATTGGACAAGTAAAATGAGAGAAGTGAGAACTGATGAAAAATATTTGCTCCAATGATTCATATATAGAATTTTTTTCTCTTTACCAATTTTTTTTTGAAACCAAAATATATAAATTTATATAATTTTTACACTAAATGCAAATTTTACAACTTCTAGCTTTTCGACTTTTGTATTGCAATTTCTAACTTGATTCTTTTTTAAATTTTTCTAAAATTTTCTAAATTTTTCATTCATTCATTTATTTAAGTTTTTCATTTAATTTTTCTTAATTTGTTAGTTTTGAAATTTCTTTTTTTTTCAATTTTGTGTAAAATTTTTATCCACTAATAAAATTTGTAGTTCATTTCGTTGAAAAATCGAAATTAAGTTGTCAAACGGAGATTTTTTCGTAGTTGTTGCAAAAATTAGTAAAACGATTAGGAAAGTTGTTAAGAATAAAGAAAATATTATTAAATATCCAAATGCACACATTCAAGAGGTTGAAAATTGGTTCTCTTGTTTAAAATTTGTATTTCTTCTTTTATTTATAGAATATATATATAATTATTCCTTGAATAGCCTTACAACACAAGGTTTTGCTTTTTTGTTTTCTAGTATAAGAAATCAGATTTGAAGTCGATAAATTTTCACTTGATACAGATTTTCTACTGCGTTGATTCAAAGAATATCACTTTTAAAACATTATAAAATACTATAAAATTACGGTGAGTAAATAATTTTCACACTTCGATATTGCAACAAGCAAAAAGTAACAATATATCAAGAGATTTCAACAAATTTTCACATCTTTTTGCTCTTGGCTACAAAATCGATAGAAACTGCGACGACGTTTTAGAACGGCAACAGCAACGAAAAGATACCGAAGCGTACCCTGGCAGGTCGTCCAACGTATTAAAGGTACGACTTGGAACTTGCTGTGTATGTTGAATTGGACAAAATAGCTACCGAAGACAATAACAACAACGCTGACAAGTGCAACCACATCGACAACGAAGACGAACCCTCTTCGGATAACGCATGCGCTCTGAATGTTACTGTAGTACAGCGTAAATTACTGAATTTTGTCAGGATAATAATGACTAATGTAGGATGAAAAGTTTGAAATACATGAAATTTACAAATTGGGACACAAATTATAACAAACATCATTTTGTATGTAAACTGATAATTTTGTCAGTTTATATTATTTCAATAGACATCCGTTCACATCCCGATTTAAAAAACATATTTTGCTCGAAATGTGTTGCGACAAAACAATCTAAGCATCGCCATATGAAATTTGACGTTTTAAACTATCGAACTTGGATTTTTCTTTGAATTAGATTTGGTTCGACTTTGGTAACATTTTCTCAAAATAAATATAATATGATGAATATTGTAAACAGTTAGTGTTACATTTTTTCTTCACACAACAGCAATTTGTGTTTCAAGTGGCATTAATTGAAATGTCCTTATTTATTGATTTTGTGTGTTTGACAGCCCTTTTTATTAAAACCTAAGTTAAGTTAATACATTGGGGGTATTTTTTGAGGAAACAAATTTCAATTATCCATTAAATTTTTTTCTATAAAAATTCAGTTAAATTTGATTTCAGTATTTTCCAACAAACTAAAATGTGCAATTTCGCAACTATTTAGTAATTTTAACCATGTGTAAAATTTAAATGTGTAATTTCGCAACTATTTAGTAAATTTAACCAGCGGTAGTCGCTTATATTGTCAAAATTCGTAATGCATTCCATTCTTACTCTTTTAACATATTTTCTAGTCAAATATATTGTTTATGAGTTATTGATAAAAGCTTTAGCAATATCAAATTTATAGGTAGCTTTAACTACTGACTTGGTAAATAATTTGTTTGTTTCTCAGAGTCATTTCATAAATCACAGTAGCTAAAAAGGATTCAGAGCAAAGAACTCCAGACAATCAATCGGAGTGTAGAGGGTAGCTAAAGGTTAAATAAGTAAAAATATTTGCGTTAAGCATGAACACAACATGAACTGTCATTGACATAAAACCCCAGGAGACGAGGACACAAAGCTAGACTAAATCTGCGTCACTACTGGTAAAAGTGAGATGAACTGTGACAAGATTGATGGTAGAGTAAAAATGGAAGGGGACATACTTACAATATATTCGAAGAAGTTAAACACAAGCACAAAAATTGGTTTTCTACAGATTGATTGATTAAATTTCAAGAAATCAATAAACGAAGTTGTTTTACATAAGTGTGGTGCGTACAAGATGGGTATCCCACTCTTCTTGTGTTGCAATAATTTTGGAAAATCCAATACACTGTAAATTCCGTATACAGTAAATAAATACGGTAGAAAAGTCACGGTTTGGCTACATTAAAAAAACTAAAAGAAAATCAATAAACAATCAGTCGCATTTCAAGTCCAACCCCTATGATAATAAAACTGTAGAAGCATCTTTGCAGCGATTTCGAGTATTGCATCCCCTACTACGGAACGCGGAACGTTTGCCAATTACCAGTGTCTCACGGACATTTGGTTTCCAAGGACTTTTGCCATTGAAAAACCCCTTTTGTGAACTCCAACAATAAAGGGAGGATTAAAGGGAATGTGTAATTTAAGAGAGTTAAAGGTTTTCATTAACGGTTTTCATTTTAAATTTTGATTAAATTTGAGCACTACTAATTTTCGTTTAACACACCGAACAATTTAGTTTGATTATCAATTTTCTACTATCATATTAAAGTAAAAGGTTAAAATATTCTTCAAGACAGCACCTGACATTTAACTGTCCGCTGTCATACTTAAACTTATAGAATCTAACTTCTTTTCTTTTTTGTTCTTAATTCTTTTAGTCGATTCTTAAAGATCAAATATAAATGCAAGTGCAAGAGGAGAAAATTAACCACCAACTTATCCACTCAAATCCCAAATCAAATATGAATTCTCCCCGAAGACCAAGTTAAGTGATACCATTTAAATAAATGAAAGCTTCGAGGCATAATTAAAACTGAAGCTGAGGAAATTCAAATTGAATGAAAATTTAATTTTATACATCAGAAAAAAGAGACTGTAGGGAGAGAGAGAAAGGAAGAATGCGTTTTCCTCTCGGCAAGCGGTCGTAGAAGGTGGATGCTTCAATGCAGACATGAAGTGGTGGCGTTGGTAGCGCGCACTCACCACCGTCGCGTAAGTGGTGACGTTTGTTTGCAACACAACAACGAAATTTGACACTTTTTCATGTCATTTAGGGTTGCCAATAGCTGTCTGGCTATTGTGGCACCCTTCTTCCATGTTTATTTCTATTTACATCGTGACGATAAAGTGACGAACTGCTTTCGTTTCGCGACTCCTTCATTCGTCGTTCGTCCTCTCGAATCCATTTAAATTTCTAGCCTCCGGACAAAAAAGTCTACCGATGAGTCACTCCTGACTCAAGTCGGTGGAATACGCTTCAGGCTTTCGAAGCCCCATTAAACGAGTGGACTCCTTCTCATGCTCTACCCTGGTCTGGTTCTACAAAACCACCCCCCACAACCACCCATAACCGCAGTTGTATGAAATAAATACGAAAACTCGTCGTTGCAAGTGCAACAGCGGGGTTTCTTTTAATCACTGACTTCTCATTACATGTAGTATGGTGTAGAAAGAGAAGGAAAAGTCGGTAAAGAACTCATGAAAAGGGTGCAAAAGTATGATAAACTCAAACCAATTTAAGCTTAGCTTCAACCGCATAAATATTTGAAAAGAAGACTTCGAAGGGCAAGCTACCCTTCGCTAGCTATCTACCAGCTACCTAGTTATACCCTACACTCCCTTCGGGTGTAGCGTATATTCAATTTGCTTTATTATTTACTTTATTACTTATCATGACCTGCCTTATCATGTTTACACAAACTATTTACGAGATCCGGTACCCCGTTCCACTTCTATAGTTTACTAGGTTAAATATTGGGGGTCTTGTGGGTGAGGGGATGAGTAAATGCCAACATAAACCAGTCCGATTCGGTATTTCGATAGAGAAATTTCCACAACAAAGTATTAGCAAATTTTTTCCAATTCAGTCGAAACCAATCGAAATCTGTATATTATTTTCTTGGAACTCATGTCCGTCGCCCAACATATTATTCTTTATTTCCACAAAAATTACCAAATTTCTTTAAAAAACATTAAATGTAATTTCCAAGTACTTAGCTTTCCTCATGCTAGGCTTTCGGAACGAGGTTACTACGTCCAACAATATTGAAATCCGAAATAGCTAAAATTATTCATTCGCATTGAAATACATAAACTGAAATGCCCATCAAAAAAGAAATCACTCCTCGATTCTTCCCTAATGAGATGTTTTCCGTACTTATTATTAAATACAAGCAAACCAAAGTCAGAAAATTACAGCAGCAGCGGCAACTCAGTATAGAGTCCACAAAAAAGAACTGGTGTGGAAGATTATTACGACCGCATGGGAATTTCAATCCACAACACATACAGTAGTTGTGTAGTTGTTGAACGCAAAAGCCATTGAAAGCTTATACCACTATAACGGTAAAAACACCTTCTTCCCACAATCTTTTCCCAAGTAGGGATACCAACAGGGAAGAGAATCGCGAGCCAGAACCATGAAATCAACGAGGAAAAAAACTCCTCAGCGACATCTTGGCACCAGAAAGCGAATTAACAGCAACAACAACTTCGTCTGCACTCTTTCAATTCTAGGATATGTTTTCATAAATTCTAACTAATGGCTCCTCTTCGAAGGAGAGCAAAATCCCAAAACTACCCATCATTATCGCCACCCACCATACTCACCTCTTTGTTGGAACTCAACTCTGTTTGTTAGTCACCAATTTGTCGGGTTGGGAGAGAAAGAGAGAGAGAGAGAGAATGACGGTGCCTACCAGAGAAAAGAGCAAACATCAGAGAGCACAAGACTAAACCGAAAGAGAAGAAAATTCTACCAATTTCATGTTGTGCTACAACACTCCACCCATTTTTGTGATAGAGGATTTGCCCACCGACTAAAGGAAGCAATGGCAGGAGGTGAGGAGGGATGGCGCCTAGGCAAAAATGGCGACATGGTTATTATGACCCCGCTGCTGCTGCTACCGCTGCTGCTGAACAGTATGTGCAGCCATTTTTATGGGTCTGGGTAGAGCCGACGATGACGACGGCAGCCGAATGAGTCATGTGAAATCAGATCACACACAGATAAATACTCGCAAACACACATGGACACTGTTTCCTCGAGGGATTTTAGATGTTAGAAAAATCTTTTGTATAAAATCTGGAATTTGTTAGTTTTTCCTTCTTAGTTTGCTAGTTTGCAGGTAACTCTGTCAAGAGAATTAACCTTAATTTGACAAACTCGTATGTGGCGAAGTATTCGTTTAAAATCCCTGAAACCCTTTAGAGAAACTCAATCCCATCCGTTAATTTCAACTACTAGCAACAATTTACGATATATGGCGACATAGACAGCGGCAGGGTGGATCAGGAACCACGGAGAAGAACGAACATTCTACGACAGGAGTGGAAGTGTTGTGCATCATCAGGAAGGAGTATTCGTTGAAGTGCCTGCAGTGATTCAACCACACAAATTCCAGTTCTGTTGCCATTTTCTCTATTGCTTTTCTTTTGTTTCCCATTTATATTGCGCAGAACTTAATTAGAAAGAAAATCTCTACCAGTAATTAATGTTCCACAGGATCCGTAAATACACACACGCATTTTATAGCGGAACAACAGCTCCTAAAAACTTAACTGTACAGGTAGGCAGAGACAGACACCAACGGGTACGGATGGTCCACAAATTTCATGGCTGTACCTCGTTTCTTCATCCCGTAATCGTAATTTCAACAGACAAACAGACAGACAGACAGACGGACGCTGAGCAAGAATATATATATATTTTTCTATATCTATCTCGTCTCCTTCTCTGCGTTACAAACGGAAGCACAAAGTGAAAAGTCACTCCCTTCGAGTGTAGGGTGTAATACTCGTAAATGAAACTTGGCTGGAAATGAGCGCTATGAATGAACAGTGACAGCGCTATCGAGAGTCGACTGCTCTCCTTCTCACAGCCAGTGAAAAAGGAAAAAAATAATCGAACTGCACGAGAATATATGAAGGAATTTTGAGAATAGTTTGAGGAGAGAGAAAAACAATTCCAAATCGGTGGGGGGGGGGAGGAAAAGGAGTGGATAATTATAATTCCTCTCTCAGCCTATTTCATTTTCCTGTTTTTGCTCTTTAATATAAAAACCCTTATTATTGTTCTTTTTAATATACTTTTCGTATTACTATTATTATTTTTAATTTGTTCTCTTGCTCTAAGTGCACGCAATCAACATGCCATCCACTAAAGCGACTTTCTTTCAAGTGTCAGCCAACCCCACCCATCAAACCCGCTCTCCACACACTATTGACACCCGCAACATTAACTGCCGCCTGCTGTTTTATTAGTTAACTGCGAGCAGACGACGTACTTGACGTTGCGGTGCGTTTCTTGCACGCAGCCTAACGTGGGTGACTACCACACACAAACATATCGCACATACATGTAGCAGCCTTCAGTTTTATCATTTCTTTTTAATTTTATTTTGATTTATTCTTTTCTATTTTTTTTATTTGATATTATTTAGTTTTATTTCTTTGTCTTTTGTTATATTTGCCAAATTAATCGCTACTATGTAAATTCAATTGTGTAAATAAATTCTTGGTTTTTTCCTTTGAAGAAAATAAACGAACACAAATATACCGACACACAAATGCTATACGAAAGTCATGCAAACGTGTAGAAGTGTCTGAATTAACCTACTGAGTTTTATGCGTTTGTTAGTTTGTTCTTAAGTGTGTCCAGTATTTTGATTGATCAATAAACAGGATATTCGTTTTACGTCCTTGTTAGAAAAACAAGAGAAAGAACAATAACAAGTGTAATACCAATAATAAGAAAAGCAGCAAAAGCACATCAAGCAACATCCACAAGTATGACAAGCATTCGCTTTCAGCGCTTGACGTAGCGGTGAATACGCTGTTCTGTTCATTCAAAATCTGTGTGGGAGCAGCTGTAACTCTTTGACCTTTCCGACCCTGCGCAATCTCCAGTTGTTTTTAAGCTTAGGTTTGTATTTAAAATATTCCATGTTTTTTCACGAAATTAGTTTTGAATCGCAATTAAAAATCGCCAGAGATTCACTTGTTATTCATAGCAGGAAGTGAGTAAATTAAGAAATAAATAAATAAATAAATAAATAAGCAAAGAAGTTAGTAAGTGAATACATATTTGAAAATATTAAGTAAGTAAAAATAAACTTCAATATTTGTAAATTGCCTTGAAGTCTACTTAAGGCTTTATGACCGCACATATCAATCACCCTTATAAAAGCGCAGAAAAACCACCCCCATCATGTATGATGACTCATAAACTACTCATGCAATGAGTGCCAAAATAAACTTAATACAAAAAAACAAACAAAAAATTAAATTAAGTCAAAGACTTTTATTGAAAGAAATTAATTGACGAGCGATTTTCTGCCTTGGATCTGCCTCATCAAATCTTACGGTTGCCTTTAAGTCGTAGGTTACAGCAGATATTTTAACTCTGAAATTTGTAATTGTGGTTTTTATTCTGTATTAAAACAGTTTTAAGCTCACTAAATCAACAAACAAAATTTTCAATAAATAACTGAAGTGTGAGATGAGATAGAGATGAAATGGGAATCGAGATCACATTGAGAAATTTTTTAATTCATATACAATCTCTTTTCCCACAGTTGTCGAAAAATTATAGGAGTTTTAAATAGATGTTGAATTTTAGAGAATTTTAAATTATTGAGAGAAGATTTAAATTATTGCAGAAGATTTGATTTTGAACATTTTCGCTTTGCTGAACAAAATGTTTGTGGGGCAATAGAGATTGCAATTGTTTATTTGGTATTACATACAGAAGAGACCAAACATTTATGGAAGTGGGATTTTTATACGCACAGTGAGGCACCAAACGAGTCGAAGTGGCTACACTATGAAGGAAGAGCGATGGGGAAAACGAACCACCTTGCGAAAAATTGATTTTTCACAAAGTCGACACTGAATTGATTACAATGTATGCTGGCAAACATGGAAATTTAAGAAAAATTTAATTGCAAAAAATTAAGAATAAACTTACCGTACAAATTTCAAAAGTTTTTCCAACACCTGAAGCTGATATTTCTTAAGCACAAAACTGGGATATCTTTTCCTCCTTATTTTTTTCAAACAATTTTTGCAAGTGCTAAATTTAAAATTTTAAAATTCCTTGTTTATTAACAAATCTAAGAAACAACAAACGTCGACAAAACTTTTACAAGCAACACACACACGCGTTCAACTATTAATAGAATTAATTTTTATTTTTTTAATTTTCCCATAAAAATTTCGAGGACACGATATGCGAGCGAACGCGCAGCCAAGAAGTTTTCATCTGCGAAGCACCAGCAAAGTCTTTCTAGTGCTGTGTCGAGAATGCTCTCTGCTTTCTTGGCTCGCTCCTAATGCGCAGGCGATTCAGCTCGGAAGATTGCTGGCTGGCACGACAAGCTTCCATGCAAATCAGGCCGTTTTCACAGTCCACAAAGGATTCCAGAGCGCACAAACAGTAGAATCCTATTCTTCAGGATCCTACTTTAAATTCGGGAGTTTTTATCCACACCTTGTCCCATCCATTTGTTGGAAACACTTCCAGCTGATTAGCAGCCACCGATGATTGTTTTGTTATCGGTTTTGTTGTTGTTTAAGAATTGTTTTGTTGTTTCTTAAAGCAAAGAAACGTCAAAACAGATGAAAGAGTGATGGGAGTGTAACAAAACTACTGTGGCGTCATCTGTTGCTCGATAGCCGAACAACAGTTAACACTTTAGCGACAGTGTTGCAAAATGTTTTTCAATCACGATTTACCATTAAATATTATCTACATTTTGCACAAAACCACAGAAAAAATATTAGCAATACAAATAAAATAAAATGCTTAACAAATGATGTATGAACGATGTATGATGAACAATGCGTGAGGTGCTCGAATGAGTTCTGTAGTATATGCAATGTAAACAAAGAAATGAATATGAGAAAACCGATTCACTCAGCTTTTATCTGTTTCAGCATTGAAACTACATTATTTTATTTCTGATTTGTCCTTTCTCGATGACAAGTCTGCCTAAAAATTGTCCTGCCATGTCTATCTCTTGCAGAAATTAAACAACTTTCAAATTCGATACCTATTCTAAACTTTCTTATTGCTATGAAGCTCAGATTATATTCATAATCATTTAAAAGATCGGCTTTCAATTATATTCACTAAATATATTGATTATGGTAGTGGCTTTGCCGCACATAGGGAAATATTATATAACATCGAACGTAATCACATTAAGCTCCTCGTTATTTTTCTTAGTAAATACAATCTCATTTTCTTTCCTCTGCTTTACTTAGAAGCATTAGCATATCTGCAAGAGATGTCATCCCAGTTGGCAATATCCCAGATGGCTTCAACATAAGAAGGGCGCACATTTTTGTATTGCAAGTAATAAGCATGCTCCCAAACATCAATACCAAAGAGAGGGACCAATCCTGCAATGCGACAGAAATTCATCCAAAATTTAAGCTACCGAATTAAATCACTCACCAGTGGATGCCTCCAGTGGATCCTGATTCGGCATGGCTGCTACTTGCAGTTTGCCGGTTTTCTTATTGTAACCCAGCCAACCCCAACCGGAACCCTGTATCGCAACAGTCTGAGCACTCATTTCCTTTTTGAAGTTATCAAAGCTGCAGAACTGTTCCTCAATAGCAGCCTTCAGCTCCTTTGACGGCTCTGTCTTCTTGGGAGTTAAATTCTTCCAAAAGATATCGTGATTGATGTGACCACCACCATTGAAACGTAGTGCAGGTCCCAAGCTGATAATCTTTGAGACATCATTTTTGTTCTTTGCTTCCAACAGTTGCTCTTCCGCAGCATTCAGGTTATTGACGTACGTCTGATGATGTTTGCTATGATGCAGTTCCATGATCTCGCGTGAAATTATGGGCTCCAGCGCAGCATAATCGTAGGGAAGCTTGGGCAAGGTGTGTTTGGCTCGTATAGAAGAGCTGTTGAGGAGAAGAAATAGTATGTTAGTAACTGTTAAGTATGTGCAGCAATATATTTTCTAAGTTGATGCTTCCGCCGTGCTTTTTATGTAACAACGCAGGTCCGCCAAGGGAGCCGGCAAGTAGTTGGGAATTCATTTCACAACTTACCGGACAACATTTGAAGTATTCCGTACCAAGGAAAACATATTCGGCTACTTTCTAAGGTGTTATATCTGGTAAATTACACTTTTTTAAACCACAATTAAAATTCACAATTTTCTTAATAATGCAATCCTTACTTGCAAGAACCTGATTACGGACTCCAGAGTTGCCAACTTTCCGGTAAAACATTCAGTGAAATATTTAATGTGCATACGTAAAGCTCTCCACAGACACACAATAATGTTGCCAATAAGCTTTTTTATACCCTACAACCAAAAGGAACGGAGCAGACAAGAAGTAGTTTCATAACTGAAAAACCTCTAATTTCGTTGTAAAATTCTGAATTGCATAAATTTTTAATAAAATTTTTAGAGACCCTTAAAATTAAAGATATTTTACAAATTTACAGATTAATTTTTCAATCGGTTTAGCTTTTTTAATATAAATGAAAGTGTTTATATCAGCAGCACATCATAAAAACGTATATATTCGCACAAACTCGTAAATACCTTTATAATATGTCAAATTATTAGATTGCCTAAACCATGCTAAATTTTATTTTCGTGTACATTTTTGTCTACCACGAAAAAACGAAAAGCGAATTCTTAAAAAAGATAATAAAATCCTTTCGCCAAATTGCAAAATTTTCTACACCGCTGCAAACAAAAAGAAACTGTTAGGCCAGATTTCCGATTTAATTACTATAAATGTATTAACTTGGCTGATCTCGTAACACACACGTGCAGACCGAGCATTTGAGTGAAGACGACTATTCCGATGTCGATATAAACACGATAAAGCTGAAGAAGATTTTGTTCAACAATCAAAAAAAGAGAACCTCGTGTGCTGCTTGTATGGACATGTGTAGGAACACCGTCAATGCACACGCGCAATAATTCATATTCCATTTATTTTTCGGCACGTTTCTCAACGTGTTCGTCAATAGCGCGCTCACGGATCTTGGCTGGCAGCGAATCTCGCTGGGTCTCTGCAAGGTTTTACCATTCTATAGCCGTAAAAATAATTAAGATGTTAAAATAAAGCAAGAAAAAATATCGCACTTATACATTAAGTGCTCATTCGAGCATTAAATCTATTTATTGCGAAATATTTTTCGAATGCACGACGAATGTATACAGCCCACTGTGCGCTGGTGCGTGATGATATTTAAGCCTTCGCTTTTAAGTCTTTAGGAAAAAACACTTTCAAAAAGTGTCTTCACGTGAATTCTTCACAAAATAAAGTAATGGGGAAGAAAAGTAACAGTGACATGAGACGTGACTAACTGTTATTTTAGAATAAGCATCATTCACAAGTGTCAATTCTTACCATTGTAAATTTGACAAACCATTTAGATCAAAAATAGTTACATTCATTTATACGTGGCTTTTTGTTTTCAGTAACAAGCAGATTCTTTTTAATTTTTTACCATAAATATTTCTACTCAAAAAATAAAACCAAATATAAGAATTTATCCATATTTCTTTTAAAGGCAGAAATTTTAAAAAACATGTCACTTTTTTTTTTAAAACCAAAAACAATTCCTATTTCAGTTGAGAAAATAAAAATTAAGGAAATGACTCTTGTTTTCACTCGAATAATGAAAATAACAAATAATTGTACTTTTTCACAAGAAATAGACTAAAAAGTCGTGCTAAAAATTATCTACATCACCATAATTTTGAAAGTTAATGCCGAATACTCTGTTTTTGGTAATGACTTTAAAAGAATTATTTGTTCATACATCCAAAAATCGGCATAAAATCTGAACAGAATGGATCAGATTAAGTTTACAGTAGGAATAAATCAATACAGGGTTGAAAAGTAAGAATTTTCGTAATTTATTTTGTAGCTGATGTAATTTGAACATTTTTTTTGCTATTTTTCATAACAAAATTATTATGCAAAAACCAAAATTTTTGTTTTAGATTTCTTAAGAAATATTTTTTTATCTTAATAATTGTGAAAAGTTCACATTTATTAAGATTAACCTGCCTTTAATGCATTCAATTTTAACTACAGAGACAATCGTACAAAGCAATTTTATTTGAATATCGTGTAATTTATGGTAATGATAAAAAATACATGAAACATGTTCGTAATTCATTCGCCAATTACTTGAACACGATCAATTTAAAGGATTTGATGATTTCATTATGATGATTTGATCGATATGATTGCTATAAAATTCGTAAAAAGATTTCGGGTTGAATTTTCATGATTTACCCGATTTCATTGAAATTTTGTATATTTGTTTTGGAGTTTCCGATTCCTTAAAAAATTACTGTATTTTTCCGTTACAGTTGTTTACAACATTTGCAACTGATCACCTCACCTCATGTCATCATAAGTTCCGGATGCTTAAAATTACGCTTGATTTCTGTTCTAAAGTAAAACCTTGGATTTGCGAATGTGTTTTCAGATAGCACACTGAAGAACCTTGCAGTTGAATTCGTCGTGACTTACGAAAGTATCAAAGAGGTTAAGATAAAAGTGAAACGTGTTCATTAAATCTTAAAAATAGAAGCTAGCAATTAATATTTTTGTTTTTTTTTTTTTGCTTTACATAATTTTACACACGTTAAATGAAAATATCAGACTAGAATTCTTTCAATTTTTCGAATTTACATCTCATTTTCTATCTAAACAATGCACTGAATCTAACCTAACCAGATCTAATCTAACCTCACTAATGTAACATAACCTCCCTAATGAAAAATAGGACGGAAACTAAATACACAATTTAATAAGGGAAGGCAATTCGGTCACGTGCAGTTTTATTTATCTGTACCAATTATACTTCGTTCCATTTCAATCCTCTCCAAACCTGAAGGATGCTGCCCCCAAATGTGAACTGCAATTGACGCCAGCAAACCGAGCACATCTGGCCGTAATAATTCAGCCCGACATCTGGATGCAACTGGTCGAGATGGCTGGCGGCACCCGCAATTGTGTGGCACCAAAACTCGATGGCAGCCCAATTAATCATTGGATTGAACGGATTCGATTGAGTTGCGTCATGTGAGGATAACAAAAAAATAAATGCCAAAAAGTCTTATTTATTTAAAGATGTTTGCAAATTCTTTGTTTTTTCCTCATATAAATTCACCGCTGTTCTTAAGCAAACGCCGGTGATCGTCGTGATTGCCGCGTGAATGTCGTAAAATTGTGACAATTTTTTTATGCTCCTACAACATAAAATTTGTATATCTGCGACACTCTAAATTGTCACTCACACTTTCGTCACTCGCCAGCCAACAAGCCAGCCAAGCCGACAAGCCAGCCAAGCCGACGATCCAGACATCGCGCTGATCGTGATGCAATAAATGGAGAAAGAAGATGCACAGCCCTGCACCGCTCGACAGTCCAAAAGTCGCTGATGTTGCCTGCGATGTGACATCACAGCCGCTCTAGCGACACAATGAAAAATGCGCGCGTCGCCAGTCACAGCGCCAAAAGCGTGCAACCAGTCAAGCGTTGCGATGTCACAGATTTTCACGAAATAAAAAGAAGAACCAGCCGAAATCACGGCTGCAGATGGTGCTGCTGTTGATGGTGGCATCCATCATTAAAATCTGCGCATGTGCAAAGTTCTCAACACCCATTCAAACAATTATGCAGACGTATGTAGCTCGTGAGCTGGATTTCGGGTTGGCAAACATTCACACAGCTAGTTAATTTAGTTTTACAAATTTTTTGAAAAAGAAAAGAGAAAGAATTTAAGCACACAGCAATGGATAAAGTCGAAAATGTGGCAACCCTTCAGCGGAATAATTTTACGGATAATCTGTAGTTTATTTTATTTTATTTTTTTGCAATTTCGATTTTTTACGGTTTCAGTAAAAGCATCAAAAGTTATTAGTGCTTCTTGAAATTTGAAACTTGAATTAATTATATTTTTGAAAAAAAAATTGTCATTTATGAAATAGAGTACAACTAAAATTTAAAAATTTAAGTTATTTACGTTTCCTTCGAGTGTGTGGTAAAAAACACAAACGTGCATATTTTTGAATATATTAAAATTCTTAAGGGAAAGACTGTCATATTCTTGGAATCCATCCTGCTCAAGTGTCATTTCAATTTTGATTTTGTAGTAAAGACCTCAAATTAAATATTTTCTCCCTCAACTAAAATCCATTCATATGTGCATGAATGCATATATATATATGTGTATATATCGATATATAGGAATTACTTCAGGCGCATGTTCAATAGAGTGACCAGAGGTCTCCAATAAAATTTTTAAAATAATAACGAAGTAAGCAATTAATTTCCATTTTAATTGAAGAAGTTTTGTACCCTATTTAAATATAAAAAAATAACAGAAATCATGTATTGACCTCAAGAGCTAAACTCTTCACTCTCAAGTGAGTTAATCTGGTAACTCTTTAGCATAAATATACTTACATTCTTTCCAGAAACAAACGCGTATCCTGGAGTCTTCTAGGTTTCAACATTTAGTCGTCTATCCTGCGCATTAGTCGTCTTTCATAAATTAGTCGCCGGAGAGCATTACATTCCAGTTCTTAAATTATTGCCAACACGTTCTGCAACCGACCCATTCATCAACATGAGTGAACAGTATTTGAACCTTAAAATGTGGTCTCTGGTGGGACTGACGCTGTCAATCTACACAACCTACGTGGAGCTGAAAACAGAGCAAGACAAAGATTATCAAGCCTTCTGTGATATAAGTGAAAAAATAAGTTGTACCAAAGCGTTTTCTTCAAGGCAATAATAAAGTTCTACAACACTTAATTTAAATAAATTTATTTTTATTTATTTGAATTTATTTTCTTTTATTTTACTTTACTTAATCGTACTTTATATTCCTATTTACCTTCTGCTTGTCTTGAATATTTAATAAAGACTTCTAAATATTCTTGCAACAGATTCGGCAAAAGTTTTGGAATTGTAGGTTCATTCCTTGGATACGACACTCTATGGAATCCTCCGAACGGTGCGATCGGTATAGTATTCTATAGCTTTCTATTTTTAACTGGTAAATGTTTTCAGATCGATGAACGAATTTATTAAGTCAACTTCTCAAATTTCTCTGTTTTACAGGCAATAGTAAGAGTTGTAAGATTTGCATGCTCCATCTCGTCTTCTGCTTCATTGCCAATGCGTTGTCGGTGTATCTGGCGTATCTGCTGATTTTCGAACTCAACGATTTGTGTTTAGTTTGCGCAGCAGTATACTTTGTGAATTTTATGTGCCTTCTAGAGCGTTACAGTAACTACAAACAAAATTGCTGTCATCCAACCTTCAAAACTCAAATACAAATAACGGATTAAATAGAAGAAAATTATTAAATGTCGAATTTAATATGATATAAAAATAAGCTCAACCTATAATTTGTGTGAAAAAAATATATATATAGAAAAAAGTTTGTTTAATATACAAGTTAATCCTGTACATGCCTTTCCTTTTTCTAAATTTATTATCCTGACAGTTGACACATATTTTTAAAACGTTCAACATCTCTGTTTAACCTTATGATTTTGTTTGATTTTTTCTTGAGAGTTCACAGTATTAACGTTTTTCTCCCCAACGCGATTGCGCTAACGATGCTCGCCTCCGGAAAACTGAGAAGATATGTTGGATTAAAGAAATCTGCTCTATATCGAATGGATTACGCATAAACTACAATCAATAATGTAATAATTCGTGGAAAGATGGCGATTAACTTCAGTCATGCACGCGTTTTAATTTAAGGTGACCAGAGGACTTCATATAAAATGATTTCAAGCCATTCAATTATTGCTTGCAAACCGAAAAATGAAGATGCTAAAGCTTTAATAAGGCAGTTTTTAACGGATCTTTTTATTATCAAAATTATTTAATTGTGGATATATGGTCACTTTTTCCGCATGCTTATGTCTGAATATTTCATTGCAGAATCGCATTGATTTCAATAACACATTTTCTGTGATCGAACAGCTCCGCAACAAAGTTGGAAGATGTTGGTGTTTCCTTTTGCTATTTGAGTTTATTGTTATATTTATCTTGACTTCTTTCTTTCCATTACTTTTTCGCAAAATAAAGAAAAACAGAGAAAATACATTTGCGGAAAATGCGTTTTGTTTTGAAGTCTCGGACTGAATTTTTATTCTAAAACTATGAAATATAACAAAAAAAGAAATAAAAATAATAAAAAATACCTTTTTATTATTTACCGATTTTACATATCTAGTAGTTTAAAATGAGGTTTTAATTATATCAATTATCATCTCAGCTGAAGAAGTTATTTCGATGGCGATTAATTAAAAAAAGGCATCTCGATCCTGTTTATTGCTGTGAATTTTAAGCGAATAAAAGGCTGTAGTTTTATCAATTATTGACTTGGCTGGAAGGAATGTCGATCATCGTTTTCTAAATGGATAAACATTCGGATTCAGCTTTTCTTAAAATGCCTCCACTTCGCATGCTCTCATTAGAATACAAATTTTAACGCTCAAACTTGCAGTCTCCCGCACCTGCCGCGCTTGCACAACCTGACCTCATGAACTCTATTCTATTAGCTATAAAATTTGGCACATAAATTTCGCTTAGTTTTAACAAGATCGTCATTATAACAATGCAAAGAGCACACAAAATTAAATAAAAGTGGATTACAATTGCCGCTGCCAACCCTAATATTGCACGATATCCCATTCATTGAAAACATTCACTGACAACGATTGCTCGTACATGTTGCAGCTCGAAGGATAAAGAAACAAAAGACAAACTAAAAGCAAAAACAAAAACGAGCAACAAGACTTAAACATACAACAAGAATTCCACACAAAACTATCAACCATCCAAAAAACCTTCTCATCATCAGCTGCAGCAGCAGCAGCTCTTCTTCCTCTCTAAACCGAATGTGATCGCCTTTGAATGCGACGACGATGCACAATCAGCTGTTACCACTTCTGCTCCAAAAAATCTAAACACAAACACGGTAAATGTTCACACTCACGTGACTGCTGCGTACACGACAGCGACAGTAGCAGCAATGCGATTTTTTTTACAACATTAGGGAGCGAAATTCGCACTATGAAAGTGGGGCCGAATTATTTTTTCTAATAAAAAATACGATATTAAATAAATAAACTAATACCCATAATAATAAAAAATTATAAATAATTTAGTTAAAAACTGAGAAAAATATTCGTTTATTCATAAAGAAGTAAATATACAAATACAAGAGGAAAAATATGTAGGAAATAAAATTGCAATTTCCCAGTTTACCTCAAAATACGAGCATATTTGTCCACTGTGCGCCAACGCTAGCCAGCACAACTACAGTTACTTTGTGCCGCACTAGAATCGCGTGGTAAACTCTTTCATCTCATCTGTTTAGATCTGTGAAGATTGGATTGACATACCTACTAACATACATGCGACCGGACTGCAGCAACGGTGACAGCAACATCAACCGAATCTGCGGTACAGCCGAAGGCAGCAGCGACATAGACAACAGCAGCTGAAGAAACTGAAGATGAAGCTGAACGCTTGTGGCACGAGTGGTGGTGGAGCTGAGCTGCTTTTGGAGCTTCATATGGCCAACACATATGTAGATTCGCATCACATGCATACGTACGTTGCATTTGTGCCAATGAGACACATCCGATACAGCTTTAGGTTTGTAGATCCTCCGTTTGGATGAGCACGACTTATTTTGATATAAATAAGCTCAGCATGGAACTTCAAAATCAGTCAGAATTCGAATTTTAATCTTTCGGTTTCTCGAGCAGAGCCAAATCAAATAGAGTGTCCTGGAATACAAAAACACAAAACAGCAGCCATCTGGCAATAAAGCAAACAGGACATCATCTCATCACATCAAGCTAAAAGCTTAATTTTTTTCGAACCGTTAACAACAACAACCATGCTGAAGGTTTGTATTATAAAATTGCTTGTCCCGAGGCCGAGACGGTCTTTTGAAGCAAAGCCGATAACCGAAATTGAAGTTTAGGGTTGGGAGATATTTTTTGTTCCTTGCGAATACTGACAGGAAGACAGCTTTTTTTAAACGAGTCTTTTCAGTCAGGACGAGCACCTCAGGGTCTCAGTTTTCAGTGTACATTATAACCCAAATATAGACAATTTTCCTAGGCGATATCCGGAGATTGGAAGAGCCATTTTTCTCAAATCAAATAAAAGATAGATCTGACTTACCCTTTTAAGTTGAGACAAAATACTTTTCCAAACGAGATGAAAGCCGAAATCAAGACAACGTTTTTCGTAGACGAGACATGAGCCAAGAACGGTCATAGAAGAGACATTAGACGTGACCGGAAAAACATATTCGCACTAACCGACCATTGAGATCGGGACAGACTTTATCAGTCTACACTCTTTACTCAAAATCAGAAAGAAAAGATTCAGTGGAAACTATAACAGAGACCCTGGGTGAAATGGCATCGAATATATCGGATTCAGAGGAATCTTACTCTTACTCATCACTACGTTTGACTTTTCATCTTGCTCCATACATTTCTTCCATGCAGTTTATATGTCTGGTGTTGATTGTCACAATGGCTTTGGCTCGTCCCGAACCACCAGTCAGTTCATATTTACCTCCCTCGAGCACTTACGGAGCTCCTGATTTCGGTGGCGGCGGTGGTAATGGTATAGGTGGCAATGGAGGAGGGGGAACGCCTTCGGATTCGTATGGTGCACCTGGTAATGGGAATGGAAATGGCGCTGGACGTCCTTCAAGCACTTACGGAGCACCCGGTTCGAATGGTGGCAATGGCGGTGGACAACCATCTAATACTTACGGAGCACCCGGCCAGAATGGCGGAAATGGAAGCAATGGTGGTGGACGTCCATCAAGCACCTACGGAGCGCCCGGCCTGAATGGAGGAAATGGTGGTAACGGAGGCGGGCGTCCATCGAGTACATATGGAGCACCCGGCGTTAATGGTGGGAACGGTGGTAATGGTGGTAATGGTGGTAATGGTGGTGGGCGCCCATCGAGTACATATGGAGCTCCTGGTCTGAGCGGTGGAAATGGTGGTAATGCAGGTGGACTACCATCGAGTACTTACGGAGCACCCGGCCAGAATGGTGGAAATGGAGGCAATGGTGGTGGACGTCCATCGAGCACTTATGGTGCACCCGGCCTGAATGGAGGAAATGGTGGCAACGGAGGTGGACGTCCGTCGAGCACGTATGGTGCGCCTGCTTCGAATGGTGGTAACGGAAGTGGACGTCCATCGAGCACTTATGGAGCTCCAGGATTCAATGGTGGAAATGGCGGTAATAATGGCGGTGGTCGACCATCTAGCACTTACGGAGCACCTAGTCAAGGAGGTAATGGCGGTGCACCCTCTGACAGTTACGGTCCACCTGCTTCTGGCAACGGAAATGGTAATGGTAGGCCCAACCAGGAATATTTGCCGCCCAATCAGAATGGTGCTGGTGGCCGCAATGGCGGCAGCGACAACGGTTACGACTACAGTCTTGGAGGTAATGGCGGTAACGGAAATGGTGGTTTTGGCGGCGATGACGGAAATAATGTAAGTAACCATCAGAAAGAACCGCTACACTTTAGGCTTTAGAAAGACTTTAACACATAAATTACACTGTCACCGGATGGCATACTGATGATGGTAGCACGTTTTATGCTGACCCGTGTGTGTGTGTGTCTGTCAGACACAAAGAAGAGCATAAAAAGTGGGCTGTCTCATGCTGTGGGGATTTCTTACTTGTCTTTTCTTCCTTAATTCCAAGGACATCAACATCTACAGAGAACAACAAAAAACAACCACATAAACCCTTTAGAATAATAAAACACTATAATCACTATATAATCCCTATTTTCGTTCCCATTCTAACACATGCTTTACGCACATTTTTTTACTAAGAGGAACACCGCTAAAAATAAACATGTACACCGTTAAAATGATCCTTGATATCCCGTAGGAACCAGCTAATTATGAGTTTAGCTACGAGGTTGATGATGCTCCGAGTGGGCTATCGTTCGGGCATTCGGAGATGCGCGATGGTGATTTCACCACGGGCCAGTACAACGTTCAGTTGCCCGACGGAAGAAAGCAAGTAAGAAGTTCACATTATTTTTCGTCCAGTGCAATCGGTGTGGCTTTTGGTACAGTTCTCAGCAAAAGTCTTGCGTTAGAACTGTTCATTGTATAAATATTGACAGAACGATCTTCTTTCAGGTCGTTGAATACGAGGCCGATCAAGGTGGTTTCCGTCCACAAATCCGTTACGAAGGTGAGATCAATGGCAATGGAAATGGTGGCGGTGGTGGTGCCAATGGTTATGATTACCAACAAAGTGGCGGTAGCAACGGTAATGGCGGCAATGGAAATGAAGGCTACGACTACAACAACGGCAATAAAGGCGGTGTCGGTCAAGATTTAGGTGGTAATGGATACGCTAGTGGCCGTCCAAACAATGGCCGCAACGGTGGAAATAGCGGACGCAATGGTAATGGTGGTCAGAGCTTGGGTCCAAATGGCTACTCTGGTGGTCAACCTGGTGGTAATGGAAGTGGCAATGGTGGTCAGTTTAATGGCAACGGGCAAGGTTATTCGGACGGAATTCCTGTGGGTCAAGACAACAACAATGGTCAGGGTTATTCTAATGGCCGGCCGAATGGTAATGGACGCAACGGTAACGGTGTCAATGGTAAAAGTGGTGGCAATGGTCAATTCAATAACGGCCAAGGTTATTCAAGTGGCCGGCCAAATGGCAATGGTCGTAACGGTAGTGCCGGCAATCGTAATGGTAGCGGTAATGGAAGCGGCAATGGTAGTGGTTTCGGTCCTGGCGGTCAGAATGGCGAAAATGATGGCAGCGGTTACCGTTACTAATTATGACGAAACACGATGTTTTCGGTAAACCGTACGGATACGAAAATATTCCACCACGCTTAGACTACAAACTTGAATTTTTTCTACTAAATCAAGTTAATTGTAACCTACTGATTTTAACTGATGTGACATACATACCTACATATAGGAATATCGATTAGTTAATGATTAGTTCATTTTCTATGTATTGTTTTATTAAGCTTTTTTACATACATACATCCATCTTAATCCGTCTTTTACTATTCTATAACTACCTTATATCTATGTAGACTTAATTATCATAGAAATACCTTTTCATATTTTAAAATAATTTCAATAATTTAAAAAAGAAAATGCCCTAAGAGACAAACAAAAAAACATGTTAGTTTAAGTTAAATGAAATGAATGCCAGAGTACAGCCTAAAGCAACCATATAGTAAATTAATAAATAAAAGTATCTTAAAAATAGCTCGAATTGTTTTCTCGGGGCGGTGATTACCTATGAGAAATTTTTATATAATGCATTATATAGCTTGCATTATAAAGGATTCGACAGATCTAATATTTTATAATTGACTTTTTCTTAAATTCAATGAATTGTGTTTACCTGCCTTGATGAAAAATGTTACTTAATGCCAGAGCCATACACTTCCTAACGGTGGAAAATTAGAAATCTAATAGAAAACATAACTAAAAGGATTTCGTTATTTCATAGTCTCCAAAATTCGTCCAAATGTTGTTCCATAAACGTGGGTCGCCCATTGGATCGAGAGGTAGATTCGAAGGTGGCATAGCGGTTACATTAAATTTTTCCAATTCACTTAAAACGGCTTTCAATATTTTAGGGTATCTAAAAAGAACAAGAAAAATTTCAATAAAATCAGAAACAACTTTAAATTTTTATGAAAATTTGGCATTAAGAAATAAGTTGTAGACTTTAAAAAATTCTTTTTTGATAAATATAATCTATGCTCAATTCTTTAGAAAAGTTCTTCAGAATTTTTATTTATTCACTATTTACTCATACTACTTGCTAATTTAGTTATATATATAAAAATATTTACTTTTCAGCTAAATTATATCGTTCACATGGATCGTCCAGTACATTGAATAAGCAGGGTGCAAGTAGAGGTTTACAAGCGGTACCCTGCTTCAAATAAGGCATCTTAACGGAACAATTTACAACTGCCATTTCTCGTAAGCTAAGAACTTCGCCAAAAGTTGGCATAAGTTTCAAACTTGCCACTGCACGTCCAGCTGGACTTTTGAAGATTTGATTGATGTTATAGAATTTTGCGCTGCGTTCCCCAGCCGGGCCATACCAACCATCCCAGGCACCATTGTAATTGGTACCTTTCACTACCTTCCAGCTTCCCACTGTGACCGCCGCACTGCCCCAGATGTCATCGATATTATGCAAAATCGTTTTACGTGGCGACACTTCGTCATTTGACAAAGAATTCCATATACTTATGCCATCTATTATTGCGGTATCATTACTAAAGAAGTAGTAAACGAAGTAGTTTGCCAGTATATACGATAGAATCCTCAGTAATGTCTTTTTTACCTCAAAACGTTATCTGCTCCTATAGCTGTCATCAAAGTGGGCAGCCAGTCGACGATGTGCATCGTTTGGTTAGAAATACGTCGCAAATTTTTCATTTTCGGATACCAGATGAAACCAGCACCACGTACTCCACCCTCCCATAGAGTATTTTTGACACCCCGCAAGGGCCAATTCGAGGCATGATTTAAATTGAACCCTTCAGCTGGCCCACCATTGTCCGTGCTGAATATAATGATAGAGTTGCTAAGCATATTTTTCACATGCAGTTCATTAACTATTCTGCCAACAGAATCATCTAGTTTCGACACCATTGCTGGAATCAAAAGATTAAAAAAAAAATTCGCTTTGTGTCAATTTTTAGTTAATTTTATACCCGCATATTTCCGACGATTGTAATCTTCTATGTGAGCCATTTTGGAAACGGCGTCGTCTGGAGCAGGTAAAGGGTTATACGGATTACCGGAATGAACTGCAGCATGTGAAACATACAGGAAAAGAGGGGTCGTTGTATTATGAAAGCCTATAACTCGTACAGCCTCGTCAGTTATTAAATCAGTTGTGTATTTTCCGTGCAGTTCGTAAGCCACGTCAAGTCCTAAAAAATCACATTTAAATTTCTTAAAGGCCTTACACAATTCTCCTTACCATTTCGTATATCTAAGCCCCATGAGGGGTTTTCCATTGCCGTGTGATCGAAATAATCGTGGTGCCCGGTCCAATAACCGACATGTGTCTTAAAACCTCTATAAAGAGGTGTATATTCTTGCTTATAATGTCCCAAATGCCATTTTCCGGCAATATGCGAAGAATAACTAAATCCTCAAATAATTCTAAATTAAAGTATGTATAAACTAAATTTTGTTTTCCAAAGGTTTACCCCAATTCATTAAAATATTGTGGCATCAGTTTCTCACTTAACGGCAAACCTCTAGGTTCGGCCCCATATAAAACCGTATGTTGCATTCCTAAAACGATTAACGCTCTATTCAATGGCACTGGAGAGTCTTAACGACTTTTGCCTTAATTCACCTGTATGTATAGGATATTTTCCGGTCATCAATGCTGATCGTGATGGTGTACATATTGGGGTCACATAATAACGGTTTAATATGACTCCCGAAGAAGCTAGTGCATCAATATTGGGCGTAGGAATTTGTGAGGAACCGTGAAAACCAACGTCATTGAATCCCTTTAAGTGAACAGACACTTCTAGCCATTAAGTTTCAAAATAATTGGTGTTATTATTGAAATCGAAGTTCGCAATCCGCAGAAGAGTGTTGAAAAGGTTCGGATTGTGAACTCCAGATTCAATAATAAGCTCCGCGACTCGAGTTTTTCTCTTACCAAATCATCAGCCAGTATAAATATTATATGTGGACGTCTATTATCTTCCGGTATATTTGAACAATAGGCGTCTATAGATACGACGAGTCTAAACATTAGTAAAAACACCAAGACCCAGAAGTCCATCTTCCTAATTGTTATTAAATTATTGGTTAAAATTTGGAAATAAATATTTTTAGGAAAAAAAAATCGGTAAAATAAATTGTGTTTTAAAATGGGTACGTATATTCCCTGTACTCTATATGCATTATCAAATACTGCATTTGGATTAAAATCAACACCTTGAGGGAGAATTCAATATTTTCATATAACCCCACAAAAAAATTATATTTTAAAAATGTGTATAAACCTAGAAAATATAAACATTTTAAAATACAGGGTATTCACTAAACTTTGTACTTCTTGGTAAACGTAGATATTTGTAAATTTAGATTCGATCGTCAATAGTGTTGGGTCGAAAAAAGCAACAAGCAGAAGAAATATGAATTCTATAAGTTGTATAACAGCCCTATATATGCAGTAATACCTCCAAAAAGCTGAATAGCTCTACGCACTCTTAATTAGTCAACTAGCAGAGGTAAAGCTATAGCTACACATTATGTTATTCCCTCTACTTTCCCAGCTCTACCGATGTTACTTGGGTTGATACACAGCTTCCTATAGGACACTTTAAAATAAGTATATTTATGATACAAGTCAATAATTGTTTATCAATTATTGCTACTTACATAGTTATTTTGAATTCTCAATGCCAAAAATTCATGTATTGTAACTGCAACAATTGCAAAAGCAGCCTGATAATTTGTTATTGTTTGCTTAATTATTTCTCTGGCAATGGCATTGAGTGCGGCATAATGAATCAACCTTATTATGAGCAGTAATTAACAAGGTCAATATTGGGTTTATAAAATCGAAATGAAGCTACAGTGATGCTTGGAAAGAATTTCAGTTTATTAAAAAATAAAAACATAAAGGCATTAAGGGCAATCAATATAATAAATACGATGTGATATTCTTAATGTAGTTTGACAATCATATCACTTCTGGAAATAATTTGAAGATCATTTTGAGTAGACAAGATTTTATTTGGAATATTTAGACACAGTATGTTATTGACGGGTTAGTCTAAACCTAGAATTTGTAAGCTTTTGAGGAATTACAGCCTTATTCTACGAATTAAAATACTTTTTTCTAATATGTACGTTTTAAATTCAAGTACAAATTAGTATGAATACCCGAAATACTTAGGGCCAGTTTTTCATTTCTCGTTTAAAATATGTTTAAACGAATTATACTGCAAAAGATTAAGTAAAACAGGCTTTTAAACGAATTATACTGCAAAAGATTAAGTAAAACAGCACCACGATGCTTTTATAATGAACGATTATGTTGCATAAAACAAAATAATTTTTACTGTTCTGACTTTCCCTTAAACACATTAAAAAACAACAATAAAATGCTAGAAAGCCAAAAATAATATAAACAGCTTAATGAATAAGCAATTCAACACACATACAGTGTTTATGTTTATCATTAATTTTTTGCAATCATAACTTTCATAAATCGCAATATAAACGTGTTATTCACGCACAACATAACGAGCGGCAACATTCAATGCTGAATAATTAGAACTTATTTTTACGAACGTGTGGCTTATTTATTAAATCAACTTTGTATGGAACAAATAATAAATAAGCGATACAAAGTAAAACACTCACTTTAAAAGTTACTTTGATCAATCCTGAACACAAAGAGATAATCTGAAAAAAGCTTATTTTATGTTAACACATTTAGCACTATCGATAGTCAATTGAAAACTGAGCGACTAAACTTGACTTTGATCAACTAAACATGTTGCTCAACATATTTTCGGCTTCTCTCAACCACAGGAGGCAATCAACCGCTGGTATTTGTTGTTGCTTAAACCAGAGAGCAGCACTTGTCTGTTATCTTTCTGAGACTTCATACAACTGCGGCAAAATAGTAGATTTTTTGTAAATAAATGTTTTTTTTTTAAAAATTTAAACTGAATTTTTTGCAATGTGAGAAAATTTTGAAAATAACATATAATTTTTGCAAATTTTAAAAGTTGCATTAAAATATGATAAAGGGCTAAGAAAAACGGAAATTAGATTTTAGAGCATTTAAGAAATAAAAAAATTATTCATATTTAAATAATTTTAATATTTAAAAAATTAATTTTTTTATTAATAACATTATTTTCAACAACAGAGCTCTCCCTCCCTCTCTTTCTGTAAACCACAAACTCTTTTAGATTTCACAGCAGAAGCGGCAATTATTGCCAACCTGATGGATGATAGAAACTTGCATATTTATTCATTTTGTAAGACAATCGCGTGCGTCACCAGCTAAAGAGCCGTAAATGCGTGCCATGGTAGGACATGGAATGGCTAGGCAAGACTGAAACCAGAAAAATTAAGAAATCAACGCACAAAACTCTCACTTTGATTGCTGTGTCAACAATTCTTCACCCCATTAGCAGAACGGCAGGCTATTTCTACTCTGCTATTTCTTTATCCACTTTGAGCGTGTTGTGATTTTAATTGAAAGTTAATTTACACTGATCAGCTAAAAGTTTCTTCGAATCAGCGTTGGCCAATATTAATTCATTTTTGTGCTTTCATTTTACATTTTTCTCACACATACTTCTTTTTCTATTATACCCCAGCAAGCGCTACCTTAAGTTTAATAATAAAGAGAAAATCATTATCATAAAGCTTCTATTTATTACACGTAATTTTTCTAATGGTAATTAATAAATAAAATTTTGATGTAATTTAAGCTAAAATATTTTATTTTATAGTACAAGCTTATTGAAATTTCGTAATATAAAATTAATTTTTATAGCATAAAAAATTTAAGTAAAATTTCTTCTTTAATACAGCAAAACATACAGTAATTTAAAGCTCACAGGAAGAATGGTATTAATTTTGCACTCTACTCTTAATACACAAGACAAATCCAAAGATTTATAGAATCTCGAGATCACAGTGACGAATTTCAGGAAATTTTTTCTACAAAAAAGAAATAAGAAATTATTAAGGTTTAAACTGAAATGAGTGTTGCTTACCCTTAATTTCATTTCTATTCTATCTATCTCACCGCCCATTAAATCCACAATATGTTCACCGTGATTCAAAAGAAACTGTTCCAGTTCTTCGACAGTTTGGAATGATTTGACGGCCTGAAATGAAAAAAATAATAGGTAGTAATTGCTTTAAATACAACTGATATTCTAAAATATTTCAAACTGATATTCTAAAATATTATTTCCTTCTTCTCTTGAAAGAAGGGTTAATTAGAACTTTGTGTACCTTCAAAAGTTCGTTCAAATCCTCTTTGTCTAGGTAAGAGCGTGTTAATTCACGACCATCAAAATCCATTTCAGCCTAAAAAGCAATTAAAATTAAATGCTTTATATCAGACAAAGGTAAACTATGAGCACCCACCTTATATCTAACGAGTGAGTTGCCCATATCGATGCCTTTGACATCGTGTATGGCTCTAATCATCACATCACTTTCAAGTTCCGCGTTAATTTTATTTAAGTGCTCTTCCGAAATTGATCTGTATGATAAAAGCATTAATAAGTTTAGCAATGCACTAATTATAAAATCAAAACCATCTCACTTACTTCCCTACAAGTGCTGCAACGTTTGTGTGAATAATGAATGAAGCAACACAACCCAGCATGCAACCAACCAACAAGGAGCCAATTGAATCGAATACAGGCGATCCAGTCAGTTGAGTTAAGCCCATGCAACCGGCAGCCAATACAACACTAGTTACAGCCGCAGCATCTTCAGTCAGCACTACGTTCACGCACGGATCCTTGCCGTCCAGCACTGCAGAGCGGACAAACTTACAATTTATACATCTCAGCGCTGCAAAACTGAGGTCATTTAAATTCTTATCATACCATAATCTTTGAATGTAATCCCCTTCAGTTTAGCAGACCGACGCACTTCGTTCATGGCCACCAGCAGAGTAGCACCTTCTGAGACTAACGATCCACTAAGTATAAAAAACGCCCAGAAGAGATCTTGTAAAGGCTCTGGATGCATTAAACCCGTAATACCGTGGTAGAAGGAGAGACCCGTGCCAACGCAAAAAATGCCCACACCTGAGATAAGTGATGATACGTATTTCATATTTGCATAGCCATAAGGATGATCCGAATCCGCAATCTATTAACAAAAATTTAAGAATTCGGTCGAGCTTCGTGGTTGCGATATGGCAACAAGATAACCTGTGTGGATTTGTGTATACCATAAGCTAAAATTAATTGATTTATGGTATCGGCCAGCGAGTGTATAGATTCGGCAAACATGCTGTGTGAGCCAGTGTAGACCCATGCACACACTTTGAATAGAAAATTGATACCGTTGCTGCAATAAGAAGTTGGTTGCGTTTATATATCTGTCTCAGGAAATCATTTTCATTTTGTGGGTATATCCACTTACATTCCAATAGCAATTAAAACCACCTTCCCCGATTTGCCTTTCAAACCGCGGTCTTCGTCACGTGGCCTTGCTCTACTGCCGATTTCACGTCTATAATCTCGCAAGCGTCGTTTGACTGTAAATATATCTAAATACAAAAGGAGAAAACAAGTTAGAAGACTTTATAAATTAAAACGATGTCCGAGTGCCTACTTTGCTGATGCTTTTTGCGTTCAATTTCTCGTTTCAACAATTCCCTGAGCAGATTTTCACGTGATCCCCAAATTTCAATAGCTTTCGCCTCCACATCCTTGCGCCAGTAGACAGTAATAGGTGGCTCCTGTTCGTAGGGCGAACGACGTTTGATTTTCGACAAGCTTTCTATATCTGAAGCTTTTAAGAGAAAGTCGGACATGGCGCGAGCGGGCGTAATAAAGTTACGTTCTAACGAAGAACGATTAAAATCGACCATAGTGCGCTTCTGTAAGGATGGATGTGTGAGGCATAGAATTAAAAACCAGAATTTGAATTAGAATTAAAAATCAGCATATTTAGTAAACGCTTAACCTTCTTTGGTTTTATTTCAGGCATCGGACTCGGGTTAGTTCTTGATTCTTTTGTAGGCAATTCCGCTGTATCAGTCCTTAACGTTTTTACATCGTCCTGCGCGGATTCGCTTGGTGTAGCAGCCGACTTTTCTATTACCGTTTCAGTTTCTTTTATCGAATCGATTTTATGACTTGTCTTCTCGAAGATGATGTCATTTATTTTAGAGTCTTCAATGGTGGTTGTTACCGAGAGGACACCTTTAGACGTTTGGACATCCAGCTTCTTTGTTTGTTTGGCAGTAGGAGGTGCAGTTGGCTGGGATGGGTTTGATTTTATGGCTGTTGCAGAAGAGGAAACTGTTGCAGCTGTGGAGGCCGAAGCTGATTCTACGCTCACCACGGCGTTCGAATCTTTGTTATGATTTGTTCCTGCAGACGAACATAAAGAATTTATATTCTTATTAAGCGCTTCATAATTGTTTTGTTTATTTCCACTGATTGTTTTAGCCGATGCAGCTGCAGGAGCGGCCACCTAAAAGACGAAATAAAATATTCAGACAGCATTTTTTATGCTTTACAACCTCGATATAAATGAATTCTACAAACCATCTCACCTTTTTGTCCTTCGTGGAGTACGAAGAATTCGGCCACACAGTCAGTACACAACGCCTTTTGAGGCGACTAGTGATGCTTCCGTCGCTAGTGTGTGCCACCATCGACAACAATCTGATAGGAACCTTCGCAACAAATTGTAATGTTAGAATAACCTTAAGCAAATTGTTATATGGGTTGAGCTTACGTTGTAACCCAGATGTTGCCGCAATCTTAAGACGAGATCCACACTTCTGCGCGGAAGCATACTCTGGCCACCCAAGATGGCCTGCTTTTCCGATCGACTCAGGTATGTTAGCTTCGAACTGGATGTTGTTGGATCGCTTTAAGTCTTTAGTATGCACGTTTTAGTTGGAAAAATAAATCAACTCTTTTAAATTTACTCGGATTTAGCCAGATAGAGAAAAGGCACGATTTCGCTACAAACTTATCTTTTAGACGATGGGTTTTATTTTATTTACGACCTGGCATTATTGCAAAATTTTAATTTATAATTTAATTATTAACACCAATCACCGAATGAATATTTTTGGGACTACGTCACCCATCAACGATTGTCAGGTTATATGTAGCGTTTAACTTAATTTGAAAATAAAGAAGGCTTCTTTATCCGCAGTGTTAATTTGTATCTTAATAGTTAATACACAAATTAGCAAATTTCCCAAAAATATAAAAAATTTCACCTTTGGGGAACCATCAATAATTTTTTTGCCACTATTCACAACATATCGCAATGCATAATTGCCAACTTCCATAAATAAAGTTCATCGAAAACATTTAAACCACAAGCGCAATTTTATTTCTTTACAATAAGACTAGAATGCAAAACGCACAAGTTTTCACGAAAATTACATTTGAAATTGAAATAGAAAATAAAATTGAAATTGAAATATGGCCTGCTTCAGTATTTCAATGTGAATAATATATCCTATAAAATCTTCGTAAAAACGTGGTTGTTTGATGTTCTATTTGATTTAAAATAACTATCATTAATTAAAAATTCCGACTGATATGCCAGAGAGGCACATAATATACTAATTTAATTGAGGAAAAATTTATACAATACGACCAACTGAACTATTGTGCCCTAATATATATAATAAGTAATTTAATTTATATTTCATATATTATCGCCAAAATTTTATTATTATCGTTTTATATTATTAACTACTATTCGTTTTATTTTTTATACCTAAAGTACATAACAATTTTTATAATTTTTTGAACTTGCCATACCAAACCGTCTGCTGTGAACCGAAAGTATGTGATGTTCTCACTTAAACATCGATATAAATTCAGATATGGCAGCTCTTCATGCAAAAAATCTCTGTTGTCATTTCAGGATATCTAGGGAAAACAGCTGATCATCATAATTGCCTCTGGCCATACGATTCTTCTTGAAGCGGCTTCTTGGCGCTGGCATCTTGAAGAAAGCGTGGCTGCACGTAGTTTCTTCTTTGATGTTAAAAGTCGTAACGTGTGATTCCTCAATGTGTGAGTGAAATTTACGTTCTACAAATTGCGTTGAAAAACCGGTTCGTGCGGGCAACTGTTTAATTGTGTGCGTAAGAAGAACCGAGAATCCGACAGAATTTTGGCTTAAAAAAATCTACATTTGAAGAATGTGTGGAGACTTTTATCTTTTCTTATCCCCTGTCTTTCAAAAAAGCTTTTGAAGAATGAAGAAAAGAAGAATCGTGTAGCCAGGCCGATTGTTGGCCGGTAGACTTCTTAGACTCCAGTAGTTTCCTAATTCCATAATGACTGTTTCTGTGACACGCATTCAAAATTTATTTCGAATCTCTGCACGCTGTCGGCTCTCCACTCCACCGCATCCAATCCGTCGCTTCAGCGCTTCAGAACCAACAGGCAAAGAAATTATAGTAGAGCGTCTTGATGGTGACCAGAAGGGTATCACAGTGCTTGGCCTGAACCGACCGGAAGTTAAGAATGCTTTCAGTCGCAGTCTGGTAACTACATTCTCCAAAATTGTGGCTGATCTAAAACGCGACAATAACTCACGAGTGGTTGTGTTGCGAAGCTTGACGCCGGGGATCTTCTGTTCTGGAGCAGACCTGAAGGAACGCAAAGTTATGTCTGAAGACGATGTGAGCAAATTTTTAACTGAACTACGTAACCTGTTGATTGGCATCGAACAGCTACCGATGCCCGTAATCGCAGCCTTGGATGGAGCTGCAGTTGGCGGTGGTTTGGAAATGGCTTTGGCTTGTGATATGCGTACTGCAGCGGAAACGGCCAAGATGGGACTGGTTGAGACACGTCTTGCTATCTTACCCGGTGCTGGAGGCACTCAACGACTGCCACGTATAGTAAATCCAGCACTGGCTAAGGAGCTCATCTTCACCTCAAGAGTGCTGAGCGGCACAGAGGCCAAGGAGATGGGCATCGTTAATCATGTCGTGCCACAGAATGAAACGCAAGATGCAGCTTATCAAAGAGCACTCGAGTTAGCTGAAGAAATATTGCCCAATGGACCGATGGGGGTACGCATGGCCAAGTTAGCCATCGACAAAGGTTTGCAGGTGGATTTGAACACTGGTTACTCCATTGAAGAAGTCTGTTATGCGCAAGTGGTACCCACTAAAGATCGTTTGGAAGGTTTGAGGGCTTTTGCAGAGAAGAGAAAGCCAGAGTACAAGGGTGAATAAAAATTATGGAAGGGATTGAGATTTGCACGTATGACTGCAAGAATTAAAGTGCATTTATATAGACTAACGTAGTTTATTTCTTTAAAGTTGTTGTTGTTGTAACTTATATAATTTAGAAGATGTACAAAAAATATTTCAAAACTCGTAAATAAAAAAGTAGCTAAAAATATGATTTATAATCAATTTCTACTTTTTGTGATGACTTTCAATGCCGGAGTGTTAATACAAGGGCATTCATAGGTTGCAGAAAGCAGAGACGTAGCCAGAAAGTATTTTCGGGGGTTTTCTCTCTTACCTGAATAAGTTCTTACGTCTTAATTCTGTAAAACATTTGTTGAAACTTCTTTTCTTAGAAAAAATTAGTTGAGTTTAGAAAAAACATTGATGGTGATAAAAAAGCTCGAAACCAACAAAAAATTGTTATTCCGGTGGAGATCTTTCAAACAAACCCGTAAAACATTTTTGGTATTTGGCTGGTATTTAATAGTTTCCAAATATTACCTGAAGTCTAAGAAGTTTTTTCTTTAAAGATAAAGAACAGCGTTTAGAAGAAAACGAATCGATCATTACCCTTCAAACACGGTATTTGGGTTTAACCGAGAAGAAAGACATACATAAACAAACGAAATCTACTTTGTACATCAGAATATTTGTTTTTATTGTATGTTAGATTAATATAATAAGATTAGTAAACCGGACACGTTCAATGGAAAAACCCACAACTCAATAAAGTTTTTTAAAAAATCTTAGATTAAAAACGAAGTGCTATTTTCTTCAAAATTATCAAATTAAAAACAATACTTTGTTTAACAGATCATCCAAATGAAATAAAAAAGTAAAAGAAAATAAATCAAAATAAACTGAAATTAAATGAAAAATAAAATAATTTATATATATAATGCAGAAATGATTTTTTATAGCTGATTATATCATTAAAATGCTTGTTTTTAAGTTAACTTTATTACGAAAACCCAAGATTACAAAAAAACATTTCTCATCTATTAATTATCTTTAATTGAGTTCTGCCGATAAATCTTGTTTGGAACAATAGCTAGAAAACTACACATAATAGGCAGAAAATAAAACAAAATGCTCTTTGACAGGTTGAAATAGACGTCATCAGCTAGAACTCATAACTACAGCTTTTTGTTTGGCTCATTAAACCACAGGTGACATCAACCGTTTTGTGGCATCCGCTTTAGATAGTTGATGATATGTATGCGAGACGATATACGAGAAAACAGCAAAAACCTGCCTAACTAAGCTTATTGTTAACTAGCAAAATGTTGCTTTTTAAAGTAGCCGCATCTAATTAACAACTCGTTTGATCGAATTACACACATGAGTCACCATTACTCTGCGATGCGATTATTTGATTAGCCAAAAAATTGGTATGCCACCAACATATAAACTAAATTTGCATTCACGAAGCGTGTACACACTTAATATCATAATAAACAAATTTTACGTTAAGTGTTTATCACAAAGAGCGGAAGATTTTTAAAATTGTCGTTTTTATTAAATAATTTCCGCGTGCAAAATTTATTTATTTCCGCACTGAAATGAAAAAGAACATTAATTGTTCTGATGGTTGACTGATTTTGGGAAATTGGCCGAATTTCTTACTCCTATTCATGAAGTTAGCACCCCAAACGTTGGTAGTGTTTTTTTTTCCTTAATTCGCCAGAACTATTTCCAAAACTGGTATAGAACTACAGAACTCTTTAGGGTGCACTCAGAACTCCAGAAAAAAATTTTTAAAAGATGAGGTGCCAACTTCACTGACACCTCGAAATGATAATTGAGTCTGCGGTAGCATTTCTAACTCAAATTCGATTCGATAATCGAGATCAGGACAATATTCTTCTGTGCAGACATTAATCGCGAAATGGACCTTTTAATCGATCTGGATGGACCTTTTTCTCGCAAGTTCGATTCGTAATCAAAATCGATATGAATTTTCGCGTCGATATGATAATTAAGATGGAAGTGTCTTATTTATTCGAAATGAAAATTGAAATCTGAATAGCTCTAGTCAAAGATGATAACCTCGGTTATCGAGCCCTGTTTTAGTAGAACTAGATGTAATTGTAGAGGATAGGTTAAATTTAAATAAATCTAAAATTGCCTTAAATGCTACAAGCATTTAAATAAATTTATTCTAAATTGCCTTAACTGCTACACTTGTACCTGAAACTCCTAAACCACTAATTATTCTCGATTGAACCCAACCTCGAAGTATTTCGCAAAATATAAGGGGAAAAATATTCCTTATTCACAGATACGAAGGAAAGACAGACAACTTCGGGATAATAGAAAATTCTAAAACTTTAAACACTTTCTAAACAATGTGAATTTTTAATTAGATACACGTTCATGTATAATATTGTGTGATAAATGCAAGCTTAAACGAATAATTATAGTTTTGCAATTATTTCTTGACATTACAGGAAAATTATTCCATCTGACTGCTGATCACAGTAATTATCTCAGTCAACGTCAAATCACAGTCAAATATGCTTCGGTTCATCAATAGCTTAGATCATCATCTGATCACCACGAAAGGTGTACCCACTAATATTATTAACTCTTTGCTGGTTTAACTGGCGCTGGATTTAGTTGATCTAGTTGATGCTAATATTGGCAAAGCTTGCCTTGGCACACTCAACATTTTCTGCCGACTAAAATAAAGCTCATATTAGCAAAAAATACGGTATCCAGTGCTTCTTTATGGATCTAACATTTTTAGTGATCTTGATTTTGCCTCTCTGAGGAGATATTTTGTGGTCTACAATAGTATAACACGTTTTATATTCAAAGTAAAGCATGGTGACCACATATCCCATTTATCTATATAATTCCCCAACTGCTCTCCAACCAAATTGTGAAAGATATGAAATTTTTATCCTTGAAATGATGCAAATATTATTGGTACCAATATTTACTTCCCATAACCAGGACAATGAATCATTCACCGGTTTCTGTACAGATACTGAAATCTTGAAATGCACTAAATATGTATACTAACGCTAATAAGAGAAGGGATATGCAAAGATTTAAATACAAATTCAAGGTCGTTCAACTTTTTATTATTAATTTCTAAGAAGCTTTTTATTTTCACATATAAGACGACTTTTTTGCTTAACGCAGTCGTGAGATATTGACTGAAAGTAAAAGTACGAGTATTAAGTAATATCTGTATTTAGATTAGTCATTACAATTACACTGGCAATATGTCGGTTGTCACCTCTACGAAAATTGTTGTGTTGACGAACAAAATTGTTAATGATACGGACATTTTTATCCAATAGAGACGACTTTTTACCGCCGATTGACAATATGATAAGAACTGTTGTTCTTAATACGTGAGCATTAAATATCTCTGCTTACAATAAAATACACATCTACTTCTTCTTCTTTATTACATTGAAACCCGCTTCATACAAAATTAATAAAAATGTAACCTCCGAAAGGAAATCGCGAAGTAAAATACTTATTTTCGAGCTTCACAATAACTTTAGAATGGCTTTCACTCGAATTTAAAAAAGCAAACTTCAAAATTCAGTTAATAATTCGAATTCGTCACTTCATATATAATAACAAAAAAAGTTTGCTTGAAACCTTCCTACGCAATCAAAACTTAATCTTTTATTCATTAAAAAAAATACATCATTCATAAAAATTTTCCATGCCAAAAACAGGTATTCAGTAGTTGGTCATAAGCTTTCAGGCAGTCCAAATCTACCAATCGATCACTCTATCCGTGCACGACAGGCTAACAAATTCTGTGCCAGCACAACAGATTTTTCACCACATTCTCGCTCTACAACAACTATATCGAGTACTTAACATATAATTGCAAGTAAATATGTTGATATCAAACCTCGATGGAAAATTATTGTTGCACTTCCATTAAAACTGAAATTTAAGTATTCGAAAGGAATGCAATGGAACGAATGACCGCACATTGTTGCAAAAATAAATTAATAAAGTTAAGGATTTATATAGAGATATTCCGAGATTTATATAGAGATATTAATAGAAACACTTTTCCCGAGTCTTTCAAATGGATAATTGTGACGATTGGAATTGAAATTAAGGCTTTTTTAGTATGCTTGAGAAAAAAAGGAAATATTGATGATGACTATAGGTGGATACAGAGTTAGAGATATACATACACAGATTTATACATTCAGAGGTGAAAATACAGATGGATATTGAGATAACCGATTTACACATTCAGATGTGAAAATACAGATGGATATGAAATAAACGATTTGTAGAACCGAAATTTTAATAGAAATGGTCAAGGAGATATATAAAGAGATACGTACAGAAACGGATATCGAAATGAAACGGAGATAATGGTAATTGAGAGGGGAATCCAAGAGGGATGTTGACAGGAATGAAGTGGAGATCAAGTTTCATCACAGTTTAGGTGTTAGTAGAGATAGAATTGGTCGTGATGGTAATGGTTGGTCGTGATGATTAAGGTTATAGTGATGCGGATCGAAAGATCTACATTTTGAAAATATTAAACTTTACAAACGTATATTCATGAGTTTATAATTCGCTTGTATAAAAGTTTGTGTAAATTATAATTACACATGGTATAATTATGTTTATCTGGATAGCTGACTGCCAAGATCGACTACTTACCACTACTTTGTTGGCCGCGCCATCCAGCTGCAACAACTAACAACACACTCAACCAACCCACGATAGTTCGAAGCTTTTCCATCCATCCATCCATCCATCCATCCATCCATCATCGAAAACGTCACCAGTCAGAAGTTGTATTGTTGACAGTGCCAAAAACAAGCAACTCGTTGGTTGCTGCTGCTGTTGCCACTATCGCGTTGTTGTTGTTGTTGTTGTTGTTGTTGTTCCATCTGTGCTGAATCAACCAACAACTCCAAAACAACGCGCGCGCGCACTCTAATGTAGCCTCTGCGACGCGACGCGACGCGGCGCAACTATAAACAATAATGTTATTCACATTTTTTGCAAATAACTCGGTTTTAATATCAGTCACTAAACGATCGTGAAGCTGGTAACAACAACGCGAAAACAGTCAGCCAGTCTGAAGACTGAGAAAAACGCTTACTTTTTAGTAAAGCGCGCGAATTTTACTTTTGCAAAAGAAAAAGTAATTTGAAAACAATTAAAAAATTCAACACGATAAAACTTTTAAGACAAAATAAGTAAAAAATAAAAAATATTACGGATATGCAATAAAAGTAACAAGACACTTTAAATATAATAAAAAGTGAAATTTAATTTTATACTTATGAATATACAATAATTTTATTTCATCAATATCGCAGAACTTTAAAAATCTATTATTCATCACTACAACATTTTAAGTTCTAAGGATACGAAGAATATACCGTGAGTTCACATTATTATTTTATTGGATTAATGTTTATTATTTTATTAAGTTAACTCGTGACGTTTAAAAGACAAACTAAGGATTCCCAATAACTGTTACCAACTTTAAACTGGAGCACCACATTGAGATGCTCTTGAAGTGGTTTTTAATTTTTTTGTTGTTTTGTTACTAAATTCCTTAAAAGGTGTATGTGTGTGTGTGTGTGTGTATATTTGTCCACTTGTGTGTTAGTTTGGCGGTCTTTGTTAGCGATTTTCTTTTGGTCAAGTGGTATCAGTGGAAAATTACTATAAGCCTCTTATGAGAAAAAATGTTAGATTGAAATATACAATTTCTTTTCTATTTCAAATACGAAATTTTAAAACGAAAATAGACTTCTCTGTTCGTAACCCCCTATATTCATATAATTTTATATTTGATTAAAAAACCCGTAAAATTTTAATGACAAATAAAGCGTGTCATGAACAATTATACACTCGTATCTATGTTTACTTGTATATGCAAGAAACGTTTACTTTTCATTTATCTTGATAACAATACAATGCGATCAAACTGAGCCAGACGCCAGATGAAAAGGCTCGCTGAACTCAAATATGCAGACCATTTCGCCCCATCAAGGTTGAGTATCCCATAATTATAGTTAAATTTTTAACTTTTCCTATACTAGAAAACGTCAAAGTCTCACGATTCCGAGTAAATATTTGATTTATAGAGTAAAAAGCGATTTTTATCTTTATGCAAAGGCGTACGTAATGATTTTTGTTTGAGGGACAGAGCACTTTCTTAATTATTAATTAACTGGCTTCTATAATGATGATTTCGTTTTCTTAACATTTGCTTTTCCCTCATAACTGAACTGTTTTCTGCTAAATAAATAGTTAAACTTCTCCATAACTTCGATAAATAGTTGGAAAACTCTATAACTACCTTATAAACTAGAATTTATTCAACACTTTGTTTAATTAAACGATGAATTAATAGAGAAATTACACTGATAAATTTTCCACTTCCTAAAGCTGCACATTTTTTCTTACAATATCGTGATATAAATTTGCACTTCATTAATTATGTATTAATTTTATATTTATTACCCCAACTACTTTTGAAATGTAAATTTCTATAGAAAAAACATTCTACACAGATTATTCTACTATTCTTTAAGTATTTATTAACTATTAGTTGGAAATGACCTAAAATCTCAGAACATCCTTTCCTTTAAAAGTTTTGAAAGTACGTCCGTATAGAATACAAACATGCTTGTGTTTTTATAACAAAACTATTCAGTTTACTTAACATAACTTTAAGGTTTGAAAATTCACTTCCGCACTTATTATTCCGATCAAACTTTCAATTTTTATTTCCATGTTGAAACCAAATAAGGAATCGTTTACTTCCCTCTAAAGTTCAACAGACGAGCGGAATTTTTTCTTCACACATAAACGCTCGAACACGTTTTATTAATGACATTAGTTATCAACATTAGAACATTTTAGAATATTTTAATGAGATCCGGTCTCATTTGTTGTTTTTAATTTGCAAATCGAATTTATTGTGCACATTTAATGATTCATTAATTCATTTAATTTTTGTTGCAAATGTGGTGGTGTAATCAACAAAAATCAATCAGTTCTATAAATTCAATACAATAAAATCAATAAAACAAACACTTTGCACTATTTTTTGTAAGACAATAAATTTTATTTGTACTCACCATTATATTTAATATATAATTCGTGTACACAAAACGGTCTCAAAACAGTTATTTTAGAAATAAACAATGAAATACCAACATCTGTTTTAAAATCAACAACTAAATTGTGTTGAAATTGTGCTCCTGAAAAATGTTTCTGTCGAGCATCGAAAATTGTGGTCGATTGAAAATATTCGTTCGTATCCGGATATGAGGAATGTAGTGTAACTACAGAGATCCGCGACCGTGCCCTGTAATTAGTTATCTTTGTCTGACAATTCGGAATGAGTAATCAATTTTTGCCAGAAATAAATCATTCATTTACCCTTCAGCTACATATAAACATACATATGTTGTATATCTATATCTAATAGATACGCTCTATCTAAAAATTGGCAGTTTGTCTTTTGTCTATGAGCGAAAAAATTAAAATTTTTAATTAACGAAATAGACGAAGTGTAAATCAATCATTATAGAAAATTTATTGCAGAGATTAAGCAAAGAAAAAATATCTAATGTATGACGGGTATTTCGCATATGTAAATATGGATGTATGTATGTAGGAAAGGGTAATCAGTCGTGATATTCATCCACGCACAAGAACGCCTCTACACATTTCGTATTTCGGTTTTTTCCTTTCTAAAATAGGAATAATTTTGACTTTAATTAATGGGTATAAACTTTTTCTATTAATTTCGAATAGACAAACAGAATAAATTTGGCAAAAAGAAGAAACCTTGAAATGGAATTCGTTTATGAGTGGAGTAGAGGAGATATTTTTGTAGAGAAAAGTAAAGAATTCGAATTTATATTTGCTTTTGAAACTTTTTTTAAGAAAAACTAATGGTTTTTAAAATTTTTAAACATCACTGTTGAACGATTTTGTTAACTTGAGTCGAATTAGAAGCGGAATAAATTGATGGTGCTTATTATACTAATTTTTTTGTTTTCTATCAGTACAGTCTGTCGTAGACATGGGGACCTAACCTCACTAACCCATGAAGAGAAAGGTGTGTTCTACTATTTTTCAGTAATTTCATCTAATTTGTGTTCCAGGTAGTTAATTTTTTTAAACCAGACTTCGGTATGCAAATGTTTTGCAGCAAATCTAGGAGTGTGCTTGATAATATTTTAAGGGCTTACATTCCTACATTAGCACGAACAGAACATTTTCATAAAAATATACTAAGTCTACATATCTACTAAATATAAATACATATAAGTATAAATTTATTAAGAATTTCTTGACTCATCTGTGCCATATTTTTTATATCAGAGCCGAAATTCAACAACGAATTTTAAAATCACAGTAAAACTCTATTTTTCCTAATCTATTGCTTCATTTTTATTTATTCTTTTTTTATTTGTTGTTGCAAGTAATAATGGTAAAAAACATAAAATTGATAATATATGTAAATCAAAACGCACACACTATTAGAACTGTAAAACCCCACCTAAATTTCAACTTCTAAATCTTTTATTCAATTTTTATTTATCTTTTGTTTTTCAAATATATGCACACATTAAGTATTTATAAAAACTTTATAATACGGTAAAAATCAGATTTGAATTAATGGTATTGAAAATTTTTCATTCTTAATGAATAATTCTAATCAATTATTTGAAATAAAGCGGGAAAATCCACACAATTCTACCTTCCTTCAAACACATCCGCTTAACGATCTAATCTTTGTTTTCATTGTTAATTTTTTCTAAATGCAAACAAAGACTTTAACTAACAACTATTGAACATAACAATGTCGATTTTAAACATAATGAGGTTATGTTTTCCCATTAGTGTTTTCCCAAATCTGAATCATTTTCCTTGATAATGGTGTTATTTGAGCAACTGAAAGAATCGATAATTGTAACAGAATTTTATTGATTTACAAATATACAACAATAAAAGCATATAAATCTACTTCAGCCTCGCAAACGTATAACAGTACACATGTACTTTAAGTTACTTCTCTTCAATTAACGTTTTTTGTTACTTAAAATTTCACTTACTAACCTTTTGCTTTTATATACTTTATAAATTTATATTTTATAGAAGAATTTATATTTTATAGAAGAAATCCAATCGTTTATCTTTTTGGTTATCAATAAATAAATAGAATTGCGTTTACAACTCGATACTTCACAATTACAAGTGCAAAGATATATTGAAGTACCCATTGCAAAATAAAATCGTGTAACAATTATTATGTTATCATCTCTCTAAACCGCCGGCTGAAAACTGCAGATGTGCTTTTTTTAAATGCAGGTTACAGAAATTAACGAGATCAAAGTACTGCGATCAGTTTTGTTGTTACCAATATAATCAATTATGGTTTGCGGTATATTAACTCATTCCCATATCAGTCTACCAACAATGATAACGAAAGTCGCAAATTGAATTGAATTGAATTGGGAAAAAACTCTTATCGTTACCAAGATATGACCGTTAAACTAACTTTGTTAAGTACTGCCTACTTATTTTAACATTTTAAAACGTCTTAAGTTGATACTGACAGCAGAAATATTTAGTTCTCGATCATCACTGAAGGTGATCGGTCACAGTGTTTTGCATACCTAGCAAATATCTTGGCAAAGGTAAAGATTAGTAACGAACAAAACTTATTCGAATTTACGTAACAGGTTTATAAATATAAAGGAAGTGCTTAAGAACGAAAATGTTTAACAGGTCAAATATTATATCTATCAAGTAAATCGTACAAAATAAAATCTACTAAAAATGCTGAAGAACAAAAAACAGATGTTAACTGTTAATAAGAATAACATTAAAGTTTTTACTGGGATTAATCGCAATTATAAATACATAAAAGCTTTTTCTTTTTTGAGTCCCCGAACAAGCTGTGAACGAATTCCGAATATAATAAATCTGAAATAAAAGTAAATTTCAAAACCTTCCAACGAAATTTGGTAGCTATTTCATTGGGAGTTATTTAATTTTTATTGGAAGTTATTTTCTTGGAAGTTACATTCGTTATTCGGGTTTGAGTTCAATTTAAGTTAAATCTTTGTAATAAATTAATTAAAGTAAATATTTGTTAGAAGTTCATAGATTTTATTTCACTTAGTGGAATAAATAAAGTGTGATTTTATTTTTCAATTTAATAATGTGAAAGTTTACTACATGTTTTCAGATCTTATTATTTTCAATAGAATATACTAAATCAAATTCAGCATTTAGATTTAAGTTGACATTTCAGAATTTACGACGAAAACTAAACTTCTCAGAATTTTTGTATGGGAAGTATTGTAAAAATCGGAATTTTCAAAAGATTTTATAACATAAACACAATATCTGGCTTTATAACACATTAAAAATATTCCGAATTTAAGATTTTCATTATATATTTAAAAAATCGTTTCTTTCACTTATTTTGTTTTAATGACGAAACCCAAGTAAATAAAATATACGTATATAACTTGAATACATATATTTTAAACCACTCATGAGGTTTATATCGCTGTACCTCATTAAGTCAGATGCTATGAACTGATTTTCGCATGGCCAGTTTACACTGGTATCAGTGTGAGCTAAATTTATGCGATTTCTCAAATAATTCCTTCTCATTCTCGTTTATAAAAATTTTTACGTATGACTTTATAAGCATACGATACGTGTAAACGAATTTTAAGCTTTATGGTTCTTTTAATCACCTTATTTTAGATTATTTAAATTATTTAATCACATGCATTACTTAATATGATGAATTTTTTCGGTAACTTTCTTTCGAAACAACTTCTTTTTTAATGCAATTTTTTATTGTTAAGGATAGATTCGTTCAGACTTTAAAATATTTTATAAGATTTCAATATCCGTATATTTTTATTCATCAATTGAAAGATTTAATTATTTATAACAGAATTCTATAAGAGGTTTTCAATAATTTCGAGAAAACCTATAAACTGTCATGATTTGACGTAAAACTATGACATTAGCGGCTATTTGATTAATTCAGTTTTCGTTTTCAATTCCTTCTCATTCCTCAATTCATTAATCGTGCTTTTTATCATTACGTTTTAGTAGTTTCAAAATATTTGTTCTAATTCCAATTAAAATTTGGCAGAAACGTTTTTAAAATGTTAAGATCAAATCTACTTGATTGGATTAAATTCTACTTATCTACAATTATTTGCGTCATAAAAATACGCGTGAAATTTTCAGCTAAACTGCTAATAGCTAGATTATTAGGCTGATTTCTATTATTTATCGCATAGTTTGTCTAAAAAGTAGTTTGCTACTCATACTGATTCCATTATACTATTTGATAAAATATTTTTATCAATTGAAAAGGTAGTACGAATGTAGTTTAACGTTTTTTAGGTAATACTTTTTAAAAAAAAAAACTATTTATTGCTACTACCAAATAGCCATTCAGTTTCTCAGAATGATAACAATTATTTATTACCCTTATAAATTGTCGGCAATTACAAGCGCTATTTCGGGGTTTTGCGATAGTATGAGTACGTGATGGCAATATCTGGTCAAAACCAATTATTAATGCCTAACTTTAGTCAGATTAGAAATGAAACAAAACTATAAGGAATTTTAAAAGTTTTCAGTAACTACAATGGTAATTCCGGGGTTTTAGAATCGTATAAATACATACGTGATGACAATATCTTGACGAAGACAATATGTAATACCTAAATTACTAACCCAGCCAGCAATGGAATAGAATTTAGACGATTTAGACGAAAACTCGTAAGAAACGATCATCGTTTTCGTCTAAATCGTCTAAATTGATGATCGTTTACGAGATCGCTTACGAGTTTTCTCGACAAAATATTGGAAAACAGTTCCATATGCGAAGTATCTAAAAGTCTAATTCTGAAATTGATATTTTCGCCTTTTGTCTCCGAGTTTTAGCACACATAAATACAAATATTATGAGATTAGTCATGTTTCCCCTGCGAAATAGCTAACGTTGCCGAAATATAATTTGATGGAGATATTCTGAAGTACTATATTTCTATCAGAACTTCGACTTCTTTCCTAATCCTATTTAAATTTTTTTCAGATGACGCTTCCAATTTCAACTTCCAAAGAAAAATCGAATTCGGCGTTCACACTAAATGACTTTAATTCAAGGTAGGTGTCATATTTTACTGAAATTAATATAACTATTATAATTTCAGTTTTGAAATCTTAATTTCTCTAATTTTTCCCTTGTTGTAATAAATAAAAATTAACCCAACTCTAAAACCTTTGAAGAAAAATATAAGAAGAAAATAAATATAAGAAAAATTTAAAAAAAATATATGAAATTATTTCTTATAAAATATTAAATTGCTTTTACAATTTTTTATAAAATTTTTATGAGTACATCATCCAAATATGAAAACTGAAAATTCAAATTTTCATTTACTTCCGAAAACCGTTACTAACTTGTTTGAAAACCTTTGCGTACATTTATACAGATCAAATTTAACTGAGAAGGGACAACTTTCCGACGAATATGATCCGTTTGCGAATCGTGATCAGGAGAATAGCAGCTCGACGGGTGGCGCCTTGGCGCATCTGCTTAAGAGTTCCCTTGGCAGCGGTATACTGGCCATGCCCATGGCCTTCTCCAATGCCGGTTTGGTATTCGGCATGGCAGGCACACTGATTGTGGGCTACATTTGCACGCACTGTGTGCACATTTTAGTAAGTGAATACAATTCTACGACTTTTTAAATGTCCTATCTACGATTCTACTTTTTAAAACCATAAATGATTTCTATATTTTTCAAAAGTAATTTAGAAAAAATACATTCTAAATCGATATTTTGAAACTTTCAAACTCCCTCTTTCCCTAAAAGCTTACCTTGGAAGTGTTTTATTTTTGTGATTTTTTTGTTTATTTACAATATCTTGATTAAGTTGAGTACTTACCAAATGTTCAAATATTTAGTTCAAGGTTCAAAATAAATTAGAATTGTTTCCAATTAGGGTAATCTGTTCCGATTGTGTTTCGATAAGATTAACGAGTTGTTTAGATATGAATCACAAATTTCACTTTATTTTAACAGATTGTCTTGATTTTATTCTGGTTTTAGGGTCCATGTTGTATTTTTTTAATAATTTAAAAACTATAGGCAAAAGAAAAACTAATATTAACAATATTAAACTTTAGATTAATGTTGTGATCTTGGTAGTGAAAACAATGGTTTATAAATATGTTAATTAAATTTTATATATGTATATTAAACAGTTTTGTCAGTGCAAATCGCACTTTTTCACTTTTAAGTTCTAACTGTTAACTATGAATATTAGTGAGAGGGAAAAAGAAAACCGTGTTTGCGTGTTGCCAGATCCAAGTAGTATATAGGATCTGAAATTCATAAACCCCAACAATCAAATATTAAAGTTTGCTTAATTTTTTACAGTACAACAAACTTTGATTACTAAAACTCGTTATAAAGAACTTATAAACTCGTTATTTAAACTTATTACAACTCAAAATTTTACGTATTTTAATTTCAAGATAATTCCTAATAAAGAAATTATTCATTTGATATCATTATCTTACAGGTTAAAACATCACACAATATATGCAGAGATGCAAAAGTTCCAGTCTTAGGATTTGCTGAAACAGCACAAAAAGTATTCGAATATGGGCCTCCAGCACTACGCCCTTGGTCAAATTTCGCAAAGTATGTGTACAAAAAAAAATGTCTAAAGAGTTTCCGAAAACTTTCATATTCACAACTATTTTTGTATACCACGAAAGCAAATAAAGTCATTAACTTTTTTAATTTTTTGGGAATATAATATTTTATTTATATAGAACTTCACGCGAATACGGATCTAAATGCATTTTTTAGAGTGTAAGGAAAGAATTGATTCTACAAATTTAAAAATTACAGACAATTCGTCGATGCCAGTCTTATGGCAACATACTATGCCGCCGCCTGTGTCTACATGGTTTTTATTGCCAACTCCTTCCATGACGTAATCAACTATGATCTGAAACTCGAACTGGACGTGCGGGTGTACATCGCCTTGACTATTATACCGTGCCTCTTCATTGGCCAAATCCGAAATCTGAAATGGCTGGTTCCTTTCTCGGCAATGGCCAACGTATTCATTGTTGTTACTTTCGGTATAACACTATACTATATGTTCAACGAGCCGTTGGTTTATTCAGATAAGCCGCTGATCGCTAAGGCATCTAAAATTCCACTTTTCTTCGCAACCGTCATCTTCGCAATGGAGGGCATTGGTGTTGTTATGCCCGTAGAAAATTCGATGAGGAAGCCACAGCACTTTCTTGGCTGTCCTGGCGTGCTAAATACAGCCATGATAACGGTTATCTCGTTATACAGCATAATCGGTTTCTTTGGTTACGTGCGTTTTGGAGATGCAGTAAAGGGCAGCATAACGTTAAATTTAAATGAAGGCTCACCGTAAGTTCCACTTCTAGTTCTATATTTAATTTCATTGTACAAATAATCAACGCAATTATTTCATTTATAGACTGGCAGATACGGCCAAACTCCTGATGGCGTTGGCCATTCTTTTCACATACGGTCTACAATTTTATGTACCTAATGAAATTCTCTGGCGTAAAATCAGTCATAAATTTGAGGAAAAGAATCATAATACTGTGCAGATTGTGCTCAGGACTGGAATTATTCTAATAAGTGGTGGAGTCGCTGCTGCGATTCCTAATTTGGAACCGTTTATTAGCTTAGTGGGTGCAGTATTTTTCTCGCTGTTAGGTAGGTTAAAACGAAAATAACATTTGTATGCGAATGAAACGATATTGGAAAAAATTTTCGCCAAGTTTGCTGAATTACAGTAAGCTGTAATCTTTTTAGCCAAGTTTGTAGTATGCTTTAGTACAAATAAACTGAGTTAGACGATAATTTCCCCTCTCCAAATGTAAATTTGAAATCTAACGAACAGGGAATTTCTTATTGCATTTTTTAATTAAACGTTTTTTGATTGATCTCTTTTAGTGATTTAATAGCCTTTATCCCAGTTTAATTGAATTTAACAGCAAAAAATTTAAGAAACCAGTCGATGAAATTATTTTAACACAAAATGTTATAAAACTTTTAACGTTTTCTCCACTTTCTAGGTATTTTTGTGCCGAGTTTTGTCGAGACGATCTATCTTTGGCCAAATAATCTCGGCTGGTGCAAATGGAAGCTTATTAAAAATATTTTACTCGGTTTAATGTCTATCTGCGCACTTGTGGCTGGAACAACTACTAGTATAAATGAAATAATTAAGATATACGTGAAAAAAGAGTAAATTTAATCGTAAATCCTCAATTGGAAATGGCGGAATTACAATATAAGAAAACGTTAAGTTGTACTTCGAATGAGTGAAACCCATTTCTTTGTTGTTCCTAAGCCACCGATTGACTGTAATAGACAGAATAATTTAAGATTAATTATAAATGGACTTAGCATTAAGTAAAAGTATGAAGCAGTACTAGGGTAATTGTAAAATTAGTTAAAAATTTGTGACTTAGGTAGTAATCATACGCAACTTGAATTTAACGAATTTTAACTTATGAATTTACGGTAATGCATTTTAAGAAAATAAAAATATTAAGTAATGTTACAATTTATTTAAATAAAATTCTTTATAATATCTACTAAGAATATAGAAATCTATTTTATAATATATAAATCTAACAAGCAAAGGAATTTCTTTTTTCTTTATTTAGTTGTCCTAGCTCGCACCTTTTTAATTAATTTTCAATAATTGTACCCGATTCGTTGCCATAAAACTTATTTGAACTCTCACGGAGTCGATCTCGGTATCATCTCGATCTCGGTTTCATGTTTCGTGGTCGAGCGCGCATACCGCTCAGAAAGAAAGATTCAAAGGACAGTGAAGTGAAATTTTGTTTATTTTTCAATGTTTTTTTCAATTCAGAGAAAATCTTTATAATGTGGAACAAAAAGTAAAAGGTATTTTTCTTAAAATTAAGTACAGTTCTTCCAGTGTTACAAAAAGTGAGACAATTTTACGACTTATTTATTTCACTACAAAAATAATTAACTTCAATTCCCGCAATTAAAAACAGTTGCAATTAATGTAGGTCTAAATGTTTATTTTATATGTTAAAAACTATAATGTGAATGTTTTAAATATTTAGTTGGCTCAAATATTTAACTTAAAGTAGCAAGCAATTTCAATACGAATTAGAACGGAGGCAGAAGGGTCCATCGATAAATTAGCATAGCAAGGATTAATCTAATTTTTTTCTTAGGAATAATAATGTAGAAGTTTAAAAAATATACTAATCCAAATATGCTAGAACAAGTCGAAGCAGCGAGTCATTATAGATTAATAGTCTCATCAAACAGAATGCATATAGCTGGTTTCGAAGAATTCCCTAGACCAAATCACCACAGTTTACTTCTTCTTCTTCTTGGAGTTCTTCTCCGCTGACACAATCTCAGCTTTACGCTTCTGATTATTTTTATTCTGCGGTGTAGTTGCCGGTGTACCCGCAGTTTTGGTTGTCTTTTTGCGTTTCTCCTGCCTTTCTCTTTCCTCCAGCTCAATATTTTCACGTTCAATCAGTGTGATCAAAGTGTTGCAGCGGCGCTGCAGTTCCAGCGCTGTACGAGATTTGATAAACCAATCGAAACGAAACTGACGAGAATTTCTGAAATAAAGAAGTTTTAGAAAACATAAAAACGGGTTCTTTTATGTAATGCCGGTAAATATTTGGACACATTTGTTTAGAAGGTGGATAGCCTAGCCCTTCGCCTTTCAATCATTTAGAAGCCGGTTTATCAATAACGATGAATTGATCCTACTTTCATGAATAGAACGACTCCTCATTTATGTTTAGTCCAAATAGCTCAATCGACAATAAATTAAGAAAATCGTCTAGGCGGCAGATGAGGGTTTCAATTGAGACCTCTGGGTCAAATGTAAAGAATTGACTTCTCGGTTCTAATTTTTGTTTTAAGCGTCTCTTGGTCTTTTAATAAACTTTTATCATTTTCATCCAGAACTTGGAATTCATGGAAGGATATGAGCGAAAAAGCCAACACAAAGTTGAGTATATGAATACTCCTGCCTTCTGAGACTGTTGCTCACCTCTGGGTCAAATGTAAAGAATTGGCTTCTCGGTTCTAATTTTTTTTTAAAAGATCGAGCGTCTCTTGGTCTTTTGTTAAACTTTTATCATTTTCATCCAGAACTCGGAATTCATGGAAGTATATGAGCGAGGAAGCCAAAACAAAGTTGAGTATATGAGTACTCCTGCCTTCTGAGACTGTTGCCCACCTCTGAGTCAAATGTAAAGAATTGGCTTCTCGGTTCTAATTTTTGTTTTAAAAGATCGAGCGTCTCTTGGTCTTTTAATAAACTTTTATCATTTTCATCCAGAACCTGGAATTCATGGAAGTATATGAGCGAGGAAGCCAAGACAAAGTTCAGTATGTGAGTACTTCTGCCTTCTGAGACTGCTGCTCCCCTCTGGGTCAAATGTTAAAAATTGGCTTCTCGGTTCTAATTTTTGTTTTAAAAGATCGAGCATCTCTTGGTCTTTTAATGAACTTTTATTATTTTCATCCAGAACTTGGAATTGATGGAAGTATATGAGCGAGGAAGCCAACACAAAGTTGAGTATATGAGTACTCCTGCCTTCTGAGACTGTTGGGGCCCCTCTGGGTCAAATGTAAAGAATTGCCTTCTCGGTTCTAATTTTTGTTTTAAAAGATCGAGCATCTCTTGGTCTTTTAATGAACTTTTATCATTTTCATCCAGAACTTGGAATTCATGGAAGTATATGAGCGAGGAAGCCAAGACAAAGTTCAGTATGTGAGTACTTCTGCCTTCTGAGACTGCTGCTCCCCTCTGGGCAAATGTTAAAAATTGGCTTCTCGGTTCTAATTTTTGTTTTAAAAGATCGAGCATCTCTTGGTCTTTTAATGAACTTTTATTATTTTCATCCAGAACTTGGAATTCATGGAAGTATATGAGCGAGGAAGCCAACACAAAGTTGAGTATATGAGTACTCATGCCTTCTGAGACTGTTGGTCCCCCATTTGGGTCAAATGTAAAGAATTGCCTTCTCGGTTCTCATTTTTGTTTTAAAAGATCGAGCATCTCTTGGTCTTTTAATGAACTTTTATTATTTTCATCCAGAACTTGGAATTCATGGAAGTATATGAGCGAAAAAGCCAACACAAAGTTGAGTGTATGAGTACTCATGCCTTCTGAGACTGCTGGTCCCCCATTTGGGTCAAATGTAAAGAATTGCCTTCTCGGTTCTAATTTTTGTTTTAAAAGATCGAGCATCTCTTTGTCTTTTATTAAACTTTTATCATTTTCATCCAGAACTTGGATTTCATGGAAGTATATGAGCGAAAAAGCCAACACAAAGTTGAGTGTATGAGTACTCATGCCTTCTGAGACTGCTGGTCCCCCATTTGGGTCAAATGTAAAGAATTGCCTTCTCGGTTCTAATTTTTGTTTTAAAAGATCGAGCATCTCTTGGTCTTTTATTAAACTTTTATCATTTTCATCCAGAACTTGGATTTCATGGAAGTATATGAGCGAAAAAGCCAACACAAAGTTGATTGTATGAGTACTCCTGCCTTCTGAGACTGCTGGTCCCCCATTTGGGTCAAATGTAAAGAATTGCCTTCTCGGTTCTAATTTTTGTTTTAAAAGATCGAGCATCTCTTTGTCTTTTATTAAACTTTTATCATTTTCATCCAGAACTTGGATTTCATGGAAGTATATGAGCGAGAAAGCCAACACAAAGTTGAGTGTATGAGTACTCATGCCTTCTGAGACTGTTGGTCCCCCATTTGGGTCAAATGTAAACAATTGCCTTCTCGGTTCTCATTTTTGTTTTAAAAGATCGAGCATCTCTTTGTCTTTTATTAAACTTTTATCATTTTCATCCAGAACTTGGATTTCATGGAAGTATATGAGCGAAAAAGCCAACACAAAGTTGAGTGTATGAGTACTCAAGCCTTCTGAGACTGCTGGTCCCCCATTTGGGTCAATTGTAAAAAATTGCCTTCTCGGTTCTAATTTTTGTTTTAAAAGATCGAGCATCTCTTGGTCTTTTATTAAACTTTTATCATTTTCATCCAGAACTTGGATTTCATGGAAGTATATGAGCGAAAAAGCCAACACAAAGTTGAGTGTATGAGTACTCCTGCCTTCTGAGACTGCTGGTCCCCCATTTGGGTCAAATGGAAAGAATTGCCTTCTCGGTTCTAATTTTTGTTTTAAAAGATCGAGCATCTCTTGGTCTTTTATGAAACTTTTATCATTTTCATCCAGAACTTGGATTTCATGGAAGTATATGAGCGAGAAAGCCAACACAAAGTTGAGTGTATGAGTCCTCAAGCCTTCTGAGACTGTTGGCCCCCCATTTGGGTCAAATGTAAAGAATTGCCTTCTCGGTTCTAATTTTTGTTTTAAAAGATCGAGCACCTCTTGGTCTTTTATTAAACTTTTATCATTTTCATCCAGAACTTGGATTTCATGGAAGTATATGAGCGAGAAAGCCAACACAAAGTTGAGTGTATGAGTACTCATGCCTTCTGAGAAAGTTGGCCCCCCATTTGGGTCAAATGTAAAGAATTGCCTTCTCGGTTCTAATTTTTGTTTTAAAAGATCGAACATCTCTTTGTTTTTTATTAAACTTTTATCATTTTCATCCAGAACTTGGATTTCATGGAAGTATATGAGCGAGAAAGCCAACACAAAGTTGAGTGTATGAGTCCTCAAGCCTTCTGAGACTGTTGGCCCCCCATTTGGGTCAAATGTAAAGAATTGCCTTCTCGATTCTAATTTTTGTTTTAAAAGATCGAGCATCTCTTGGTCTTTTATTAAACTTTTATCATTTTCATCCAGAACTTGGATTTCATGGAAGTATATGAGCGAGAAAGCCAACACAAAGTTGAGTATATGAGTACTCCTGCCTTCTGAAGAGAAAAACCTACCTTATAGCTGCGCGTAGCTCCTCGTATACGTTTTCCTTGTCAAATCCAAGTTTATGCAACATACAAACCAGAAAGCGATCCTCTGTCTCACTGTAGTTTTTGCCCTTATTGTTGCCGTATTGTAAACGCAGCTGATGGAATGGCGCACGATATCGGGACATCTAAGACAAACAAACAGGTGAAAGTCAGCTCAGAGAATACATAGTATCCATCCACTTACTTTTTGATCGAGTGCTTTTTTAATGGACAAGCGGCGTTGTATTTTAGCTTCGCCGCGTTCAATCTGGCCCATGATACGCTCAATGTCTTGCAACTCATGGCAGCGTTCCCAAAATACTGCATTATATTCGATGACCTCTTCCGGTGTTTTGCCCTCTACGTCCTTGGCAATATTTTCTATATCATCGCGCCCGTATTTCTCGTTAGCTTTGATAAACTGATTGAAATCGCGTTTCGTCCACATGGTAAAACCCTGAGTTAGCAAAGATTCCTTCTCAGCGATTTCGTCCTCTGTGAGAGGCTCGGCTTCATCAATTTTCCGCTGCTCCTCGCGTTGTACTTTATTGGCTTCAGAGCCCAGTTCCGGATTTTTTGGCACTTTATAGCCTACTGTTTTGCGGAAGTAATAAATTTCCTGGTCGAGTAACTCGAACAGACGAGGAGGAAAGAATTGAAAATCTTGTACGATCGGCTGCTTCGGAGGACGCGGCGCCTTAGGTGCTTTCGGTTCGGAAACACGTAAGGCCTCGCGGAAGTAAGCATCAACTGCATAGTTAGCTTTACGTTCACGTTTTGGAGGCTCAATCCAATTGCCTAGTGCATTCAGCTTTTGTTTCTCACGATAATCTTCGCCTTCGAACTGGTAGACGGAGGTGGAAGCACCTGCCTCGCCATTGGTATCAACCGTGAATGTACGCAAAGAGCTCTCGCCCAATTTGTCGAGTTTTGCCTTCTCCTCGAGAGTTTTCGCTTCTCCTCTTTCCAAAATTGTATCAATATCCTCATCAGTCAATTCAGAATCCTTCGAGGCGAAGACGTGATTTGCGCCGAATCTAATTATATTCAACATTTCGTCCTTATTCATCTGAGTGGTACGGTTGTCCACAAGACGTCCTTGTTGGATGACCAACTTATCGAGGCGCAACTTAATTTCGGCGCGTTCAACGATCTTCTCTTCGATAGTGTTTTCTGTGATGAAGCGGAAAACACGTACTTGCTTCTTTTGACCGATGCGATGGGCACGATCCATTGCCTGAAGAAAAATAAGGAGGATTTCTTGAAGAACAATTTTGGAATCAAAGAATATATATTTAATTAAAATAATTTTTGTGCTTTTTTATTTTTTCTTTATGAAGCATGTATTTGAAGCAAGTTTCGCAAGCGTACCTGCAGGTCCATTTGTGGATTCCAATCTGAGTCATAAATGATAACCACATCAGCCGTGGCTAAATTAATACCTAATCCTCCCGCACGTGTGGACAACATAAAAATAAACTTCAAGCTGTTGTCCATATTAAACTCCTGAATCTGGCGATTGCGGTCCTCATGTGGTGTCTGACCATCCAAGCGGCAGTATTGGTAGTTGCGCCACAGACAATAGTCTTCCAGTATATCCAACATACGCGTCATCTGAGAAAATATTAAGACACGCGAGCCCTGTGCCTGCAGCTTCGGCAGTAGCTTGTCCAAGATCACCATCTTGCCCGCGTTCGATACAAGATGCGTGTCTGTTGTGTAGGGTGGACCAGGTTCGGCGCCATCGAAGAGGTATGGGTGATTCGTACACTTGCGAAGTTGCATCAAAATATTCTGCAAGCGCATTTTTTCCAATTTGCCGGCACCATTGACGACATCGATGTCCTTCATTAAAACCTTGGTGTACCATTCGCGCTGCATTTTTGATAGACCAACGAAGATTTTGATCTCCTTTTTGGGCTTTAGGCGTTTTTCCACTTCTGATTTCAGGCGACGCAAGAGGAATGGCTTCAAAACGGCATGTAAACGTTGTATTAAAGCATCATCGCCTAGACAATTGTTCGTATTGAACCACTCGTCGAAATCTTCGGATGAATTAAAAACATCGGGCAGCAGAAAGTTCAGTAGAGACCACAGCTCATGTAGATTATTTTGCAGTGGAGTGCCGGTGATAAGCAAACGATTTGCGGTCTTAAACTCGCGCAGAATTTCAGACAACTTTGATTTTTCATTCTTAATGCGATGCGCCTCGTCGATGACCATATAACGCCAATTGAACTTTTTGAATACTGATTTCTCACGAATGCACATCTCGTAAGATGTGACACAAGCATCCCACTCGCCAGGCAGGAGAACATCTCGAATGAAGGTATTACGCGCCTCCTGATCGCCAATGAGGCATACTGCACGCAAGGAAGGACACCACTTTTTGAATTCGTTTACCCAATTCTGGAGTGTAGATTTTGGAACAACAACTATATGTGGGCCAGCTTGATTTCTATGAATTTAATTCACACACAATATTAATATATATAATAGAAAGCAAAGACGTTCTTCGCTTGTCCTTAACTCACTTGAAGTGTTTTAAGTAACCGAGCAAAGAAATCGTTTGCAGCGTTTTGCCCAAACCCATTTCATCGGCAAGGATACCATTGATTCCATTTTCATACAGAGATATCATCCAATTCAGACCGCGTACTTGGTAGTCACGCATTTCCCCGTTTTTTATGTAACTCGGTGAGCTCTCGAACCGAAAGATCTCCTTGGATTGAGTGTCTTCTGCCAGTAGCTCCTCGTCCTCTTCCTGTTCGGTTTTGCGGTGGCGGTGACTGTAGAGTAAAAGTAAAAAGGCAGTAATAAGAAAATTCTTATTCTTATTTCATTCGCCCATCTTACTCTGCCCCGCCGTCATCCTTAACCTTTTCCTTGTTTTTCCTCGGACGGCCTGGCTTCGGTTTCGTTGGACTCTTTGTACTGTTGGTCATGAAATGCGTAAAGATTTCAGTCTGCTTCAGCAAGAAGTCGAAGCGCTTTCCACGATCCGTCTCGATCTTGTTATCGAACTCCACTTCCTTTTCGACAGACGAAGTAGTTTCCTCAGAGGTAGTTTCATTCTAAAAGCACAATTGCAAGCAATGTTCAAGTTCTCAAAGAAAACAAGTAGAAATTTAATTTAACAGTTGCTTTTAGCGCCTATCGATTCACCGATGAATCCAACCGCGGAAGAAACGTTTTGGTCTGCGGCTTTTATTTCTTTTTGAGGTTTTACATACCGAATTTTCCTCTGCTCCTTCCATTCCTTCATTCTTTTCTTCCTCTTTGGACATTGCGCCGTATATTCGTAATTACTTTTTAAGTATTTTATAAATAGTTTCCACTTTAAATCAGTTAAAAACTTGCTTAAAATTATTTTATAAAAACTGCACTCACGCACTTGCACAGGGCTGACCACCAGATTTTTGTTTGTAACCTGGTAGAAGCAATTTGAGAGCAGAGTTGCAAATATTGGTAGATATAATGCTTGTTTTCTGGGGTTACACAAGAATGCTTTATTAGTTGTTTTATACTTTTAGACAAATATTTCTGGCGCAATTTTCTTTTTTTTTTTTCCCAAAAGTTTTATTTTCCTATAATAGATAGAAATAAAATGCGAACAGCTAACTGCTAAAGTTAATTGGTTTTAGATTCTGTTAAGAAAAGTTCAATTAAATTCTTTACTGATTCTGGCAAATTTTAAAATCTGTTACCTGTGTAGATGGCGATTTTTTATTGTGTTCACGCTTTTACATGTAGAAGACTCCTGTAGAAGAATTTCTGATAAAATGCTTACGCCTGTGCATTGAGCCTAAGTAGGTAATGCAGTAGGTGTGACAGTTCATTTGATAATAAAAAGTTACCGACCATTGGTCCAAGTAGTTCCGATTCAATATGGTAAACGCTGCCGAAATATTTATGAAATTTTTAACTTACTTTATATTATATTATAATTAATTCAGTTATCATTTATGTTTTCAGTTATCACAATTTAAGAAGTCATTATAATTACCTAATTATATTTGCTATAAGTAAATAAGTAGATAACGATTTTAAGACGCTTGATAATTATTTGAAACAAGTATAAAAATTAGATAATTAAGATAAAGGAAATTTAAAAATACTTTACTGTTAATCCATAGTATTGTATTACAAAGGTGGATTCATATATTAATTTATGTATTTTTTTATTTAAGGCTGTATATACTTCTTTCCTTAAACTTTTTAGAAGCTTTTTTCAGAACTCCTTTTCACTTGCTCCTACTTTTGCAGTAATTAACTTAACATAATTTTGCACTTAAAGACGTCGCTAGCAAAAAGCGTCACGAAGTTTATTTTTAACGTCACTGTTAACTGCAACTGCAACTTTTCAGCTTTTCCAATATACTGAAAACCGTTGGAAAACCGCTGCGTCAATGGTTGCAATGCGGAATTCTATACTATATATTATGGTAACGGTGAAGTTTTACCAAGTTACCAGGATTTAGGTGAAGGGGGCGTAGAGGATTTTGACGTCATTATCAGTGCCACATGGAAGGATATAAATGCATACGCAGTAGATTCTAATTTTTGTTTTAACAATTTAAAAACGCTACCGCAAAACTATATTAGGAACTCGATACATATGCGATTACAGTTTTGTTCTTTTTATAGTAATCTACGCGTATTGTTAGATTTTGAAAAAATCTGTTTTCCACACTTTGTACACTTGACCTGTAACAACAGAAATAAGCACACGCAATTGTGAGCGCAAAGTTTTGCATATGCATGTACGATATACACAATAATAATAATGTTTGTCCTCACAATTCCTTAAATCAGTAAGAGAAAACCTAATAGTTTCAAACCTAATAGAGTTATATATTAACTCGTATATGTATATACGTACTTACATACGTAAAAGTATATCTGCGTAAATGTTTCTGTGATTTCTGAAAGCGCAGGACATTGGCTCTGACGATTGACACACCACATGTGACAATTTGCAAATGAACACAATTGGCAATCACAGTGAGTCATAACCGCAGTCACTGACTATCAGTTAATGGCAGCTAGTGAGATAGCCAGCTACACAGAGTCAGCAAACAAAATCAGTTAGTCGGCCATTAGCAGTCAAGCAAGGTTAGTCAGTTCGTTAGAGATCCACAGTCATTCATAACTTACATACATGCTTGTAGGTATCTGGGCTTTCCCATAAAGCTCCGATACGTTCCCATCCCTGAACGTGGTAACTTCTTGAGCGACCCAGAAACAACAGCGATAACACATCCATGTCATTCATTTATAGTAAGTAAAACATCACCAAGTGAAAGCGAATTTAAAGTTGACTGCAATAAATGCCAACATGCAATGTCAAAAAGAACCACGCGACCGAATAGTGAAAGTGTGGCAACAATTTGAACTTCCTACAGAGGGAAATTACAGTCTATTTGAAGGATATACATTGCATACACAGTATGTATGTACGTAGGTAGTGAGCACGAGGATAACATCGCTCGATAGTTAATTTTTCTTTCCCTTCCTTCTTTGTCCACTAGAGGTACAGCTTAAATAAATAACTATAGTTAAGTTGCTTGATTTATTAGTTGAATCTTTGTCCTGATTGCGATAAAATGAGAAATAAAAATAATATAAATACTTGTTTTAATACATATGGTATTATATAAAATTTGAGTTTTCGGAAACACTACAACTTTCGAATTTGTAAACATGTCAGTCATGCCACCTCGAATTAATGTCGACATTTTCAATTCAGTCTAAAGTTTTAACGAGCTTGTAAACCTAGATTGAAGAGAAGAGCTCTTCAAGGACATCGTAAAGGATTCTTTTAATAGAACATACCACATGTTTGCGGATTTGGTTAAAGTTAAGTTGAAATGAAGAGGTTCTAAGAACACAAGCTCAAGCATTTTGACGAGCATTTTGAAGCCGCCTGATTGATCAAGCATTTACAATGTGTTGTAGAATTTTTACTGCAGTATTGACTTTTCTTAAATTCAGAACTTTTAAAGACATTTACCTTCAGTTAAACTGAGAAACCATTTCGTTTTAAAGTACAATATGAAATAAAAAAAGTAGAATACTAAGAATATAAAGATTTCTCTATTAATCACTTGAACTTTAAAATGCAGAAATTTACAACTTTAAAAATTTAAAAATAGTAAAAGTAAAAAGTGCTTAATTTTAACACTCTTTCCAAAGCAATTTCATCGCTTAAAAAGGACTTTGACTTTAAATACGAAGGAAGACATTGGCTAAAATTAAAGTTTTTGATTGCGTTTTTAAATTTAGCTGCAAAAAACACACACATACGCGCGCATACACACGGATGACACATATATATTCGAGTAAGCATGTATATAATTTTTATTGAAGCCAAATCACGAAAGAAAATGGCTATATTTGAAAATAAAAATATCACAACAACAAAGCACAAAATATCCATGGCGAAATATGCACATACATACATACGCACCTAGCCGAAGTAGGCTGTCTGGTGACCCCAAGTGCCCAAACCCAGGACCTCAATCCTTGCATGCTTGCTTCATCGGAGCTAAACAGCAAACAGACGTCGTCGCAACTTGGCTCTTGACGTTGTGTTGTTTATTATAATTATTTGATGTGGCTGCTACTGTTGTTGTTGTTGTTGTCGATGGTGGCGCTATTTTTCCAACTGAAAAATGTTTCGCAAGAGCTTCCAAGCCACTCACCGATTTGTAATTCTTTCAGTTCTGCAACGGCGGTGAAAGGATTCTAACGCGGCTCGCGGCTGTTCATCTTATTACAATTAATTTGAATTTGAATTTTTTGCTAGCGAAAAAAAGAGTTAGCGGCTTGTTCGCCACGCGCATACGCATACATTGAAACATACATCCTCGCATTTGTAACATGACACAGTTCAACCGCATGCTTGCGGTGTGTAATTCGAGTTGCTGATCTTTCTGCAACTGCTTCTTATTTCCGCTCCACTGTGAATTGCTTTTCCGGAGAGATTTGTAACCGTTTTCGGAAATATAATACATCTCTAACAATTAAAATAATTATGTGAGAAATATTTAACGAAATTTAAGAGATAATCGTGGAAGTGCAAATAATGAAATACGAAATGAGATGAAAAATTATGTCAGAAAATCATAAAAAAAGATAAAGATATAGAAGCTGCATAAGTTCAAATAAATTAAGCACATAATTAAGAAGCATAGCAAATAAAAAATTTCCGATTTCAGCGTTGATTTACCATTATATGAAAGAAAAACTATATATAAGAAATCTACTTCATTGATGCCGAAAGTAATTTAATAATTAAATGCATGCATTTAAAATTGAAAACTAAATACTCAACTATTTAAATTCAACTAAAATCTTCAGCCGTTCATCTAATGATTAAAAAAATATTAAAAACCCTTAAAGTATAATTGATTACAATGTGAAAATTAATAAGCAGCACTTAAGTAAACTCGGTCACAAAATACACCCTAAACGCAGCAACTTGATTTGTTTAAAATATGAAATATAAGCATGTGAGAACACATAAAAAATGTTGAGTATATTGCTCAATAAAATATTTTAATTTGTACACTTATAATTTTCCATATTATTTCATCTTCATTAATTCATTGATAATAGTGCCAGGAGCGCGTAAGTTTGCGAGATTTTTGATTATATCTTGTGTATAAGTCGGTCACTGTCATTGCCAATATTCAGCAATAACACACTGCATGCATACGAGACATATATTTCACGAAATATATGCACGAGTTTAACAAGTTATTTTTCCTATCCTTTTCCTCTTTTCGGAAAAGTTTTTACCCTTTCTTCAACTGTCAATAAGGACACTACTTCACTGTCCTCATGCTTTACTGCGGATTTAATGTCATAGCTTTTTGTTACTGCGCTGTATTGAGAGAAACAATTTGGAAGACTCGTATGTGATGCGGGAATTGAAATGAAGTGATTTGTGCGTGTAATTTAAGACTTCCATGACTTTATTATAGATTTGATAGGTCTGTAGAAATTCGTTCGAGTAGTTAGTTAATGGTGCGTTTGCTGATAATTAGGAGGCGTATCATGAATTTGGAGAAAGGAAAATGAAGATGTTTCATTAGTGCAATTATATGAGCTTCGTTCAAGAGTTTCGTAAAAAATTTTTAGTTATTATTTTCGTTAAACTTTTTGCTATTTTCGTTGATCTTTAATGCTGGAGTTTGTACGGATTTCGTAGAATTTTTAGTAGTTCCGGAATTAAATAATTGAACTAAAATATTATTGATATCATATGTAAGATATTAATTTATTTTGTTGGCTTGGTTTATTTCAGGAAATCATTCAGCATATTTTTGTTTATAATTTTGCCTTCAAATTTAAATGTCTCAACGCTTGTAACTATTTGACTTTGATCTTGATATTGATCTTAAATAATTATCTGCGTCTTGGAAAATTCTGTATTTTTCGCTTTTCAATTTAAATGCAAATTATAAAGATAATTTTCTCAATTAGCAATAGTCTTGGAATTCTTACTTTTCCTTTTTTCTTTTCCTCTTTAAAATTAGCTAAAACAACGTTTATTGAAAATCTTAAAGGAAATGCTCCTCAAAAATTATCTAAGTAAATTTACAGACTGAGTTGGATGTCTTCAATTGAAAAAAATGCGTTTAGTAGAGTTTTAAGATATTTTGAAGTGTTTTTAAAATATGAATGAAACTTATTCAAACGTACTGGTTTAAGAATAGTTTAAATTAAATTTGAATTACCTTAAATATCGTCTCATTTCAATCCAAAATTTGTATTAATAAATATTTGTAACTGAGCGAATCCTTCATGAGTCTAAAGTAATTGCTATTTTCGTTTAAAATATTTAATTTACATTTTCCGATATGTCCTTGTTATACTCGTAGCTACGAGTATTATTTATTAATGTTAGTTAGTAGGAAACGAAGGTGTAATTTAATACACCTTCGCATCAAATATTTCTTCTTTGAACCCATTAGAATGCACCGCTGGGATAATCTAAAAATCAAGTGTTTTAAAATTTGAAATGCTATCTGGAAAACTATTGCAAAAATAAAGCATAAAAATATCTCACTTAAGCGAAGTGAGCACGCGATTCAATTGAAGGTATGAGATGCGGTAAAGTCTTTCTAAGGTATAACACGCGAGGAAGCTAATTGCGGAAAGAACACTTCATTCATATGCTAAAAATTGTCACCGAAAAACGACCGACCGACCGACCGACCGACCGACTGCTGAATAAACGGATCAGCAAGAACATCGCCAGCGTAAAGTTCATACGTATCTGTAAGATATTCATTTCCTAATTGACCACAATCCAAGCTGGTTCTACAATCGCGCACGGGTTACAATTTAGCGAGCCGCGTTAGAAAATCCAAACACTTCATTTGAGGTCCCATTAAAATCACTCATTTGAATTGTTTACAAAATTGAAAGTTAGCAATACGTATTGTGAAAATTTAAATAGACGAAATAAAAGCCTTTCAAAGAGACCAAAATAATAACAAAATCGCCAAAAATACGGTTTATAAATCTACGCTTAAGTTATTTTAAAAATAAAATCTACGCTTTTAGTTTAAAAGAAGTGAAGTTTTGAATTAAAATATTAAATAAAGTTCAACTACGACTTTAACGACAAAATTTATACCATCTTAAAAATTAGTAAAAAATAAGTAATTTGAAAAAAAATCGTGCAGTGCATAGCGAACTAAAGTTTTATTAATACAACTACGAATACCTGTGTTTTTTAGATCAGCGTCCGCACCCGCATCAATATCTGTGAGACGTGCGTGTAAATCCTGTAACAGGCATCGGTATCCTAGAGATTAATGACCGCAAGATAAACAGGGAAAGAAAGGAGAAATAAAAAGGGAAAATAATAATTTAATTTTACACAAACTATAAAATTTATAAATATTTAACTACTTTTGATAGTGAAAATAATTTTCGGGCTTATTTTATTACATATAAAAGGGAATTTCTTATAAAATATATATACATACATATCCGCAACAACAACAACAGCAACAACAACTATAGCAAGTATGAACTGCTTCACATCACCTCGCCACAAACTGAGATGAGTTGAGATATTCTGCATTTTTTATTTATTTTTCTTTTATACATAATGTTGGATAAATATCAGAATATATTCATATCACTTGGACTGGGATTTATACTGATAGGGTAAGTTTGAGTTTGATTGTAATGAACTCTAAATAACAGTGAGGAGAATATAATATTTAGATTTTAAACTCTAATAAGCTAAAAAGAAGTTAAGTAAAATCTCAATCCCGCTTGGTTGATACCTGCAACTTACTGCACAAAAATATTAATTTTTTATTTTCAGCCTAACTAAATCCTCGGAAGCCCTTATGAACTACACGACCAAACCACGTGTAGTTCTCCCGCCTAATTATGTCAAGGGTGAGTATAAATTATATTCGTATTTACGCATTAAGTATAAATATGATAATATCATCATATTTATACTAATTAAGTCTTTCCATAAAGCGTGAAATTATTAAAACTTCAGTAAGTTCGTAATAAAAAATTGAAATATTCTTTTTCACCTCCTTTTCAAGGCTTTTCATAGACGAAAAGTGAAAATAACCTTTATTTAACTAGAACTGTCTCAGAATAACCTTCCTTTAAATCGAATTTAGTCAGTCTGTGAAGGCCGTTAGCCGAGGTCACGATAGAGGATTTTTGAAAATGTTTTATTCACACCACAAGTGCTGTTATGGCGCCCTTGCATATGTTCCATAATTGTACGAAATTGTATCAGTATTAAAGCAGTTCCATATACCAGTTACGCAATTCGAGCCTTCCCGCCACTTCTCCCCGACCCCACACACACCTTTTAGCAAACGAACTTCACTCTCTAGCTTACCTTGGCTTATCTATCGATTTATTAGCCAAACATTTCAAAGGTAATGGTGCCTATTTTCCCTTGCAAATCTTCGCAGTCTTCGAAATACTTGACACCTTCAACGTCCTTGAACTTGTAAGTCACCTACCTGCGCTCCTTGGCTTCGTTATCAACCATTTAAAATTTATGTACGCCAAATGTCTGCCCTCGCCGTGATAATGAACGCAAACACGAAATTCGCGACTTTTGAACATTAAATCCAACCTGAGCTGACCAAATGTATTTTGTACGAAGACCCATCACAGATCCATTATTCGTCGCGAGTGGGTGGGTTTGTGTTGTTGATGTGGAGAATTTCCCTTCTTTTTCTGTACAAAATGATAAATGTTAAGCTTTCTGTTTTTTTCTTTTAACTAAGGTAAAGTATTATGTAACGTAAAAAAAAATGAAAACAACGCATTCCCTTTTCCGGCACTTGATCGTAACATGTCTCATATCTCGTATTCATTATCTCATTTTTGGATGTTACTTGATAATATTTACACATTCTTTTTTAATTATTCCATTATTTTCAGAAATTCGACCGCCTTCGAGAAAAGGCTCCCCAGTGATAGTAGATTTTAGTATATTTGTTGTAGATATTAACTCGATTAATGTAGAAGACATGGACTTTAGGTAAGATCGTATAAGAACAAATAGTATAGACCTATAAATGTCTTTTAATTACAAATATAATATAACTTTTCGACCTTAGAGTAGACATGTTTATACACCAACGCTGGTTGGAATCACGACTAGAAATTTCAGACGATATCTTTGAAGAGGGAGATGATTATGTAACGTTGCTTCCAGAATTTTTCGACAATCTTTGGCAGCCCGATCCTTACTTTTTGAATTCGAAAATTGCTGGTAAGTTTAGGTAGTATTTCTGTTATAAAACAATTATAAACAATTAACCAGAAATTGCCAATATTTGTAACACGAAGTAGTATAACCTCGTTCGAAACGCACGTTTGAATACAATAATTTTAAAAATCGCCTTTTTGTGTCTAATGAATGAAATGTATGTTTATCATATTACATAATAGTTAATTTGAATAGAATTTAATTATTTATATATTTTAAATTTTTATTATTACTACTTCTACAACAACAACAACAACCATCCATAGGATACGGGAGTCCATATGTAGCTACGACTTCTCGACTGCGCGGCAAGGATGAAAGAGAAACTAATAACTTTCATCTTGAAAAAGCTTTAAGTATAAAACAATGAAATTTCTTTAAGTTTAAAAATGTTCAAAACAGTAATAGAAACAAACAAATCAGAAATCACGTTATTGTCTTGCCGTTAAAATTGTTTTAAAAAATGATATATAGACAGTCAATGAAACAATTTTTGAGGGGGGAGACGTTAGAGAGAAATGCGCTCCTAGTGTCTACTTTTACTTAATAAAATGTATTTTTTGTGCTTATGTATCCAATGATGTTATTACGATATGACAAATACGATACGACAAATACGACACAACAAATGCGGCACAACGAATGCGATATTCGTTAAGGTACTCTTTCTGATTTCTTCAAAAAATGCGACACAGGATGCTGATTTCAGATGCTCTCAAACGACTGTCGCATTTATCGTGTGGTATTCGTCGTGTCGTATTTCTCGTGTCATATTCGCCTTGGAAACAGCATAATTTTACGTTTTTAATGTTTTTCGTAGATTATTTTTACTTTGCGAACACATAATCATTCCTGTTGGCGTAATTATTAATAACACACTTTTCATAGAAATAAATCATAAAAACCGCAAGAAAAAGTGCAACGGTGCCAAATCACAGTTAAATGGTGGCCATGGCAGAGGAGAAACTAGCTGATGGCACACCTTATATATATAAATATTTGCATATATGTGCTCGTATGCTTATAAATTATAAGGTTACATTTTCCAGGATAATTTTTTTACATACTCGTATTTGTAACAAATTAGCATTAATATAAGAAAAAAAATTTTCATTGGGAAACATACTACCCGTGCGAATTTTACCATCCGGCATCAGTAATCACGCATATATTATTTTTTAATTGTATATAATATCCCGTGATTGTTATTAGAACGTAGTGCTTTTTTGCACGCATTTCGCATAAGCTTTCTATAGATAAGTAATTCAATCAAATTAAAATTTCAATCTTGTCAAAGGTAATGCCAGAAATGCTAAAATTTAGAGAAAGGAATTTTAGAATTTTTGGTGTTTAATTGGCGCTGTTTTGTACTCTGTCTCCCCTTTGTATGTACATAATACATGTTTTACACCAGCAAGCACATTTTTGTTGAGTTCTATACAATTTAAATTTAAGGTTTCGTATTTTTTATTTTGTAATTTCTGTAATTAATGAGTTTTAAAATAAGATTACATTTTAAAACTTATTACTTATCTGAAATAATTAAATAACTTTTCAAAGCAATCAAAATTTTAAAGATAATCCCGAATTCGAAATAAGTAACATTATCATTATCACATTCGAATTTTTTTAATAATGGGCTATAATTATAAATAATTATTGTAGCGAATGTAAATTATAAATAATTTTAAAAATTAAAAACATAAAAACACTATTTATATACTGATTCGTAATTTTCAAAGATATCGACTTCAATATCGTGACGGCAAGGATTAACATATGAAAGCAATTCCACTGTCATTACATTAGTTCCATCGCTGTTGACCGAACTTAGTCGACAGTATTCTTGCCGCTTTAGCGCGTTTTACCTGCCACCGATGTCCACAGCTCACTCAAATCAAAAAATTCCCTTAACTCACACTAATGTATTCGGCACAGAGAAAAACTTAATGTGGCAAAAAAATTATTGCTGCACTGAGTAAATATAATGCACAAATATCGCTGCACGGGTTGCAAGGTCGACGACTACTTTGGCTCATCTATTATTCGTCCCACCGACAGCGATTTCAATGTCACTAACACGAGCGTATGCGACTCAAGCATGTTACTACATGATTTGCGGGCCGCCGTTACTGCGGCCGGACAGAACAGGATATAGACATTTGTTAGCAACTGATAAGATCTTCACCTTGATACCATATATGGCTGCTAATAATAATAATAAAAACGAAAACTGTGGCCGCAGTTTATTTCCTTTGATTTCTATTTCCGTGGTTGGCAATAACCACAGCACGGAGTCATAAACACAATTTTATTAACTTTGTGAAATGTAAACATTTTAAGAACGGAGGGAAATGCGGGAAAAAAACGTAAAAAATTCAACCTAAAAAGAGGGATTTACTTTAATTATGGGTTATTAAACACAGCTTATTTAATTTGCGTTTTTAAGAAAATCAATCATAAACTGTAAAATAGTCTTCTTTTTTAGAATACACATATATGTTTACAGTAAAATTAAATTCTATAGATAGATTCTATGTATTTGAATAAGTGTTTCTCTTATTTGACCTAATTACCGTGCATGTCCTTGTTTCTGCATTATTTATTAATTAGTTTATTATTACCACAACAACTTGTTTTTCGTTAATTTTTTTATGCCTAATAACATACGAGTAGTTAATGCCTGTTGCACAGCACTTACTTATGAATACTACTAGCAAAAAACAGCAAAAACAAAACTGCTAAAGAGTTGCCAACAATAACATTCAAGATGGATCCACACTTCTTTGGTTCTTTAATTTCAGAAATCGCCACTTTGACACATAAATTCACTTCAGTAACTTTGTACAAAAACAAAACAGTGCGTTATGCTGCTCGTATGCATGCCATTATAGCCTGTCAAATGGAATTCCAACTGTATCCCATGGATATCCAAGTATGTCCGATTTATATAGAAAGCTGTAAGTGTAAAACGGAGCTTCTTTAGAATATGACAAAAATCCAAATTAATGTTCTTCTTCTTCTTCTTCTTCAGTTTCATATAATAATCAAAAGGTTAAGTTGCGCTGGTCCGATTCTGGTGTCACTCTCAATCCTGAACTAAAACTGTTGCAGTACAATCTGGGACAACCGCTCGAGCTCGAAGAAAGCGATGGTTACATGCCAGAAAAAGTAGGCAATTTTTCGCGACTAACCGTTTACTTCCGCTTCGAGCGTCAAATCGGACATCATCTGATACAAACATTCGCACCATCCTCACTAGTTGTGATGCTATCGTGGTTTAGCTTTTGGCTTGGCTTGGATGCGATACCAGGACGTGTGACTTTGTTGGTGACGTGCATGCTAACACTGGTCACCATGTTCACTGGTCTCAGAGCGGATATACCACCGGTGGCGTATGTTAAGGTTTGAACATTTAAATTGAAGAGAAAGAAAAAATACCTATTGGTAGGTACGTTTTCATTGGATTTACTTAAAGGCTCTTGACTTATGGATGGCAGGTTGTATGGTGTCGGTATTCGCTGCCTTGGCCGAGTTTGTTGTGGTCAAAGTTTTAGATGTGCAGTATCAGTATCAAATCAATAAAATACCAAAGGTATTGCCAATGGTACGTTATAATTATTTGGATGAAAACTATTCAATTATTATGTTTTCCTCAGACTAATACTGAAAGGAACAAATATTAACAATTATATGGACAATATTATTGAAAATAATATTAATATGATAAAATTCTGCATAAAATAAAAAGCCCTTATTTTTACTGTATAGTAAACAAGCCAAATCGTGAAACTATAGCAATTAAACTAGAATCGACATCTTCTCACAAAGATATGTTTTATACATTTATATAATTTTTTCTCCTAACTTTTAGCGAATCAGTAATATGGAGAAAGGTCAATGTGCCGCAGTTGCCAGTTGGGAAGGGGGGGCCGTACGGTCTCGAAAGGCTACACAAACACCAACTACACCCGGGCAGGTAATTCAGTATATTGCAATTAGAATATTTCGTTTATTTTATTATTGCGCAATATGTTATTAATTACAATATAGGCCCCGCTATATAGTAATATTTTATATATACAACTTTCTACACGAGAGATGTAAAAATTATATAGAAAGGGGTGTAAATGATTTCTTTGTGTATACTCTATTTTCTTTCCTCAATATATGGTTATTGTAAAATTGCATGTATTACAATAATCATATGCAACAATTAAGTACAACAATAGCGTATAATTATATAATTTGTTACTTTTTGATTCAATTAGAGTTCTTTACAAGGCAACGGTGGACCACCGAAGCCAGCACGGCGTCAAAGTATACTCTCAGTAGCATGGACCGATACAGACACTGGCGTTGAAAAAATTATGTGGCGTGAAATAGATAAGGTGTCACGTGCAGTTTTCCCAATACTATTTTTCGTATTCGTACTTTTATACTGGCCGATATTATTAATGAAATCTTCCTAGGATTTGGGGAGTTCCAGATCTCATTGATCTGGACTCCAATAAAAAATTTAAGGAAAAAATCAAATAAATACTCTGTAGCTATACGCACAAAAACAAAATGGCGTTGCAAACAACAAATTTCTCAAAATTCCCAAGAGAGCAAATAAATATATAAAGGATCAAAAAAGCGAAAAATCAAAAAGGCAGTACCTAACAAGAAGACAAAATAAAGTAAAATATTCACGGAAAACTGGCTGCCTTAAAACATTCCTTTATAATTATTAATATCGCATGACATTATTTTATATATAGTAGAAACTTAAGTAGTCCTGCTATTCCAAATTCTATTTATGAAAAATTACATTTTTTACAAATGCAAGTGTTATTTACATACAAACATTCATAAAAGTATTTACGATAGGCAAAATATGTATATTGCTTTACCATAAGTTATATAAATACACAATAGTGTTCAGCATTATTGAATTTATTGCCGGAGCATTTTTGTCACAATGATTTGATGACAATGAAGATGGAAATGTTTAAAACTTTTACGTTTTATTTTTATATGGACAGATTTTTAAATTCAATGAACAAAATTATATAGAATATTATTTTGTAAATAAAAGTGTGAAACTGAAACTTATTTTAATACAATTTCTGTTTAAATTTCAGACAATTTAGAGCTTTTTCCCTAAAATAATAAGTCGAAACGTTATTAATCTTAAATTATAAAATATTGTATTACTATAAGTTTAATTTAAAAACGTTTTTTAATTAAAATGCTTCAGCAATCCGAATTCCAGACACCAGAAAATGCCTTCGCGCAGAGAAACGCAATGCTTTTTGTACAATATATTCTTGTATTAATATAAGCTTTTGTTTTTGTCTAACATCTTATATTTTTAATATATAAATCTAATACGTATATAGAAAATTACGATATTCCAGTTGGTGCTTAAAAAGAATACGAAAATAACAATACATATTTATAAACTTTTGCATCTACAAACACGTTTAAAAACATGTACAAATATATATAAAATATTTTACATTTACAAGTATATCAAAGTTGTATAGCCATTAAAGAAATCAACTCAACTTTCGAAATGTAGATGCACAGTTTTGCACTTTTTACGAAAGTGCTTTATTGAAGCGGCTTGGCAAACACTATAAAAGGTTGAAATATTTTGGTGAAAACTTTAGATATGGGAAAAATAGAAGAATCTGCAGTATTTATAAATTAAAGTAATAGAAAGTGAATATTCTATCTATTGTATTTAAAATAGAATACGAAAAATACCTTAAATCATATAATAAAATTCTAAATAAACATTTTTGTTAAGTTTATTTATATATAAAAGGTATTTATCAAGAATTTACTTTAAAGTAATATTTCCAACATCTTCTACTGAAGAGAACATAGTTTTTTATTACTAGATATTAACTTTACGAAAGTGCGCGAAACTTAAAAAAACGCGAAAGTGAGCTGCCAATAAACATGACAACCTGGTAGCTGTTTTAATTTGCATTCAAAATTTCATAATTCGAATCAATGTAAATTGCTATTGTTGTATGGCAAGAATACCGACTGTTAGTTTACTTGCTTTAGAAACAGGACACTTGGTAGTTGTTCTCTTTTATAACCAAATATAAAGATACAATTACGGATTGAGGAATATTTTTAGCAAATATTTTAACAAAGTACTCATCGCAGATTGCATATACTTATATATATTTCCAATAACTAGTTTATGGTATAAATTCAGTGTAAATAAAGAAGAATTGTAATTAAGTAATGAATAAATAATAGACATATAACAAGAAATTTGAATTTCCTTTATTTATTTTACAAAATATTTATTATAAATATATAACTATAGACTTTTCATTCTATTTCAGCTAATGCAAAATGTTTAGAAATTTAAAATAAAAAAATCTTACGTCTAAAAATTAAAACTGAAATAGTTTATAATTCTAAACTTATTAAACTAACTTGGAAGAATTCTAAAAAGTATCTAACTTACCAAATCTAAGCCGTCAATATCATCATCGTCAATATCATCATCGTCAACGTCTTCATCAAAATCATTATCATTATATTTGAGGTCACCGTTTGCTTTGAAAAGATTCGAGTCCGACTGCTTAATCAACATCAAATCATCATCGCTTTCTGTAGCAGCCGCTGCACCGTCTTGCTTATCGCTGTCTTTATTTTCCTCCCCTTGTTTAGCATGCTCATCTGCTGCTCGAAGTATAACTCGCATGGTGTATTTATTAAAATCACAACTAAAATTTGAAAACCAGAATTTCATTAATTAAAATTAAATATGAAGGCCTTCATTAGCTGGAATTTTAACTAAAATCTTACATTTTGTTAAGAATGTCATATTTTCTTGAGATGCTTTCATGTAAAGCCAACAGCGAATGATGCTGGAACACGCCCTCCTTTAAACCATGGCTTTTGAGCAAACTGCAAGCCCACTGCAGATAGAATTCAATGTGTGGCGTAGTTTGCAGCATACGCGCTATATTTTGCAGCAAGCGTTGTGCAAAATCATTTGGTAGAGTAGAGCAGATCAATTCAACTAGAAAATAAGTCTTGTTTAATCAAATTGTTAATTTTTTATTAAGGCTTTAGCATTTAATTCTATTTTCTTGATTTTGAAGTCATACTCACTGTCATTGTAAGGAACTTGTTCCAAAACTAAAGCAATATAGTTGGTCTCATTAAGTTTCAAAGCCATTGTTATGGCTTGCAAATATTCTTTGGATTTCAAATGCTCTTTTATAGATTTCGGTGTCACCTCCAAAGATAAATCGAAGGGATCAAAAACAATACCTGAAAATAATTTATAAAAATATAAGGAAAGAATAAATCAAAACCAACTCAAAACCTTCAGTTTCCTACCTTTATCCAAGGAATAAATGCATAGACCTTCAGTACAGGCTGTAGCAAATGCTTGTCCAGTGGGTGAAAACTTCACCGAAAAAACTCTAACTTCTGGTTTATATTTTCTAATCGCCATATCACCTTTCTGAACACCTGGCAAACGTATTGCCACATTACCACCCTCAAGGGGCTCACGCTGTTCTATTAAAGCCAAATTACCGAATTCAGAAATATTGCGACGACTAATGAAGTCCTAAATTAGAGTTTATATCTAGTTAAATTTTAAAATTAAATTACAGAAGCCTACATCCAAACCATCGAAACTGTGGTTTTGTGTTATTTCGAATTTCTTCAACAAAATAGCTTCGCGCACATGATAGATGCATATCATTTGGGATTTTCCGCCTGCAAGTATGCATTCGCCATCCGCAGAGTATTCGATTGATGTAAAGCATCTAAAATATTAAATGTAATATCAGTTTAGTAATGACTTTTTTGCATTAGGAATTTTCACATACTTTCCAAGCAGGTTTCTTTTGCTTGTTATTATATCTAATTCAGAACGTCCGCTTCCTAAATCATTACGACCTTCAATTAAACTTATTTGTGCTGCTGTTCTAACATCGAAGACAGAAATGTGACCATTTAGAGTAGAAACAGCAATCTAAAAAAATTTATTTAGAAATCAATTAATATCTGAGAAAACGCCTCAGTATTTTATGAACTTTTTGCAAAAATCTCTTCACTAAAGCTTTAAAATCTTTTCCCAACTTACATGTTCTCCATTCGGATTGAAAGCTACATTTGTAACATCTGAAAGCAAATCGATGGTTTCATGTTCGCTATTGTTTTCTAAACAATTCCAGATTTTTATCGTTTTATCCCAAGAACCCGATATAAGAGTTGATGATGTTGGCAATGGAGAAAAGGCTACAGCTGAAACAGGACCTTCATGTCCATTAATAACTTCCAATAGTTTGCCCAATTTCATGGACCATAAATATATTTCGAAAACATCCTGTCCACCAGCAACAACCAGTTCACCTGAATAATCGATGGCTACACAAGAAAACTGTACCAACCGTTGGGAGGTGAAGGTGCGAAAATTTCGATATCTGAAAATAAGTGAATATTTGAAAATTTATAATTGTATGAAAAATTACAAGGTTCTCACGTGAAGAAAAATTTTAGTATGTAACATATAAACGAGTATATAAAGCGTTTTAAAACTATATTGTATCTCATTTATTGCAACAGCCTACTCAGCCACTGTCATTACTATTTTCTCTGTCACTATAGAACTACCTGTCATTATTACACTGAGTCATTATCATTATTATTCCTTACGTGTTATTATTATTCTACAACTGACTGTATATTTTGTTTGTCATTCATTCTTGTAATGAGAGTTTATAAGAGATGTAAAGTATTGCAGTACCTGCTCCTTTTTGCTCGAGTACTTGTATTTGTGCCTCTTAGAGTAATTTTTATGAAATGCAATACATGCAGTATTTTACAGCTAAGCTTTCATTATAGTATCATCACTGTCATTATCATTCTACAGCTGGTGTTATAATTACATTTCGGTCATTATACGATTGTCATTATTATTTCGATACGATATATATATAATAGTGTTCTTCATTATTAATCAATTGCAATTCACAACTTTCGTAATTACCTGACGATATCGAAAGCACGTACAGTACCATCCAACGAACTGCTAACGATAAACTTTTTGTTACGACTGAACTGTACCGCCGTAATGCCACTTGTGTGTTCGGTGAAAGTAACAAAACAGAAACCACTTTGTGTGTTCCATAGTTTAACCTTGGAGTCTTCGCCACCTGTTGCAATGTACTGTCCATCTGGTGAGTAGCTAATGCAAGTCATTTCACTTGCATGACCCTGCTGTTTCATTATATACTGTTCACCTAAAATCAAAGAATGTGTTCTGCATTCTACAGCCCCACACCTTTTCATTATTTTACTCACTTTGCCATTCCCAAACCAATAATTGGCCCAATTCCCTGGAAGCCAATGCCACCCAATCCCCAGTTTTATTAAATATCGCTGTGGATATGGAATAATCTGATATACTGAGCGAATGTATCATATTCACATCTGGTAATTCGTACAAGTAAAATGCGCCCGTGCTAAAAGCAGCTACTAAAATCTTTGTATTCCGATTGTAGTTGGCTGCTGTTAGATAAGCATCACGATTTTCTTTCCGTGGCTCATCGGCGAGATAATGACGTACCAGCTTTTTATAGGAGAAAGGATGTGTTTTTTTGACGTCATCATCCTTTACTTCATTAAAATCAACTGTAACTGTGTCCGCGTCTAGATTTTTTTCTATACTGTCCTTGATATCATCTTCGGACTCTTCAGCGTCTTCCGACGAAGTATTTTTTTTCTTTCTCGGTGGTTCGTTGGCCATGGTTTCTTTATTACGTCTGATTTCTTTGAGCTCAGACAAAGGCATGCTGCATTCCCAAATGCACAGCTGGCCGTTTCGACTCAGAGTGTTGAGATGTAGGCTGTTTTCCTCGAAGAAGCATGCTGTTATTGCCTCAGTATGGCCACTGAGTATGTAGGTGCGAAAATTGCTCACATAGCGAAGGCCTATAATTTTGGTAGTATTGTCACGACATCCTATAGCAAGGAACCTGGAGTCTGTGGTCCAATCTATCCAAGTGATGTCATCGTAGCCGCCCAGAAAGTGGCGCACCAATACGAATGGATTGTATTCGCCTGTCAGCTCACCAGGCGTCTTGAAGATGAACACATGGCTACCTTGAGCAACTACAAAATAACTACCATTCGGACTGAAGCTGACCGAGTTGACGCCACTCAAGAACTTGTGGCTATGTATTACTGTGCAGGAAACCATGCTGATGAGCTGCGCCTCTCCTTTCTCATTGACTGCAATCAGCAGGCTGCCATCCGGAGATAAAGCGATGTTAGTGTAGTTAAATCGTGACTCCAGAGACAAGGTGCGCGCTTTATGGCTGTTCGAAGTAAAGATTTTGTTAGCCTTCTGCACAGATTAAGTTCCAATTTGGCTGACTTACTTCTTTAAATCATAGATGGTCAGCCGATTGCCAACTGGACTGATGATTGAGTACCCGTCTGGAGTAAACACCAAGTTCCCATTGCGATAGATTGCACCCAGGAGATTGGAGAACTTTAAATGTTTTACATATTTAGAAAATAATGAATATACTTATATATTTTATTTACTTTACCTTATATGAAAATTTCATTTTTTTAACAACGATGTAGAATAAAACGAGGTAAACAAACCCTGCCCACGTGCTGTTACCAAAGTTTTGGAGTGAAGATAACAAAAAAAATTATTAGGATGGTTTACAAGCCGTGATACCACCCAAGATATGAAATAGGAAAACATATTTGCACCCGTAATACACGAGCAGATGACTGCGAGTTTTCTCCTAAAATAATTTTAGTTTTTATATTTGTAGGTTGCGCAGGATTTTTATAAAATACAGTTTTTCCGATTCGTTTTTTGATAAAAAAAATTTTTGATAAAAAATATAGCTGGTGTTTACAATGGCTGATTAATTCGTGATTTGTAGCTAATAAAAAATAACACAACCAGAATTAAATATATATTTCTCCAGTATACACAATCGAAAAAATTTTAGGAGAATTTCCTTTGGAATGTTATAATTTAACTACTAAGAAGGCTGTCTTCGGTCTGGCCAAAGTCTAAATACCTTTACCCGAAAAATTAAAAGTTTTAGAAAGCTCTGAAATCCTTTATAACCATTAAGTGATACAGCCGCAATCACTTTTGGGTGGATATCGAAATAAAATTGTCTTGTTCTGGTCTTGTAAAATTTTCTTCAGTCAATTTAGCCCTGTCTGTCCGTCCGTTTATCTGCCCGTCACGATTCACTATCACGATTATGGAAGAACGGAATATTGCGAAAAATTTGTGTCCAAAAATTAGTTAAGCATACTTTTTTTAAGTATTGTCGGGAACTTTCCGCTAAGTTTGTTTTTCGAATTTTTGTGTAAAGTAGATTTCAATAGATTTGAAAAATTTAATAAACGCCAGCAAAAAATTAAAAATGTTGAATTCGGGATTTCAGTCACTAAAACATACAGAAATTCCAGTACGGAAATTTCTTTCATTTTTGGGTACCAAAATAGTTTCTTGCTGGCAACAACGTTTTATAACCTCAAATTGCATTAGATGAACATTACAGCCGGGAATATATAAAAGAGTTTGGATTCGTATTTTAACGTTTGGGGAAGTGGTTTATTTTTTTAAACAAAACAAAAAACCTTCTAAAATGCGTATATCAACTCCTCCAACTCATCTGATTAAATTTTCTGATCAAATTAATTACTTCGAAATTTGTGGCACCGACTTTGCGTACAATTTGGTTTGCGTTGCCACTGGAAAAAAGTTAGTTCTTGGTCTGGTCACTTTCCCTGTAAGTTCTTAAACTTATTTAAAGAAATCGTCCGTTTAAATCTCTGTAACGAACAGGAGGAATCCGAGGCAGAAATATTTGAGTGGGAAGTTCTCAAAGAGATCTACCACGAAAGCCGTTGCCACAGTATATCGTTTGCTCCAGAAACCTCTCTCGTTGTTGTGCCCAAACAAGTAACCTTTTGTACTGCCTCAGCTGATTTTATACTTCAGATTTTCCGTACAGATTTGCAAAATTCAGACACCGTACAGACTTTGAAAGGTAATTGCATCTAAGCATAAGAATGACCAATGAGCTGTGCAACGCTTATTTGGATGTACTAAATATATATTTTCATAATTGAAGGCCACACGAACTACGTAAATGACCTCGCTTGGGATAATGAAGGTGACTTCCTAGCTTCTGTAAGTGATGATCATTCGTGTAAAATCTGGAGTACAGAATCAAACTTTGAGAGTGTAACTACATTCTGCCTTTCATCAGCCGGAATGTCTGTGAGATGGCATCCTGAGGAAGCATTTAAAGTAATGGTAGCGGAGAAAAAAGGTGTTATTCATCTATACAATGTGCGATCACAACAGGCGATTATGTCTGTGGAGTCGCCAAAGAATCCTCTGATGTCTGCGGATTGGGCCATGAATAATCGGATTGTTATTACAGCAATTGCAGGTGGAGACATTCTGACCTGGGATTTACGGAAGCCATGGTATGATTCGATTTATTTATATATAAAACTTTTAATTACTATTTAATAACTGCTCAATTGCAGCCTGAATATTATCGATTCAAGTTTTAATTATTTTCAATACTTCCTTTGCTTAATAGTTCTCCATCTGATATCAAGCGAGTGCATGAAGATGGAGGCCGAGCTATACGTTTCTCACCCAACAGTGAATCAGTTGTGAGCAGTGTGGGGCGACCTGATACTACATTGAAAGTGTTCACCGCAAAATCACTTGTGCCGCTGCTAGAAGTTTCTCTGAAGTCATTCGGCGGTATGGCATGGCATCATCGGCTTCCGTATGTTGGTGCCGCTAGCGACAGGAAACTTTGCTTTTGGAAAGTGCAAACCAAATAAATGCAAATTGACGCTCTTTTAACTTTGATTTTCTTAATTTAGTATGTAAAAATATTACAATCTAGTATATTGTTTATTTTAACAGTGCGTAGCTGTTTCCTTAGTGTGGTTGGTGGCATTTACCTGGTTACATAGGGATTCTTTTGAAGAAGATTCTTTCAGTTTGTGCGAAAGAGTGAAGATGATGAAAGGGAAAAGTCTACAATCTCGATTCAAGTGTAGAGATTTTTTTGAAGGCAAAATTCTGTCGGTTTCGTCTTGCGCACACAAGTAAACAGTTGCGAACGACCGAGTTCTAATGGAATTTGCCCAACGTAAATTTCACTCGCACAGAAAGTAAGTGTGAATACGATACTTCAAGAAACCACATTCGCAAAGATTCTTTGCTCTCTGTGTAACCAGGTTCATTAAGTGGAAAACTTAAGCCTCACTTAGTGTGCCTAAGTATTCCTTATAGCGCTGCTCTTGTTGTTGTTGTAATTTTTGCAGTTTCTTCAACTGTCCTTTACTGATTTCCTTGCCTTCTTTGTCATGCGTAGGAAGACCCTTAAAATGTAATAAAATCAAAATTATAACTATTTCAGTCATAAGAAAAAATTACATTTTCATCAAATGCTGAATATTTATCCTGTTCTTGGAGAAACATCTTCTTGGGATCTATTCTCCTTTGTGCTTCTTTAGCAGCTGCTGCCGTTGCGGCAGCTTCTTTTTTCTTTGCTTTTTCTGCAGCCTTCTCGGCTTCAGCCAGCCTCTTGGTCTCACGTTCTTTGAGCAACGATTCCCGATCCACTAACTTAACTGCAAAATTCCCACTGTCCTTATCTTCTAGTCGTACACCCATATTGGGAAGCACGTCATCACGAAGTTCATCGCAAAGTTTAAGTATATCAGTAGCTTTCAATTGCTTAGCCTGTTCGCGCACCTGATTCCTAAATGCAGCCAAGGCTTGCACGTAAGGCAGAACTGTTGCTTCAACATCCTGAGAACCCAACGTAGACCCGCCGCCAGTGTTTACAGGGAAACCAATGCCGCCACGTGGTCCCACAATGGCACCAAAAATGTGCAACATATCAGTGATGTAGATGGCAATTCTTCGTAGTAATAAACTATTAATTCTGCTTTTATTGTCTCGTATATAAATATTAGAAATCGAGACAAGATCACGGATGACGTCCAAAGCGGATCGGGTGTCTATGTTGTCTAGGATGTAAGTTGATTAATTTGAATCAACCTTATGAAATAACTTCAGCTTACCACATAATGATGCATGTACCTTTTCCTGAACGGCATTAAATTTCTTTTGTAATTCCGCTTCCACCTCACGCCAAGCATCAAAGAGTCGCCTTGGCTGCTCAGTGACAACGTGTCGCGTTAAGTCTTTAACATTCAAAAAGAATTCCTTAAAGAATAAAGTCGTTTCAACAGATCGAAATTTTAAAATTTCGTTCATATAATAAAAAAAATAAATAAATACCTCCAAATATTCACATCAAAGGTGAAAAATTACAAATAGCGCAAGAATATATCTGTGCGTACTTACATTTAAGAACTTCTCATATTGCACCGCCATTTCCATCGTATTTTCCGAGTAATCCAGCGTATCCTTCCACGAATGCAGCAAAAAAGCGAGTCGCAACTGACAAGGTGTGTATTTCTGCAATGCTTGCTGTATTGTGACGAAATTCTTCAACGATTTGGACATCTTGCAACCGGCTATAGTCAGATGACCTGTATGTAAAAAATACTTAACCCACTCAGAGTCATCGAAGGCAGCTTCGGATTGCGCGAGTTCGTTATCATGATGAGGAAATTTTAAATCAACTCCTCCTGTGTGTATATCGAACTGAGGACCGAATATGTCTGAAGCCATTGCTGAGCATTCTATGTGCCAACCAGGACGACCACGGCCCCAAGGACTTTCCCACCAAGGTTCACCTGCCTTACTGGCTTTCCATAAAGCGAAATCGTTTGGAGAACGTTTTTCGGGTAAACGTTCTTCAGCAAGAGATAAATCGCCTTCACCTTCTTGAAGAGATTTCGTGTCACCATAGGCCTCGGGCACCAGCTTGGCGTAGTGGTGATTGGATCTCTTATCGAAGCCCTCCACATCGAAATACACAGAGCCGTTAGCTATATAAGCGAGTCCATTTCTAATAATACGCTCAATGAAGGCAATGATTTGTGGCACGTATTCAGAAACTCGCGTTAGTACATCAGGTGGAAGAATCTTATTCGAAAATAAAAAAGAAAAATTATCACTGAGGGCAACTTCATCTGTAGGCAATTTCTATTACTTACATTTAAAGCTTTCATATCATTGTGAAACTCGTCCTCCCAATAACGAGGCAGCGCTTCAAATATGCGATTGTCATTCACTTGGCTGCCTTCATTTTTGTCTCTCCAATCTGAAACTGGGTCCCTTGCCTCAGCCAAATATTTTGACCTTGCCATCGAAATCTTTTGCGGATTCCCCGAGGCGACTGCCTTTGTTAATTCCTCAATCGCCATATGCATTCGTTTCAACATTTTATCCAACATTATTTTTCTATCAGGATCCGTGTTTTTCGAGCAGGTGTCATTAAACTGAGCCAACACCAACTTCTGGTCATCCAGCAACTGTTCCAGCGGGGCTGATTCTATGCATTTCACGTATTTCTCGTATAAGTAATTTTGTCGCGCACGTTTTATAATTTTATCATCGATATCGGTGATATTCATGACGTAGTGAATGTTGTACCCAAAATAGTCAGCTAGTATCCGGCGCAGAATATCGAAGGAGATGTAAGACCTGTTTAATTAGTACGGATTGAATGGATGAATCTTTCTGCTTGTCGCTATACCTGGCATGACCCATATGAGAGGCATCGTACACAGTTGGGCCACAGCTATACCAAGTTACGTTGTTACCATCCAGTGGAACAAATTCTTCTTTCTGTCGCGTTAAACTGTTAAACAGTTTTAGCGTGGGACGCTGCTTCCTACGTGGAGGCTCCCATGATGGTTGCGACCGTTTAGACATTTTATATTTCACCTTTTATTGAAATTCTTAAAAGCACTCGAAATTCTGTGTGAAACAATTTTTAAGAAAAATCTTGTCCACGTCTATTTTTTTGCATTCGCTGGAGAGATGGGTAAACTTATAGCCGATTAATCAATTCTTCACGCAAGTATTTAGGGGCAATTTACATGAGTCCTCATAAAGTTTTATAAGGGTAGTCACGAGTAGTTGTTTGTGCTTTAAGAAACCAACGAGTAAATATATATTTAACTTCCAAGTTTTCCAGGATCTTATTTAGCTCATCTGGAAATTAATTTAAAATCAATTATACAATTTTAACCGAACAGACAAGAAATAAAAAAAAGCTAATATTAACGTTTTAAAATAAGAAACATTACAAATTTTAAAATCGTTTTAGTTTTTACAAGTTCTTTGTATAGATCAATATTAATAATTTCTTTACAGTCAGATAAATCTAATAATCTAGATTTTTTAGTCGACTCATTAAAGTGAAGTTAATGAATTGACTGTGGTCGAATAAAGCCTAGCGATTGCTTTGGTGTGCGCGACGCTTCATTGTCGAGAGAAGTATTCGAAACCCTCGACTAGCTGATTTCGTATAAACTAAAGAATTTAAACCTTAAAGGCATTTTAGTTACACAGCGCTTACAAGCCTTTTTCGAACTTTTATGAATGTAGTTTAATTTTTTAATTTGCAGTTTAATTTTACTTGTAGTTTAATTTTACCTACTGTAATTGAGCGACTGTAAATATATAACTTAAGTGTTTAAATAATTAAATAATATTGGAAACGATACCAAAAACCATCTTTAAATTAAGTGGAAAAACTAGAGACCACATCATGTATAGTCAGTCCCTGCTCAATTCCAGAAGATTCTCTTAAAAAGAAATATTTATACAATATAATTTTAACACAAATCAAGTTTGACTCACGAATTAAATAAAATTTTATATTTATGTTAGAGTTTGAGCAATATTTCATAACAGCTTATGTTACTTCCATGGCTGGTCGGCATGCAATCATATAAACTGGATAAAGGCCTTTGGGGAAACGTTGTTGACGTGTTATTTTAATTATACGATAACCAGCATCACGGAGTAAAGATTCGTACACTTTAAGGGGGCGCGTAACGGACGAATCCATATCATCCAATTCCGTCTCCTTAGAATTTGAGACATTTTCTTTTATTATAAAATAACCGCCTTTGGTGAGACCAACGCGCATGCGTCGAAAGAGAGCAAGCAGATCGTCATCTGTTAAGTGACCTAGTACCCACTGGCTCCAAATCAAATCATATTTTCCAGCTTCTGGACAAAATTGCTGAAGGCCTACATTGTAAATGATACCTAATCGATCGGACAGGTAAACGGTGTTTTCATTGCCAGATGTACAATAATCCCGTGCTACTTTACTAAATTTCTCGTCTTGTTCCACCAAGTCAACAGTTTTAAAACGCGGCATCAGAAGATTTTTTGCTACGCGACCAATTCCTGCCCCGCAGTCCAGAGCACACATTCTCCCTAACGTTTTTAAGTGGTGCAGGAAGCTGCCAGAGCTCTGTATATCGATGGCGCTGATGTATCCAAGCCCGCCGAGCATTCCATTGACCGTAGCCGGAACTTCTGACCAATATTTCTGGGCCTTATTGTAAAATTCAGGATTGCTGGATGGTGATGAAGCCTCCTTTGACACTTCGTCTACCACGGCGGCCTTGATTTCCATTTTAACATCCACAGGTTGTTCAACATTTTTAAGTGAAGTGGCTAATTCATCTTCCAATACGCTTTTGCCTTTTGCCGTCATTATTGGTTAAAATATTTGATTACAAAAAAAGAAAACAAAAGCGTAACCTCATTCGCAACCAAACTTACAGCTGATCGACCAGAAAAGTTGGCAACACAGTTAAGTCCTTAAATTAATGTTACCACCTAAAATTCTATCGTATTATGAAATATTGAAGCTGAAGCATGACAAGCAAATTACGAAAAGCTATTTTACAAAAAATAGTTTCTAGAACGGGACATTTTTACGCAATTTAATCATTTCATCTTCCATCATATCAACCAATATTGTCAAATTTTTTAATAGATGTTTTAAAACTTTAAAAATTGAATCAATTGAATTAACGAGTCACAATTTCGTCAAACCTCCAGAAATTAAACTGGCACATATTTAATACGATTTGAAAGGAAGAAGATATACAGATAATTTCTTCCTACTGTTAAATTGGTGTTTGTAGAAATAGATAACATATTCAGATTTTATTCCACGCGTTGGTACAATGAGCGCTACATAGTGTAGGAAATGTAAAAAATTTTTCACGCATAAAAAACGGTCCATTCCCAAGGAGCTGATATCATTCAGGGCATAAAAGTGTGAACTAAGTCTGAATGTGCTCGCTGAGTAGTATGAAATGTTCTTATAATACATATCCTTGTCTAATTTGAAAGGGTTTTTCCCAAATCAGGAGAAATTTAATATTAATTTATTATTCACTCTTCAATTGCCTTTCAATTCACGTATTTGGAGAAAAGTGTAAAAGGGCTACCAAATTTATTGTAATTAAAATATAAAAATTTTCCTCCTTACCCTCAAAATACTTCGGCTTCAGTTTCTCTCTTATATTTATACACCTAATCTATCTCTGAAATATTTATACACCTAATCTATCGACTAATACAAGTTAAGTACACCTTAAATTGCCCTACATGTCCATCCTTGTGCGTATGAACACTTTGTATAGAACGCTGCTTTCAACGCAACGCATTGGCTGAAAACGCACCCCGTGGGTCGGTCACTTCATAAAATTTGTGCGAGGCAAGCGACCGCCATTATCCGTTTCCTCTGTGACGTTTCCATATTCCGTAGTTTCTGCATTAACGTCCATGTTTCAAACTGCGCCAAAAATTCGTGAATGTAATTTATTAAGTCAAATTCATTTTTAAGTTAAACTTTTTTATAGAATGTGATATTAATCGGTCAGCCACTTAGTAACGCTTGCGTGAGCCAGCCGACGATATTATTTGTTTTCCCTCCAGCGCTTCCATATTCCGAATTTTATGCATTAACGTCCAAGTTCAAAATTCGACCAAAAATCCGTGAACATGATTTTTCAAGTCGAATTAATTTTCAAGTTACTTTTTTATTGAATGTGGTTTTAAGGATTTAAACACAGACATCTAATATTAGCAGATATTTATTTGTTCAAAATATTTATAGCTTAATTAAGACCTAGTTCATGCAAATAGATAACATACGATATTTAAACAAGGAAACATCTGATTTAGAAATTTTATTATTTCATACATATTCGTATATATATAAAAATTATCACACTCTAAATTTCTCCATTTCATTTGCTGTGTTAAAGCTGATTACTTTACGAAGTTATGGTGAAGTGTTGTATTTTACATTGCATGTGGAAGTTATTCAACGTCGGGTCGTTGAGTAGCGTTAGAACCACATGTGGAGGCATGAAATGTGTAGGCGGGCAACAACTTCAGTACACAGCGAGTGATGTGCAATTTGTACCACTAAGCAATCGCAAATAAATAAAACCGAGAAAGATTTCACTTAATAATAAAAGCTTAAACTAAGTATGCTTCGTGGAAGCATTAACTTCACTTACATACAAATATTGTGTGCAATATGTACAGATTAAATAAATAAGACCGAACCATATATAGTATACAATTCATAATTTAAAACTAACAGAAACTCATTGTTTACATAATCGAACAGAGGCCAGATGTTTCGACACCACGTTCGACCTTCTTCATCTTCTTTAACGCCACTTTTTCTAAAGCTGGCTTGAACTTGAATTCTATGACCTCCTCTGGCGGAACTACTTTCTCGGTAGCTTTAGCACTTGCGCTTTTAGCGCTGGACGTCGATGCTCGACTGCTGCTGGAGGAGGAGGGATGGTAGCGCGACGAACTGCCGTAGCTTCCTATCACCGAGATATTACTTGGATATATGTTGGAGCCAATAACAGATATTGCACTTATACCACCCCTATCGCCCCCCACATTTTCAGATAAGCACTCGATTGGCGTCGAACCGCTACTGTTTGTTGTAGTAGCACTACTAGTGCCACCGCAGAGAACGGGTATCGTCGAGATGGCTGTTGGTGGTGTGGCGGCACCGTTACTACTTACACTAGTCGATTCATTTGAATTAAGGCTACTGGTAGTTGTTATTGCTGTAGATGAGCTTGAACTACTACTGGACATAATATTCTTAGTTATATTTATTTTGATCTTATTCACTAAGCTGGAGACTGGCTTCGCTAGTGGGGGTTCAGCAGCAGACAGGTTGGGGTCGTCGGTTTCCAGAGTTTCGGTGTCGTCAAGAGATATGCTGACTACTGCTGCATCCACAAATTCGGGTGATGTTGATTCCTGTTGTGAGGATACTGACACCGGACGCTCTAAGCTGGGCGATGGCGCGGATAATGCGATTGTATGCGTTGGCGAGCCCACTAAAAGTTAAAAGCAGCAAATTTAGCTAAATATTTTAAAGATATAAAATAAAATTATTACCACTACTCTGTATGGAAATTTCCTCATCTAGAGGAATCACGACAGTGCCTACATCTTCAAATCCATCATCTTCTTCGTCATCTTTGGGTTCCTCTTTGATTTTTACATTCAAGAGTGCTGCCTGTGAAGTGTCATCTCCTTCGGGCAATTCTTTTTCTTCGTACGTATCTAAATCCGTAAACGGTATGTTTGGTTCCTGTATCTCGACATCGGACTCTACCGTATCATTAATGTCTTTAGGTTCTTCTCTGACCCCGCTTTTGCCATCTTCGACAGCGGTACCCATTTCTTCACGTGTAACATTTGTCGGTATGTATTCATCATCGTCATCATCAACGATTTCCGTTACGGATGGTTCTTCATTGGGCAAAACGATGACATCGTCATCGTCATCATCAGCAATGGTAACTGAGTTTTTAGGGTCGGTTTCTAAAGAGAGATCATAAGTGAAAAAAATTTAATATTTATGACTTTTACTTCTATTATTACAGGATTATTGTATTAGTGTTATGTTTCACTAAGTAAATCCTCGGTTGTTCTTAAGTTTAAATTTTCGGTCAAAGAATTTATTTTTACCATCAAGTTTTTATTACCTTAAGAATTATACTATTTTCAACTTACCATCACCTTCTTCTATTTTAATTACGGAGTCCGTGGCATTATCATCATCATCATTTATAATTTCCGCTTCATTATCTGCACTCGCTTCTTCAGCGGGTTTTTCGGGAGGATTCAAGGAAGCCTATACCGCAAAAACAATCAGAAACCAATTTAGCTTTTAAAGTGTTTACCATTAATACCTTGTAATCCTCGTAGCAGAGTGGATGATAAATTTTGTCCTCGACCCGTACAGCGCAGCGCATGTGCCACTCTTCCAATTCTTCGTTATAGAAATGCTCGAATTTTTCGTGACACATATCGCATCCGCGGTCGACATCGTCGGGTCCAGCCGCACAGCTGGGAGGCGGAGAATTCGTCGCCCGCTGATTTGAAGAGCCCTCATCAAAAATATCTACCTCGTTTTGTTGTGACTCGAAGAAGTTCTTCTCTCGCTCCTCCACATCCTCAATTTCTTCATACTGCACCCAATCACTCAGACAGTAATACCATTTGCGCGAGTGCGCTTTACGTGTTGAGTCACGTTCGCGTCGGTTCTGTCGGAAGTGCCAGTCCAGATGTTGGCTGTATTTGATGGTTTGTTCTGGGGGGAAGCGCACGCCGCAACTGCTACATTGCATGCCCGAAAAAAGAGTGGACACCACAGCGACCTGGCGTGTCTTGATTGTCTCCGGTTTGCGAAGGTCAATGGGATTAATAGTTTCTTGGTCGGGTTGAGTGGTGGAGTCTTGAGTTGTTGATAGGGAGGCGATTTCAGGTTTGACTTCTAGAGCGGAGGTAATAGTAGCCGGCGCAGTTGTCTTAGCGGCACCCAGGATACCCGATGAAACAAGTTTTTGAAAGAGTTCATCTATATTCAAGTTGTTGAGAGTGGCTTGAGGTATTTTGGGGATGGCTGTAGATGTTGCCTCCGATTTAGCGGCTTCACCGTAACTCACAGTTTCCGTTGTGCTTGTAACTTCTGCGGTCGATGTAGCAATTTCCTGCGGTGTTGGATCGACGGGCGGCTCAGTTTTTATGTAGATCATGTCTTTAATGTACACTTTTCCTGGCACCACACCTTGCGGCAAAGTTGAAAAGCGAATAAAATATGTTACGCCGCCCAAGGTGTACCGCTTGGGCAAGGCGCCATACTCAACAGGCGCCACCTCGCCATCAAGGAGCACTGTCAACAGGTTATCGGCAAACTGTATGGTGTGAACTTTGTCTGAAAGTTGGAAGGTTTGAGGTCTGGCGTCCAAGAAGACAGGAATTATAATGTCTGCATTAACGATCATGTTTATTTTTCCCACTACCAGATCTCGCCGTAAAGTACCGATGTTCACTTGTGGTGGCGGGCCTTCGGCTTTCAACATATGGAATTTGTTTTTGAGCGGTATGGAGACCGCAGGACCTCCGAAATATATTTCGTACCAATTATCATCGATGTACAGTTCACGCGATGGGAATCCAAAACGCACTTGATGCACCTCACCATCGATGGTGATCTGTTTGAAGTCGTCGTTAAACCGCAGTAGAAGAGGCTCCATGTTGTCGATGATGATCGAGCGCTGTCCTGCTTGGAAGACGATTTCACGTGGCTGATCCGATTCCATGAAGACAATTGCGACTTCACCATAGATGCGTATCTCCTTGGCCAGACCATCGATAGTAATGTTGCGCACCATGTCAGCTTGTGGGTTATCGATGGAATTACACGGCTTGGGAAGGGCTGGTATAGGTGGCAGCGCCACTACGGGTGGTTGTGGGGGCGGCGGCACGCTGGAACGCAGCAATTGTACCTGTGCAGGAGCGAATGGTGGTGGCACTACACCAGCTCCTATCTGCCAGGGCGAAGGCAATGCTATTTGTGGCAAACGTAGATTTGGATTTGGCAGAGGAGGTAACGGTGGATGTGGTACGCGGCTACTAAAGCCAGGACGTTTATTGAAGGGTGCTGCAGAGCCCAGGTGCCAAGTGGTTGTTGTGTTGGTGGTAACAACCAGAGTATGGCTACTAGGGGCTTCGTGTAGTAGTTGTGGATTTTCCAATACTGGTTCATCCCAATTTGTAGTTTTGTTACGCGCCTGCTGACTGTCATTATTTAGTTTTTGTTTTGAAGATGATGGCTCCTTAGTTTCTTGCTGTTTCTCATTATTGTCTTCATAGATTACAGAGTCTTCCGCCTTTTTATCACTCGATGGTGGCTGTGATGTGCCTACTGAATCGGTTTTATTGGGTTCAGCTTGTTCTTTTAGTTTTGGAATGCGCTTTTTCAAAATCGCATCTCGAGCAGCCATTCTTTCAGCATCAACGTCTGCCAAATCGGAATTCTCAGCGACATCCACTTTCTCTTCTGATTTGGCGGCTGTTAAGGACTCTCTCCATTTGGCTTCCCTCAGTTTCTTGGTTTCGTTGAGTGACATAACGGTTTTGACTAGGTGTTTGTATTGGTCATCATTGATAGAACCTGACTCATGCAAATCTTGCGCCTGGCTTATAATGGTACGTATTTTCTGGTCGTTTGCCTCCAGTGCTTCATCGTTCATACCTAGATCCGCAGCTTTAGGACGCTTTATGTCCTTTGATGTTTTTTCTAAAACCGAAGTAAAAGATAGTTGTATTATAATAAAACAATATGTAACGTCTCGTCGTTACATTTGTTCGGAATTTCCTTTTGCACTTAGCAATGTTTAATCACATAGTTTCAAATTAGTTCGTCAAAATGAATAATTAAGAAAACCCGAAGGATCACTAGCGGCATAATGCTGTAGCTATATTCGACTAGGTGGAGTTCGTGTAAACTGAATTTTGAAACATGCGATGGCGTCAGTGCCACTGAAATAATTCGTGTAATCTGTTCGTACATTTACAAGTGAAAATGCGCAAGTATTATAAAGGCGAAACCGGAAACTGAGGCGGCTAAAAGCCGAAGTATAGTAACCAATACAGCAGTCTGCATGCCAACTCTAATTCTAAAACCTGGGATCCCCCAGTTCCAAAGTAAGCAACTAGCGAGTACCCAAATTAAGATGATCTTAAGTCCTAATATGAAGTGAGTTATGAAAATGTCCGAATGGCGGAACGGTGAAAAAAAGCCGCGCGAAGGGACGAATTCACATCTAATTCATAGTGATTAATGCTGCTGACATCAATAAAAGAAAAACCTTCAATTGACGCTATCAAAAATATCCATTTATATATAACACGTAAAATAACGATAGTCAGTTCTACTATATAAGGAACGAATAATTTGAATTCGCGATGACACGACCAGAAAAATCAAACCAGCTAAAAACCAACTTCCTTACCCAGTTTTTCAAGTTTATCGTATCTCGCAGCTTTAGCCAATTTTGCACGTACATCTTCCAAGCTGGACTTTTTGATAGTAATATTGGCTGTTGTTCCCGTGTCAACTTTTGTTGAAATCTAAAATTATAAAACATTTTATGTAACAAGTAAAAGTTGCTTTACAATCTTACAATCAAACTCACCTTTGCCTCAGTCATTATATTTTTAGGAACATCCAAAGAGTTCACTTTTTGCTCTTCGGAAATAACGGGCGGTGGAGGTGCTGTCATGATGTTGCCCATGGCTACACGACCTTGCTGAGCGGCCAATATTTGTGGCGGTACAGTACGCAAATCAACATCTTCGGAGCCAAAAAGACTATAGAGATAATGAAAGGTTTATATAGTTTGGTTTAATTTTTTTTGTGGAATTTCTGGAATATGAAGTAAATTATGACGTACGCATCAAGTTTAGTCTGTTTGATTTTCTTTTTTGGCAGTATCTCCTCTTCGTCCGCTATTGGTCCGGAATGCCGTTTTTTGTAATCCTCAGCAACATTATCAACAACCATTTTGAGGGCCTTCTGCTGTGGCACTTCGTTGTTTTGCAGAACAGTTGAACGGGCAGGTTTATCATCACCAACGACTTCGTGTTTGGATTCACGTTTTGACTTGACATCGGCATTATCAGCGGCAACTTCCTTGGCTAGTGATAAATTTTCTGTTGATTTTTCTAATACATTAAACGGTTTCTGTATTTTGAATGACACTCTAGGTGATGATATTGTGGTGACTACGTTTGCACTTGGTTCTGAAGATACAACTACGGCTGAGCTAATTGATGCTGGAGTTGAGGACACAGCTAATTGTCTCAAATCAACGTCCTTGCCTGGAAACATCGGCATTGGCAGAAGAATACCTTCTACATCTATAATTGGGTTTTTGTTGTTTTTGTTTTTTCAGTTTTTTTAATATAAGTTAAAATGCAAAATTTCAAATTAAAAAAAACCAAAAACATTTAAAAAGAAGGGCGTCCTCGAAATATTCCCATACGCAGAATACCCGAATTTATAAGGACTCTGATCCTTTATAATCTGAACCTTTATAAGCCATGAACGAATTCACTTAAACATAAAGTTATTAATAGAAAAATATTAATAGAACAAAACATGGATGAATTTTGTTAAAAGCTGACGCTTAAACAAAACAATTAATGAACAAAATTAGTTTTTTCTTTCTCGGCATTCTCAAAATTGAATCGGCAATTGGCAAATGAAAATACTTTTAACATACCAACTGAAAATTTGAACAAAAAATATAACTGCTAAAGATCTATAGAAAAGTTTCTATACAACTTGAGGGGTTACATTTTTTCGTTACTGTTACTGATTCAATAATTTGCTGTACAATATGAAGTGATTTTTGGGAGATTTTGTGTCGGGGACCTCAGGACGACCCTTCAAAAACTAAAGAATAAAAATTTTGAGAAAACTAAAAGTAGTGCATTCCTTTCACAAAAAAAAAAAAAATAAACATCATCACCAATAGAGAAATTAAAAATACAATTACACAATTTAAGCTAAATACTATGTACATATACAAATACTTAAGAAATAAAATGAATAGGATGACTGGAGCACCTTCACAATTCATATATTTTCCATAAAATAGTTAATGTGCGAGTTGAAATTATTTTAAAAAACTGTTTTTTGTATCTTTATTGTTGCATTTATAAATAGTTTACACTCTTTTTACAGTGTTACAAATGTACATACATTTATATTTTTCTACAAAGTCTAAAAAATCCCTTAAAATGGAGGACTCCTACTATTAAAGAAAAATATATATTAATTAAAACAACACGAGTGTAGTTTTTCGAAATTTTATTACTTAAATCATTTGTTAAAATTAACAAATTCTTGTTTATCCTAATAGGTTTTAAAATCTTGGAATAAAGATATCCTAAGGTATATAATCTTATATTAAATACCGAAAACAGCTTACATTAGATAAGTTAGGCATTATCACAGTTTAAATCACAGCACATTGTGAAAAATACCAAGAAATATTGTTTAAATAAGGAATAATTTATGGAAGTAGAGAAAAATATTTGCAACAATAACAGCATTGGATTGTTGCGTACACAGAGCGCCTTTTAAAATATTAGTAATAAATGTTAAGAATTAAGCTGTTAAAAATGCGCTTATATTTACCTAAGGAAACAGAAGGGATATAACTTGCAAACTGAAGCAAATTTTACCTGGCTGATAAAGTTGCTTATATCCTTTTTTGGCCTATATACGCGCAAAAAATTTTTACGAGTATTCGAAAGATGGCGAAATTCTGCCGTAAATGCATGTAGTGATAATTTTTAAATTATAAGTACTGCACTTGTTTTCATTCAAATCTTACACCTCTCTTCACTATTATTCAAGCTACCACATACTTTAAATAAACAGAAATACTCATATTTTTCATACAGATCTCATGTTTTTTTGTAAATATAGGCTTCAGAAACGCTTTAACTTGCACACCACCTTTCCACAAGAAAGTTATTATGTAAATAGAAAAATTTCATTCCCTCCGAATTACTTTCGAAATATATAGATCATCGCTGAAATTGTTCGAGTTAACATTTTCCAACCATTGTTGGAATTAACATTGTCAGTCATTGCGCCCCTTATCCATAGCAAGGAGGGCGCAATGGCTGAAACAGTGAATGAATCGCTGCAAATACTGAAGGAAGTCCGCTTTCCGGGAAGCTGCAGATCAATAGAGCCCTGGATCTCTTCGAGGAAGAGTATTGTGATAATGGATGGAGTGAGAGGTGCTATTAATACCTTTCTCCGTTGAAATCATCGGGACTGGATTGAATATTCCCCGCCTTGTTACAGTTGGGGCAGGAAGTCGTGGTAAAGAGACTTGGGGAAATATTCATAGCATTCCTGGCTACAGGTTAAATTCCGGAGAGGTGGAGAGGTTCCAAGGTGGTTTTTCTGCGGAAACCAAGAAGAAAATACTACACGGAGGTGAAGTCGTTCAGACCGGTAGGTCTCACATCCTTCCTGCTTGCAACCATGGAACGGGTGGGGACTATCTGGAAGGTACAATGCTGGTAAGTAGTCCACTGAGTAGATGTCAGCACGCCTGTAGAACGTGTAGATCTACGGACACGGCTTTGTATGAGATTGTAAGGGAGGTGGAAAGGGAACCGGTCGGAGAGATATCTAGGTTTCTAGGTCTAGGAGAGGATAGGTTTCTGTATATTGCCACAAGCTCTGCTGGAATATGGGATTCGCCGCATTATACTAAATTGGGTGGATGACATGCTGCGGCTGAGTGCGATCAGGTTGCAATTTGGAAGGTCGAGACGGTCTAAGTGATAGTAAGGCAAAAATAAGCTTGGTGCTTAATGTGTTAATTATTGACGTAGTCATTACTAACCAGCTCTATATAATGTGATATATTGAAATATCATTTTTAGACTTTGCATGCATAATTAGATATATTTTAAAAGTTAAAAAAAATAACATTTACACTGAATTGAACGGAAATTCTTGAATTAAATTGAATAGAAATGGAATGCCAATTTTAGAAAATCTTACTTACTTTTTGTGTTCTTTTCTAAAACATGTCTTCCCTTTTTAAAACATGGTTTTTTATTGGTCCTAAGGAATAGAAACGAAGTGTTTTTCTTCGAAAAATTTTTAAAGGATGCATTAATGATCAATTTTACGAAATTCATATTACAATGTTTAAGGATAAGTGTGATTCTTTTATAGTCATTGGCGTTAAAAATTTTACGTGTGAAACTCCAAAGGTCACTAACTGAAAAAACAACAAAACTATCTTTCAGCCTCGTGTCGAAAAACAGCAGAAGAAAATAAATACTTTTATTCAAACGAAGTGAAAAACTAAAAAGTGCAATTCCCAGCAAAATCTGTATAATCCCAGTCCAAAATAAGGGAGGTGGGAGTACATTTTAAACTAACATCCTCCAGTTTAAGGGATTTATTTCCATATTAATCGCTCTCAATGAGGTCGTTTATATCCGAATAATTAACCTAACTAAAACATAAATATATCGGTAATCAATTTTCTTACTTTTGTCTAAATCTTTTGTGGTCGCTGCTTCTGTTGTTGCTGAAGAAGTTATTACTGTAGTCGCTATATGTTCCTTTGCTTCGCTGAAATTCGTATCGCGTTTTGATGACTCCGGAGGACATTTAATTCGCTTCTCGGGAGGGACCTTCTTTTGTCCTACGCGAAGGTCGACATCCTTGAACGCAGCTGCCGCGGCTTCAGGTGATGGACTCCGTGAATGATTTCTAGCACGTGCTCCGCTACGAAATTTAGATGAACGTTTGAATTCCTTTGCTTTGCCGGGTGAAGTTGCAGGTGAAGAAGATTTTCGCTTGAATGCTGACGATAGCGGAGGAATTTCAAACGCATCTTTGTCTTCGCACCTAGTTTTTAGATTCGAATATGATGAGCCCATATCTCCAGCCATCCTGCGACGATGATCAGAAAATGCAGCGCCATTGGACGAGGCATATGCAGAGCCTCGTCTGCGGTCTCTTTCTCTGTCACGTTGCGAATTCTTGCTGGAAGATCTGCCTGAAGTGGATCGATGTGAAGATCCTCCACGCTTGGATGACTGCCTTGAGAAAGGTTTTGTTGCAAAGCTGCCAGCAGCAGTGGTTACACCTGCAGCAGCACTACTTGCGGCCACATTGCGATTATTTAATTTATTTACAGCAGGTTTCTCCGAACCAACGTCGCCAAACTCAACCTTTTTTTCATCTTCCGACGTTTGTGTCACTGAAGGCTTTGGAATACTATGACCTGCTTGAACAGAAGGCGCAATCTGTTCCTGTTGATGCTGCTGTTGTTGTTGCTGCTGTTGTTGTTGGCGTGCTAAACGCGGATCGCGTGGTCGGACAGAGTTAAGCAGTGAAGGCGTCACGGGATGGACTTTAGCTTTTCCCATGGACGAGTTTACAGGGAAGGCCTAAGGTGTTTGTTAATTTAATTGGAAGCTATTTACTACAGAAACTATAGACAGTTTTCGAATATTTAGAAGAAATACTATCGACGGCTTGCGATTAATTTCTCTTTCGATTTGCAGACGTCGACTAATTATTTTATTCATTTCAATGTTCTAATGATCGAAAAAGTGTCTGTTAACTGAATGTGATCAATTAATCAAAAGTGACCGACTAATTAATTAAATATGACATTTTGTCAGTCCAAAGTGGTCGAAAATGTTTCGATTATTAATACAAAGATGCTTCATCCAGTGATTTACGGGGAAACCACTTACCTGCGGTGTATTCATTAACCCAGGTGGCGCCATATGTGGTTGCTGGGGTCTTGGATTGCGAAACGTAGGATACATTCCTGGTGGTCGCATAGCCGTGCCCACTGGACGCTGTGCTGACATAGGATGTTGACGATGGTGATTCGCAGGTGGCCTCGATACTGTTCCAACAGCACCAGGAGCTTCTCCCGGTGGTGCTATAACGCTTTCTGTGGCCTTCGTCAGCTGTTTCTCCTGCTCTTCCAAATGCTTTTTGGTCGCTTCCAATTCTAGTTCAAGTTTTCTTTTTTTCAGTTCAAGCAATTCACGAGTCTTAGCGTGCAAAATCTCTTCCATATCACTTGGTATGGTAGGTGCTGAATTAACCTGCACAAAGAGCGATATGATGAATAAACTAAATAATGTAAGCAAAAATGTTCTTTTCTTACGTTCTTTAAAAAATTCGGATTCACATGTATAGAAGGCTGCATGGGTTGCTTCGCTGTAATTGGCCAATTCGCGTCCATACGTTTGACTTTAACATCAAGTGCATATAGCTTCTGTGGCGAAAACACCTCATTCCATGTTTGACGCAAGGCATACATGCGCTCCCGTACCTTCTCGTTTACCTTTTCGAAGAATACAATACAAACCAAAGATGTAGCCAACAAACAAAAAATACCAGCACACCAAGTTTAAACAAACCTTTTCGAAGACACCGCAGAAAATGCTCACAATACATTGACTGAACAGCTGGACGTAAGTACTTTTTACATTTTTCACAATCGAATCGATTAAATATAGTATTGGCAATTTAATGTCTGGCGAAACCTGTATAAAATTGAGTTAGAAGAACGGAGAAGCTTGTAGAATTTCAGATACTTGGATAGATATTGGCTGCAAACAACTGAGTCGCATCGAAGCCCGCTAAGCAGATGAAACTAGGAAATCTCCTCACTCAGCGAGTGGTACTCCAAAATCGTTCGGCTGCAATACTTATAATACCCTTACCGCCAACACTAACAAAAGTTCGCTGAGACATTACTACTACCATTTTGACCATTGCATTTTCACATAATGAACTGAACAAAGAAACTTGATATTCATAAAAAACAAACCAGTTAATTCTACAGCCGTACAAAATAAACGGCCTACGACCCCGTACAAAATCGACCTACAAACCGAAATCCAAGGTCGTGAAGACCTTTTGATGGCTGTATACCAACATGTTTAACTCTTTAAATTATAAAGTAAAAGCTTTTTCATTCATAACGTTTAATGAGTCCTTTTCAATACAACCACTCACTGCATTCCACTCTAATCATTATATTTCACTCATACCTCAGAACCCTGAAATGACCACAAATATGAGGAAATTATTTAAAGATCACACGATGCAGTAACTTCGAATAACTTCGAATTTTCAAAGAAGCACATTAAATCTTTTTCGATGGACAGCATGACAATGGCGTGAGAAGCATGACAAAGCACTCTTGTAAATATATGTAAAGACAATTTAACAGGCATAAAAACTTATCACACCAACCAGCCATACAGTAGGACATACATGTACAGCAATCGTAAATTCTGGGACGATCGTTTTGATAAAGATATTGGCAAGAAAGAATTCATAACAACCACAATTAATATGATGAAATCTTTTATGAGTATCAACGCAAATAATGATAGGCAAAAATTAACTATAAACTATAGCGTTTTTCTACAGATAAGGAAATGACAAAATTACGATAACAAATAATATAAAAAGTAACGCCAATTTATATAAGAAATCCTTGGAAAATGTAAAGCTAGGAAAAATAAATAAATGCTAAATACCGTAGAACATAGATCAAGATCAATATAATATAAATAACTAAGGATGATGGATGAATAACTAAAATCAAAAGATTATTATTTTCTTATTTGCAATCTAAAAAAGAAATAGGTGAAAATTAAATTGTAATTTGGAAGAGCATTTGTGCAAAGTCTCTATTAAGCAGGAAATCGTATTGAAGCCCAGGCCTGCCTATTAATCAAGAACAGTCTGCAAATTTTATTATTTCTGAAAAGTTCAGACCTGTAATTAGAGCTAAATTAAAGAATCAATTGGGTCTGACATTTAACCGCAATCAGGCTTGAATTCAGGGCTAACTTTTAACAAAGTTCAAGCCTAATACATAACTTCGGCATTGAAAACCTCGACACATGTATAAAAAAGGAAATGTAAAGGAAGTTTTCTGGTGTAGTTCAGGCCTGAACACATATCACGTTTTTTTACTGGACGCTTTTGGACGATGGGTTAGTGTTGGTAGGATTTATTTTGCAATGGATTTTGTTATAATAGTGTGGATGAAGAAAATCGCAGATACCAAGCATGTATACTTCATTCGCTATTATTTATTATATCACTTGTCATTTTTTCGAAATTGGATTTTTCATAACGAAATTGGATTTTTCATTTTCCAAAAAATGCCCAAAACTAAATATGCTGATGTGTTTTTATACATTCGGCAATTAAACGACATAATGAACTACAAAGTAAACTTCCCAAAGCACGGTAACTCAGGCGATTTTTTTAATTGAAATGCAGTAGTCAAAATGTATATTTTCTTTCATTCGATATTTAAACCATTTTTTTGAAAATTTAAATCCATGTGCACAAATATTTAATTTAATAATAACATTATTTCATTGTCACATTGATTTAACTTTATTTATAGTAGATTTATCCTTAGCAAAAATGGCGAATAAAAATTTTAATTTTTCCATTTGTTCGAGAAGAAATGTCTTTTTTGGAATTCCTGTTGTCTGATTAAATTTTTGTTGAATAGTTTGGTATTATTATTATCATTATTATTATTATTATTATTATTACTATTATTATTCATTCTTCCAATATTTTGTATTTAAATCGCCTCATATAAGAAATGTGTGTTTTTTAACGCGTGTTAATTAATGCTTAATTTTGTTAATTAATTAATGCCTTTGCTATGCATACTTATTATAAAATTGTACAGCTAAAGGTAAAATAAAACGCGCACATACATCACAAAAATAATTATCAATGGATGTCTAACGCGATAACACTCACATTATTTTCAAGCAATAGGGCTTCTTTATTTTGGTTTTGGAAGGAGTAATACTCAATTATTTCCTAAATTTCATTTAAAGCTCAGGGAACTTTTGTTGGTACTTTCTACTAGACAAAAAAAAAAAGAAAAAATAAATAAATAAACCCCTCTCACAAACGCATTTGAATAAAATGTGAAACCTTTATTTACATGCAAATATTATTTATGATTTCAAAAAGGTTTCTTCATTTAAACATCACTCTATCATTGCGAAATAGAAAATTGCAATTTTTGAGTGAAATAAAAGACAACACATTACTACAATTGTAAAATAGTTTATTTATTTTATCATTTATGCTGGGAACTGAAGAAAAATTACTTGTTCGCTAGTTATAAAAAAATCACTTTTATCGTAGCCGCTTCACCGCAATGTAGTCTCGGTTTTTGCTACTATATTCCACATATTCTTCTAAATATGTATTTGTTTTACTGCATTTATGTTTCGTCTGCATGCAATACATGTGTATATTAAAACCTTTTTCATCCCATCCCAGATACCTTACAGAAACAATCAACCGGAATCGAAAATTCTACTCCGCACGATTTGATTGTGTGCTACGAGTGACTCTGTAAGTGCCAAAACTAATTGGTCGTACTTCAAAATATAACTTTCTCTAAGTCGAAATACTTTAATAGTTATTTCGAAGCGAGTGTCTTGGCTTTGAACCGGTTTGGCTAACAAGATTATGATACTATCTGCATAATTATAGCTATGAAATATATAGATGATAACCTTAGCAATATGTTGCTCGACAACTTTCACAATGACAGCAGCATATTCAATGTTTTCTTCCGCCAACATGGTGAGCATATTGATGAGTGGCTTGCTGTTGCAGTTCAAGTCCGACAGACTCGACAGATACTCCTCCGCTACACGTTCTTCACTTTCTTTTCGAGTCTTTGATGATGCTTCCATTGTTTGATAATATTTTACGTGGCGATAAATGGAGAAGTATACAGATCAAATGATAATGGAGCAAATTCACTCCCAATGTATGGCTGTTGTGGCAGCGTTGAAAAATTTACAATGTTTCCTGGAAATAATAACAGGATTACATAAATAGTATGAAATTTAGAAAGGCTTTCTCCTTAATTTAAAAAGGCATTATAAACTGAATACAAAGTTACGGCATGGAATTAATAGGGTACTCAAGAAAGCTCGTAAACCTTGTATACCGCGCGGAAATGTATAACTTTATCAGGACGTAAATTAACTATCATAATTTGTTTCAAAAGATAAGCTTACCTGACAATTTTAACAGGGAAATGATTTAGTGTAGGTCTGAAAATGTTTTCATCTTAGGTTTGTGTATATTTAACATAAACACAAAATACAACACAAAATAAAGTCATAGTGAATCACGCTTTATATGAATTACCACACTCGTATTGTGGAATAGGCATTTTTTTCAGTGAATGGATTATGAATGTTAAAATGTATTGGAATTGCGTACTCAAAAAAAATTACTCCACATATATTTTGACTACCGCGGTTTTAATATAAAGTAGACTAAATAAAACCAAACAAATTGTAGGGAAAAGGAGTTCCAAATAAAAAATTTATAGTGAATTTTAAAATTAACATTTCTGCATTCTGAATTTTGAAAATTAAACCAGCAGCAACAATGCATCAAAGTTAGTGTTTTACGCGAAAATATATTTACTTATTTTATGTGATTATTTCCATAAGTTGGATTTCAATTGTGTAAATATTTGTTGGGATGAATATCTTATAGATTTTCCTCCTTTACAGAAGAAATACCTAACAACTATAGTTGGGGGTCAGGTATGTAGATGCGTACACTTAAATTTTTCAGGATTTCACGAAATAAAGAAAAACTGAGTTTGCAGCTCTTCATTGAATGAACAAAAGTTTGAACAAAAATTTACGTTTTTCGAAATAATGAGCATACGCAGTAAAATAAACATGCGGAGTAAAAAAAATTACTTCGACCTATAAATTAACATGTTTTAACCCTGGTAAAATCGTTAACCCTTGATAAATCTGCTCTACTATTCCATTGGCTACTTTTATTTTATTATATACTTATAAGTGTTAATAGCTGCAAACGTAACCAGAGGAATGCATACGTATATAATACGCTTTAATATGCGAAGTAGTTGCCAACTTCATTGTAACAAATCCCATGACAGCAGATAGGTTTAGACAAATTTTTCTGAGGTCCGAGTACTTTCGTAAAATAAATCACTCTTGGAGAGAACTAAATATATGCGGCAGTTATATTTATGTGACGCAGGATAATATATGGCTAAAAAATATATATAGAGCCGCCGTTGTGGGATGTTTTTTGTTTTCCGAGTTAAAAACTACGTTATTTGTGATACGAATGATTAATCATTGCTATGGATTCTCCAACTCTTAGAGTTTTTAAGAATGCAAACTCCACTTCTTACAGAACGAATAAGCAAATTTCATAACAATTGAATAAAACATTTCACAATTTATATATTACAAAATCAATTGTTTACAAATTTCACAAAAATTAACAAAAATGTATAAAATTTCATGAAGAATTCAAGATTTTAATTTTATCTAATTTAATTTCATTTCCAGTTTTCACTTCATTTTATTTCATTGCAAATTTTTAAACTTAATTGCTATGGGATTTTGTTGCGATTTACCAAATTTATTTATCCAGTTGCAAGATTTGATTCGAACTCAGTCTATCATAACCCAATCTAACAATCCTACGTACCCTAAATTTTATGGAACCTCAAGAGAGATAGCGAGGTGCTGAACTCTCTTCCAGCGAAAAATTTTGCTCTGATGAAAATCAACAACGGACAGATAGCTCCGTCTCAAATCTCAAAAATTGTTGATAGGTCATGTTATTACTACAGACAATGAGTATCGAAAAAGATAAAAATATGCATTTTCTAAACAAGTTTGCGTTTGACTTCAGCACCTGTGGAGTTTTCATAAAGAGCCACTTTCTTTTGGGAACAAGAGTGGCAACAACAGTAAGAACTATTACTCAATCGATTTTTCCACGCAGGCTTTTTCTGGTGCGCGGAATATGTAGACGTAAGATGACCTTTAGTTCCGTTTTTAAACTTTTCTTCAATAACTTTAAATATAAGTACACTTACAAATGGACATAATACACACAGCGGTGGAATAATTCCATTATAGAAATAATTTTTGCTATCTACTAAATTCCGGGAACTTTCACAAGATACATAAAAACATCTGCCACATGATCTATCTCTGCAAGTAAATTGCTTAACTCACCTATTTTGCAGTATTTAGCAATGCCTACATGGGTTATTTTATGGTCCTTTTATTACACTTTTCACAGTATTATTATAAATTATTTAAACTATTAAATTAACCTTCAGGAAACTAAATTATTGAACTCAGTATCGCCGCCTTCTCCCTGCGAAAACAAATTAATTGTGACAGAAAACAAAATGGCCGATACTAGTGAAGCCAAGTCAAGGAAAATTGACCAAGCGTTGTTTCCGTAAAACCCAAGTTTACACAATAACTCAAGTAAATAATGTTTACACAGGTACTAGAATGCATACTTTACATTAAAAGCTGCGATTGACGATTGTTCGAGATAACTGTTAAGCTGTTAAAATACAAACAATTTAGTTAATGTAATCAGCTTCGTTCAGTAAGTTTAAAAGTGAAGCTATTAATTTAGAAGCCTTAGACTATTCCAGATAATTAAATGGGTTAAAAAAAAGATAAAAAGTACACACTTTTATTTTATAAAACTTAGCATTATCGAGAAAGTTGTGCATCACGGGCTTGAGTCGTGAATTGTTATGATATATGGGACCGCTATGGTTCATTACCGTTAGTTATTTTGAACCTTGGGTTCGTGAGCGTTATCAATCTTGATAATTTTCGTTAAAAGTGTAAACGATTGTAAGCCATTTGCTCAAAAGCTCGCCTTTAATATACATTTTATTCCATTATATTAAGAACAGAGTGATAACAAGAATCCAGCCCACACATAAAAATATTTGCTTTTCTCCACTGAATACCGAAATCGGCAAGGAATTAACCCTCTCACACGATCTTTTATAAAACATAAGTATATATTAACTTAAAAATTTTTTCCAAAGTCAATAGAAATAAAGCCTAAATCCTTTTTCTTTGAGAGCCATTAAAAATTTTTCGTAAATTCTTTTTCGTTGATATTGGCAATCCAGAAAACAACAAATAACATTCGTGTCGTTCCTTTGAGTTTGGCAGAGGAATCGACGTGTGTCGCTAGAGTTTTTGCAGGAGCTCCGATTGAATACAAACCATCTAAAAAATGAATTCTCCGCCTGTATTTATTGACCTATCTTTAGATGAACAGGTAATTAAACTCTGGGTAGAAGAATACCGGAAAATTCTTGGTGCCAAGAATGTCTTTCCTTTCAAACCTTTCAAAAGTTTGGTTATGTTGAGCTGATCTGCTACCAAAAAGAATTAATTATATTACTTTTCAGGTACAAGAATTAAGAAAATTCTTCAAAAAACTTGGAGCGGAAATATCATCAGAGAAGTCCAACAAAGGAGTGGAGGATGACTTGCACAAAATTATCGGAGTCTGCGATGTTTGCTTTAAGGATGGTGAACCTTCGCAAATTGATGGAATCCTTAATAGTATTGTGTCCATAATGATTACGGTATGCAATTGTTATACTTAAGCAGTTACAATGAGTGAGATAACTTTTTATAGATTCCATTGGATCGCGGGGAAAATATCGTTCTGGCGTATTGTGAAAAAATGACTAAGGCACCGGATGTACCCTTGGCCAAAGTCTGCTTGCAGTCGTAAGTAATGATCACCTCGGATGTGTCGTGTTATAAACTGTATGTTCTCTTTAGTTTGTGGCGCCTTTTTAACAACTTGGATACCGCATCGCCCCTCCGTTATCACGTCTACTACCACCTCGTTCAGGTGGCCAAGCAGTGCGATCAGGTGCTGGAGGTTTTCCCTGGCGTAGATCAACTTAAAGCTCATTTCGCCAATTGTCCACCGTCGGGCGAACAAATGCAAAAATTGTATCGTCTACTGCACGATGTTACGAAGGACACAAATCTTGAGCTCTCCGCCAAAGTAATGATCGAATTGTTGGGAACCTACACTGCCGAAAACGCTTGTGTTGCCCGTGAAGATGCTATGAAATGCATTGTCACTGCATTAGCTGATCCCAACACGTTCTTGCTGGATCCGTTGCTATCTCTTAAGCCAGTCCGTTTCTTAGAAGGCGATTTGATCCACGATCTGCTTTCAATCTTCGTTTCCGATAAACTACCTTCGTACATTCAATTCTACGAAGACCACAAGGAGTTCGTGAACTCACAAGGTCTCAACCACGAACAAAATATGAAGAAAATGCGTCTGCTTACATTTATGCAATTGGCCGAGAGTAACCCAGAAATGTCTTTCGAGACTCTTACCAAGGAACTGCAAATTAGCGAGTCAGAAGTTGAGCCCTTCGTTATTGAAGTGTTGAAGACAAAACTGGTGCGGGCACGTCTTGATCAGGCCAATCGTAAGGTTCACATCTCGTCGACAATGCATCGTACTTTTGGTTTCGCGCAATGGCAACAACTGCGTGATCTCCTGCATGCTTGGAAGGACAACTTAAGCACTGTGTGTGAGGGATTAGCGAGTGTTTCTTCCGCTCAGTTAGAACTGGCACGTAGTCAGAAATTAATACATTAAATATTGAATGGCAACAAATAAATTCCATACACAAAAAAGCAAATTTGCGAATTAAAATGTTATTAAATAAATAACTGACAAGAAAATGTTTTTATATAACAATACAGGCTGCATTTTATTTTAATTTAAAATTATTTAAATTTTAAAATATGAGTTCATAATGAAAGCAAGGGAGCAGAACTCTCCTATATGTAAAAATTATTAAAAGCTGATCCTATTAGTATAACATATTAAGCTAAACTTTAATCTTAACAACTAAAAATTATTCCTAGTAGGGGATCTTGAGATTCTGGCCAGATGATAGTCTCCACTAAGTAGCACTAGTATTCTATGGAATCTCTAACCCAATCTTACAACTCTTCATGTACCTTAACATGTTGACGTTCCTTTTCCTTCGGATAAGCCCAGAAATACGATGGGAAACCACTCACATCACGTTCACGCTTCACAAACGCACTGTACGACGAAATACAATTTCCAATAAAATGATTGGCGATCCCCAAAATGGCCAAATCCAAGTGAGGATTATCGGCAGGCAGCTTATGGGCCGTAATGTTCATTCGGCTCAAGGCAGTGTTCAGTTCTGTTAGCATGTGATTCGAGTCGGACGCTACAAAAATTGATCGGACCTCATTGTTTTTGTGTGTCTGTTTAACATTTTTAATTAAACGTTTCAGCTGCTTAATCACCAACTCCTTTGGAGGCATGCACAGCTCCGCAAATAATTCGCCGCGCTCGTTGTTGTAACCCAAGCATTGCGGCGAAGCAAAAAGCTGCTGACTTCCTTTGACGTGTTCACAGGCGCGAACCCAATCGATACCATTGCGTAGGTGAACGCCTACAAAAGCGCCTCTTGGCAGTTTTTCGCGTATGAAAGCTTTGGCAGCATCGCGTAAGTGTTGTGACCAAACTAAAAACTTTTGTAGCGGACGATTTTCTAACTGGACAGGGAAACTGGCTGGTGCTCCAGTGAATGCCAGCACAGGCCATTCGACAGCTGGATACTTTAATCGCCACTTTTCAGCTACGTCACTGTGGTGGACATCGAAGTTCAAGGGACCATAAAACTCAGAAGCATTGAAATCAATGTTAAACGTATTCCAGAACGGTCCGAACGGATTGCCGTCTTTGGCGTGGCAATCGCGCTTCTTTACGTTTTTATCAAGGCTTTTACGCTCCTGGTAACAAAATGATATGCGTTTACCTGGTGGCCATACCTTTGGAGCCAAGTGCACCATGAAATCAGACATGAGAATAACTCGATGATATTTTCGTAGTGGTTCCACCTGAAAGTACTCATCGAAAGGCACCTGCACAGAATTCAGCTGGCCCTTTCGATATTCCACCCATGGAGGAAGAATCAGAGTTCGATTCAACGCTTTTGAGAAAGCAAGCGCACCCAAAAAGTGATCTGCTTGGTTACCGAATCGACCTAGAAGGGAAGCCAATGAAATTCTCAGTCACAAACACTTCAGTGCAGAAGGTCGTAATTTACCCATGCAAGGACAGTAGGCCAGATACCCATTTGGATCAGGATCAAGTGCTTGGTTTGAATAAATACAAGCAGAAATAAATACTACTTTTAATATTAAATTGATTTGAAAATCCATTCCTCCGCCAGCTCCAATTGCCGGCAATTTAGAAGTTGTTTAAATTGGATGAAAAATCCAAACTGTGCCAAATTCACCACAGGCCGTGGTGAATTTATTTGTATCAGTTTACATTGAGTTATTAAAATGGCTAAGGTAAATTGCTTATATTTAAAAAAGATGAAAATAACTAGTGACTGAGTGATTTCACTCTTTTGTAATGCCGATTTGAAACTGGTCTTGAAAAGGCTAAACTTGAGCTATGATATGAAATGTTATGTCTTGTTGATAATCAAAACAATTCATTTAAAAGGGGCACCGACTTGAATGCATTGTTATATCGAAATAAATGCCAGTTCTTAACGTTAGTTGTGGAATAAACAGTTCAGTCTGTCCCTTATGTACTCTTTACTGTCGCCAGCAATATGTTGCACACATCTGGGTCAAATGTAAAAAATTGGCTTCTCGGTTCTAATTTTTGTTTTAAAAGATCGAGCGTCTCTTGTTCTTTTAATGAACTTTTATCATTTTCATCCAGAACCTGGAATTCATGGAAGTATATGAGCGAGGAAGCCAAGACAAAGTTCAGTATGTGAGTACTTCTGCCTTCTGAGACTTCTGCTCCCCTCTGGGTCAAATGTTAAAAATTGGCTTCTCGGTTCTAATTTTTGTTTTAAAAGAACGAGCATCTCTTGGTCTTTTAATGAACTTTTATCATTTTCATCCAGAACCTGGAATTCATGGAAGTATATGAGCGAGGAAGCCAAGACAAAGTTCAGTATGTGAGTACTTCTGCCTTCTGAGACTGCTGCTCCCCTCTGGGTCAAATGTTAAAAATTGGCTTCTCGGTTCTAATTTTTGTTTTAAAAGATCGAGCATCTCTTGGTCTTTTATTAAACTTTTATCATTTTCATCCAGAACTTGGATTTTATCGAAGTATATGAGCGAGAAAGCCAACACAAAGATGAGTGTATGAGTACTCATGCCTTCTGAGACTGTTACTCCCCTCTGGGCCAAATTTAAAGAATTGCCTTCTCGGTTCTAATTTTTGTTTTAAAAGATCGAGCATCTCTTGGTCTTTTATTAAACTTTTATCATTTTCATCCAGAACTTGGATTTTATCGAAGTATATGAGCGAGAAAGCCAACACAAAGATGAGTGTATGAGTACTCATGCCTTCTGAGACTGTTACTCCCCTCTGGGCCAAATTTAAAGAATTGCCTTCTCGGTTCTAATTTTTGTTTTAAAAGATCGAGCATCTCTTGGTCTTTTATTAAACTTTTATCATTTTCATCCAGAACTTGGATTTTATCGAAGTATATGAGCGAGAAAGCCAACACAAAGATGAGTGTATGAGTACTCATGCCTTCTGAGACTGTTACTCCCCTCTGGGCCAAATTTAAAGAATTGCCTTCTCGGTTCTAATTTTTGTTTTAAAAGATCGAGCATCTCTTTGTCTTTTATTAAACTTTTATCATTTTCATCCAGAACTTGGATTTCATGGAAGTATATGAGCGAGAAAGCCAACACAAAGTTGAGTGTATGAGTACTCATGCCTTCTGAGACTGTTGGCCCCCCATTTGGGTCAAATGTAAAGAATTGCCTTCTCGGTTCTAATTTTTGTTTTAAAAGATCGAGCATCTCTTGGTATTTTATTAAACTTTTATCATTTTCATCCAGAACTTGGATTTCATCGAAGTATATGAGCGAGAAAGCCAACACAAAGTTGAGTGTATGAGTACTCATGCCTTCTGAGACTGTTGGCCCCCCATTTGGGTCAAATGTAAAGAATTGCCTTCTCGGATCTAATTTTTGTTTTAAAAGATCGAGCATCTCTTTGTCTTTTATTAAACTTTTATCATTTTCATCCAGAACTTGGATTTCATGCAAGTATATGAGCGAGAAAGCCAACACAAAGTTGAGTGTATGAGTACTCATGCCTTCTGTTGCTCACATCTGGGTCAAATGTAAAAAATTGGCTTCTCGGTTCTAATTTTTGTTTTAAACAAAGAGTTTATTTTAATTAAGGGCAGTTTTTCATTGAGAACGCAATAAAACTGCCGAAAATTATCTGATATCATCATAAGAAGGCGGTTATATATACAGAAATACCTAACATTTTCACCATGTTCCGGATTTTAGAATTAGTTTATTTTAGTGAGTTGGCATCCCTTTATATTTCCAACTATTTTCATCCGCGATCAGCTGTTTTCTGATACATGTAATTTTCGAGTTAAATAATAAAATTAGTAATCCATAATTATCGGTGGCCTTATAAACTCTGATTGACCAAAATACCGCTCCAATTTATTATTGGATACAACTAAAAAAAAAATAATAAAATTGGCTGAATGTAAGGGGATTTATTTTTCTAATTAATGGCATCGCATACCTTCAGTCAGAAGAAATTCATACCGGTCCCACCAGAAAAAGGAAGCTTCCCGATTGACCACGAAAACGTGTGCAAGAAATTCTATTTGGTTTACATGAGCTGCCTCCGCAAGAATGACGATAACAACTCCAAGTGCCGACAACAGGCAAAGGAATATTTAGGCTGCCGCATGGATCACCAATTAATGGAAAAAGCTCAGTGGTCGAAACTCGGTTTCAACGAGGAGACGGAACAGATGGAAAGCAAAGAAGCAGCTGGTTTTTAATAAGAAACGCATTAACTGTCATTAAAACATTAATAAATTAACACTAACTATGGAATTACAAAAGAACGTAATTATTGCTTGCACAGGTAGCGTTGCTACCATCAAACTGTCAGCTCTGGTACATGAGCTGCTAAGTGACAAACTGCCCGTGCATTTCCAAGTGAGCAAAGTGGACCACTAACAGGGTTTCATCCGTACTAATTACATCCGTTCTGCTTCAGCTGAAAGTTGTTTTAACTGAGCGCGCAAAGCATTTCTATGATTCGACGCAAATACCTGAACAAGTGCCGATTTTGGAAGATCGAGATGAGTGGAGTGCTTGGCAGAAACGTGGCGATCCAGTGCTACACATTGAACTTGGAAAATGGGCTGATATGATGGTGATAGCACCGCTTGATGCAAATTCCTTGGCCAAAATAGCTACAGTACGTCAGATGGCGAAATATTTAGAATTGGCATGAATACATTTTCTATATCGTTTGTCTTCATCAGGGTGTCTGCGATAATCTATTGCTTTGCACCGTACGCGCGTGGGATGTCGAGAAGCCGTTGCTTTTCTGTCCAGCTATGAATACGCGCATGTATGACCATCCATTGACGCGCGAACATATTGGGAAGCTTCGATCGTGGGGTTACCAAGAGGTGCCTTGCACATCCAAGACACTCATGTGTGGCGATACTGGCAACGGTGCAATGGCAGAGGTGGAAACAATTGTTAAAACTATTTTGGATAAACTATTGAACCAGTAATTATCCAAATAGCATCTCGTGCTATCTGCATAAAAAAGTTTAGAAGCTACTGAATTTTAACATATATAAAAATGCAATTTATTGTTTATAAGGTTAAATTAGAACAGTTTGGTGGAATTTTTAAATATAGAAGTCAATAAAGTAGTAGGGGTATTAAATTGGTTAAATAATTTGTTTATGTAATTGTTAAAAGTATATAAATATATACAGAGGTAATGATTATGTCTAAAGTTATAACTAGAAATATAAAGACTATTAACAAATATAACTTAAGGATTTGAATAAAATATTCTAAAGTAGCGCACTGAAAAGTATCAATTTCGCTCACAGCTACCCACTGTGGACATAAGGAATTGAAATCTTAGCCAAAACATCTAACAGGCTCTTATGGCCAGCAGGTCTCGTGGCCAGCTTGATTGACATTTGATGGCTGAGCAGTTGCCATCAAGAAGTTTCTCTCTTTTGTATTCTGAATGTAAGAAAAAAAAATGGACACAATCTCAACGATGCACAGTATAACGCGATGCACAGTATAATCTTACAAAAAATCAGAATCCTTCCTTACACATATTTTTGTAGTTATGAAAGGTTGAAAACTGTCGAGATTTCTCAACATATTGTCATTTCGACGAAAAAGTCATTAGATTTTTATTATTCTCGATTTTGATTACTGCCTCGACTGAAAAAATTATTGCCTCGAAGTCGAAATCAAACCGTACACAAGAATTATTTCGTTCTGGGAGCATCTGCAATTGTTAATTACTTCTTATGTATCAAATAAAATCTTCAGAATCTTTTGTAAAGCCGTCATTTTCAGAAGCGTGCGTCTTCGCTTCCTCGACTGAGCTTGGTCAACTTGCAATTATCTTGTCAGCAGTTTCAATGCGAAAGTTATACTGTGCGATGTTGGTCTCTGATGCTATTCGACTTTCGATGGCAAAATATTGGCTACTTACTGACTTGGCTACCTGAGCTTGGAGAAGATAAGAATATAAAAAAAAATGGATATCCACAAAAATAAAGTTCTTTTTTATATTGAATATTTCTTTTTTTTTTGTTCTTTTTTTGGTCTTCTCACTGGAGAAAAAAGGATTGTAAAGACTTCTTTTTCACAGTTTCTCTTTTCTGATTCTTTTGCAACATTTTTTCATATCAAAGTTGAGCAAAATAATTTCCTTGAAAATACTAAAAAATTTAAATTAGAAATTAAAAAAGTTTTCCGCCTATAAAAAATTATTTATAAAAATAATAAAAACTAAAGTAAGAAGCAAAAAAAAAACACTTTTAGTTGTCACACTAAATACTACGTTACGAGACGAAGATTTGCTGCCTACATATTTTTACATCCCCAAGGGGTTTTTTCTTGTGCCCTTCGGTCTAAAAAACATCGGAAAAACAGATCAGAAAAATACTTCTTCAAATAAAAGCGAAATGCTGGCAGTGGGGGAAAAAATTGGGAATTGTAAGGTCTGGTATCTGATGTCAAAATGATGTTGAGGATGACAATGATGAGGATGCGTGGACGGCGTGGACCCATCCTGCTCTGCGCTGGCAATGATCGAGATGCCTCTTTCGGTTACGTGCTCTGAATAGCATAATCAGCTCGTTCGTTATGTCGCACAGGGTTCGCGCGGACGGCATCAGCAACAGTAGCAGCCAACAAAACCGTTCATCATCCAGGGGGAGGGGGAGTGGGGAGGGTCACAGCTGTTCTCTCGGGGAATTTTAGGTGGAGTTGAGTTGAGAGTTTAGGCAAAAATTAGCATTTTTAGTACGAAAGCAAAGTTGAAAACCTCAAAAAGAGCAAAAAAAAAAAAAAACAAATAAGAATAAAATTCCTACCAGCAAATATTAGCTCTGAAAATCGCTCGTTGGTATTGTTTGTGTTATTAGCATTGTTTTGAGTTTCTGAACTTTTTCGGCGCGTTATCTGTACTTTAAATATATGTAAAACTTTCATAGAAAGTAATTCTGTAGTTTAAAACAATATATAAAATTTCAGAAAAGACAGAGACAGCATTTTTTATGTTGTAAGTACATCTGTACCCCCTCTCTTTTCCCCCTCTAAAGGGATCCACATACGCCACTGCAGCGAGTCAGTACAGAGTACGAGATAACTTATCAGAATTACTGTGCAACTAATGTTGGTGACACATGACGCGTCGACGTGCAGCAGCATGCGTTGGCTTGCCACAGAGCGGCGTTGTTGCGCCAGCGCGATGCTGTAAGCTCTCGGCTGATGCGAAGAAATAAGTTACCGTTTTCGAATTTCTCGACGATCTGCCTGGATCTCGCTCACCCGGCCCGGGAATGATGTATGCGGAATGGTGTCTCGCAGCAGCTCGTTTGGCTGCAGGCGTCCTCATTGTTGACGTATTCCGGCCTCTGTTGTGTTTAGAAATTGTTACGAAAGAGCAACGTTCAGCTCGGCGACGATCGATCGAGCGATCGATCAGGAAAACATTATTCGAGATGCGTGGGATAATTTTGTTCTAATTTGTTGCATTCGCATGTTTGTCCTCCTCGTCGTCGTCGTCGTCGTCGTCGTAGTCGTCGTCGTCTTCGTTGTCTTCGTCTTCGTCGTCGTCGTCGTCGTTGTCGTCGTCGTCGTCGTCGTCGTCTTCGTCTTCGTCGTCTTCTTCGTCGTCGTCGTCTTCTTCGTCGTTTTCTTCTTCGTCTACGTCGCCGTCTTCTTCGTCTTCGTCGTCGTCGTCGTCTTCGTCGTCGTCGCCGTCTTCTTCGTCTACGTCGCCGTCTTCTTCGTCTTCGTCGCCGTCGTCTTCGTCATCGTCGTGGTCGTCTTCGTTGTCGTCGTCGTCTTCGTCGCCGTCGTCGCCGTCGTCGTCGTCGTCTGTATGTCTGCAAATCTATGTATCGTCCTGCCATCTACAAGCATTTGTTGGCTTGATCCAGCTTTTGCACGACGTATTCATGGCAAGAGCGGCGTGGATAGTTAGTCAGTCGATTACTGCTCCAGCTACAGAAGTTTTTTGATGAAAAGTCCCTGTAGACGACGACTCAGTTTTGATGCGAGATGAGGATCTGAAGATGAGTCTTCTCGTGTTGTCTGGTTGAGTGAGGAAATCCCTCTGCATTAGTTTTTCCCCCCCACAATCTGATTGAATGGTAGTTTGCATTGGATATTTTAATGAAGTCTTAATTACCAGCCATTGTATTCAACTGATTTTGTATGCAAAACATTTATAAGTCCAACCATAATTGAGTTTATGTGAATCTGCGGCTCGTTATCGCCTTCATTTTCGAGCGGAAACGTTGTGCGGTGAGCGGTGAGCGGTTTTCTCCAAACGCTTTAAGCATTCATGCGGTGCGTCGGTACGAGCGACGAGCTGGTCAAGTGTTTCCACCAGCGGAAGAAGGAACCCCATCCCGGCTGCCCAGATGACTTCATTTTCATTGTCAAAGACTTCCGCTGGAAGAACCCTCAACGACGCGTCGCACCGAGCACGACGACAGACAGTTAAGCCACCAACATTCGCTGAGTGACGCTGCGTAGCGCTTCGTGTGTTCCGCTCACCGCACGGATGGCGGATGACGGATGGCGCATGCGGCGGCTCGTGCGAGTTTTACTGCGCTCTTCGATTTGCGCTCCGTTGCATTTTAATTAATTTTGAGGCACTTGCAACGGTTAAATAAGGTGAAACGGTCAAGTGTAATCCCGTTGCTTCGTCCTACTCTACGTACGCTCGTCTGCGCTGTTCTACGCACGTCTTTGCGTGCGTCGAGATATCCGAGCCGCGTTTTTAGAACGGAACAACGCAGCGCGAAAATTACTTTATTACGTGGATTGACAACGAAAGTTAGTCAAGTCTTGACTTGACTTCAGCATTTCCTTCCGTTATTAAAATCGTGTGTTGCTTAGAAATACTCAAACTGACCTCCCATTGGGTTGGATAACGGCAAATTATGCTAGTTAAATTGATGTCACTCTTTGCCTCTAAAGAGAAAAAAAAAAGGATTTCCTCTAAAGAGGAAACTAATTAAATATTTTTAATATTTAGGAAACTAATTAAATATTTTTAATTTAAAACATGTGAAACCATTTTTGAAATTTATTTAACTCATAAAAAAATTTGTTAACTCATAACAAAAAAAAAAAAAAAAAAAAAAATTTTGATCCTTCTTTTATTTTTTTTGTCAATAAAAATACTTGTAAACAATTTCCCGCATCAATTTCCCGAAACTCATTATTAATTAATCTTTAATTTCCGGAAACTCATTATTAATTAATTTTTAAAGTGTTTAAATTTACACATTTAAAAGTCGCGCATCTTTGTGAATGAATTCCAATACTCACTTCCACACACACATATATATATATATACGGAGTAGGGGAGGAGCAACAATTGTAAGATTTAAACGACTGCCAGTGACTGCAAGCCTTCATTTATGATTTAGTATATAATAACCATAACTAGAGAATACCACCGTCTCACCGTAGCAAAATTATCGCCAGCAATCCACCAATAGCAGCACTGAAGAGTTAAGAAGAGTTAAGACTGCGAAGACTTGAAGCAATTAAAAGGTGGAGGACGTTGGACGTTGGCTCTCTTTGCTGGCCGTGTTTTACTCTCATTATAGTTAAGAATGTATGTAATTCCTTCTTTTGTTTGGATTATACAACTGTATTTCATTAACTATGAATTCTAAGGCTATTTTAAATTTCAAAAAGTTTTAGTTGTCCATTAAAAGCCGAATATTTGAAATTTTTAATAGTGCAGAAAAATAATAAAATTTTGAAAATTTAAGTAGAAATTCGACAATTTTTCATAGGAGAAATAAAAAATTATATATATTTTATTGTATTTAATAACAGTGTATTTACAATTTAAATCTATCAAAACCTGATTACAGCAATTTAAGAGAGGTTTAGTAATTCTCTTAAGTTTAGTATTCGTATTTGGTAAGTGAAAGATAGCAACAGTTATAACGAAACAGCTACTTGTCCCTCTCTCACAAAGTTGTTGTTTTCACTGCAAAACCGATTCAGCGGGGCTTTTGTGCGATCCGTGCACGCAGCTAACAGCAGTCAGTCGACTCTCCATACTAGTGAGTGTTATTCAGTGGCGCGCTTCCATCTAAAGAACGTCGCAGACATAAAACTTAGTTTGGCATTACAAGATATTCATTTAAGTCGTGGACACCGAAATCAGCAGCACCTGCAATTATTCATTGACAATAAACAATCAACAAATCAACGCTTCCAGTCGCCGAGCCAAAAATTCTTCAATTGGAACAAACGCTGCCTAATTCCCGCAGACGTGGCCGGTGCAGTGCGTCGTCGTCGGTGAGCAAACAATGCATTCTCATCAATGTGTTCCTGCGTTTTGCCAATGAGATGAGCATACATCGCGTAGGTTCGGCGATTAAGGAAATACAACCAAATTTGTCGCACTGCACTGCATTTTCTTTCTTTCTTCCAAAGAAACATAAATAGAAATTTATTAATACATTTTTAAGGAGAAAATTAGAAACGTTATTTAAAAAGTTTCAAGCAATCAACACAGCGAGAGAGAAAGAGAGAGTGATAAAAAATTGCATCTTATAAATAATAGAATATTACCAAAACATAAATTCCTTCAAATAAAAACCGTAAAACTAAAAAAATTAATGAAAAACTAAAGTGGCATTTAACAATTTGAATATAGCAAGTTAACAATTTCCTAGTGAGAGAGGTGAGAGTCATTAAAATTTTCTCAAATGAAATTACAAATTCCTGAATGCAATTTTTAAAGAAGAACAAACTAAAAATCATCGAATTTTTTAACCTAGAAATTTTGCATTAAACAAAAGCTCAAATAATATTACAATATTTCGAATAAATAATTCTTTTCTATTAAAGTTAAAAAATTGCAAAAATCATTAAATTTTATTAATGATTTTTTCGAACGAAGCAAGTGGCAGTAATTTGACAGCTCACTGGTGAGAGTTGCCGAGTTCAAGTGACAGTTGTGAACAGCAGACGAGGCTCAGAATTAGAAGAGTGCAATAATTCTAATATTAATAATTTACCGTAAGAAAAAGAAAAGCTAAAGCTATTCTATTCATTTGTAATAACGAAAAGAAGGATTTTATTGTTACCGAATCAATCTGTGCCGTGATTTTTCATTTATCCAGCTGCAGTGTTGCAGACTCTGGCAAACGTAAACAGCTGTTCGCGTAGTTTTCGGTGAGTGTGGAGTCTTCCCGGGACATGCGTGCAAGAAAATCGGTGTTCTGTGCATAACAACACCTCGCGAGTGCGGAATCCGAACTAAAAGTGTGTTTTGTGTTTATTTTTGGATTAAATCAAGGCACCCACCAAGAAAATAACTTACGATAGCACATTCAAGCTACTGGGGAAACGAAAAAAATCACAGGCCGCGTTTGTGTTCAGGCAATTCGCGAAAGTCGTGTTAACCGTGCACCCAACAACTCATCTCTCATCGGAACCCTTCCGAGAAGGGTTCGCTTAAAAAGTAAAGGATTTCCGGTGAACTGAGTTACTTGAACGGCTCCGCGGTGGAGAACTTCTACCTGAGAATGGATCCGACGCGAGGTGACTCGCGCTATAACCTCAACTACTCGATGAGTAGTATAGGGCTCAGCCTGTCGGATCAGGCAGATCTCTATGGAAACCCTGCGGCAGCAGCAGCACTTGGCGGCCGTCCGCCAAGTGGCGGCTTGATGCAGACGATGGGTGGTGGCCCCGGTGGCATTGGACTTGGCAGCAGGTCAAGTGGGAGTTTGATGTCGAATTCCTCGCAATGTCAGTCACTAAGTAATGCCACCTCAAGTGGTCATGGCCAGCAACAGCAGCAGCAGCAGCAACAGTCGCGCGGCATTAAGCGTACCAACTCGGACTGCTACGATGAGCATCTTCGTGTTGGGAGCGGCAGTGGACTGACTGCACAAATGCCAGGGCTCGATGGCTGTTCACCCGGTGGCAGTGGCCAGCACCAGCAACAGGGTGGTGGTAGCAACGTGCCGGATGTCGTGGACGACAGTTATAACTCTATGCAGAGCAAGAAGTCACCTCCTGCCAACGGAAAGAAGACGAAGGGTCGGGTAAAAATCAAAATGGAATATATAGACAACAAACTCAGGCGGTACACCACGTTTTCCAAACGAAAGACTGGAATTATGAAGAAGGTGAGCCTCGACTTTGCTTAGCTTAAATGTCATTAAGCATGGTTGTAACTTCTTTCTTGTCACATTGGCTGCATTCCCAGCACTCCACATATCTCGTTAATTTTTGCTGAGTTAAATTTCTATCTTAAATACATCACAGACATACGAATATCGCCTGTATTTGATGCGAACTGTCAAACGTATTACAAGTTTGAAACGACATATTTCAACGATTTGTTGCTGTCGAAATATATAAACACAACGCGGAATGCTGGGGATGTAGCATTGAAAACTACTTCTGTATAAAATTTTGACTATTCCCGAAACACTTTTGTTTTTGTCCTGTACGACGAATAAGAGCTGCCGTAAATTCATTGATTCCATGTTTCAATATCATCGGAATGGTGGGAGAACCTCTAACTTTTAAACTGACTTCAGACACTTCTACTGACTATAGTGGCTTTAAACGATTATTATGAAGAACTTTAACCTCTTATTAAGTCTTATTTCAAAGACTTTAACCAAGTTCAGCGACTTTAAACGAGTTCGGCAAAAGCTTGAACCCGTTTTTATTAACTCTAAGTATATTTCGTGTCCAAAAATTTCCATAAAATTGATCGGTTGAAGAAATCTACTCGTTAAAAATTAAGCAACCATTAATCTAATTGAACTTTGTGTAGTTCGGTAAATGAAACAAAGGTTTCAACTGCAAATTAACATTATTATTACTCTAAAACCTGCCGCAAGTTGTTCTGCAACGACATGGTTTCGTGGCTTCTGAATTCGGCATGAACAGCCTCTCGATTCCTGCATTTGCAATACGATGCTTACGAGGCTGGCCAGGCCTGTGCGGCCAACAATCCATAACTGCGAATATGCATTTTCATTATACGAGCGCATGGCGCGCACGTTGTCGTGGCTACCGCGGTTACACATTCGGAGCTTCCTGTGTTGGCACGAGGAACAGGACGGGACACATGCGCAGATTTTATCACGAGACACAGTGATTTCTTTATAGGACTCCGTCGTGTGCACGGGTATCGGGATTCGCCAACGCAACTCGTCTACCCATAAAATATTGCAATTGAAATTGTATTGTGCTGGATAACGTTGGCGGCCATTGTCAAAGTTCGTTAAATGTTTTGTATTTTGTCTTTTGGCTGTTCGGTGGGCTACGGTTTTGTGCACTCGTTCTCATCTGAAAAGAAAACCATCGTCCAGTATAAAATGGAAACGTGCGGCGCTCACGATCTTCAGGCATCAGAAATCATTATGCGAAGATGATGGTGCAGGCTGTTGTAATACAGTGGAAAAAGCTGTTATTATTTATTAATTGAGCTTTAATGCAAATCTAGCCGAAGGGATGATGTGTTCAATCTTAGAAGGGTAGAAATCGAAGTCGTAGAAACCCTGTTGTTTGTATTTAAATTGCTTACGTTTAATTAAAGTTCATAATGGTGCAAACTCAGAACTTAATTTCCAACCGTTTTTAGCTATTTTAAAGATGAACTATTATTATAATTAACTTAAATGTTATAACTAAGTTATACCTATAATAAAAGGTAGAAATTTATAGAAATACTTTCCCAGCATTCAGAGATAAAAGCTTTGAAACATTAGAACACACAATTCTAAGTGTTATAAAGTGAAAAGTTCTTTATTTCTTGTACTAATAAGGCAAAATCAACTTTTTCGCAGCTTATAATTTAAGCGTCCCACAGTCAAGCTAATTTAATGTAGGCAACCAAGATATAAATTAACAGAAAAACTGACAATCAATAAAGTGAATGTTTTAAAATTTTGAACCCAACCTTAGGATTTTTCCATGGATCAACTATTGTATGAGGGGCACATAGCTACCACTTTCATGCCTTGGACGATGAGTGCTTTGTGCGGGCGGGCGTAATTTAATGCACTGAAAAATTCTATGATTGTAGTGCTTCGTAGCGCTACCTGTGACTAAAAATAGTATTAAATTGCTGTTAATTTTTTCTTTTAACGATCATCTTTTAAATTCTGCATCTTTAAATTAAATGAAAGTCTGTTAAAATAATTTAAAATCTTAAAAATTATTTCAATCCTCGACTTCAGAAAAAATACAAAAACCTTTACTGTATTTTGCAGCCTGATACTCGTCATTTAATCTCTACAATGGCAATATTAAGTTAGAAGTCATTGTGGTTTCCATAGATTTCCAAACGAGACCCAAAATTTTGTGAAATCATATAAGATACAGTAATTTTTTGTGTTGTTATTAGAATAACCTTTAATGATTAAACTGAAATCAAGCTCAATAATCTGCATCAGAAAGCTTCAAGTGGAAGCTATTTTGTAGCTCGATACGCTAAAACTATGAATTGAAAAACAGAAAACCTCGTATCTCTTTTAATTCGGTCACGATCGCTGATCGTGTTTTTGTGTGGAAAATTGAACCGCCCGAAAAGTTTATCGTATCTCCCGTACAAGTCCACAAGTCCACAGGTCGCATACGTGCTTCTTTTTTCCTCATATACCACATGTTGCAAATGGAGTATCGAGCAGTTAAAAATCTTGTATTGCAGTTGCGACATATCGGCTTTTAATTGATTGATAGTCCTTTGTGTGGTTTTACAAAAAGTAGATGTTTTAGTAAAATTGTGAAATGTGAAATGTGTATTGATTTTTTAGTAAATACTAGTGACCTTTGTCCCTTTTTTTTTGGTTTCACAATATCAAAATTCTCTCAAGTTTCTTATAAATATTACAAATTCTAATCCAGTTCGATGAACCTTTTAACAGTAACTAAACTTTATTTTACAAGAACTCCATGCAAAAATATTCTCTTTTTGGTGAATTTTTCTATAAGGTTGTTAATTTCATAGAGTCTCTGGTGGTATCAGGTAAGTAAAAACATGTCCATTTATTATTAGAGTTGCTTGTTTTTGCGGGGGATCTTAATCGTCACACGAGTTGTGTTCGCGTGAGTCAGTCACTTTCCTTAAATGGCTAAACCGAAAAAAATGCTTTTGCGTGTGCGTTAGTTGAAGAAGCAAAAATGCCACGAAAAAGAAGATGAGCTGAAATAACAGATCCAAAAAACTTAAGTGATCTCATTTTCTTCTTTTTAATTCTTAACATTTTATATAAAATATAATTGTGTGGGTTCGGGGTTTCCTTATATTTTTAAGTTGTTATGACATTTAAATTTAGTAGATTTTAGCTGCTGAAAAGTTTTTTTAATAAAGAAAACTGTCGAGATTTGTTTATTGTGTTCATAAACGATTTTAACTAAATTCTGCCATTTTATCAAAATATAGTAAAATCATTCCATTTCGAAGTTCAGCCCCATTCTGGGTTCCGAAAGGTCTTCGAGAATTTTTGATAAAAAAAGATCTTTCTAAATAATACGCCTACCAGAAATACAAATAATTTTTCGTTCTACACTTTTCCTTACATTTATCTACAATATAAATAATTATTCGTTGCCAGTACACGTGTAAAAGAGAGCTCAATAATAGTATTTCCTTCCATTCCACTCGTGTTTTCAATAGCATCGAATTTATTGAGATGGAAATTTATTCAAAGCGAATTTTTTTTTTGTGTAGGACGACAATACATCCTCTCAGGTATCATTTTAATGTCACACGAACAAGTTTTTTATATGAGCGCGGATTATTCGCGCACTACGTGTCAATGCACAGATGACCCTTGTGGGCTTGTTACTGATCCAGCAGGCTACCCTGGCCCCGTGGCCACAATAAAGGGAGGGACGCCGACAAAAGGTGTTAACGCGAAAATCGAGTGATTGTTCTGTTGTTTTATTTAATTTCGAACAATTCTCTCAGGTCCACGTAACGCGTATCGCGTATCGCGTATCGCGTCTGTGTGAAGCGGCAATTCAGTGCGATTTGATTTCAGACGGCGATATCTGATCGCCATACTCGATACTACTCAGCACGTTCTCTAGAGTGCTGGGATTTTGCGAAGCGGAGTCCAGCGGTAGCGGCTTTTGTACAGTTTGGTGCGGCTGTCCTGAACGAGGAGGTTGGTTGTCCTTTGCTTCGGAACGCATGTTTTGCTTGTACTTGAAACAAAGCGCTGTTTGCATTCTGCAGCAATCTGCGGCAGCAAGCGTAGTTCAGCAGCTGTCAGCGCACAACTTGAAGACAGCTTGGCGTTGGCCGCCGACCGCCGACCGCCGGCCGCTCTTCCATTTGGTCCTGCAGAAGATGTCCAAAGCGGAATTAAAATTGATATATGCGCACCTTAAGATATTCATGAAATTTGTGTTCAAATTTGTGTGGCTCGAACTGCCAGACTTTAAATCAGATTTTAGATTTTGTTGTCAATAGTTTGCGACTTGTTGCAGCAACATGTGAAGTGATGTCATTCATATTTGTTGTCAAGCAATTTGAATACCACAATTTTTTATTTCGAAAATATATTAGAGAGAAATCATATACGCGATTGCTTAAATACGAATCGCGATTGATCGCATGCACGATTTTTTTTTTTCAACTATGACATATTCATTAGTTTTCCTATAACAGTCGTCTGGAAGATGGCTAAAAGATTTATTATGTGTGAAAGCGTTCCCAGATGGAAGATAAATTGCCCGCGATAAATCGTTTTCGCGATAATACCCATTTTAATCGCTTTGAACTAACTTGATTAAGAAAGAAGTCACATGTACGGTGTATCGTCTGTATGATAATTCTGTTTTTTATCCACTGGAAGATAATTGCAACTCATCTGGACGATGAGTTTGCGATTCACGACGAATTCGCACGAAATATTTAAGGAGAAATCTTGTTTGCGATTTTTAAATTGTCTGCGCGATAATCCGCGAGATTTTTATTAGTCACGTAAATCTAAAATGATGAGGACAGAAGTTGCACCATAAGTTCAATGGAAATCTGAACGATTAGAGAAGAATTCGCGATTTATATTAAATGTCGCGGTGAGCGCGACAGCCTCCGAAATACTTATCATTAGATGCGGAATATAAGTATTTTAGTACGAATATGATTTATCATCCGTATAACAGTGTAATCCACACTATCATCGCTTAAATTTCTAGTACCCACTTTAAACCCATTAAAGGTGTATCAAGCGTTGTATCAAAAATTTGCACCTCTTTACCTTTTTCTAAGCAACAAAGCGATTATTGCACGAAATCCTCTCCCTCTCTTCCTCCATTAACACCCAGAAGGTTTTATTTCGCATGAAGGCTTATAATTTACGAGCTCGTTCAGCGTTTGTTTTTTAATTCTGGAGATCGGAAACTATCCAGCAGCGATCCACGAGTCTCCTATAGTAGTTTGGTAGTGAGATCAACTGCCAACAAGATCCCCTGCAAGATAAAATGGTAGCGTGGCGCGCACATGCATTCGGGCTCTGCATGCGTCAAACGGCTAACATTTCACACAGTTCAGACCTCGGGAAAAAACCGCGTCAACGACGGAGTCTCAAGTGCCTTAAATTAGATCAATAATGGCGAAAAGTGTAAAGCTGCACGCTTATCTTGAACGGCGGTGGGCTGTTTGTGTGCATTTATCGGCTGCGGGAACTTCGCAGCTAACAGTAGATCTGAGCACACAGCGGTACTCGGCAAATGCCGTGGGCTGTAGTTAAGTTAAATTCATTGTAAGCAATTGCGTTGATCAATAACGCAAGCGGATCTGTTGGCTGTACCTTGATTCTAACTATAAGCTATCAACGGGCAATTAAATTTTCAACCCAACAACTCAGTTATCGATAGAAAAATCATCAATCCAGATCAAGTCAGATAATTGGTAAGCTACTGCTACACGATAATCTTGGTAGAGACAGTAGGCTGAATTTTTTTAAAAAAATTGGGTTGGTTTTTATATTTCATTTTTATTCTTCTTAACCTCGTCACAAAAAAAACAAATAATTAATATTTGAATTTGTATTTTATTATAATTTAAAAATTAGATTACAATTTCTTACAATTTCTCACATATATTAGAATTATGTTGTTTAATTTTCCTTTCTTTCTTCTCACAGGCTTACGAACTTTCAACACTTACTGGCACACAAGTAATGCTGTTGGTCGCCTCGGAGACCGGCCACGTGTACACCTTCGCTACACGTAAATTGCAACCCATGATCACTTCCGAAGCGGGCAAACAACTCATCCAAACCTGCCTCAATTCACCCGATCCACCCAGTGTCGGTGGCGGCGATCAGCGTATGTCGGCTACCGGCTTTGAAGAGACGGAGCTAAGCTACAATATAGCCGATGAGGATTCAAAAGTAAGACAATTAATTTACGGTCATCACGGTCATGCTCATCTGGCACACCCCCAAGCACCACCCTCCCACTACGGACTCGAGCAGAGTATCATGCAGTCGCCCTATACGGGCGGCCAGCCCGCGACTTTATCCCATGCTCAAGCATACGCGCAACATGGTGGCCATGCGCATCACTCACACGTGCCTCACGTACCCCATTCGACGCATTCACACATGACTCATGCACATGTGCAGCGGTAGAGTTTTTCGTGGTGCAGATTCGGTCGCAATTACTGCATCCAAGTGCCTGAAAAGTTTTATCGATCTGATCTATATAGCTAATTTCAATTCCAAAACGTAGTTATTTTACTAGAAAGCTCATATGAATCGAATTTTTGTTCATATGAAAAGAAAATTATCGCTCGTGCGATAATTTCTAAACTGAGATCTTGATATTTTGTTGTATGTCAAAATATCGAAAGAGCGACACGATTTTTAACCGTGGCATAACATGAGCTTCTTACACTTGTAATAACTTTTTTCTAAGTGCGAGAACTTTCATTTTGAAGAGCGATGGTTTCATGCTAAAATATCGCTTGGGCGATGAGTTTTTTAAAGTTTTAAGTTCTAAACAAATTTGTTTCATACCAAAATATTGCCTTAAGCAACAACAACATTCTGCGTATTGGAATAAACGAATAAAATGCAAGATAATCTTGATCTCGCTTTTAGACATTGTTTTTCAAAGGAAGGACAGCAAAATGAGTGTACGTGGCTTATTTTTTTTTTGCCCATTTTTTGTATATTTATATTAAACTAGTCATCAGGAAAAAATAGAGAAACACCACTTTACTGTGCCATAATTCCGTGCTAGTAGACCGGAGCCATATTTTACACACTAAAATGCTTTAGGAAGATCCTTGTTACTTCTCAACAAAATGTATCTGAGGTCCGGTATCTTCAGTATCTGTTACATATGTTACAATATGTCAACAAAATGTTATTCTATTCCAGTAACTACAAAGCAACTACAGGTGCCATACTATTGATCCCTTCTGCTTTTTACTGTAGAGCTATTTCTAGCTAAACACGTGCAATTTCCCTGCCACAAAAATAATTATAAATCCATGACATGCGAATATATGTCGGATGAGCGTGACCAATTTGCTTTAGGAATTTCTGATTCTAAATTCTGAATAGATTTGGTTGTCACATGAAATACATGCGTAACTAACTTGCACTCCAATGCCGGCGGTGGGTTCAATTGTGCCTTCAGTCTGGTGAGCGAAGGGTTGAAGGAACCCTTTTCCACCAGAACCCTATTCGCGATTCCTTCCATTTATAAATTTTTAAGCGAAGCTTAAATTTGGAATTTTAGAAATTCTATCTTCAGAATGATTTCATTAATTTCTTTATACTTAAAAAAAGGTAAAAAAAAATTAGTTTTCATTTTAAAATTTTAGTTTTCATCTAAATAAATCCTCTTGATAAAATATTTTAGTTTTCAGCTAAAAAAAATCGTCTTGGCAGTCGTTAAAACATTTTCTCAATACTCAAAACTTTATGAGTTACAAAAGAATTTTGATTTATTGAAAATTTTTATGTAAAATTCATGTTTACACCAAAATCTATTATATAAAAAAGACACACACACACAGCTTCTGTGAAACAGAAGTAAAAAAGTTACATTATTATGTAACTTATGATGAAGTTATTAGAGAAATTTCAAAAATAGAAATTATTTTAATGCTATAAGCTAAGAATATAAATTCTTTAAGTTATTCGTTTAAAAAAAAGATGTATTTAAGGAAAAAGACTCACGACACACTTAATTATTATTTAAGTTTTATCATTTAGTATCATTTTAAGTTTAGAAAATAAAAAAAAGAATTTAACAAATTTAAAATAAATAAATCATATTGTTCAACAAGAAAGTATATATAAAATTAATTTAAGTTGCCGAAAAATTAGAGGAGAAATTATTTCTTTAAATTCCCATCTAAAAATTGTAAATATAAGCTAAAAAGAGACCAGTTATCGGTTTTCTTAGATCAATTATCGGCTTCCATTAACCGCTTATTTATTTCCATTAATCGGCTACGGATTTCGTTTAATCGGTTGTAGGTTTCGATGAATGGGTTGCAGGTTCCCATAAACTGGTTACAGGTTTTCATCACCAGTTACCGGGAAACGGCAAAAACGGTTACGTGTTAAAAAAAACAATGAAAAACGGTTACAAAAACCGTTTACTCCCTCCGCTGTCATTTAGATGTAATTGTGTAATTTTAAATTACCCGCTCTGGGTTTTAAAATTCATCATTTGAATTTATTGATCTGATTTTGTTTTGCTTCCCTAAAAAATTGGATGCCTAAACCCACGTGTAAAATTTTTTTTTAATTTGTGTATTTTTGAGCTGCCCACAAAGCATACAAACTGTTCTTCCATTAAAATACATTAAAACAAAAACTTGAATCAGGTTTCTGTAAGAATTACGTCACTAAGGCAATTCACACCACCACTCCACTCTAAAGCTGTCGATGGATGGATGGATGAAACGCATTCCACCAGCCGCTGGTTGTCAATGTCAAGTTGCAACCTCAGCGGTTGCAGATTTGCGTGCGAAGAGCGTAGAAACCGCCATAGAAATGCAATCACGAGCGCATGCGTTCATGACGAAGATGTGGGCTACGATGACGTATGCCACGAGAGCACGCGCTACGGCCGTATAGGCGTTTTTGCAACAAAAAACGCAGCCAAAAAACATGCTGGTTGCTTCTTGGTCGCCACACCAACTTGTGAATGAAAGCTTTGCATTGAGTGACAGAGAACACCGAACGCTTGCCGTCGTAGGCGTTTGTTTTCGTGCCAGCAGCGATTGGCGTTAACGTATTCGCGCCCGCGCACTCTACAGATTTTTTTTTAATACGTCATCTGATGGTTGCTGCTGCTGCTGCTGCTGACCAAGTTAATGAATGAATACGCAAATGAGTGGAATGAAGGACTTGGAAGATTCCGTGACTCGTGTCCAACTTTAAGTTGGTGAGAATGACCACGATCGAGTGCTGCCTCCTCCTCCTCCTTCCTTGCGCTTCCTCTCTTGCTCACGTGAACTTGTTTCAAGGTGAGCGCTTGATATGACTTCATGAAATGAATGAAGCAAATGAGCGAAGAACGCTACCGCGTTTCCACAGCTGAATCCAGTTGGCGGCGGCGGCGGCTGTGTGGCAAATGAATGTGGGTGACTAACTGACAGCAAGTGTGGGCCTAAATTTGTTGTTATCCAGCCACTGTCAGCATCTGCTGTTGAGGCGAATGAATTCTGCATGATGATTTTGCATGATAAACAAGCTTGTTGAAGGAGTTGGACGTCAGCCACGCCTTAACTGGAATGTGAATTCGCACAAAGATGTTTTCTTATAGTTTCACCGAAGATTGATCATTCCTTATAAAAGCATTCTAATTTATAGTAAATCAGTCGCGGCAGCGGCTCATCATCACATAATATCGACTCATCGGCGGAATATATGCGATCGGGGAGCTATAATTATCGATTTATCGATACTACTCTGAGCTGTAGATCATATCCTGCCCCAAAAATTACTCCAGGAGAAGTGGATACGTGGATGATCTCCACCAGAAATTGCTCATTCTTGAGGTTTTTTCTTGGAAACTATTGAGGTTGATTCTTGGAAACTATTGAGGTTGATTCTCGGAAACTATTGAGGTTGATTCTTAGAAACTATTCTTCTAACTCTCAAGTTTTTTCAGAAGTTTAAAGGGGAAAAAGGATTTGGTTGTCCAGACATGGACAGGATAAAGTGTCGCAAGTTGTATCTGCTGGTAATTTCATTATTAAGTGGTATTTTAGTTGATAAACATGCCTCGAGATGGATTTTAGAGATGGTCCGGGGAATAGGAGTTCTCCAGAGAGGAAGATTTGCAATCGGTACAGGAAAAACTCAAAATGGATGTTGAAGATGATCGATAAGAGTGGGATTGAGATTACAGTAGCCTGCTACTATTTAAAAAATGGGACTATCTATCCTTCTTTGATGAAATCTTCAGTCCTTTTAGGCGAACGATAGGCGGTTTCGACGCCCTACGTTGGAGGAGATGTTATATATAGATATTTCGTCATATAATACAATATATAGTATGTGACTTCCATGAATTATCGGATAATAAGTTGTGGATTTCGATTAATTTTGAGATTTTAAAGAAAAAGTTTTATATTTAAAAACTAAAGTTTGGGGAAACTTAAACTTAACTTAAACAGCTTTAATAAAAAAACGCGTGATTTTTTAAAAACGTATGTAATTCTTGTGATTATTCAGTATTTATAAAGTTTAAAATTCTTTTATTGAAGCACTAAAAAATAAGAAGCTAATGTAAGATAGTAAAAGTTTAAAAATTAGAGCTTTAAAAAATACCCTACCTTCTCAAAATCGTTAGAATCAAACACAGTGCAAAATTTCTTAGTTCTATATTTTCACTTAATTAAATATATTTTGCTGATATTAATCTGGTTTAACTCAAGTAAACCGCATCGCTTAATTTCTCACACCTCTCAGCACTTCAGCTGAACCACCAGTTGAACACTCGAAACTCTCGAAATCGCAGATGTCGTTGTAGCGAAGGGAAAACGACGAGGAGAATCCACAACATGTATTAAAAGCATTTCGTGGTTCTGTCCCAGGCACTGTAATTTGCTGCGTAATGCTTCAGATAGAATTGCGTTGCAGGTCGGGTCAACATCTCGACGAGATCCAAGACCACCACCATCTGCAGCCGCCGCGAACGCGTGGTGGGCGCGCACGCGCATGTTCCTCAGCTAATTTAGCAAGTTTTGCGCCGGTCATCCGACGGAGAAGCCGGCACAACCCATCCCGCGGCTTCCGCGGCGAGTTCCGCGCATGCAACGCGGTTGAAAAAAGTCACTTGGAAGCGCGCGACGAGCACGCACCAAAGCAATGAAATGGACTGGACATTCTGTGAGCTGTGCGTCGCTCCTGCTGCTGCTGCTGCTGCTGCTGCTCCTGCTGCTGCTGCTGCTATGGCTCGCGTTTGTGCATCTCGTGTGTTCGGCGAGTGCCGCCAAAGGCAGTCCAGCAGGACTGCCGTCGTCGGATTGCCGGAATTCGACAAGAATCTTTGTGTGAATTCCTGAGATTTCTTGCCGGCTTCTGAGTCCGAGTTCAGTTCCCGATTAGAATAAAGGGCCGCAGCTGCAGGGAGCAGCACACGCTTGTCTGCTCAACTGGCCAGTGTCCTTTAAACATTACTGTGTCCTGTCCGCCGTGGAATGCTCAGCTGCATCAGCGATGATCCCACAACGGCTGCGGCGGCTGTTCGCGGTGGCCAACCGCACGCTTATCTTCAGCGGCTGCTGTGGTCGGCTTGAGAATATCGGTGGCTGTTGTTGTTCGGTCGTCGCTTCCGGAATCTAGCAAGAAATAATGTATATAAGAAATACTTTTCTCTTTCTTTCTAAAATTCTTATTTCAAAAATTTTCTAAGCTTAATTAACTAAACTTGACCAGAAGAAATTTTTAACTAAATTCCTTGTAACTTTTATAGGTTTCTAGTGAACAATTAAATAGTTTGCCTTGCGGAAATAATTCTCTTAACTTACAATTCAAAGTAAGATTATGTAAACGGAAGAAATTTTCGTTGCAATATCAGCAATCAGTGGTTGTTAAGCGAAAATGGTTAAGTTGTCGAATGAAATTGTCATTATGTCATAAATTCTGTTATATTGACAAATAAAATTGATAATATGGCGAAAGTTGTTGATGTAGCAATTCAAACTGTTGATATGAGTAACTTTAACTCTTAATTCTTCTGTATTCCCTATGAGTGGCAGTTGTCCAAATATCGAATATCATATGATTTTGGTTTATTGAAAATGGCAGTGTTCAATTTAAGTATTGCGTTTGTCAAATAACAAATCGCCTGCTATAACTTAAATGTAACCATTGTGAACCAAACTTTTTACTACTGAGAACCTCTTTCTTCTTATTATTCTTCTTAAAACTGAGTATCGCGGTTTTTATAGTGAAAGCTACGATTTTCAATAAGACGATTACGATTTTCAATTAAAAGAATTGTATGTCACATCGTGTCATGTCGTAGTTGTGGAGGTCACAGTTGTCATTGAAGGAAATAAAAATTCCTGCGGATTTAAAGAAAATGTTCAGATAGACTTACTAAATACTGTTTCCACTTTAGAAACGTGGATTTAAATATTATATCCTTGCTATTCTTGTAACTTTAACTGATTCTTGTAACTTTAATAGTGGTTTTTATCGTAACTAATAATTTTTCTTCTGATGGTTATTTCGCGATTTATTGTTTGTATGCGCAATTAAAATGTAATCAACGTCGATTAGGCTCTTCGCAGGGACCCTTCAGATTTTTCACTAGACCCGAACTCGCCCTCACCCGTCATATTTTATTGTACAATCAACAAGTTCTTTAACCAGTTCTGCACGGAGACTTTTTGATGAGACTCATAAATTTACAGGATTTTGCAAGGTGAAGATGATTTAATCATTTTGAGCGGAATTCTTGAGAGGCTTTCGTTTTTCTTTCTTAAAAAAAACACAATTAATATCGAACAACAAATTAACTGTTGAGGGATAAATAAAACTTGCAGCGATTTTAAATTTGCAGAATTGACGTTTAATGATTTTTTTATATGTGAGTTTAAATTTGAAAAGATTTCTTTGAGTGAAATAATTTTTTTTTTGTACAGATCGTTTTATAGGCCAGCTGACAACTTCGCTTTTGTCATCTTCGTCACTGTCATTTCATCCTCTTGACTCCTGCGTTACTGATCACTCGATTAAAAGATACCAGAAATATCAAACCTGCAAACTTTTTCTTTTTCACTAAAAATACCGCAACAACTATTTAACATCGCATTGTCTCTTGGAATTATCTTCGAGATAAATGTGGCTCAGTAACGTGCTAGAATTCACACGCAACGTAATGTCGATACCGTAAGTTGCACTCAGTTATCGTTAATGCTCTTTGAAGCTATTCATGTTATTTGTTACTTGATCGTTTTCTTGCTGATTGTCTTCGGAGAAAAAAGCTTTCCAAGTCGATTGTTTTGCCAGATTTCCGGACAGAAATGAAATGAGCGACAACAGTTTGTTTGCCTCGTGTTGCTTTTTCTTTTACTATTTTTAATTGTTTTTACCTTCGAATTTTAATTGATTTTTTTCTCCCATTTTCCCAGGAAAATCTTTAATCAGAAACACAAGATACTCCCCTTAATTTTCCCTCCCCTAACGTCATTTTCAGGATGGAATTAAATTTTAATGCGTATTATAAATGCGTGATTTACATGAAATGACTTTATCAAGTCCCTTCCTTCCCCTGACACTGTAGAGCGCTCCTCATCTTGGAAACTTCAGTGAGTACAGGTTGCTGCCTGGTTGTTGAATGCTCACGTGTTGCCGTTGTAGCCACACTCAATTCTTTGATTGCGGTTTTGACCAAAGTTTTTTTGAGAAATTATATTGTCTTTGCTTGCTTGCTGTTGCTTCATTATTGTCGTCGTCATCGTGAGCCCCTAACACGATCTCTTCCGTTGCCACTTCTTCATCAAATTGAACGACCTCACTTTGACTGTCAGCCGAGGAAAGAAGAATAACTGCAAGCAACATCGCCGCCGCCGCCGCCGTCGCCACCGTCGCCGCCAACCAATTCATCGGCGCTCCTCTGTAAACTTCGCCGCAGCCGCTCGACGCATGCTGCACTCAGGCGGCGCTCGGGCCAGATGTGACTCTTGATGAATTTTGACAGGCAGCCTATAGCATTTGAAGATTTTCGTCGGCGGCAGTTTATTGTTTGCGTTTCGAATCGAACAGTGTGTGGAAACGCGATCGATTTGCGTAGCTCCGGAGCATAGATATGGCTTCCTTACGTCACATGTGCCACCCTTATTTGGAAGCTTGAGCCGCTGTTTCTGTGCTCGAAAGCCGGTCAACTGGTTGTTGCTGCTGCTGCAGCGTTGCCACTGCGGCGAGTGGTTGTGGATGTGGGGTGCACGGAGTCAGCCACCGTAAATAGTTGCGTCGTCGCCGCTCGGGCTGATGACTGATGACGAAGACGAGACGAGACGAGACGGGACGAGACGAGACGAGACGGGACGAGACGAGACGGGACGAGACGAGACGAGTATTGAGACGAGACGATCACGTCATCACTGCACGATATAACGATGATAAAAGACGGAACGATTTACCATACGCAGTGTCGTCGGATATGTCTGCGGACGACTGACTTTATCAGTGGTGCTGAACGAGAGGGAAATCTTATTACGTGTGGAAGAATGGGTCTTGTTGTGGTCAGTGGTACTCGTGTCATTCCCTCGTTCAAAAGTCGGAATAATTGTTGTCTTGGAATTAATCGTATTGAATGCCATACATTCCTGGATGAGTTCTAAGGATTTTAGAGTCACTGTGCATAAAGCGGTGCAATGACAACTCTGTTATCCCTTCACCTTTAAGGCGATTACAAGGAGTAATTTCTCAATTTCGAACACACCTTTCGTCGTAATAACATGAGACGATTGTCATTAAAATCAATTTAGTAGAAGCAAAGATATGAAAACGAAAAACAGTCCTTGACTGAATAATCTTGCTACCTTCTACGAGTTTATAGTTGAATGTCGTTATTACAACACGTAATCGTTATTACAACACGTAACAATTTCATAGATGTGTCATAATTCAGTTAAAAAAATATGATACAAAATAAAATTTAATTGAAAATTATCGATCAACAATCAATCGATCGATCAAAAATCAAAGCCATATGTAAATTCACTCATTATTTCTAATTGCAATTTAAACAATTTCAAATTAACAACTTAGATTTTTTTAAAAATCAGCTGCTTAAGATTCGGAGTTAATAATTTCGGAGTTCGTAATTTCTTTCGCCAAACGTTATGCTTTCCGAAATAATTGTTGATGGTAAGCGGTAATTAAATCTTTAAGCAAATTTATCTCTCCTTATTCTTGTCCATACTTCGCAGTTCAATTGTTCTGTCAGTTACTGTCAAACTTGTCAAGCAGACATGACTAACCGAGATTTTTACTAACAGTAAAGTCAGTTAGATATGTGGTTGCCAGAGTGTCTTAAGTATTTTTACGATATGCCTTTGGTATGTAAATAAAAATCGAAAAGCTTCCTTCTCCGCACACAATAAAAACTTGAGTGTCAAACCTCAACTGACGTTTGTGTGACATTCCAATTTATTGGGTGAAAAGAGATTCGTGAGCAAATGAGCTCGACAAGCGAATGCAAAGTACATTCTTTGCGATCTTGTGAATTACGACCACTTTGCCATGAAAAGGTTACACGAGACTCATGGTCGGTTGTGCCTCCGTGCGCCTCCGCCTCCGCGCTGGCATCCGCTCACGTACAGAAGTGTGATCACAGAACCGCAGCAGCGCTACTGTTCGTCCGTGGCGGCGGATCGTTTTGGTGTGTCCTCTGCGTGTCAATAGGTAATCCTGCAAATTGGCACCAACAAATGAGAGCCGACAGATTCGCGCAGATTGTACACTCCGCGGCTGGCAGCCACAAAAATTATCACTTCATTGAAACGACGCTCAAAGGAAGAGTCGATCGCTCGTGAGGAAGGAAGGAAGGATGCTCGTGAGATAAAAACTCTCATAGATCGCCGCACCGCAACAGTTGGGTCGCGGCGATGCGGAGCGAGGAAGCGGAGCGAGGAAGCGGAGCGAGGAAAACTGGACACTTGATTACGCGTTGTGTGGCTACCGACATCCCAGCGGATGGCAAAGATCACCACAGGCAGCGTGTGCGTTTGTTTTTCAGTGCTTCAAGGTGGGTTTTGGCGGCGAGCCGATACGTGCACCATGATTGCGGACAGTGAAATCGCGCTCACCGGAATCCTCGCCAGCCAGCCAGCCAGCCAGCCAGCCAGCCAGCCAGCTTGTGTGTGGCACGTACAATCAATGTTTGTCGGAATATTTATTGTCTTTTCTCTACGCTTTCCAACTATTGGCGGATACCTTGTTTTCTTCTCGACGGGCGTTAAAAATCGGTTTTTCTTTACTATTTTCTGTGAATTCGCAGGAATTCCTCTTGCGTAACTTTTATTCAGTAATAAATAGTTATTTTATATTATATTTTATATTATTATAAATTTTATAGTTATAATTTACTTTCGGTGATATTTCTCTGTGCGTAGAAATGTGATTCTGTTATCTTAACCCTTTGAAATATTCTTCGATTTTATGTCGCAGGTATTTAAAATTTCTTGTATATCAAGTTTAATAATGCAGACTTTTCATAGTGAATGCTGTCGTCTCTCCCAGAATGCAATCCACACCGTCTGGGTCAGCAGTTCACTATTAATGTCTACTTTTACAACCTGTGAAAATGTATCGAATTAGTTTTTCTTCTCACAACACAGGGATAGCAGTTCATCAGTACCATCACCGCCACCCGTTCATCATCATCATCATCATCATCATCATCACTGCTGACCACCAGTCACACTTCGTGCAGATATTCGCTTCTGCCCCTGAAGAATTTCTTCACTGTTGGCTTCTCTTCAGCTTCCTGATAAGAATCGCATAAGCTGTGGCATCTTTTTTATCAGATGATCAGGCATTTTACACGCGCGAATACTTGTTTTCATACGTTACGCCGAACTTGCCACCGCTGGCGCTGTTGAGTCTCCGTCGGCTCGTCGCAGCGGCCCAGGCTAAAATTCCCGCCATTCCGATAAGGCAAAGTTTCCCACGTCTCATTAAAAATTTTCCAGCAATCACAATACAATATAAACAGTTCGCCGTCGTCGACAAAAAAACGGTCGTTGTCGTCTCGTGTTGCGTCTCGTTCTAATTACAAATTCGAGATCTTGTTCGCCGCGCGGCTCCAGAAACGCGCTCGCAATCGTTTTGTTCTGAGTGTGTTTTTCACTCAGCAGAATCCTTCACTTGCATCACGCGGCGGCGTAATGTTTTTGTGTTTTTTTTTTTCGCTTCGCTGCAGTGTACTGAAGGCTGCAGTTGCACTCAAAATCCGTAGTTAGGGATGCACGTTGATGTGCAGTCGTCGTCGATGCCATCGATCATTACCGCGTTGACGCACGGCCGTCCGTCGCGCGGTGCTGCATCAGCGCCGCTTGTTGCTGGCTGTTCTCAGCGTTTCGTCGCGTCTGCGGCAGCAACTCCTCGCTGACTTAATCGATTAGTTTTATACGAATTTAATTAGCGACTTGCATTGCGATCATCTGTCTGCAGTGCGTACGTATTTCAGTGCGTACGCTGCGTCACACAGTGGAACGCGGGGCGTGTAAACAATACCAAATTTTATTTTTAATATCTCCGATTAATTGGTTAATTTGTTCAGTTTTTATAGATTATTGGATATAATCAACAAGTAATCGTTTCTTTGAAATTATATATATATAAGAAGCCAATATTTCGAATTTCATTGCTTGACACTCGTAAATATTTCGCCACACAACTGCTATGCAAGCGTAACCACTGTGCGTCGCCCAGTCGGCGGTTGCAGTCTGTGGCGGGCTTTTGTCTGCAGCTCTAAAGTTCTAAAGTTCGTCTGCAAGCGGTTGCCGGCCGCAAGCGGTGGCGGCGTTCATGCTGGCAGGGCAGCCTGCAGTGGTTCCTCCTGCTGGAGCTGGGGTTTCTCCATGCTCGCAATCACGAAGGACTTCAAATATTTATGCGCTGCATCAGCAGGTATTCGCATTCGCAGCCTGGGTGTACCATGCACGATCGGGTTGCTCCTTCTTCTTCTTCTTCTTCTTCTTCTTCTTCTTCTTCTTCTTCTTCTTCTTCTTCTTCTTCTTCTTCAAGGCACATTTTTTCGTCCAGTACAGTTAAGATTCGCACCGGAATAATTTTGCTTCGATTTTCAAAACAAAAAAATTGTATTGATGAAAAAGAAAATAAATAGTCAAGAAAATACGTATTTTTGACTCTCCGAAAAGAGTTGAAATCGTTACTGCTGGCTATATAATATTAAAGCTAAATAATGTAACCAGTTATCCAAATAATGACTAGTAAAATTACAACTTCTAAAGATGAATCAAGAGAATATTATAATAAATTCAATAAGAAAACTAAAGAAACATAAATCAAATCATGTCATATAAAATCTAATAAAATCAAATCAAATCGTGTCAAGTTTAAAAATTAAGCAATATCTAACCAAATAAAGTGGAAAGGAACGAAATTACTTGAAATTAAGGCAATCCAAATCAAATTAATTATTTCGGTCGAATTAATCTTCCAAACAGAATAAAGAAAATCAATTTAAATCTAATTAAATCTAATCAAATCAAGTGAAATGAAGCCAAAAATGATGCAAAATCATAGTTTAATGATTGGAAATCCATCCAAATCTAATCAAATCAACTAAAAGCATATAAAATCCAATCAATGCAAAGTAAATAAGATCCCCATAACATAAAGAATCAATTTAGATAACATAAAATTGATAAATTTAAATAAAAATTAGTGGAATCAAATAAACAAATTCAATTAAAATAAATATCCAGCCGAATCAAATCAAATTAAATCCAGGCTAAATGAAAAATTAATATCACATCAAGTAAAGTTGAATCAGATCAATTTGAATGATTCACACCGAATCCTCAGTGGCTTCGCGGAATGATTTGTACACAATAAATGATTTCAAATCAAATGAAGTCAGTCAAATCAAATATTAAACTCATTTCAATAAATACGATTTTAATGTAAAATAAAAATTAGAAATATATATAAGAATACAGTAATATCTTTAAATAATGAAATTGATTTTAAATAATCTCCGCGAAATCATCCAAGTGAAATAAATGAACCCAATAGCAGTTATTTACAAGTGCTGATTGAAATTGGCGAAAATTTACCGAGTTTTAACTTAATCTGCCTGCCAACGACAAAAGAGAAAATCAGTGAATTACGAATTCGTATAGAACTCCACCTCCAACTGACTGACTTCTCGCTCTGACAGCGAGGAGACCACCGAACAATTGTTCGGTTGCCCGCACTCGAAGACTGCTTGAATAATTCAGATTTGAGGTTTCCCTACATGTTGTCAGTCAGCTGAGTTGAAGTTGGCTGCTGCACCCGATAGATGGAAACACAAAGGACAACCTTTTCAGCTGCTTTGCATAAAACAACTTCTCTGTCAATCTATTATGAAATTTGAATTTCTGCATTTCGCTGCGCCGATATAATGGCGGCGACGATTATTGCCAGCTTCGCTCAATCGATTATGTATGAAGTGTGAGGTAGTGAGGATAACAATTTCTAATCGTAAGGATCTAAAGCTACCATAACTGCTATTTGATTGCAATATCGCGACGTCCGAAGTCGGTAAATCGATGCATAAATAAAAGCTACAAGTCATCGGGGATTTCCAATATAATAATCCCAGCTTTTGGTTTCTTCCTCGTTCGTTTTCGTGGGGTTTTTATTCCCTATGCGGGAATCCCTAAGATTTCTGTTAGCTTGCACAATCAGATATTCGAATTGATTTTTATTGATTTGATGTCAATTTTAATGCAGTTGACATTTGACCCTGGACAGCCGTGGCTAGAAAAATGTTCCCGGAAAACGGGGAAACTTTCCTTTCCTTTTACTGCAGCATAAATCAGTGATCTACACGCGCTCACCATAGACAACTCTATTAAAATGCTATAATTCTTGTGCGGATCGTCGTTGACGGCACTTTTGCACGTGAGCCGTCGCACCGGGAAACACCGATTCTCGCACCGGCTCGCTCCAGGTCCAAACTTGACCCTTGAAGCCGCAGCAGTTGAATTGTGAGATTGCATTACGAGATTCTCGCTTATGATTAATGATACAAATAAAATCAATTTTACAGCAATAAAACTATAAATAGAAATTTATACACTTTTATTGCTGGGATATTACGAATAATGGAGGAGTTTTAAAAATGGGAAAATGGAGAAATATTTAAAAATAATGATAATTTTGGTGAAATTAAATGGTTTTCGGTTTGAAGGAACTTTCTTGGAAGGAACTTTCAAAGAGACTCATTGATTTCTCTTTATTAAGCCAACGCATTTTGAATACACCAACTTCGGGATCTTTTGAAATCCATCTTGTAAAGAAAGCAAACAAGAGAAAATTTAGTAGTGTCAGAGGGCAAATTCGTCTTTTTTATGAATTCATGCGCACGCAATAAATATGGAAAAACTTTTAAATTTTGTTTGATTATAACCACATTTTTCCCTTTTCTTTAATAAGAGCGAATATCTTTTTGATATACAAGAGAAGATATCATTCAATGGATTCCAACAAACTTATTTTCAAGTTTTCCCCACCTCATTCATTTTCTTTTTCATTGATAAAATTCCATGAATTCCAAGTTCTGGATGAAAATGATAAAAGTTTAATAAAAGACAAAGAGATGCTCGATCTTTTAAAACAAAAATTAGAAGCGAGAAGGGAATTCTTTACATTTCAGCCAGAGGGGGGGAGCAACAGTCTCAGAAGGCAGGAGTTGGGGATGCTTCAACTCCCTCTTTCCCCCTTCCCACTAATCTGTCAACCCTTCGGAACCAACAAATGCTTTGCATGGATGTCCAGGGAATCCCCTGAATTTAGTTTCATCTGCCATACAAAAAAAAATCATCTAAAAATACCAACTTATTCATGAATCTCTTTTTTGTTTCATACCATGAGCTGGATTTCTCCATAATGTTAGTTGTTCTCTTCCTTTTTCGTAGTTTCTCAGAAAAATGCGGAAAGCTATTTGATTTAATGATGTTTTTACGATTTTACGAACTGATTTTACACTGCAATATTTGATATTTCAGTTATTTTGTTACTTTCACTCTTCTACTCGTTTTAGTTAATCTTACGATTAACAATTTTCATTCATAAGTCGATTAAATTGGTGTTGTTGTTGTTGCTGTTGCTGTTGCTGATGCCTTTTATATCATCGGATAACTGGTGTGGACAAATTTGGTAATATCTGGGCGGACACTTTTGTAGGTGATACGATTTCATGCATTTTTAATGGCATTTTAAGAGAAGAATCGACTTGGGAAGAAACTACAATTTGGAGTTTTAAAGCAGACTGATATATATGAATTTTCTATATTAATATATAAATAAATGCTTCTCTAGTTTCATTTTTGATCCAAGTTAGCAACGACTAACGCTGCCTAAAATTTGCCTAAAAATTGTCAAGTTTCCCTTCGCTATTATTGAGATTCGAACCTGGTGCTACAGCATCTGCTATGAACACTCAAACCAGTTAGCCATTTCTTGTTTTAGGATTTTAGAAGGACTGAAGAATTTTAATTTTCTGTCCACAATTCATGAGAATCAAGCAGGAGTGGGGTGGTGATCTCTTCCCTTCAAAAGAGATCTCAAAAATATCTCTGCAGGCCACAGAATGTTCGAAATAAAGAAAACAATCCGTCGGCAGTCGATTTCTTGGGTCAGAGCAAGAGAAAAATTATATAATAAGGGGTGGTCATTGAAGTGGTCTAAAAGTGGCTCAAATAAGTTCTTGAGTTGTTATTTCATAGAAAATACCTCGAAGGGATTTCCCTGAACATCTATATTTGGTTGAATGCTCTGAGAAAAGGTCTATGAGATCAAAAAGGTCTATAAGATCAAAAAGGTCTATGAGATCAAAATGGTCTATGAGATCAAAATGGTCTATGAGATCAAAATGGTCTATGAGATGAAAATGGAACTTTTATACGTCCACAAAAGGTCCCTCCGACCTATTTTTTGTACAATATAATAATACAAAAAAACTCTTTTCTGCAAAATAATAAATTTTTCGGTAATAACTTTTCGAAATATTGTTTTTTCAATACAAAATGTTTGCTTGAACTTCGAAAAAGTAGAGCTAGGTGAACTTTATATATATAATATTTTCTATAAATTTAAACTAATCCATAAAAACTAAAATCTAATTAATTAATAAATTTTGTGACTTACTTTTGCTTACTTTTCTGAAGCTCCTCTTTATATTTCACTCGTCCGTAGAGATCCACGTTTACACGTTCAGCTTGCCAACAAGAGTGACTTCGTCGCTCAATCAACTAACACATGTTTTTCGAATTCAGTTTTATTGCAAAACTAAACGTTTTTCCAGCTAATAAATTATACTGTCCTCAGAACACAATTGAAAATAAAAACGGGGAAACATTTTCGAGTTCCTGTTTTCACCGGAAGTTCTAAAATATTCAAATTTCCGTTATCACACACACACACATATATGTATGTGTGAGACTCGACACACAATATTACAACAAAGCGTCCGCTTTTACAACGCAGTATCGCGGAACTGTGACTGTGCGACGTCTGACTAACCGCTCAAAAGAAATCAGCTAAGAAACTAAAATTACCACAGAGCTTAAAATGCTGAGGAGTGTTAAAGCCAAGTCAAGATCAAGTTAGGATTCTTATGCTCCCGCGGTATGGCTCTCTCCGTGTCTCAGTTGAGTTTCTCTGAGTAGAGAGTGATTATAATGCTTACTGCTTCCACTTATCGAATTTGAACTCAGCTTAAGCCTCGTCTGCTATAGCTCGTCTCCTTTTTCTCTTCAGTTTTCCACTGTTGCTCTCGCGTGGAGTGACTGAGTGAGTTATAAACTGACATTTTGTCAATGAAGAGAGCAGTAGACGTATAGCAAATTCGAAGTTTCTCTTAAAACCTTTGATCGTCGCTGTAGGCGTGTCTTAAAGCCGCATCTACTCATTTGTCAAGCGACCACCAGAAAGTCGACCGTTTTTCTTTCATTCTTTTTTACAAAATATTTTAATTGTATGGCTCAAATTAAATGCATATATATGCGTCATCTCAATGGCGACGATCATTTTCTTTAATGTATTTGTTCGAGTAGAGAGTCGCCTTTAGTTTCAAACTTTAGAAATCTTTTTTTTTAAACTTACACACACTTCAGTTTTTATTTTCTTTTTCTTTCTAAAAAAATTCATTTATTTTAATACATATAAATGTAATGAGAAGTTTTCTTGTGATATATCTGATAATTTTGCAATATAATACAATTTTACACATTTCATGGTAAAAAAAAGGAACCACAAAATAAACGTACGATTTTTACTACTAAAAACTCAACCCGGAATCCTCTCAAGAAATGCGAAATCCTCTCAAGAAATTACGGGATTTCGCTCTCTTTAGTAGTTTGAAGCAAAACGCAGCTGTAACTGTATTAAATTTTAATTTTAAAAGAAATACCGAAGAAATACCGAAGGGCTGCGTAATTTCAAATAAATCCCTCTAAACTCAATAATATGTATGACAGTAACTTTGACAGTAAACGTTGGACGCTAACTTTACACATTTCCTTGACAATTAACTGTCATGCGAAATCCCATCAAACAAGCGAAATTTCCTTAAAAATCTTCCAACGTCATTTCGACTCGGAGCGAATCCAGTAAAAAAATCCCTATTTCACTCAAACTTAATCAAGAAAAAAAAATTAAATTTGAATTAAAAAATTAAAGTAAAGTTAAATTAAAAAATTAAAGTAAAGTTAAATTAAAAAATAAATTAAAATTAAATTAAAAAATTAAATTAAAATTAAATTTAAAAAAAAATGAAAAATAATTAAATTAAATTAAAATTTTAAAAAATTTAAAAAAAAATTAAAAAAAAATTAAAAAAATTAAAAAAAAATTAAAAAAATTAAAAAAAAATTTAAAAAAAAATTAAAAAAATTTGAAAAAAATTAAAAAAAATTTATAAAATATAATTAATAAAATTTAAAAAACAAATAAAATTAAATTACATTTAATTAAAAAAAAAACTGAAATTTTTATTTTTCTTAAATTGTAACTAAAAAAGGTGTAACATTAAATTAGATTGTTTAATTTCGGAAAAGCGTTGATTAACACGTTGATATTTCCTCTTCACCTTCTTCTCCACCACGAGGAGGAGGTGTCGCCCTCACCTGCTGCCCGGGCCGGCATTGGCGGTCGGGCGGGTGTGCGTGCGTGCGTGCGTGCGTGCGTGCGTATGCGTTACCGTCTCAAAATCAAAATGACAAAATGTCATAACGCGACGCAAGGTGGGCGCGCGCGCATGCATACGGATCGAGTGGGCAAACAGCGTGAAGTGTGTGACTGAGCCATTGCGACGACGGACTGCTGTTGTTGTCTCTGTTGCTTCTTCCGCTGAGGTCTGGTGGTCTGGTGGTCTGGTGTCGTCCATAAAAGGCCTCACCTGCCGCTCGCGCTCCTTAAAAGGCGCTGCGCTTACTTGGCTCACGCTGAAATCTCGCGCTTAACTTCTGCCTCGCTGGCAGCTTGAATACGAGTATTTTATAATTATAATTAGTAGCAACTTTGAATGTAGCAACGCGAACAAACTTTTCAAAAATTCCACTCGCGTTGATGTTTCGGTGGATTTTGCTTTTTCCTATCGATTTTTTTTATAGTAATGAAGTCATATTATTAACTGGTAAGATGAGGTTTTTTCGACGAAACTCTTGAAAAGTTGTTAGAAGAATTTGTTCAAGAATTTGTTCAAGAATTTATTTTTAAGGAGTTTTTGTGTCTCGAATTTTCCTCACACCCAGGAAATCCTTAGAGTTTCAAAAACTAGCAGGAATGATCGTTTTTTTTTGGAGGATATTTCGATTATTTTTTGGTCATTCGTCATTTTTAGTTCATTTTCCGAAAAACATTCTAAATCTTCCCTGATTTTATTATAAAAATCTTTTTTAAAATTTTTCAATTTTATCTTTTCACTCTTTTTTTTTTTTGATTTAAAGATTCCATTTAGCTTTCTGATTTCTTGTAAATTTACGATCGTTCATTCTAAGCATTCATCGAAGCCGTGCCTGTTGCATGCCACAAATTGAAATGTTCATGTCACCGAAGTTAAACTCGCTTTACAAAATTGTGAGGACATCGCAGCAGCGAAATGTATCTTCAGTATCATCAACAGTATTTTCGTTGCTCATTACGCTCCTCATTCAAATGTCTTGCTTAGCAGGCTGCATGATTAAAACGCGCGGCAACCGCAAACCAACGTCCGTCTCGTCTCCCCCCCCCCCCCCCCCCCCCCAACACTCTTGCATTTGTTCCACTGAACTCCGTATATTCATGTCCGCTGTCCGTCGGTGAAGCGCGTCGCGTCTTTTGTTTCTTCCGAGAGCCTTAATTCCTCCGTCTCAGTTTTTCGAGTTCAAGTTGTGGAGTTGCTTGTTTTGCCAAAGTTATCATCAGCGGGTTTCGTGTGCGCGACAAAACAATGCGAAAATAATTTTCAAAATAAATTATTGTGAATCGACTCTGCGGCGAAAAAAATTCTGGCTCAACTGAAGAAATTCTCTGGCTGTTTGTCGGTTCAGTCGCGCAAACACACACACAAACAGCACGCACGGCGCGTACTGCACAGCGGCGGCGGTGGCGGTGGTGGCGGCGGTGGCGGCGGCGTCGGTGGTGGAAGCGGCGGTGGCGGCGGCGTCGGTGGTGGAAGCGGCGGCGGCGGTGGTGGTTGCGGCGGCGAACTCCTACATCAGCGCGATCATGTAAACGGAATGTTTTGCGGAAACAATGGGAACCGGGGAGCCTCCGAGCTCCGAGGCTCGCTTGCTGTCTGGACATCCAAGCAGATACTTGCGCTGCGCAATGAGCTGCATGAGCTGCATTTTCTTCAAATAAATTAGTTTCTAAGAGCGCTGCGGCTGCGTTTGCTACGTCATTACGCTCGCTATCATCCGCCAACCGAGATCAGACGCTTGCGCTCCAACCTGTTCGTTCACTCGCTCGTTTTGTTTGCGGTTGGTTGACAATTAATTTGAAATGCAAAACAATTTAGCAGTCATAAATTATCCAAATGGTTAGCTCCTGCTGCGGTCCTTCGAAGCGTAAGCGCACAACTTCCGTCGCCAGTCGACAGTTCGGCCACAGTTGCCAGTTGATATTTTTTCTCACGAAGTTCTCATTTTCCCACAACTGTAATTAGAAAAATCTCACGTAGGACTTACGCATCAAAATAACTCAGAGTAAAAATTTTGGGGAAAACATTACGAGAATTAAAAATCTCAGGTGGGACTTAAATTTAAAAAAAAATAAAATTTAAATTAAAAATCGTCTTACACAGACTATTTCAGTAGTTAAGAACTGTCATATAAAATAAAAGTTCCGAAAATATTTATGAAATCTCACACTGAATTAAAACATCATCACTTCGTCAATGCAATTAAAAAAATCGTACAAATGAGATTTCTTCTTCGTTCAGAACTGGCAACTATTTTATAAATCCCGCAAAGAGTCGGCTGCCATCACACCGCTGCTATCACGGGCTTTGCATCGTCCACCTCCGAATGGATGCAGCTGTAGCAGGATTCGAGGTGCAGTGGTGGCCTGCTTTTGGCGGCCTCCTCTCACTGCACCAGCCATCGCAATTCCAAGACCTCATCTGATGTTGGTATGGCGTCAGCAGCTACTTTTCTAGTTCTACAACTCGTGCAACTTTTCGACAACAATTGCAACCAAGATTTGCATCGCATTTCAACACTGGACCTCCTCCTGGAGATTTCGCGCGCGCAATATCAGCAAAATAATTGTTTTCAGTGCTGGAAGGAGCACCGGAGTACCATCGCTCCTTGTAGCACCCCGTGTAATCTTCTAATATGCTGCGTATTAACAATAATCGCTGTCAGTTGTTCTCATTGTTATGGTTTCCCACTCCTCCCGCAATCAAATATTAAAGATAATTTTGTATTTTCAACTGTTTTGGTTTCGCTGTAATAGCTGCTGTCCAGTCATGTTCTCCTGGAAGGAGGTAATCCTGTCTTTTCAACATGGCTTGCCAACATTATGATGCCACTTTGGAGCCGATCTTTCAATTCGAGTTTGTGTTTTTACATCAGATGCAAGCATTTCAATTTCACTATTGGTATCATTATAAAGTTTAGAATTCATTATAAAGCCTACTAATCAGTGCGATAATCAGTGAGTCCGTTGCAGTCGTTTTCTCATTTTTAATCTCAATTATAGGTTTTTCACAGACCGATAAGCGAGATATGAACGGCTTTCTGTAGTCGACACGATATGTGAGTTTGACGCTGCCTTTTTTCGTCTCGAATTCGAGGCAATACTTCGAACTTACGATTGTGACTTTTTCAGTCGACGCGATAATCGGGATCGTGATGGATTTTGACTTTGACTGCCACTCAAATGTCAAACCTTCGATCGTCGTAGTCAAGCCTTGGATTTTGCGTTAATTTCAGATTTTTTATAATACAAAGTTACTTTTCGTAAAGGTGGACCTAGTTTTCCGTTATTGTAACCGTTAGGAACATCAATTATGTACCAAAATCAACATCCTGAAAAATGCCTTGAAATGTCATTCGAACAGAAATATTCAATTTCGTGTGGAATTAAAGCGGGACACACAAGACAAATAAAACTGGAGATACGACTTCCGCGGATGCTGGATACTGAATGTGAAAATGGATGTTTCGGCTCGCTGTTTTTCTCTCCCCATTCGTACTTTAGACGGCGTCTTTTTTGAATGTTCTTCCCTCCATCAACCCCCCCCCCCCCCCCCCCGCCCACCCTTCACCAGTCTATTCACGAAGCCAGTTTATTCGTTTTTCGCCTCTTATTACTTTCCTTGGTCGGATCGATCGTTGCCTCCACCAGCGCAAATCGTGCAATTGTGCGTTAGATTTGTGTGCTCGAGCAGCTTAATTTGCATTTTTATTTTTATGTTTTCATTGAAAGCAGCGTCTTCAATGGACACCGTCACCGTCGTAGCCGGCAGTTGAGGCTGCAGCCAGCCGATTCCGGCCCGCTGAGATATCGCTGTCGGCAGATGTACAGAGAGCGGCACAGCAATCGCCGCTCAAATGTAGGGTTCGCGTACGCGGCGGGATGACATTTCGGCACTTTTACACAAGCAAGCCCGCGTTTGTGGCTTCCATCAAAGCGCACACAATGTCGGAATCCAAGTATGGCCATGTCTTCCAGCGATCTTCGATCGCGCATTAAGCTGCTGCAACTAGTGTCACCTCTGAACCGGTCGCCGCGATTAGCCAGCGCCGCCGCACTGCGGAGGCGTAGAGATCGCTGTTGAGTGTTACTGAGGTGGGCAGACGCGTGACAGACTCCAGTTGCAGGTGGCAGCTGTCGCAAACTTCGCCAATCGCGAGAATTGTCATTCGAAATGTCAGAAAGCAAATGCTGAGAATACGCGGTGTTGTATTGCTGCCACGTAGATGAGTTGTAAATATCAAATCAATCAAATCTTCATTGAGACCAACGGAACGGAATGTCCGTCAATCAATCAAACGCTCTCTAGGTCAAAGTGACACCTGACAAAGTGACATCAGTAGTGAGAGGCTGGTGATCGAGAGCTTTGATCGTGAAGTAAAGTTTTTTCTAGTATTTTTGTGTAGTTTGATTAAAAATGCAATGAAGTTCCTGTTTTAGTCTTTACACTGATAATTAAATTGTATATCAGGATTTTTAAAATCTAGGATTTTTACAATACTGGAAATTCACCCATTGCAAGAGTTTTGAAATACAGAGATTTTCACAAACTGCGGCAATCCCAAGGATTCGCAGGATTAATTCCAATTCCCTTGTTTGAGTGAACCTTAATTTCCAATTCCTAATTCCTTGGAATTTGAATTGAGGTGGAATTAAATAAATTTCATTCCACGTCTTCCATTTCATCCCATTTTCTTAAAAAAACGGAGCATTTGTCAATTTTTAGAGTGCCCAGTTTTAAAATGCCTCAATTATCGAAACTAATTTTGATACCGGAAAAACTTTTTGAATTTTTCTTTCTGAACTACAGGCGTTTTACCATTTAAGTTCTTTTTGAAATCAGTTTTTCCGCAATTTTGTTGGAGATTTTTGTTCAGAAATCCAGCCTAGAAAGCTCTACAATATAGAATTCAGTAATGAAATTTCGAAATTTTCTCGATTCTTTACGTTGCTGTTTAGAAATTCTGCTCGTTAATTACTGGCACGACGATCAAATGCTGAAAATGTTGATTGATCATTTTTTTCAATGTTTTTTCACCGCAGGCGATGAGTTCGATAAATCACTCATCATCGATTGGCAGCAGCGTCCATTTTGTCAGTCGTAATGTGAGTTTTTAATTTTTTTTTTCTTTTAACACGCACGCACTTCCACTACACTTTTACGTACGTTTCTACTTACATACGCTTACAAACATTTCATATATAAATATATAACTACGGTAACGTACTTATTTTTCTCGGACAAAAATTGTTTTGTCATTTCAACTCAGTTGACTGCAGCAGAGACAAACGCTGGCCGGGCAGTTAAAAATAACCAGGAATGTGATTTACCGACGGACTCACTCTCTCGCCGGCGACATGCACGCATGCGTACGTGGGGCTGTAATTGTGGCTAATGTGGCTGGCATTCCTGAAACTTTTGTCTCGCAACTAACTCGACGAGGATCGTCTGAAAATGGACACGGCATCGATCGCATCCCTGCCTGAATTTGTTATTGATTTATTTAAACATTTTTCATCGTTATATCGTTATCGCCAACCTCACAGCCAGTCAGCTAGACAGTCAGCCAGCCAGCCAGCCAGCCAACCAGCCAGTCAGCCTCTCATCCAGCCAGCCAGTCAGCCTCTCATCCAGCCAGCCAGTCATCCAGCCTCTCATCCAGCCAGAAACAATGCTGCATTCTTTCTGCTCGCTCCGCGCTACATCGACCGCAGGACCATGGAAATCAAATATAAGTCAAAATCTCTACCGCGATGCTGGTTTTCCTTGGAGCGACTGCAGTAATTTTCATTTAATAAGGCACGCCGTGCTTTGGTTTAGCGCACGATTTGTGCTTCCTCGAGCATTTGCATTAAATAGTTCTATTTTGCCTTTTAATTGCATATCTTGGGACAAAGTAAGGCTTCTGTTTTATTGATAAGTTTGTGTAATCTGCGAGCCACGGGAAGTTAAGGGGATTTAAAACTAAAAAATAGGGTTATTTCCTAAATTCTCAATTCTAAGAAATTTTCACATTTCCAGTTAAGTATTTGAAAGCCAACTGCTATACTCGGTCCCTCATCGAAGTCCCTTGATTCATCCCTTCGAAGTCCCTTGATTCATCCCTTCGAAGTCCCTTGATTCATCCACAAATTCGAAAGAAATATTCATTACCTTTCTAAAGAGTGCTAATTATTCTCTGCTTACGAAATTTATCCGGGCTTTTGAATGTAAAAGAAGACCTATTTTTTGAAGCACTTGTAATGTGTTAAATTTCACAATTGCATTTAAATGGGTTTTCAAGCCACGTATCGCGGATAGCCGCGTATCCTTCGAAAGGATGAATTTGAGTCTGTTTACGCATTACTTACCTCGTATTTGTCTACGAGTTCATGTTTACCAAAACTGACCCCACCGACAAGGAATTCTCCCTCTCCTTTGGGAAAACTCCTTGTCTTGTGTAACAGTTATAAACGCCAATCATTTGTTGATTTCTACACACTGCGGGTGATGCCATCCGCAAACGGATAAACGCTCGTTTTTGCTTTTCGAGCCTGCGAGTATGCGTTTTTGTCATCGTACGATGCAACATCAACGCTTCGGAATCGCAAACAGCGAAGGAATTCGCACAAATTGCCATTTATCGCAAATGAAAAATGCTGGTTCTTGGCTTCGGGAGAACACACGCTCCAAAAGCTATCGCGTTGCTACTCAAGCTGCATACTGAGTAACTGTCGTCGAAGAGTTTCTGCTGCCACTTTTTCAGCAGTTACTCGCTCGCTTGTGAGTGTTTCATTATCTCCTGCGGTTTGCTGCGCGTTTAGATTGCAATGTATACGCTTCAAAATTGTAAAGATTTTTTTATCCGAAAATGGTGCGGCAATTGCTGATCCACCTTGAGCAGAAACCTTGTATTTGCCCAAAGAAGAAACAGCAGCATCTAAGTCATCGATCGGATCGGATCGGATCGGATCGAACGGGTACATAATGTGCAGACAGAGATTCCGAGGCTATCTCGCTCGTTAATGAAGAGGCGGGCACACGTCTGGCTTTCATTAGATTGAGAATTCTCTAAATGCGATGTTCGTACACAAGGATATTTGAAATCCTTTCGGAAGATTTTCCAGCAGTCAGGAAATATTTGGCTGACATCTGTTCTAGAAATAATTCTTGCTCAAATAGCATTTTGTACTATTTGAAAAAAGAAATCCTTGAAATATTCTGAATAAAAGGTCAGTTGATCTCTTCACCAGAAATATCCTCTCCCTTAATTACTGATTGATACTGAGGATATCACACAGAAACGATGATCTTCCTACATAAGATATTCTATCAATCCATTGATATCCTAGTTTCTGTAGCTCTGACAAAATATCAGTCGCTGAAGAGTGATTGAATATTCTATGATGTCATCCGTTTCATCTTTAACTCTGTTCGTGTAATGGTGTTGATATTTTTATCTGACAGAATTTCGTATAAAAGGCATGAAGTTTGTTCATTTTTATCTGTTATGCATAGCTGAAACACTCTGTTAGCCTTCTGTATGGATCTTGTAATGATATTTTTTTATCTAAAGAACTATGGAAATAGAAGATTGGATATTTTTATCTAAAACACCCTGTTTATCCTTGTTCACTACGCCAATCATTCTCTTGTAGTTTTTCCTAACCATCTTTGGTAGCTGATCTGTTGAAATTGTATTTTATTTCTTCGTTTTTTTCTACCACAACAGATTTTTCTCTGAAATTATTTTGCCCTAAAATGACTTCTTCTCTTCCGCAGTACAATAGATACGAATACGAGTATCGTACTCGTATATATAAAAACCTAGGAAGGGGGAAAAAAGAAATGTGAAGTAGGCAAAAAGAAGAATTTTTAGAATTCTCCGCATGAAACGTCGAGGAATGAACGAGTATCAGAAGACACTTTGGCGTCTGATCGATGAAGAGCCAGATCGCCAGACGAATGAATGCTTAACGCTTGCATGCAGCTTGGAACGAGGATGATCATGATTCCCAACGACGACGTCAGCTCGAAAGACAAGAAGTCTGGCTGAGTTACGCGTAAATTACCACTTATGGCATGTTGTAATGTATGGACTTTGCTTGGTTGTTGCGCTCGAGTACCGCGAGAGTACCACGCGGACTAGACCAACGGTAGCCACAGCCATGAAGATGATGTAGAAGAAAATAAGAGACATTTAGACGTCGAAGAGCTTTTCAGTTGACATTTTTACTTTGATATAAGTTTTCAGAAGTGTATTGATCGGGAAGATATATAAAGTTATAATTACACATATTATTATATGAGATTAATTTAAAAAATACCTGTAAGAGTTAAATTCCCCAACTATAGCTGCTTACAATTAAATAAATAAATAAAATAAATAACCTCACCTGTTCAGGAACCAAACGTGAGTCGTGAAGACATTTATATCAGTAGGATAAAGGAAATTGTACAATATAATTTTATTCCTCAAGTGGACCGTAGGAAATCGCTTATTTCCCTCGATTAGCGTTCATATTCTATCTCTCCGAATACTCATCTGACATTTGAAATCCTTGAGGATTTCAGATAGTAAACCTAAGCTGTGAAGTGTGGCTCTATCCTGCCTCAAGTCTGACGAACTCTACGGAGAAAAAGCCCATCACGTGTAGCTTTGTAGCTTAATTTTCGCATCAGTATAAGGACATCTTATGTCGAACGGAACCATGGCTGCAATTCTAGGTAGAACACGAAGAGAACAGAATACTGATTGAGGTTGATGTAAAAACATTTGATTCGTGGTACTGCGCTTCTGGGATGACGAATGTGAAGTAAAAATACTCCGCGCTGGTACTCGTACATAATTAGCGAGATGCTTTCATGGGGAAGCGCGAGTCGTATCGAGTCTAGGAATGCATTTTCTAATTAGGATTCCAAGCATGATTTTAATGATGATGACGATTGCGATACACGTATCGCAACAGAATTTATTTTGCCCGACACCCTTACCCCTTCCCTACTTATTGCGCTGGTAGATGGTGTCTTTGTATTTAAGTCACATTCTAATCGCATTGTTCTGAAGCACCATTAAATGATAACGATAATGATTGCATTTTTAATTTTTTCCAGGATGATCGTTCATCTTCATCGTCACCTAATGATTCGGATGAATCCTCAGACGTCGAGGCTCCACTGCTGGATGCAGCACCGATCAGTAACTCCTGTAAAATACCTGTACCCAATGATGCTGATGCTGCTGCTGTCGTACCTGCATCGACAACAAGCATCCCGAATGGTCAATCTCAGCACCATGAAAATGCAATGGGATCATCAAATATTCTGCAATCAGCCAATCAATCTGCATCTGGTTGCGGTGTTTTAAAAACTGAGCTTAATTCATCTGTGATTCAGGGAGGATCAGTTGGATCACTGACAAATGCCTTTAATAACGTCATGTACCCGGCATCCGCTTTGTCCGGTATACCACAAGAAGTGCTTCTACAACTTATACAATCGGGACATTTGCAAGTACACACGGAAGAAGGTACGTTTTATCCCAACTCAGTAGACTCATAAGTTTAAATTTTATTAGGAATCGATTTCGTTTATCCTTTTTTGAAACTGTGATTCGTATTATGATCACAACGAAATATCAAAACTAGCAGGAGTCTTAAGCCCGGTAAGTAAATTGTTGGGATGCGCCTATTTTTACACATACATTGCACACGTTAGAGAAGTTTGTGAAACCATTTCACACCGTCTATATAACTGGGCGTATCACGTGCATTTTTCACAAGTATTATGGTAATGGTTCCATTTATTTCGAAATAAAATGTCTTTGTATCTCTGCCTATTATATTTCTAAAATTTCAAGAGAAGATGCGCCTAACTATTTGGTAGAAAGAAGGCGTGGTTATTAACTGCTTTCATTCATTTCACCCAATCCCAAAGCTCTACGGAACAAAGAGTATTCGTGTCGAATTTCATCGGAATATCTCTCTATTCGTTCTGATATACGCTGAACAAGAATATATATACTTTTCTTTATCTTTCTTGTGTTCTCCTTGGGTTCCAAATAGAAAAATAACGCTTCCGATGTTCTGTATTTTTTTACGTATGGAGGGGGAATCTTCTAAAGATACTGGATAGTCCGTGCCAACCGGCACGCACGATCCATAGCGCCCGCTAACTCCTTTATTATTAAAGGCCCTCCTTGGCGACACTTGATTCCTTCATCTCCGTCTCAATATCCGACTTCGTTCTGAGCCCGTTAGCCCACCTCTCTGCCAGTGATTCCGTCATGTGTACCACCACACATGCCAGGAATGTGTACACGCCTGCACTTGCCTTGTTGCTTTCGAATTTGATGGCCTATGATCAGACATTTTAAGTCTATTCGGAACCACCCTAGCTCGTCACCCACCCCAGCATCATAACATGAAACAAAGTAACGTCGTTGACCTTCACTGCATCCACAAAAGTGGACGCCTCTATTCGAAATCTGAATGTCCTTGCCGCTCAATTCCAGCGACGCCTCTTCTCTACGGTTATCGCCAGTGCTATCCCACACCGTGTTGCACACAACATGCATTTAGCATTACAGCACATAATCAATCCCTCACCTTTATCTACACAACTGCACCAGAATTGTGAACTCACTGGTCGGAGGTGATTCCGGTGCATCGTATGGAAGATATGCTGACGCAATGAGAAGAGACCCTGCATTGTCACCTATCCTTACAACTGAGAGATCCGGAGTGAGTCATGAGCACAGCTTACACACCATTTCTCACCAGGTTGCATATCATCTTCTTGCCATCTGCCTGAGGAGGTGCGGGCCCACCTTCCTCCCCCAGAGATGGTTCTCCTGGCGCCAGGAGCGACATGCTCACAGTCCATCCTTACGGCAACAGATAGTCGCCTGCTCGAGCCCGCGATTCAATTTCCTTCCCGCAAGCTTGATGGCATCCGCCTCATCCTTCTGGCACCAGACTGTCAGCGTGATGCCAGTGGTCCGTGCTTCGCCGATCTTCTCTGAAATAGAGAGAGAGAGAAAGAAAGAGAAAGAGAGAGAGAGAGAGAGAGAGAGAGAGAAGCTGAAGGAAATATACCCTCTCCTCAGTAGGGAACCAAAGCCTAGTCTGTGAGAAACGGGTGATACCACTCGATGACATTTGATGAGGATGACATTTGATTTAAAGAGGCTACAAAGTGCGCATCCCAGACCTTAATCCCCTCGGTGTAGGGTATTATAAGTTCAAGTGATTATTATTTTTTTCGTTCAACAGCTCAGCAGCTATCAACACATACATGTCAATGTGATTTCAGTTAGAAAAGTTTACTATTTATTTTTACAGATGGTAGTGGTCATCAGTACATAACAATACCGCTTTCGGTCCCACCCTCAACTGGAGGTTATCGCTCAACAACTGGAGGCATCATCAATGAAGAAAATTCTACTGCCCACTCGCAGTCTACATCCGTATGTTCAACATCCAAGGAATTGAACATTAAACAGGAGGTTATAGATTAACAAAGCCTTTTGCGAGTTACCAATTACAACAAATCCTATTTAAAAGTGCTTCCTTGAAGTATAAAGAACAGAGCTTTTTAAAAATGGTGATGTTTAGATAGCCCTTAGGGAAAAACTGGAAACTTGTTTAAAAATGCTATAGGTGGAAATATTTTTTAAGTATGTAATATCTATCTAAGTGACGAAGTTTACCAGTTTTTTTCATTGTTCGTTGGACTTGATAGACGAAGATTTTTTGAGTTCCTCTTAAAACCCTTTTATAATACCAACCAGTTATTTATGACCGGAGACTTTTACTCTTTAAAAATGCAGAGTGCTAAGAGTTTCTTATACCACTAAAAGACTTACTGGCCCATGTCGTAATCAGATGTCAATTAAACAATTTAAGCTGCCATTACACACCTTTTTCGAGGGCTACTTATATTGTGTAAAAATTGACCTAGCTAAGAATGCTCAGGAGGCACCTATTTTGAGTTACTACTGGAAATTGGTTTTTAATGATCAGCTAATCGTTAAATATTACTGAAATTTTTTTCATTATTACTTGTTATGTTCTCAGTACTTTTCACGACTATTTATATTGTTTTATTTTTTCCGTTTAGTTGTCTCCTATATGACTTCGACGAATGAATTTCTATAATCTTTTGAAGCCTTAAAAAAATTCAGCAATCCTACTTTAAGAAATAGTTTCTATAGAACTCTAGTCAATGATTTTAGCCTGTCCTAGTTAATATTCTTAAATTAAAAGCAATCATTATCCACATATTTACATACATACTTTCATAACTGCTTCGTTATTTAAATCCATCTTTTAGAATTTATCTGATTATCTGCTTATCTATTCATAAAATAAAATTGAAAAAAATTAAAAAACAAAAAAAAATTGACTTTGAAATAGTAACATAAAACACATAATTAGTGGAATTATAATTAGTGGAATTATAATTAGTGGATAAAGAGAATGCTTCACCAAGTAGTTGCATTATTTTAAATAGATTTAACATCTTTTATAGACTTGATTTCCGGGAGAAAAACGTTAAATTTCCTCTCTTTTCGTATTTGTCCCGTGAGAGACGACCGACGCGTCCTGAATCAGAACGATTTCAGTTGTTCGTAATTCCACTACTCGGTAGCTTGTAGAATTTTTTTAAATAGGAAAAAAAGTTTAGTGTTTCCACAAATTGCTGCCTATCCCGATTTCAGTTTTGAATATCTTGAGGTTACTTTATCACGCTCTTACTTTGAAATATTTCAACGTCTTATTTTATAATATTTCAACGTCTCACATTATATCCGCTTATTGTCCGATTTACTTGCTCTCCTTCTCTCTTCCGTTCCTTTGCGAAGCCACTTGCTGTTCTGCATTCGGCCCACTGTTTCGGGAAGCTCATCTTAATTCATTCCGTACGTCAATCAATTCATGAATACGCTTGATAAATAATAATAAAAAAATTAATATTTATGCGTCCGATTGGCACGAGCTAAATCGAGCTTGAATTGTGCATTCAGAATTATGGGCTGCAGACAAGAAATACCCTGAATACAAATCGTGGTTGGCAAATCGGAACTACGAATTTTGATACAATATTTGGCTTGAAAGTCAGGGTTTTTTGTTGGTGTCGCGAAGGAGTGGTTTTTTAGTCTTATCACTGCCAATCAACGATTTCGGTGGTGTATTAAATATCGTATCGTAAATATGTAATCATGGTGGGTATGGAATTTTTTTTCAGATTTTTTTCATTTATGTATTTTACGTTTAATTGTAATTTTCATATGGTAAAATCTACTTTTGAAATTCAAATTTCTATTAATTGCAATGAGAAGTCGAAGTTACTGATGTGGTTGTTAGTTTCATATAGATAAATAAGATAAAATTAATTCTTTTAACCCTTTTGATGTACTTGTCATTGTCGTTACTTGATGGAAATAGGGTAACACTTTGGTAACACTAAAATTCTATCAGTTTTTAACAATGACAAGTCCATTGCAGGTGTGTGGGAAGGCGTTTATATTCAGATCAATGTTAATTTCACAACATCCTTGCATTGTCACTACCCTTGTTATTTAATAAGAGATTTCTTATATAATTTTTAGGTTTTCAGATTTTTGGTTCAATATTTTTGCTTATGAAATACTTTATTTTTCTGCCAAGTTGAAATTTAAACAAAATAAAATCAATTATCGGAAATCCCATAAATGCACTCAAGACAAATTATTTCCGCAGGGAATTTATACACGAATATATATTCTATTGCTCAATAAACTTTGCATGTGGGTGGCATTAAATGACCGGTCAACAGCAATAAAAAGCTTTTCAACACCCAACTCTTGGCAACTGAAGGTCACGCGCACAGTGGTTCAGGTCAAAAACTTAGTAATTTTTTGTTACCTAGGCATTTTTAGGTTTTATTTTTGTTTATTTTTAATATTGTACTTGAGAGAGTTGAATTGTATCAAATTTTGAAATTTTGTTGAACATCCGAATTCCTGTTTGGATATACAGAAAGTTTAATAAATAAATTATGATAACAGGTAGAAATTAATTCAATAAATCTGGCCACTGTACATCGGGCAGTTCAAAGTGGTGGACATTATTAATATTTTCATATGTTCTTTGATGGTTTTGTGAAGGGGGTCGGGGGGAGAGGATTTAATTTCTCCAATGATTATAAACTGAAAACTGACACATGAAGGTTTGAATGATTGCATGCATCATCAGCAAAATCGAAACAACAAAATTGCATGAGTGGGAAAAAGTTGCAATGAAATAACCTCACGTTCCAGTTTATTACCGACTGTGAAAACGGAAGTGCGATAGCCAAGGACGAAAATCCGGTTGGTATTGAAAAGAAACGTCCTTACAAATACGTCCTGGGATTCACTCTGCTGTGACATTTTGTATTTTACCGTGTATTCACCTTCTACGCGTTGCTTTTGATGCGGCGGAAATTAGGAACGGAGGAAATCAGTTACAAGACTTACAACGATAACGGATGCTAACGCAGAACGAAGGGAAAAAAGCGACGAAAAGCGGAATCGTATTGCAAGAAATAACGCTATCGATCATATGTCCTGCTGCAGGATGACATCTGGAAATGCGATAAATTAATTGAAACACCGACGTGAGAAGAAACTGATGTTGTGATACTAGTTTTGTTGCTAAAAAAGAGGAAAAGTGAGGAGGAAAAATGGGTTGTCCTTCGTCAAAAAATTCTGTAGCAGTTTTAGAAGATTCTTCTGATTTGGAAAAGAATTCAACGATTGAGAATAGCGATGAAACGATAGATGAAGATGTTCAAAACAAGAATCCTAAAGTTTCATATCGTAAGTAAGAAATTGTGATTTTAAAATTTAAAATCTAATATACCGAATTTTTTCCCTTTTTCCAGCACCTGCTGAAGCTTTTGTGATTTCCTTGGAAGAAACATACAATCCGCTTATGAATGATGAAGCCTCTTCAGCTGCTGAAAATTATAATAAAAAGCCTCCGCCAAAGCGTTTATTGGAACTTATGGGTCAAGCACAAGCTCCCTCGGCCGCGAGATCCCCTGAAAGTATTGCTGTCCTCCAAGCGAAACTAGACGAAGCTGAAATAAGGCGACACAATTTTCTACAACAGAAAATTCATAAAATTCAGAAGACTATTCAGGTTCATCCGAAAAATAATGAGGCAAATCTTAAACCTACTGAGCAGGAATGTAATGGTGAAAATAATTTAGAGCAAAACAACAATTGAAACGAAATGGGACAGACTTTGCTTTCAGTGATCGGAAGGAAAATATTAATAGTAGCAAAAATTTAAAATTCCTTTGAGAATATCTGCAAAAGATTCCTTATTGCTCGCCTCATAACGATTATAAATCAATTTTTTCGTTATTTATTTCATAACATTCTCGTTTGATAATTAAAATTACAAAATGGTTTTAAAAAGTTCTGTTGAAAAATTTTTTATTCACTTATAAACATGTATAATAAATTATATATACACACACACAGTTTACAAATTGTTATTTATACATACATCGTTTTGAATACATCTAAAATCTTTCAATTTTCATTATTTCTTAAATATTCTATAAATACTTATAAACATTTAATTAATATTGCGTTTGACTGATAAACGTCTCGTCTAAAATGTCTCGTCCTTAATGAAACTGTACAATTTTAGCACATTTATGGAAAAAAGTAAATGCTATATATGTATGTATATCTGTCAGCGGTGCAGGGAACAATTTTGGAATTTTAAAATCCATAAAGATTTCATAAATTTGTTTCGGTTTTGTTTGGTGAATATACTCGTATATTTGCGAAAATTTGCATTTATTCCTAGTCGTAGATATATATATGTAAAGTAATTAGATTTCTTGAGAATTTTGGAGGTGGTTAAACTCGTTAAATCTTAAATCTCTATAAATCAGTGGGTTTCCAAAATTCTCCATTTCAGTACTTAGTAAGTTTTATTCTAGCCGACGATATTGTTAATATTTTCCGCAAATTTTCACCAGTGCAATTAGATTATAGTAAAAAAACATTTCTAATTTGTAGTTGTATACAAATAGCGGTTACCCATCTTTCCTTATATTTATAGTAATAGTTTTTAACTTTGACGTTTACATTTATAAGTGATTACTAAAGATTTGACGAGTTTACTTTATTGTACCCTACACCCGAACGGAAAGGTTATATTCACTTTGTTCTTCCGTTTGTAACGCAGAGAAGGAGACGTGATATATATATATTCTTGCCCAGCGTCACCTCCTGAATCGAGTTTGCCTTGTCCGTCCGTCTATCTGCTGAAATCACGATTACGGGAGAACGAAAAGAGATATCGCGATGAAATTTGGCACAAATATTCTCTTATGTAGGGCAATTTGGAACTGTAAATGGGTGAAATCGATGAACAACCACGCCTACTTTACATACGGAATGTAAAGGCACCTCGTTTTAAAAAATGTTATAAGTTCAATATCTGATAAACCATGTGAGACATTGGGACATAATTATATTCCGAAATATGTAGCGCCATTACAAAAATTTCTGCACAAAATGAACGTGGTCAATACCGCATAAACGGTGCAAAATATTAATGCGTGATTCTATCCTGGAGTATATAGAGACATTACTGAAATGTTTGCCAAAAATGAGCGTGGTCCGCCCACTTATGCAAAAGTTATCAACTGACGAAATTATTACTTTTTTAGCTACTCGGGTGTAGGGCATTCAGACTTCGGCCTGGCCGAAGACAACACTTTTACTTGTTTTATTTTTATTTCTCTCTATGAATTCTTTAAACTTATTTTATGGGTAAAAATGAAATTTTAAAATTATCGAAGTAAAAACCTAAAACATTTTTTATGAAGTAAACTTAAGTATCGAATGATTTCAATGGAGAGATAGAGAGAGAGAGGATTATTATTGTCTTGAAGAAGTTCTCAGATAAGTTGTGTTTTAATAATCTAAGATTAAATATATTTGCTCTCATTTACTAAGAAAACTAAAGTTCGCTTAATATTCAAATTAATATTACAATTATTAATATGATACAATTAACATCTGAAGTGGCCGAAAAACGCCTACCATTCACAAAATGGGCTACTTTCCAAATTCTCATAAAAAATAAGCCCGCCAAAATTTTAAAGTTATGGGCCGCAAAACTCGCTACGTTTGCGCGGCGTGATTGAACTCTGCAGATACTTACTCACTTTAGTATAGAGTAGTAATAATCTATATTTAATTCGAAGATCATACCAGAAACACCAGGAAATATAGTATTCGTTAAAAATATTCGTGTGCCAATTACAAATACAGTGGAACCTCGCTAAACGAAAGGAAGTCCCCTCTTCACTCACTCGCTGCCTTGGAAGTTTTCACTACTCGATCAGTCAGTTCGCTTAACGAGTATTTCGAGTAATATTACGAGTAAGATTCTGGAACGAATTATGCTTGTTAAGCGAGGTTCCACAGTAATGGCAGGTTCTTGAGAAACGCACTATCTGGCGCCCAGTTTCCATAGCAGGTAAACTAACATGCCCAAGAATTGCTGCGATTACCACTTACATTTGCTTTTTTAGCGTCTCTTATTATTGCAAAAAATATTGTATAAATTACAATGTTATAAAATCTTAACATAAATAGAACAGGAAAATTTTAATAAGAATAAATTTTATAGAAAACGTTTTGAAATGTTCAGTTTTAATTTCCTAGCTAGTAATATTCACTAATACTAAGGGAGAAATTAACAAATGACTCTCTTGTGTATCAGTATTCCGCCAGTCTTATATAAAATATCGTATTTCTTCCATAAGTAAGTAAAAATTTTCTTTTAATTAAAACAAAAAGAAATTCCTGAGAAAAATAGAAAAGAAAAGTTAATTTCAGTTAAAAAAATTATTATGGTCAAATCTTAGTTTGGTTGCGCGCCAAATAACGGTAGACAACACGGTAAACCAGTAAATACTGTGCGTGATCAAAGCAGTTTCATCACTAGTATGGCAACACCAAACCAATCGTGTGACTGTAATTAGCAAATACTGTGATGTTTAGTATCGAGCCATTTGTTAACAGTATAGATTTTGGCACAACCTTCCTGTGAGGGATGTGTGTCGGTATTAAATTTAATTAAAGCTTTTGTTTCACTTTTGATTATTTATCGTTTTTAATGTAGATTTTTATAACTTCTTTGTAAATGCCAAATAAGAATTTCAAGTTCTAATTTCTTAAAAAATTTAACTCAAAATACATACAAAAATAATAATAAGATAATATTTTGAATTTTAGTATAAAAGGGTCAAGCATAACAAATAGGGCGAAGTGGGTCTTACTAAAGAAGTGAATACTAAATAATAGCATTAAACAACGATGAAATATCAACAGGGTAATAAGAATATCAAAGAAGTAATATTTACTGTAATGATAAATTGCAATAATGATTGATTGAAGCGATGATAAATTAATAACAGCTCTTTCAAATTTTGTATTTTAAACAATTTCGATTCATGGTGATATTTTTGGAAGCTTAATGTTTTCAAGGGAATTTATTAACTTATATAAACTTTATTAAATCTCACAGTTCTTATAAAAGTGTTTGGAAAACCCTACTGGGATTACCCCCCGGATACCTATTACTACTATCTAATGCCATTTCTCTGATAATCAATGCAACCACTTATCATTTTCCCCCCTATATATTAACACTCTAGTTCCTTACAAATACAAAATAAAACCATTTGGCCTCTGCCTAATTATATACCCCTCGTACCATGCCCTCCCTATTTCGTGTATGCCATTTGCACGTCAGTATTCTGATGTACGTCCTGCGGAAGGACGCATTACAGAGAGCGTAACATACCGGGTTTATGGTCGAGTTAATATAGCAAAGAGCATAGAAGAAATCCCACAGCTCGTTGGGAATGCAATCCGAGCAGGTGGTAAGCGGCTTTATCAAAACCAAGATATTGTACGGTGTCCATGTTATTATAAAGCTGAGTAGAATGGCCGACAGCGTTTTTGCCGCTTTCGATTCCTGCCGCTTCTCCTGTGATTTTTTCTTTTTCTTTTGTTGCCGTGCCGTCAGGACTTGCGTCGTCTTACCAAGTTGCTTGGGTATAATTTTGGCATTCAATGGAATGCGTATGTCGGGTACGGCATGTGAACTGCGCCTTCCCAGCGGCAGACTATATTCTGAATCTCTTGATGGCAAAGGTCGCCGTGGTGGTACCGTCAGTAAGGGCGGTGGAATATCATCGTGTATCATTTTGATCGAGGGTACCGTTTCTCCTCCGCTACAGTTACCCGCTCCGTCCGAGGGCAGACGAATTAGAATGGTATAAACGGAGTCTTGACTCACCGAACGTGAGCCGAGTCGATTGTTGTTCGGTAGAGATCGAGAATCCCGTGGTCCCGAATTGGAGATTTCTTGTAGTTGTGAGAGTGGCGTTAATGATGGTCGCAACGGTGTTGGAGAAACATCAGGCATTAAAGAACTCGATTGACGTATACCTCCTCCGCCTACACTGCCCGTCGAATATGGGTCACGCATAACATTCATAGAGGTACATCTGTAAAATAAAAAGGTAGTTTATAAATAATAGCTTATATTAACCGAAAGTAATTCTTGAGGAGAAAAATCGTGTTGGTTTAAAAGTAGTGAATAATGGGGGGTGTAAAAATGGAATGGTTATCTTTACATTCGTAATCGTATTGATGGTGTGGTTTATTATCAACACCATTATGATGGTGTGAATTGAATTTGGAGGTTACTACCTGGATACGGAGCTTTGTAAAGGAGTTTCAATGGTTACAGGTGTTGCATACCCTAAGTCCGATGGCTCATCATGATCGTATGCAAAATCATCGGAATCTTCGCGACCTGAGTGCCACCACGCTATACACCATTCTTTGATTCCGCCAAAGCAACTACTTGACTTTTTGGTGGTATTTGTGCTTTTTATCTGAGGGAGGAAAGAGATTTTGTAGAATTATGCTACCGAGTATAACTGACATTACATACACTAGATTTCCGGGAATGCATTCCATGATAGCCGGAGTCAATTGCATTATTAGTCATGTAAACACTTTCTGCGTCTACCGAGGACTCCGATCGTGGTCGCCTCCAAGTTTCATGATCTCCATGTACACCATGTACACCACCCACATGTGCTATCGACATTAAGCCAGCGTGATTAACAGCGGTGTTTTCGTCACTGTAAAAAAGCGATAAGGCCACTTTGTGAATTATATCTCAAAAATAAAAGATTCTTACTTCATTGGAAAAGCTTGGGACTTCAGACTCACCTTGAATTCGATCGCTTCGATGAGTCCTTCTTGCCTGCCTGCAAATTGGGCAGATCTTTTTGACGTTTCTTAGTTTCCCTCCATATCCGATAGTATAAAAAACACATGATGGTCACCGGAAAGTAGAAGGCCGCCAGTGCGGTTCCGAATGTGATGTACTGATTCGTTTCAATGAACTGAATGTAGCATTCGTCCTGTGGTACCGTACGCTTGCCCTCTATATAGGGCCAGCTGTATATCCAAGGAGGCCACAGTAGTAAACTTATACCCCAAGCGGCGCTTATCATCACCGCCGCTCTGCTGGTGGTGCGTTTGGCGCGGTAAGTCAAAGGTCTGGTGACACTAAAGAATCGATCAAAACTTATAATCAGCAGGTTCAGAACCGACGCGTTCGATGCCAGATAATCAAGAGCGAGCCACGTATCGCAGATATGAGGTCCCAGAGGCCAGTAGCCGAGGATCGTCGAGAGAGCAAAAAGTGGCATCGAAATGAGACCGATTGCGAAATCTGCTATAGCCAACGAGAATAGGAAGTAATTGCTGATGGTCTGTAGCTGTTTGTCGATTTTAAAAGATATCATGACCATAACGTTGCCAGCTACCGTTAGAAAACTAAGGATGGCCGCTATGATACCCATCAGAACCATGGAAGAAATGGAATAGCGAGGTCCACGTTGTTTGAAAAAATCCGTGGCATTTGTTTGATTTGCGGAGTCATCATCGAATATAATGGAGGTGGTAACGTTTTCTAGGAATTCCGTTATATGTATCGCAGGTGAGAAAGACGTTGAAGTGGATGTGGTCGTTGTCGTGGTGGTGGTGGTGGTACTGGTGGTGGTGGATCGAAATGACGGTAACAATGGCGCGAGGATGTTAGGTGGAGCCTGAGCTGACAGCACTGAATTGCTATATGAATGCATTTTACAGATAATCCAAAATTTCGATATTTTCGTTGATGATTGAGGGTAGTAGTTGATCTCCTTTTCTGGAAATTAAATAGTTTTTGTGTTTATTATTAGTATATTTTGAAGAAGATATTTGTTGTCGTGAACAATATTGTAGAAAGTATTGAAAACATGATAGGTATTAAAGTATTTAAGATGTATATTATCTACACAAGATGGGTCTTGCTGGGGATGATTTCTGGTGGCTCTGTCAGGAGGAGGCAGAGACGGTGAACTTTATTGTTTGCCTCTGTCCGGCATTAGCAACCAGGAGGGCCTCTATCGGCAGGTATGAGAAGGGAGACCGATTCGTTTGGTCGGCCACGGTAACCGGTGACGTGGAGGGGAGGAGAAAAAGAACCTTATTTTGGTCTGCTTCGATTATGCCCGCCCCGAGAGTTGGTTTTAGGAGGAGATCTTTGAGGAGTTGTACTGAACTTGTTGATGATTTGTGCTTAAATGTAAATGATGATTTTATGGTATGATTTGAACTTAAATATAAATAATGATAATGATACTGAATAATATCTCCAAATTATCTGATTTTCCACCCTGATGAGCTTGTATTTTTTAATCTCGATTCCTCGTCATCTCATAAGTTGACAGCATTATTTAATAACATGACTATGTGGTTTGGTAAAACGTTAAGAACGTCTAGGGGAGTGGAGATTCCCACTTCTGGGTTGTGACTTCCTTGACTATATAAATTTTAGAAATTGTGTTTTCTGCATAAAATTATAAATACAGACTCACTACTTGTCTGCTAAACTACACTCTGGTGTAGTTACAATACCTGATACCTATCTTCAAAATTAAATTAAAAATTGAAAAATAAGATGAGGAATACCAACCAACCAACTGAGTGTGTCCGCCTTTACTCTTCTGCCTCTTCTGAGCGTTTTCGGTGTCAGATAGCGCTACGTAGCGAAGACAGCCTATAAATTTTGCACTACATAAAATGGTGTCTGCTTACGAGAAGCATTGAGGTAACAGCGTCGTTCAGGTTATGAGAGTTTCGGTTGCTCGCTCGAAAGAAAAGTTTTTCTTTCTATATGCATGCAGCAAGATTATCTAAGAGGGAATATTCGTTGGGTAGCAATCCCCCCGTAATTATTTCGTGTCTCATCGTATTGAGTACAGAAAAACATCAATCCATTTACTGCAAAACCGAAAACAATTTCTTGCTGTGCCACTCTGCATGTATACATGCAACATTATTTAACAGATTCACAATTGTCATTTCGATTTTCGTTCCATTTCCTTCTGACAACAACACCCACCAGCTACCAAAGGAAACCCCTTTCGGTGCTGCATTTCAGCATCAACACGACTCGGAGAATGACAATGAAACGTATCTAACTTTCATAAAAGAACAACTTTTAATGTGATATCGCTCAGAACACGGTTTTCTGTGAAAGGAGATCCTTTCATGATGAGGTGGAAAGTTTCGTTTTGTGTTTAATAATCGCATTTCACGCAGTCAAGCAACATCTTCAAAGTTTTGTTGTTTAACTTGATGAAAACTGAGATGATTGCTTAAACTTCAGTGATAAAATATAAAAACAAAGAAAACCAAGAAAAAATGTGTTTTAAACACTATAATTTTTTAAGCAAAGAGAATTATAAGAAATAGATTAAATATGTCTGTTAATGACAGATATTGAAATGTTGAAATCACGGTTATCAATCAAAACTAATAGTCACCTCCTGAGTCGATTTAACGCTGCTGTCGAAATTATGAAAGAACGGACGGAGATATTGCGATAAAATTTGGCACAAATATTCTTTGTTATGTAGAGTTGTTTGGTATTGGAAATGGGCGAATCGGTTAATAACCACGCCTACTTTTCATACCAAATGTAAAGACACTTTTAAAAAAACCGAATATCTAATAAACGGTAGGAAATATTAAGCCGTTTTCTGGAGTATCTCGTGACATTACCGAAATGTTTGCCAATTAACCTTTTCCGGTCTCGGTGGCGCATTCGCTACGAGCTTCGAGCAAGCGGGCTCGAATACCGCCTGCGCATGGATGTTGTGTGGTTTTCAGCACCCTACCCTAGCGCCAATAATTGAAGATAAACTTTAATATAAGAAAAAACCTCCTTCCATCCCCCAGAAATGCACGAGGACTACTTATTATATTGATATTGGTATATAATCGAGTATTTGGTGCAAGATGGGAACATTGAGTTTCTTTTTAGAGCGCTAATTATTTTTACCAAAAGATATACAGAAACTCAACGGCCTTCGCTCACTTTTAACCTCTTAGTCTCCACAAAAGATTTGTTGGGAATAAAATTGCATGGTATTATAATTTGATAAACTTTTCAAATACTTTTTTAAATTCTTTTGGGTTTTCATTTAAATTAGTCCTAATTTCCGGTCAATAATAGTCGTGATGAGCCTTCTACAATATTAGATTAGCCTTCTAATTTACAATTTCCTCATACTCCCAATTAAAAATTTATTATGGAAATATATTTATTGCGTTTAGTTAATTTTAAAAAAGAAATATAAGCAGATACTTCTTCTTTCCCTTATAAATTTTTTGAGAGTGTTTGTGAGATAATGAAAAAGCCAATTAAGGAAAGTGACCGGCTTAATTGAGTTCCCTGTAAGCTACATTGGAATGAAGCACGCATAATTTATCTAATTCTAGCCACTCTCACTGCCTTCTCATCCTTCAAAAGTGTTTTTTTAATTATCTTTCAATTTCCTTCTTTGCTGAGAAGTTAAACACAACATTTATTTCTGTATACAGCAATCTTTTAAGTGCATCCTACCTCAGGCCGAGTCAGCGAATGTTGCTCCAAGTATGTTTATGTTGCGTCGTGACCTCCACCTCGCTGAAACTCCCTGAAGTATGCTTCGAAATTCGTAGATACGAGAGTATCGTGCGCGCCCCACACTCGTGTGTCCCGTTTTCCGTTCTAACAAATTCTATTATACACAACATCTAGAGACGCATACATACAAACTTTAAAAACTAAAAATCTACTTGTACTTTGAATTCTGAAAGCCTTTTTTTTCGCCGAAATTTGAATGAATTTTTGCTTAATAAACTTTTTACATATTAACACAATTTGTTGGATAAATTAAAGGCGTTTATATACAGAGGTTGTTTAGATGAGCAGGACTTAGGTAGAGAAGGATTCAAATTACACTCGCGTGTTTTTCATTTCTATGGAGCTGATGGAACAGTTTACGTTACAAAGTCTCGTGCGGAACTGATTTCAAGTTGCGAGAATTGGTGAGGACCTGAGCCAAGGAAGCATTCGAGGACTATTGTTGTTCTTACAGATTCGATGTTCTGCATAAGCTGTCCTGTCCTCTCTCTGCTTCTCTCTTTATAACTCATGACATCTCTGACATACTCATGGCAAATAACGACCTCTCTCTCTCTCAGTGCATCTGCGTGCGTCTCTCTGCAGCTCTGCTCCACCTGGGTCAACATATCCTTGTTTTCATCAATTGATTTGCCTTCGATTCATGAATGAAGAAGTCTTGCGTGCTGGCTGAGATTGAATGTCAAAACAAACTTCGTCAAACTTAATACAATCATATCACTGGCTAATATCACGCAGGCTTGTGTGGAATAAGCTGTGAGAGATACAAATGTAATTTTGGGTGGATCCTCGTTCTATTTGTGGAGGAACTTGTTGTTTCTCAATTTGTGAAGGAACTTGTTTTCTCTAATTTTTCCAGAATTTCCATGTATAAGAAAAACGATAAGCAATTCGTCTTACACTTTATTTCCTTAATTATAGAATGACAACATTAATTAATTACGTACTTTTTTCTACTTCCTCTAGAATTTAAGAATTCTTTAATTCTTCTGTTTCTACACGAGTTCCTCGATGGTAGAACAATTTTAACTCTTTTTATATCGTTTTCCAACTTCGTAATATTGTAAATTTCCACATGCCACTTTGCAGCATTTTTAACAAAATTGCAGACATACTATTTCTTCTCCTTTCTCCCTCCTTCATCGTCGGTTCATAATTTTTGTTTTGTTCAAGTGAATTTATATTGCTGTACTGACAAGAAAACACTTTCGTTTCTCATTTGTTTACAAGAAACAGAGAGGAATCATGTAATAGAGGACATACTACGGCACTTACATACAGCAATATATGTCACCAATGCCAACACAACAATCAACTGTCTGCCATGCAAAATATTAACCTACAAAGAAATATTTAAGTTACATTCAAATAAAAGATGCGAATTCACCCTTATTTTGAACACCACTTCTCTTCACTAAACATTTGCGGCGTTTTGTATTTCTTATTAGCTCCATACTTTAATTATATTATGAAAAATACACGCGTGTTGTATTTTAAGTCTGCAAAATGCTCAACATTAATTTAGTTGTTGCAAGGGTGCGGCGAGTTTGCGCGTACAATAAGAGAGCCGTGAACAATTTTCTGCAGTGAGAATTTAATATCTGACGCTTTGGAAACAAATCCACCTTTCATTATTTTTGTATTTAACACTTTCATTATTTTCCATGCTACAAAATAAAAGAAAAAAACAAGCAATAGCAAAATGGAGTGAAAATATAAAGATCAAGAGCTTTTGTATATACTATACATATTTTTTAAGTAATTTATAAATAGCCGTCTTGAAGCGGGTTGCCCTTCAAGTAGCCTTAATCACTACTTAAGATTGTTGAGATGAAGATGAAGCAAACAAAAGTAAGGAGATTAATACAACAGTTATAATAAAATTAAAGCGAAGCTTAAAAACAAATGAAATAAAACAGTAAATAGCGACAGTAAATAGAATGGAAGCTAGAGAAGTAAAATTGATCGATATCCTAGTTATTTCAATTGTATTGTGTTCACTGCTTAAAAGTCTACTTTATTATTTCTCCTTTGTTAATGTTAGCATTGAACAGATTAATGACACATTTCTGTAATCATTATTAAATTATAGAATTAGAAAAATTAAATAGAAATATGCATTTGCATTCCTGCTTGCTTTTGCTTTAATATTAAAAGTACTTTTTTAAATAAGAAGCGCGTTGTCTAGGGAAATAAATTTGAAATTCTTTTTATTTCGCGCTTATTCCCTTGCATTCGCTTCCTTGTTTTTCTTCTTCTTGCGCCTCATTTTCTTTCGCTTCCTTCGTTCCTATTTCTTGTTCTTCACACTGTCCTCCTTGCCCTTGTCCGACTTTTCCTCCTTCTTGTCCTTATCCTTCGTCTCCTTGTTGTCCTTGTCCTTCTTCTCCTTGTTGTCCTTCTCCTCGGCCTTCTTGCCCTCTTCCGCTTCTCGATTCGCCAACTTGTTGTTGATGAGATTGTGCAGCGCGATAATCGAACGCACCATGGAGGCCAAGTAGACCACCAGCATTTGGTCGTTCGTCTTCACATACATCGTCTCCGTGAACTGTTCGTTCGTTATGTCGGGCAATAGATTGAAGATGTCCTGCAGCTGGTAGACAATCTGATGGTTAATCGGCATCTTGCCCTCACCCACGCGCTGCAGATAGCTTTTGATGTCCCTAAGCTGCGCATTCAAGCCTTTGAGGCCCATCAGCTGGTTCGTAATCTTTTGCGAAAGGCTGCCCACCGTGGTGTCCTTGATATCGCGCAGGAGATGCTCGACACCCACCTCTTCGGCCTCCTCTGCACCGATTTCACTGGCTACGTGGTCGAACGTTTTGTTTGTGGGTGAGCCATCGTCGTGCACTTCCTCAACCATAATGTACGCCTCCGTGGGCAGACCCAGGTCCTTGGGCTTGGCGTCGATGATGACCAGCACCGAGTTGGGGCAGTAGCGGCGGATGAGTTCATTGATGGCGATATCGTTTTGGTGCAGCTTCGGCCCGGTGTGATACCAGCCCACAACGCGTTCGCGAGCGTTTACTTTCTTAAACATGCCGTACATGTTCTCCAAATAATCGTGATCCAGAAACCAAACGGCTTTGTCCTTGTCGTCCTCATCGAAGGGAACTGCGGATAAATCGGATTACAGTATGAGTTCGAAGATTTGCCTCCTGCATGAACTGTCAGAGAACGTGACGAAGCATTTTTCGGTTCAGCTTACCACGCGCCGCGCTACTTACCTGCAAAACTATTCGAAATGTCGAGCACGCCTTTGGTGCGCCAGCAACCTAACAGCACACCCACAACGCGTTTCTGGTTTCCGATCTTCCCCATCCGATTAAAGTGGTCCACCACGGACAGGAGCACCAGTGGGTGCACGATAACTTTGTTTACGGTAACCTCAGCTGTCCGCATTTTTGTGACTAGCGGTTGCACTTTGCTTTAGTATCCAATATCCAATCTTTAAAATTCTTAACTGGAAATCAGCAAGATTATTCGGTAGATATGCTGAATTTATTCCAGCTTTTTGTAGTTTTGGCTGAAAAAACTGGATCAGTTTACGGGTAGAATCGATGGAAGCGAGAAATGACAGGCAACAATTCGATGAGCCGCGGCAAATTTTTTGATCGTCATATTGGTACCAATGCCACATTCGAAAATTACCTCCATCGATAACGCAGTTTTAATTAAGGTCTTCGCAGACAGTTTGCATTGAGAGAGTATTCGATGTAGTTACAAACACGTACAAGAGTCTCGGAAAATTATTCGTGTTGGCAAATTGCTTTTCGTCAGAGCAGCTGTTGTTAAGTCGGTTAACATAGCAAACAGAGACATATCAGTAAGATAGAGACGGAAGAACAATTGTTCTATTTAAATATGGCTACTGTCATTTTGTGTGCATAGCTTGCCAATTTGTAGCTGCTGCCAAAAATAGGGAATTGTTTTTTTATTGCCTTTGGCTGAATGAGTTGCTTTCGAACATGGGTCGAAATTTGGAATTCGATGGCTGAAATGTCAGATTTCCGTACTTATTTTTGATCGCACGGGTGGGTGGGAGTTCCATTGCAGATTTGGATTTACAATAAATCAAATTTGTTAACAAAATGCCTTTCATGAAAGGACGTGCACCCGTCCGAAGGACGTTGGAGTACTTGCGAGGGGGCAAACTTGTACTGAAGGATAAGGTTAAAATATTTAGTGTGAACTACAATACAGCCGGTGATCACCACGATGGAGCCCGGTATGGCTAGCAGCATGAATACGTAACAATAGGGAAAACTAAATTTAAGTATTTCAGGGAGTTTGTTTTTTGGAATATACCACAGGTTCAGTATAAGAATCCCGATGTGCAAGTGTGTACATTTAAGAATATTACTCCGTCTCCCTTTATTCGATGCTACTTTGAGGATGGGCGCGAGATGCTTATCGACATCGACAGCAGGAACCGCGATGAAATCATGGAACACTTAGTCAAAGTGGTCGGGAAGAGCAAGTAAGATTTTGGAAAATAACTGGTTACATTTGCACTTCAAGTCCAAGAACGTATTAATTGTAGAGAGCAACTGGATGCCGAAACTCGTTTGAAGGAAAGCAAGGATAATCCCGCCAATTTCGGATATGGATGTGAGAAGCACTGCATTTGCGAGATCCCCGGTCAAGTTCCATGCCCAGGCACAGTGCCACTGCCCAGACACATGCGCGGAAAGTATAAGTACGCTAAGGATTAGTTTAAGATTTCAAGTTTATTTGTTTTAACGTAGAAATGTTGCTTAAATATCCTAAAGTAAAATAAAAATATATCATTACACTGAAAGTTGTCATTACAAAAATGAAGTCGGGTCAAAAAATGAAAACGCAATGAACGAGACACAATGAACTACTACTACTAGCTTTACATAATTATCTACGCTTTGGTCTTTGATTGCGGTTGTAAGGGCCACTGGTGCCCGGTTTTCGACTGCTGTAGCCACCACGTTGATTCGCGCTTGCCTCACGGTCTTTATTGAACTGATATTTCTGTATTAAGGGTGGTTCTGTGCTTCTGCCGCTACTGGACGCACCAATCGAATTGAATTCAATACCTTCTGCGGCACGTCGTTCCAATAATTTTAGCTTGGCTTCTATGGCTCGTATCGCTTCCTCTCTGCTGATTTTACTTTCACGCTTGCCAGTTCCAAGTGCAGGTATCTCAATGCGTGGCTTTGGACGTTCTAAATCATCCTGTGGAGAAAAAAGGCAAGCTATAGCGGAAAATGTACTCACACTCATCCCATCCATGCTTACGTAGTTCACATTTTTCGCTAGTCTCACCACAATGGGACGATTTGCTATCATGGTGCCGTTGAGTTTCTGGAGCGCGTTGAGCGAGCCTTTGGTCTAATTTGGATTTTAAATGCAATAAGTGTATACGTTTGGAATGGGTGAGACTCAAATCTAACTTACGGTGGAAAAAGTGACGAAGGCGTATCCGCGGGACTGGCCAACAAGCGGGCCACCCTTGTGAAACAACATATCGAACTTCTCGATGGGACCGCATTTTTGCACGATTTTTAAGAGTTGATACCGATAGAAACGAAAAAGAGTAAATACAATAATTAGTTTAATTCGGTTGAGATTTTATTCCTCAGAAAGGAGACTGAACTCAACTTACTCGGTGAGCCTGGGATCAAGATTCCCCAACCATATACGGCGCTCTTCGTTAGCTGCTGCTTTCACCTTGGAAATTATTTCTAAATGCATATAATTTCGTGGAATTATTTTAATTTCACTTACCGCCAGGGACATTTCACTAGCTAAATTTAGTATTTACAACCAAGAAACAAGCAAAAAGACAAAAAAATCAATAAATTTTGAATGTCAGTAGGATTCGAAATTAAAGTTCGAAAACTAAATGCGTATACATACATACAGCAGTGTTGCTTGAAGCAGAAATTTTAATTCTCATAATTATTTGATATTATTTAGGTAAAATTTTAGTGTGGTGAAGTCACCAAGGTGAAGAGGTGACGTTGTCAGCTAAATTTTTGGATATTTTGCAAATTATAATAAGAGACGCTCGATCTTTTAAAACAAAAATTAAAACCGAGAAGCGAATTCTTTACATTTGACCCAGAGGTGAGCAACAGTCTCAGAAGGCAGGAGTACTCATACACTCAACTTTGTGTTGGCTTTCTCGCTCATATACTTCCATGAAATCCAAGTTCTGGATGAAAATGATAAAAGTTTAATAAAAGACAAAGAGATGCTCGATCTTTTAAAACAAAAATTAGAACCGAGAAGGCAATTCTTTACATTTGACCCAAATGGGGGGCCAACAGTCTCAGAAGGCATGAGTACTCATACACTCAACTTTGTGTTGGCTTTCTCGCTCATATACTTCCATGAAATCCAAGTTCTGGATGAAAATGATAAAAGTTTAATAAAAGACAAAGAGATGCTCGATCTTTTAAAACAAAAATTAGAACCGAGAAGGCAATTCTTTACATTTGACCCAAATGGGGGGCCAACAGTCTCAGAAGGCATGAGTACTCATACACTCAACTTTGTGTTGGCTTTCTCGCTCATATACTTCCATGAAATCCAAGTTCTGGATGAAAATGATAAAAGTTTAATAAAAGACAAAGAGATGCTCGATCTTTTAAAACAAAAATTAGAACCGAGAAGGCAATTCTTTACATTTGACCCAAATGGGGGGCCAACAGTCTCAGAAGGCATGAGTACTCATACACTCAACTTTGTGTTGGCTTTCTCGCTCATATACTTCCATGAAATCCAAGTTCTGGATGAAAATGATAAAAGTTTAATAAAAGACAAAGAGATGCTCGATCTTTTAAAACAAAAATTAGAACCGAGAAGGCAATTCTTTACATTTGACCCAAATGGGGGGCCAACAGTCTCAGAAGGCATGAGTACTCATACACTCAACTTTGTGTTGGCTTTCTCGCTCATATACTTCCATGAAATCCAATTTCTGGATGAAAATGATAAAAGTTTAATAAAAGACAAAGAGATGCTCGATCTTTTAAAACAAAAATTAGAACCGAGAAGGCAATTCTTTACATTTGACCCAAATGGGGGGCCAACAGTCTCAGAAGGCATGAGTACTCATACACTCAACTTTGTGTTGGCTTTCTCGCTCATATACTTCCATGAAATCCAAGTTCTGGATGAAAATGATAAAAGTTTAATAAAAGACAAAGAGATGCTCGATCTTTTAAAACAAAAATTAGAACCGAGAAGGCAATTCTTTACATTTGACCCAAATGGGGGGCCAACAGTCTCAGAAGGCATGAGTACTCATACACTCAACTTTGTGTTGGCTTTCTCGCTCATATACTTCCATGAAATCCAAGTTCTGGATGAAAATGATAAAAGTTTAATAAAAGACAAAGAGATGCTCGATCTTTTAAAACAAAAATTAGAACCGAGAAGGCAATTCTTTACATTTGACCCAAATGGGGGGCCAACAGTCTCAGAAGGCATGAGTACTCATACACTCAACTTTGTGTTGGCTTTCTCGCTCATATACTTCCATGAAATCCAATTTCTGGATTAAAATGATAAAAGTTTAATAAAAGACAAAGAGATGCTCGATCTTTTAAAACAAAAATTAGAACCGAGAAGGCAATTCTTTACATTTGACCCAAATGGGGGGCCAACAGTCTCAGAAGGCAGGAGTACTCATACACTCAACTTTGTGTTGGCTTTCTAGCTCATATACTTCCATGAAATCCAAGTTCTGGATGAAAATGATAAAAGTTTAATAAAAGACAAAGAGATGCTCGATCTTTTAAAACAAAAATTAGAACCGAGAAGGCAATTCTTTACATTTGACCCAAATGGGGGGCCAACAGTCTCAGAAGGCATGAGTACTCATACACTCAACTTTATGTTGGCTTTCTAGCTCATATACTTCCATGAAATCCAAGTTCTGGATGAAAATGATAAAAGTTTAATAAAAGACAAAGAGATGCTCGATCTTTTAAAACAAAAATTAGAACCGAGAAGGCAATTCTTTACATTTGACCCAAATGGGGGGCCAACAGTCTCAGAAGGCATGAGTACTCATACACTCAACTTTGTGTTGGCTTTCTCGCTCATATACTTCCATGAAATCCAAGTTCTGGATGAAAATGATAAAAGTTTAATAAAAGACAAAGAGATGCTCGATCTTTTAAAACAAAAATTAGAACCGAGAAGGCAATTCTTTACATTTGACCCAAATGGGGGGCCAACAGTCTCAGAAGGCAGGAGTACTCATACACTCAACTTTGTGTTGGCTTTCTAGCTCATATACTTCCATGAAATCCAAGTTCTGGATGAAAATGATAAAAGTTTAATAAAAGACAAAGAGATGCTCGATCTTTTAAAACAAAAATTAGAACCGAGAAGGCAATTCTTTACATTTGACCCAAATGGGGGGCCAACAGTCTCAGAAGGCATGAGTACTCATACACTCAACTTTGTGTTGGCTTTCTCGCTCATATACTTCCATGAAATCCAAGTTCTGGATGAAAATGATAAAAGTTTAATAAAAGACAAAGAGATGCTCGATCTTTTAAAACAAAAATTAGAACCGAGAAGGCAATTCTTTACATTTGACCCAAATGGGGGGCCAACAGTCTCAGAAGGCATGAGTACTCATACACTCAACTTTGTGTTGGCTTTCTCGCTCATATACTTCCATGAAATCCAAGTTCTGGATGAAAATGATAAAAGTTTAATAAAAGACAAAGAGATGCTCGATCTTTTAAAACAAAAATTAGAACCGAGAAGGCAATTCTTTACATTTGACCCAAATGGGGGGCCAACAGTCTCAGAAGGCATGAGTACTCATACACTCAACTTTGTGTTGGCTTTCTCGCTCATATACTTCCATGAAATCCAAGTTCTGGATGAAAATGATAAAAGTTTAATAAAATACAAAGAGATGCTCGATCTTTTAAAACAAAAATTAGAACCGAGAAGGCAATTCTTTACATTTGACCCAAATGGGGGGCCAACAGTCTCAGAAGGCATGAGTACTCATACACTCAACTTTGTGTTGGCTTTCTCGCTCATATACTTCCATGAAATCCAAGTTCTGGATGAAAATGATAAAAGTTTAATAAAAGACAAAGAGATGCTCGATCTTTTAAAACAAAAATTAGAACCGAGAAGGCAATTCTTTACATTTGACCCAAATGGGGGGCCAACAGTCTCAGAAGGCATGAGTACTCATACACTCAACTTTGTGTTGGCTTTCTCGCTCATATACTTCCATGAAATCCAAGTTCTGGATGAAAATGATAAAAGTTTAATAAAAGACAAAGAGATGCTCGATCTTTTAAAACAAAAATTAGAACCGAGAAGGCAATTCTTTACATTTGACCCAAATGGGGGGCCAACAGTCTCAGAAGGCATGAGTACTCATACACTCAACTTTGTGTTGGCTTTCTCGCTCATATACTTCCATGAAATCCAATTTCTGGATTAAAATGATAAAAGTTTAATAAAAGACAAAGAGATGCTCGATCTTTTAAAACAAAAATTAGAACCGAGAAGGCAATTCTTTACATTTGACCCAAATGGGGGGCCAACAGTCTCAGAAGGCATGAGTACTCATACACTCAACTTTGTGTTGGCTTTCTCGCTCATATACTTCCATGAAATCCAAGTTCTGGATGAAAATGATAAAAGTTTAATAAAAGACAAAGAGATGCTCGATCTTTTAAAACAAAAATTAGAACCGAGAAGGCAATTCTTTACATTTGACCCAAATGGGGGGCCAACAGTCTCAGAAGGCATGAGTACTCATACACTCAACTTTGTGTTGGCTTTCTCGCTCATATACTTCCATGAAATCCAAGTTCTGGATGAAAATGATAAAAGTTTAATAAAAGACAAAGAGATGCTCGATCTTTTAAAACAAAAATTAGAACCGAGAAGGCAATTCTTTACATTTGACCCAAATGGGGGGCCAACAGTCTCAGAAGGCATGAGTACTCATACACTCAACTTTGTGTTGGCTTTCTCGCTCATATACTTCCATGAAATCCAAGTTCTGGATGAAAATGATAAAAGTTTAATAAAAGACAAAGAGATGCTCGATCTTTTAAAACAAAAATTAGAACCGAGAAGGCAATTCTTTACATTTGACCCAAATGGGGGGCCAACAGTCTCAGAAGGCATGAGTACTCATACACTCAACTTTGTGTTGGCTTTCTCGCTCATATACTTCCATGAAATCCAATTTCTGGATTAAAATGATAAAAGTTTAATAAAAGACAAAGAGATGCTCGATCTTTTAAAACAAAAATTAGAACCGAGAAGGCAATTCTTTACATTTGACCCAAATGGGGGGCCAACAGTCTCAGAAGGCATGAGTACTCATACACTCAACTTTGTGTTGGCTTTCTCGCTCATATACTTCCATGAAATCCAAGTTCTGGATGAAAATGATAAAAGTTTAATAAAAGACAAAGAGATGCTCGATCTTTTAAAACAAAAATTAGAACCGAGAAGGCAATTCTTTACATTTGACCCAAATGGGGGGCCAACAGTCTCAGAAGGCATGAGTACTCATACACTCAACTTTGTGTTGGCTTTCTCGCTCATATACTTCCATGAAATCCAATTTCTGGATGAAAATGATAAAAGTTTAATAAAAGACAAAGAGATGCTCGATCTTTTAAAACAAAAATTAGAACCGAGAAGGCAATTCTTTACATTTGACCCAAATGGGGGGCCAACAGTCTCAGAAGGCATGAGTACTCATACACTCAACTTTGTGTTGGCTTTCTCGCTCATATACTTCCATGAAATCCAAGTTCTGGATGAAAATGATAAAAGTTTAATAAAAGACAAAGAGATGCTCGATCTTTTAAAACAAAAATTAGAACCGAGAAGGCAATTCTTTACATTTGACCCAAATGGGGGGCCAACAGTCTCAGAAGGCATGAGTACTCATACACTCAACTTTGTGTTGGCTTTCTCGCTCATATACTTCCATGAAATCCAAGTTCTGGATGAAAATGATAAAAGTTTAATAAAAGACAAAGAGATGCTCGATCTTTTAAAACAAAAATTAGAACCGAGAAGGCAATTCTTTACATTTGACCCAAATGGGGGGCCAACAGTCTCAGAAGGCATGAGTACTCATACACTCAACTTTATGTTGGCTTTCTAGCTCATATACTTCCATGAAATCCAAGTTCTGGATGAAAATGATAAAAGTTTAATAAAAGACAAAGAGATGCTCGATCTTTTAAAACAAAAATTAGAACCGAGAAGGCAATTCTTTACATTTGACCCAAATGGGGGGCCAACAGTCTCAGAAGGCATGAGTACTCATACACTCAACTTTGTGTTGGCTTTCTCGCTCATATACTTCCATGAAATCCAAGTTCTGGATGAAAATGATAAAAGTTTAATAAAAGACAAAGAGATGCTCGATCTTTTAAAACAAAAATTAGAACCGAGAAGGCAATTCTTTACATTTGACCCAAATGGGGGGCCAACAGTCTCAGAAGGCATGAGTACTCATACACTCAACTTTGTGTTGGCTTTCTCGCTCATATACTTCCATGAAATCCAATTTCTGGATTAAAATGATAAAAGTTTAATAAAAGACAAAGAGATGCTCGATCTTTTAAAACAAAAATTAGAACCGAGAAGGCAATTCTTTACATTTGACCCAAATGGGGGGCCAACAGTCTCAGAAGGCATGAGCACTCATACACTGAACTTTGCGTTGGCTTTCTCGCTCATATACTTCCATGAAATCCAATTTCTGGATGAAAATGGTAAAAGTTTAATAAAAGACAAAGAGATGCTCGATCTTTTAAAACAAAAATTAGAACCGAGAAGGCAATTCTTTACATTTGACCCAAATGGGGAGCCAACTTTCTCAGAAGGCATGAGTACTCATACACTCAACTTTGTGTTGGCTTTCTCGCTCATATACTTCCATGAAATCCAATTTCTGGATGAAAATGATAAAAGTTTAATAAAAGACAAAGAGATGCTCGATCTTTTAAAACAAAAATTAGAACCGAGAAGGCAATTCTTTACATTTGACCCAAATGGGGGCCAACAGTCTCAGAAGGCATGAGTACTCATACACTCAACTTTGTGTTGGCTTTCTCGCTCATATACTTCCATGAAATCCAAGTTCTGGATGAAAATGATAAAAGTTTAATAAAAGACAAAGAGATGCTCGATCTTTTAAAACAAAAATTAGAACCGAGAAGGCAATTCTTTACATTTGACCCAAATGGGGGGCCAACAGTCTCAGAAGGCATGAGTACTCATACACTCAACTTTGTGTTGGCTTTCTCGCTCATATACTTCCATGAAATCCAAGTTCTGGATGAAAATGATAAAAGTTTAATAAAAGACAAAGAGATGCTCGATCTTTTAAAACAAAAATTAGAACCGAGAAGGCAATTCTTTACATTTGACCCAAATGGGGGGCCAACAGTCTCAGAAGGCATGAGTACTCATACACTCAACTTTGTGTTGGCTTTCTCGCTCATATACTTCCATGAAATCCAAGTTCTGGATGAAAATGATAAAAGTTTAATAAAAGACAAAGAGATGCTCGATCTTTTAAAACAAAAATTAGAACCGAGAAGGCAATTCTTTACATTTGACCCAAATGGGGGGCCAACAGTCTCAGAAGGCATGAGTACTCATACACTCAACTTTGTGTTGGCTTTCTCGCTCATATACTTCCATGAAATCCAAGTTCTGGATGAAAATGATAAAAGTTTAATAAAAGACAAAGAGATGCTCGATCTTTTAAAACAAAAATTAGAACCGAGAAGGCAATTCTTTACATTTGACCCAAATGGGGGGCCAACAGTCTCAGAAGGCATGAGTACTCATACACTCAACTTTGTGTTGGCTTTCTCGCTCATATACTTCCATGAAATCCAAGTTCTGGATGAAAATGATAAAAGTTTAATAAAAGACAAAGAGATGCTCGATCTTTTAAAACAAAAATTAGAACCGAGAAGGCAATTCTTTACATTTGACCCAAATGGGGAGCCAACAGTCTCAGAAGGCATGAGTACTCATACACTCAACTTTGTGTTGGCTTTCTCGCTCATATACTTCCATGAAATCCAAGTTCTGGATGAAAATGATAAAAGTTTAATAAAAGACAAAGAGATGCTCGATCTTTTAAAACAAAAATTAGAACCGAGAAGGCAATTCTTTACATTTGACCCAAATGGGGGGCCAACAGTCTCAGAAGGCATGAGTACTCATACACTCAACTTTGTGTTGGCTTTCTCGCTCATATACTTCCATGAAATCCAAGTTCTGGATGAAAATGATAAAAGTTTAATAAAAGACAAAGAGATGCTCGATCTTTTAAAACAAAAATTAGAACCGAGAAGGCAATTCTTTACATTTGACCCAAATGGGGGGCCAACAGTCTCAGAAGGCATGAGTACTCATACACTCAACTTTGTGTTGGCTTTCTCGCTCATATACTTCCATGAAATCCAATTTCTGGATTAAAATGATAAAAGTTTAATAAAAGACAAAGAGATGCTCGATCTTTTAAAACAAAAATTAGAACCGAGAAGGCAATTCTTTACATTTGACCCAGAGGGGGGGCCAACAGTCTCAGAAGGCATGAGTACTCATACACTCAACTTTGTGTTGGCTTTCTCGCTCATATACTTCCATGAAATCCAATTTCTGGATGAAAATGATAAAAGTTTAATAGAAGACAAAGAGATGCTCGATCTTTTAAAACAAAAATTAGAACCGAGAAGGCAATTCTTTACATTTGACCCAGAGGGGGGGCCAACAGTCTCAGAAGGCATGAATACTCATACACTCAACTTTGTGTTGGCTTTCTCGCTCATATACTTCCATGAAATCCAAGTTCTGGATGAAAATGATAAAAGTTTAATAAAAGACAAAGAGATGCTCGATCTTTTAAAACAAAAATTAGAACCGAGAAGGCAATTCTTTACATTTGACCCAGAGGGGGGGCCAACAGTCTCAGAAGGCATGAATACTCATACACTCAACTTTGTGTTGGCTTTCTCGCTCATATACTTCCATGAAATCCAAGTTCTGGATGAAAATGATAAAAGTTTAATAAAAGACAAAGAGATGCTCGATCTTTTAAAACAAAAATTAGAACCGAGAAGGCAATTCTTTACATTTGACCCAAATGTGGGGCCAACAGTCTCAGAAGGCATGAGTACTCATACACTCAACTTTGTGTTGGCTTTCTCGCTCATATACTTCCATGAAATCCAAGTTCTGGATGAAAATGATAAAAGTTTAATAAAAGACAAAGAGATGCTCGATCTTTTAAAACAAAAATTAGAACCGAGAAGGCAATTCTTTACATTTGACCCAAATGGGGGGCCAACAGTCTCAGAAGGCAGGAGTATTCATATACTCCAAGAATATATCTACTTATATACTTATATAGCAAGAATATATATACTTTTCTATATCTATCTCGTCTCCTTCTCTGCGTTACAAACGGAAGAACAAAGTGAATATCCCACTCCCTTCGGGTGTATGGATTTCATAGTGAATTTCTCAAGAATTTTTCATTCTTTGTAATTGGTTAATTAATATTTTTAAGAAATATTATCAAATTCAACCTTAATTTGATATTTCCCTCCCATTGATACACACTGATTCATGGAATATTTTTGTTAATTTTTATTTAAAAAAATATTTGATGTGTATATTCTAATTTCTTCGAGTCTTAAAACTAAATCGTACACATTTTGTAGTCATAATCAAATGACCTGTATTTAACTATTTTTATAGAAACAATAAAGGAAATTAAGTTTCTTTTGTTTCATGTGCTAAATTTGAGAAATTTTCATATGAATGATGATTTTAAAATGCATAGAATGCTTGTGTAAAACATTGTATTCGTTTTAAATTCTGTTATAATAAATGCAATACCATTTATGATTGATCTAAAACTTGCTTGTCTTGTTTTTCGTCTTTATATTATTCCCTCTTTAACTAATAAGTTTTCAGTTCTTTTAAAGTATTGCGATCTAAAAAGGATCAAACGCAAAAATATCACCACAGTTGGTTGCTTCTAAAAAGTTCCCCATTCCTCAAACTTGCATTTCATATTAAAAATTTGTAAAGTCGATTTATAAAACACTATAAATATTTTTATAACCAAACTTAATATTGTCCTTTTTATTATATATACTCTCTATCCCTTATTTCTTCTATTTCTGGGATAGAAATATTCAACCATCTCAAGAAACTCCCTCAAATATTTATATTTAATTTAAAAACATTACTAACTTTAAATTACAAATAAACAAATTAACAACAGGAAGAACAAAAAAGCCGCATTCTCACTGAACCTTCCTCTATCCTTTTTCCTCTTCGTATTGGCAAAGATCGTGCTTATTTTGAACCCGAATCGCAGAGGCCTTCGTTCAAAATCTTATCTCACGGCGACTAATCTTGTCGTATATGTCGTCAGTCAGCGGTTCGTATTTACCTTTCGGCGTCTGGTAGTAAAGTGCATCGTGGATGACCTTTGGATTGAAGCCCTCCTTTTGTAGATCAATCTTACGTAGTTTAAAAGTACCAGTGAGATCAATCTTCGTTAGGAAGCGTATAAATTGTGGCCTGGCATAAGCCGGAAGAACCTTGGCCAAATTTTCGGTGAATTTATTTAGATCTACATCACGTTCTGGATCGTATATGGCTGCCATGCCTGCGCGTCCTTCGGTGTTAGGTATATGGACCCCATAGACAATTGTATCCTTGTATCCTGCCACATTGCTCACCTGAGCCTCCACTTCACTTGTCGAGACATTTTCGCCCTTCCAGCGGAAAGTATCACCTGTGCGATCCTTGAAGAACAGATAACCCTTCTCGTCAGCCACCAGTATATCACCCGAAAGGAAGGCCATGTCGCCTTTCTTAAACACATCGTGTACCACCTTCTTCGCCGAAGCTTTTGAGTCTACGTATCCCAAAAATTCACGCGATGGGTTGCCCTTAATGATTTTGCCAATAAATACGCCAGGTTCATTTGGCTCGCACAGCTGACAGAGACCATTCGGACCCCGAATTGGCTCGCCGGTGTCGGGGTCGGCGCGTATTATTGAGATTGGATAAATGCTGGGAATAATGCGGGACACAAAGCCGATGGCACCCACTGTGTTGTCGTTGTTCATTATGTTAGCGTTGCCTTCGGTGGCGCCATAGAATTCCCCCACCTTTCCGATGTTGAAGCGCTCTACGAACTGAGGCCAAATTTGGGGACGTAGGCCGTTGCCGAAAATTTGACGTATCTTATGATTTCGATCATTTTCTGAGGGCGGAGTGGCTAGAATATAACGGGCCATCTCACCAATGTATTGACCGATCTATAAGAAGGTGTGCTGAGTGGAAGGAGAAAACGCGAAATAGTTCTACACCGACATACCGTACAGTCGAATTTAATGCAGTCCGCAAAGTAACCCGAGGCAGAAAATTTCTTTCGAATGGCAACGGTAGACCCGAAGATCAAAGCTTGTCCCATGCTCATGATACCACCTGCGGTGTGGTAAAGCGGCAAAGGCGTGTAAAACACATCTCGGGTTTGGAATCCCAAAGTAAAATGGATGCCAGCAGCAATAAAAAGATATCTGAAAATATATAAATCGCATATCAATCAAAGAGCAGGATGGCACATGTGAAGAAACAAACTCTCACCTCGAATGCGATATGACGGCAGCTTTGGGCAGCCCAGTAGTACCAGATGTATAAATGTAGACCAATTTGTCATGATGACTGGCCTGTTCTGCAGAGGCAGATATTTTATCCTTGGCAGCTGAATCCAACAAAGTGCTCAGATCCCTAGCGGCACCACTGATAGATTTGTTGGCCTCATTATTAAACTGGTACAAAGCTACACTCGAAGGAATCTCCTTAGCAATGTCTGCAATGGCGTCGACATATCCTTCACCGTAGATAAGAGCAGAACAGTGGGCCACGGTTATGCTGTGAATTAACGAAGGGCCACGTAGGTTGGTGTTGATGAGTGGCGTGATTATACCGATCTTCGATAGACCCAGCCAGATACCAACAAACTCCGGTCGATTTTCCAGCAAAAGTCCAACGACATCGCCTTTCTTGTAGCCATGAGTGTGGAATATATTCGCAATGCGATTTGAAAATTCGTTCAACTGACGGAATGTCCAGGAGTGTGTTTCACTAACAATGGCAACCTTATCGGGATATTTGGCGACGTTGATTTGAAAGATGTCCGAGATGGTTAAGTTTTTCTTTTCGTATTTCTTAATCAGCCACAAGAGTTTTATATAAGCTATCAGGCCTCTGGAATTAAGCAAGACATGAATGGGAGCAGAAGCGATATGAAGAAAATGTGCGAAAAAATATGAAGAAATGTGCCAAATTTCAAGTGGAAAAGTTCGAAATTAACAATGGTATTTCAACTGGTGGTCAAATTAAAACTAATATTTTAGATAATGTCCAAAGTAACCTTTGAAATGAACGTAGTTATCTCAATAAAACGGTCAGTGACAGCGATAAGAATTTCTAGATAGCATGAACGTTGTTTTGTGAGCAAACGAAATTTCGGACGATAAAAATGTTGTTTCTTAACGTCTGCTCAGCACCAGTATTGTATATAAAAGCTCAGGTTACGACAAGAAAACCACAAAAAATTTGAGTGTTGTAAAAATCTTTGTCAACACTCTGAAATGCACACGCAGATCGAGCAGCGCTTCAGAAATCACGATACTCCAAGCTGCCACAATCAACCGCAAGACAATGAAGTCATATTTCGTAAAATTATTATATATATAAATTATAAATTATTACTCGTGCATTGATTTTGGTTTAAAAGTGAACTTTTCCAGCTAAGTCTGTATCAATTGCTACAATTTTGAAAAGAATAGAAAAAATTATAAAACCAAAATTGTTGCATGAACTTAAAATTCTCATAAACTGTATAAACTGTGTAAAACTTGATTGTTTGGTCAATCGTCTGCACATTTTATTATCGTGTAAATAATGCCAACTTAGTTTCCCACTGCCTTAATAAAAATTCCATTTTTATCCACACTTGTTAGCATGAATATGGATAAAATATTTTTTATTATTTTCAAAAATAACTACAAAATTCATGTCATTATAAATGCTATTACATCGACTCAAAATCTTAATGTGAATATTCGATCCGCATTTATTGCTACAACCGTCATTTTGAGCAATAAGTTGAAAACCGCGAAATTTGAGACTTTATGTGGTTGCAAATGTAATCAAAATTACAAAATTATAAAGAAAACAGTTTTCAAAAGCCAATGTTAATACACAAGAAACAATTATTAAAATATTTAGTTATTGATGAAGAAGTTTACTAAATATTAATGTCAACTTAATCTACATCTTCGAAATGAAGCAACAACAATTAAGAAACCAGTTAGATGAGTTTTGCAATGAGTTTAAAAAGAAATTCGCAATTAGAAACAATGAGATTATTTTTTGTGTTTTTCTAATCTGGTTTAAAGTCCACACCGAAATATAATGAGTAGAATGGTTTTGCTTTGATTTGTTTCGTGTTTTATTTTTGTTTCGTGTTTTATTTACTCGTTTTTTTAAATTTCATTTGAATAGCTGCGTCTGCGTCTTATTAACTTAAACAGGAGGCGACGTCAATCAGTAGACAGAACACAATTAAAGAAATCCATCTCTCCAACTTTGGCTGCGACTGATCCATGATCGACGCCTGCTAGCAGTCTGTGGGTCAGTAGAGTTACCGGGCTGGGTTAGTCATACAATATGCAAAATAAAATGTCAGCAATGCGCTCGCCCATGAGTGCGGAAAATGTGCTCTGAATTTTAATACTGTTTTTGTTTTTGCTGACTTTGCGATTTCAGAACACAGCATAGTGATAGCCAATGGTAACTCATTCAAATTAGTTTAATAATTATAAATGAGTTAACTTCTAATTGTCCAATATTTCGTCTAATGTGGACCGTAGAAATAACGAGCACTTTGGAAGGTTTTCGGAAGTTTTTTCACTTCCGCAGGCAACATCGTTAGCATGCAAGTCGCGTGCAAGTCATCACTGGGTAGGCATGCATGTATGTGTGTTGCTGAACGCAATGACATACGGATAGAGTAGGGCTTGCAAACACGGGATTTCAATAAACAATGAAAACACACTAAACTAGCAGAGTTAAGGGGTTTTTCAACAAGAGGTGTCATTTTAAAATTTAAATCAACAGAAAATCAGCTTTAATATTGTTTTTAGTGCTTGAATCGTCATTGCTGAAGCATCGACGAAGACTTTATCTTTAGCGTAGACCCACCTCCTGGTTTTTAGTTAGACATCACAATGACAGTTGAACTTTTATAATATAAATTTTTAATTCCATTGTCGTGGCGGGATTTTCGAAAACTCCGCCAAAGCGTCTCCCTAACACATGTTAGGCATAGTAAATGTATGTGTAGTGTAAGTATTGCGACCATTTAGTTTCTATTTCATTCTGTTTCATTTAGTTTCTATTTCATTCTTCAACTGAAAGTAGTTGAACTCTCTCTGTGTGTTAACGAAAAACATACACACATCGTACTCCAGCGTAGCTACGTAGCTACGTGCAAAATTTAATTTTGTATTCAGTGAACATCGCGGGTTGATCGTTGATTATGCATGACCTTGAACCTTTAGAGAGGCATAATTCCACTCAATGCAATAAATGAAAATTTATGCATGCCTAAAAATGGGTTACTTAATACACGTCAAGAATGTTTTGAGGGATTCTAAAGGAATTTTCAAGCTGTGTAGAATAAATGCGAATTGGCTTTTGGCTTCATGTTTCTGCGGTTGCTTTCGAAAATTCAACCACTTCACGGATTAGGAAAACAGGTTTCGGTCTCGTGTATTCAGCTCTTCAGCCTCTCTTTGGATGCAGCATCTGTGAAGTTGATGTGGGCCAACATAATATTTCTGGTTGTGTGGCTAACGACTGCTTGCCGCGATTGTACTTCGTACAAACACTTTCAAAGAGCTTTAAACTTGACAAGAAAAAGTTGCTAAGGCGTATTTTAACTAGTTAGAGCCAACCTTGTCGATTGTTAACTTGCATGACTACTAAAAATTTAACCTTTTAGAGGAGAAGATATTTTTATTTTACAGAAAACCAATTTTAAAGTTAGGAATAACTATTTTTTTAGGTTTTTCTATGTATTTTTCTGCAGTGTGATTTTGTTCTGCAGGTCAGGAATTTAAAAAAATGACATTTCTAAAGTCTGTAGAAACATGACAACTTGCTGCTGTGTTTGTTGTTGTTGTAGTTCGCTGAGGCTGGCAATGAAGTTTTAATGAGATAACAATGAAGATGGGGGAAACATTACGTTACAAGCACGCAATACATTGTGTGTGTGTTTATTTAATGCATTCACCCGTGGAAAACGAACAAACACACAGAGGGTAATACGGACGTCAGGCATTAAATGTATGTGTACATCTAAATACTTCATTCGCTGGCCATTCTCTCAATGGATCAAATTAAAATGAGAGCACAAGGAAAATAGTCTCAGCGGAAGAGAAACGCGAAACGCGAAACAGGAGACGATATTGACGATAATAAGAAAGGCTCGGTTCAAAGTTCCTTCTCTCATTTCTGCAAAGAATGCAAAATATCGTTTTGTAAATTATTATCCACATTTCTAAGAATGCAGCCAAATATAGTAATTAAAGACGGTTGAGGAATTACAAGTGCCGAACTTACATTGTCGAGTTTCCGACAGGTGTCTCCGTTTTGTTGTTCTCTCCCGAAGAATATAGGAATAACAACATGAATATTATTGCAACGGTAACACCACTCATTAGCGGGGAGAAAGCAAATGTCGAAAACGTTGAGACTTAGCAATCAGTGTTCAATCAGCCCTCAGTGAGTCAACATACATTTTTGGGAAAGTGAAGATTCCTGTTAGAAACTCATCAATGTAAGTAGGGCCTTGAATCCCGTACAGTTAAGTTATATTAAATCCGATTATATTGGTTCCCATTTTTTCAAAAAGAAACCTTTTTTGAAGTATTTTTTCTTATCTTGTGGGTTTAATTTTCTGAATCGTCTTGGCCTTCATTGTTTACTTTTTAAAGCTTCTTCGTTCTCTCCGGAGCTTCGTATTTCCTTTCAATATCAATATTTTCGCGTTTTTATTTTTTTTTTCTTTCACGTTCATTTTCATTCACACGTTCATTCACTCGTTCATTTACTCAGCAAACTCAAGCCACATCTTTTCGCTGCATGATAACTTTTTTGCACGCCTTGTTTTCTGGTATTCACGCTATCAGCTACTTGTTTGCGTTTTTGATTAACAAGTATAACTCGAAAAATCACTCATTTTGCAAAAGTTGAGAATTAATATTTGTTTGTGTTTAATTATTTGGGGAAAAAACCCACAAAACCTAATTAACGGACTCACTTTATGTCTCGTCTGGATGTGACGGCCGCAATGTAGAACCAGCGCCAACCGGGCTTCGTCAGCAGGATCGCCACCAGGGCTACGAGAAGCGCGGGCAAACCGAATATCCAACCCATGAAGTACCAAAGTAGAGCGACGACACCGACGGCAAGACCAACCACGACCGTTGCTAGCACGATACGACCGAGAACTGAGAAGCGGCTCTGGCTCAGCGGCGACGGCTGTTGTTGTCGATGATGTTGTTGAGTAAACAGCTCTCGATTCTGTTTCGCTCCGTTTAGCTGCTCACCGCCGCCGTTGCCGTTGCTGTCGATGGTGGTGGTGGTGGTGGTGGTGTTGGCAGTGTTGGTGGTTATGATGCCGTTGCTGCTGCCGTAGTGTATGTCGCTCATGTCATTGCTATGGCTACCGCCGTTGGCAACGGCGGCGCTAGATTTTGTTATCGCGCCGAGAACGTCGTCGATACTGCCGTCGGTTTTGTTTACGTCGATGTCGATAACGGTGTGCACTGTATTATTGCCGACATCTGCGCTATTACTCCGCGGAACACTCGCTGCTGCTTCTGTCGGGGTCGATAGTGTAGTGCTTTCGGGCGGCGATGCTCCCGGCTGTTGATGATAACAATAATAAGAATGACAGTTTTGTGATTCTCTTGATTTAGCTTGATCTGTTTCTATATTCGAACTGAACAAGCGGTTGCGAAAGGAGTGATAATGACGTGCGGCCAAGTGGCGTCATAAGATGAAGTGCGGCGACCGCTTTGGCAAGCAGTAGCTGCTGCTTGAGCGGAATATCAAGTTGCGCATTGGCATACTTCTAGGCGCTGCAGTTAATGTAAGTCGACTTTCAGAGACTTCCACTTCTAAATAGGAAGACCGAAATTATAATTTGCTGTTGAGAACACAGCAAAACAACAACAATTGTAGCAGGGTTCCTTTAACTTAAAATCGTTTTAGCCAACAATCGTCTACGGAGTGTGTAAAATCGATATAATTTTGCTGATAAAGATTTCACTTCTTTTTGGTTTCGAAATAAGCAAACATTTAGCTTTCTCTTTGTTTGTAGATCCAGTCACACTGTTGTGGCCGAAAATCTAACAGAAAAACGGATATTATTATTTTATTTCCTTCCGCAACAGAAACAGGGAACCGAAATGGAAATTTTCTATCGACAAACTGCATCCCCTTGCAACGGCGTGTCAAATTAAACGAGGCTTTTTACTGACGACTGCGCCATCTGCGATTAGCTACCGACAGGGATGCAGTTTTTCTGATTTAATTTTTGCACTCGTTGTCAAGCATTTCATTGCCTACTTTTAGGCTTAAATAATATCGTGCGACAAAAATCTATTCCAAATTTGCTATGGTTGGATTTTTAATTTAAACGCATTTCGGTTTTACTAAAGTAACTTTTAAAAAATACTTGGCCTGGCTGATTTTAAAATCCTTTCAAATTTGTATCATAAATTCCATTATTTTCCGACAATAAATTGATTATCACAATATTATTAATTCAAAAATTCTATGAAAATATGTTGAAATAAATTTTTTTGGTCAGCCGAACCCGCACAGTTGCAGTTTGCAATTATTCATCAGTCGGCATCAATCATCTGTCGGATGCGGCCTTTATGACGCTTTATGGAATATTTTGTGTACTCTAATAATAATGTAATATTACAAGAAGGCTATAAAATAACAATAAATAAACAGGCAAGATAAAGATTGTAAAAATGAACTCATCGAAAAGTTAATGACTGCCGACCCCGCTGAGATTTAATAATCTAGACAAATCGAAAGTGTGGCTTACGAGATCATAAATTAGAATAAAAGTTTTTGCCGAGCGCGGCTGAAATTATTATGTTATCAATTTTATTGCTATCCCGATCTTCGTTGCGACTGAAAAAGACTGCCTCGATCTCGATTATCGCCTCAAATTCGAGGCGACAACGAGAGTTTCGTGCTCATCACTGTTTTCCTGCACTTGTGGATACTTAAAAGTCGACACCGTGTCTTCTGACTGCGCGTGCTTGTAAACTACAAATGTAAACAATCGCTCACTTCAATCAGAAGTCTGAAGTGGTAGATGAGCAATTGATTTTATTGCTCCCTCTTATGAATGCAATCCTTACTTTTATATTCAATTTGTCGACGTAATTATTTACCTACTGGTGGAACTTACTATTACTGAAAGGGTCATCAGTCATTAATCACAGATTTTTACTATGGAGAATATTTTAGAATTAGTTAAATTTTGCATATAAAATTGAGAAGATAAAATTCCTGCTTTAAGAGCTTTTGAAAACGGAAAATGTTTTTTTATGAATTTCAACATTTTCGAGACCTGTATACCTGTTAAAAAATACTCATGGCTATATTAATCAAATGCAAAAAAAAATTCCAGTCCGCATATTAATTGTACGACTGATTTTTACTGATTTCTGGTTATTTACATTTTCGTTTTTTTTTGCAATTCGTGTGCATTACCTCACTTTCAAACAAATGAAGAGTCATTCTAGAAATACCGTTACGTCCATTTTAGCTCTACCAGTGAAATTAACTTTTATGGTTTTAGAATAATAAATATTAAAATGCAAAATTACGGTTCTTAATGACGGATTTGACCAAATACGGGTTTCATTTTTAGCCGATGTGCAGTTCTTTAGATTTCGTTGTATGAAATTAGAAAGAAATCACGAAATTATGGACCGGCTGGCTACGTCGGGAATCCTGTAGATCAGCGTATACGGTCAGGAAGGCATTGAAAAAGTCTTGCTTAGTAACTGTAGATATCGTCAAATATATAATCTGACTCATTATAAGTGATCGGGCGAGAATAACCTACTTTTCTGCTTTGAAATTGGAATCGAGTTCAAAAGGGAAATTTTGTTCGATGCAGGTTTGCGAACACACACGCACGCAATTAATCTGTAATGCAATTCGAAGTGAAAAATTATAAACCACAGAAGTACCAAAAGGTAGAATATGGGGTATGTGAGCCCCATATACGCCACGCACCGCATGTAGAATGCCATTTGGACCAGGTTTCACATGTCTATCATGCTTGAAACAGATGCACTTTTAAGGGTTTTGGTGTTTAAAAGCCTTTTATAAGCTTCGTTTTATATTTTTATGTAACTACATTAAATTGAAAGCACTTAATTTAGCCTCTCAAAAGGTATTTCTATGCCGCTAATCAGCTTAATTGCCCGACTGCTTTTCATTTTCCCCATTTCCCTCATTTTCCCCATATTTTCATGAATGTATCTGCCACAGCTTGCCAGCGGTAAAAGTCGTTATTCAACTTTCCAATCATTCACTTTTTCATTCCGTCCGGCTGACGCTTCGTCTCATTACTTGGCTGAAGTTCAATCACGTTTGTAAGCCGTCTGTGTTTACCCGTCACCACCGCAATCATGCATTCCCACTTATTATAATAATGAAACGCGAAGAATGTGTGAATGAATACCACGATTGACCATTTGCATGCCTAGACTCGACGTCTTTGGGAGACGCCTTGACACTGACCGAGAATCACTGCGATTAAATGGTGTAAATGCAGGTAATATAGACACGTTTCGCCGCTTAAGTGGTGCACCGACCAACTTCACTCTCGATAACTATTGATTCTGTATTGTAAATATGATTTGTGAAAATATGATTTGTGAAAATTATAAAAAATCAGAAATATAATTTATAATAATGTCTCGTGTAGTAGAAACAACTTGTGATCTTAGCCGGTATTAATAGAGCTTTTTATTTACTTTTATACTGTTTTCACACAGTGGCGGAAATACGTTCACAAGGTTTTCCAAGCGAAAACAAGTCATTACAGTGTCAGGTTGTCGTTCGACAGCTTAAAAATCCAGCTGGAAGAGCTAATATTTCCCCGATTTCAAGAGATAACTTTTAGTTGGTTATTTTAAACAATTATTAATGAGGGGGGAACATTAACTTCACCATTCCTGCGCGATCGTTGCAGTGTTTGGCAACAACTCAAAGTGCATTCAACCGCTATGGATCGATGGATGAATGGATGGATGGATGGATGAATGCATGGCGTGGAGTGAATGAATGACTGAAAATCGGTGGAGAAAATGTATGCTCTGCTGCTCTGTTCAAGTGTACGAGTAAATTATATTTTCACAGCCGCTGATTATTGAGGTAATCAATTTCCACCATCAAACCAATTAAGGCGAAGAAAAACACAGCTGAAAAAGAAGGCCTTGCAACACCGTGACACATCCAAGTGTTTGATGAGAGTCGTCGATTTTCGTCAACCATTTGTTGGTTAGTACAGCGGAAACCTTCTCTACGACTTCAGATTTTTGCAGTTTAATGAGTTTTGCGACTGCATTTCGGTGCTCTGACGTTTACTTTGCAATACAATAATCACAACAGCAACAACATATAATAGCAACAAAAACAATAATTATAAGGAATGAGGGGAAAATATGGGAACAACAACTGTAGCAACTACCACAACTTAATTACCACGATAATAAAAAATAATACAACAGCAACAAAAACAGCAGCAGCAGCAGCCACATAAACAACAACAACAACAACAACCACAGAAGCAGCAGCAGCAACAACAATAACAATAACAACAATAACAACATCATAATTATTACGAATGATGAAAAAATACTGCTGAAAATGCTGACAGCAAAAACGCAACCGACATAATTGTGCAATAAATTATGCCGTTGTTGTTGTTGTTGTTGCTGTTGTTATTGGGGAAAATTATCTTACACTTTGCAAAAGCAAAAAATACGTATAGAAATTATGGTAAATAATAATTACGGCGATGATTGCAGGAGTCTCGCTACGCCTGAAACCGAATCGTAGCCGGTTTCAGTTTGTGGCCGCGGTCGATCGCGATATCTGCAAGATTCCGGTTTCAAGAAGTGAAAGAAGGAAGTTTTTATGCCGTTACATACTTATTTCCATCCATAGCAATCTCTGCTGCATTTCCAAAAAAGGCAGGAAACGATGTACAAGTTGCAATTAGCGAACCCTACATGTGGTCTGAGCGACTAGTCACAGGATTTCGGTTAACGCTGGAAGTTACCAATTGGCATTTGGCTTTTACGGATTTTAATATACGGATTATAATATAGAATGATCTCTGAATTACTCTATATATATTAATCTCATCTCTAATGTTATGTTGGCCCGAAAGAGCTACAAATGCTACAAATGCGAATCATCAAAATCATCAAAATGTTTATGAACAACTTGTTGTATTGTTCATTCGAAAAACTTTTTCGCCGCTGTGTGATCAAGGTATAGCTTGTTAATACGCCAAAAAAGTTAATTTAAGAACATAATTCCTTCAATCTCGAAGCATAATTTCGTTATTTCCATGAATAATTTCATAAACTTACGACTTTGTTGTAGTTTATGCAATTAATTCGGAATTCCTATAATCAACTACTGAAACAGAATAAATCTATAAATATTTCGTAATAAAAACAACTACTTCATACATTCCACGTATATAATTTTACAAGAAATTGTTTTTTCGTAGTGAAGACTTTTGATTTCAGCCTAATTGCGTATTATTAATAATTTTACCTTTTTCACAATATTTTGTAATTTTTACAATATTTGTTATTCTTACCTCAAGTATTATAATCTTTAATAATTTCCATTTACACCTCTATAAACATTTTATTAATTACTCAGGGCACCGTCTTTTTTTTTTGTTTTTTGTGCTATATAAGAAAACCTCATGACTAATGCTACTTTTTTGCAGTTTATTGCAATAACGTGGATTGTATTATTCGTTTTAATCGCATTTCTGGTTGTTAAGGTGACCCCAGCAATTTAGTAAATTTAATTCCTGAACTAACAACCTTGACAGATTTTTACCAAATAAAAAAACACGTTTGTACTTATCTGGTACCAAAAACATCGTCACCTATGCGACTGACTACCTGTTTTGCTCTCTCTGTTTTTTATAAACAGATGTTTTTCATTAAAACATACAAAGAGAATGTTGAATCTATTAAACTTTTAGGAGGAGCAACTTTATAGAGCAAACATATAATTATCACTCAAAGTCACTACTGCAAAATGTCATTACATTAAATTTGTTTAAATTTCCTTTGTTTTGTATTATTAACTATCTATTATATATTTTATAATAGATTCATTATTTGCGGGCTTATTTCAATGCAGGAAATGCTGGAAAATTTCAAGATTTTGGAGACTTTGGTCTTCAAATAGTAACCCTCTAAATAGTAGGTCACAAAATAGGTATCAAAATATCCAGTACTTGCAAAATTATAATAAAACCTTTTTAAATGCATTTAGTTCCTTCTTCCCTAAATCCTATGAGATTTTATCTTCAGGTATCTCAGCCTCTCTAACATGAGATCTGAATCTTAAGCTCAACTAAACCTAAACATTACCTACTCTCCATATCATGAGAGAAGCTTGCCTATGGCAGTTCTTTCCCAACCTCAAATAATGAAAGCCTCAAACCTTTTTTCGCATTTAGAAACTTTTTGGACGGAATGTTGAATGTGGAATCGAGAAATACCAGCCAACTTTACAGAACGAAAACCAGAATGTTGCATAATTTAGCCAAAAACTTGTTTTATGAGACGAGTCTCTTTATTCAGTTCTTCATGTTGTTTATAAAATTCTTAAATTGCTTAACAAATAATCAGCCATGTGGCTTCTTTAATTAGCATAAAAACATTATTGACATCTCTGGAAGAATTGATTTCATAATGTAATCTTCAGTGAGATGAAATACCTAAGAAAAGCTACAGGCATCAACTATTTTAAGTATTGATGATGGAAGGAAGAACTTCATAATAAAGCTTCCTTATGATTTCCAAAACTGGATCCAAACTCAGTATAATAAGCCAAGCAATAACAATGAGAGCGACAATCGCTGCCCCGGTTAAGATGCAACCCAAGATCTATAAGGCAATAAAGGAATTTGCAAAGTTGAGGGCTGAATTCAGTGACTTATTTACCGACCGAGTAGCTGTAGCCTTGCATATCCGCGTATACGTTTCGCAAATTGGCTTTCCTCTGATAAAGACTTGCCTCACTAGCACTTATTACTGGATTGTAGTTGGGTTGCATGTTATATCTAGAAATGCATCGGCTGGGTTTGATTGGTCTTGATTATGAAATCTTCTAAGGCTTCGATTTCTTTCTCGGTCGATAACGCGTTGGACAGACTGATCAGCACGAATATGGTGATGGACGCGAAGATAATCAAGGATATGAAAATGAACTGAGGACAGGTAAGGACGTTATCTGAGATGCCCTCTGCAAGGATAAGGGAAGCGAAAGTTATGACGATTACCTTGTGCATCAATGAGAGTCCACGTTTTTCAGATGGAGTCAGAGGGATGCTTTCGTGAGTCATACCTACTTTTCGTACTCCTTTAGAGACCTTTAAAACTGATTCACAGAATATTCTTTGCTTCTTTTTTTCTTTTCTTGTATTTCCAGTTCGACTTTTTCAAAACTAATTTATTTTAACTGACAGTTGAGGAAATGATTGAGTGAATTACTAACTACATATTATTATTTTATGTTCAGAACAGTAACATTCAAAGAAATATTGGTAGAAAATCCTCAAAATCTCCTTAGAGTGTAGGTTGCCATTTTAAGGAAATTTGAAAATCTGTGGTCTTCGTCGAGTCGGATTCAGGAAGATCCTTCACATCCTCTTCGTGACCTTCATTGCCTGCGAATGCCTCAGTGGTGTCGCTCATGTAAGGTATGATGACAAAGTAGATATAAATAAGTATGGCAGACAAAAATCCAAAGGAAAAGCATAAAATCTAGAAAAGAGGTGGATGAATACAAGCTACTCATTTGATGAGTGAGCAGCGCTTTAATTTTGGGTCATTTATGAACACTGTTTGGAGACTATTGAAATATCATGCTCATGTATGACTCCATCCTGGAAACTACCTCTAACTTTCCCTCTATCTTTACCTTTTCTACTCTAGTGAGTTTGCGATACTTTTGCCGTGACGCCAATGGATGCGGGCGATCAATCATAGGTTCCGATATTCGTTTTCTCCGTTTACTGAAGACTTTTTTTCTTTTTACTTCACTTGTTTTTGTATTCATTTCTTTTGGTTTCGCTTGTTCACTTGTTTTCCCATTCATTTCTTTTGGTTTAGATCTCTTCATATTTTATGTTAACTGCAAATATTTTGCAGAAGAAAGATGAAACTTTTTTATTTGATTGAAAAATCTGAGATTGTTTATGTTGAAGTTTTCGCAAAAGTTTTGTACAGAGTAGTCAATTGTCAGAAAGTTTGTGCTTTGTGAATCGTGAAATTATTGGGTAACGCAGCTGAGTCGCTTAGGTTCCCACGAAAGTTCACGCTTGCTGTCAAAACCAGCTGTATTTCGCTCCAGAGGAGTGTCAATACAATGTGCGGTCGTTGCCACTCAATAAACGGAGACACTTACAATTTGCAATTTCAGGGAGGGTTTCAACCTCCTCACAGATACGCCACTGGCTGTGTAGCTTCGTCATAAGAATATATTTTGCGCTATCACTCCAAGTGCTTGAAGTGTAAAAATGAAACCTCTTGTCGAACAGTTTTTCTGTGAATCTTTGAACATCTTTTTTAAACTTCCAAGGTTGCAGAATCTTCTTCCGTAATTTTAGATGAACGCTGTTGAAACCGGTTAAAGGCTTTTATGTTTTTATCATTGACTGGTAATACGAACGATCGTTGACTGCTAGTACACCTCCAACAAAGGGGAGCAGAAGGAGGAAATGATTGTTTATATCTCGCAGATTTTTATCAGGTCCTTAACCTACTCTTCATTGAAATTCCACATGCAAAAACCATCACCGTTGAATTATATTTCACATCTTCATGTCTGCTGTCTGCAAATGTGTCGAACGACAGACAGGGAGACCGAAGTCACCGAAGTGGTGAAGAGATACAGCGACGGCGCGATTTTTCGATTGAAATGCAAATGCTTTTTACAAACACTCGCGAAACTAACTTGGAATGCAGTATGCGAGATATAAAGGTGCGATTTGAAAACCTGCTTTGTTGTTTTGTATTTCATTTTACCTCTTCGACTAGTTTTCAATGGCGAATTTGTGTTGGCTCGCAGTAACGTGTGGATTGTCGATCGTGGAAATGCATATGTTAATGTTACGATATGGAAATCCATGACAATAACCGACCCAGATGATAGTGTCGGCGTGGATGCCATATCATCGAGAATTAAACATAATTACTCTCTCGAATCCAAGACAGATCATCTCGACTCGATCTCAATTATGGTCTCGCCAAAAAGAGGCGTCTCGACCTTGCTTCCCCTTTAAGATTTTTAGAAAAAAAGATTAGCTTCTCTAGATTCTTCTAGAACTAGATTTCGATTAATATTTCGGAAGAAAAGGACTGTCTTGCACTCGGTTACCATCTCCAATACATAAACCGTCTCCATCTCGATTATTGTTTCGATACAAAAAGTTTTTATTGCCTCTGTTATGGTCTGGACTGAAATCTCGATAATTTCCCTGTCTACAATTGCGAACATCGATTTTATTGATTATATTATCCAGTGAAGACAAGGTTAATTTTAAAATGGGTTGGAAAAGAGAAGTGGAATTATTTATTTTCAATTATAAGGCAATTTTTTTCGTTAAATGATATATTTGTATTCGTTCCATATATGAATATTTCAGAGTTATATTATCTAACCTGTATCTGTTTAACTTTTACTTAGACTTATAAAAATTTCCATACGAACCTTCAATGACCTCTGACTAACTAAGCGAATATTCGTTCAAAGCAACGACACGATTTAAGTCGCTATTGTTTTACATCACGTTCATTCCACCTAAGTGAATGCATATATCGACTCATTTGTCCCTTCCGATACCGCGGCAACTAGTATATCGCACGTAATAATTGCATTTAATTGCTTACAAAATTTAGCTTTTGTAAATTGAATCGTTTCGCGCGTCAGTATTGTTTTCGTGAAAACACGTTTGAGAAAATCTTAGAATATCTATTTAGAATATCTGTTGCGAATCACAATATAGGGTTTCGTATCCGGAAAGAACTCTTCTAGGACTGGAAACTCTAAAAGACGATACGGGAAATAAATAAATGAATAGAATATCAATCTGGAATATCTAATGTGAATCATAATTAGAACTATTTCTGGATTAGGTATTTCAAAAGACTATACAGAAGATAAACTCTTATGGAAATATTATTATGTGTTTATTATATGAAACATATTTAGGTCCACATAACATTCTACATAATTTATTTCTACATAATATATAAATACGAAGTATATGGCAAATCTGAGCTTTCAAGGCTTCTTTCGGCTTTCCTTGAAAACGACTTAACGCAGGTAACCTCTTTCGAAAACGAATTATAATCATCTTAGAATTAATCTTAGTAGAAAAACTAGTTTCCTAACTTTTGACCTAGTATGGCGGTTTTATTCCTCCCATAAATATAATTCTACCAGTGAATTTGAACTTGGCTTTTAAACGGTTAAGAAAAGCCAAGAAACCAGCCGTAATTATTTTACTTACTACGTTTGTATTTCTTAAAAACTGGTTTGTGGTTTCTTAAAGACTAACTGTGCTGTTCAAAGTTAAATAATTAAATTATTAAATGGTCTTTTCGAAGTAACGCTTAACGCGACGAGGGGGAATCTACACTTAAAAGCTGATTTAGTCGTGTAAAGACCTGTTAGTGGCTGAGATGTTTATGATGTTTTTGTGTTTTGCTATATCTCAGAAAAAGTTAGCTTAAATCTCTGTTTTGACTCACATTCGAGACGAACTCGGCTCGTATTCTAGACGATCTCGAACCACCTTCGAGACGATCTTGACAATTACGTATGTAATAAAGCAAAACCTCTATTTTGAGAAAAGATTTCCTCTATAGGGTTTCCCTTTTCGTTTCGTATAAGAAAGGATTTTCGTACAAAACTTTGGGTTTGTTAGAATGCATTACGTAATGAATCGTGTAAGTTGTTGGGTTTTTTTCTATATAATACATCAGGGTGAAGGTAAGACAGAAGATTACTGTCAGTTCTTAAAATGTGCTTTTAAAAGCGAGGCGACGACGGGCTTTCTAAGGTATTTTCAATGGCCATTAACGTCATTAGTCAAATTTTCGCAACCAAACCGAGTTTTAATTGTTCTCCTCTTTTTTTTTTCTTTTTCTTTTTCTTCTTGTTGTATTTCTAAGGAAACCAACTCACCAACGCCACGATGGACTCGGCTTCGCTCATCTTCTTCGGAAGTGCTTCGGCGTGCTTCCAGCTGAGAAGTCAAGAAATAAGTTTCGGTTTCTACTGCTATGTCTGCTGACTACAGTGCGATGTTAAATTACTTCAGTGATGTTAAATTACTTCGTTGTTCCAGCATAAGAAAATGACGACCGTAAAAAGCAGCTCATTAAAAAACAGTGTTTTTTTTTACTTTCGACGTAGCATCACTTTTTCGTGTTCGCTTTGCGGAATTTTAATGTCTCTGGTTTCTGGTTACCTGTGTTCGTCTTTTAATGTTGCATTTTCCCTTACCACTGCTTGATGCATGCAACACTTTCTGCTTTTCTTTTTTAGTCAAAAATTTCACTTTACTGGGTTTCTTTTGTTCAAACTGAGATTATAAGATTTTGTTTAAACTAAGCTTTTTCTTAGTCACTATTTTTCAAATTAAGTTTAATTTATTTTTTTTTCTAATTTTCACATATTAAAAGTTTTAAGTTTTTTTTAGTTTTAATTTTTCAATTCCTTTTAACTCAGATTTCCAAATTCACGTTGCATGTTGTTGTTTTATCTTGCAACCTATTGATGTGCAACAGCAACCAGTGTTGCCATTTGTGTGAGCGGCCGCACAAACGTCTACTTGTTGCTGCAGCTTGTCAGCGATTGAGCCATCGCTGAGACGAGCTGCTATTAAGGTTAGCCGATCCACTGCTAACAACAGGTTCAGCTTGTTACAGCTCTGTTATTATTTGTTGCTGCTTTTTGTTGGTAATGAAAATACAAACAGCTGCTCCTTCCAAAGCTTTTCAAACTGAGTTCAGTAAGCTTTCTTGCTTTAATCTGATTGATCTCCTGATTTAATCTCCTTGCTTGCTGACTTTTGATTTTTCCTGCGATAATTCAGCGCAGTGCTTTGTTGCAGTAGCGATTATCAGATCGTAACAGCGACTAATCGAAATATCGAGTAATCGCAGTGGTGATTAATCGCAGTAACGATTGGTACCGAGAATGGGGATCACATAAAGTAACAACACGTGTCGGGTGTCGGTAGCTGTACTATATAAATTTATTAACTATATAAATTAAACTATATAAATTTATAATTTAATGTTAATTTGTTTCCTTTGTTAATTTGTTTCCTTTTCAAGGTGGTCAATGATGTAGTAATCGATCGCGGTCTCTCACTTCTCATCTCAGTAATATCGATCTCTTCATCGATGGTAAATAAATAACTCGGGTGCAGGACGACGGATTGATTGTATCCTCGCCCACTGCAAATGTCAGCGAGAATGGTGACCCCTATCTGTCCTCATTCGTTAAGTGTTTCGATTTGATTGTGGTGCAGGCCGGAGTAGAGTAGAAAGTGGGTTAAATTAAGATGAGCCCGGGAAAATATCCACGCTAATTATTTGTGTTTATTTGTTATAGATTTCCATCCAGCCTGAGGAGTCATGGGTCTCAGTTGATGTGGGCAATCAGCAGGAGTTCTTTACGGTGACATGCTAAATATTCGGGACAATATTTAAACCAAGAAACTTCATTTGAATGGGAAAAACCTATTTCAGAAAGATTTTAATAAAATATTAAGTTTTCAATGGCTTAGGGTTTCAGTTAAATTAAGTGTGGCATTTTAAACTAAATAAATTTAATTATTGCAATTTTTGGTAGAGTTAATTCTTAATTTATTAGTTTTAGTAGCAATATTTAATGAAATTTATACATATATAAATTTCAATAATAGTTAAAACTGAGTAAGAATATTTGTTTTTGGTTTTTTTATCGATTAAATAAAATTTGTACTCATATCTTTCTGATTAAAAATTAAAGTAAAGCGGATACTTGCATGAACACATTAGCACACTAAGCGACTTTCACTCCTACACTCACGACATACACTCATCGAAAAACACTTGGTAAAAATACTCTTTTTAGCAGTACTAACTACCGGCGGCAAAAAAAGACGCCTTAGTAAGTTTACTTGCTGTGAAAACTGAGCTCCTGTTATTATTTGCTCCCATTCTCATTGAAATTCCACTCGGCAGATACAGAAACTTTTTAAGGAGTGCCTAAAAGTATGCACTGGAAACCAGAAGCCTCTACTGATAAATGTAAATTGTTAGTATAACAGCTGAAGATTTACTTGCTGTGAAAACTGAGCCCCTGATATTATTTGCTCCCATTCTCATTGAAATTCAATTTCGGCAGATGCAGCAACATTTTCAGGAGTGCCTAAAAGTATGCACTGGAAACCAGAAGCCTCTACTGATAAATGTAAATTGTTAGTATAACAGCTGAAGATTTACTTGCTGTGAAAACTGAGCCCCTGATATTATTTGCTCCCATTCTCATTGAAATTCCACTCGGCAGAACCAGCAACATTTTCAGGAGTGCCTAAAAGTATGCACTGGAAACCAGAAGCCTCGACTGATAAATGTAAATCATTAGTATAACAGCTAAAGATTTACTTGCTGTGAAAACTGAGCTCCTGTTATTCTTTGCTCCCATTCTCATTGAAATTCCACTCGCAGAACCAGCAACATTTTCAGAAGTGCCTAAAAGTATGCACTGGAAGCTAGACGCCTCTACTATTAAATGTAAATTATTAGTATAAGCGACGCTGTAGATTTACTTGCTGTGGAAACTGATTTACTGAGCTCCTGTTATTATTTGCTCCAATTTTCAATTAAAATTTTATACCTCGGAAAATACACAGCAATTTAAAGAGTGCCTAAAAGTATGTAGTGAAAACTGGAAGCCTACGTGAAGTACGTTCCACGGAGCGTTTTTAATTTGATAAATTTTGAAAAGTACTTCAAATTCAGCAGAAAAGGCGAATGAAGTTCAAATGCTCATTAATTAGCAGCGTATAACACTACTAATCGCAGTAGCGATTGTCGTATCGCAATGCGATTATCAAATCATATCGTATTGTTATGAAACAATTTATGTAAAACATTTCATCGTAATACCGATTTGTCGGAACAGAAATTTATTGCAGAACAATTTAGTCGTAATTAAAAATTAACCTAAAAGTAAAAAAAAAAGCATCCTTACATTTAAAGTAACATTTTTTGCCAAGTAAATAAATATTTAAAAATTAGCATCATCTGAGAAACTAGCTCGATTGTACACCGCAACACCGCCGGCTGAATTGCGATTCAGCAATCCGAAGCACCCGCGTCGATATACGAACAAGCCAGCCAAAGTGATGGGAATTCCCAGCAGGACACCCATCAGCAAGCCGATCAGAATCAGGCTGTCATGCGCCGGTTGTGAGCTTCTACTGCAAGTCAGAACTTTCTTGTCGCCATTCAATTTCAGCAATGAAACATTTTTCCATTCAGCAGGTGTATTGCAGTCAACATCCTTCGCCAGAATCGCAGTGGTACGATTGATCTGTGTCATCAGGGTGTGAATGAGCCAACTATTGTCACAACTGCAGTCCCAGGGATTGAAACGTATGTCGATGGTGTTGATTTTATCCCAGCGTTGAAGCAAACCACGTTGTAGGATTCTCAAATTGTTGTTGTGAAGATGAAGCTACGAAAATAGATCGGTTATTAACTGTTAAAAGAGGGATGGCATCAAGATTTCTCGAGATTAGGGATTATCTATAAAAAGATTGTCGAGAAGACGAGAATATCGACTCTCGTCTCGTCCGAAAATGTCATTTTGATATTTAACACTGACGCTTATTTTAAATTCCACTCAAGATAGAAACTATATTGAGAAATATCCCGCTCTAAGTGTCTTACTAAAATATTCTAGATTACCTTCTCCAGTGGAGGATAATCGAAAATTTCTGGATTTCTGGTTGCTCTAGCGAATGCGTTGACATCTATGAAGGACAACTTGGGGTTGTTGGACGCAACCAGTTCGGTGAGGTCTGGAAGATGATCAAACGGCTTGATTATCACGGAATCAGTGAGTGTTTTCAGCTACTTACTTTGCAGATTATTAAGACCACCATTGCCAATCATTTTCAACTCCGGCATATACGAGATGCTTAGATATCGCAAGCTTTTGATTGCGGGAAAAGCACTGAAACGACTGTCGTTATTCGAAATCCTCCTATTAAGTAAAAATTGTCACACCTCTTAAGTTCAAAAGCAGTCAGCAGGTTCTCATCCAATACCAATCGCTTCAAATTAATAGCCAACTCTAAAGTTTTGGGAATATTTTCCAAAAGATTGCCACTCAGGATTAAATTCTCCAAAGCGCGTGGACCATGCAATAAATGCTCGGGTAGGTCCTTTAATTCCATATACGATAAGTCGAGCGTCTGCAAAGAAATCACCAAACTAAATGAAATCTAGGAATTCCCTCAAATCAACGCCCAACACACCTTCAAGGAGGTCAGACTCGCAATAGCCGTCTCCGATAAGTGATCGATTACTTGAAAAACGTTTTTGCAAAGTATTAAACTCTCCAACTTTGGCAGATGCTCGAACAGATCTGGATCCAGGTTATGCAGCTCATTGTGGCACAAATTCAGCTCGCGCATTTTATCCAGCGGCAGGTAATCGCTGGGCGAATAGCGTCCCTTAAATACATCGGGTACCATCACCTTGGAGCTCAACTTGTTGTGTGACAAATCGAGCTTCGTCAGCTCGCTGAGGTTGCCGAAGGCGCCCACTGCGATGGCAGCAATCCGATTGAATGCTAAATATAGATTTTTCACTGGGTAGGCGGGCAGCTGTGGAATTTCGGTGAGATTGTTGCTCTCCAAAATGATGGTTTCGAAAACCAGATCACCATTCTGCAGAGTTTTCCATTCCTCATCCGTAAACCAAGCGCTCAAATTTCTTTTGCTGCAGTCCAGTTGCTTGTCGTCCTTGTTGCAAGAACACTTCGTGCAAAGCGCGCTTTTCATCACATCCACCTTCGGCGGCTGCAATAATTCAAATTTGTATTTATTTAGTCCATGAAATAATATTCTCACAGACTAAAATTATAATGGTTTTAAAAGAGTTAGATTAGCTTTAAAAATTGTAGTAGCAGACCTTCCAGGAAAGAAATCATGCTGAGGGGTGATAATGGGAAGACAGGAATAATGGGGGAAATTAAGTTTTGTGTGGTTAGAAAGCTATAGAAATTAATCGATTACCTTCGTAACTGGAGTTGTTGTTGCTGTTACTGGGGGCAGGGAAGTGGTGCTGGTGGCTGTAGCGCTTGAGGTTGTGGTGCTCGTGGCATTTGTGGTTGTGGTGATATTTTGTGGAGTTATTACTGCTTGAGTTTTGTCACCCTCGCCCAGGACGGTGGTCAGAAAAAGGCAGACGCACACTGCGGCGGCCTTCACAATTGTTGAAGTTCGCATTTTCTTCTTCTTTTGTGTTTTTTTACACTGTAAAAAAATAAGTTCAGTTTAGTTTGAGTCTTAATTTCCTTCTCTGCTGGTTTATAATCCACAACACGTTTTGTTGCAAGGTAAAATACGTAAAACAAGATAAGTTTTATTTTTTAATTTTGTCACTGAAATGTTATTCCGCGGTATTTTGAGCAAATCTTATCTTCTGTCATTAACACTTTGGTCGGGTTTTATCATCCCAACTTATTGGGAGTTATTAACGTTTTATGGTTTTCGATTTTTAGTTATATAATGTACGCGCAGAATATTGTTACTGTAGTTTTAGCATTCTTAAAATTTAGAACTGTGAGAATTATTTAATAACGATGTGAAAATTAATTTATGATTAAATGTTTTCCATTTTAACACTTTTTCTATATTTTAACCATTTCTGGTTCATATTTAACTAGCTGATTTGAAAGTGTTTGAGAAGCTAAATTATCATCTGTTGTAAACACTTTGAAATTAAAAGCGCTTTACAATTTTCCTCCAGAAGGTTTTTCGTTGTTTTCCTCAGCACTTTGCAACCAAAACTGTGGCTTTCGTAAGTCTGCTGCCGCGCCATCAATTATTTTCTCTCCTACCACTTCGAGGTTATCTTATCTTTTCACAAGTTATCTCAACTTATCTTAACTTTGGTGTTTTTGTTGTTATTTTAATTCTGAGTTCTGTGTCTCCCTCGATTTTTTCAATAGATACGCACTTTTCGTTTTTATAGTGCGAAGTTCGAATTAGTTAGTTATTGTAAATTTGTCAGCAGTTTTGTGATACATTTTAAATTATCATTTTTGCTAACTCACAAACATTTTTTCACTCATGAATCTTTCTTTTGCTGAAGCTAAAACTGAATAATTTTCATTAAAAAGAAAAGAAGAAGCAAAAGGTCGTCTACTTGCTACCGTCACGTTTTTTAAGCGACTAAAACTGCTAGATTTTGTTAAAAAATATTCATGGTTTGTGTGGCTGCGATTTTTTTAAATTTAGTAAATACGTTCTGAGACGTGATCACAGTTTTATAAGGTCGTGCTAAGATGCTAATGAATTCCCAACAAATTTTTACTACTACTACTTGAAAGGCTAAAACAATTGAGTAAATAAAGTTGTCAGAAGCAATTTTTCTGGACGAATCTACATAAGTTTAGGAAACAGCTGTGCTCAGCTATTAACCGATATTAACTATTTCAGTGAAATATTGTGTGTTCCAACAGCTATCGTGGTAGAAAAGCTTTTCCTTATCGCGATACACAATATCTTGCTTCGTTTACTAGTTATCGCTCGCCTCTCTAAAACTGGACAGATTCCATTTTTTGATAATTTTTACTCTTTCTCCTATTTTTGATAAAAATCTGATAAAAATCATCTCTAGAAGTGACAAACATATTGTGTGTCATACATTTCTGTTGCCCATATCTATCGTATTATCTAATTATATTTAATTAAGTAATATAAAGTGAACTAAGTAATATAAAGTGAATTAAGTTATATAAAGTAAACCATGGAAAATCACAAAATTGCATATTGCGATATCCTTAAAATTCACTTTAACTTTCACCAAATTGTTGAATTTGCAATTTCGAAAAATTTTATATGAAAAGCTATCAAAGATCGCTTGGAAATCAAATAAAAATTGATCGAAAATACCCTCAATATTTGAAAATAAGTCATGTGCAAGATATGGACAATTTTTCTTGACGAGTATTTCTGGTTCTTGGAAGATCGTATCATCTAAATGAACAAAATCATTGCACGCAGTCAAATATTATGGCTCATTAAATGTAATCCGTTTCATTAATATCATTATCTGAAAAGTGATCACTCTTCTCGATCGAGTGTACGCACGTTTCGTTGAATTTCTGTGGTTTTCTCTATTCGTGGCTTTATACGTTAATAAAACAGAATATTCGTTTATAAAATATAAAATATATAATAAAATATTAAGCAGATTTAATGACATTTTCAACTTGTGACTTCTAATCTTGGATCAGAATAAATTCGTTATAATTTTTTACGTTTGCAAGTTTTCTGAACAATTTTTATTATATGAAAAAGATTATAAATCGCAGAAAATATAAATATAACCCTCCGAATAAATTTCCGATATATCAAGAAAGTGGCAACCGACGATAAATGAATTCATCCTAATTATAATCTCATCATCTGACATACAAATTTCTTCCTTAGAAGAGTCAATTATTATATTATAATCACATCCGAAGTTATTCTCGATTTCCTTCTAATTCATTTCACTCGTATTCCGAGATGTCGCTTCGATGACATATTCGAGATGTATACGATTTCAAATCATCAGATACATTTGCAACAATTTCTCACATGAAAAAGAAAATGAGAATCATGGAAATTAAAATTGAATCGTAGAAATTTCGACGACAATTTGTTCCCAACCTAGCAGAAACTAAATATCTTCCCGGAGACAAGCAAATTCTGACAAAGTGGGGCGGTAGATCGCACTTTTCTATGCAAAATTTGTTGTAGGAAAGCATTTTTACTGCATATTCGTGCTAAACATTGCTATTTTAGTTTTTTTTTTTTCATTTTTCAATTTTCCGAACTACCGCTCACACATATAAACATCTCACAGTCGTCGCCCATGGAACGCGTAACGCATTAATTCAAAACATGTGTTCGTCGGCAGCGTTTATTGGTTCCTCGTTGATGTGCTGAAATCTGCACTGAAGACAAAGTTAGCTACAAAAATGTTTACATGGCGAAGAATTATACAAAAATTAACCTTCTCTTGATTTCGACTATTTTGTGGAAGAAGAACAAAACTGTATTGAAACGAAGAAGAAATCAAAAACCAAAGTTGAAGACCAAAAAGAGGATAATAATCTCGAACAACTATCAAGGTCAGGATCGAGCTAAAAGTCAAGATCGTTCATCAAGGATCGAGCTAAAGGTCAAGCTCGTTCATCAAGGATCGAGCTAAAGGTCAAGATTAAAGATCAAGTTAAATTAGAACATCAAAATCAGACCGAGATACTCTTCACATGAACATCAAGGTGAAAATCAAGATTATTGCAAGGATTCTCAAGATTAAGATGAAGATCAAGATTAGCATGAATATCAAGACCAAGTTCGAGATTTAGATTATGAAAACGATCCAGATGAAGATCAGGATTAAGGTCAAGATTAAGTTAAACACCAAAATCAGCACGGAACGAAAGTTTATATCAAGATCGAGGCCGATATGAACAGCAATATGAAGAGTGGAGATCAAGATCAGGCCGAGACCAAGATTAAGATCAAGACCAAGCATAGACGGGCATCAATGTCAAGTTCAAGATGACACTAAAAACGAAGACTAGATGAAGATAAATATTGATCACCGCAATTACGACTGCTGTTAAAAAAGAGGCGACGATTCGAATATTTGACTCATTCTCCCACCATCGCTTTTCTCTCAGTGTCTTCTGTATTTGCATTCTGCAATTCATGCTTCTCACTTCTGCATCCTAGCAATAAATATTTCTTTGGCTGATACTTTGCCGACTTCTGTCTCGTTTAATAGTTTTTGTCGCTTGCAATAAATTTCATTACTACTTGAGAAAAGTGTAAAAATTAGGAATGCGAGTACTGGGGGGTGAAAAACAATGTGGCAACCTTTCGTAGCTCTCGTAGAAGCAGCTAACCCTCAAAATGATCTCTCCAAATTTCGGCTGAACATTCATCAATCCGAATGCTCTACAAATCACATCGAAAGTATCCATCAACGCTGAAGCGAAGTAATTTTTGGAACACGAAATTCAAGCCAGTCTGGGTTTCAAGTGGTTTCAATTGTAATCGAGGAGCGTCGTTGCACTTGACCGACTTGATAGTGGTGAAGATGCGCTTAAGAATCACGAGCATGGAAGAGCTACTTGAATGCTATTTTTGGTGGGGGTTGAAAGGTGGAACGGAGGTCGGAAGATAGGAATGGAAGCACTTGGATCCTCTGAACCGATCCTGGATGAGGTACTTAAAAGTTATCCCTCCAGATAGTTCTGGAAATTAAATCACGTGATAAAAATAATTAACAATAAATCGGTGTGATTACAGCTTCAGTGGAAACTTGTTTGGCAGAATGCAAATATTTTTAGATTATTGGGTTATTTAAGATTTCTCGTTAACCTATATTTTAAATACAAATAATTGCTACAACTTCCCTTCTAAAGATGTTAATAACTCCTCTAATTTTTTCTCTTTCATAAAATGAAATCGCTTTGAATGAAAAACTCATTATTTTTTAATATTTACACATTTAAAACTAAAGTGTGGAACATCCTTGTGTTGCCTAAAAATGAAAGGCGTTTTATAACTCATACAGTTTACGAGTTCATGAATTAGCAAACATAAAAAATCTCCATGTATCCAAAAAAGAAGGCAACTTTTTAATGTATCTGTGACGAGAGACGGACATGCAGTCAGTAAGGCAAGTAAATTATTACGAGAAGCAAAGACAGCCGACCAAACATTTCTGAAGACCGCCTCTTCTTCCAAGAAAGCAAAAAGCAGGAAACGAAGAATGATCGGCAACACTGAATAACGAATCACCCTGTAAACACAGAGATGAAGGATTCATTCAGCAGGATTTAATAATAACTCTTGATTAATTTGTCCCCTTGAGATCTAATTTAACTCGATTCATTCAGGGGGATTCATTTAGTTAGGGTCACTCAAATTAACCTTGTTAAATGAGTGGAGAATTACTGAATGAATTAAATGAATGGACAGAATGACTTGCTAATACTGCTTGATTTCTTCTAACTAATTCATTCGGAGTTATTTGGTCTTAGTAGTTTTTTTTGAGTCATTGAGTTCATTCAATTTAATTATTTTCCTGTAACTGAATCAGTTAATTTAATTGGATTTATGAAAACTGAAATACATTGAGAATGTATGAGTGTACAGTTAAGAAAGAACGGTGAAAAGAAGCGGTCGTCGTTGCAGCTTTTTCGAGTGTAGCTCACAGCGGGGGTTCGCTGGCGGACTCCGAAGGCGACACATTAAAGGAAGCTCAGCAACAGACTCGAGCAGCTGGCCAGACGGACTGCGGACTGACTGAGTGTCTGGCGGCGGAGAAGAAGAAGCGCTTCAGTGGTGTTTTTCTGTTAGGATGAACCGTGGCGCGCGCACACAAACACACACACACACACACACACACAAGTGACTGACTGACTGACACACTCAATATGGCGTCGCTAATTCAAAACAGATAACGTATTGAGTTTCGTGTTGTTTGTTTTCCGTTTCGTTTTATGGCGGCTAGAAGACTCTTTTTAAACAGGATATAAAAATAAAAAAAATATTTTAATTAGTACGAAATTTCTTTGGGGAAAAAATTAATAATTAAAATATAATCCGCACCAGTGACTCCTTCCACAGAAAACAGTTGCTGGAGTGGCATAAAGTGGATCCACCCATTTTTCACACTTCAGCGACAGTAGCAACAACTGCGACTTCGAATGCTTATCGAAGATTTCGAGTAGTTACGAAATTTGAATAATGATCGCATTAAAGAAATATAACAACCCGTTTATGGTTTGAGTTCGCAGGGGGGCAGCTTAACTGTCAGCTGTGGCGACACTTGGCACTTGAATGAGTTGGAGGGGGAGTTCATGAGGGACCGGAAACGACGACTGGTGGCTGCCGGCGATCATGATGAAGATGATGATGGTGAGGGTGGTCTCGATCTCGCCATAACGACCGAGATGGTCTCGAGGTGGTATTTTTGAGACGGATTATCGAAAACACTTGAGAGGGCGACTGCGACGAAAGTGTTATTTTGGGAAGCTCCACGCATAATGTGGACATAAAACTGAGTGCGAGTTTTATTACAGACTCTCGGATAAGAAGGAATTAAAAGGAGTTAGCGATTCAGAAACTCAAAATGAGATTCCTTTTTCAAGATGCTTACTCGCGAATTCCGCAGGCTTGCGAATTAAATTTTAGTATCTCATAATTTCCACCGAAAAAAACGTGCTTCCCTTAATCTAACCGCCAAGCCCACACCTACCCACACCGCCACGCCTCTCCACAAAACCCCAAAACCAGTACCAGCTTCACTGTTTCAGTGAGATAATCAAGGAAATCTAAGCAAACCAGTACCAGCTTCACGGTTTCAGTGAGATAATCAAGGAAATCTAAGCAAACATGTGCTTCTCGCGCTGCACTTGCAACATTTGATCTATTTTTCATCTCGCTGCTGCCTCTAAATAACGACCGCGCTGACAGCGTGTGGGAAAATGCTGGAAATCGTCGGAAGCGTTGAGGGCAACGTTTCATTTCGAAAATCTGCACTGAGACGGGGTAGCAAGCACTCGATGCGCGTCCCCTTCGCCGTCCTCCTCCCTGCAGCACACCGCCCAACACTCATACGCTCCCCTTCTGCCCATCTGCCCAGCCCACCCCCTCCCCCTCCCCTACCCACCAAGATCGGCATCTAGGAAAGATCAGTCAATCCTCACAAAGAGGCAAATACATTCTTTCGTTTGTTCATTTTTTTCCTTCTCTCTCGCCTGCAAGTGTAATGATCGCTCGTAAAAATCTGACGTTTGTCGCTGTCAAATGTTTCAAATCTCGAATGCGAGTTGCCTGCCTCGAAGTTCGCGCTTCAGCGAATGCAACAGATGTCCCGTCCCGTTTGTCTCCGCAGCAGCTCTGTGGGATTGGAATTCACGTCCGATCCTCATGGTGCGTTAGTTTTTGTTTTTGTTTTTGTCTTTGTTTTCAAATGTTCGTATTTAATTGCGCTGAATTCATCAATGAATTTTCTGGCGCAACACAACAAACATCGCGACGGAGGCGATGGTGGCAGCCATCATTTGATGAATGTTCTCGACAAACGCTTGACAAGTGTAAGAAATGAATTCAGGGTGTTGGAGAGGGGGAGGGAGAGGGGGTGTGAGAGGGGAGCGAGAGGGGGAGGGAAGGTTAATGATGTTACAGTGCAGAGAAAGGCTGCGAAGTGGTGCTCTTCATGCTTCGTTGCTATTTGCAAACAGCTTTCTAAATCGAAACTTGGCGCGAATATAATTCATCATTGACGCTGCAATCATTAAGGCGACTCGACGAAAAAGAAAGAAAAGGATCGGCAGGCAGTCTGTGGCAAGCATATGTTTGCCTCAGAAGTTTGTAACGAAAGCAAAGCTTGTTTCGAGTTAAACAGTCTTCGGAGCCGAGAATACCGTGCATCGATCGGCAGATGCAGTTTTTAAGATTGCTGATAAGATTTCTAAAATTGTAGATGCAACTTTTAAGGCTACAGATGAAATATTTCGAAATGGAGACAAATTCTGAGATGGTAGAAACAGTAACTCGATCGACAGACACATTTCTGAGTTGCGGATGAAATCTTTTTTGATATGAAATACACGTGCAATTGAATTTTCGCTGTATAACGTAATCATCAACTGAGAAGCTTTTAATCGTTTTATTTTTAGTTGATAATTCAAAAGGCGTTTTAGGAAACTAACTCGTCGCCGGTTGAATATTTATTTCGCTGGCATGAAACAAACAAACAAGAAACAATTAAAAGATTTCCTTTAGTTGCTTTTTGGGTGGTTTTTTCAGTGCGGCCCGCGAGCCGCCGCGAGTTCACAGGATGGGAACTCGCGATGTTTATTCAAGGGGAGCGTTATGTAGTTGTTGTTGTTGCCGTTGTTGTTGACGCTGCTGAGTTTTAATGCGCTTTTTGTAGTTAGCAACGTTTAGTGTCTGTCGTTAATTTTTTCCTAAAAAAATTATTGTTTATGCTTGTGTCCCTCCCTTCGCGTGCGAACCCCCCTCCGTCCCCCGCTCTATGCACGCTTTCAGCCATATTTATCGCCAGCTTCTTGGACATTTTAATGGATTCACACTACACGCCGACGAGGCACGCTGTTCTTGCTGCCGCTGCTGTTGTTGTTGCTTCAGTGCCACCGTATTCCGTGCTGTGTGCGCAAGTGTTTGTTGTTGCTGCAGCTACTGATGAACTCCGGATTGCTGATTGATCTCTGCGCTTCGGTCCGCGATCGCCCGCCGTTGGGGGTGCCGGGGGGGGAAGGGGTGACGTCGAATGCATTTTGGTCGAGCGAGTGAGGAAAAGGAAATAAACACAAAATTACTATATAAAAATGACTAGATAAATAAACAAGGCAAAACGCATTTGCAGGCCGGACGACGTTTACGCGTTCAAACGGGCGGCGGAAGAGCGGAGGGATTTGGGAAAAATGTCGAGCTTGACTGCCACCAGCTTTGCCTGCGATTACTTTACAATCTTTTCGAAATCTAATAGTTTTATTGCAAAAAACCCTTTCGGGAACTCCTTGCTTTCGAGTTTTGTGACCGAAAATTCTTCAAAGGCGCTTTTTGAGGCGCTTTTTGGGGCGCTTTTCAGTAGACGATCAATACGATCGGCAAATGAAGCAGCAGCGAATTCGGAATCTGACTGGCGGTTTGCACGCACAAACAGCTTGCATCGCGCTAAAACACGATATTAAATTTACAAAGGCAAGAGGGAAAAGCAAAAACAAAAACCTCATGCTACTGCAACTGAAGCGTGCAACAGATGCAGCCATAAATTCACGCAAACAAGGTGCAAAAAGTATAAATAGATCGACATGTGAAACAAGAAACAATAAAAACGAACAACAGCAGCAGCAGCAGCAGCAGCAACAGCAACAAAAACAGCAATAATAATAATAATAATAATAATAATAATAGTAGTAATAATAATAATAATAATAATAATAATAATAATAATAATAATAATAATAATAATAATAATAATAATAATAATAATAATAATAATAATAATAATAATAATAATAATAATAACTCAGATATAAGAGAAATAATAACAACAACGTCAAAAGTCCCTCCTGGTCGATCCAAATCAAAGGCTTTGATCATCTCGCGCATTTTATGGCGTTTCAGGATGCGCTTCAATGCGCCCAACAACTTCCACGTAATTAAACGAGTCAGTTTTTCAAAGCGCCCAACAATTGTTGCCTTTGTAGAAAGTATTTAAAAAATATAAACTTAAAACAACCAATCGAATGCCCAACCGAATGCTTGCTGATCGGCAGGACGCGCTTGCTTGCCACCTCAAGCATCCTTGAGAAGTCAGTTCGACGAGGCCGCGAGGAGTGTTGACCACGTGCGCCGGATTTGGCTGGCTGCGGACCGCTGTGAGCCCATGTGCGCCTGCGCGAAGTCAAAGCGATGGCGAGGATAATGAATTAGAATGCAGGGCCTTCGCAGCGCTCACCTCTCACCGCCGTTAACGCCGCACAGCGCGTTGCATGGTTGCGCATCCTTGCTGTGTGCGTGTGCATCCTTTTTACTAGCGTGATTTACAAACTCGCATCAAAATACTGCACACTCGCGGGCGGACATGCAGGGAAAAACATGTGTGGAACCTCATTTTGGGAAAAAACAGCCATCCGCATGAAGCCGCCGAAGGATGCGCGTCGCCGCGGGACGGTCCGTCTACTTGAGCGAGAGCCTGGAGGTCCGTGCGAAGCAACCTTCGAAGGGATCTTCTTATGATGCTCGTGCGAATTCGATTTCCCGCAGGAGTGTCGAATAGTTCCAAATTGTTTTTCGATGGCTGCTCGTTGAGAGTGTGCGAGGCGCTCCTGCCAGTTTACGATGTACATACAACAACGGATACCATTTTCATCCCACTGCGAAAGGTCCACCCAAGTTTGTGTGGAGAAAAATGCCGTGGGATCATCTGCGTGCATGCGTTTCAACATTCTGAAGTGGCCTCTCGGTGTTCGCTGTTCAGATTGGTGCAGATTTTTTAAGGAACTTAGGAAAACATGGATGAAATCGCTTCGCTGTGGAACACACAGTCGAAGAATTCTTTTTTAACTAGACATTTCGAAGATATCGATATTACATTGCAACTTAATTGCGACAACCACTAATTGTTAAATTAATTATCTTCTTTAATGTAATGTAAAAATCTACACTTTACAACGTATCAACAAAATTGTCACGTCAAAAACTTAATGTTATTCTTAAGATTATTTTTATACATATAAAAGACGCAATCAAAGCTTTTTGTTGATAAAATAAAGATTCTGTTTATAGCCACTTTTTTCTGTTAATATAGAAATTTTCTAAATGTTGCTGAAATTGTCAGCATTTCGTACGTTTTTAATCAACCAAGAAACGTTACGAGAGGTACTAAAAATAGATTTTCTCATTAATTATCATCTGCTTCCCTTTTGCTTTCTTATTTTTGAACCATTTTTTTTTTGGGAAACCCTTAATTGCAATTTATTGTTGAGTCTGCAACGCAAATGCGTGAGTTCAGTATTTTAATTTTTTCATTTTGGAATCCTTAAAATATGTGTGTGTGTAGAAATCTGTAGAAAGAATTTTCGAAAAACTCCATAATGTCTGCTCAAAAAAATAAACACTTGAGAAGCTACAGAACTAAAAGGATTTGCAGTATTTCAGGTACAACCCATCGCTCAGTGAAATTCGAAACTCAAAAATGCGAGTACCAAAATAAATATGGAATGGACACTCTGAACGAGAAGGCGTGTCAGAAATCGACTTCATTCCGCATTTACTTCGCCACGCAAGTGAAATTAGGAAGAAAACCCCAAAATGAATTCGAAAACGCAGCGGAATCCAACATTGCTTCCTGCATCTATGGATTCATTAAAATAACAAGAAATCCTTGATGCAGAACCACAAGGAAATCGGAGCTGTCTGCGCTGTGAAGCGCGTAAAATCAACCCAAAGTCGGACAGTCGATGAACGCACTGAAGTATTTTTGCTTTTTTGGGGAAGATGCTTCCTCAACTAACCGCGGTAGTTCAGTGGAAAATGTAAACAGAATTCAGTGTGCTGGAGGCTGAGAAAATCAAAAGAAACCGCCCTGCAATAACACACCAATGTTGTCTTTTGACTTTTTATGTCTTTGTCGAGTTTTTGTAGTTTCTATAGAAGTAGAATAGTTTCTTTGAATCATGGCTTCATTTTAGCTGTTGTGATTGGAGGAAATAAAGTTCTACTATGATGCAGTTGGAATTGGGGGTGGTTTACGCAGCTCGAGGGTTCCGTGGGTTTTCCCCAAGTTGTCCCGCTACGTGCAATAGTGTGTCCAAGAGCCTTTGGCCGCAGATGCCAGAATAATAAATGCTTACATATGAATTCACCCGTAGAACGCTTAAAATGACACTGAACTTCATGTGTCATTTTAAAAAACATCAAAAATACCTCTATCACTCGAAATGACTGATCTTTTAGGCGATATTATTGATACGTTTTCCTCAGAATTTCGCAAAGAAGGTTATTATTATTATATTACCGAATATTATTATTATATTACCGAAAATTATTATTATATTACGTAAATACCGAAGAGACTCATTAAATCGAAGAGCAACCAACTAAAGAATTCTTGATACTGCAAATGTTCTCCCCTTAAATTTATGCTGCAGCTTTTCGATTATTCGAACTCTTAAATTTTCAGTACAAGTGATGCTGAATGACGGCGACACTTAGTATCCCACAGTTCGATGTGAAGAATTCTTTTAACTTGGTTTCTAAAAAAATCGAAAGTATCTGTGGCAAAATGGCGCAGTTTACAGTGGTCCCCCCCATCTTGCATTCTCTCTTTTACCCTTATTTTCGTTTTTTGCCATTGCCATCATCATCGCCATCCCAATTTTTTTTCGTTGTGCCCTCCGATTTGCTTCTGTTTTTACGGCCTTGCGAGGAATGGGTTGCTTTTGCGCCCAATTTAGTAAGAAAAGAATTTGTCATGGTTTCATTTAAAACAGGCGACACAGGCGTCCTCATGCGAATCTTGTCAGGCCGGAGATCCCAAGGAAATCGCGGAGTTGCAAAATAAAAAGGCGACTCCGATGTTGTGTTGTTTGTATACGTTATAATTTATTTTCTTGGCTTTGTCATTTTACATTCTTCTTTCGCCGAAGAGGACACTCGACGTATTATTTCGTATATAACGGACTTCTACACGGATTCGTACTAAGATACCGTTATAAATATCGAATCTATACATCTATGAAAAAAAATAACAGCTGTTTTATCACTAAACTAGGCATAAAATTAGAGAAACAGAAAAAACATAAAAACAGAAATCGTAGCTTTAACCTAAATTAGAATTTAAATTAACCTTTCTTAAAACTAAATGGAAAGTTTGAATTCGTAATGCGTTACGCATTATCTGCAATCGCTGTGGCCACTACAGCCACCAAGTTTTAACCTCCAGACCTTTTTCCGTCACGAAAGAGAGGGAAAAGCTCGTATTCGTCATTCTCCATGTTGATCTTGCTCGGTGTCTCTAGGATTTATTGTTCTGAGCATCACCTTCCATCCTCCAGACACCAAACAAGTAGCTCAGTTTTTCGGGCGGAATTATTGGTGCTCCACTGGCTTTCTTCAGACCCTTGATATCGGCCTCGGCGCCGTTGGCAGCGTTGAGTAGGGAAGCCGCCCCCATAGCGAAACCACCGTTCACGGGCATCCCATTGCTGTCGAGGGTTTTCAGGAAGCTGATCTCACTCGTCGAGAGAACGCGACACAGAAAATCGATATATCTGCAAAAAGGAAAAACGAACTGATTTACTGAGAAAAATGGTGGTCCTAATTATATCTATGGCATCATGACGTTCCTTCCAAAAAATTAAAGTCCTCATACGTTCGAAGGCATCCCGATGATGGTTGTATGCTCTCGAAGAGAATATTCACAGCATGTTAAAGCGGGGACTCTCCCTCGTTGGCTCAAAACATCGTACTCAGAAACACACGAGAGAGTGGGACAACTATAGTGCCATAAATAATCTTCGTTATGGAATAACCACAAACGTGAACCTTGTTCAGGTTTTAATGAGGGTGGAAATGCCCTTCATTAAGGGTTTTCCCTTCGTTGCGGAAAGACCCAATGGGAACTTTAGAGCGGGATTGTGTTTCCCGCTATTAAAATGTACCTACATAGCGAATGTGAGCTGGAGAAACATGGGAGGAAGCAGGCTTTTACTAACTTTGAGTATCAATTCCCTTTTTTTGAGAACTTGGAGATCAATCATGGAAATGTAATAAGTTTGAATGAGAAAATTCGCGCTAAGTACTGTACTTCTACTCTCACAGATATGCGTATAACAATACGCATCACTGTACCTGATTGTTTGAAAACAAATTATTATATATTATGGGGAAAATCTGCAAGTTTTTAAATTTGCTCTTGGGTTTTTCTCTCTAAAGACTTTCGGAATTTCCTTTCCACAATTCTGTAATCGAAAAAATCCTCGTATTCATTCTCTTCGCATGTGAATATATGACGATTTTTGGGTGAAGTTCTTTTTACCCTATCAAAATTGTTCTCCTTTCTCATCTAATTTTTTTTAGGTCCATATCATCCGGATTCTTCTGAATTAAGCTGCACTTATCATATAACGTCAGTTTAACCCAAACGAAAAGGTTAGACCCGATATGGACCTCAGCTAATGCGAAAGCCTTCTCTATTTCCGACCCATCTCAATGTTTCCCAAGTTTTTGAAGTTGTTTTTAATTGGGAAGGACCTCAGGTCATCTAAGTCTGCAAATTTAACTGCCCTCAAACTGGTAGTCGAAACTATCGTTAACCCTGAGCATTATCATAGTTACCCTACTCGGACTCCGATCAAACCGTCACAGCATGCTAATTAGGGACAATAATCGCGGTATCTACTTACCTTGTTGCCAGTTTCAGAGTCTGTATTTTGCTGAGTTTGTCACTCGGCAGGGTTGGAATGATCTGTTGAAGCGACTTGAAGGCGTCGTTTAGACTTTGCGTCCTTTGGCGTTCGCGTACATTCGCCATCACGCGCTGATGCTGAAAATCCTCGGCATCCTCGGACTTGCTGGACTTCCGTTTCGAGCGTCGACGCGGTTTTCGGAAAGATTTCGCCGGATCATTTGGATCGCAGCCATTCAGCTCGTCCTCCTGCCCGAACATGAACCCCGAAGCCGAGGCCGATGGACGCTGGTACTCCATTTCATCGCGATCGGAACTGGAATAGGTGCTGCCGTTGAGGGAGTTGGCTTGATCGTGGAACTGATCGAAAGGACTTGTTTGCGCTTGCTGTGGCTGAGATGGGAGCTGATTGTGATGTGATGGTGGGACTTGCATGTGGTTCACATGATGCATTGGCAAGCCAGTTCCGCCGGTGGAGGAAGAATGTTGTCGCTGCTGCTGCTGCTGCTGCTGCTGCTGTTGTTGGTGCTGATGGAATGCATATTTGAAGTTGTCTTCACTGTTCTCACACATGTCCTCGTCGGCGAAGTCGAAATTGGGCGAGACACTCGAAGGGCCGCTTTGTTGGTCGATCGTGTTCGCGGTGATCGCTTGGTTGGCGTTGCTTGGCTGCGAGGAGACTTCGTTGACCGTGGTGGGTAGATATTCGAAGAACTTCGTATCCTGGCCGTGAATGTAGTGAGGATGTGTAGCGAGGGGCAGTTGAGGTTGCTGTTGCTGTTGCTGTTGCTGTTGCTGGTGCAAGTGTGTCTTCTTGCTGTCCGGCAACATTTCATCCAGGGAGCAACTGTACTCGCGGCTTCGCTTTCCGTTGCCGTTGATGAAGTGTTGCATGTCGGGGCTCGCGTTGTTGAAGTTGTTGTTCAGCTCCTTGGGGTTGATGGGGTTGATGGGGTTGATGGGGTTGTTGGTGACGATGCTGGAGGGCGGAGAGCCGGCGTTGACACTGCTCGGGGTGGAGCTGGAGCTGTGGCTGGCGGCGCTGAGGATCTCGCTGCTGGGGATGTTGTACTCGCTGTCATCGTTCTCCACGATGCCGTAGGACATGTAATCCGCCGAGCTGGGCATGTGGGGATGCGGTGGCTGCAGTTGTCCCAGTTGTTGCTGCTGATGATGCTGTTGCTGTTGCTGTTGCGGAGGCAGTGGCTGCTGGTGGAAGTTGCTTTGGTGTTGCTGCTGGTGCTGCTCGATTTGCATGGCCTGCATGTACTGCTGCTGCTCGACCTGAATCAGCTTGATGACGTTGTGCTGCAGGTCCATTATATTTGGAAGCGGCTTGTAGCTGATGTCGAGCAGGACTTTCGGGGAGGCGGAACGCACCGACATAATTTGGTGGCACGCAGAAACGAATAAAAACCACGGTGTTTATAATCTCTCTCTTCAGTTGTGGGGTGAAAACCCAAGCGGTGAAAAAAGTCCACTTCAGGAAACACGAAATTGATCTTTCAGTCGTATTTTTTATTTGCACAAAACAAATTTATTTGATTTCTTAAATATTTTAGAGCATCGGTGGGAAAAGCTTTTGCTGCGAATGTCAGAGGTCAGTCGCCGCCACATATGTTCTCGCGCTCACGTATATCACTCGACTGATGTTGAAGTCCTTGCTGCTGACTTCAAAATATGCATGATCGTGCGTTTGATTCATTTGCGCAGACTCCACAAATGTCTTCCCTCGAGACAGCCAGCCTTCAAGCGAAGCCACGCGTGGGGAGAAACGGGACGACACGACACGCCTCGCCGCAGTCTGAACGAAACGGCGCTCAGATGCTCATGACGTCATGCAGTACCTGCTGGAGCGAGATCGCGGCAAGCGAGAGTGAGATGCTGCGATGGTAAACACAAGAACACCCGTTAGCTTCCCTTACGCTTGAGGCCAATCAAAGTCGGATGCTATGCGGTGTGAAGACTTTTCCCTGTCCGCTGATCGCAATGGCGTTGGCGAAAATATTTGGCAGCAATGGCGAGATGAGGATCGCCGTTGCTACCGAAGCGGGACCATTTTTCAGTATTTTAACAAATTACGGGAAGCAAGAGGATCGTTTTTTAAATTCCTTTGAACTGATAAATTCGAGTCGACGTCGATCCTCGAGCTTTCTCTCCACCCAACCAGGAACTTTCCTTCGTTTGTTCTTCCGCGGAGAAGTAAGATATTTCTGGTTAAGTTTTAACCATATAAAACTAAATAAAAATTTTAAGTGACACCAAAACCACTGACAAACGGTTTGAAAGAACCGTACGTCTCCCCCGAGAGCAGATGTCCGGAACTCGAGTTACACTCTCTTCGCTGAGCCGATTCCCGCTCCGATGGCTTTAGCTGTCCGCCTCTCGGATATCCATCAACACGAGTTTTCAAATATAAATTGCAGCGCTTCGTTTAAATTGAAATACGCGTCGTACTGCGAGCGGATTTTAATTTATGTGCTCGTGTATTTAACGCCACCATTATAGAGTGGAATCACTGATCGCTGCTTCTATTTTTGGGAGAATCTGAAGAGACAGATGATCGCACGGGAGCGAACTCTCGCACTCTACAGTTAAGTTGTTGCTGTGTTAACAGAGATTCACCCTCTCCTCCCCTCCCTCCGCACGAGGGAGTGGCATAGTTTGGAGTTGCTGGCATGTGGTTGGGGTGTAAGTGGATTTAAAGCGTCATTAGAGGGGGAAATTCAAAACGTACGGCAGGAAGGAAGGAAGGCAGGGAGGGGGAAGCGGTGAGGAAGGATAGCAAGTGTTTTTTATATATAGAAGTCTAAAAAAAGGGCACTTGAGGAAATCCTATTACGAGCAGTTTATACTCGTGGGAAACTACGTGCGTACCAAAATAGGTCTACCTTTTCAGATTTTGTGTAAGGGAGGCGCATAAGAAGTTCTATTCTATTAAAATAGTTCTATTAAAAAATGGAAGTTCCTTATAAAATCGCAAATATTTTCTCTAATTTCTTGTTTTCCACTATTTCAAATATAAATCTCAAAAACGATTCTATTTCACGTGCGTAATAAAGCTGGAATTCTTCCGTGAGTTTATTATTCTCACTTACGGAGCGGAAAAGTTTCTTTCTCCGATTTTACGCTTTAAATCTGCTATAGAAAGATCCGACTCACCCGACTTAATAAGAAGTAAAGCCAGAAATGTTGCAGGATGCTTTTTAGCTGGGTTTTTTTAAGTCCACCAGCTTCGATCGTCGGCTTAGCACGCGGATATTCCGTCATCTAAATCCATCCCTCTAAATCCACTAGAGAAGTCATCTCGCGTCCAGCCTGCCATGTGAATTTCCTTCTCCGCTTATAACGCGCGACGAGGAAATTCCAGTAGCGGGAAAATCCGTCCGTCTCGCCCTATTAAATAGCAGAATATCCCGCATTGCAGGTAATGAAACAACGAATTCCCTTGCAGCGAAACTTGATGAGGCCGAAGTTTTGTGTCCCGCCGCGATGTTGATAAAGCAGGCGAGCCGATTGCGGGTTTCCCATTGGAGGGACCGTCGGATGTGTGAGGACGATATCCTGTAATGCCAATGATCCGAAAAGTTCCCATACGACGCCACAAATCCTGACTTTGCTGCGGGATTTCGTTCAAGGGATTTCTTGTGGTTGTTGCTTCGTTGCCTGAGGGAAATCAATTTTTTGTTAAACTTTCAATCACACCAAAAAGGGTTCAAAAAAGTGAGAATAATTTAACATAAAATGGAATAAAGAAAAAAAAATCATCTCTTCAAATCGATTCCAATTTTGTAGAAAATTCACTCTACAATTTCGTTCAGTGCACACTAAACTGCAGCTAATTGAAAACATCAAAGCGAGAGCAACAACTTTTTTAAGTTGTTGGTGCGTAAAATTAAAATAATTTTTTAACTGCCGCACTTTACGACTGACAATTTCAAACAAAGTTGTCGTCGCATGAAGAGCAGCAGTTGTCGCAACCATCGTTGAAAAAACAAAACTGCAATTTTTCCTTCTCTATCTCTCTCTCTCTCTATCTCTCTCTCTTTCTCTCTCTCTCGCTTTTTCTCTGAGTTGGACGCTATTAATTCGCAAAGAGAGCACAGGATTTGAATTTACAGCTGACCAATAGAAATGTTGACGATTTTCTATCTTTTATTTATTTTGTGGCTTAAAGTGGGTTTTTTAAATTTAAATCACCTCATCAGCTTTAATGAAGCCAACAATAATGTGGTGGTGACTTTACGAACAAGTGTGGTGAGTAATTAAGCAGCAGAGTACAGATGCCAACCAGTGGAGAGTCGGACACCAGACTTCAGCTGATTCACAAACCACGCGTGAGTTGGTTCACAGTGATGCCACAACGTCGTCGCCAAGCAAATCCAGTATTTGCACCGTAACGCGAAATCTTTTTTCTCTTTTCAATCCAATGTAGACTGGGCGGTGAATTTATTTATTTCATTCATTTTTAATTTAAATTAATTAAAAAACTCATAACTTTTTTTTGTGATTTTACTCACTCACTTTAAAAATCGGCGCGCTAACAAACTTTCACGCAAAAATGATTCGTGTAAATATTGCAGTTGCCGTTGAAATATAAAGAGGCAGCAATTAAAAATCATAAAAAAATTTATGAAAAGCTCCAACGACGTTCGCGCGAACCTGTTTCACGCATTCGGTGCGCCAGGTGATGCTGTGTAAATTCAAAGCTGCTTAAATTTAATGCGTTTTCATTGGTTATCAAATGATTATCATTAATCATTTCGGATTAAATGTATTAAGTTGGTTTATTCATTTTTCGGGGAGATTAGAAGTCCGTTAAGTTTGTAGCAGGTTAACTTTTAGCACTATGATAATTTTTTAATCATCAAAATTTTATTCAATTAGTTGTCTAAAACGTTAAAAAGGTTTAAAAATTTGTAAAACCATTTTGGAGTTCATTGCGTTGAGGGAAGATTAAAATCTTAACGAATCTATTGAAAAAACGCGTAAAGGTTAGAAAATTGGGATAGCAAGTTGGACTTTGAAAATAAATAAAAATCAAACAAATCTCAGTGCGAAAAAGATCGACTATCCGACGGCAAAAGCAAAATAACGAGTGAAAAGTATGCCGAATGGTGAAAAAGTAACGAATTTTTCACCTTATTTGCCCACGATTAATCACTCGTCGGAATTTGGCAGTAAGAACAACGAATACAAAACCGTTTATTGACATTCTAATTGGATCGACAGGATTAAAAAATTACTTTTCCCCCAAGAATATTGCAAGCAGATTTGAATGCAAATCACTTCCTCGCAAATAAATTCAGAAAAGTAAGCGTCCGTCAAGCTCTGGACGTCCGAACCGCGAACTGCGAACCGCGAACCGCTTGTCTGCAGCATAAAAGTGACCGCCAATGCTAACGAGTAACGAGTAACGAGTAGCCGAGCTGGCTGGCTGGCTGGCTGGCTGGCCGGCTGCGACTGCCTTCTCGAGCGGCACGGACACGTTTTGCCGCGACTGTACTTTTAATGAAGCATTAATTTTTAATGACCGAAATGCAACAAATTAGATTTATTAACAGTAAAGCCAGTGAACAACAGACAATGGCTGCAAATCTGTTCCAATTTGCATCTTTTCGGCCAGCTGCAGTCGCCGAAAATGCCCGCGAAGCGCTGCTCCTTAATTACGAGTTACCGAAATGTGAAGTCGCGGGTCGCGGCACGGACCGCTAATCCACCATATTAGCGGAGCACTAATAATTGCTGTAAATCTTGTGCGGGCAGCGGGCAGCTCAAAGAGCGCGCGCAGCCACCGCCACCGGCCAAGTAGCGCTCCAGCAGCAGCGCGGCGAGCCAGTGTCGTCCCGCGACGGTTTTACGGCTCTAGAAAATCGCGTCGCTCTGATTTCGAAGCACGCGGACGCACGCTTGTTCTTCCCAAATTGCTAATAAAGCTAATAAAGTTTAGCACCCACCAGCCACCAGCCAGCAGCCACCAGCTCATGCAAACCCTCGGCCGCCGCATGTTCGCTCGGCGCGGCTGCGGATCGCGGACGCGGTCGCGAACGCGGACGATTTCTGTTCGGCATCCGTTTATGGCCGCATGTCGAGCTCCATCTATGGGAAGAATCCAGGCAGGCTGGCAACGGGGCAGACAGACAAACGCATCCAGGAAGCGCGCCACTGTGGAGCAACGAGAGCAACGACATTCGGCGGCCGCAGTCGTCCGCGGCTTCCTCGCGGTGCTCCGGTGGCGGCGGCGACTTCGGCGGCGGCGGCGGCGGTTTCTCTAGTGGCGGCTTGTAGGCGTTTTTATTGAGCTCTTGACTCGGCTAATTGCAGTTAAGTAAAACGTTTGTACAAACTAATCAATTGCCAATTTGGTAACTGCTTGCGAGCATCCCGGAGCGACGGGAATCCACGGACTCGATGGTGGCGGTAACTGCGGCAGTAATAATCTGCGAACATGGGAGCCGCGAAGCAAATGAGGGCAGAGGGCATCGCTTTGGTCGGTGGGTTGGCTGGTTGTCTGGCTGGCTGGTGGGTTGTTTGTCTAGCTGGCTGGCTGGTTGACTGGCCAGCCGATTCTGAGCCATGTCGGGAAAATATCGTTTCTGCACCGTTTAAGTCGGGCGAAAGTATTTCAGACGTAAGAGTTTGCGTCAGAATATTGCAAGACAGTTCTGTATCTGTGAGACACTACAAAATGGTTATAATTATAGTCAGGAGAAACATATGAAAACTTTTTTTTTTTTTTTTTTTTTTTTTTTTTTTTTTTTTTTTGTGACTGACGCTAAATACAGAAACATTTGTATGAAAAGGATTTCTTTCAGCTTGATATACTTTATTTAGTGATGTACTTCATGCACGTCAACTAATCTCTGAGATTTAAGATACCAGAAAAGTCATCGGTGAGACGTTGAATCGTAATCGTCCACCTTCAGTCACTGAAATTGCTAGTTTGTTACCACTCGTGCCGCCTGCGTACTCCAGTTCACACCCAAGCCTTTGTCTGCACCGCCAGACCCTCCGAGTGCACCGTCGGTGCTGCCATATTATCCGAAATAACAATGCGCACCGCAACCTTTCCGCGTAATTACCGTTATTTATTGTAAATTTCGGCGCTTTGCATTCGGGAACCGCCGTCGCCGCCGCCGACAGGTGCAATTTCACGCTGGCGGCAACTTTAATGAAACGCGTGAGCGCTGTTGCCACCTTTTCATGTTCGTGCCTCCGTATGGCTGCTCGTCACAGTATCCGTGCCGCTTCGGTACGGCTGTCGTCGTCGTCGCCACCTTCGTCGCATGCAAAAATCGCTTACATCCATCAATCACCGCTCATTAAAACGGCGCGACGCGACAAGTTGTCGTTCTCATGCCGCCTGCGACACACAATCGCCGCGGCGCATGCGCACGGAGTTGCAAGAATTATAATTCGCAACGCTTTTGTGTCACTCTGGTGGAGCTGCAGCAATCGTTGCCGTTGCCGTTGCCGTTGCTGTTCCGCCACCGACCGGCTGCCAAGTGCAGAGCGACAATTTTTACGGCTGCACAAACACAGACTCCGCTGTGGCTGATCCTTGTTTTGGTTTCTGCCTCGTTGAAGTGTTTGCTGATCGCATCTTTTAACTTAATTTACATTTTATTACAGCGCCTCGCATTTACGGTGTGCAGCGTGCAGCGTGTGCTCACTATATTAAAATTCCTGGCTGAAGTTGAAGTCTTTTTTACTGTTGCAATTTCTTGAGTTAATTAAATCGTTCAAATGCACTGTGCGAGAATAAAAGAGAAATTGAGGAAGTGGGAGTGACTGATGGACAGCAGAGTCTAATATTGACTCGACCGATCACTCGAAAATTTATTAGATCGATCGGCGCATACAATTTATTTTTCGACTACAAATTCCCGGTTGACCGCTCGTCGCCGACTTCTCAAAAAATCTAACGATCAATTCCTCCCACAGATCGCCCCTCGATCGATCCAAAATCAATCGATCGCTGCCTTAATTATTTGCCGACTAGTCGTAGTATTGTAGTCGAACAAGCGATTAATCGTCCGAGCGACTAGTGGGCCAATCGACCCTTCGACCATTTGATCGTTTGGCAAATCCGCATGATCGACCAACGTCTGTTCGACTAATCGACCAGCATTGGACAGTAATTTTCATTCAATTCTTGAATTTCATCATCGAGCGTCCTACTGATTGTCTTCATCGTCGAACGTCCGACTGACTCGATCGATGGACCAACTGCTCAACATCGAGAAGACCACACGACCAAAACCATTTGATCGGTCATCGACAAATCGACCATCGACCGAAGATCTTAACCCAGTCGATCATAGAGTGACCCACCATCAACCGATGGAAGAACTGATAGAACTGATCGACCCATTGAAGAATCGATAATCGGCAGATGGAAGAAACTTCATTCCCAGCAAGTGTAGCCGATCGATCACACGATCAATCGACCAATCAGCCGGCTCCACCGAGTTTAAAAGTTTCCCAATTCTACCGACTAAGCAAGCGAATTTTCACGATCGCCACCATGTAAATTCACATGAGAAAATTCAGTGTGACTGTCAATTTTCTCAGAGTTGGTAGATGTGGAGCACTACTTGTGGTCCCCGATGCCGCTACATAACGACCAAAATCGCAATATTTAAAAATCACTTCAATTTAAATGACGACAACAACGTTGACGAGGCTTACAACAACCAAAAACGTCGATCGTCCAGCTGTTGTTGGTCGACTGGTTGGTTGGTTGGCAGCTACCGCAGAGATTCTCATTCACTCATGTCGTCGGTCACTTGATCGCTTACGCGATTGCTTGTTTGCGTCAATCGTTTCGAGTTGGTGGTTGCCTACGCTGTGTCGGCAGAAGTCCTACCATCGAAACCACCGCTGCCATCGTCATCGTCGTCGTCGTCGCATTCTTATCTGATGCAAAGATGGGAAAATTGAGTTACGATCATGCGCGCGGCTGCTTCAGTGACACAAGTGTTTTCCGCGACTGTTTAACGCGATGGTGCTATGATTTCCGAGTGGTTGCACGTCCGTCTGCCTGCGGGTCGCTCTCCGCACTCTGGGACTCGCGAAGATCGCATTCATTTGGTCCACTTTAATTTGATGCTCTCTGAAATCGCCTAACGAGTTACGGTGTGGAACACCTGAGGAAAACGCGTTTCTGCTCGCCGCGTTTTACAGCCACTTAAAAAATCTGTCGCCACTAAATTGATTTTCTCTACCTCTTGGTGGCAAACCACTTCGGTGGTTGAGGATTGTTTGGATGACAGGAGCGAGTGACGGACGCAGGATTCTTAGAGTTCTTTAAAGCCAACCTGATCAACGCGGGAATGGGTGGCGAATGTGAAGATCAGCTTGATTTATATAGTAACGCAATACTTTTGGGGGAGAAAGTCGTGAGAGGGAGAGAGTTGAGTGGAGAAGAGAATTCTTCCCAGGTTACCACAGCGAATTTCCGAACAGGTTTGAATGGACTTATTTTAAATCTCACCCGAGTTCTCAGCATGAAGTCACTGTGACGAGACTGGTTCTCCGTTCCCTCTCCTCCCCCTTTCTCTCGCTCGGCGGCAATCAACGAAATTTCAATTTTCTCTTCTCAGCTTCTTGCTGGCATTCTGCTTTGACAGTTAGTACCTCATTCGTTCGAGTCGTTAGCAATTTGTGACGATCAGCCTGCTGTCTGCGCATCCGTCTGCTGGTCTGGGAAGCCGTTGCCAGGCAGACAGTCGCGTCGAGTAGCCCTTCTTCGATGCAGCGGTCGGTTCGATCTGAACCCGTCGTCGTCGTCGTCGTCGTCGTCGTCGTGAGATCGCATCACTGCGCTGCTGCCGCCGCCATCGCCGTCGCCGTCGCCGTCGCCTGATTGCTTTTTACGACCATTACGTCGATGCTCTGCGCGCCATTGAAATCGATCTCCGCGTGTAGAGATGATCTGACAGCAGCGCCAATTTAGCTCGCGTCGGCATCCGCGAGTAATCAGTTGTAATTACTGACGGCGAGTGTTGACTGGATACTGGGTGCAGCGTAAGCGCAAGTGCAGCTACCGGTGTTGGCTACACCGTAGAATCGCAAGAGAACGGCGACGTTGGCGGCGTCGGCTGCTTTTATGGACGCCCCGACGCCCCGACGCCCCGACGCTTGAGGCGAACAGTAGCAGGAAGCGACCGAAAAAACCCGCCGCAGCGAATGCATCAGTTAAGTGCTTCTTGGCACGGGAAGCGCCTCGGTTATCTGCGCCGCGAGATAAGATGAGAATCGCGGTGCTGAGAACAATTAACTTCAAATAAATATCGAGTTGAATGAAGGTCCAGATAGACGGCCACTGGAGAGGTGAAGCAAATAAGCGGGGAGAACGATAAGGTGAACACCTGGACCTCAAATCCTAGACAGACGGGAGCAGAGAATCGTGGGATTTTTTTCATCAATACTCGCTCACCTCCGCGCAATTCCTCCCAGCTGTAATTTTTCGCAAATGTTGACAAATCTTGTCTCCACTCCCGCCAATCTTCGCGTCAATCAATTCTCCCCACCACCTTCTTTCAAGCCAACTCGAGCGGTCCGATCGCACGTAGTTTCCCATGAGGACTTCGGCCAACTCGTTTGCCACCGATGCCACCGATGGATCTCGTTAGCAGCACCGCACTTGTTGCTGTTGCCCGCAAATTTATGAAGCTGTTTAAAGCTGCGTAAAAATATTTTATGGTCATCGCTGATTTTGGACTTTAATAAATTTCATTTCAAAACCGAGTCCGCAGATGTGCGACGAACACGTGCGTTCGCATTCAAGTTTGGCTACTTAATTGTTATGAACGGATCGCAGCAGTACTTCGCTCTTTTATGCCACTTTAATTTACTCCGCGACGGAGATTTAACGAGCCACCGTGTTATCGAAAGTGGCGCAAGTCGTAAATGATTCCAGCGTACGATCTCGCATGCCACCAGACCGATGTGACCTTCGGATGAGGTAAGTCAGCAGGAGATGATGAGGTAAATGGATCGTTCGGTTGGCGATGATCAAATGGTGTCGAAAGACGATCATTCTTATGTTCTCAAGACGTTGTTCCTCACTAGGGCGAGAAAGTTAAGGATCTTCTTGGATAAAGAAGGGTAATCGAGGTGCGCACAAGCGAGGTTTTCAAAGTTCCGATTATCCTCTCGACTAAAACCAGCTGTCGCCGAAACGATCCCGGTTCTCTCTACTAGGAAAAGCTGCCTCGATCTCCTCGGTTCTCGTGCCGAGTTATAGTCGGGTTATAGTCGGGTTATAGATGATTCTCTCTACTAAGGAAAGCTGTGTGATGGATGATTAAATGATTATATCAATGACAGATAGATGATTATATCAACCAGTTGTTCTTATATAGCCGGTGCGTGGTTACGATTATTGGATCTCCAGTAGGACCATCTTCGAATGAAAGCCCCATCCTACTGGAGAATCGATGAGATTTTCTCCAGACGAGTTCGAATTGCCACGAACTCGTCGCCTGGCGGTTGTCATGCCTACAAGTATTTCAAGCCAACAAATGGGCGATAAATTAGTTTTCAGGTGGCGAACGTTTGCTTCTCGACAGCATATCAACGACAGCAGGAAGGCATCCACCGCTTTTTCCGGGTTATCCGGGTTAATTGCAATGCAGCGAGCAGAACAACTTTCGATTATTTTTATCTTCATTTGAATGCGACTCGAACTAAACGCCATCGAGATGGAGCGATAATTTAATTAGTATGCCGCGTTCCCTGCAGTCTGCTGCCCCCGGAGTCGGATCTCGAGCGAGATGTGGAATGAAATTTATACGGCCGGTCAAGTCAGTCAATGCCTGCCATAAAATAGAATCCGATTCGATAAAGCGGCGAAGTGATTTACAGGTGTTTCGCCCAATCAAAGCCGCTTTTTACGGTTGAGCGATTTATGATCGGAGAGGCGGACGGACATCGAACAAGGTGACGGACCGAGGCGACAACGTGAGGGAGGAGTGGGGTGGTGGGGGGGGGGGGGCAGGAGGACGGGCGAGTTGAGAACAAGTCATGCTTACTTCTGATCGCGCAATTAAAGTTGCGAGACGCGTTTAACGTGCACGCAATTATTGCGAACAAAATTGCAGCGGGCTGGTGCAGCACAGGTGACCCTTTCACTGAACTTTGGCGTCATGAATGACTCCTGCTATAAATTCATCTGGACGTGCGTAATAACGGTTATTTGGGCTATTTGTATCCGAGATTTACTTTCCCAAAATGATTTTTCCAACTATTTCGTATCGTCGGCCGCCTCACATGATGGCGAACTCGTAAAAAAGTGAATGTTCATCGCAGGCGGCTGAGCGAAAACCGTCGAGGATGGGAGGGGAAGGGGGGAAGGGGGGAGGTGGCGGAAAGGGAGGGGGAACGGGAGACGAGGGGGAAAGAAGCGGTGGAAAATTCAACGAAGCGCCAAATGACGTTTTGCCACTTAAACGTTCGTAAGCAGACGTATTGCGATGCGATAATTATTGCGAACACAAATCGCGGACGTGCATGGAGCAAATGCGGCTACAACAACAACAACAACAACAACAACAACAACAACAACAACAACAACAACAACAACAACAACAACAACAACAACAACAACAACAACACCGGCAACAATACCGGCAGCAACACCGGCAACAACACCGGCAACAACACCCGCAGCAGCAGCAGGAGCAGCAGCAGGAGCAGCAGCAATAATCATCACAAGAGAATAGAGACAATATCAACAACAACAACAACAACAACAACAACAGCAACAACAACAACCTCAACAATTGCCGCTTACACCAACAATAACACTAACAAAAATGCAGTAACAGGAGCAACAACGACAACAACACCAACAACAACAACAACGTAACAGTCTTAAAGCAAAAAACACAACATCGCCAACAACCACCGCAGCAACAAATTCAAAAACAATAACAATCACAGCAACAGCAACAACATCAGCAACAACACGGAGATCATAACGACTTCAACTGTTCAACGTGCAGCAGCGAAATCCTCACATGCCGGTGTATTGGTACGCGTGCGAGTGCGTGTGTGTGTGTGTGTGTGTGCAGCGATCATTTGCTCACTTTATTGCCTGCGCTTCACGGATCTTGGATGTCAAATATTTTAATAAACGACTTCAGCAGAGCCGCGCCGAACTGCGGCGGAGAGCGTGAAAGCCAACCAGCCGACCGGCCGACCGGCGAGTCGAGCAGTCAGCGGCGAGTCGAGCAGTCAGCGGCGCATCGACGAGCCTTCTTCAGTCGGCGCAGCGACTGACGGGCAGCCGTGGCAAGCGTGGCAGCCGTGGCAGCCCTCGCGCGCACTCATGCCGTGCAGGGCAGCTTAGAACATCGCATGCTGAACGACGTTCATTGTTGCTGCCAGCGACGCCTGCCAGTGCTGCCTGCCAGCGACGCCTGCCGGTGCTGCCTGCCAGTGCTGCCTGCCGGTGCTGCCTGCCAGTGCTGCCTGCCAGTGCCGCCACGACTGCTCTGCTTGCTGCTGCTGTTGGCGGTGCCGTTGCGGAGTGTGGCAATTTTTTTGGTTGCAACTCAGCTCAAACGATTATTGCTGAGTGGTTGCGTTCGAGCAGCCAACTACAGTTACAGAGAGTACACGACCACGGCGGCGGCAACTGTTATTGCGATTTTAAAGTTGAACGTTTTATTAACAAATTTCTGTCCATCGCGATGGTAGCAAATGGTAGCAAATTCATTTGAGTCAACGCTAATGTGAAGTTAATGCATGGATGGGGAGCTGCAGCTGGTTGCGCAAGAGCGCCGGCGCAGGTATTTCAAGGAGTCGCGCGCCACCCCCCGCGCTGAGTTGGGCCGAAACTCTCAGAGCGGCGAACGGAACGGCGGCCGCTCTTAATTGTTTCTGCTCTGGCGGCGGTGATTCGCGGTGCCCTGGAGGATCGCGATGAGGTTACGAGGATAAAATGAAATGAAATTAAAGAGAACAAAATCAAATAAAATTAGTTAAGATAAAATAAAGAAAATGAGGTGAAGAGGGAAAGGAAGGAATGTCAGCAGCATTCCGTGGCAAGTTCGGTGTGGATTTTTGCTAATTGCAAGAACAACGTCAGGTTGGCCGCGCGCGTTGGCATCTCGTGCCGTCGAAAGCAGTTGCTGAAAAGATGGAGGGAGAAGCAGACACATTCAGAGAACTTGAAAAACACACACCTAAACGTGTTCAACGATTAGAAGTGACGTTGCGGCTCTTAACCTCCGACGTTCTCTCGCATAAACTCTGGGAGAGAATGAAGTCGAAAAGGTTCACACGGCAGGAAAGCCGTTGCGGAGAAAAGTCAAAAGAAGAGACGACTAATGGCAACACTTTCCGCTATTTTAAGAAGAGAGAGAGAGATTAAAATGAAGAGGGAGATTACAATGAAAAGAAAGAAGTCGCTCTCTTCCCTCTTGCACACCCAAATTGTCGCCTGCTCGCGAGATTAACAGTTGAGAAGTTGCTACTCACGCCAAGTGCAGCTCTCTTCGCAGTCCTTCTCTGCTCTCGCCGCATTGCGTCCCGCGGTGTCTGCCGCCGCCATCTCTTCAATTCATTACTTTAAACGAAACAATTGCTCTTTATCTCGCTTACCGGCTGCGTTACAGTTTCCGAAATGGCTTCCATTATGTTTGCATAGAACTCGTGTTTCAAAAACGCATAAACTTTTTATGCTCTCGGAATTTTAACCACTCGCCGGCAGCTGGGCGCATCTTGTGAGGCCGCCGGAGCTGCACTTGACGACTCATATCGCCGTCTTAACAGCCGCAGCGGCCACAACAACAACAACGCAACAACAACAACAACGCAACAACAGCCGCAGCCGCACAAATATTAACAGCAACATTAAAACGGCAGCAGCAGCGGCAGCAGCAGCAACCTTCTCGAGCAGCCGCCACCAGATCGCGGCGAAGAGATAAAAAATCCGCCGACTTCCTTATTAGCGCGCAGCGGCAACTTTGTTCACACTTGCGCGAACTTTATTGCGCGGCGGCGGAGAGTTGAAGTGGTGTGTGAGAGGAGCGGCGCGAGGTGAGCGGAGCGGAGCGGCGCGAGGTGAGCGGAGCGGAGCGGAGCGGCACTTCTCGCCTCATATTTGGAAGTCCTGCGAACCAATTTCAGTAGCAGAGCGGCAGCCAGTCGCGCCGCCAAGCGACGCACCGATGCGATCCGATTTCGGTGGTGTGAAGATCTTTAAGAGGCACTCAGCGGCCAGCAGTCGGCAGCCAGCAGTCGGCAGCCGACAGTCAGCAGCCAGCAGCCGGCAGCTCGATCCTCGCGGCCGCATTGAGGCCACCAGTTGATCGGTGCGCTGCTGTGCGCTGCTCGCTGCGCCGTTTAATGTGCGTATTTAGAAAAGCAAAAAAGCGCGCCGGCAGCGCAATTTTAATTTATAGCAACAATAAAGGAGTTCAGGAGGAAAAAACGCGATTTGCAAATGCGATTTCGCATCGCCCGAGAAATATTTTCTCACGAGCATTCATGAAAATGATGGCAGCAGATTTTCGGTGAAAAACGAAAACGAAAACGAAATCGAAAAATCAAGAATTTCTTCTTTTTCGATAATCCAAACTTTACTTTTTAAAAATTAGATTACAACTTTTTATCACACAAGAAACACGAAGAAACACGAAGAAAGAGAAAATTAGAGAACAAACGATTCTCTCAACTACACTCACAATCCCGTTCTTGCTTTTCTCCAAAAAATTCCTGATGTTGCGATGATCGGCGACGTTGTTGTTGTCGCGCAAAATGTTTGCCTCTCTGCGAGATCGCATGTCGAACATTGTGAGAACATCGGTCATCGAGTGGCAAACGAAAGTAAGCGCAACATCACGATCACATCACATCAGCGTTGAATATCTTGTTCGGCTGTAGTGGTGGTGCACGTTGTTGTTGCCACAACTCAAGTAATACCTGGGAGAGCTTTTTGTGGACGCAGCATCAGCAGCAGCAGCAGCGGCAGCGGCAGCGACTGAGCATAATCGTGAATACACGATCATCTAACTAAGTGATACTCAAACCCAGCGATCCTCTCCGCTCTCCGCTCTCCGTTCGCTGGCTTCTTAGCCCGCGTTGCCGAGCTGTCTTGCCTGCTGCTCCCTGCAGGAATTATTTGTTCTACCGGAGAAGCAGCGAAATCACTCTCCGCGCTCCTCACCAACAGTTGAAGTTCCACTACGTCATTTGCTTTGCATTTACTCTCCAACCCGTCCAACGTTTCACATTTCTTGTTCTCTTCTTCTATGCTGACTCAGGTTGCTTGTGAGATGCGGCAAAATAAACGGCGAACAAACGACCAACAAAATGCTGCGCGGCGTTCTGTGAAGCAGCAGAGTTGCCGACGTTGGTGACGATCAAGCAACCCACCGCGAGTCCGCCGAGTCAGGGTTCGGCTGGGATGAGCGGTTCGTGCTGCAGTACACGACACACGACTCGCCAGCAGAGGTGAGAGCGAGCGGTGAGTGCGAGCGGCGAGTGCAAGCGGTGAGTGCGAGCGGTGAGTGCGAGCGGTGAGTGCGAGCGGCGAGTGCGAGCGGCGAGTGCGCTCTGAAAGACGAGAACTTTCGCAAGACGCGCCGCGGCCATGGGAACCAAAAGAAGTCTTCTTGCCACACCATCACCGCTGAACTCGCAAGCGTGTCTAGTTTTCGGCAAATTTTGCGATTGCGCCAGAATGTGCAGAGAGGATCTACGAAGGGGGGAAGGGGGGGGGGGAGGAACCCGAGGGGAAACTCAAACATAACACGCCCACTTGCGCTGCCACGTCGGTATCTTCAAAGTCTCTTGCAGCGCACATCTGCAGCTCTGAATCATTAAATCTTAGCGATCCTCTCACCCTCTCGTCCTCACGCTCATCCTTCCGACTTTTCCTTGCCACCCATTGTAACTCGTTAACGGCCACACCAACTCCCCTCCAACTCACGCGCAGCCCCTCGCAACCCCCCTCAACCCAGCGCACCCTGCGGCAGGCATGGGAAAAACACTTTTCTCTGCAATAAATTTGCTTTTTAACGTGCGAGTTCCACTGCGAAGCTCTCAGTGTTGAATTAAAGTATTTTCGGTCTTCCAAACTGCAACGAGTGGCGAAATCAACTCGCCGTCCCCGGCCGCGGACTGGCAACGCTGGGTTTACGTGGCTGAAGAGGGAGAAGAGAGGAAGCAGAGAATGAGAAGGAGAGAGGAAGGAGAAGAAGAAGCCACCATCGATCGCGTCTGCCAACTTTTGTAATCATAAAACATCCGTTAAGTGTTTTGCTCGCTCACTCGCCCGGCTGCTGTCTGCCAGCGAGCCGAGCGAGCCGAGCGAGTCATGCAGTCCCTCGGGTCCGCCGCCGCCACCGCAGTCGCAGTCGCAGTCACAGCCGACGGCACCTAACAAGCCAAGCCAACCTCGTCGCTGGTCGCTGGTCGCGTCGTCTAGCCGAGTCGCGCCTCGTTCTTGGGAAAATCGCACAAAGTTCAACGCAAGCACGATTTATCGATGCTTCGCTCGTCCGTCTCCGTCTGCGCCGAAGCTGAGCTCGTTGCTGTCGCTTCTTCTTTCCGTGAGGAGTTGAAAAAAGTGTGCGCGCGCTCCTGCAGTGCAGCAGCATGTGGAAGAGTGGATTTTTATTCAGGGAAGAAGAGCAATAAAATTTTACAACGACGATTTCTTAATATGCGCAAATTGAAGAAGTCTTCGAACAAAAGTAGCGAAGAAGCGGTGGTGGCAGACAAGAAGTGAAGTAGAAGTGACAGCAGAGCGTTGAATTTGCTGAGAGAAGCGTTAACATTGTTGGCAGTCGCTCATTTTCAAAATATTCAGAACTGCCAACTACTTCCTCTCGCAATTACACGCCCTTCGAAAAGACGCCTCAACACCGTCGCTCTTCACGCAAGACTGCTGCTGACACACTGAACTCCGCCAGAGCCGACGAGGTCTTCTCACACTCAAACCAGATCAACTGGTCTCCTCTCACACACTCAAACTCACATGCGCAGTTGAAGAAACTCGAGAGGGGCCTCAAAGTCAGTCGAGGAGCCTTGGAAAACCTGCAAATTGCTCCCTACAAAACCTAAAGAGGAGGGAGTCGTCCCTCGTGTCCCTCGACTCTCTTCGAACGGCTCCCTCGACTACAAACTCCCCCTCGCGCATTCGTTTTGCCCACCATCCGCTCAACCGCCTCTCTCGCAGTTTACAGGTTGGCCTCGCGTATGTTTGTGTCATTCATTCCGCTCGCCCTCACTGCGCGATCGCGTGGAGCGAACGTCAGTTGTTGCATTTCTCTTTAGCAACTCTTTCTGCGCAATTAATTAAGTCCTAAGTGCGCGCTCTCCGCTCTCCGCTCTGCGCCGCTGCAAGTCGACAACGCGCTGGAGTCGTTCGTGGACGCGTACCTGCCGCCTGAAACTTTTCCACATAAAGCTGCCACGTCGCGACAGCTGACTGTTGCCAATCGCGATGCAATTTAGTCTGAGTGTAGATTGAGTGCGGACGACGACGACGACGACGACACGATTTCGTTTTGGGTTGGGTTTTGGTGAAAAATCGTTGTCGCCGTTGATGTGCTGGCGACGGCTGCGACGGCCTGCGACGGCCAGCGACGGCCTGCGACGGCCGGCGACTCTCGGAGCAGCGCGAGTGACTTGTTGTGTTCACGCTGCGCTGTTGTTGACGCGCACCCACACTTCGCCGCCGACATTATTATGCTCGGCATGCTTACGTCCGGCGGTTTGCCAGAGCTGGTCGCTCATCACGCGAATGACCACCGAAGTTTACAAGTAATTTATTGCAAATACATTCCAACCCACTTAAATCGGCCGTTTTTTGCTGGCAAAGTCGAGATTCGCACTCGTTTTTCTTGCGTCAAAAAGGTCAAAAAGACAGAAAACTAATAATTATATTTATATAATATTTATTTTATTCGAATTCAGGTGGCTTTATTTGAATTTAGTTGACTTTATTTTCAAAAAAAAAAAAAAAAAAAAAAAAAAAAAAAAAAAAAAAAAAAAAAAAAAATAAAAAAAAATTTTTTTTTAAATTTTCACAATTTCTCGTATTTAGGAAATCTTGCAACTTTAAGTGTTCGAAGCCACTACTGATAATTATTTCTCCACACAGCTAATTTATCGATTTCTGACGATGTTTGCTGTTCCAGAAATTAATCGCCGCTTCAGAGTTGTTGTAACTTGTAAAGCGCTTCTCACGTCTGCTGGCAAACATCATCGTAGACTCGTGAGGATCGAGAGGATCGCTTCGAATTTAGGTAGCTGCAACAACGCCACTCGGTGCAGCTAATTTGCATGCAGCGCGCTTGCAGGCGACGACGGACGAACACTCAGCGCCGCGCAGAAGACAACTCGAGCGGTGCACCTTAATTGCAAAAAATCGCTTTCTAAGTCGCTGCAGTGCGTTGGACGCGCCGCGCCGCGCCGACTACCGTTCGAGTGGCGCTAAAATGAAGCCAGAGACGACTTCTGACGAAGTCTGGATGTGCATTCCGCAGAATGCTGGTGTCGTCGTTGCAACAACGCAGCGCAATAAAATATTCGAATTTATGACGGACTTGAAATGCTTATAATTTTGAATATTTTTGTGCTTTCATCTGATTTGGATTTCGAGAAATGCGAGAAATGCGACGAGAGACGCTCATCAACTCAACGAGTTGCCAATGATGATGACGAAAATTCAAATATAAATTCTGTTACAACGGATTCAGTTGCACAACACTGTTGCTGCCTCGGAAACAAACAGAGAAACATCAACACAAAGAGCAACAACAACACCAACAGCAACAACAAGGTCATCGAAGAGCCTCACATGAGCTGCTGCGAGAGGCGTTCACTCGACGCACTCACGTAAAATATTGAATTCTTGCGCAGTCGCTCTGCTGGCGCGAGCGAGGCAGAGAGCCTCGGCAGAGAGCCTCGATGGAGAGCCTCGATGGAGAGCCTCGGCGGAGAGCGGAGAGGCTGAAAAAGCCCAACAACAACACAGGCAGACACAGGGAGGCACAGAAGCAGCAGCCAACGCAATTTTCGACTGCGACTTCACGCTGCCGGCCGCACACAGAAAAGTGGGCTGCTGAGGCGAGTCGATTGCTTATTAAATTAAATTAAATAAAAAATCGTTAGCTTGCTTCAAATGAATGGCAACGCAAGCAGCTGATGATGGCGATGGCGATGAGTTGCTGTTGAAAAAAGCTTATGAAAATTTTGAATGTACACGCGGCACGCACGACGTCGAGATTCACCATTCGAAATCATCGATCATTTCTTGTGTTTTGACGCGCCGCAGACTTGCGTTGCCAGGTGTTGTCTGTCTGCTGCCTGCAGCTTCGAAGTCGAGCCAAAAAAGTGAGACGCACCTCGCGTTGTCTGCTCGCGCGAGTCGCGAGTCTTCTGTTCGCGTTGGCATCCTCCGCCCACTCGCTACTCAACACGCTACAACAACAATTAACTTGCTCGCCAAGCCTTTTGAGCGGCGCACACAATTTTAATTTATTTCTCGCTCTTTTTTTTGCTGCGCTCTTTTATTTGCTGCGCTCTTGTATTTGCTGCGCTGATGCTGGTGTCGCCGTCGGTGCTTCCAAGCGGCCGCGGAGTGAACGCCTTCCGGGCGGCACGAGCACGAGCACGAGCACGAGTAGCTGCACCCTCGCATAATCCGCCGCTTGTTGTTGTTTTGTTGTAGCTGTTGTTGTTGTTGTTGTTGGTGTTGTTGTTGTTGTTGTTGTAGCTCTGTTGCCGCCCATTAACATTGTTTTTGTAAATGTTTGCTGTTTTTGTAATGATTTTTGGTTTTTTGTTTCTTATTTGAATTTTGATTTTGTCATTTTTAACGATTTGCGATTTTGTCGCCGCTTTTTGTCGCCGCTTTTTGTCGCACCTCATCTGCGTCTGCAACTGTTGGCGCAGCTTTTCTAGAATTGAAGTTCTTTCAGCGATTTTCCGATTTCATTACTAAAAATTAGCGTTCGCTGAAGGAACAATTCTTGCACACTTTCACATAAATTGCCAGCGAAAACCGATTTGCAGGTTCCTTGAAGCCGAAGAACGAAGGATTCAGCGATTTTAACCGCAACGTGTGCTGCTGAAAACTTTCTAAACATCAGTTTGGTGTTGAATGAACAATTCTTGCACACTTTCACACACAAACTGACGCTGCAGAGTTAATGATTTCACCGACGCCATGAAATTCGCGACTCTTTTTCTCTTTATTCGGTTGCTCTCACACTCAGTCCCCCCTTCCCCTCCCCTCCCCCACGCGCTGATTCACCAACACTTGTCGATCCTCATTTGCGGCGTCGTATGCAGCCTTACGTGAGTCCGCTCGCCGCTGCTGCTGCTGCTGCTGCTGCCGTTTTTTCATGGCCGGCGGGGTTAATGGATGCTGTGAATTTCACGCTTGTTTTTTAAATATCGCCACGTAAGTCTCTCGTGCGGTGCTCTGAATAATCGCGCTGACCAATTTATTGGCGCGATTGATTTAAAATGCATTCGCGTAACGTCGAGCTCGAGGTGTTTTTTCGCAACTTTTTGCTACAGCTAATTGCGACCCACGCTGTAATTTTTTTGCGCTTGCAATGAGGAAACAGTTAAGGTGGGGAAATGGCACGTCGAGGAAGAGCGAGGAGAGCGAGGAGAGCAACGGGAGCGAGCAACGGGAGCGAGCAACGGGAGCAAAGAGAGCAAGAAGCAGGTAACGGTTACACATGCGAGTGCGCACTTGCATGCACGCGCTCGAACTGTCCGCTGTCCGCTCTTCGCTCTTCGCTCTTCGGCTGCACGGCAATCAGACTTCATGTTGCGATCATGCGCAGTCCTCGATTTTAATGTCTTTATAACTGCGAAGAAGTTGCGACGCTGAGGTCGGCCGTGACAGCTGGATTGGGAGAGAGGGGGAGGAGAGAGGGCGAGAGGAGAAGATTAGCAGACGGATGTCCACGCGAACTGCTTGTTGTTGCTTTTGTAATGAATTGATATGCGACGGTGATGTGCGCGGCCGTCCAGTCGGCGGTTGGCGGTCGGCGGTCGGTGGTCGGTGGTCGGTGGTCGGCGGTCGGCGGTCGGTGGTCGGTGGTCGGTGGTCGGCGGTTTGACGACGCCACTTAAAGTGGGTGCAATAAAAACGTTGACACTCGCACGACTGGCGACTGGCGGCTGGCGGCTGGCGGTGGCGGCTGGCGGTGGCGGCTGGCGGTGGCGGCTGCCGGTGGCGGCTGGCGCGCTCCAGTTGGTGGCGAGCGAGGTTGGCTTTGTTCGCAGCGGACTGAATAACGGAACCCACTGTGGCGCTCCTTGTGATTTGCGAGCCAATCAGTGCGAACTCTCGGCGGGGGGGAGCAACGAAGGCTGCTGCGGGTGAGTGAGTCGCGAGTCAGCAGGAGAGACTCGGGCGACTCGGCCAACAACTTCATTACGCGAAAAAAGCCGAACGTGGCCGTGGGAAAGACGAACGTAAGCAAAATCCATTGCTAGTCGCACGCACACACACACACACACACGCGTGTCCATCGAGCGAACGTGGATAACCGCGAGTTGCTCACTCTCCCTCTCCCTCTCTCTCCCTCTCTCCCTCTCTCTCCCTCTCTCTCTCTCTCTCTCATGCGTGCTTTCGAGTGCGCAGCGAAATATCACGATTTTTGTGGTTTCCAAAAATGGTTGCAACGAAATGGCGAAATCAGCGACGTCCGTCCGCTCAAAAGTAGATCGCGTTCTTCCACGCTTTCGCACGGACGCGCAACAACAACAACAACCACCGCTACCACAATTTCAACATTCAAATCCATCAAACAGCTCGACAACAACAAAGCAACTCACCAAAAAACAAAAATGGCGACAATAAGAAGGAAAATAATAAGGCAACAACAATTGACAACGACAAAAACAACTTTGTCATCATAGCAACAACAGCAATAGCAACAACAATTAAAAAATTGTATCATTCGGTGGTTATTAACGGTGAAAACAACAACAACAACAACAACACTAGCAACGAGTTCGGCAACAAAATCATTTGCAACAACAAGCGATCGTAGAACAACAACAACAACGACGAGGGGGCGAAGAAGAGTGAAGGCAACAACAACAAATGAAACCACAGAAACCGCCAACAATAAGCACAACAACAACAACAACAACAACAACAACCAACCAACCAACACTAGCAGCAGCAGCAACGAATTCCAGTGGGAAATGTGAATCGTTTTTGGATCGTTCAACGGACTCCCACAGCCTGTCGAGGCGCGTTGCAAGCAGCGCAGCGGCAGCAGCAGCGGCAGCAACATCACCACTCACAGCAACAACATCACCACTCACAGCAGCAACAACATCCTCGCGCGAGGCAGGAATCGTGAAGCGGCCGCCGCGTTGCGTTGCTTTTGCCAGGCAGACGCACGCAAAAATCGTTAACGAACAACAACAACCACAACAACCACAACAGCAACAACAACAACATCTGACACATCAATGATCAACCTGTCAACGAGCGGAGAAATTGTTACGCTGCTGCTGCTCTCGCTCGCTCTCTCTCTCGCTCGCTCTCTCTCTCCCTCTCTCTCTCGCTCGCTCTCTCTCGCGCTGTCTTCTGTCGCTTGACAGTCCAGATGGCGCTCGGGGTTTACGAGTGTTGTAGCTGTTGTTGTTGTTGTCGCTGCTGCTACAGTTACCGTTACTCTTGTTATCATCAATCAATTAAATGGCGAAAACTTCAAAACCTCCACTCGCTGGCCTGCTGTGTTTCTTCTCGCTGATTTCTCTGCTCCTCCAGCGTCCGCGTGCAGCGTGAAAAAGCAGCGAATTTCATTGCACGCCGCGTCGCGCTCGTCTGTCTGCTCGCTGGCTGTCTGCTCGCTGGCTGTCTGCTCGCTGGCTGCCAGTGCTGCCAATAAAATGGGTTGTGGGAATTTTTTCGCATCTGCATTTGTTTTGCATCTCGTGATTTCCACGCTGCTGCTGCTGCTGCCGCTGCCGCTGCTGCTGCTGTTGTGTCGGCCGCTGATGCTGCCGCGGTGGTGACCAGCGGCGACCAGCGGTGACGACAACGGATCGATCAGACTTTCGTTGTCTTCGAAATGAATTCGAGCTGCATTCGAGTTGCATTTCAGCAGGAGCAGCGTGTGGTTTGCAAGACGTAGTTGAGACTGCATGAGCTACTCATGAGAAAGAATTCTTCTTCAAAAAGTCTTTGAAGATCCTGTGGTGATCAAAAAAAAAAAAAGAAAAAAAAAAAAAAAAAAAAAAAAAAAATTATCAGTTTTGATCAGATTTTAAATTCATTTATTGCACTCTAAAGATTCCAGAACTTAATTCAATTCAATTCGTGGAGTTGCTGTCAGTCACCACGAAGCGAAAACATTCATGTTGAATATTTTTTTTGAATTTGATTTTTATTTAGCAAAAATTCCTTCTTTAGCAAATCAACTGGCCGCACCTACAAAAAAGAAAAGATTCGCGTAGCTCAAGCTTCGAATCACCTTGATATTTGCAATACGCGGCGTCCGCAGTGGGGTGCCAAACGTCAGCCGGACTCAACTCACTCAGCTCGCGCCGCACCAGGCGCTCCACTCAAGCGGCGACTGATTTTCAGCCCAACTCTGGCGTTCGCCAATTGAAAATCGATTGCTTCGCGCCGAGTCGCCACCTCCAGCGCGCGTTCAGGCGGCTTAAACGGCGGCCAGCAGCGGTACCGCGAATTAATTAACTCTAATAAACACGCACACACGCTTCATTGTGACGCTACCAACACGTCGCACACACACACACACACACTCATACACGAGCGTATCGAACGACGCTGCCGCTCAAAACACAAACAAAATAAGTTGTCGCATTTAGCGTGGCTCCACCTTAAGCAACGGTAAATCGTCGCAGAAGGCGCCAAACAAGTGTGGTGAGTTGCGGCTGCCTGCCCATCGCGGTGGGGCGCGCTGGCGCTAAGCTGACAGCTGTGTGATAACAGCTGCCAGACGAGCGAGCGAGCGAGCGCCAACAGAACGAGCGCGCTGAGCAGCCAAGCCACAGCGTGGAGGCAGTTAACAGCGTGGAGGCAGGCAGTTAACAGCGTGGAGGCAGTTAACAGCGTGGAGGCAGTTAACAGCGTGGAGGCAGTTAACAGCGTGGAGGCAGTTAACAGCGTGGAGGCAGTTAACAGCGCTGTGATCGGCACTCACTAACAGAGCTCTGTTAGCCACGCGTTTGTGGGGAGTTGTAGTTGGCGTGAAGTTGCGCGAAGGTAAACAAAGCCAACCGGAACCGCGCGCATTCGCACACCAAACAGTCGGCAGTCGTCGCGCGAGGTGGCAACACGTGCGTTCGCTTGGTGCTCGAGGCTTCTCGTCGTGCGTGTGAACATTTCAGCGTTCTAAACTCGTGCGCGTTCTCTTCCTCAGCGTTCGCTGAAGTTTTGTGTTTGTTTTTCTTATTGTTGTTGTTATTTTAATTGTTGTTGTTGCGTTTAAAGGGACTTGAGTGCCTTTTAAATTATCACGCGTGCCTCGCGGCGGCTTTACGCGCGCTTCTGCCGCAACAATTCAATGTTATCACTGCCACTTGTTGCCTGTTTGTTGTTGATTATTGTTGTTGTTGGTGCTGTTGATGTTGTTGTCGTCGTCGTGTCAACAACAAATTTGACGCTTTGTGTTGGATGAATGAAACGGCTTATCTGAGTGGTTGTTGTTGTTGTTGCACGTGTTGTTGTTGCACGTGTTGTTATTAATTGCGATTGCGATTGCGGTTGTCATGACTTGAATGCGTTTCGTTGCGTCGTGCGACGTGCGTGCGGAGAGGGAAAGAGAAACTTAATTGAGGATAAAATGAAATGAGTGGCGATTAACTGTCAATTTAAAGTGAGAGACGTGGAATGAAAAGAATCGTCGACGACGACGACGAAGCAGAGGCAGCAACAGCAGCGCAGGCTGCACCGCGGCGACGGCGGCGGCGGCGGCGGCTTCACGTGAGCGCGAGAGACGTAACTGGAATCCTTGGCGTGGCCAGAGTTGTCAAGCTGAAGCAACAACAACAACAAGAGCGACAACAACAAGAGCGACAACAACAAGAGCGACAACAACAAGAGCGACAACAACAAGAGCAACAACTCCAGCGGCAGCAACAACTACAACATGTTGTACGCGAATTTTGACAGTGGAATCTTGTTGTTGTGTCTGCTATTGACGTGACTGCGACAGCTGGAATTACAAGCGACAGCTGGAAATAAAAGCGCGCAACGGTGAACGTGAGCGATGTAGTGTGATCGAGAGAGAGAGAGAGAGAGAGAGAGAGAGGGGAAGAGAGAACGCTTTCCAGGCGGGAAACATTAAACTTGCAGGGGAGAGCGAAACGCGTGACTGTATTCGTGTGAAGAATGTGTTTCTCCACTTCAATGCTTTCCTGCGCTGGGTGTGTTCGGCGTTCGGTGCGTCGGCGTCTTTGTGTTCCGTACAACCAACACCAAATAAACAACAAACACCCGATAAACAACAAACACACACCCACGTCCGACAACGCGACGGCCGGATACCGCTAATTGTGTCAGCAAACGCCAGCGTAGCGCGTCGCATTGCACTTCGCCGCGTTCGACGCTCAGCCGGAAGCGCCGCCGCGTTAGAACGACGCGTCGGGTGGAGCGCGTCAATTAACGGTCAAAAACTGAGGCGGTGAACGGTGAACGCCGGTCAGCAGTGCGGGCAGCGCATTCAGCGCGTCAGCTGTTTCAGCGCGCACTTCCGCGTGTGTCGAGCAGATCGAGCAGAGAATGGCGGTGCCAATTTTCCAAGCGAGCGCGAGCTCGGACCGGAAGCAGCTGCTCACTGAAGTTTAGTAATCCGCCACCAGTCGGCCGGGAGAAGCGATCGCGCGAACTGCTGCAGCGACGACACTTCGTAATTCCCGCCGAACCGAACGGAACGCGAGAAAACGCTACTCGCTGCCTGGGAGTCACTCGCTGCTACCTCCTCCGCTCTTCTTGCGAGAGCCGACGAAGCGGCTGCTGAGGCGGGAGTGCGATTCTCCCCCACGAGTGCCTTCGGTGCTCTCGTTTAATTGCTTTCGAAACCTCTTCCGTGCTCATTATCATTTAACAACAACGGCAACGGCAACGGCAACGGCAACGTTAACGTTCGCGGCGCAGCGCAGCGCAGCGTAGCGATCCCCAGCAACAATTTACGACTCTCGTGTGTGCCAATAACGAGCTGCCGCGCTCATCGCTGGCCAGCGCATTGAGTGAGAAGTGTTGTTGCCGGCCGACCGCGCCGCGGGCTGGCGGCAGAGACCGCAAACGATCGTCGTTGGTAATCGTTAAAAATGCGTTTCATAAATTAACGAATCGAAATAAAAGCGCGCGGCTGGAAACAGCGCAGTCGAGGGCCGCCTCGTTGCTCTGCTACGTCGGCACGTAATAACTTCATCGACGTCGTCTGCCTGCACGTCGAGCACGCAGTCGTCTCGGCGTCGTTCGTTGCGGACGATCGCGAGTGCGTCTGTGCGTCTGTGTGTTCGCGCTTTCTGCTTCATAAACTTTTTTATGTTTACGGAATTGTGAATTTTTGAAGACGACGCCGTTGCAATCGCGTCACGTCACGTCACGTCACGTCACGTAACACAGCGTCACGCGGTGACGAACGCCGAAATTGCGGTGAAGTAAAGCTGGCAGCGGTTGTCACTGCTTTCGTGACGTCGTCGCCAGCACTGCACTCGACTCGATGTGCACACCAGAGAGAGAGAGAGAGAGAGAGAGAGCAGCAGCTGCCACACCAACAACAAGCCACGACAAGAACAGAATTTTCGCCGCGTGCGCATCCAGCAGCAGCAGCGGCAGCAGCGAGCGCGCACTGCAACAGCCGCGAATTTGTAGCAGCAACTGAATCACAGTCGGCAACACAGTCGGCAACAGCAGTCGCAGGCGATCATTATTCCGTAAACTGTTTTACAATTTAATGGTTTTCATGGTGAGTCGACGTTAGGAGGGTCGGGACATTCTAAAGCCGCCGGCCGCTCCATGCCGAACTATTTATTTATTTATTTATTTATTTATTTATTTTCCTTTTGTCTTTCGGCGAACGACTTCGAGTATTTAAAATCGATTTGGTTCACATTCTGCAAACTTGAAAGTTGTCTCGACTGAGAAAAAACTGACGAGATTCTCAACCGATTATTGTCTCCAACTCACCTTCCACTCCACCTTCCGCTCCACCTTCCACTCCACCTTCCACTCCACTTTCCACTCACTCCACCTTCCACTCCACCTAACCTTCCACTCCACCTTCCACTCCACCTTCCACTCCACCTTCCACTCCACTTTCCACTCCACCACGAAACAAAAAAAAAATTCAAATTATAGCTTCGATTTATATTAAAGCTTCAAATAAAAAAAGGGAATTTTTTTGATTAATATTTCAACCATCTCGATGTCGATTATCGTATCGACTACGATAAAAAGGCTGCTCTGGTTTCGATTTTCGCGTCGATTGCGAGCTCCTGATATCGGATCGAATAGCGATCGCGATTATTGCAAAATTAAGAGCCGCCTGAGTTCGTTCAAATAGCAGAAAAGCTGAGAAGGAAAAGTTATCGAAGAAGATTGCGAAAGCATGTCAACCGATTATCTGCAGAAAAGTCGATGTGGCTTCACGTAATTCGTCAAACAGCCGCAGAAGGATTTCTTTGTATTATCAAGGAGGAGATTATTTGAACTCCTCTTTCGCTGGCTCAACGCGCGCCCCTCCTTTCGTGTCTTGCATTTGTTTTAATTATTAAAAATAATGCTCTTCGCCGACTGTTGAACGCCTACGAGTTCTTTGTTTCGCTGAGTCACGTTTTACATCTTCAGTATGGCTCTGTGGTGACAACAACAACAACAACAACAACAAAGGGGGTTGGGGGGGGGAACAACAGGTACGCTTTTTCGAGTACCAAACTAAGCCAAAGCAATTCCACACATCAAGCCAAGTGCTGCTCTTCACGAATTCATGTCCGACGGGACGGACCACGAGTCGCAGCGGACGGCGAAATAGTACGGCGGCCCACATGGCTTCACCCTTCCATGCCAGCGGCGCGATGATGGTCCATCGGGCTGCGGTCGTGGCAGCTTGTCGTTCGTGCTGGCGGATGTCAAGTCTGTCGTCAGCTGTGCGAGTTGGCGGTTGTGTTGACTGTTGGAAGAGTTGACTGTTGTAAATCTGTAGCATTTTTCGGTCCTATTGGTGGATCATCGTGCGGACGATCGTTGAGGAAAGATCGGCTTAGGAAGCTGGATGGCGTGAACGCCAAGCCAATATGTTGCACGATGCTGCTGCTGCACTTGGCGTTCCATGATCCGTGCTGATGTAGTCGACTTTCTAGAGATAAGTTATGAGATCAAAAGGGTATCTGCATGGTAATCATTCAAGATTCCATGGTTTGAATAACTGAATAATGGTTAAGTAGAAAAAGGAAGGACAGCGTGCAACATAATGAGAAATATCAAGTAGGCCAAGAGATTTGTTTGTGGTGTGTAAATGAAGAAGAGAAGGAAATCCTAGCAGAGAAGCTAGAGAGGATTTCAATTATTAGGTGAACGATATGAGAACAAATTAACAATATCATGTAAAACTTACAACTAGCACGGACCAAATACAGCCGATGAGTTCATTTTGATTTTTCAGAAAAAAAAAATAAATGGTCACAAAAAAAAAAAAAATAAAAAAAAAATTTTAAAAAATAGTAAAAAAAATAGTAATAACAAACTAGTCCACCTTTTTTATCTTAAAATGACGAGGGTATAGTGGTCACAAAAAAAAATTAAAAAAAAAAAAAATTAAAAAAAAAATTTAAAAAAAATTAAAAAAATAGTAAAAAAAATATTAATTACAAACTAGTCCACCTTTTTTTATCTTAAAATGACGAGGGTATAGTGGGCACAAAAAAAAATTAAAAAAAAAAAAAAACTAAAAAAAAGAATATTAAAAAAAAATTAAAAAAATAGTAAAAAAAATAGTAATAACAAACTAGTCCACCTTTTTTATCTTAAAATGACGAGGGTGACCACTATGTACGGAGTTACTGAAACAATGTTTACTGAAAACAATCCAAAAAACCATTTAAGCAGTCTTCATTCTTCACTCTCATCTCTCTTCATTCACCGCTCTTCTCTTCTCTCTTTATAATTCGATCATGCTTAACGATCTCATTAGAAACGCAATAATTACATTACGGGGGAAACTTCCCGAGTTGTTGGGCCATCGTGAATCATGATCTCATTACAAAATATCGCCTGAAAATAATTTATTGCTGCGATCGTTTAGTTCTTGCGAACGACTTCAGTCGACACTCAAATCGATGGTTCGAGTGGTTCCCACAGTTCAAACTCAAACTATCCGATCGAGAGAGAGAAGCAAGAGAAAAACCGCGGCGTCAATCATTTTGATGAATGTGAAAATCAACAGCGACGACCAGTCGCAACTGCAGCAATGAATAGGCAAAAATCTACTTAAGAGTGGCTGGGAATCTGCGGACAGCCACGAACGAAACTCCATTCCGGCCAACAAGAAGGAAACGATCGCGAGGCTAATCAAGGATCTGGAATCCGATCCAAGCTGCCGCCTCAAAATAACTGAGATTCCCCGAGAAGCCATCAAACTGTGGCTGCCTGTCGTTGGTGTCCGCGGCGAAACAGGTAACCGGAGCAACCGACCGACGACGTGCGCTCAATTTACACCAGCTTCGAACAGTAAAAACATTTGTTTGCCGTTTACTATTGGCGTCCACTTTACTACAGCTGGCTGGCTGACTAACTGGCGGGCCGTGGATGGCTGGCTGACTAACTGGCGGGCCGTGGATGGCTGGCTGACTGCCCGGCAGGCCGGCAGGCCGTGGATGGCTGGCGACAACTGTCGTCAGTGTCGCAGCTGTGCGACGCGCCGGTTCAGTTCATTAGAACAATCATTGAAAGTGATTGATTTGGAATTCTCGGAGTGGGGACAAGATTTACGTCCTTCACCGGCGTATTAGGTCATTCGGCTGAGAGGGAGCAGCTAGTGAGTCGATGGAAACGAGTGAATGACGCTTGCAGAGAGTGTAGCGGAATTGAGGTGATAAGCAAACAAATGACATTCCAGCAAATCAATTACGACACAATCGGTTGTATTTGGCGGCCTGGAATACCTATTACGACCCTCACTTGCAACTGCCCGGTTGTCTGTAGATGCGAACCGCACAATTGACACAATTGACAGTCGTACAAAACCATGGATTGAAGGCGCACCGAGTGACATGACGCCATGCATTTTACTTGTGGCCGTGTCTTGCGTTGGGGCAGAAAATATCAGTAATTGAGGGCAACGAAGAGTAGACAGGGAATCACCACCAACTCACCGAGGTTTTGCAGGAGTCCAAGGTGTGCAGAAGCACCCATCGCCTCAACTGCAACTGCAAAGTGGAGAATATTAATATTCCTGCAACGTCGCCTTCACGACACTACAATAAATCATTTTGTTTATCTGTGCTCGGTATACCAGGCTACTTTATGCCGTGCCATGACATGCCACGCCACGATTTATATGATTCTTACGATGGAAGAGTTATTGGTGGGGAATGCATCTACGGGAAGATTTAAAGGCCATCAATAGTTAATGAGAAGAAAGCAAGGCTGTGGAGAAGACCAGTGACAAGAGGAAGGAATGAGAGAATTTGGGAGGATGTGCTTTCATCTACAGGACAATCACTAACTAGAATGAAAGAAAGAAATCATCACGAACCATTAAAGGCTCCGAACTCCGACCGTTGAGTGCTTCAAACTCCATCCACTAAATACTTCGAACGCTGGCAGCTTATGCGGAGTACTGATCGGAATACTGACCGGAATACATAATAAAACTCTTCATCCACGTGGATGAAGTTTATTTAAAACTCCAAAAAATTTTATCCGAAAATATCTTCCAATGCAGCTGACATTTAATGTCTGCAACACTTCAAAAGTCGTTGGAACGTTAGCAAAAAGTTATACTAATATATACCACTGAGAGATTTATGAGCTTCAGATCTGGCTAAGAATATTTTGCACTTAAACATGATTAGTGAACCCGAGCCAAAAATGAAAAGCCTCCAAACTGGCAGCTCGAAATCGGTGTAAGCTAAATGAATCGCGAACGTGTTCACCATAAATGGCCAAAGAGGGCAGCATACCGAGTGCAGGGTACGCTGCGTGAGCACATGAGGTGTCAAAGTGTTAACGTCAAACGCAATAAATAATGACATGCTATCGATCACAAATCAAAGATTACAGTTGTCCAGAAAAAATCAGAAACGTTGAGATTTTTAGATCAAAAACTATAGAGTGCCGATGATGGAAAAGAGAAAATGGTGAACAAGCTGAAGCAAAGTAATTAATTTTTAAGCTTTTACAATAGTTCAAGAATTCAATTATCTAAAACAATAACGGGGGAATAATTTACATCAGTGAAATCCCCGTAATTAAATGAAACGTCCTGCGGAAAATATTCAAAAAATTTTGCCAAAAACATTAATCCATCAAATGAAACGAAATTGTGGACCGAAAACACGGGAATGAATATTGTAAGATTGATCTCATTATAGAGATCTGGCCAGGCATGAAATCCGCCCGCTCTACTTGACAGAAATCATCGCCCAATACCGCCAAATGACGGGTCATCCTCTCAACCCATCATCATCAGGACCCAAGTCCAAGTAAGCCAATTTGTTCAGATTGCTTGAATGCCAAGAACGAACACCGCTGGAGTAGGAAAATTTGTCCGTTCGTTATTCAGTGGAGCCACATGAGAGAGTTAAGATTAAATGTCAGATGGCATTCGAGGGACCCACACGTGGTTGCGAATCGGCAACAATTGCAAGGCGGAAACGCACTCCTACGCCGAACGCGACTCCGAGCGGTTGCCGTCATTTGTATGGAAATTTGACCAATTTAACAAGATTCTATACAATTTATCTTCCGCCAAAGTGGGGAGTGAGGAAAAATCCACATATGTGTCAGAAGCTGCAAACATGGTAACAAGGTGGATCCCACTTTCAACGCCTCGTGTGCCACATTCTGGCGGGCCGGGTGGGTGTCCGCTAAAAGGCAAGACAGGCTGTCCGCCATCTGTCTGTCCGCCAGCCGTCTGTCCATCGCCGCAAAGCTGACAATACGTTAGTTTATGTTTGTTCAAATCAACATCGCACACACATTCTGCAGCACCGGCGACGCACAGACAACTGGACAACCGCAAGACAGACATAGACAGACAGAAAGACATTTTAACAATTTGCCTCATTTGAAGCCTTGATGAAATGCTTATGAATCGCTCGAATGCGTTTGCGTTCGCTCACCACCGCGGTGTACGTAATGTCGTTGCGGGAAAAGGTATGCCGACGCGTGACGTGGACAGAAGCGAGTGTTGGTCGGTCTGTCACACGGTGTGGCAGCAGCTATCGGTTGCACTGCGCTTTTCGAACGCAGCTCAGACGCCAATGTCATTATTACCGTTTCTCCATCGTATTTCTCTACGTAGCTCCGTCCGGGGTTCGGGCTCGCAACTTGCGGCCCCAACATGTCTTGCCAATTGTGCTCGTGGCCCATTTATCATTTGCGGTCTTGCTCTCATGCATGCTCGTTATGTCAGCTCGCAGCTCGGCATCTGAATCTGTAGAGCCAATAAATCTTTAAGATCTCATAAATCTATCGGGTTTGATGTGGTCGCTGGCTGTCATCGCATGCCGACGGACCCGCTTATTCAGTGTTGGGTGTTGAGGTAGCAGCCTCCGAACTATGGAACGCGAGCTAAGCCTGCGTTCAAAAGAGTTTGCATCTTAACAAGTCCAGATCCGCGTGATGATTACGTTGTCGTATAGTGATCGTAACAAGGTCGTTTGAGTATCCGACATCTGGTAGGGAAATGAAAACAGCGGCTACAGAAATCACTGTCGCGTTACTGTTGGACATACAAAACGATTATTACAGCTTGTGTCTGGTGTGACTGTACTTCATTGGAAAACAAACGACTTACATTGATTCTTCTAAGCCTCAACTAATGTACTCGACGACACCTTACAACACTTTGCGCGCAAACTGTTGCAAAACCAACAAACCGTAAACATTTTTAACTAACGCAACTTTTAGCGCAATAAAGAGTCCGCTAATTGTGACACCCGATTGCCTCCGCAGCCGACACCAATAATAACTGCCGCACCAGCACTCGGCTGTCACTGCAATAGTAGCAACTGCAACATAAGAGCAACAAGAACACATGTTGCAACAAACAAGTTGCATTCAGGTGTCAGAAAAGGATTTCCAAATGCAAGCACGGCAAAAAAGTCGCACTGCACGACCAACAAGTGGTGGTGGTCGCCTCACTCGTGCGCCATTTTATACATTGACAAATGGCCGACTCGTTTTGACAGCTGTCATAACAGAGTGTGAGCTTGTGTGCTCGGGTGCTTATTGGTGCAGGTTGGCTAAGGCCGAACAACTCTTGCACCTTCAAGCCGGTGCTGTATGCAAATGAAACAACGCGGAAGTCACAACCAGAACACCAGTCAGAACCCTGAATCCCTCGCTTTGGTCCACAATTGTAACTTTTTCCACCGATTAACATAATTTTAGCTAATTTAAAGCTTTCCCCAGCCTAACACTTGGCATTCGCTCGCTTGATCCTCTGGCACCCGCATCCAGTTCCTTCGGTTTCGTTCTCAGTCTCAATTTCCGTTCCGATCTCGTCCTCGTTTGTTTTTCCATACCACGATGCTGCAGGTGCTCGCCAGCGTAAGCGATGTCATAAACATCGCCAGTGCTCGCTGCCCCAGGTTCTGCAACTCGACTCCACGATTCCTGCTACTGCTTCCGTAGAGGCATTTTTTGCTAATGATGTTTATGCTGTTCGCCGTTGTTGCTACACGGTGGTACCGGGTCGCCGCTGGCACACCAGTACTCGTGGACCATATGCGAGGCCATGAAGTCGGATAAAATGTTTGCTCGCCGACGTTGTTATGCGAATTGGCTCTTTCTTGCCCTGGTTTGTCGGTTAAGCTTCGGCTTCTTAAATTGAAGCCGAAATCACATCGTAAAATGCAATCGTTAAATATGGATATCCAATTCGATTATGAGCGTTTTGCTGGGAGCTCGGTTCCCAAGGAGTTCGACTAATTAAATGTCGTATTAATCTGTAGTCTGGGTAATGTGGGATGGGTAACAACTGGACTTCGATATCTATAAAACTACAAATCTTCCCAAATCATATTTTCGCGGGATGGAATTTCAAAAGAAGAGGTGATATATTTTCATTGAAATATCTTCGAAAGTATACGAAGATTTGTGTGAGTAGCTATGGCGATAAAGTCCTTTTAATTAATGGGGACTAAATCAAACTTTAAGAGAGTAGAGTAAAATAGGCAAGTATAAGTGGAAGAGGCAATTTGGGTTCTCGGTATTTCTTTAAAATACTGCCTCTGAACAGGATAATGTAAGCGCGACTGTCGCATTAAGCCAGGCTTTCTAATATACATTCTAGAATACGCAATAACTTGTCATCGTATAACATCGTATAACAAAAAGTATCTAATTGAATCGTAATGTTTTGCTTCATAAGTATGATTTCGGATCGTATTTTATAATGTCCTGCTACATACTAACCTCCCATATCTCAGTTTATACTACCCTCCTAAAAGATTTTACTGCACGGATTATTCCGTACCGGGTTATAAAGCACCAACATTTTATAGAACGATTTGATCATTCTTGTGAATCACTGTGAATTATTGTATATCTCTGTCTCATAGAGAATACCACAATATAGATATGGTGTCATATTGGATCATCGCCATCATACCGTAGCAGGATCGTACGGTGTAATATTACCGTATATTATCCTATCCTCGCTACTCTATCACGTCATAAAAAATTGATCTCAAGGAATCATATTATAGAATATCTTAAAATTGGTAGGATGATATAATGCGTATGATATCGCAGCTAGATATCGCAATATTTTATCGTGCATTGACCTATCGTTTCTTAGCGTCTCATATGGTAAAATGTGGAATTGCATCCGCCCTATGGTCTCGCAAGGCATCGCATAATTCCTTATCGTATTGTATTACCGCGTATTATCCTATCACATCTACTCGCATCGTATCTTAGTTCACTGGATTGCGCAGTTAGAAGGTCATATTCTTACTTATAACGTAGCACTTCATAGAATCATGATATACTGTAACATAAGGTCCTGAAATTAATAGTAGGAAATCATCTCGTGCCATATCACACGGTATCAGTTCCAAGAGTTCCTAGAGTATCACGGATCATGCCGTTTGGTATCGTTATGCAACGTCATTACGTAACATGGTAACGTTATCATTTATGAACAAATGGAGGTGTTTATGGTTGAAACTATAGATTCCACTCATTGCCATCGATTTCCATTACCTCATTTTCACTCCGTTTTACAATTATTACAAATTTCTGTGTTTATTACTGAATCATTTATCAGCGAAGTGAAGCACAAGTTTAATTACGATTCATCACTTCGCCAACACTATTATTATTTTATTTGTTGCTCATTAACGGGCTGGACGCGCTGAGCAGTTGAACGATAATGCGAGGAATATTACGGTGATGATAATTGAATCTGGCGCGAGGGAAAGCGACGAGGTCCGTGAACCAATTTTGCCTCCACTGATGGGAGACTGAACTGAACCGGCGGGTGCTATCTTACGCGATCTCAGCCTGTGATCGGTTGGCTACGTCCACGAAGCTTGGAATAAGTTTTCACGTTCATAAACAATTCGGTTGCAGTGCTAATTCCCTTTTACTTTATACTTTTCGGAATTGAACTCCTCGTTCAGTCTGCACTCCGGTCTCCTGTGATTTTTTTGAATTTAAATTATTTATTTGTATGCTTATTACTGTCAGAAATTAATTTAATACCACATCTCAGCTCAAAGGCAACAATAGCTGCAGAGTCATTTTAATGAGTCGTCTGTTGGCCGCTTATTTTTCCCTGTTCGGCTCTGAAAGGAAGCCGCTTTCAAGCAACTGCGGCCGGCTGCGGTTGCAGAAGCGGTCGTCGCCGCGCCGCCGAGTGGTTCCTCGAGCCGGACCTCAATGTTTTCTGCACAGTCGCCATGCTGCTAATCAACCGCTAATTGTTGCTGTTAAAATTTATTATAAATCATTTAGTCTTAAAATTCAATTTGCAACGATTTGTTGCGAACAGCATGAAGAGTCGCTTGGTTTCCCTCGGCCGAGATCGTTGGATCGTAAGGTCCAACTTGATTTAATTAAACAACGCCGACACTGATTGCCAGTAAAAGGAAACAAAGGCAACCACTTGCCAGCTGATTAAGTTCTCCTCTTCATTTAACCCACGAGTGCATTTCGTCTTCTCTCATTTATCGTGAACAGAAGGATTCTTGTGCGGCAGAGTGTTTCCTTCAAGGATTAGATAATTTTTTAATGTCCGTAGTCTTGTGGTGATTGTTTCTCATGGAAACTATAATATTAATATCCAATATAAATCTATACGTAAATTGATTGGTCTAACAAGGGAAGAACAGAAGTCTAGAAACAGATGGCTGCGTAAAAGTCCACATTTTTCTAATAATTTATTTTATGATTTATATTGTTATGATTATAATGCAGTATATAATTTAAATGTGATATTAATTTCAACTTTTTATTGATTCTCCTTTCAGAATGGACTTGGACCTGACCCTCTGCCAGCAAAGGAGGTAAGTTATGAAGTAAAATAATAGGTAAAAACTAGAAAAAGGCTGTCTTTGCCCAGGCAGGAGACTAAAGCTCTTAAAAGCTCTGAAATGCTTCGAAACATTTAGAGAGACAGACAGGCGGACGGACAGGCGGACGGACAGGCGGACGGACAGGCTAAATCGTCCCAGGAGATGGCCATCTGAGACTGTTGCTCCCCTCTGGGTCAAATGTAAAGAATTGCCTTCTCGGTTCTAATTTTTGTTTTAAAAGATCGAGCATCTCTTGGTCTTTTATTAAACTTTTATCATTTTCATCCAGAACTTGGATTTCATGGAAGTATATGAGCGAGAAAGCCAACACAAAGTTGAGTGTATGAGTACTCATGCCTTCTGAGACTGTTGGTCCCCCATTTGGGTCAAATGTAAAGAATTGCCTTCTCGGTTCTAATTTTTATTTTAAAAGATCGAGCATCTCTTGGTCTTTTACTAAACTTTTATCATTTTCATCCAGAACTTGGATTTCATGGAAGTATATGAGCGAAAAAGTCAACACAAAGTTGAGTGTATGAGTACTCATTCCTTCTGAGACTGTTGGTCCCCCATTTGGGTCAAATGTAAAGAATTGCCTTCTCGGTTCTAATTTTTATTTTAAAAGATCGAGCATCTCTTGGTCTTTTATTAAACTTTTATCATTTTCATCCAGAACTTGGATTTCATGGAAGTATATGAGCGAGAAAGCCAACACAAAGTTGAGTGTATGAGTACTCATTCCTTCTGAGACTGTTGGTCCCCCATTTGGGTCAAATGTAAAGAATTGCCTTCTCGGTTCTAATTTTTATTTTAAAAGATCGAGCATCTCTTGGTCTTTTATTAAACTTTTATCATTTTCATCCAGAACTTGGATTTCATGGAAGTATATGAGCGAGAAAGCCAACACAAAGTTGAGTGTATGAGTACTCATTCCTTCTGAGACTGTTGGTCCCCCATTTGGGTCAAATGTAAAGAATTGCCTTCTCGGTTCTAATTTTTGTTTTAAAAGATCGAGCATCTCTTTGTCTTTTATTAAACTTTTATCATTTTCATCCAGAACTTGGATTTCATGGAAGGATATGAGCGAGAAAGCCAACACAAAGTTCAGTGTATGAGTGCTCATGCCTTCTGAGACTGTTGGCCCCCCCTCTGGGTCAAATGTAAAGAATTGCCTTCTCGGTTCTAATTTTTGCTTTAAAAGATCGAGCATCTCTTTGTCTTTTATTAAACTTTTATCATTTTCATCCAGAACTTGTATTTCATGGAAGGATATGAGCGAGAAAGCCAACACAAAGTTCAGTGTATGAGTGCTCAAGCCTTCTGAGACTGTTGGCTCCCCATTTGGGTCAAATGTAAAGAATTGCCTTCTCGGTTCTAATTTTTGTTTTAAAAGATCGAGCATCTCTTGGTCTTTTATTAAACTTTTATCATTTTCATCCAGAACTTGGATTTCATGGAAGTATATGAGCGAGAAAGCCAACACAAAGTTGAGTGTATGAGTACTCATGCCTTCTGAGACTGTTGGCCCCCCTCTGGGTCAAATGTAAAGAATTGCCTTCTCGGTTCTAATTTTTGTTTTAAAAGATCGAGCATCTCTTGGTCTTTTATTAAACTTTTATCATTTTCATCCAGAACTTGGATTTCATGGAAGTATATGAGCGAGAAAGCCAACACAAAGTTGAGTGTATGAGTACTCATGTCTTCTGAGACTGTGGGCTCCCCTCTGGGTCAAATGTAAAGAATTGCCTTCTCGGTTCTAATTTTTGTTTTAAAAGATCGAGCATCTCTTGGTCTTTTATTAAACTTTTATCATTTTCATCCAGAACTTGGATTTCATGGAAGTATATGAGCGAGAAAGCCAACACAAAGTTGAGTGTATGAGTACTCATTCCTTCTGAGACTGTTGGTCCCCCATTTGGGTCAAATGTAAAGAATTGCCTTCTCGGTTCTAATTTTTGTTTTAAAAGATCGAGCATCTCTTTGTCTTTTATTAAACTTTTATCATTTTCATCCAGAACTTGGATTTCATGGAAGGATATGAGCGAGAAAGCCAACACAAAGTTCAGTGTATGAGTGCTCATGCCTTCTGAGACTGTTGGCCCCCCCTCTGGGTCAAATGTAAAGAATTGCCTTCTCGGTTCTAATTTTTGCTTTAAAAGATCGAGCATCTCTTTGTCTTTTATTAAACTTTTATCATTTTCATCCAGAACTTGGATTTCATGGAAGTATATGAGCGAGAAAGCCAACACAAAGTTGAGTGTATGAGTACTCATGCCTTCTGAGACTGTTGGCCCCCCTCTGGGTCAAATGTAAAGAATTGCCTTCTCGGTTCTAATTTTTGTTTTAAAAGATCGAGCATCTCTTGGTCTTTTATTAAACTTTTATCATTTTCATCCAGAACTTGGATTTCATGGAAGTATATGAGCGAGAAAGCCAACACAAAGTTGAGTGTATGAGTACTCATTCCTTCTGAGACTGTTGGTCCCCCATTTGGGTCAAATGTAAAGAATTGCCTTCTCGGTTCTAATTTTTGTTTTAAAAGATCGAGCATCTCTTTGTCTTTTATTAAACTTTTATCATTTTCATCCAGAACTTGGATTTCATGGAAGGATATGAGCGAGAAAGCCAACACAAAGTTCAGTGTATGAGTGCTCATGCCTTCTGAGACTGTTGGCCCCCCCTCTGGGTCAAATGTAAAGAATTGCCTTCTCGGTTCTAATTTTTGCTTTAAAAGATCGAGCATCTCTTTGTCTTTTATTAAACTTTTATCATTTTCATCCAGAACTTGGATTTCATGGAAGTATATGAGCGAGAAAGCCAACACAAAGTTGAGTGTATGAGTACTCATGCCTTCTGAGACTGTTGGCCCCCCCTCTGGGTCAAATGTAAAGAATTGCCTTCTCGGTTCTAATTTTTGTTTTAAAAGATCGAGCATCTCTTGGTCTTTTATTAAACTTTTATCATTTTCATCCAGAACTTGGATTTCATGGAAGTATATGAGCGAGAAAGCCAACACAAAGTTGAGTGTATGAGTACTCATTCCTTCTGAGACTGTTGGTCCCCCATTTGGGTCAAATGTAAAGAATTGCCTTCTCGGTTCTAATTTTTGTTTTAAAAGATCGAGCATCTCTTTGTCTTTTATTAAACTTTTATCATTTTCATCCAGAACTTGGATTTCATGGAAGGATATGAGCGAGAAAGCCAACACAAAGTTCAGTGTATGAGTGCTCATGCCTTCTGAGACTGTTGGCCCCCCCTCTGGGTCAAATGTAAAGAATTGCCTTCTCGGTTCTAATTTTTGCTTTAAAAGATCGAGCATCTCTTTGTCTTTTATTAAACTTTTATCATTTTCATCCAGAACTTGGATTTCATGGAAGTATATGAGCGAGAAAGCCAACACAAAGTTGAGTGTATGAGTACTCATTCCTTCTGAGACTGTTGGTCCCCCATTTGGGTCAAATGTAAAGAATTTCCTTCTCGGTTCTCTTCAATATTATTTCGGTGCAAGAAGCACGATCGCCAAAATTACCGTTTGCTCAACAGTTACTCACGGTGAAGTCAATGAGTGTACAAAATTCGTTTAAATTCGCTGGTAGAAGAAGAAAAAAAACGCAGCCAGCTGAAACTGAAAAGCAGCCGACCGTCTCTCCGCCGACGTGAGCCGCCACCAGTTCATCGAGAACCTGCTCGAAGTTTCAGCGGCTTCACTGCGAAGACTTCCACCAAGTTTGCCATGTGGCAGGAAATGCGTGCAGCTGCTGTAGTTGTTGTTGTTGTTGTTGTTGTTATGTGACGTAGTTGCTCACACTTGCCGAGCAGACATGAGCACGAGTTGTATCACAGCTGCGCACGCTGCAAGTGCGTTGCGAGCTTTGACGCCGTCGCACACTTTGTTGCGTTTTAAGCTGGTTAACGGGGCCAAAATGAAATAAAGACGCGAGAGACTTCAACTTGAAAATATTGCTGCTCGCTTATCCGTCATTAAACGCAATCCGTGCAAAAGATTACAGCAACAACAACAGCAACAACAACAACACGTCTCCTGCGAATATTTAATTAAGAATATCGATTTGCACGAGTGTGTTTTAGCGGAATCATTGATCGCGCTTGCGTTCGGCAGGCGGCCAGAGTTGCCAACTCTGTGCGTAGGCAAGAAACCAGTACTGCCTGCGTTTGAAAAGAGTGATCAACTCATCAAGAAAGTTGCAGGCTTTAATTTTATGCGACTCAATCCTCTTCGGCTGCTTTCGTGTTTCACGCAGAATTCCAGTCTCTTCCGCAGCCGCTTCTCTCCCGCTGAGCTTCGCATTTCCTCTTCTCTTTATTCTCGTTATCTGGTCTCTTTATTTCTGTTCTTACAAGAGGGTGCGTGCAACCCCGAGAAACCTCCTTTTTTTTGACAGAACGGAAGAAACTGAAATGCGTTCGTTCGAATTGGCATCGAAATGCGATCACAGAAAATGTGGCCTCCCTGCAAATTTTAAATTTTAATTATGTAATTTAATAATTTAATTTAAAAAAGATTTTAATCTTTTTTGTCCCACAGTACGTCGGTTCATTCATAAATTAATTCGTTGCGATTAATGTCAGTTATTAATTTTCAGACGAACGTAAGTCGAGCGTAAGTTGAACGCGAAGCGAGTTTTGCTGCTGAAGTTTGCCACTTCAAAATGTGGATTCTACAACGCAAGCAACGCATTTGCCGCTCTTAAAAGCAGCGTTATCAGCTCTCACTCTCTCTCCCCCCCCCCCCCTCTCTTGCGCTCTTTTTCTGTATAATCCGCGAAGTGGTTGTTGTAACATTTTATTACTACAGCTGCTGCCTCGCTGCCTCGCTTTCCGTTCGCGGTTTGCTTTTTGTTGCTGCTGCTGTTGCTGCTGCTGTTGCTCGTGTGCCGATCGCCGAAGATCGCAGCTTGTCCGCGGAAGAAATGATTTCTTATTATTCATTTATGCGCGGCTTTTATAAAATCGATTTGTTATTATTTCAAAATACAGGGAGGCGATTAGCTACCGAACGATGAAGTCGCGCTCGGTCTGCGCGATCGTTGAGCGTGCGGCAGCAGCAGCAGCAGCAGCAGCGTCGTTCTGGACGGCACTCGAGTTGCTGGTTACTGGAGTTGCGCGCCGGCTGACTTGCGGGTGAAGCGCGCGCGCTCCTCCGCACAGGTTGCAACATTTTTTTTTGCTTCAACAACAGCAAGCAGCTGTTAAAAAGCTAATAAATTTCCTCCTCAGAGTTCCTCATACTTTCAGTTTTTATTTTTTTCCGCCCCCCTCACGAATTTCTGGTCGACGCATCACCAGCAACCATCTGCTGGTCGCGGTGGTGGTGGTGGCAACACTGGCACCGCAGTTGAGTTCTGTGTGGACAAATTGAGTTAAAATTGCTGCACTGAACTCGCGGCACGAAGTTGTCAGTGTCGACTACTCGCAAATTAGTTGTCGCTGTTGTTCGTTGCCGTTGCAGCGAGTGCGTGATCAACTGCCGCTCGCACTCACTCGTCCAACAGCGTGTCCGTCCATCGCTCGCTGCCGCTGCGTCGGCCGACGGGCGTCGGGCGTCGGGCGTCGGAATCTATTAACGCAGTAAACTCGCTCTTATAAATCACTGCAACCACCACCACGACATCTTCGCCGGTGTAGCGAGTTCCACTCGATCGTCGTTTTGTTGTACGTCGTTCGGCTTGTGAATCCACTTGCGTCGACTGAGTTCGAGTAGAAAAACGGAATCCTTGCGGAATCTTCTCTCGAAACTCTTAACACGTAATTGCAATTGTTGTTGTTGTTGTTGTTTTGCTTTTATTGAGCTCTCAAATGCGAAGGCCTCACATTATTTTGCCTCGAATTATCGCTTTCATAATCATATAATTTTGAGCATTTTTTGCGAAAATATTATTTTCTGCCTCGTTGCACCTGTTGTTGGCGCGCTTTTTCGTTTGCTGCACTGGGATGCGTAATCGTAATAAGAGCGAAAAAGAGTGAAAAAACTGAGCAAACATGATGAAGGAAAATAATAAAAAAAAAAAGACAACTTCAACAACATAGAAAATTAACAACAGCGAGACAAAACAGCGACAACTACAACGCACGCAAATCTACGACTACAAATCAATTCAGCCGAGAGTATCAAAATCATAAATAACAGCAACAAATAGATGTTGCCAGCTGAAAAGTGAGTTACGATGACATCGTGTCATCTTGAGAGGCACAACGAGAAAGCAGACTGCAACAACGACAACAACACGAACACAGCCGCCATCATCGGTACCAGCAACAGCAACTTGGGATTCTAAGAGAGCTCAACTCTTTCTCGCAGGAAGGTACAAATTACTCGCGAGAGATGCAGCCTCATGTTGCGCGGGCACATCTTGAGCGGCGTCGTCATCCATCTTCACGGCCTTGTGTTGGCGCCTCGCTCATTCACAGGCATGATTATCACGATTTCGCTGTTCGCTTGTAGTTGATGTTGTAAAGCACAAACACGACAGCAACAAATTCAACGAATGTGATCACTTCGGACGAGTCGCGCTCGCAACACCGCGCTTTTGTGTCGGGAAACATCGTCGGGCGAGAGGGAGAGAGTGAGAGTGGAGGTTGAGCGTTGAGAGCTCTGAAGATGCGAAGAGAGACTGAATCGGCTGCTTTCGAGAATCTTTCAATCTCTCGTTTACTTCTGGTTGCCTTAAAATCAGTTGAGTTAGAGAATCATTTGAGTTAGAGAATCATTTGAGTTAGCGAATCATTTGAGTAGAGAATCAACAACAGCAGCTTGGCGTTGCCTGATGCCAAACACAATCGCAAAAAATGACGCGTGTGGTGCGTGCGTTCGAAGCCAAACGCAGCCGCCATAACGTGCGCTACGGACGCATAAATTTCAAAAACTTATACGTTCACAAAAAAGTGGCAATAAAAACGAGATCGCAAGTTGGCGTCTCGTCAGCAGCGACAGCAACAACATCGATGATTCCACGCCAAATCTCTTCGATTAACAGAGACGTCGACAGCGAGGCAGCTGAAGGCGAGAAGAGTCTGTCAACATGCTTGCTGTCAACATGTTGGGTTTGGCTGTTTATAAGCTGTTGTTGCTGTTGCTGCTGCTGCTGCTGCTGTTAAGACTGTTTTTTACCGTAGAAGTTGTTGTTGCAGTGTAAAGTGCTTGTGCGGCAGTTGTTGTTGTCGTTACAATAGCCTGCTGCTGTTGCAATCGTCGATCTTTGGTTGAAATCAATTAAGTCGGCGTTTTTCAATGTTGCGCCTTCTCATTGTCCACTGTAAACATTAATGCAGTGGGGAATTTGTTGTTGTTGTTGTTGAAGTTGCTGTTGTCGTCATTGTAGCTGTTGCATCATTTGTTGATTTAATCAGTTGAAATTTGAAAAATTTATGATTTTCCGAGCATGCTTTTGCTTGCAATGAATTGACTTTTAGGCTCAGAGAAAAAGAGAGAGAGAGAGAGAGAGAGAGAGGGAGAGAGAGAGAGGGAGGGAGAGAGAGAGAGAGGGAGAGAGAGAGGAAGGACAAGAAAGAGTGAAAGAGAGGGGTGGGAAAATTGTTTTGCATTTGAATTGATTTTAAAAAAGGAATTTTACTCACAAAAAAGGAATTTAATTAAATTATAAGATTAAAAACTTTAAATATTCAAAAAAGAATGATATTGAAAATGAGATTTATTTCAATTATTTATCTGATATCAGATCGGAACCCCACGCCGCGATCGCAGAGATCGGCAATCACAACCGTTTACGCGAAACCTCAACTCGCTGAAAAGTCGTTCATGCGTCGCCAAATTCGTTCGCGCACGCAAGCTGAATTCATTTGCAGTCGACGAAACTCAATCCGCTGCGACTGGAAATACAATTTTGCACGAACTGAAAACTGAAAACCGCACACAGCAACAACAAAACAACAACCACAAGAACAGAAGCAAGTGTTGCAGCAAAAATGATAAACCAACAATAAATTCGACAAAAGTTCCACGACAAAAGTTGCGTTGCGTCGCAGCAATTCCAGCGCCATCATCGCCGATCGACGATCGCCATCGCGACGCAGCACCGCCACACCGCCGCACTGCGACACCATCGTCGCCGCCAAACCAATTGTCAACCTAATTTCCTGCAATTCAGAAACAACGAGCCGCCACGCCGCAGCAGCCGTCAACAGCAACACCGTCGTCGCACCGGCCACGCGATAAATACGCGTCGCGCCACATAAATTCATTGCTGCGAACGCAAATATCGCGTCCGTTTGATCAGCGCGCACGAGTTGCTGCAGATCGGATCCGCCGCGGCAGGTCCGCCAAAGTGCGAGAAGTTTGTCAAAGAAAATTGCCGCCGACCACAGCAGCAGTCGCAGTGCCAGCAGTTGCACGGTGCTCCAGCAGTTGCACGGCGCTCCAGCAGCGGCGGCGGCGGCGAAGCAGTGGCTTCTCTGTTCGAGCGACACACTGTCTGGTTATTTAGAGACTCTGTCGCGCGGCATTCTGTCGCACGAACTGCGCTGTTCGGGTGCGGGCAGCCGGCCGTACCAGACACACCCACGACCTTGGCTATTGTTGGGCACGAAATTTGCCACGAATCCCCAGCGATAACGAAGCCCCGCGGAGCAGCCAGACCTTCAGGTGGGGGAGCTTCAGGTTTCAGTTGAAATTTCAGAACGGCTGACGGGGTGGGGGGTGGGGGGGGTGAAGAGTAGCTGTGCCGTCCCTGGTGTGCGGGAAGCACGCGTGAGTCGAGTGTGCAGGCGACGACGATGGGTGCGGATGTATTTATGTGAGTTAATAGGTATTCTTGGCCATCAGGCTTGAATGGCACCCAAAATATGTGACACCCAAAATATCGTGCTGATGTTGAGATGTAAGCACAGCTGCACTGAAAAAAACCATACGAATTTTAACCTTTATAGTCTCGGGTGAGGCAGGAACGACAAAAAAAAAAAAAAAAAAAAAAAAAAAACCAACGTTTTATTTCTTTTTAAGAAAAGTTTTGCAGTGTAGCCTCCGGTCAAATTGCAGTGTAGCCTCCTCAAATGCATTCAAGCAGCTTTGCCACTGTTAGCTGCACTCTTGACCTGTTTATAATTCACGTGTTGCCATCTTTGTCGACCGTCTTGTTGGTGGCCGCAACCGCGCGGAAAGCAATGTTGCAGGAGTAGCCTGCTCCGGCGGATTGCTATCGCAGCCGCTGTGCGGGCAGCTGCATCACATAACTTATCGGTTTGTCGTGCGGGCTTTAATGACGGTCTGCGAGTTGTGTACGCAGGTTGGATGACAAAGTGGTTAGTGGACTCTCCACATGATGAAGGTTTCATCAACAGCACCATCATCATCGTCATTCACGGCGTCAACATCATCGATGTCTCCATACACATCATCATCAACATCATCATCGATGTCACCATACACATCATCGTCAACATCGCCATCGACATCACCATCAACAGCACCATCAACAGCACCATCAACATCACCATCGACATCGCCATCGACATCGCCATCGACATCGCCGTCGACATCACCATCGACATCACCATCATTAACAACAACCGCAGTATCGCCATCACCAGACAGACAGCAGAGGGACCATTAAATTCTGATTTATTTTATTACCAGCGAAAAGAAGGCGTCATGCTTTTCCTTCCCGGCCTCCCGTCGGGGATGCAGTAGTACCTTCCAGATGAGGAGCCAATGCCGCACTCTTCAGCTCCTCCGCTTCTTCTTAAGCTTTTCCTCAAAGTGATTAGCATAATCAAATAAATTTTCGTCCGTTGTGAGAAGAGTTGGCGGTATCGGAATTTTAAAGTACAGGAAAAGATCAAAAGCGTTCCCATGTCAGTTAGGAGTGAATTATGAATACTTGCATGAAGCGAAGGGGGTGGCGGAAGTGTCCTGCCATTCAATGAATTGATTCGTACTCAGAGAATGGTGAAGAGTTAGTTTAGTTATGAGTCACCAAGATGAGAAGTGATCTGATGTCATTTGCCGGCTGAAATGTCGGTAGTCTGTGTGGGATTTTGAAATACTTACAGAAGGAAGAATCCACTTCTCTCGTAGATTTCTTTATCTTCCTCAGAGAGCAGAACGCATCTCGATTCTGCAAATTTACGAAGTGACTTCAACAGTTGTCATCGCTTTAACTTCCCAGATTTTGTAGGATTTTGTGATCCTCAAAGTGATCGTCACACAACTGATTGTCATTCCATCTTTCCGCGTGTCATTCGTGCCAAACACAACCGTTCCAAAATGTTTCTTCTCCGTTTTTCTGCGCTTTCCCTTAATCAAATGAAATGATTTAACCACTCAAGCGATCCATTATTTTGCTGACTGTCGCTACTGTGGTTCTACCTGCCTTGACGCCCTAAACTTCCTCACCGTTGACTGCCGCGTGCACTGCATCCCGTTTTGGCTTGAAGCTCCTTCACCCCAACATCGTTTAACCAAATCGTGACAAGCAGCAGGTGAATAAAATTAACATATGCCATTCGAAGCGACAGGCAGTCCTCGCAACACCACCAACCTCGTCGCTGCTGGTTGCTGGTGCCTCGGTGCAGAATTGTGGCGCGCCAACGACTACTTCGTTGGTAAGAAAGCGACATTCGAAACGTAAATGTAAGAAAAAAATCCAAAAAAAGTATTTATTTTGCAGCAAAATCAATTTTATGGGGAAAATGATGCGATCACCAACTGGTTCTCCGTAATCAAATGATCCTCGATCACCGAATGATCTTCAGGCATGAAGAGTTTTAACTTCACAAAATAATCTCCGAATAAAGTTTGATCACCGAATTATCCTCGACCACTGAATGGTCATGGAACACGAGATTATATTCGATCATCCGAAAACGTTTAATCGTCGAATGATCTTCGACCAACGAATGAACTGTAATCACTGAATGATTTTGGATCAATAAATGATCTTTAAATTTGGAGTCCAATCCGGTCACTGAAAAATCTACGAAGAATGTTGTCGTACGCGACAGGAAAATCTATTTCCATTGTAAAAGCTTTAAAATCCTTGATTTTATGGGTCCCCCCATGTTTACTTCATGTCGTCACACCCTATTAAACTCTCGTAATGTTTATAAGTCAGTCATTACTGCGCTGACACTCAATTTGTCATCATCAACCTCAGAGCGGTGCGAACACGGCGAGGTCTTCATTAAACGTCATTAACTCTGATTTCCAAGAATCACGTCACTTCACTTGAAGAAGACTTGCAACACGAATGAACGATCGATAGTTCGATCGAGGCATTCTGTCGTCGTATTTGGATCTCGCATGTGATTGAGCGCCCATTTTCGAAGTTGCAAATTTCCACTTATCCGTAAAAACCAATAACAATGTTAATGCATGTAATTTTAATTGCCACACGTCACGTCTCTCCACACACACGTCGTTCGTAACGTGCGATCGATCGATCTATCGATGGCTCGTCCGCTTCTTCGTCCATTCGCTGGTTCGAGCAGGCTGCACGGCACTCTGTGGCTCACCCGATCCGGTCTGGGTGTAGAAGAGTAAGTCGATCACTTCATTTGTGCAAATCGCAAAGTGAATACCAAATCCGCCCTTGCCACCGGCTTCACGCCGCACTACTTTGCTGTTGATCTTGCTGTCGGTTTCGTTTTTGTTGTCGTTGTCGTTGTCGTTGTCGTTTTCGCACAAACTCCTCAATCAAACTCGATTAAGAGCAATAAACTCGATAATTATAGTGTTGCATGCGAACCGCATCTGCTTATGGCCAACTGAAAGCTGCGTCAAAGTGGAGGAACATTAAAAGGAGCGAGCAATACTAACCGGGGGGCAATCGATCCAGTAATCTTAACCAGATCGAGCAAACGTGTTCCAGATTGCTGCAAATTACCATTTTGAATGTGATTGCAGCAATAATTTAATGAGAGCGCAAGATAAGATTGCTCAACACATATCGGCGACGTGTAATAATGAGTTTTTTCATGCGTATTGATAATTGAAAATTACGTAATTCTTTAATATTCTTGTTGATGCGCAAGAGCAGGAGCAATATAATTAGGAAAGCCGACATGCAGTACACAGACAATTACTTTCCAGATATCTATCGAATGCCTAACCTTCCCCCTTCCATTTTCTGATTAAAAAAAGTATAAAATAATGTGGGAGAGCAAGGTCAATTAAGCTGATATAATTCCAACGAAAGGACTGTTAATACTCTCACTACTATTTCGGAATAAAGAACTGCCTATACAACCCAGAAGCACCAACTAACCAACTTGTCGGCAGTGGTGACTCTCCCGATGAAACCTGAATAGCGTCAGAGTGTCGATTACATGCCTTGCAACATCGACGTAGGCAGCGACAACAGTGACAAGCTTCCGGTCGAGGTATTTATAGCAATTAAATTTACAAGAACCCTTCAGGACACACAGCAGGAGGCAGACAGAAGCCTTACAACTCCACGTGCTTCGCTGTGAGTCCGGATGGAATGACGGAAGAGAAGTGCTGGCTTCAAGTGTGCAGTGCCAAAGGTGAAACCTCGATTTGCCCGCTTACTGCGGATGCTATTATATGCGAACCTCTGCATTTGGTTACTAGTTTCGGTGTCTCTGCAGCGCCAATCATCGGCCTGTCGTGGCCTGGATTAATAGCTGCCATAACAAATCTGTGGAAACCCGGTAACAACCTGAATCTCTTCCGTCTACTGTTCGTTCGCTCGAGCTGACCGAATGCCATTTATCAAATTTACACCAGCCAGATAAACACTGTGTACTCCCGCACTCAACATGAGGTCTGAACGACAGACTCCTTTTCGTCCCTCCGCCCCCGCTTTACTCATTCCCTCCCCCCCATGGTCCACCACCTCCATCTGTCAGAGTCCGTAACTGTCAAACATTGTTGCATTCGCGGCATTTGCATATCTCGACACAGCAATTAAATGCTCGCTCGTAATTTATGGAGCGCCGTTTAATCCGCTAGAAGCGCTTTGCGAGCACTCAGGGCCACGACACACGCGGCTGGCTGGCTGGCTGGCTCGCTCCAGACCACGAAGCACTAGGAGGCCATCGGAGACCCTTATAAACGCTCTCCGCTCTTGCTGCCACAACAATTTATTAGAACAATTCGATCACCTGCAGTGCGCACGGGTGCCGTGAAGGAGGCTCCATAAAAGTTTATGACAAGCATACGAGGTACAGCGTCGCTGTGCTCGGACGCGCACACAATGACACAGTGTGGAGATGGATGGCGGTGCAGGAGGTGAATCGCGGGGCGAGGGAGGAGGAGTATGGGGTGACCAGTTGTTAATTGGATCGTGTTGAGTCGACGGGTGTATGCGAAAATATTTGGACAACAGAATGAGGTATGTGGAGCCGTGTGCTGTATGGGGTAAATGGACTTCGGTGTGTGTGTGTGTGTGTGTGTCTAAACGGAGTGAATTTATTGGACGATGATTCCGTGTGGTTGTGGTCGTGGCGGTGTACTGAAGGTGGGTGATAACATAATTTTTTATCGTTTAATTCGATGATATGTTGGCGATGTGGTTCATGTTGGAGTCGTAATCCCCTCTCCGCGATTACGTGGTGGCATAGACTTACTCACAAATTAAAACCAAGTCTATCCGCTCACGTGTGGATTAAAGAAACCAATGACCCAATGGGAGTTCTACGACCGGGACCGGGAAGGTGTTTTCGACTACGACGAGAAGAAATTACTTGAGCGCAGGTGATCAAAAAAAGTTTGGGGAAAATTGGGCTACATTGTGAACCAGGGTCAAATACATTTAATTTTTATGTTTATATAATTATATAAAAAGCCTAAGATACTCGTGATATATAAAAGGTCTTAAATGCTTCAATATATTTAATGACAGTAAAAAAGTCCAAAGGGTTGGTAAGGTCAGGTTAGAAGGTTAGGGTGTGAACTTGAAGCCTAATTAGTTAGGTTAGATTTAGCGGTAATAGGTTCTCCTAAGTAGACTTCTCCCAGTCAAGAATTAATTTCCTATATCCATTCGTAACTGAGTTCTACACATACAGACAAGCATCTGCACCTTGATGATGTAATTTTCTCTCCTCTTGTATGTTTCTTTGCAGGCAGAGGGCCCTCCTGTGCAAGTGGAGCCAGTTGATCTTAGTTTACGGTCGCCCAGAGGTAAGTACATGCATTTAACTTTTGTCTCCCGAAGGCGGTTGGCTTTTTTATTCGCTGTGCGCTCGCAAGTGACATTTATATGGTTTTGCTAACCTACTCGCTGTCATTCTGCGGTGATCGTGTTACTGTGAATGTGGCTGCTGGCAGTCGCAATGGGCAGCAACGGCAACGGCAACGGCAGCAGCAACGATTCGTTTTGTTTGTTTGTTTGAGCTCAAATAAACTGTCATTTGTTGAGAAATGACCGCCGGTCATGTCTTTATGGTTAAACTGCAACCAATGAGGTACTAGTAATCGTGCTGTTCGCCACACTCTCTCGTGGTCTCACCGCTCACCGTTCGTCCCAGTCTATCTATCTATCTGTTTGTCTCTCTGTCTGTGCAGCGATCTGTCTGTCTGTCTGTTCATCCAGTGCTCGGTTATGCAAATTTATATTGATGATTAATAAATTTTAAATTGAAATGTTGTCGACATAAGTGGCGAGCTGCAAACTGCTATAAAAACGCCAGCGGTTTCATGCGTTTTTTCTTTGTCTTTATTAATGTTGTTGTTGTTGTTGTTGTTGTTGTTGTTGTTGCTGGGTATGATATTGTTTATGTCTCTTGAAATTGGAGGAAACATTTATTGGAGTTACGATAGGTAGAGTTATAGAATACTTCGGTGTAACATCGAATAAACTTTTAAATCTTCCACGAAAACGTGAATTTCCGATGGAAAGATCATTAGAAAACTGATTCTGTTTAAAGAAATTTGTATGATTTGAATTCAAAATTCTATAACCAGGACCAGGAACCAGTATAGCCTCTGATATTTTATCTAGTACCACCGCAACAATAAATTATATTCACTCGTCTTTTGTCGTTGTTATTTTCTTGGCGCCAAAAATCATCCAGAATCACACTTCGGCCAAACAAATCGTTGGATTCCAAGCCATACGTTTCATGCCAGCAGAATCATTCGCTCCATTGCCAAACAAGAAATCTTATTTGTTTTCTATTAATAACCATGAATTCATACCAGTTAGAATCTTCCTCTCCCTTCATCATCTTCGCGTGTCACGAAGCCGCAAGTGCTTCTCTGACCTCTTCTTGACACAACCATGAGAACCCACCCAGAAAAGGTAGGGAATGATGAACTCTAGCACGAATATGCTGGCTTCATATTTACGTTGACCTCAAAAGAACCTTAAAATTAATTTGTTTCTACTGATCAAACTCTCAACTGCTGCGACCACTATAGAAAAACCATCATAATTAATTAACTTCAACACTAAAGACTCATTAATTTCGTCAGACATCATAAAACATTCGTGGAGAGAAATTGAAAAGGGATTTTTATGGATTTTCGAATGATTAAGTAACGCAGACATAATAAGCGGGGCGCCTGCTTATTTCTTTTTGCTCCATGTGGTATTAAACAGGGTCAAAATTATAGATGGAGAGATTGATAGTTAGGATTAGAGGGTTCCTCTCAAGCTGAGTGGATTAAATGGCTTCTCGTTTTTGTCGTCTCGAACTTGAGAAATGAAGTAGTAAGAAGATTAACTTGGGTTTTACCATTTTGAGGAAAAAGTGTGGAGTAGAATAATACTTCTGCAAAAAAAATTCTCTTCATAAAATTTCAATGGAAAAATTTTCAAATCTTTTGAATATTTGACTACTTCAGGAAATATTCAAGCACACTATAACTTCTAAATGGGTTTGCCTAAGATTATCCAGATTCTGTTAAGCGATTTAAGGGGTTTCAAGCAATAAAAAACTCTTTTGAGACATAAGTATTTCAGTTGATAAGAACAAAGATTAATTAAGTTAAGATTGCACCTTTATCGATACTACAAGTCATCAGAAGATCCCCACAGATAACTTTGCAGACTCTGAGAATTATGCACGATGGCACCGATATTGATCCGGAGAACACTGCGAACTTCTGATAAACATCTTAATCTAGCCTGATAATAGAAGTGAGATTGCACCTTTATTGATGTTGAGATATCGGGAAATTCCGACTGATATCTTGCAAAATTCAGAACGAGATAAAGAATCGCGGAAGTGTGACGATTGAAAACCGATCGTAATGAATTATTCTTAAATTTATTGTGAAGATTTTTGTTTAAATATTGCATGTATAAATGCAGTTTACTAAGTATTGTTCCTTCCCACTCTTCTCAGTCCTATAGTTTTGGTCACAGTTGCAATTAAATTTCATTCTATTTATCCTACCGTAATCCATATTTCGAAGCTTTCATTTCGAACTGGCTGAGAGCAACCTGTGTACCAACACCAAGCCAAGGACTATGAAGCACTCAGACAAGGTGCAATCCGCACTTAATTGCCGCTGTCAACTGTTTTTGCAGCGTTGAATCGCGATAACAGAGTTAACAAGAAACGTCCGTGTAGCGCGTTTTCATTTTTATGTTCTTCTTATGATATTTATCAGCAACAAAACCAACAGACAACACTCTTCTTGTCAATCCTATTTCGCCGTAATTATAAGCTTTTCGCTGTGGTTTTTCTGCAGCAAACGCGCAAGGAGCGTCTGAAATTGATTGCTTCAGAATGCGGCGCATCGTCTCGTTCCCATTGTCTGTGCCTTGAGGCTGTCTGTCGTCTAAGGTTGGGTGCGAAGTAGTTTGAACGCTAGCGAATGCAAAGTTCTATCACTTCTCAGCATTTGCCTCGCACAAGGACGAGCATAGTTGGAGGGCGCAATTTGTCAACGATCGATTCCCAGCCGATTAGTTTCGTTTAAGCCTCTGAGAAAAGATTATGGCCTCTGAGATACGAACGATAACGCCATTGATTCGGTGAAGACTGTGTAATCATGGTCGAGGAAACGTAGGTGTGTTGCGGGATTATCACGATTTCCTCGGCGGAAATGTAGTCCGGCCACGTCAGTGACATTTTTGTCTTCATAATGGGAATCAAAGAGCGAGTGACTTTAGTATGCAGCTGCTGCTTATGTGACTTTTGCAAACTGTGCATAACTGCGGCTGTGACTTGTAGCTCCATCAAAAACTATCTGTCCCTGAGTGTCGCCTCGCGTATGAATGACTTTTTCGATAACATTAGGTTCTTTAATTGACATGAAAATTGCGTGCCTGACTACGTGAGACCGCGCGTTCAAGCACGCAACCAAGGCGATTCGAGAGCGATGTCAATGCTGGAGGCTCGCGTGGCACAAACCGACCAAAGCACTGACTTCGACACCTTCGCACAAGCAATGACACAGAGAAGAGGGAATGACAGAGAGGAGAGGAACTAACATTCTAGACCTTCGCCACCTCTTTTTAACTCAGACCTCTATGAATTTCCATAAGCTAGAGAGCTTTCAAACATATTCGCAAGATATTCCAGTTGGGTTAAATAAAAAACATTGTAGACCCATTGCGCTCATGGAGACATTCATGGAGATACAATTTTGATGATCAAGCAACTCGGACATATTAATTATGAACGGTACTCCTCTCCGTCCGAGTAACGAACGCTACTCTCCTCCGTTGACACTTTCCTCCTTAATGGTGGTACTCATGTAACTCGTTTCCATGCGTTTACACGATCGGTGTTGCACATCAATCAGATTTCCTGCCTGCGATAAGAAACGATCACTTCACGCGAAGTATCTGCGTTAAGTCGTTGCTACTCAAGCACGTTTCCCGTCTCGCCCGCTTGGTGGCTCTGCACTGATCGTGCGTTCTTCGAATGTTGTAAATACCAGTGTAATGGCAAGAACAACATGGGTAACCGATCGCAAAGTCAAACAAGAGCCGCGTGCGGTCGGCACAGCAGTTCAAAGGAAGCCGCTACTGCCGGTGCGGCAGTAGACAAAATCACACAAGAAAGCATTCGCGTCAAAGCCGACTCAACCCGTTACACAAGGCGCTCCGACAGCAAAACGGTAGAGTCAAGTGGCTTTGGCACAAAATTCTGAAGAATCTTTTCTATTCTGGAAACGAAAGCGGCGGATTGACTTGAGTGCTCTTGGGAGCAGCGGGTATTCTTGTATTATCGAAGTCTTAAGATTAAAGAAGCGCCTTTTATATAGAAACCGATCGAAATGTTTAAGAGGTTAAAGCGGTTTCAAGCTCGCTGAAGTCTACAAGTCGGCTTCTGACATCACTTTACGCGATCCAGTCTCAACTGTTTCCCCGAGTTCATGTTAAACGTCAGCTAAGCGATCCATTTGTCAGACGATCCTTTAGAATTCATTAGACGTCCAGCAAGCTGTTGTCGCCGCTGATGTCGAACTTAAGCCGGCGGTGTCCCGACCGTGGCCTCGGTCTCTTGATCACATGGTTGTGTGGTGAGAATTTAATGTCCGCTCTCCGGTGAGTACGGAACACGGACTCAGTGTAATCCTCAAATTACATATTGTGGTCAGAGTTTTTGAAATAATTTATGAACTCGCAAGTCGAGCACGAATTGAGAGGTTTTATCCGTGTTGAGTTCGCGCAGTGTGTGGATTCCCACCAGATCGGCTGATCGGTGAGTGGGAAAACCGTTCGGCACCATCGAGCAACTTGATTTATTTAAGCTACCTTAACAGGCCATAAATAAAGCTGTTGAGCTGCACCACACCGCGTTCAGGGAGCAAAGGTTCCGGGTTAAGCAGATGCTGCGACACGACGAGGGTCGTCGAATGGTTGCGCCGTCGCAAACTGCGAACCGCGAACGCCGCTCGACCTGCGACGACAGAAGCGATCGTTGGCGAAAACCCAAAACGAGCATCACGATATGCCACACCAAACCTCAAATCATTCCAGGCCCAGCCGACTCCAGCGTAGCGCTGCATCATCGTCGATTACTCTACCGTTCGCTGAAGATGCTGAGATGGTTCCCCGCTCGATCCACTACTCAGGCCACCACTCAGCCGCTCAACAATCGGAGGAATCGCGGATTCACCGCCACGTTTTGTCATCGTCATATCAATGGGGGAAAAATGCGCTCCCGGCTTATTAGGGTGGAGTGAGATTTCTGGACGTGGAGATGTTTTGGCACCAAGCCCAGCTGAGACTGCGGCGCGAAAACAGTAGAACAACATGCGCTGTTCACAAGTCAGCTGCGAGCCCGGTGAGAGGCATGGAAATACGACGAGCGCGGTCGCGGTCGCGGTTGCCTAGCTGCGGTGCCGTGAAGCCGAAGCCAAGGCTGACTGAATGACTACTTTTTGAGGTTATGTGAAAGGTCAAGTTCGTGATCGCATTCAAACATTTTGCCAGCCGCTCATCTCGCGCGGCACACAACGTTGCGGAGACGACGACGACAAACTATGACGACGACGACGACGACGACGACGACGACGGAGAAGAAAAAGAATTGAAGATGAGCGTGCCACCACGACTCCGCCATTCCGGTCCATTCCTTTCGTTCGTGCGCCGTCCCACCAGTCGGCCGTGGCTTTCGCGCTGCCAAATTGAGTGAATGGAGAAACGGAGGAGTCGACTTGGTAATTTTCCCGTACCACGCCAGTCATGCACTGCGCCGAGCCGCGATGATGACACCGGAGACACCTTGTCTGAACCGATCGTGCAGTTGACACACCAGCTAAACGAAGACGCGAATGACGATCCGCGTGCATTTCTCTCGTGCTCCGCTGTCGTCGCGATCGCAGGCGACTTAGTATGCCGCGAGTGTTTTTTGGCGATGTCATGTTAACGGAATCCACCTTCCTCTGAGCCAAATCATAATCATCAATTTCAATTGTCTTCGATCGACTTTGGTTCGTCTGCGATCGGTGCGGGATCGTTGACGACCTACTCGACTTCGCGGGCTCGACATCGCGACCCATTCGCGAACAACCGCAACGGCTTCTCACCTCACGGTTGGCCAACAAGTGAAGGTTTCCAATTTATTTGACTTTAAAGCGGTTCAGTAGTTTAAGAATTTGGGGTTATTAAAGCAACATTCAAGCGAACTATTTAAATGTAAAGAGATCGTTATTAAGTTTCTGCGGGAAATTAAAGTGGTTTACAATTTCTCTGATTAGCTTTTGTTTTCTTATATTCTGGAGAGATTTTAGATGTCATAAAACTAAATATATTCGGCTGGTTGCAATCTGACCCAAAAGTAGGATTTTTTTATTGCACTTTAGCAACTCTTTTCCCAATTTGATAGGTTCTCAATGCCACAATTTCGACAATTTTAACTGAAACCAATCCGCTAAGAGTTACCGATGTAGAGATTAATCCTCGCAACTCTTACCTCAGACTTAAAAGTTGTTGATGTTGTCCCAAAAACATATCGTCACCACCACTGCGATTGCGCAAACCTTTAGCAGCTTTTTTTCCTATTTCAACATCGAAATAATTATTTTTCAAAACGCGGTGGTACAAAAAGTTTTTATATTTCGCGACAATGTCGTTTGAGTGCACGAAAACAGTTCTTAGCACGCGATTATGTGACAGAGAGCGGGCAAACATCAGCAACAACAGAAACAACCTCTAGAAAACCTCCATCGATAGTTAGATTGTGCAAAAATTTGTCTGGAAGTGTCGCCAATTTGGTCGATACAAGCATCAGAACACAGCCGCCGTAAAGCGAAACAAGCCAGCAACAACCTCGAAGCAAATAAAACATTCCGAGCAGCAATTTGCATTGTTTCGTAGCACCAGCAGCACATGTGGCCCGAAGAACCTCGGATCTTCTATGACCGTGCCAAACACGACCATGTGGCGGACCACATATAGTGCACATCCGAGAGGGAGAGTCGTGCTGGCCGACGTGTGCAAGAACACGAACGTCTAGGAACGGCTGCTCGGTTGGTTTGGCTTGTTCGGTGATGATGGTGCCCACCAATTCTTCTGGTCTGGCCAAGCGGGCACAAAATCTCAAGTTCGAAAATTTTTGGCCTTTCTATTCTGTTTCTCTGTTTTTAGTCGTCGCAACTGATATGTAAGGGAATCAGTGGCCGGGAAACGTGGCCGATGCAAGGAATCGTGCTACAACAAGCTCCCGCGCAAAATATGGACAACACATTCGCGTACTCATGGTGTGGGCAGAAGCAAAAACTTGTACTTTGCAGCTTCGGAAACTTATTTGGATTTGCTGTTGGATTTTTTCCAAACATACGCAAGCTCTGCTTCGTCTAGACTCTAGAAGACCAGTCGCGAAACTATCGTCTACCCAGTCACCAAGAATCATTTATCGTGAGGTGGTATAAGTTAGATGTATTTTATAAAAATGTACAACTTTATATGTCAAGCACTAGCTTTGGGTTTCTTTTAGCTATTCGGCATCCAAGAAGACCACTCAGTTTTTAAATTAAACTATTTTTCAGACCTTTTAAATAAGCAGTCAGACTAGTTTCGTTTTGTATTTCCTTAGTTGTGCTAAATATGAACAGTCCTAGATCAGTTCTAAAATCCGTCACGAAACGGCTTCTTGTGGAAACCCCAACTTTTGGTTCCTGATGTATGAAAGCTCCTCTTTCTCGATTCCGTAATTCGTAATTCGTAATTCGTTGGTTGTAAAAAGTCTTAATATTAGAAGCCAATTAAACAAAACCATCGAGAAACTCCTTCCAAATTCATCATTAAGTTGATCATTCCGAGTATTAGAAATAAGATATCTGCAAACTAACAGAGATCAAATAATTTATCAATCAATTAGCCAACTGCAAGAACAACCTCTCCACCCTCCCGCTTTTGAAATACGATTCCTTCGATTCCATTACGCAAAACTCTTAACGGAATATCATATTCCACGGTCACGAGATCAGCAAGATCGCAAAAAATCTCGCCTTTTCTCGTTGTGTGCGATACAGAGCCACAACAACAACAACAACAACAACGACAACAACGGCAGCGACATCAACGACAGCATATCAGCTACTACGCTAAAAATTTATTCGCCTCTTAAGTCAAACAAGATCAGCCAGATCGGATAATGTCATGTACAATGTCATATGTTAGCATTAATGGTCCCTCAGTAATTGTTGACTTTTTTCTAACTCCTGGCCGATGCTGTGTTCGGCAGCAACCTGCTGCCGGTCTGCCAGTCTGCTGAACGTTGCTGCGACCAACTCCTGCGTTGCGTTCTTGAAATATTCTTGCACAGAACAGCGCTACTGCTTCATAGCTGATTATGCAGAAAAATGGAGCGGCTCGGTCCGCTGGCCGGCGCGTTTCGGTACTTTTTGTCAGCCTCTTTGCCGGGGCCACATGATGCAAACGTTCTTATCGATTACACCTGAGACTGCAATCAATAAATCGATTGTTTAGCGATCAGATTAGCGACATGGCGGCCAAGCGATCGCGATGGATCCACACGCAGATCAGTGCAGCGCGGAACGAGCGGATTAAGTACAGATTTGCAGAGTATAGCGGCTGCAACAGCCGAGCGCAATAATCGCACACCAATCGCGTTTGCTTTCGTAACTAGCGATCGATCGGTTGTTCGGTTGTTCGGTCGAACGTTGGCCAGCAATCGAGAGAAAGAGGTTGCCACTGTACAGCTGGCAGGGCAAGTACGTGGCTCGCCACACACCGCCAACACTGGAGGAGCGGCGGAGGCTAAAAGCGTTGCGCGAACCACTTCTGCGCGAACGACAGGTGGCAAGTATTGACGTTCTGCTGCACGATCTGTCAATCAAAACTTACAGAAGCCGTTGTTGGGAAATTTCTACAACTAAGCAGTGGGGAACTGAATTAATGCGAGTGTTTCGTGTTCACTTAATTGATTTGCAGCAGCAGGAATTAGAGAAATCCAGCGTGTGTTCACCGACAGCTCGATCGCTCGCAGCTGTCAAACCCTTCGAGGCCGCGTCGTATCTGAGGAAAAGTTTGCAACACTCGTAATAAGCAGCTACATGCCACGTGAGCCACGTGTCGCCTTCATTAAGGAAGTTTTAATAGGCATTTCATTGCGTCAGATAGTGAATGCGCAATGCCGAAGCGCAACTCTTGATCAACTTTTTACTCGTACATGCCAACTCCTCAGACTGAACGACAATCTTTTGTCCGATACAGTCTTTGTCGCTAAAGTAACTAAAGATCGTAACGCCATCTGTAGCGATCTTAAAAAATATCTAGTGTTCCAAAATTTTAACAAGCAACGTTTTACGACAACGATAGACAACTTGATCACCTGAAGGACATACGAAAAAATTTCCGTTTCACTTCGGAGTTTTTCTTCCACAATCCAATCGTCGCCGGAGCTGTTAGGAGGTGTTGAAAAACTTGCATTTAATTAGACAGAAAACAGCTGGTGCTAATTTGCAATCTGGCCAGTCTGTTGCCAGCTGTTTCCTGTCGACATTCAGAGATGACAATCGCAATGTCGGCAAGCGTTAGTGAGTAAACGGCGTAGGAAAAGAGAGCGTGTGGTGTAACCAAGGATTTGTAGAAAAACTTAACGTTGTGGTTTCGCTGCATAAAGCATTCACAACCTTCCAATAATGTAGTATTTTGGAGTTTTAAAGCAGCAACATACTTACTGTTGTTTCCTGATGCCTTTTTTCATATAATTATTTTGTAATTCTTAAAAAGAACGACAAGAAAGAAAAAACAAAGGCACAAGAATCTATTTTTGAGTTGGCAAATAAGTTCGTTCGGTTTTACCGATAGCGCTATCATGCAAATCGAATACACGTTGTGATTGCTATTATGTTCTAATGTTTATATTGTTCTGCGTTTGGTGTGGTTATTGTGTGTGCTGCGTGGCTGTGAACATAGAAATAAGTAAGGTGCATTATCGCCACATTTTGCTCTATTATTTTAAAGAAGTTAAACGGCCTGCGGATGCTCATAAAAATATATGCCGTGTGTATGGAGACGACGTCTTAACAGAAAGCGTACGCTGAGATATGTTTCTCCGCTTAATGTTGGGTGCCGCATCAATTAAGCGAGGCTAACTTGACCCCTCGTATATCCGTCTGCGATTCGCTGCGGAAACGCCAAAAAAACGAGCCTCTTTTCAAACAAATGATGACGGTTGACGAAAAATGGGTCGTCTGCGCTAATGTAACCCATAAACGATAATGGGGCGCGACGAAATTGAATCAAGTAATCCCCACAAAGCGTCCGGAATTGGCAAATCGTGAGGGTGTTGGCTTCCAACGCGACAACGCCAGACCTCATATTTTGTTGGCCATTCGAAACAAATGGCTTAGGGTTGGCTGGGATGTTTTGACTCATCCTGCGTACGCCCTGGATTTTGCACCTTGTGATTATAATTTATTCCAATCGCTGCAGAAGTCTACGAACGGAAAAACCTTCAAGGATGAAGAGGCCATTAAGCACCATCAGGATTTTCGTCGATAACCCCAAAACGTTTTACAAACGCGGCATAATGAAGTTGGTAAAAAGATGACGAGAGGTCACCGATAAAGGTGGCCAATATATAATTGATTAAAATTGATCTTGTGATCAAAAAATTGTTTTTTAAGTCATTCTAAAAAAACCGAACGAACTTATTTGCCAACTCAATACTTTCTTTAGAAGATTTTCATTCATTAAAAAATACATTTTCAAAACCTCTTTCAAATAACGAGCAATATAAACAAGCTAGGAAGGTTTCTAATAACTTAGAGGCCACTCTACATATGAAAAAAGGTTAAGGAGCAAGAAATGCTTATTTCAGTTTAGGAATTCAGTACGTAGAATGAGCTCGTACGCATTTTTACACGTGAATTGAGGATACGACGGTTTAGAAATCTAAAGCCATGACCAAGACTCGATATAAGGAAGCGAGAGTGAAAGTGTAATTTATCGAAGGGAGTTTTCGGTGCAAGAAAAGTTTCTTTCTCTTCTCAATGATGTTTCGTACATGACTTTGATTTTTTGTGTTGGAGGAAAGAGATTGTTCTTCAAATAATGTGAAAAAGCAGACTAGCAGACGGAACTGGACAACGTCGGGATAACCTCAACATACAAAAACTCGAAAAAATCCAAAACTGGTGAAGGACCAGAATATGATTAGCAGACTTCAAATATAAATAGAAAACTGATGAAACTGATTTCTTGCTGCAACTATCTGACCTTGGAACATTTTGTCACATCGTTTATTGGCAGTCTGATTGCTACTTCCACGCAATTAAAGTGCTGCTGCAGCGTTCCAAATTGCAGTCGGGTGAGCAGACGACAGACGACAGACTTAGCTGTCGCGTCACTTTTTGGCTGCAGGGTGTGGATGCCGCAGATGAAGGCAAACAAAAGATGTGATGCATTTACAGTTGCTGTGGTTACTTGAATCTTTCACGTGCGATTGGAACAAAAAAAAACCATAAATCTTACGACGCACACCCAAGTCTGCGTTGTCAATGCGGAAGACGCGGGTGCAGCAGCGGTGGCGGCCGCGACGCGCGACGACTGTAGGAGGCGCTCAATGAAGGGGACACCGATACGGCAACAAAACGCTGCGTGCCTCAGCGCGGGTGCGGTTTTCAATCAGTCAGCACGACTGACTGGAAAGGTCTGCCGCGACGAGGTGTGACAGCGATTTTTATGAAATTTTGATTTCGCCAAAACGACGGCAGCGCACAGAAAACAATCAAACCCACCTACATTCCTGCCCACTTCACTGAGCGAGCAGCCAAAATGACGCAGTTTTTCTTCTGCCAAATTCTAAATTGGCTGTCAGAGGCTGCATTTATTGGCCTTCTGGCGTTCATTCAGTCAACAGGCCTAAAAAGTACAAAGCCCACAACTGCAGAAGCAACAACAAGAACTGCAATGCATTATGCTGCTGAACAACTTTTGTCAAACGCATTCATAAAGTGATTCAAAAGTCGCTTTAATGAGGCTCGTAAATTAGGCAGCCTGTAAAAATGGCACAAACGAGTGACAAAGAAGTACTTAAATCGGCAGGCAGCACAGCGGCGGCAACTCGATGGTGGCAACATTGTTGTGGCCGCATTCAGAAATCGACGCACAGCACAGCACAGCGTCAGCGTGCAGCTTTACCGATCAACGAAGAAGCCAACAGTCGCTATGTTGGCGAAAAAGCAACAGCAAACGCACGAAATGCTGCGTGACTTTCACAAACAACCTTCAAATCTGAAGCTGGATGATGCCATCTTTTCCCACACTTTTTCTTTAACTGCTGCTGTTAACAAGTTCGATAACAATGGCTCTCGTTACGTTTTTACTCGTTCAATCAAATCGTGGCTTGTCAAAACGCTTGTCAAACCGAACAATTGAATGGGGTAAAAAAAGTCAAGAGGGTAACAAGCGATACTTCAAACGATACTTCAAAAAATCAAATCAAATCAAATTAAATCGGAGAAAATAGCGCGACAGAGCATGTAATTGTGGCGAGTGTTGTTGTTTCTGACGGTTATGCTGATTATAAGAATTTCGTTTTAATTCAACGCCTTCCATCCTCCGCCAGTCCACCTTCTGTCGACCTTTTATCGCCCCAAAAGTGACCGACCAGTCACACTGCATTCCCATTCGGTCAAAATGCGGCGAAGCTCGCAAATTCGGTTCAGCAGTAAAGAAGGCAAGACAATCACGGTTTAATGACACAGATTAGTGATCACATCACGGTTTTCCTTGAGTACGCAGACCGTAATCAAAATAAAAATCCAGCCTCTTGAAAAAAAGACGAGGAAAAACAAAGCCTCGCCAAGGCATCAAACCAATGAAGGTCGTAAAAGCAGATACTTTCCGCTTCTAGTTCTCGATTCTGCGGTCATTTTTATGACGCCGCGCAGCCATTCATTCATAATTGAAGATGCCATTATTGCTCATTTCCATAAAACCGCATCAATACAAGACTTTTACTCCGTGGGGTTTTTTTAATTTGACTTTTTTCAATGGTGACAGCAGCAACAGCAACAGCAGCAACAGCAACACAACGACTGCAATCGAAGTCTAAACATTTGCTACCGAATATGTTGCCGGCCGGCCGGATTCATGACGACTTCGCTTGGCTTGGCTTGGCTTGGCTTGGCTTGGCTTGGCTATTCGCGAAACAGTGGCGGCCGCATAAAACTCTATATTAAATTACAAAACGAAGTAAACATTCGAAAACACAACATAAACAAAACATTTTGACGAAGGCGAAAAGAAACGAGCAAAAGAAGAGTTTGCAGCACAGAAGCAGAAGCAGAAAGTAGTTTGAAGCGAGAGCTGCGCATGCGCGCGTAATGATGTCTGGTATTTGCCTACACAGTAGGGTTTCAACTCCAGAATATCGCGATGCCGAATAATTTCGATCCGCAAAAATGGCGCAAGATTCAGATACTTAATTCGATGTTCAGATACTTAATTACGTATATAAGTAATACTAAAAAGATATATAAAAAATGCTCTAGAACTGATTTTATATAAATGTAGTTTTTAAATATAGAACTATAGTGGAGCATTTTTTAATGAATACCAAGAAGTTTTGGGAATTCTAATTCTGTTTAGGAATTCAAAAGAAGTGGTAAGTTGGTGTTGATCGAAAAAATGTCGAAATATCCCGGAAAGTGTCGCAAAACACGAAATATACCAAATATCACCATATCCCAAAAATCCCAGCATTGTAAAAATCCAAATTTTCCAAACCCCTGCTATACACTAATGGGAGAATAGCAACAACAACAACAATATCGAAAACCCCAACAATATCACCTTCATCAGCAGCACTTACAATTGCAACTGCAACGAAAAACAAATAAATGCGCGCACAAAGTGGATCGATAAAAAATAATTGGTTTGCCTGTTGCTGCCTGAAGCTGATGCTGCTTGCCAAACAGAAGGATGAGAGGACGGCGGTGGGTTGCAGAACTAGAAGACCCCTGCGACTGGATGAGGAAGTTCTACGAGTGCGAGTGTTTTTTTTTTGGTGCACCACAACCACTTTTTGGTGGATAAACACACTTAACGGTGTTGTTTGTGGTTTGTTTCTAGACAATACTTTGCAATTACAATTTTTTCGAACATTTTATTATTGCGATTTATTGGCTGAAAGAAGTGGAGCTCCAAAAACTGCGACTTGTGGATTTTGTGTTTTTTCCCACGAGTTTTTTTTCCATGCAGAAGCAATCGCAATGGAGATTTTCAATCAGGACGAAGAGCAAACTTCTTGTCACTATAACAATAAAAACAGTTTGTGACAAGCGTTTTTGTAATTTTTTAGCGATATATTCCCGAGACATCTGAAAACGTAAGGGGATTCAGAAATATTTCTTGCTCCTTCATATTATTTTTATGTTTCTTGTTGGGTAGAATGATGGGTTATGATTTTTATAAGGTTTTTTATGATTTTTGTAAGGTAAAAATAAGCTTGACTTTCCTTTGCATTAGTTTATTTCCAATATTTGTCTTAATAGATTGGAAAACTTTTATTGCACCTTTATACTTTTTGCCTCTTAGTAGTACTTTAAATTTTTCTAGAACATTAAATATCATTGTTTTGTCTTCTTTTAAATCTCAGCGAGTTTTGGTTCAATCACACGCTTAGTTTTTGGGGTTAAAGACACTATTATTGCACCTCACAGCGCAGTATTGTTCTTTGAAGTCCTGGATCTTTTCATCAGATTTCTCACTCTCGTTCACGCACAAAACTTGTCTCCTTTTTTTTCTTGCCCTTTCATAACGCAAATATTTATACAATTGAAGAAATTTTAGGTACAAGAACGAGAACAAGATATAATAATATTTTTAGTTTTACAAGCATTGTAAATTGAAATTCATCATTTTGGAATTGAAAAATTCCACTACTATGTTTTCTGTAAAGAAACTTTTTACTAAAATCGATTTTCAATTCAAAGCGCAATCTGAGACTGAGTCAAATCAACCACGATGGGAAATCCGATTCTTTCAATTTCACTCTCCGAGTCGTACTTCACGCAGCGTGCTTGCTATTCTAAGCGATTCATGGCCAGTTCGTGCTCACTGCTGGGCAGATTTATTGCTTCAGCACCGGACTCGGACGATGGGAAAAGTTAAATTTCCCAGTTATTGAAGCCCGCTATTTATTCGACCCATTTTTTCCGACGACTCACAGACACTTTTGCTTTCAAACTTATGCGAAATCATCAAAAATTATGGCCGAGTAGATGCTGGCCGCAGAGCTACGAAGACCCTAGATGAGGGCAGCAGCAACAGCAGCAGCAGCAACATCTGCAAACACCAGCAACAGCAACAGCAACAGCAACATAAATAAGAAATTTATTGGTACAAGTCGGCCGTGAAATAACCGTAAAATGAGCCCAAAATATAAAGCATTCAATGGAAACGGACGGAGCCGCCGCATGGAGTCAAAGCATTGCCAGCTAAGAAAAAAAGCGCAATAAAATGCTTGGGAAAAATTGAGGGAATCGAACAGAGTTCAAGCAAATCACGACGCAAATGAGTCACGCTGTAGTCTACACAGATGAAGGCAGCCGGAGACGAAGTAGAGGTGGGGGAGGGCAACCTTTTTTTCTTGAAATTTTCTTGAAATTTTCTTTAGAAGAGAGCGAAACGCAAATTAATGCGCTGCGCCAGCATTATGGAACGATGAGAACGAAGAGCTGCGCGAGCCTCCTCATTGAAATGCAGCGAAATTCAGTGCTGTTCAGCGAACTCATCCATGCTCCACCCAAGAGGCAAACTTCACCTTCGCACCTAAATTGCTAGCCAGCGAAGCGCTGCGCTGCGCTGCGATGCGATGCGCTGCGATGCGATGCGCTGCGATGCAGTGCGGCGGCACTCATGTGCTCTGCCGGGACTGCGGCGAACATCATTAAAAATGCAGTTGCTCGCTCGCGCACAACGCGATTTACGCATGCGCATCAGCGGCGACGACGACAACCAGCAGCAACCGCAACTGATTCACTAGGAAAACAACGAAAACAACAACAACAACAACAGCAACAACATGCTCACGAGCCACCAACGCAAATGCTCGCTCAGTTGCGCATGCTTACTGGAGATCCGAGTAAGTGAGATAAGCTGGCAACGCTCGAGTTCACCCGGTGCTTGTCAGTGTCTCACTGCACTGCACAAAAAACTTATGTCATTCCAAGCAAAGAGTTTGTCATATTGAGGAAAAAACAAGTTTGTTGCAAGTGACTCAACAAGCGCTGTTGTCAATATGACTGCAATACTCTCATTTACTCTCAGTGTAGAGTGCAGCGCAAGTGCGAGTGTATTCGCTGCTGATGTCCGCGCTTCACTACTGCAAAATCAGTTCATTCACCATGCAACTTACGACGTTTAGCAGCAGCAGCAGCAGCAGCAGCAGCAGTCGTAAGAAGATTTAACGGAAACTCTGCTTAAATTTAATTAAGTTCGAGTTCTATGCACACACGTCGTTTTTTGTCTTGCTCAGCCCATCTCGGCGACCCTTCGTCCGATTGCGGATGGTACGCGGTGCTGCCTGCCCTCTCGCGATCGAGTCGCGTTGATAAGCTCGGGCGCAACACAGCAGGAAGTGTTTTTTATTGTTCTTTGATTTTGGCGAGCAAGACAGCAACGCCGCGCGGTTCCCACGCAACAGCTGGAGGTGAGAGCTGTGAAAAGTTGGCGGTGGTAGAGGGACGGGGGGGGGGGAGGGTTAGAAGAAATTTTAGTAGCCCCCAAAATTGTGTATTTACAACAGTTTCTAAATGTCCAGGGAAATGCGAAGAGTACAAGAATAACCTGCCTCGTTTTGTCCGTCTTGTGTTCGTCGTCATAATTCCATTAAATCAATTTAAATATTTATAAGCTTCGAATTTAATTAGTGGTTTGAAGTGTATAGTGAATACAGTGAGGTAGTGATTTAAAATATATTTTCCGACTTCTAGCACTCCACTAATCAAGACATTCATAACCTCACTTATCATTAATCAGCTCTTTCAATATGCTATAAAAAGCACAAGAAACGAAAAATCGTTGTCCACTTCGGGACACAAATTGAGTTAACTACGCCAATCAGTGAGCAATTTATCGCCTGCTCGTGTAAACAAGCTGATCACACAATTAATTCTTTACGGAGCGCCTTTTAGCTCTGTGATCGCTCGATTACCTCGCTGCTAAACTAAATAAATTTTAAGCAGTCAGGCATAAAAACGTTACACGGCAACGGCTACTCCTGCCTCAACTTCGTCGTCTCCTCTCCTCTCCTCTCCGCCACCGACAACTCCGCCTTTTGTCCCCTCATATGATGGCTGTGAAAAAAACACATCCAACCTCATGATTTGGCAGGTTGAAGTAATTTTGGGTTGGGCGATCCGATTGGGGCGGCACGATCGTGCGGCTTGCAACCATTTAAAATTTACAGCATCGAGCGTGTCCAACACCTGCCCGTTTGTCCGCTGGTAGTTTTGACGGTGCAATACATCCACCAGTCAGCGATGTGACCGCACACGCGGCGGCTTCAGTCTGCCGCGATCGACAATTCAATTTACGATTAGCCTCAAACTTAAACTGGTGCGGACCACCTACACGATTGGCACAGAGCGCTGGGTGGAGAGGCGCACGGGGAGTGCGGGGAGTGGACAAGAGGAACGTACAAGAGCGGCAGACTAGAGCAATGCTGTCTGGACATTGGAGAGGCAGAGACGGAGAGATCGCATTCGGATCGGTTTCTCTCCTGGAGTAGAGCAGAGACGGAAAGATCGCGATTGCAGCTTCCCTCCTGGAGCGGTGTTTTGCGTTGATTAGAAGCTACAAATTTATGTGCAACGTCGACCTGATGACAACAGTTTCTTGATTGTCTTTAAATGTTTTAACTTTCAACTCCTCTCCTTCCTCACTCCGATTGACCCCACTTTGACGTGGAAAATTACCTTGCAGAAAGGAGGAACCACAACGACAACATGCACTCGTCCGCGGTGGATAATAGTTTCAGACGGTGCGGAGACTCCACCGGCAACCTGCCGTGCCAACGGATGCAGGTCACATGCAGGTTGTTGTTGGTCCTGCGCAGAAATGAATTGCTAGCACATCTGGACTTAATGCCTTTGGCCTCCTCACCGTGTACGCCGACTGCCACCGCCGGCTAGGATCGGGAAGAGGCAGTCAAGATGGCAACAGATCGATGGCCAGATAAATCGTGTGTCGTACATTTGCAATGCTCGAAATGCTGGTCCACTGGGCCGATTTCGGTTGAGGTTCGTTCGTTCGCTGGTTGATCGAAGTATGCTGGAGCCGTAGAGCTGTTAGATTTACATACTCGACGATGGTTCAAATCACTAAAACTCGTATGGACCACATCTACACCGGGGGCGGGGCGGGTTGGGGGGGGCCAAGTAGGGAAATTGTTGCGATCAGTGATCAGTAAGTAGTAATGTAGTTTGAGTGTCCGTTGTTGTTGCGCGTGTCAGCGAGTGACATGTCAGGCTATCGATATCGCTGTGGTTGATCAATGGCGCGGCCTGGTCAGTAGAGTGATCGACCGATTGTTCGGGAGAGTAGCTTGCAGAATGGCTAGCTAGCTTTTAGCAAGCAAATATGGATGGATATTCTTGACATTTGAATGAGACAAGGGAAGCAAAAGGCGGTCATCGCTGGGGGAGCCGTCGATACCTTAGATTTTCTGGTGCCGAACTTGACCCGATTGACCAAAATAAGCTATACCATTGCACCCACCTCCCACCTAGTTCTGAGATTTCTCGGGTAGTGTCCTCGCAAGCTCCTTGCTACGAAAACATCTGCTGCAAGTAGGCGAATATCTCGTGTGGTAATCTTGTAATCTACTGCCTCACTTGGAACTTGCTGATCGGTTGACTGGTACGATTCCATCCAATCCAGTTTCAGTATCAATTTGCATGCTTACTTGCTCGCTTGCAACTTCATCGTTTTTGTGTTTCGTACTCCTTTGACATCAAATGAAATAATCAGCGATGTACCGCGCGCGTAGCAGATGCGGCTGGAAGGAGTCGAGCGGAGTGGTTCCTTGTGTTCCCATGGTTTGAATGGAGTTCTGAGTACCACGAAAGGAGGAGCTCGGTATGAAAACTGAGGCGATTGTATTTTCAATTCAGTTTCTGAGGCTGTTGCTGCAGTGTTGTTCCCACGTTACAGATTTACTTTTTTACATCTACTTGCAAACGGTTGTCTTCCCTGATTGCTCTTTCGATTAATTTCGTTATTATGCAGTGGCAGACCTTGACTATCCGACAACTGGACTGGGCGACTGTTCATCTGTAGGTAGTCGGTAGTTTGTAGCGTGCCGTAACTTTGTAGCTTTTTGTGTCAATATAAATTGTTAGCATGGAGCCTCGAAACAACCAGAGTCATCATGGGATCCAAAGTGTTCCGTTGGTTTTTCTAATTTAATCGATTGAGTAGCTTGCCGAATGACGTTCCATTTATTGTTCCTCGACATGCGTGCATTCTTGCGCTTTTGCAGCATGCATTCTCTCTTCCACTGCTGTTGCTTGCTACTTCCCTACTTGCGGCTCGTTTAATGTTCTGATCACGTGCAGCAAATCGTTTAATCAATCAGAACTACGCACCTCGTGTGCTGCAGATCGAGTCGTCTACACCATGTCTTCGTTGGCCGGACGGCATTACCGCTAACATTCAACGCAATTCCTTCCTCCACTGGTTTTACCATCTTTCAAAAATTTCGTAACCGAACTTTTTCAAGCAGATAAAAACAGCAGAAACGCATTTAATTTTAAGCCTCGTTGATTAAAAGACTCCAAGAGAAACGAGGAACGAGGTGTTGCCGTTTGCGGTTTTGTGTGCCGCGCAGCCTACGAATAAATTAAACATGAAGCTGGGACGATTAATTTTGTCCGCTAGGTGGAGCTGCGTCGTGAGTTGAGCACCGCATCGCTATGAATGCAATTTAGACATTTGTTTGCATTAACGCGCCAAATGGCTGCCACCTCGCCATGAGCTTCTTTCCCCTCCTCACTCCTTCAGTTTGCTCCCTCTCTCTCTCTCTCTCTCTCTCTCCCGGAGCGCTATCAGTAATTGCATTCTTCACTTGGCAATTACAAGTACCTCACTATCCTCCGCAGCCGCCTCAACTCACGCTATATCGCGTTTCCACTTCACTTATGCGGCACCGTCCGTCCGTCGGTCGTGTTGCTGCAGGAAGTTTCCTATCTTCTGCAGGCTCTCCAGGTGCTGTAAGGAACGCCTCGGGGCACGCAGTCCCCAGAGTCTGTGAGTCTGTTTGCTTAATGTTGCTGCTTGAACGAGTGATTTAATTGATAAACACATCTGCAGTGGAACCGCGAAGAGGCCTGCAGCGAGAACGAACGACCTAGAAATTATACGACTCTACGAAGAAGATTTCCGGAACTTTCTCAGGATGGTTGGACAGTGGGAAGATTTCCCATTTTTCGTATTATTCGAAAAGGCCATTTAGTGACTCCTTAGTTTCGTTGGAATGGAAATGTTATGGTTAGGAAAATCTGGTTAACAGGAAAACATGGTCTGCATACAGAGTAACTGACTTAATGATGTGGGGAAAGCTAATTCTAGCGGACGATGGTGTTTCTTTTAAGGTTCCATCTTTGCCTCATTCTTATTCTTCTCTTTCCTTCAGCACTTGCCTTGATGATTTCAAAGTGCAATAATGCTGATCACTATCTTTCTTGTATTGGGGCTTCTCATGCTCGTAATATCGATGAGTTTCCTTTCATCCGAAAGGTTCTTTTCATCCGAAATACGTGTTCATCAGTATGATCGTATTGCGCCTCTTCTTGTCCTCAACGAGATCTTTCACTTACTTTGACTGATTAACTTTGGTACTTAAATTGGGCTTTTCTACATTAATTTCTAAGTTATCGTATGTCTTGTAAATAATAAGGTCTTCAATGACATCTTTTTCAATGCATTCTCATCTTGCGCTTTGCACCTTTTTTTATACTTGAGAGGCGAATTAATGACCTCCTTCATCAAATCTCACTCGCTATAATTAGACTGCTACATTTTTCAACTTTCCGCGATATCATCATCATCACTTTAAAACTCAACACAGCACAGCAACTTCTCCCTGATGTCATCCAGCTCTGCAAGCTCTATCTTGATCTTACAATCTTCCGTCTCGTAAAACATCCTCGAACCAACAGATACCTCTACTGACCAGCTGACCACCTTCGCCAACTGGGACGCCGCGTGGACCGGACTTCGGACGACAATTTTCCGAAACATGTGCTGCATAAATGCCACGATTGATATCTTAACAAATGCGCATAAAATTTGTAACACAGATTGTCATTAGTCGCATTAATGACAGCAACAACGACGATACCATCGAACTGCCGCGCGGAGCTGCTGCCACTATATATCAGCGGGCGATCAGGCCCACCGCGGCAGCTTCCGCCGTGTTGAGGCGGCACGTGAGAAGCGCCAAGAATGAGGGAGCAGCAAGATTAAAATGCGTTCATTTATTGCGCCATAAAAAGCAGATCGTGGCAACAAGTGGACAAAATCTCGCGGCTGGAATAACTTTTCACACCTTGATATTTATTGTTGTCGCAAGTCGTCGTCACAATCGTCACCGTCGCGCCGCGCCGCGCCCGATTGCCGCGTGAGGAGAGGCGCGATGATCTCTGGCTCATGTCACGAAGCGGCAACGGCGACGGCTACGGCAACGGCGACGGCAACGGCAACGGCAACTTGTCGAGCTTGCAACACTGGCGGTGGTCCTTGGCGGTGCCGCTACACAAAAACTGGGAGTATCTTGGGTTTGAAATTCCGAGCGAGCCCCGGAATGCGAGTGCCAGGCAGAGCAATTATCTGTACGCAATTGTAGTTGGAGCGCGACCGACAAACTAACAGAGCCTCGGCACGAACCGGTCGGCTCTGTCGACTGTCAATCCGTCAATCCGTCAGTCGAAGACGGATGCCAAGGCAACGGACAGTTCGTCAGATTGTGACAAAAGCAAGGCGCACGCGTAATGCGGCCCGACGGCAAATGTTGACGGCCTCTTTTTACAAGCCTTGCCGTGGGTAACCATTAAAGCGGATATTTAAAGTCTCGCGTAAATGCTGGGATGCCCATTTTTAGCGGTGACTTAGGTGATCGCTGACGATCGAGCAGTGGAAAAACAAGCTTATCGCAGCTAAACAATTCCAATTTTGGCAACTGCACACGATTGATTGCATAACAATTTAGATTTCCTTGATTTTAAGTGCGACACGATCGCATCTGAAAAATCGAAATTCAGAACGTGCGAGCTTCGAATTGACTACGTGAGCGTAGAAGAGCCATCACGGCTTCACAGAAGTCAATCGGAACAACGAGATAAGTGAGGTGGCAACACCAACATTTGATGTGTGTTACGAAGGGAGAAGAAGAAGAAGAAGGTGATGATGGAACTTAAGATTGTACCTTACATTGCGAATTGAAGTGCGAAGAACGTAAGATCGGATATGAATGCCGTCAAGAAGAATACTCAAGTTGGAAAGCCTCGAAAACTGGGCTTTAATAACAGATTCAGGAGAGAAAAAGTCCAAGCGATTGTAAGGAGCAAGAAAAAACTCGGTTAAGGAGCAAGAATGAACTTTTGTACTCGCAGAAACAAGCTGTTGATGATGTTTTCGTTCATTTCACATGCATTTAACGGTAACCAGAGAATCCGATTATGAATTTATTTACACACGAGCACGATTGATCTTATTTTTGTGTTTGATCTTCAGCGCATCGATGTGGCTCCTCCGTCTGCCTGACTTTTAGAGAACTACAAATTGTCGCACCAAATACAGTCCTCACTGGCTTTTCTGCCGCTGAACCATGCGTACCTCCGCGTCAGCAACTCCGAACAAGTGGTTCACTTCGAGATGGAGTTTGTTGGGACTCCGCAACTCGATAACGCGGCAAGAGCACGAACAATTGACTCGCTGTTATGGCGAAGAAATTAATTTAAATTTATTTTCTTGTCAACATTGGTGACCAGTTGCCGCAGACTTCGAGTGGCGTGGGGAAGACGGCGAGCTTTGGCGGAGAGCGCAAACTAGAGCGCACAATCAGTGAGTTGGCTGGTGGGCCGCACACGAACGACCGACCGACCGAACGATAGTTCGACGATGCAAAGATCGTCTTTGGAGCGACAGGGTTTCTCCTCATCGCTGCTGCGTCAGGTGCGAGCGACGGTAGCGCTCATTAGTTTTCTGCAAGTCAGTCGGAGAGGAAGTTTCCATTTTTGGGGTTCTGGGATTTCATTGGAAAGATTTACGGAGCCGCATGGAGCACCAAGCAATTGATCGGAATCGTTGCGATCGAGCTCGAAAATGCGATCATAGTGAAAAATCTAAAAAAAACACACACACACATACAAATGAAAGCCGAACCAGAGTGTGGGAAAATCTCAGCTGGTGCAAAATCGGAGCAAATGCGCCGTTAGAAGAGGAGAAAATAAGACGACTCGAAAAAAAAAGAGAGCAAGCGTGGGTCTCTCCTGACCTGCGTAATGCGGCCACATAAATTTCATTAACGCTTTCCTTACGCGGAGTGCAGCAGACACTGCTGAGTGCGTGTTAGGACTTCAGAGACAATCGAGGCTCGCTTGCGCCGGATGCTGCAGATCGCCGCCAGAGTGCCAAATAGTGACTCCTAAATCCAGCGCGCAAAGAGACGCCAAACAAGCGCGCGCGGTGACAGCGAGCATAAATTCACCCAGCAGTTCATGAGTGTGTGTGTGCGAATGTCAAAGGTGCCATAAAACTGCGAAAGGGAGTCTCGGCAGCACGGCAGCTCCCTAGATGGCGGCGGCTACCTGCCCGCTACATTTTCGCGGAGTGCACTGCCAGCACCGAAATGAGATTGACGTTCCTGCTGCTGCTGCTCGTTCTTCCGCGATCGCCGATAATTGGTTGACGCATCGCTTCGGCGCTGATTGCCGAAGTGGGATTCGAGAGCCGGCGGGGGAGGGGGAGGGGCAGTTCATGCGATCGCGTCGTTATTGCGCACTGGCGCACACAGTGCACGCTATTACAGCGACTTACGTAATTTATTGCCAGCGTTTTGCGGCAGTGGGGACGAGGGGGGGGGGGCAATCGCAGCCTCAGCAGCAGCAGGACTCATCGGCAGGCATCGCGGGAACACGTGAGATCTCGATCGGTTGGTGAGAGAGCATTCACGCCGCGGCCTCATTGACGCCTCGACGCACTGCCGCCGCCATTCGCTGCTTTATAATTACTTTCGGTCTGCACTTTCGCAGAGCCGCGCGGCACCGCTCTCGCCGCTCTCACCGCTCTCGCCGCTCTCACCGCTCTCACCACTCTCTCGCCGCTCCTTACGACCGCACGCTACGTGTGCGAGTGTGTGTGTGTTCGCGCCTGCGCAGTTCAGAAGACGCGCATTCACCGTGCCAGTTGGGGGCAACATTCACTTTTTTATGGCACTGGCAAGCAGCGAATGTAGTTAAAAAGCTGAAATGGCGGCAGATGACGGGATCGACAGTCACACTAAAATGCGCGAAATATGAAATCAGGCGTCGTTTGGACGAAAGCGGTGACTGCGGAGGCCAACCGAAGCCTAACGCTGACTGTGCGCGTGTGTGTGTGTGTGTGTGTGTGTGTGCGAACACCGTTAGGTGGCAACGGCAAAGCGAGTCGAAGCGTTGCGTTGCGTTGCGTTACCTCGCGTTGCGTTGCGCTACCTCGCGTTGCGTTGCTGGCTGCAAACGCAAGAATTAAATGTGCGAAAGCAATAAAGTGAAATGATGTGAATCATTCGACTTCGAGAGTCAGTCAATCGGTCAGTTGGTCAGCCAGCGCGGCCCGTGGGTCCGCTAATGGGCCACTGGGTGCCACTCGTAACCACCCTCCCGCCCCACTGCAGCCTGACGCTGATGACCACCTCAATTAAAAGCCATCAATTTTAATAACACAGCCAGCGTCACCTTGGGCGAAACTGAAGCATGCAAATGCATGCGGCACGAACGCTCGACGCCGCACTGCAGCGCCGACGACACGCACAGCAACGTTCGCCGCACAGCAACGTCCGCCGCAGCCGCAGAGTGGCTGGCTGGCTGGCTGGCTGGCTGGCTGGCTAATGAGCGGCAATTCATCACATCAACAAGTGGACGTGTGGAGTCGCCTTCGTCCAGCCACACCAGACGGACGAGAGGCCGTAATGCGAAGTGGAAACGAAGCGGAATTAGCGATGAAGTGGCCAGAGTGCCGGCTTACCAGGGGCAACGCTTTCCCATTATTGCCGTGCCATCCACGCAGATTGAATTTCAGGTGGCCGGTGGCCGGTGGCCGGTGGTGGCGACGACGGGGGCACAACCACCCAAAATGGGAGAACCAGTAACGCGAATTGCACTCGAATTAGGTCGAGAAACGCTTCTGGCTGAGTTGGAAAATTTTAGCGAACATATTGCTCCAGGTAGCGGTAGGTTGCACTTAAAACTTCGAAAATGAAGTGGTGGGGGACAAGATAGACAGTCACTTCTTGGCATGGGAAGCGGGATCCATCCGTTGCCAGACGGCATTTGGATGGTTGAGAGTTCCCTTTCAGGTATTTTCATGTATTACCTTCCGAAATTTGGCATTATTGCGCTCAGCAAACTTCATCTTGTTCCTTCAAATATTCCCCAACTAAAAATTGTTCTTGGAGTGCTACAAGTTTTCCCTGTTCTCACTTGGATTCGGTAAAATCTTCATCCTTCTGTCGCAATCTTAGTTTGACCTTTCCAACTCTTTTCCTTAATAAAGTGCAAGCGTCTCCTCTCGTACTCCCTCGTTCCCGTTCCCTCTAACCTGTGATCCCTTCGGAACCAACAAATGGATTGCATGGATCCCCTTTGCATGGATCCCCTGAGCTTGGTTTCATCTGCCACAAAAAAAAAAAAAAAAAAAAAAAAAAAACCAAAAATCTATAAACGACGATAGTGTGTTCGAAAAAGAAAAGTTTCATAGCTTTCGCTGATAAATGTAGTTTAAAATGCCTAAAGAATTTTGTAGAAGATCGTGAAATAGTAGTTTTCCACGCAGGTTCGATCAACTGACCCGAAACTTCAACGGGTCATTTGATCCTTCCAAAAAAAAACATCCTTCCGCGCATTTCATCTGTAGCTCCACCATAAAATCGCGTTATTCTCCAGTGCCTTCACCAGAAACAACAAAATCAGAAACAACAAGAACGTGACACAACAATAAAAAGTTCATTAGAAGCTCCAAAAATCCACTCGTTTACTGTGGACAACAACAAGTAATCATAATCGTCCGTCGCGCGGCATGGCAGTGTAAAAAGCGTTTAATGCCCCTCAATAAACGAGTCGAGTCGCCTCACACACGCTCACCAGACGACGGCAACGCGCGACAGACGACGGAAGACGACGCCAGGTGACGGTAGACGATGCCAGGTGACGGTAGACGACGCGAGGTGGCGGTAGACGCGTCGGCAGGCGGTCATGCAGCGGCTACAGGAAGCACCTGTGCGGGGTTGCCGGCGATTTGGATGTACGACGGCGAACTCCATTCGATCCGCTCGCTCTACGATTTCATGTCAAATCGCAACAAAGGCGCCAAAAATCAACACACTTGTTGTTGCCGTTCGCTGTTGTTGTTGGAGAATACAGTGCAGGTCGGATCACGTTTGCACGAATTTTTGGTTCGCAGCACTCTGTGGTGTGGATTTTGTGGCAAAAGATGCACCCTCGACCACATTTAAAAGCCAATTATTTGCGATGACTTCAAGTGTAAGCAATTCGTTTCCCTGGTCTCAACATCCTGATCGATGTCAGCGCTGTGAGCTGAATTGTAAGATCAGGTCAAGGGGATTCGAAATCAGTAGAACGCTCAATGGACTTGAACGGGTCAAGCTGTCCTCGCACGTCGTCTTTTGCGTGCCGATGATTGTGGGCTGAATTGAGGTGAAATCTTAGCGATTTACAATCAGTAAATTATTCACCATATTATTCGTTGCGCTTTCCACGGAACCTCCGTGACTCTTGGTGACTCCTGGTGACTCTTGGTGACTCTTGGTGACTCTTGGTGACTCACCGCGTGATCTTGATTAAAGTCACACGATCATTCGTTGCACTTTGATGTTGAAATCATTTGTTAGTTCGTCCCTCCCGTCCGCACGTCTAATGGGGAAGAATTCAGCCCGTGCTGAGTGAGTACAGCATTTAGCCCGTGCTGAGCAAACCGTCTTGGTATTCAGCGCATGCATCGATGATGCTTCACCAGCGTAATAATCCGAAATGAATAATGAATTGGCTCACGTGACGACGAAGCCACAAAAACGTGCAACGCGTCCAGGCAGTCCGTCGCGCCGCCTGATAGACGCCTGGCTGGACGGATGGCTGGATGGATGGCTGGCTGGCTGGATGGCTGACTGGATGGCTGACTGGCTGGATGGCTGGCTGGCTGGATGGATGGTTGACTGGCTGACTGGATGGCTGGTTGACTGGCTGGATGGATGGCTGGCTGGCTGGATAGCTGGTTGACTGGCTGGTTGACTGGCTGACTGGCTGGATGGCTGGCTGGCTGGATGGATGGTTGACTGGCTGGATGGCTGGCTGGCTGGATGGCTGGCTGGTTGACTGGCTGGATGGCTGGTTGACTGGCTGGTTGGCTGGCTGACGGGCTGGATGGCTGGCTGACTGGCTGGCTGGACTTAATGGACAAATGATGTGCGACATCCACGAGGCCAGCAAAAACAGCCGCCGACTTGTTAGCAGCGACAGGTTGGAAAAAACATGTCAGCTTGCCAGCGGAGCGAGCAAAAAGCGGGACGAGCGCGTTCAATCGACGGCACGGTGGCGTCCACTCGCGACGTGCTTTCGCGGCCGAAGGAGGCGCACATGAATTAATTACCGCCAGCAACAAAAACAGGCAGCAACGTTATCATTAAGTTGTAATTGTGGTTAATTGCGATGTTTTCGCGTTGCCAACACTATAATTCAGTGCGATCGCAAGAGTTGTGCGGTGCCAGGCTGCACTGGCAGGTGGGTCGAGGCGGCACGAACACCAAGTCGTCAATTAGTCGCCGCTCAGATAGCAAGGCGACGAAGGAGGCGCGGCGGTGTAGGAGGGACTCGCCGATCGACTGATAGATTGCTGAACTGATCGTGTGCACTTCGTTGCCGGCAGCCGCGACAGATGACGGTCGTGACTTACAAACGCCTCGAATCCTCAACTAACGAGGTGTGAAAATCCAAGAGGAAAGTTCAAGCTGGTCGTTCATTCGCAATTTCAATGGGTGGAGCTGACGAGCTTCATAGCACTTCAAAGACTTCATTCAGTGGGTGGAGCTGACGAGCTTCATAGCACTTCAAGGACTTCATTCAATGGGTGGAGCTGACGACTTCATAGCACTTCAAAGACTTCATTCAGTGGGTGGAGCTGACGAACTTCATAGCACTTCAAGGACTTCATTCAGTGGGTGGAGCTGACGAACTTCATAGCACTTCAAAGACTTCATTCAGTGGGTGGAGCTGACGAACTTCATAGCACTTCAAAGACTTCATTCAGTGGGTGGAGCTGACGAGCTTCATAGCACTTCAAAGACTTCATTCAGTGGGTGGAGCTGACGAGCTTCATAGCACTTCAAGGACTTCATTCAGTAGGTGGAGCTGACGAACTTCATAGCACTTCAAGGACTTCATTCAGTGGGTGGAGCTGACGAACTTCATAGCACTTCAAAGACTTCATTCAGTGGGTGGAGCTGACGAACTTCATAGCACTTCAAGGACTTCATTCAGTGGGTGGAGCTGACGAACTTCATAGCACTTCAAAGACTTCATTCAGTGGGTGGAGCTGACGAACTTCATAGCACTTCAAAGACTTCATTCGGCTCAAAGGTCACTCACTGTCCAGCTCTTCAGAGATCTTCACTGTCCAGTCTCCTCACGCTTCGGCTCGCCTCGTCATTATTTCAGCAGCTTCTGGAAACCAGCTGCCGCTCCAATAATCATTGATATTTCAAGCGGCCTTCCAGTCGCAGAATCACGTAAAATATTAAATTCACTTCCGACAAAAGCGAGACGCACTGGTTCGCCTTAAAGGCGCGCGTTAGTGGGTCGATCTGCCTCCTCCCGGTTGAATTATTGCAATATTAAAAATCAATAACTCAAAATAAGATGACTTGAAGGCAAAATCACAGCAGCGGCAGCGGCATCAGCGATTGTTGCCGGTTGGCAGTTGCCGGTTGCCGGTTGCCAGTTGCCGGTTGCCGCTGGACAGCTGTGGCGGTGGCATGGGAAGTCCACGGCGTGTGCGCACGCGCGTACCAACAATTTCCTCGCCAAATGATAAATTATGAGTCGCTGCGGCGCACCGTCATTAGCGGCGTCGGTGTGTTGGTGCAGCGCCGCACCGTGTGAATGTGCCCGCGCCACACCGTGTGAATGCGCCCGCGCCGCCGCGCCGCTTTACTGCTGTTGACAGATTTATCGAGCGCTGCCGCTGTTGTATGCGAGGGAGAGAGAGAGAGAGGAAGAGCAGTTGAGAGGGAGAGAATCCTTCGGCTGGCAGAGCACAACTGTGTACTCAAATGCGTCAAATGAGAATTTATGTGCGAATTACAGTTACTTTTACAGCACGCGGCGAGAGTTTTTCCCATATAAATTTTATGAGAGCCCAACGGTTTTTTTTTGCAAATATTGAAAATTATTTCGATTAACTTTTAATCACGGAAAATCACAAGAAAAATGATTTTCCACTTTTTAATGAAATTTCGTTTTAAAGTAAAAACTAACGTTTTAATATTGTTTTATAATATTAATTGCTGCAAATCCCTCGACTATTAATCGCCTCCTCCCTGAGAAGTCCATTTCAGTCCATTTCAATCAATTTCACGAATGACAATTTAAGGAGCCGTAAAAATTTACAATTCACAGAAGAGAAGTTTTTCGCAGTGACGCAGACGCGCAGTCATTAATCAGAGACTTTATTTCCTCTCAGCGCACTCACTTTGTAACTTAATTACCGACCGCAGCGTGTAGTTCGCCGTGTGCTCATTAATTTCAGCCGCGAATTCGCCCGCTGCACGTCCATCATTCGCTCGTTTCCGCGCTCGCATCACGAGACGCTGTGGCGGTCGCTGTGGCGGTCGCTGTCGCTGTCGTCGTTGGCGTTGGCGTTGTCTGGTCGAAAAATTAGGAGAGGCGTTAATTGCGTCTCGTTTGTAGTTTGTCAGCAGCGACGGTGGCGGCGACGGCGGCAGCGACGACCTCAGCGGGCTGCAGAACAAGTTGCAGCTGGCAATCTCAGATTTGGCTGAGAAGAGGAGGCTCGCGACGATTTATATGCAGTTCTCACTCGATGATGAGGCTGATAGCTGTGTGTGTGTGTGTGTGTGTGCTCGGGCTGAGAGCTGCTCTCCACGAGGTGCAATTAAAGGAGGCTGCAGAATAACAGTAGTCGTAATTCACATGAAAACAAGATGCCATCCCAACTCTCGCCCGGCATCGTGAGAAAGAGAGACGAGATTCCACGTTCTCCACGTTCCACGTTCTTGGCTGAGTTGAGATTTTTCAATTCCACTTTTCAATGTTTCATGCCTGCGTTTGAGCAACTAATTGAACTCATTCACTCTCAACTTCTCTCACTCATTCCCTCTTCTCTTCTTTACTTGCAGGATCTCATAATTCACACTGTAAATCGAGTTCGAACAACAACAACCACCACCACCACCACCACCACCACCACAGCTACAGTCAAACGGGCGCTCTCAGCAGTAGCGCTGCCAACAGCAACGGCCGGCTCTCACTATCAGCTTGCAATTCCAGCGGCGCCGGCTCAGCCTTCACGACTTCCACTCAAATGTCTCTCAATCGGCAGTACTCGTCAATATCGGCCGCAGCTGCGGTTGCAGCGTCGAAACTGCCGATTCCGCCTCTGCTGGCAGCATCGCCGTTTCTCTTCACGTATCGACGCTTCAAGGAGGAGGCGGCCAACAACAACAGCAACGCTAGCTACAACAACAATTCGGCCAGTAGCTTTCACTCTCCCCACCACCAACACCAACCCCATCAGCATCACCAACACCATCACCAATACCATCCCACTTACAGGTCGTCAGCGCACAACGTTGGCGACGGCGATTCACCTTCACCTGCATCTCATTCGCCGTCAACTGCGCCGGCGACGCCTGCCTTCACGAGTTCTACAGCTGCAGCAGCTGCGGCCGCCGCGGCCGCTCAACGTTCCTTCCTGCAGGACTACGATCGCAAATTCAGCCTGCTCAGCCTTTTCAAGAATCCGTACAAATATACGGAGCGTCGTCCGCCCACGATCTCAACGCGTTCGCCGGCATCGCTGAGTGCCGTCGCATCGTCACCGGCGAGTTATCCGCCAACACTCACGCTCACGGCGCTGCACTCGGCTTCCGCACCCGCATCCGCATCGCCATTCAGTCCCACAACAAATCCTGCCATCAGTAGAGTGAGCGATCCGTCGGCGACAACGACGACGTCGCCCTGGAAGCTCATGGCGGCCGCAGCGGTGGCGCATCACTCGCATCTGGGCGCCGCGAATACACTCAATCCGGCGTTTCACAGTTCCTTCAGCGCAGCGAGAGGCGGTGGCGGCGGCGCTTCGAGTCGCAAGAATGCCTTCAGCAGCCTCGTGATGGGCGGCGGCGGCTCGTTTAGCAGATCGCACGACTCAGCCAACTGCAGCAGTGGCAGCGATCTCTCGAAGAGCCGCAAGGTGCACAAATGCGACACCGAGGGTTGTGATAAAGTTTACACGAAGAGTTCGCATCTGAAAGCGCACAAGAGGACGCACACGGGTAAGCGACGATGCAATCCAAGATTTGGCTAAATTATTGAATATTTCCAGGCGAGAAACCGTACGTCTGCACCTGGGAAGGTTGCATCTGGCGATTTGCACGCTCCGACGAACTCACGCGTCACTATCGCAAGCACACGGGCGTGAAACCCTTCCGTTGCCAGCTGTGCACGCGATCCTTCAGTCGCTCCGATCATCTGTCGCTGCACATGCGACGACACTGATTGCCACTTCGGCGGCCACCGAAATTCAAATGGAAAATGCAAATACTGAGATTATTTCTTTCAATTTTCTGTCAATTCATAGAAATATTAATTTTTTTTATTGCCTAGAATAAGTTTGGGGATTTTGTAAGCCTGTGGAAATTGATATCGATTGCATCTTAATTTGATTGCCAGATCGAAACTCATGTGTTACAAATGAATTCTTACAATTTCAGTAGGCTAATTTATTGTAATTTATTATCTGGCCTGACAAACGCGAGTGAGAGTGAACAAGGGAATTTAGGATGTTAAGGAGCAATAATGAGGCTCTTAAAAGGCTCTTCAAGAGTCTGAAGAGCAAGGATAAAAGTGAGGTGACTTCCCTGCTTGACTTAGAGAACTACAAATGCCGTTTTGTAGTCTAATAATCTTGCTAACTGAAAGCTAACTTAGATTTTAGCTGAATGCGCAATCCAAGAACAATCGGAAGTCCTCAGTTGGAGAAGATAAGCCATGCAGCGATTATTGCAATCTTAAATTGTACCGAATTTCATTTCATTATACGATTTCCTTGAGGCTGCAGAGAATAACAACTTTCAGCGAGGAGGCATCGAGGCATCGAGGCATCCATGTAGAATCTCTAAAATTAGTTTGTATATTTGTATTCGCTGATGTCGTGTATATAAAATGTTTCAGAAACGCCATTTGAAGGCTTCGCATATTCGTTAAAATGTTTATAAATGTCTTATTTGTTTACTTGAATGATATTATCTCCAGTTAAGCAAAGTTTAAGCGAAAGTTCAATAAGCGCAATCTATAAAAATTAGTTATAATTTAGTGAAATTGTGTACAAAACTTGAAAATGAGTGAGACTTGAGGTTTTCAACAGAGCAAAAGCTTTAAAGAGCAATAGAATTTTCATACAAACAGCATAAAACGCAAATCAAGATCGTTAATAGTAAAAATGTCAAGTTTTCAGTTTTATTAGGAAAAAATTTTGCCCATTCTATTTTCCAGCTTAAATGTGAAATTTTTTGCTCATAAACTCACTCGATTCAATTTTTCGTCTACATTCCAAAAATCGCTCCTTAATTCCTTCTTTACATGGTGCTGAAAATTAAATATATAGAAAATTACATTTTATAAAAATATATAAATATTTTTAATTGCAGAGTTTATACGAAAATGTTTACAAATAATTTATTAAATATTTTAATAAAATTTTCAATTTTATATAAAATTCTTACAGAAGTGCAGTTTTAATTTTTTTAGGAAACGTATATTTTTATTTTATAATTTTCAATTCCTTTATTTTTGCATTTTCTAGCAAAATCTCAAAAACTTCTACTTTTTATTAAAATTTATTTTTGCTTTTAAAATATTTTGAAAAATTAAAAAAATATTATCTTGATGTAAAAATAAGAATAAAGAAATTTTTGTTTTTTTTTCTTTTTCCAAAAAAAATATTCATTAATTCATTGAATAGCAATTACAATGTTAACTTCGCTCCTTGTCTACCTCGATGCCAACTAATATTAAAATTAAAATTATTTGTTTGGCGCGCCTGCTTCGTTTACATCTGGCAACGCTGGTTGTGTGCAGCGCATGCGTAGCAAGCGACGACAAACGACGACGACGCCTTACGTCGAGTCGTGCGCGACCGGCCGCCAGTCGCGGCTCCAAATTTAAATGAAAAATCAATCGAGTTAAGCGAGCGGTTTGCGGCAACTAAACGTATTGCGGACGCAGGTGCAGGAAACAGCAAAACCAACAAACGAGCCTGTCAACAGAAGCAACAACAGCAGCGGCAGCAGCAGCGGCAGCAACAGCAGTCGCGCCGCGGCTTTGTAGCAGAATACTGATGCGACTGCTGCAGCGACTCGAGCAAAATATGCGTTGAAACGACGCACTGGTTGCTGCGGATGGCTGTCATTGTTGTTGTTGTTGCTGTTGTTGTCGGTAGTCGTTGTTGTTGGTTTTGTTGTTGGTCTGACTATCATCGCAGTCCTCCTCGTTGGTGCCGCCTGCATCGTTACTGTCGCTGTCGCTGTCGCCGGCATCCTCGTTGCTGCTGCAGCCGTTGTTAGCAATAACAAAAATGACAAATTCATTTCATTTGCAATGTTGCTAATGCAATTTAAGTTTTTGCTGCTGCTGGCAGAAATTGCAGTCAGAAACAAGTAGCAGCAGCAGCAGCAGCCGCAGCCGCAGGAAAGAAGAAATGTTGGCGCGACCACGCGGCACGACAAGCTGGTCGCGCGCGCTGGCTCGGTCGACCGTCCGGATCGACGACTCGGTCGTCAATCGACGATTTGTGAAGAAAATTCAAAGATTAGATAAAAAATTGATTAGATGATTTGCTTGGATGGCTAAAGTGAAAGAAAGTCAGTGTGATTGCAGGCAGGCGAGGAACGGGTTGCAGCGCCAGCGACATCTTTCTGCACACACACAGAATCAAGTGACCTCAAGATCGGAGAGGTCAATGAGAGCCTTCGGAGAATCAAGCTTCTTAATTTCCTCTTCGTAGAAGCAACCCAACAGTCAGCAACGCGTATCTCTCAATTTGCAGCTCAAATAAAGTGAGCAACTGAGAGAAAAATATTGCGCCTAGAATTCTGCAGTCGTCTGGTGACGATTTAAAACGATTGATTGAGCTATTAGTCTCCGATTCTTAGGAGAACATTGAAGGGAAGTTTAAAAAATGACTTTAAGCGGATTTTAGCATGCCAGGAAGTCGCATTAGAAGGAAACTGGGAAGATGGCAAGATTGCTCCTTAAGGAAAAACGAGGCTTTCAAAGAAGATTTTAATGCTTTCTTGCAGTAATAAAAAGATGGATGGTTAAAATGTGAGGAGAAGAAGTTTAATTTATATCAAAAAACTCACCTTAGACCGCACCAACACTTCAAGTGTTTAATTAACACCTGCATGCCACAAAACCAATGAAAATTCGATTAGTTAACACATTCAGACTTGTTTGCGCAGATCACAGCAGGAGACTAACAACGCGGTTGAAAAATGAGCACTGTAAGCACTTCTTTAGCAGCTGGATAAATTTTGAACACTTGCTGAAAGTGTTTCGAACGTTTCGAAGAGAAAAGTTGAGCGGTGATGAAAAAGTGCAAATAATTCAGCCGCGCTCTCAATTTTAAAGAAAAAGTGAGCTCTTAGTTTTGTTCCTTTAACGGTTTTTAATCAGGAAACGAAGGAGTTCTACTTGAAAAAAGGCTTTTGGAAATATTGACAGAAGAAGGAGCAATCTTGTTCCTTCAAAATTAAACTATTGCCTCCCTCAAAAAATCATTTTTCTTCTATTATTTATGTTTTTAATCAGGAAATGAGTCAATTGAAGGAGTTCTACTTGAAAAAATGCTTTTCGAAATATTGACAGGAGAAGGAGCAATCTTGCACCTTCAAAATTAAGCTATTTTGTCCCTCAAAAATCATTTTTCTTCTATTAGAAACCTTTTAATAGAAGAGGTGCGTGTGAATCCTCGCTCTTTCAGAATGAAAAGAAACTGTCGCCTGTTTCTCCTTCGTTATGCTGATTTTTGTCTACTCAAACCGCTGCGAACGACGCTCTCTCTCTCTCTCTCTCTCTCTCTCTCTCTCCTCTCTCTCTCTCTCTCTCTCTCTCTCTCTACATCCACTGCGTCGCTTGCCGGTCACCGGTCACCAGCACGCCCAAGTGTTGGCGACCCTGACGTTGTGGACACCTTGCGCAATCCACAGGTTGCGCCATTTCAGGTCAACGCGCAGCAACCGCTTCAGGCGCTCCACGAACACCTGCTTGCCGCTCGAAATGGCTGCTCGCTGTTTGCGTTAAACGACGCGTTTATGGTGCTGATAAACTTTATCGCCAAATTCTAGCGTGCAAATAAATCGTCGTTCGAAATTGCGCTCGGCCGCTCCCTCGCCGCCTGCGTGCGATCGTCACGCGCCGTGCAGCTCGAAGTGGTGCCGCGCGACTTCATACTCAGCGCGCAACCAGCGATACGCGCGCGTCTCGAATGCCTGCCAATCGCGCAGCGCTCCGCCTTAAAAGCCCTTCATTAGAAACATCTTGGCCGCGCGGATATCAGCGTTGTGATTTATAGCCAATTGGTGGCGTTCGGCCTGAAGCGGCACGCTCGCGCGCGACTGCAACGGGCGGCGGGCAGCGGGCGACGAACAGCGGGCAGCGGGCGACGAGCATCGCGGCGCGGCGCGGCTTAATTATGGCGATTCCTCATTTTTCCTGGAGCCTTGCTGCGGCCGCCCGCTGCACCGAAGGTGTCCGTGGCCACAAATCTACGTCAGCGACGGCTCGCTCCCACAGCGACCGATTGAGCTGCTTTTGCTTGCGCCGGAGACGCACCTGGCAGTCGGTCGTCGGTCGTCGGTCGGTCGCTGGCAGTCGTCTAGCTGGCTTAATTGAGCGCATAAACGGCGAAGACTCACACACACACACACACAGTTGTGGCTACCTGATTGCCGTTGTTTTTGCGGCTGCGGCTGCTGCTGCTGCTGCTGCTGGTGGTTTTGCTTGATCACGTTTAAATTGCTAGTTTTCTCATGAGCTTTGAAGCCGGTCACTTCATAAATTAAGCGATTGATTCCGCGCTGCGGTCGCCCCCATGCCGCTCGCGACGCCCGCTTGCTTGACGCTGGTGTGCGTTAATGAGTTGGTTATTAAAATAATAAAACATGAGAACGACGAGCTGCCACACGGGCCGCGAGTGGAGGTTCCCAGCTGAGTGGCTTCGAGTGGCTGGAAGAGGTCGCAAACCACTTGCGCGGGACCTCAAAGGCGTCTCCCGGACGCGAAGGAAGTCGTGTTTCGGTGGGACGCAATAAGAATCTCTTGACGCTTGTCATACAAATCTCCGCTCTATTTGAGCGAAGTTATTGTTGTTCTTTCCCTTACTGGGAAATGAGTTCCCATTTTTTAAATACGATTTCGGTAAAAAAGAGCCAACACATCAAATTTCGAACAGGTCGCGACGCTCAGAGACGATTTATGACCCCTGAAATTTAAGTAGCCGCCAGAATTCGAAATTGAATTTCCCCCCCCTCCCGGCTCGGAATTTCCCCTCACGAGCTCTTAAACTGTCAAAGTGCGCGTGTTCAAGTGTCAGCTGTCAATCATCAACTGCTGGCGCGGCATCATTTTCGGGGTTCGTGTGATTGCGTTGTGTTGTCCTTCGTGTTTTTCGCCACAACTTCGCTGTTCCTCGTTGCTCGTCTGCTTGTTGTTGTTGTGCGAATGACATTTGCCAGCCCCTCTTCGCGAGGGAGGGAGATGAATTTGCATTTCTGAATTATCATGTGTCGCTGTCGTCGCTCTCGTGGTGTCGTCAGTGTTGGCAACGACGTTGTTGGCGATTATTTGTTGGCCCGAGCGAACTGAAAGTCATGCAGTTTTCACAGTAATCTCTGCGTGAGCTGGACAATGAAGCCTCTCTTTCGAAGCCTCTCTTTCGTTGTCTCTCTTTCGTTGCCTCTCTTCCTTCGAAGGGATTCGCAGCTGCTGGACGATCGACTTCGCAGCTGCTTGACGATCGACTTAATTTCCGATTAGCTGTTAACTTCACTCTTAGCGAGGGTTTACTGTACTCGTATGCAAATTTAATCGTCTTGCATCGCGGCCACTCGCTTGTATCGCGGTTGCTCGCCGAAGTATTCGCGCGAGAGAGGCTCGACGAGGCGACCCGCGACGAGGCGACGCGCGACGCGTGTGCTTCTGATGATTTATGAGATTCGCAGACAGTGTTGCCAACTGCATTCGCAACGTGTTTTCGCGCAACAATAAACGGCGGTGAACGTTGTTTGACTTCTTGACATGCAAAATCAGGCACAAGCAACTCAAAACAAAGGCAACGAAATGACAGCAAGCAACACTTTCATCGCGGCTGATGACGCGTTCACTCAACGTTTTCGCTGCTCGTTCGACTGCCTCATCGACGCAGGGGTCGTCATTAGCTTGATTGATGCTGGGGATTTGATTTGCGATTGATTAAATCGATCATTAGTTGCTGCGAGCTCTGACATGGAACTCTGACACCTGCTCGCGCTGGCAGCCAGTCGCCCCGCGGCAGCCAGTCGCCCCGCGGCAGCCAGTCGCTCCGCGGCAGCCAGTCGCCCCGCGGCAGCCAGTCGCCCCGCGGCAGCCAGTCGCCCCGCGGCAGCCAGTCGCCCCGCGGCAGCCAGTCGCCCCGCGGCAGCCAGTCGCCCCGCGGCAGCCAGTCGCCCGCGAGTCGCACCATATTTAGCTAGAAAACCGGCGCTGCAATTTGTGCCTCGCTGTCGCTGCAGCGAGTGAGCGGTGAGCGGCTGTCGAGCGGCTGTCGAGCGGCTGTCGAGCGGCTACGCAGTCGCTGCGTTTAACCTTGAGAATGCAAACGAAATACGAATTCGATTCGTTCGCAATTCGCTGAATTAAAATTCACTGAATACGGCTTCGAGCTGCAGACGCAGGATTTCTTTTCGTATCGCGTTCAAATGCGTTCGCAGACACAGCTGCAGCTACGCCGCGCATAACCTCACTTGACGGCCGGGAATCCCTTTTGGCCGGCGTTCGCGCAAGTAAGCGCGAATCCATTCATGAGTTCAGCGTAAAAAAGCGTAGAAAAATTAAAATTCCGCACGCACCAAGCGAAACATAAATCATTTCTTGCATTTTATCTTCTCAGAGGCGCTCGCAAGGTGCTCGACAAGGAAGCATAAAAAACGGCACAAACAACAACAAATAGTCAGCGCAAAGAAGAAATAACAGGCAAAAACATCAACTGCATTCACACTGCAAAAACGCAGCAAAGCTTCAGCTGAGGAAAAACCAGAAATACTTATTTTTCAATACATTTTTACGAACGCATCGGCTGCTGCAGCCGCGGAAAACGCACGCAATTCCATCAACGCGCAACTTAAAGTCGCTCCTGGCGCGCTGCATTTATTTGCCGCGTCGCCGCGTCGCCGCTTCCCCGCCCACCGGACCTTCAACGACCAAAACTCGAGTTTAGCAAAAGCTCACCTCGGCAAATGAAATTCAAACGGGGCGGCTTTCAGTGGCTTTTAACGCTTCAAAAGATTTGACTGTCAATTATTGTTCTTGCGATTTATTGCGCTCTAATAATTGCTGGCAAGGGAAGTCATAAAATTGAGGCGGCTTGAGTGAGGTTATCTGAAAATCCTGCTCAACCTGGGAATCATTTGTGCGTTCAAGTCGCGTCTGACATCGCAAACATCGTCATGCGGGGCTGTAAAATGCCGATTGTGCTTCAATTTTCCTTGATTTGCCACTCAGCTGCAATAGAAATCCAAATCAAATCGAAATTCCTAGCATTTCAATCGAATGCTACAGCAAAAACTTCTGCTGAATTACGTGTATTTGAAAGTTTGAAATTCAAACGCTGGGATTGCGCATTCAACAAATTTTCGATCTTCACCAAGCATTTCATGCCGAAAAATATTTAAATCGATCAGATTGAATTTTTAAATTCCTTCTTATGTTTCAAACCACGCAGAGAATCTACGAACTGCATTATTTTTCAATACAAAATTCAGCCTCGTATTGCGCATTCACTCGATTCTCTGACTTTGACAGATTTTCCAACTATTTGACGATTTATCAGTCGGTTATCTGTTGCCACTGCGACGACTTCGATCGGGTTACAGTATCGAAATTCAGTATCGCGCCGATAAATCTTGAGGATCGCATAAATCTTCCAGGATCACTGCGATCAGCAGCGAGACCACTGCAGCGGACAGAAGTCGCGGCAAGAAGTCCGCTGAAGCGACAGCGACACTGCGATCGCAACGGCGGCGTCGCTGGCGGCATCGGTGGCGGCGGCGACTACTTAATCAACGGATAAAAAAGCTGTTGCAGCCGATCACTCGATCAAACAACGGGAGCCTTCGAACGATCGAGCGGCAGACGTTGTCATCGCTGCTGCATCGTCAGACGCGACAGTCTCGCCACCGGTGCAAGACAGCCACCAGCCGCCAGCTGCTGCTGATTGCCATTTCAGCCTTTTAAAGCTTTTCAACTCCGCAAAATACTCTTTGTAGCCGCGGCAGCGGCGTAACGCGAGGTGGCACCACTGCGTGCGGCTTCCACATTCCGCGCGCAGCAACCAATTTTGGCGCCGAATGTGAGGCGAGAAATTTTTGAAGGCCGCGAAACGCGAAACGCGCCACAAGGGGCGACAAAAGTGCGGCCGCAAAGCATGAAAAATGCGTTCATAACGCTTCTGATGTACGCAACTGAATGTTGCACGCTGACATGATTCTCTCGAGCCGAGTTGCGCCGATTCCCCGATTCCCCCTGCGAGCCGAGTCGCTGCTCTCGATTGCAGCAGTTAAACGATGTGCGGCGCGACAGCAACGCGACACGGAAGCAATTCTGAGAGTTTGAGTTTAATTAGCAGCAGTTGAAGTGGATGAGAACAGAAAATACAGCTGAATTGCAAGAATGCAAGTGAGGCTTTCTGTGGTTTTGGAATGTTTGAAAACCCTACGAAGTCGAGATTGAAGGCGGCACTGCGGTGCCTGCGTGTCCAGGCGACGACGCGGCATGAAGTGCGGCGACCTTCGAACGCCGGAGTCAGCTGACCGCAATTTAAGGCGAATTATATCGCGCTGTAAACTCGAATGCCTTTGCGTTTCTGCGGCGTGGAGAGCGACTCGCGTAGACGGCGAGCGTACGCGTGGCGACCACCAAGCGGCTGCGACAACCAAAGCGAACAAAGCGACCGAAGCGAGCGAAGCGACCGAAGCGAGCGAGGCGACCGAAGCGAGCGAGGCGACCGAAGCGAGCGAAGCGGTTGAAGCTGCAGCTGCGACAGCGACAGCGCCGCGCCGACTGATTTAAGCGTGCAGCAGACAATTAAAGCGGCAGCTACCGCTCGTTTATATTTAGTTGTTGTTGGGGTTTCTCTTTCGTTTTTGTTGTTGCTTTTGCATTCAGTGCTACAGGTGTATTTGAAGTTGCTACGGCGCGGCACGGAGCGGCGCGGCACGGAGCGGCGCGGCACGGAGCGGCGCGACTTCAGCAACAACAGCCGACCGCAATAAATTCTGATATTGCTAGTCGCCGCCAACAACAACAACAACACGGAGCAGCTGTTTTAGAATCACCGACACCCGCCGACATCTCTGCAGCCAGTTTTGCTCTCCACAACCAGTTTGCAGTTCGACTCCTCGTGGAGAGCGACGACGACGACGACGACCGCGACGACGCTGCTGCCAGCGCAACAACAACGATACTCAGCTCGCTGAGTTATTAAGATGCTGCTGTCGGTCAGATTGTTGTTGTTGGTGTTGTTTTTGTTTTTGTTTTGTTTTTTTTTTTTTTTGTTTTTTTTGTTTTTGTGGCTTTTGTTGTGTTGTTACTGCTGGCTGACTGGTTGGCCTGCCCTGTCGCTGCGACGGTTGCTGCCACTGTCGCGTGCAACTTGCAAAGTCTTCGTCATCACCATCGATTTTGCTGTCGCTGTCGCTGTCGCTGTCGCTGCTCTGTTGGTTACCGACATATTACGTTGTCCTCTTAATTGGTTATAAATTAATTAAACGTCTTTTAATTATCCGGCTTCTTGTCAGTCGAGAATGTTAAGCGGCCGGCGGCGACGCGACAGCGACCGACCGCGGCATGATGCCGCCTCGGCGCGGCTGCTCTGTTGTTGTAGGAACCAGCGAAGGTTGCGCTCAGTGGATGCTGCTTTTTTTTTCTTTGTACTGCACTCTTCCTCGCGCTCTTGGAAGGCACCGCGATTGCGCTCTCAGAATCCAACTGCTCACCACAACTACTTTCTTAGTTTATCTCTTCCTCTCTCTGCTAATGTTTGTCACTAACTCCCGCTGTTCTCTCGCATCCTCCTCCCCCCCGCTCCGCGACAAACCAACACCTGCTTGCTGACTAATAAAACCGAAAGCCCTTCGAGAGCTCGGCAGCAGGTAGTCGAGTGCTTTTGATGTGTAAGTGTTTTCCTAACATCGCTTCAATCATTTGAAATCGCATTGATGGTCATGCCGACAACAGTTCTTCGTTTTCACCGAATTTATTGCTATTGAGTTCGTCCGTCCGCCTGCTACAGCAGACGCCGCCAACGACACTCGAGTGTCGCTCAAGTGCCGCTCACGTTTGATGATCGAGTGTTTGCACTGCAGGTCAGAAGTGATGGTTGGCGTTTCTCTCTTTTTTTTTGTTGTATCGTGACTGATTTCAAATTTGGGCAGAGTAACGATCTCTCGAACGAACTCTCGGCTCTCGGCATCTGTACGCGATGGAGTGTCGATCGCGCTCTTCCCCCGCCAGCCACCTACTCGAGACTCCAAACTCACACCAACTCACACCAACTCACAGGCCGTTATGTAGGCTGCGCGCGAAGAGCTCTCCGGAAAATTGAAGAAAAAGAATTCATATTTTTATGCTTCGAGTGTTGTTGGTGGTTTTTATTGCTGTTGCTCTTTTACGAGTGAAGCGAGCCGCCGATTGCGCGCGAAACGCCGCTCAGGTTGTGCAACCGCGTAACGCTCAAGTGTGCGCCGCAGCATTCCGACATTCGAAGCGACAGCTCGACAGCGATTTAACGCGAGTAATGACGTCATGCAGGAGATTACAAAACACTTGTTGTTGTATTGCAGACGGGGTTTCGTGAACCTTCGCTCCGTGAGAGTTGATGGAGTTCGGATTCGGAGGGAACAGAAATTTACGACTTCCCAGTTGTGAATTCACGCAACGGCTTCCCGTGATCAGCTCGCACTTGACTTACTTTTCTAGTGCGTGACGCTCTTTTCTCGCTCTTCTTCTCATTTAAAACTCTCTCTCTCTCCCTCCCTCTTAACTCTCTCGCTTGACCCTCCTCGCTTGCTTTTTCTTGAACGAGTGTTTTTCAAATTACTCGCGAAACACTCTTCACTCGCGAGTATTAAAACTCTCGCAACCCACCGCTTTGGCTTCACTTGTCATCTGACGCTCGTTGCTGTCAGCGTGGCTGTCATTACTTGCTATCAAATCTGCAGGGCAGGCCAAACCATTTTTAATTGCTTCTCCTCACCTTAAAGTCTCGTGTGATGACATAAATTCAACTGCAAAAGCTGTTAAATGTCAACGATTACAACTGTCAAAGCGAAGAAAAAAAGCAAACTCACCGCCTGCGCAAAGGTGAACAGGAAATTCGCGTCAGTAAATTTCAAATTAAATAATTACTAAAATACGAAACTGATTTTTAAATTTAAAGCGAAACTAATTTTAAAGTTTTCTTCACATATTTTTTATGAACTGCAGAAGAACAATCATCTTGTTTCTTTTTTTAACTTATTTAATTCACAATAACTTGAAAAGAAATGAAAGATTCGTTAAATTGCAATTGCGACTCCCTACGGAGGCGCCAAAATAACGCAACTCGACGCCTGAGATGCCAATACATGCGCGCTCATTTGACTGTCACAAATACTGATACAGCGCTGCTTCGGCTTCGGTGGGGCCACGACAGCCAGAACGAATGTCGTGAGTTGGCCCGTCGCTGACGTCGGCTGATCCACGCCTGCGCAGAAGCTGCTCACCTGCACTCCATGAATCCATTTAATCTGCAGTCACATAACTGAAACCCTCTCCGGCCACCACATGTAACAGCAACAACAGCAACAACAACAGCACAGCCGCTTCCAGTGAGAGAGGGAAAACACCAACAATCGTAAAGCGGATAACGATGACTTTGTATTTGCGCTCCATTCGGCAGCAGGACGGCCACGGAGTCGCTCGTCGCTCGTCGCTCGTCGCTCGTCGCTCGTCGCCGCTCGTCGCTCGTTCGCTTTGATCACCGGTGTTGATGTGGTCGGTGAGCACCGAACAAGTGGATTTCGCACCACAACTTGCTCGACAATAAAATTTTAATCCATTACGATCGAAATGGTAAGTAAAAATGGATTTTAAAGAGAATAATTTAGATTAGATTAATTCGGGCTGAGGATGCGGCGAGCAACCTCTGAAGAAGCTTAAGATGGCAACCCAGAAGAAGAGAAGAAGAAGCAACAAAAATTCGCCACCATCACCGTTTACACTGACGAGAGTAGCAAACGGTTAAATAATCTGCGAGTTAAGTTTTACGATTTTACTGATTTACGAACTCCTGATTAAAATTCTAAAATTAAAATTCTTTAATTTTATGTTTTTATTTATTCTTTCGATTTTTACTGTTTTATTTAATTTTTTTGTGTATCGACAATTAAGAAATTAAATTTAAAATTTTTTAAAATCTGCAATTTTATTTTGGTTTACACGGAATCAAACTTCAAATTTTATGAAGAATTGACAAATAGATGGCGTTTGCAGTGCAAAATTTTATTCAAAGTCGTGACTTAAACCACGTTGGCAAATCTGAAATCTGTGAACGCTCAGCGCGGACACGAACCAACTGCTACTCTGATGGTAGAAACACCAGCTACGCGACACAGAGTGCCACCAACAGTAATAATTAAAATTATTGTTATTGTTTACTCCATCAGAGTGACCCTGTTAAATTCTTCTTAACTCACCTCAGCAAACGTCATCAGGATGAACTGTTTTGTTTGTTGGGCCGAAAGAATTGGTAAAGTTGAGTTGGGTAATTTTCTATTTAAAACCCGCTCCTAAAAGTAGGCAATGCGGTGAATACATATCAATATTTTGCTGGGTTATGTATAAATACAGGTTTCAATGTTGGTGGGTTATATAAATACCGGTATCTATATTGGTGGGTTATAGAAATACCGGTATCCATATTGGTGGGTTATAGTTTTAAAACCCCTCCTGAAAATTGGAAAACACGTTTGTTACGAGCTTCGAACTTGTTGTCTGTGGAACAATTCCTTCATACACTTTCCCCTCTAACCCATTGGTTGGCTGCTTTTGTTGCCATATTCAACCAACCACAAATCTCTTAAGAATTTAACCAGGTATAAGCCGACATATCAAAAAAATATTTCACATTCATTTGGCTTTGGTAAAAGTGTAAAATAAAAGAGTTCAAATAATTTCGCATGAAGTAAAAGTAAGTGGCTTCGTTCGAAATGTCAAAACGTAACTTATTTCTTAAAAATTTTAATTCCTTTTAATGCTGCAGACACCAGATGGTAATCGAGGACCGAGAACACACTTTTCATGCGGAGGTCATGCATCGGGTAACCGATTTCTATGGCTGCTGAGAGGGAGAGCGGGTGGAAATGGGAAGACAGAGTGGCCACCAGACGATTCCCGATTCCCAGGCACAAAGTTTTGTTAGAGTTTTTTCCCCAATTTGCTGCTCCGGAGCCTCGTTTGTGAAAGAGTTGAAATAAACGCGGTTCTTGAAAACAAAAAGAAAACCAAATAAATAGATTAAAATAAAACAAAAATTTCTTTGCAGTTACAGTTGTGTTTGTTCGGAGAAACAGTTCTCGTTTTTCAGAGCCGCTCTCGTTTTTCAGAAACGCTCTCGTTTTTCAGAAAATCTCTCGTTTTTCAGAGCCGCTCTCGTTTTTCAGAAACGCTCTCGTTTTTCAGAAACGCTCTCGTTTTTCAGAAACGCTCTCTTTTTTCAGAAAATCTCTCGTTGTGAGTCTGAAAATATTTATCGATTGCAAATATTTTTAGCAATATCGTCTGCAGAAATCGCATCATATTTTTCTCATAACAAGCGGGAGAGTAAAAATGCAGCAAATTGCAGAAGTTCACACTGAAATTTTACGATAATCATCTCATTCAGTCCGGTTTAGACGAAGAGAAGCCGTCAAAATAGCGCCATATCAGCAGCAATATAAGGATATTTTCGGCGAAAATCATCGCGATTCAGAGTTACGATAGATTCAGTGGTGGAATGTCGGGAAATGGCTAAAATGGGGTTGGCAGGGAGTTCAGTACTTCGCACGAAAACTTACCGAAGAAACGAATAAACGAATAAAAGTTTAGAATGTGAAAAACAAGGAACGAAATGATGGTTATTAGAGATGCAGGCATGGGAGAGAAATACAGTTACTTAGTTAATCCTTCACGAGGCCAAGACAGCCAACGTTTGCGTGAATACGACGCTACAGCCGAAGAGTTCAAAATATTCCTTATTAAGCTCTGAAACTCTATTTTAGTGGTCGAACATACTTGTAAATTTACACTTGTAGACATTTTTTAAAACTATGAAATAATTGTTACCTGTATATGTGGTTTAGAAAGTAGGCGTGGCTATTAATCGATTTCCATTTTCAATCTCCAACTACTGTGTAGCGAAGTAAGTTTTTACACAGACAGATAGACAGACAATCAGACCGATAGAGGTGCAGAGGGCTGATATACAGGTACACAGATAGTTAAACAGATGGACAGATGGGCAGATGGACAGACAGGTGAACATACAGCCAGACATATGCATAGATAGACAGACATACAGACAGATGGACAGACAGACAGGACAGACAGGTAGACATACAGACGGTCGGATGGACAGACAGATGAACATATAGCAAGACATATGGATAGATAGACAGACATACAGACAGATGGGCAGATGGACAGACAGATGGACAGACAGACAGAGAAACACAGACAGACAGGACAGACAGGCAGACATACAGACGGTCGGATGAGCAGACAAACGGACGGACAGACGGATCGACGGATCGACGGACGGATACGCGGAGAAAAATCTACTCAGGCAAGATAAATCAAATGAGGCGAAAATAAAAATGTTTACTCTTCTGTGTCTCTCTTCTTTGAAGATTAGACGACAGTTTGATGTAGGAAAAAAGGTCCATTAAACGTAAAGCAGCACAGTTAGATTAGACGTTGATATTTACAAACTGGTTGGACAGACAGGCAGCTGGACAGATTTCGTCTCGAACAAACGTCTGAAACCAAAATTCTATTCATTCACATTCTAAAATCGGTAGAAAACGAATGGGAAAACAAATTTAAGTGAAGTCTTAGCTTCTCATATTTTATTTCGGTTGCTGGCAAAATTTTTTTTTTTTTTTTTTTTTTTTTTTTTTTTTTGTGTCTTGCAATCGAGAATATTTTCAGGTGCAGTGAAGCTGATTTCGAAGTTTGTTTCCTTTGTGGCCTCAAGGACGTCATATTAATTTCTACTCCGTCATCTTTCACTTCAAAATATCGTTGCTTTTGTTTTAAATTTTTCTTCGGTTTGTGAAAGCCGGCTATTTTGATTATTTTTGCCTTGACTCGAGCTGAACTTTCTTATATTTTTTGTGGCCTTTTTATTATTTCACTATTCTTACCTGTCTTGGATTTGCATGGCTTTCTCTGATTTTTAATCTGATGTCAGTTTAGAATTCACTTTTGCTCGATTGGATGTACTGAAGATAACATGGAATACGTTTTTGCATGAAATTTCTGGTTTTTCCATTTTTAAAACAATTTTTTGAGAGACAAGTTTACTTTCAAAATAATTTCGAATTCTCTCTACACTTTAAGTTAATTTCATTTAAATTTCGTTTAATTCAAAATGTAATTAACTAAACTGTGTAATTCTTAATAATTAATTTTATATATTTTACACACGTTCATTTTTAAATAATAAATTTCACACGAACTAATTATAGACACCTCACAACAAAGAGGTTTCGCCACCAACTGAAGAGTGAAGTGAAGAGTGTTAATCATTAACCAACATTTTCCACACATCTGCCGCCGAAACGTAATTTGGTGCTCTGATTTCAAGGCAATTTGTTGCTGTAGGTTCGGGTTTGTTTTTAGCAATGATGAGAGCAGCGAAAAATGGCGCCAAATATTTTGGTGGGGAGCACACATCGTGGAATGAGCGAGAGGAACAAAGTTAAACCAACGTTTTAGTTATTTATAAAAGTCAGCTCTTACCAGGCTCTCTCTCTCACGTTTAGAATTCAAATTTCTAATACGTCATTTCTCAAATTTCAAAGCAGTACACATTTTCAGTGCTCCAACCGGTATTGTTGCTACAGCATGTTGCTTCGTCACTACCGTCAGGTAGATATTCAGCAACTCCGAGTGTAGCTGCAACATGTTGCGATGTTGCTGTGGTGGGGGGACCTTTTTCAGACACCTATCATCACGTGTTGGTTTTGGCTCCACCATGAAGTTGTTGTTGTTGACATTGTTTTACTGCGCGGTGTGTTTTCGCAAGTTGGGCGATTTTATATTCAGTGCTTTTGTGTTGCTCAGGTTGAGTGGATCGTCGGCGCGCGTGTGTTTCGCTTCTCTTCGCTTGCCTTGCAATCCATACGGAAACCAGACTCGCATCAACTGCAACTGAAGTGCATCGCTGCAGCGCGTTTCGAATTCTTAAAAAAGCTGATACCGTGATACTCAGCTGTCAGTCAAGTTCCGTCTTTTGACGCAACAGCGCGAAGACGACTTCTGCGCCAAATTTTTAAGCAAAAGAGGAAAAATCGCTTTCCACTTGCAGAAGTGAGTTTTGTGTTTTTTTTTTTTGGCGCGTTCATTGTTTATTTTTTTCCATAAAAACACGTGTAGCCACGACTAGCAAACGCAGTGAATGCAGCGAAGTGCAAAGTAAAGGAAAACGAATTTATAATCAAAAAGCAGACAGAATAAACTTCGTTCAACTGCTTCGTTTCAGTTGTGGACTTTTCATTTATTTTTAGACGCACTAAAAACGCATTCATTACGCATTCTAAAGTGCGCTGATGTGCTCTGCTTTATAACAACAACAACGACAACAACAACAACAACAACAACAACAACAACAACAACAACAAGAACAACAAGAACAACCTCCGCTGGCGTCCTTGCACTGACCACCTCCTACTCAAAGTGGGTCGTCAGTTTAAATTCGACGGACTGCTTGCTGGCCACCTGAGTTGCTGCTGCTGCCGCCGCCGCTACTTTTATTTTATGCACCGCATTTCCCGAGTTGCCAACGTTGTATTTTTAGCTCCAAACAGAGATCCAGCTTCCAAATTAAGTGAGGAATGAAGTTGGTGTGAGCACGGGTGTAAGCACAACTTTTTACAGGGGGGAACGAATGGTTTTTGCACGAAATCAAGGCCGCTCGCATAAAATTTAACTAAAAGTCGACATTTTTTCGAGAATTGAGAATTTCTTTCTTGCTCTGGAATCTTCATCTTCAAGCAACGAATTTTTAAAATTTTCAATTATATTATTTTAGTTTCGAAATATTGTTGCAAGAATTGAGGTTTCCATAAAAACATTTTAAAGAATATTAAAATTTAATACAAGCAGATTAGTTGGTAGAAAGCTCCAGAATAAATAGTTTAAATGTGAAGGAATTTATTTATTATTTTATTTATTTTTTTATCAATAAAAAAAATTAAAAAAAATTTTAAATAAAAAATAAATTAAAAAAAATTTTTTTTAAATTTAAATCTTTTTTTTTAATAAAAACTTTTGAAAATTTTCAATTATATTTCCAAGTTTCACTTATATTTTTAAAACTCTTTTTTATTATGTACATAAAATTCGCTTTTTCTTTCTATTTTTTTTCAGAATATTAATTTTTTTATATTTTTTAAACTTTTTTATTATGTACTTAAAATTCGCTTTTTCTTTCTATTTTTTTTCAGAATATTAAAATTCAACGGAATAGTTTAGATAAGTTTTTTGTCTTTATTTTAGAAAATCTTTGAAACCTCGAGCACTGAGAATTTCTAGAGGAGGGAGGAGGGCGCTGCGCCCACCGTAAACTCCCCTCGAACGCTCCTGCGTGAAACTACGCCTCACGCAAAAACAAATCAAGTTTGTTTTTAGTTCTCGTAATTCTCACAAGCTGGTCTAAGCAAGAACAACAATGGCAACAGCGGCAACAACAACAACACCACTTAAACCAACAACAAATAAACATCGTGGATCGTATGATCGTCTCGTATCTCGTTCATTGAAATTTTATCGACGTATTTCGATGACTCGGAAGAATTCCATTGAATGATACGAGTTGTCTGTCGCCGTCTGGTAGCCGCCGACATGCTTTTCGTTGCTTCATTATTTGCATTCACACGATCTCTCTCTCTCTCTCTCTCTCTCTCTCTCTCTCTCTCTCTCTCTCTTTCTCTCCTGGCCGCTCTCCCTGCTCTCCGCTCTTCTATCAACTGCTGTCTGTTTTTTTTTTGTGAAACGTGTTTCTTAATCACTTCCATTAATAATCAATTTTAATTTATTTATTCACTCAATGCAGTGAACTGCATTTCACTGCTCTTTATTATGATTTCATACTCGTGTCTTCCGATTTTTCAAATAACGTCATTGAATTTTAATAATAAACTGTCTGCTTTTTAATATCAATTTGCATCTGTCATAAAATATCTGTCAACAGATACTTAATCTCAACTCCCGAAATAGCTTTCATTCCATGAATGAATGTAATAAAATATTTAAAGTGTATTTCTGTAGCCACGATTGGTTGTTTCGTTTGTTAGATCCACGTCAGAGTTTCGTAAAAAGCACCAAACAATTCGTCAACTTGACCAGGAAGGAGTTTTGAAATTTATATTCTTCTCTCAACTGAATTCCTGCTTCCATTTTCGAATCAATTCGCAGTTCTCGTTCTTTTATAATTTAGTTTACCGATTTCTCACTTCTTCTCACTTAAATTTAATAATTTAATATTAATAAATAGTTCTTCTACTTGCGATACTAGAAACTCCTTCCAAATCTATTTTTGCTGTCCATGAGAATCGGAAAATAGTTCTCTCACTTGCAAGTCGGGTAGCGCGAATTCAACCAAACCTAACCTCACTCTACAGCTCTCTCTCTCTCTCTCTCTATCTGTCTCTCTCTCTCTCTCTTCAGTATTCACTTCCTTGTCGAGAGTGTGGATTTATTTAGACAAAATATTCTGGTATCTTAAAAAACAAGTTCTGTGTAAAGAAAACTTAAAAATGTAAATCTTTCTCCGTAACATGAACTCGTGTTTTACTTTATTTATAAAAGTTTATCAAAAAAATAAAATATAAACAAAAAAAGTTGAAATTCTGGATACCAAAAATAAGCAATCGCATTGAAGTTTCTTTGCCACACAGAACTTCTATAGATTGCGTGTTTCTACAGATGTAGAAATACTACAGAAAATTAAAGCTAAAAGATAAAAATTTTAAAACACACGTGCATAGTTTATCTGCAAGAGCTGGTTATCTTTATCTTTTATATACAATCTTCTATATCTATCTGGTAATGTAAACAATGACAACACAGCAACAAAACATTTGTCTCCTTCTTAACTTCTTGAAAACGTTTTATCATTTTTATTCTGAATAGTGAAAGTTCTTTAAATTGTTTGCCATGACTCTCTCCTCAGCTCTTTAAGCGCGACTGTAACACTCTTTTCCTCTCTAAGTCGTGTCACATCTTGTGCACTTCCTCGTTCACTTTCTCTTTCGTTCATTCAGGCCAAAATATTTGTATTTTCTTCCTAGCTGTCATGAATATTAAATTATTCAATCTTGAAGGTGCCGAAAAGCGTTTCCTCCTCGTTTAGATGTCAATGTCAATGCCGCTGTCAATTCAAAATCAATGTCGAAATTCAATTCAAGTGTGAGAATCCTCACACTGCTGCATGACAAGTTGGGGTACGGAAATCACAACGCAGAAAACCACAAAAACCCCACTGAAGAAAAGACAACCAAAGCATGCAAATGAATATCTTTGATTGATTGAATGATGGTGTTGATATTTCTTATGTTGCGAGAGAACATTTCGAGAATTTCCCTCTTCAGGTCGAGTTTCATATTTTGGTGTTGTTGGAATCTTTTAACTCGTATAATTTTAGGGAATCTTACACATTAATTTTCAAAATAAACAAACGAGCTAATCAAACTGAATATCCTGTCATCGAATTGATCTCCTCGCAAGTGTCGTGCGAGAAGATGGCGTTCCCACCTTCCTGCAGGAGAATCTCTGTAGCGAGAAGCATAAAACGTCAGTGTTGCGAAGAAACTTCGCGGAACGCATTGCAATGAAATTCAACTGCTGCATACTTCAGCTTGAACTCGAACTCGAACTCACGTATCCTCCACCAGCAACTCACACCGACGCCAAGTTGAATCCCCCGCAATCCCCCCGAATCTCGTGGCGCAGGGGTTCCTGCAACGCTGTTGAACTTTTGCGCCAACATTAAAAATAGTGACGCATCCTAAACTTGCGACGTAACGTTGGCAGGACGCTTAAAGGACGCTCAACAGGATGATGGGATGCATTAAACGTGTTGAAATGATGATTGCTTTGATCAAACCTTTCTGTGTGTGTGTGTGTGGGTGTGTGTGGGTGTGGGTGTGTGTGGGTGTGGGTGTGTGTGTGGGTGTGTGTTCCGAATGTGTTTTTATGTAGCTGTGTAAAAAATAACAAGGGAATCCTCTGAACTGAAGCACAGATTGAAAAAGATTGCGACTTCAAAACCAAAAACCAAATTCTATTCAAGATGTTCGCGTTGATCAGAAGTGTTTGCAGTTTTGGCCATCATTGATTTCAGCAGAAGTCTTTACAGCGGTTTTCACAGAACAAGAATCACTCCGGAAAAAGTTGCCACATGACTTTACTGAAAAAGCTGTATCAATCACGATTATCGTCTGAAGAATTCGAGAAGGAGTTCGAACCTGCGATTGCCTAATAATTCCCAGTGTATTATTAAATCTTTCCAATTTTTGAGCATTTAATTCATTAACAAAATCTTAAATTGAATGTCATTAATTGAAATGCATGGGGAAAAAATTAATGGCTTTTTAATCCTTTAATTGGTTTAATTAAATCTCTAGTGGCAGTCACTTGCAGCATATTGAATTGCGTAAATAATAATTGGCTTTCACTACAGATAATTTGTGTTTGTGTTACGAAAAGTCATGAGCTGATAAAAGTATTTTTGACAAGATAAAAAAAAATTTTTTAAAAAATGAAAAAAAAATTTTAAAAAAAAATTAAAAAAAAAATTTTAAAAAAAATTATAAAAAAAATTTTTTTTAAAAATTAAAAAAAAATTTTAAAAAAAATTAAAAAAAAAATTTAAAAAAGAAAAATTAAAAAAAAATTTAAAAAAAAATTTAAAAAAAAATTAAAATAAAAAATTTTTCTTGAGATAAACATACTTTTATCTCAAATAGAAGTGTTACGGATTTTTATAAAGAATTCAGAGTTAAGAAGACAGACGTTTTATGAATAATTCAATGAGTTTTTTTGTAAAATCCGATGGTCGGTTATATTTAAATGTTTGTTTTGCTTTTAAAAGCAGGCAAACTATAAAACTACACAGCGAAGTGAAAAATGGCTGAACCTGCAACGATGTTTCATTCCCGCCTCGTTAGTTTTCATTATCGTAGCGCAGCGTTGTTCTTATTTCAAGATTTACAACCACATTTAAGTGAAGATACTTGAAAGCGAGCGAGAGCGTGTAGGGGTGCAGAGCGCCATTGCGCGCTTTCGAGAATGTAGTGGTTTTCCTCGACTGCTAAAACATTGCTAATGCAATTTGCGAACAGTGAGTATTTAACGTGAAGCAAGAAGCAGCAGCAGCAGCAGCAGCAGCAGCAGGAACAACAGCAGCAGCAGGAACAACTGCAGCAGCAGGAACACCTTAATTCCCGGACAGGACAACCTGCATCGAAGAATCGACACTGAAAGCAGCGAGACTGAAGTATTCTCGTCGTTGTTTTGGAAAAGCAACACGTGATCGCCATGTTTGACGTTGCTGATGTGTTTCAACACGCGCAACCACACTACCGACGCGTTTAATTGAGAGTACATGAGACGTACTGAGCTTGTGCTCTCAGCTCTCCCCGGAACTCATTCTCATTTCTACGTTTTTGAATTGTTTATTCTCTTCTTGTTAATTGTTATTCTCTTCCTGTTAATCTGACAAGGCTCGTCGTTGTTCTCCTCACCTTCAGCTTTTCCGTTAGACTCTCGCTTCACGCCATTAAATTCCACATTTCATCCTGGATTGTGTTGCAAGTGCGAAAAAACAAAAACACCAACGATAGCTGACTTACTGTGCTCCTCGCAGGAATTTCAAATACTTAAGCTTCAATTTATACCCTCACCTCTCCCCTCTACCGCACCAACACAGAAATTATGTGTGTTTTTCAACTGCAGAGCAACTGAGCGCAGAAGATTCCTTGCTGGTGGAAAGAGAGCAACAACTGCTATTATTTTAAAATTGTTGTTAGAATTCAATAACATTAAACGAAAATCATTAGCAGCGAAATAGAAGTCGTTGGTGTTTCAGTGTTTCCCAACTTAAATCGACATCGGCAAATGGATTTCTGGACGGACCGACGGTTTACAGATTGAGAAAACCTGCCTTGAAGTGCACGTGAGCGGCTTGTACGTGCCAAGAATAATTTATTCAAACTGCGGACGATTCTCTGGGCTGCTCAGTCAGCTGTAGAGATGCGCTTGTTTTTCGTAGTTAAGCGACCTGAACGACTTTCTGTTTGTCCAAGGATATGTGAGACAGGACTTCGGACAGGACTTGAGGTCGTTAACGAGTTTTTATTTTTAATTCGCAGAAAAAAAAACCGAAAATCGCTTTTAATCGTATTAAAATCGACAATAAATTAAAGTTTTTTTTAATATTTTTACAGTAAATTAAAAGAGTTGAAGTGCATCCTGGTCGTGTGAAGTCGAAAAAAACGCGAAATATCATTAAGTGAAAACATGTAATTTCTAACTAAATACGAAGCAATACAAACAACAACAACAACAACAACAACAACAACAACAACAACAACAACTGCTGCATTGAAGTTTCCACACTCTTGAATTCCACTTGACGCCGGACGGCCTTGACAAGAAGTTTGTTGTTGCAGCTGCAATTCAACTGTAATAGAAAATCCGTCACCGATCGCAACATCGCGTGACGCAGAAACATACAAAAGAAGAACGAAAAAGGAAGAACTCAAGCGAAAAAAGATAAAATCGAAAAAGAAAAACTCAAAGAAAGATAAATAAAGAAATAAAAACAAAGAAACAAGAAAATATTAACTTGAAACCAGAGAGAGAGAAAAAGTTCATTCAATTCATTGACAAACATCATTAAACAAAATGCGAAAAATTGCAACAACAACGTTTCTAAGTACGCAAGGAGGGCGTGGCAGCAGCTACGGTTGGCTATTTGCGGCAGCAATTTTTCTAGGTAAGCAAAAGCAACGAATTTTATATTGTACTTCAAATGATTTTTATGACTTACAAATTCCATTTCAACTTCCATTTAATACAATGAAAGATTTCTTCTCTCTAAAAAGAAGGGAAGAGGGGCACCCGCACCATAATTGAGCCCTCTAATTAGCAAGCAACCCCACTTAAATTCATTCTAAATCGGAAATTCCATTTAAGAGCAGCAGTTGCTAGCGTAAATTCTTATCGTGCAACTTTGCCGCAAACCCACCGAAGCAACAACTACAATTAAGCTGCAGCTCGAACTGCAACAAAGTAAAAAAAACAGCAGAAGTAAAAGTGGTTCCAGTTGCAAAACCTTTACGACGACGAGTGTGACGACCACGAGCAAGATGAGCCAGTCGGTCGCCACAAGGAAATACGACGGCTGCATGGCTTTCCTTGCAGCTTCAACATCACCAGCTCCTCCCCTCTCCTCCCCAGCCCACCGCTACCCCTCCGCACCCCACCGCTAATCCTCCTCCAGCAACATTTCGTCACCCTTAGCTAACCTCAAGTTACAGCGCAACCACGGACACGCTGCAACATTCACAACATTCTGGTTTTCCAACAAGTTAGTGAACGCAGTCTAGGGAGCTTCCACTCCCGGGTTTTCACAATCCCACAGGAAAATCGGAAAAGAGAGAAATCCCGACATCGAGATTGTTTAATCCCACGCATCCGTGGCTATATAAACGCGGTATTTTAGACTCACCGAATACCGCAACCACGCAAATGTGAGGTACTGAAAACTCCTAAATCCCGCAACCGTGAAAACCCGAAGCTCTGAAAACCCTACTGCAGATGCTCGGCTTAGTTTGATGCATGGAATACCGCGGAATAGCGTTAAGTTTCGGGTGGGCGAAGCAGCCCGGCATCCCGTCACTCTGGCAATTCGTAATTTTTAAATTTTTCCTTAATTTTGCAATTAAGCAGCAATTATATGCGGCGAAGCTTGTTAGGCATATGCAAGCGTAGCCAATTATTAATTAAAACTGATTGCGCAGTGAAGCGGCAACTGCAACTCAATTCCAGAAACCTCAGAGATCCAGCGGGGTCTTGGCTGACTGGATATCCATCCAGATACGATTTTCTGCAGGCATATTAATTGCAATGTGTGTGTCAATAACTCGTTGCTGTGTGCATTTGTTCACTTTTGTCAGAGAGGTGAAGGAGTTGAAAGGCTTTTCTGCGAGCAGCACGTTCTTCGATCAGCCGCCACAGCAGCTCGTGTTACCACAAAACTTGAAAACCAAAGACAAATCGCACCAAAACAGGGGGAAGCGGGTGCGCGCACTGCAGCGTTGTCAGTGGCGTGAGCTTCCATTTGAATGCGTTGCACGCGTTCGACGTTCGACGTTCGATTTTCATATCCGCGACTGGCGTCTTTCGGTGGCAGAACTTTTTGAACTCATTTTTCCCCTTGTATTTTGCTTGCATATCAATTTGGGTTTTTGCAACTGCTTGCCAGTGCTGCCAAATCGTGTAAAACCCATCTGTCATTTCAACCGAGCGGCAGCACACTCGTCCTCCAACAGATCCATCCTCGCGTACTCCTTCCCGATCTCAGCTTAGTATTTGCTTACTCATGCGCAGCTTTTTCACCTCAAACGATTCGCAGTTTGGCATCAATGCCGCGGTGCTTTTTGTTTGGAACCCCGTCAGCGAGCAACACCTTTTTAGCCAGCAACAACTTCAACTTTTCAACCGGCTTTTCAGCCAGCTTTTCAACTAGCTTTTCATCCAATTTTTCAACCAGCTTTTCTTTCATCCAGCTTCTCAAATTGTAACTCGCCGTTAATCGTTTTGAGAACAAGCAGAGCAGAAAACTTATGTTTCCCCAAAAATAAAGTCACTCTTTTCAGTGAAGCTACGAATGAAATCACCTTCCTGCCTCGCCGCAAAATGTTTATTCTCGCAACTTCTGTATTTTTCATTGCATGTTGAATAAAAACCTTTTATCCAATTAAGAATTCCTTTGGAAATTGAGATATTTTATAATATTCGAATACCCTGAAAGGCATCGTTAAAATTGATGGAATTCTTTAAGCTAAAAATATTCACTTCTATCAAATATCAAATCTTATCGACCGAAATCAAGTATCACGAAAACACCAAACAGATCAAACTTAACACAGGGTCGAGTGCGAAAAATTTTAAGTCTTCTTTCAGACGTTTCCATTCCAGTTTTATTTATTTTTTTTTTAATTTTTTTATTTTTTTTTTTTTTAATTTTTTTTATTTTTTTTAAAATTTTTTTTTTACTTTTTTTTACTTACTTTTTTTAAAATAGTCTGAATACGATATACACAATGAGAAGTTTTCTGGAACATCCCATTTGTTAAAGGACCAAATTCGAGGTTTCTCTGATTTTAGTTAAAACCAGTTGAAGCACACAAAACCACACAGAAATTTTCTTATCTCTGCGCTTTTGAGTTTATTTAGTTTAGCATTTACCGCAGATAAAACAAGAGAAAGCCACTCAGTAATCAAAAACTAAGTAGAAAATTTAGTCAAAACCACATAATAAAAATTCAAGATTTCATAGTTGTTGACTTGGTTCGAGTTTGAAAATCAGAGTGCCAAACTATCCAAAATACTGCTGGATGGCAGATGCAAGATTACAGTGGCATTACACTGCAAATACTCCGTTCAGAATCTTCATTATTTATTCATATGTTTGCAAGGTTGTTTGAGCGACGATGATGTTACCAGCTCTAAATTACTAAACCGGACTTGCCAGGAACTTGCAACACAAACACTCTACTCATTCAAAATTTAAAAGCAACTTGAATAAAATGTGAACTATTGAAAAATAAGAAAAAGAAAGAGTTTTTAAAAATTTTGAAAAGAAAGCAAAAATAGAATCCGTTTCCGAAAACCTGCAAAAAACATCCCAAAGTTCATTTTGCTGGCAAAGTTTGCCATACCGGCACCTGTCAACATTATAACCCAGAGGAAGAGAGAGAGAGAGAGAGGGAGAGAGGGAGAGAGGGGAAAGAGAGCAAGAGAGAGAGAGAGAGAGAGAGAGAGAGAGAAAAGAACGGAAGTCGCAGTCTTGCCAAAACAAACAAAATTTTGAATAATGTGCGAATGATGGCGGGAACCAGGATTCTCTTCCTAATCCTTTCCCAAAAACAATTTAAATTTCATGCATTAACGCTTGCAAAAATAATTAGCATATCTGGCTCTTACATGACAGGAAATTACATCGGAGAGCATTATCCTTCCATCTCCCTTTGAGAGCTCTTTGCGGGCGAAAATAAGGTTATGAGGCATTCAAACGAGGCGTTTAAGAGGCCAACAAGGCGAAGACAACTAAGGACAACAGAAAACTGAGTAACGAACGGCAAGGACTCGATGATAATGGGGATGAAAATGATAGGGATTGACTTAAACTCATTTATAAATGAAGGGATGAGAGAGAGAAGAAAGGCAGACTAGCTACGGAAATATATTTACCCTAAGACTTATCTAGCTTCATCTTCACGGAGGAGAGCTAAGTTAACCTTTTCAACTTTCCCAACAAGACGTTTACATGGTGGAATAGAACTCTGCAGGGTTAATCAGGGCTTCCGAATGACCACGCGATTTGTTTGTTTTGGCTTCTATAAATATTTTCATAGCTTCTTGAAGACTACGTCCCAGAACAGTCGTGAATTTTAATATAAATTAACTAATTAATTCGAAAATAGACACTTTTATTCACAATGCTGCAGTTCCCTCGAATGCCATGGGATTGACCGACTTCTTTGCATGCTAGAGTGCAGAACTTCAAGGACTTCGAACTGTGAAAACCGAATCTTGTTTAAATTTTAAAGTGGCATAATAATCCATATTTTATTTTATTAAAAAAACAAGAGATACAAATGAACTGAGAAGGTGGAAGATAGTGTGGGTGGGGGAAGAGCAAAAACAACTTTAAATTTATCTCAAACATTACTCAAGGATATCCAGTCAGGAGAATCGAAAGAAATCTGAGTTCAGGGAATCGTTAAGTACGAAGTTTACAATTTAATATAAAATGAAAGATTCAAAAGAACTTTTATTGTCTGGTACGATAACATTATTATTTCTTATTTAAATTTTAATATACGCGTGTAAACATCGTTGCAATGTTAATGTTAAGCGAGGAGTGTTGCGTATTAAACGAAAAACAAGGAGAAGAACAAAAGTCAGCCAAATGGAAAATTTAACTCAAGCAGAAAAGGGAAAATTATCTTTTATTAAAATTTTAAATTAAACAAAAGGAAATTCCTCCATTAAGGGCGTCGTTACAGTAAAGGTATTTTCTTCGTTTGCTTTATTATTAAAATTCGAGCGGGAAACGAAAGTTATTGCCAACGAAGTCCTGGACCAACAACCAAACCTCTCTACTGGCCAAGACTTACTGATTTAGGAAAATATTGAAAAAGTCGAAATATTCCCGATTTCCACTGAATCCCACGGAGTTTTCCTCAGAAATCAGAATGTCAATATTATCCACAATATGTGAACATCACAAAAATAATCGTGAAATCGACAAAATGCAGAAACCAATATTTCTCAAACGCAATCTTTCTCTCCGCGATATCCGATTAGAAGAGAAAAAGGTTAATTTTACACCATTTAGAAATCCTCTAACTGAACTTTGGCGCCAATTAGTGGACTCCAACCCCACTTACTTCGAATGGATGTCCGAGGAATCACCTCCGGTCTACTGATTAAACGCCGGTGTTGTGATGTCGCGAACCACAGAGAATGCAATTAAAATTAAAATTCGGAAACTCCCTCGCATGTTAGTGCCAATTTTGTGCCAACAACAGCAACGAAAATAACAACAACAATATCGAACACACCCTCTTTCCCCATCAATTCCTCCCCCAACATCATCTCCGTTCGCACTAACAAATGCAGCCACAAGCTCATCAATAAGTAGAAAACAATATGGCAACACTGGCTGCATGGCTCACTGATATCACGGAATTCCACGGTCCACCGAACTGCTGGTGGCAACACTTTTTTTTAATTTGTATTGCGTTGGCGTCATTTTGGCGACATGTGGCAACACTGATAGCAGCCAACGAATGTTGGGTTGTTGTTGCTGCCGTTTATTTCTGCACATAAATTTTGTGCAGGTAGATGCGTGCGTTTCGAAAAAAATTCTTTGAATCAAAATATCTTCAAATAAAATTATAAAAACTAACTAAATTATTTGATTAACGAAATTCGTTTTTGGTAAGAATTTGATTTCGTAAACTTACACATTAAAAGATTTGAGAAATCTTAATTTTTTTAGTCAATTAAATTCTAAATAAATAAAATTTTGAAAAACTTATGCAATGCGAAATTTGAGTGATCAATAAGAAACTAAAACTTTAAGTTAAAATGAATTTAGTTTAGAGTGACAAATTTTTCAAGATAATAAAAATTGTATCGTAAATCTAACTTCTTCTGTTAAAGAGGAGAAAACAAAGCAAATCGCTCAAGTCACGTCACTCTTAATCGCTTCGGTTTTCCCACGATATCCCGAGGTGTGGATTGCCTTTCACTGTAGTGAATAAAATAATTCGTTGCTAACAGCAGGGACAGCAACACGGGCATTATTACGGAAAACTTCCTCTATTGCTGCCAGAATGGTACGTTTAAAATCTTCAGGGAAAACATTTCAAAGGATATCAAAACAGAAACTACGACTGAAATGTGACAATTTTATTGAGGATAACATTTTTGTTATAAGTTGGAAGACGATGCCAAGAAATGGACGATGGCTGCAAAGACAAAAGTTAAAATGTGGGATACGTAAGAGTGGCGGGTATCGGACTTCAAAAACCTTTTTACAATCAGTGAGAACTAATAAGGACTTAAAAAAAGAAGAAATGCAATTGAAGAAAGTAAAGCAAAGCCACCATATCGTGGCAAAGAAATAGTTCAGAAATTTTTATATAGTATTTCAGAAGTTACATCGTTGCATTTTCTCGCTTTAATATCATTAAATTCTCTTTATTCCATTGTCAATTTTGTTGCATTGTTGTTGCAATTTTGGTTTATTATTTCTGTTTATAAATGGATGTTGCGTTTTATTAATATGAATTCAATGAATTTCAATTATTTTGATTGTTATATTTTTGTTTTGGAAAACGAAGCAAAAAAACAATGAAAAGTAAATATCAAATATTTTTTGGGATTTTTCTTGTTGGTGGGTGGTCGGTTTGGGCGGGGGGAGGTGAGGGAAAATTATGTGGAATTCTGTGGAAACAATAAATTGGGCAGCAAATATTGACTTACAAAAACATGCAACACTGCAGCAAAAAATTACAGCGTGAACGCAGAAACAAGAACAACAACAACACAATGGAACACCAACAATGCGTAATCAAATTAAACGAATGTTTACGAGGTAAACAAAAGCCAGCAACATTCGCCGATCCAGGGCTGGAGTAGGGCGAGCCTGTGAAGATTGAAAAGGGACGACGATTTTCAACAGGCTACCAATTTTAGTAGCATCTGAGCATCGATGTTTTTTCTTACTATTTATAAATAGCAAATATTTTTTTGTTCTCCCTCAAAACGAAGTAAATATTGCAGATGAGTTGGGGGGAAAAAGCAAAAAGCATTTAAATTGAATTCAATTTCAAATTCAGTTTTTGCACAGCACAGTTTTTTGGCACACCAGTTTCAGAGGACAAAAGTTGAAATTGAAAAAACACACAAGAAAAAAATGGCGTAAAGTACTACAAGAATATCCTTAAAATTCCCAAAGAATTTTTCATCTTCTCAACAAAAACCAATGAAAATAGGAAACCAGCGCACAGGATGTGCTGCCAGATCTGCTGGCTGTTACGTGCGTATCCTTCCCGTGCGATTTATTGTCTCTTGCTCAAAGGATGTGTGGAGCGAAATTTTTATTTATCGTTTCTACTTCTGCCCTGGCAAGCTTTTTCTGGTCAAAAATAGCTCTGAAGGATAAAATGTTTAGCGGTGCCTTACAAGGAACTACAGGACGATTTGGTATTCCCTCGACTTGTAAGATTAACGAATTCTCTTTGAATTAATTGCTCTATAGTGAAGGAAAAAACGCGCATTTCTCAACTCTTAAGGAAATAATTTTACAAAAACAAACATGTGGCAACTCCAATGCAACATTTCCCCAATAAGCTTTTTTCCAAGTCGTATTGTTGCTCATTTATCAGCAACAATATTGGCACCAAGAAGTGCAATAAAAACTGCAATAATTCCTTAGCAACATCAGTGCCCTGCATTTTGTTTCGTTTTATTCGTAGAAGACAACTGAAAGTTGGAAAACAAGAACAATTTTATTGCCCCGAAGCGAGTGCATTCTCACAAATTGTCGAATTTCATGTTTTTATATCCTAAACGCCTTCCTTACCCTGCCGCTGGACCTTTTGGGATGAAGAAGATATTTGTCTTGATTTCGATTCTCGTCAGTATTGAAAAAACTTTTCTCAATAAAAAAAAAAAAACAATCTCAATCACCACTTTAGATTCGAAAGAAGAAAAAGTTTGTCTCAGTGTCGACATCGTCTCCACTGAAACAATAATCGAGATCGAGACAGAGTATTTCTCATCTACTGCGTGAAGTAGTCTATCTCGATCGAGACAGATTATTTCTCGTCTACTCGTCTCCCTCTCTCTCTCTCTCTCTCTCTCTTTTCGAACTAATTTCCTTTCTCATTACCTCGCATTCCAAAGAATTCTAACCACACCACTTTTATTCCATTGCAGTTGTGTCCTCGCTGGCGACAACATCGGTTAACGCCGAGGAATGCGGCCAGGAAGAGTTCGCCAAATGTGCCGAACCCCTCGAGCTGCTTCATCTCACATCGGAGTTTTCAATCGGCGCCGCCAAGAAGGATGAGCTGGATAAACTTTGTCAGTAAGTCGCCGAAACCATTTTCCGCTCGCCTCCCGCCGGAACCTTCGGGCAGACGGACAACAGGGAGTCGCCAGTTAGCAACACCGGCAGCTGTAAATCAGTTAGAATTAAATGCGGAAAATGTTGCCGGATTGCTGTGGTAGAAGTTTTGACGGTTGCACCATCCGCTGGATGGTTGCCGCTGGAAGTTGTGTCTTTGTTGCAATATTGCTTTTTCATTTTATTTTCCGACTGTTTAAGCGGGATTAATTGGGAACGCAATTTACAAAAATTACTCACGGAATTAGTTTCCAGACTTTTATGTCACTACGTAGCAGCGCAGGGGTTGGGAGGGGGGGAGGAGGAGGAGGAGGGTTGAGTTTATAGGGCACCGGGTGCGTGATGACTATAATGAGTGAGACGCAATTTTATTGCAGCAATTAAAAGTGCCAGCGTAGAATTTAATTAAAAAAACGACAAAAAAATCAAAACCTGTCATCTGTAGAGAAGCATTCAGTTTTTTTGTAGCATGTAATAGGAAAAATTTTCGGGTCTTTAATTCTCACAAAATCAGCTCATTACAAAATCCTCACAGCTCAAAAGTTCGTCCCCATTTTTTAATTCAAATCATGTCGCGCCTCATCTGAACTCCTCAGAGTCTCGACTCCATATCGACGACGGCACACCCCGCCAGCGTCGGCCAGCTGATTTTAATGAAATTTACAAACTTTAAACTGCATACAAATTTCGGCTGGAAAGCAGCAACAGTATCACTTCAACTCCAGTCATCGAGGGACTTGAATTGAATTTGAAACTTTTTCTCGTTTGTAGAGCACTTCATCCCGAAAAGTTAATCCACAGCAGTCATCAATGACAAAATAGAGCCACTCTGCAAGAGAAATGGATGGAGGGATGGAAGGAAGCTTGATTTACTATTTAATAGTTACAGAGGATTGTTGAAATAAAAGTTTATTTGCTTAGTTTTTGTGGCATCAACTACCTTGTGGATCAAACAGCAACTAAATACAGTTGAACCTCTCCAGATTCCACTCTCTTTCATTTCTCTCTCTCTCTCTCTCTCTACTGTCGCTCTTTTTGTCAGCTGTTTTTCTAAAGTTTTCCGAAGCTGGTTCGTTGAATTGTGATTTATTAGCTCACTAAACTATGACATCCAGTCTCTGTGAGACGATGATTACAGTAGCGGGGGTAAAAATATTTTAGAAGGAGAAAACTTATAACTTAAGTTCTGAGAACTTTGAACTCATGGGTGTTGAAGACTCCAGATTCTCCCACATCGATTCGCCTCAGAATTACGGCTACAATTTCGGTTGTTACTACGACTGTGACTTGCACTGTGAGTACTGGGAATGCAACTTTGACGGTGACTGTGACTACGGTGACTTCAAATATGACTGTGACTACTCTGATTGTCATTACGACTGTGACTACGACTATGAATGTGACTCTCAGTGTGACTACGAGTGTGACTCTGAGTAAGACTGCGAAGACTGCGACTGTGACTGCAAATACGACTGTGACTGCAAGTAAGACTGTGACTGCAAGTAAGACTGTGACTGCAAGTAAGACTGTGACTGCAAGTAAGACTGTGACTGCAAGTAAGACTGTGACTGCAAATACTTCTGCGACTGTAAATACGACTGCGACTGTAAATACGCATACGATTGCGACTGTAAATACGAGACTTGTAAAATTCTAGAAAGTTTTACCTTTCTGTCTCTTTATCTTTTCATTCTAATTCTTTAATGGAAATATTCGCTTCATCTTTGCTGTCACCACTTCTGTCAGTTATTGCTAGCAACACTATTCGGTCGTGAAATTTAAGCAGCAAAGTCGCCAAGCGTCGTCACGCCCTCCAGACACACCCTCCACGCCATTCTTTACCGCGTTCTTAACTGGCTGAAAGTTCTGTCAAGTGACAGCTGCAAAGCGCACAAAGATGGAGGAGAAAGTAGAACAAATGCTGAGTGAATGAGGAATCCTTAGAGAATTAGTTACACTCCGAGCCACTTTGAGAAGCTCTTCGTACTCAAGTTTATTCGCAGAGCATCAGTTGAACAGCACAACGTCAGGATAAATTTAGGAAATTTAAACAGAGTGACGAAATTTGTAATTAGAAGTGTGTTGTTGGAAGGAAGAAGAAGAAAATAAATGGGGTGGCAAGAGACCGTCTGATCATAATTGAGGACTTTAAGAAATATATTCGGTCACATTTGATAATTTCCAATTTTTTTAGGCATACAGGCGAGTTTTTATACTATTTATTTCAGTCCTCCTCTTTCGTTTCCCCAACCCTGCGCAGATCCAACTTACCTTACTTTTCCACAATGTCTTCGCCTTTATTGTCGGGAAGCCGACAGGTTGTTGATGTCAGTATTCTCTTGGTAGCCAGAGTGACAGAATACAAATGTCCTTTTTCCGCTTGACAGTTGGCATTACGTGCATCGCAAACGCAACTGAAAGTGACTGACGATGACGACTAGTCACCGTTAACAAGCTGAAGTGTCAAAACGGCGCCAGAGGCAGGTGTTGTTCAGTAATGAATAAAGAAAGAAAAATATAACGTAAGATAGACAGACAGGCATCAGTGTAAGGAATAATCTATCCTAAAAGCTCAGCGCTTTTTGTTTTTTGTCTCATCACAAATGATGAGGAAGGAACAGGAAGAGGCATCTGACCCACCTGGAGTTCCTTCAACGAGGTCTGCTAAATTTTCATTCTAGGTTTCCTAGTTCAAAACTTTCACTTTTTAAATTTTTGTACAAATATAAAAAAAGAGAAAAAGATATTTCAAGTGCATTTTTCAAGTGTAAATATACTTCCATGAATTCCAGATTCTGGATGAAAATGATAAAAGTTTAACAAAAGAACAAGAGACGCTCGATCTTTTAAAACAAAAATTAGAACCAAGAAGGCAATTCTTTACATTTGATCCAGAAGGGGCCAACAGTCTCAGAAGGCATGAGCACTCATACACTGAACTTTGTGTTGGCTTTAATGCTCATATCCTTCCACGAAATCCAAGTTCTGGATGAAAATGATAAAAGTTTAATAAAAGACAAAGAGATGCTCGATCTTTTAAAACAAAAATTTGAACCGAGAAGGCAATTCTTTACATTTGACCCAGAGTGGGGCCAACAGTCTCAGAATGCATGAGCACTCATACACTCAACTTTGTGTTGGCTTTCTCGCTCATATACTTCCATGAAATCCAAGTTCTGGATGAAAATGATAAAAGTTTAATAAAAGACAATGAGATGCTCGATCTTTTAAAACAAAAATTAGAACCGAGAAGGCAATTCTTTACATTTGACCCAGAGGGGGGCCAACAGTCTCAGAAGGCATGAGCACTCATACACTGAACTTTGTGTTGGCTTTCTCGCTCATATCCTTCCACGAAATCCAAGTTCTGGATGAAAATGATAAAAGTTTAATAAAAGACAAAGAGATGCTCGATCTTTTAAAACAAAAATTAGAACCGAGAAGGCAGTTCTTTACATTTGACCCAGAGGGGGGCCAACAGTCTCAGAAGGCATGAGCACTCATACACTGAACTTTGTGTTGGCTTTCTCGCTCATATCCTTCCACGAAATCCAAGTTCTGGATGAAAATGATAAAAGTTTAATAAAAGACAAAGAGATGCTCGATCTTTTAAAACAAAAATTAGAACCGAGAAGGCAGTTCTTTACATTTGACCCAGAGGGGGGCCAACAGTCTCAGAAGGCATGAGCACTCATACACTGAACTTTGTGTTGGCTTTCTCGCTCATATCCTTCCACGAAATCCAAGTTCTGGATGAAAATGATAAAAGTTTAATAAAAGACAAAGAGATGCTCGATCTTTTAAAACAAAAGTTAGAACCGAGAAGGCAGTTCTTTACATTTGACCCAGAGGGGGGCCAACAGTCTCAGAAGGCATGAGCACTCATACACTGAACTTTGTGTTGGCTTTCTCGCTCATATCCTTCCACGAAATCCAAGTTCTGGATGAAAATGATAAAAGTTTAATAAAAGACAAAGAGATGCTCGATCTTTTAAAACAAAAATTAGAACCGAGAAGGCAGTTCTTTACATTTGACCCAGAGGGGGGCCAACAGTCTCAGAAGGCATGAGCACTCATACACTGAACTTTGTGTTGGCTTTCTCGCTCATATCCTTCCATGAAATCCAAGTTCTGGATGAAAATGATAAAAGTTTAATAAAAGACAAAGAGATGCTCGATCTTTTAAAACAAAAATTAGAACCGAGAAGGCAATTCTTTACATTTGACCCAGAGGGGGGCCAACAGTCTCAGAAGGCATGAGCACTCATACACTGAACTTTGTGTTGGCTTTCTCGCTCATATCCTTCCACGAAATCCAAGTTCTGGATGAAAATGATAAAAGTTTAATAAAAGACAGAGAGATGCTCGATCTTTTAAAACAAAAATTAGAACCGAGAAGGCAATTCTTTACATTTGACCCAGAGGGGGGCCAACAGTCTCAGAAGGCATGAGCACTCATACACTGAACTTTGTGTTGGCTTTCTCGCTCATATCCTTCCACGAAATCCAAGTTCTGGATGAAAATGATAAAAGTTTAATAAAAGACAGAGAGATGCTCGATCTTTTAAAACAAAAATTAGAACCGAGAAGGCAATTCTTTACATTTGACCCAGAGTGGGGCCAACAGTCTCAGAATGCATGAGCACTCATACACTGAACTTTGTGTTGGCTTTCTCGCTCATATACTTCCACGAAATCCAAGTTCTGAATGAAAATGATAAAAGTTTAATAAAAGACAAAGAGATGCTCGATCTTTTAAAACAAAAATTAGAACCGAGAAGGCAATTCTTTACATTTGACCCAGAGGGGGGCCAACAGTCTCAGAAGGCATGAGCACTCATACACTGAACTTTGTGTTGGCTTTCTCGCTCATATCCTTCCACGAAATCCAAGTTCTGGATGAAAATGATAAAAGTTTAATAAAAGACAAAGAGATGCTCGATCTTTTAAAACAAAAATTAGAACCGAGAAGGCAGTTCTTTACATTTGACCCAGAGGGGGGCCAACAGTCTCAGAAGGCATGAGCACTCATACACTGAACTTTGTGTTGGCTTTCTCGCTCATATCCTTCCATGAAATCCAAGTTCTGGATGAAAATGATAAAAGTTTAATAAAAGACAAAGAGATGCTCGATCTTTTAAAACAAAAATTAGAACCGAGAAGGCAATTCTTTACATTTGACCCAGAGGGGGGCCAACAGTCTCAGAAGGCATGAGCACTCATACACTGAACTTTGTGTTGGCTTTCTCGCTCATATCCTTCCACGAAATCCAAGTTCTGGATGAAAATGATAAAAGTTTAATAAAAGACAGAGAGATGCTCGATCTTTTAAAACAAAAATTAGAACCGAGAAGGCAATTCTTTACATTTGACCCAGAGGGGGGCCAACAGTCTCAGAAGGCATGAGCACTCATACACTGAACTTTGTGTTGGCTTTCTCGCTCATATCCTTCCACGAAATCCAAGTTCTGGATGAAAATGATAAAAGTTTAATAAAAGACAGAGAGATGCTCGATCTTTTAAAACAAAAATTAGAACCGAGAAGGCAATTCTTTACATTTGATCCAGAGTGGGGCCAACAGTCTCAGAATGCATGAGCACTCATACACTGAACTTTGTGTTGGCTTTCTCGCTCATATACTTCCACGAAATCCAAGTTCTGAATGAAAATGATAAAAGTTTAATAAAAGACAAAGAGATGCTCGATCTTTTAAAACAAAAATTAGAACCGAGAAGGCAATTCTTTACATTTGACCCAGAGGGGGGCCAACAGTCTCAGAAGGCATGAGCACTCATACACTGAACTTTGTGTTGGCTTTCTCGCTCATATCCTTCCACGAAATCCAAGTTCTGGATGAAAATGATAAAAGTTTAATAAAAGACAAAGAGATGCTCGATCTTTTAAAACAAAAATTAGAACCGAGAAGGCAGTTCTTTACATTTGACCCAGAGGGGGGCCAACAGTCTCAGAAGGCATGAGCACTCATACACTGAACTTTGTGTTGGCTTTCTCGCTCATATCCTTCCATGAAATCCAAGTTCTGGATGAAAATGATAAAAGTTTAATAAAAGACAAAGAGATGCTCGATCTTTTAAAACAAAAATTAGAACCGAGAAGGCAATTCTTTACATTTGACCCAGAGGGGGGCCAACAGTCTCAGAAGGCATGAGCACTCATACACTGAACTTTGTGTTGGCTTTCTCGCTCATATCCTTCCACGAAATCCAAGTTCTGGATGAAAATGATAAAAGTTTAATAAAAGACAGAGAGATGCTCGATCTTTTAAAACAAAAATTAGAACCGGGAAGGCAGTTCTTTACATTTGACCCAGAGGGGGGCCAACAGTCTCAGAAGGCATGAGCACTCATACACTGAACTTTGTGTTGGCTTTCTCGCTCATATCCTTCCACGAAATCCAAGTTCTGGATGAAAATGATAAAAGTTTAATAAAAGACAAAGAGATGCTCGATCTTTTAAAACAAAAATTAGAACCGAGAAGGCAATTCTTTACATTTGACCCAGAGGGGGGCCAACAGTCTCAGAAGGCATGAGCACTCATACACTGAACTTTGTGTTGGCTTTCTCGCTCATATCCTTCCACGAAATCCAAGTTCTGGATGAAAATGATAAAAGTTTAATAAAAGACAGAGAGATGCTCGATCTTTTAAAACAAAAATTAGAACCGAGAAGGCAGTTCTTTACATTTGACCCAGAGGGGGGCCAACAGTCTCAGAAGGCATGAACTCATACACTGAACTTTGTGTTGGCTTTCTCGCTCATATCCTTCACGAAATCCAAGTTCTGGATGAAAATGATAAAAGTTTAATAAAAGACAAAGAGATGCTCGATCTTTTAAAACAAAAATTAGAACCGAGAAGGCAATTCTTTACATTTGACCCAGAGGGGGCCAACAGTCTCAGAAGGCATGAGCACTCATACACTGAACTTTGTGTTGGCTTTCTCGCTCATATCCTTCCACGAAATCCAAGTTCTGGATGAAAATGATAAAAGTTTAATAAAAGACAAAGAGATGCTCGATCTTTTAAAACAAAAATTAGAACCGAGAAGGCAATTCTTTACATTTGACGCAGAGGGGGGCCAACAGTCTCAGAAGGCATGAGCACTCATACACTGAACTTTGTGTTGGCTTTCTCGCTCATATCCTTCCACGAAATCCAAGTTCTGGATGAAAATGATAAAAGTTTAATAAAAGACAAAGAGATGCTCGATCTTTTAAAACAAAAATTAGAACCGAGAAGGCAATTCTTTACATTTGACCCAGAGGGGGGCCAACAGTCTCAGAAGGCATGAGCACTCATACACTGAACTTTGTGTTGGCTTTCTCGCTCATATCCTTCCACGAAATCCAAGTTCTGGATGAAAATGATAAAAGTTTAATAAAAGACAAAGAGATGCTCGATCTTTTAAAACAAAAATTAGAACCGAGAAGGCAGTTCTTTACATTTGACCCAGAGGGGGGCCAACAGTCTCAGAAGGCATGAGCACTCATACACTGAACTTTGTGTTGGCTTTCTCGCTCATATCCTTCCATGAAATCCAAGTTCTGGATGAAAATGATAAAAGTTTAATAAAAGACAAAGAGATGCTCGATCTTTTAAAACAAAAATTAGAACCGAGAAGGCAATTCTTTACATTTGACCCAGAGGGGGGCCAACAGTCTCAGAAGGCATGAGCACTCATACACTGAACTTTGTGTTGGCTTTCTCGCTCATATCCTTCCACGAAATCCAAGTTCTGGATGAAAATGATAAAAGTTTAATAAAAGACAGAGAGATGCTCGATCTTTTAAAACAAAAATTAGAACCGGGAAGGCAGTTCTTTACATTTGACCCAGAGGGGGGCCAACAGTCTCAGAAGGCATGAGCACTCATACACTGAACTTTGTGTTGGCTTTCTCGCTCATATCCTTCCATGAAATCCAAGTTCTGGATGAAAATGATAAAAGTTTAATAAAAGACAAAGAGATGCTCGATCTTTTAAAACAAAAATTAGAACCGAGAAGGCAATTCTTTACATTTGACCCAGAGGGGGGCCAACAGTCTCAGAAGGCATGAGCACTCATACACTGAACTTTGTGTTGGCTTTCTCGCTCATATCCTTCCATGAAATCCAAGTTCTGGATGAAAATGATAAAAGTTTAATAAAAGACAAAGAGATGCTCGATCTTTTAAAACAAAAATTAGAACCGAGAAGGCAATTCTTTACATTTGACCCAGAGGGGGGCCAACAGTCTCAGAAGGCATGAGCACTCATACACTGAACTTTGTGTTGGCTTTCTCGCTCATATCCTTCCATGAAATACAAGTTCTGGATGAAAATGATAAAAGTTTAATAAAAGACAAAGAGATGCTCGATCTTTTAAAACAAAAATTAGAACCGAGAAGGCAATTCTTTACATTTGACCCAGAGGGGGCCAACAGTCTCAGAAGGCATGAGCACTCATACACTGAACTTTGTGTTGGCTTTCTCGCTCATATCCTTCCATGAAATCCAAGTTCTGGATGAAAATGATAAAAGTTTAATAAAAGACAAAGAGATACTCGATCTTTTAAAACAAAAATTAGAACCGAGAAGGCAATTCTTTACATTTGACCCAGAGGGGGCCAACAGTCTCAGAAGGCATGAGCACTCATACACTGAACTTTGTGTTGGCTTTCTCGCTCATATCCTTCCACGAAATCCAAGTTCTGGATGAAAATGATAAAAGTTTAATAAAAGACAAAGAGATGCTCGATCTTTTAAAACAAAAATTAGAACCGAGAAGGCAATTCTTTACATTTGACCCAGAGGGGGGCCAACAGTCTCAGAAGGCATGAGCACTCATACACTGAACTTTGTGTTGGCTTTCTCGCTCATATCCTTCCACGAAATCCAAGTTCTGGATGAAAATGATAAAAGTTTAATAAAAGACAAAGAGATGCTCGATCTTTTAAAACAAAAATTAGAACCGAGAAGGCAATTCTTTACATTTGACCCAGAGGGGGGCCAACAGTCTCAGAAGGCATGAGCACTCATACACTGAACTTTGTGTTGGCTTTCTCGCTCATATCCTTCCACGAAATCCAAGTTCTGGATGAAAATGATAAAAGTTTAATAAAAGACAAAGAGATGCTCGATCTTTTAAAACAAAAATTAGAACCGAGAAGGCAGTTCTTTACATTTGACCCAGAGGGGGGCCAACAGTCTCAGAAGGCATGAGCACTCATACACTGAACTTTGTGTTGGCTTTCTCGCTCATATCCTTCCACGAAATCCAAGTTCTGGATGAAAATGATAAAAGTTTAATAAAAGACAGAGAGATGCTCGATCTTTTAAAACAAAAATTAGAACCGAGAAGGCAGTTCTTTACATTTGACCCAGAGGGGGGCCAACAGTCTCAGAAGGCATGAGCACTCATACACTGAACTTTGTGTTGGCTTTCTTGCTCATATCCTTCCACGAAATCCAAGTTCTGGATGAAAATGATAAAAGTTTAATAAAAGACAGAGAGATGCTCGATCTTTTAAAACAAAAATTAGAACCGAGAAGGCAATTCTTTACATTTGACCCAGAGGGGGCCAACAGTCTCAGAAGGCATGAGCACTCATACACTGAACTTTGTGTTGGCTTTCTCGCTCATATCCTTCCACGAAATCCAAGTTCTGGATGAAAATGATAAAAGTTTAATAAAAGACAAAGAGATGCTCGATCTTTTAAAACAAAAATTAGAACCGAGAAGGCAGTTCTTTACATTTGACCCAGAGGGGGGCCAACAGTCTCAGAAGGCATGAGCACTCATACACTGAACTTTGTGTTGGCTTTCTTGCTCATATCCTTCCACGAAATCCAAGTTCTGGATGAAAATGATAAAAGTTTAATAAAAGACAGAGAGATGCTCGATCTTTTAAAACAAAAATTAGAACCGAGAAGGCAATTCTTTACATTTGACCCAGAGGGGGCCAACAGTCTCAGAAGGCATGAGCACTCATACACTGAACTTTGTGTTGGCTTTCTTGCTCATATCCTTCCACGAAATCCAAGTTCTGGATGAAAATGATAAAAGTTTAATAAAAGACAAAGAGATGCTCGACCTTTTAAAACAAAAATTAGAACCGAGAAGGCAATTCTTTACATTTGACCCAGAGGGGGGCCAACAGTCTCAGAAGGCATGAGCACTCATACACTGAACTTTGTGTTGGCTTTCTCGCTCATATCCTTCCACGAAATCCAAGTTCTGGATGAAAATGATAAAAGTTTAATAAAAGACAGAGAGATGCTCGATCTTTTAAAACAAAAATTAGAACCGAGAAGGCAATTCTTTACATTTGACCCAGAGGGGGCCAACAGTCTCAGAAGGCATGAGCACTCATACACTGAACTTTGTGTTGGCTTTCTCGCTCATATCCTTCCACGAAATCCAAGTTCTGGATGAAAATGATAAAAGTTTAATAAAAGACAGAGAGATGCTCGATCTTTTAAAACAAAAATTAGAACCGAGAAGGCAATTCTTTACATTTGACCCAGAGGGGGCCAACAGTCTCAGAAGGCATGAGCACTCATACACTGAACTTTGTGTTGGCTTTCTCGCTCATATCCTTCCATGAAATCCAAGTTCTGGATGAAAATGATAAAAGTTTAATAAAAGACAAAGAGATGCTCGATCTTTTAAAACAAAAATTAGAACCGAGAAGGCAATTCTTTACATTTGACCCAGAGGGGGCCAACAGTCTCAGAAGGCATGAGCACTCATACACTGAACTTTGTGTTGGCTTTCTCGCTCATATCCTTCCACGAAATCCAAGTTCTGGATGAAAATGATAAAAGTTTAATAAAAGACAGAGAGATGCTCGATCTTTTAAAACAAAAATTAGAACCGAGAAGGCAATTCTTTACATTTGACCCAGAGGGGGCCAACAGTCTCAGAAGGCATGAGCACTCATACACTGAACTTTGTGTTGGCTTTCTCGCTCATATCCTTCCACGAAATCCAAGTTCTGGATGAAAATGATAAAAGTTTAATAAAAGACAGAGAGATGCTCGATCTTTTAAAACAAAAATTAGAACCGAGAAGGCAATTCTTTACATTTGACCCAGAGGGGGGCCAACAGTCTCAGAAGGCATGAGCACTCATACACTGAACTTTGTGTTGGCTTTCTCGCTCATATCCTTCCACGAAATCCAAGTTCTGGATGAAAATGATAAAAGTTTAATAAAAGACAGAGAGATGCTCGATCTTTTAAAACAAAAATTAGAACCGAGAAGGCAATTCTTTACATTTGACCCAGAGGGGGCCAACAGTCTCAGAAGGCATGAGCACTCATACACTGAACTTTGTGTTGGCTTTCTCGCTCATATCCTTCCATGAAATCCAAGTTCTGGATGAAAATGATAAAAGTTTAATAAAAGACAAAGAGATGCTCGATCTTTTAAAACAAAAATTAGAACCGAGAAGGCAATTCTTTACATTTGACCCAGAGGGGGGCCAACAGTCTCAGAAGGCATGAGCACTCATACACTGAACTTTGTGTTGGCTTTCTCGCTCATATCCTTCCATGAAATCCAAGTTCTGGATGAAAATGATAAAAGTTTAATAAAAGACAAAGAGATGCTCGATCTTTTAAAACAAAAATTAGAACCGAGAAGGCAATTCTTTACATTTGACCCAGAGGGGGGCCAACAGTCTCAGAAGTTATGAGCACTCATACACTGTTGGCTGTTGGTTACAACTTTGTGTTGGCTTTCTCGCTCATATCCTTCCATGAAATCCAAGTTCTGGATGAAAATGATAAAAGTTTAATAAAAGACAAAGAGATGCTCGATCTTTTAAAACAAAAATTAGAACCGAGAAGGCAATTCTTTACATTTGACCCAGAGGGGGGCCAACAGTCTCAGAAGGCATGAGCACTCATACACTGAACTTTGTGTTGGCTTTCTCGCTCATATCCTTCCATGAAATCCAAGTTCTGGATGAAAATGATAAAAGTTTAATAAAAGACCAAGAGATGCTCGATCTTTTAAAACAAAAATTAGAACCGAGAAGGCAATTCTTTACATTTGACCCAGAGGGGGCCAACAGTCTTAGAAGACATGAGCACTCATACACTGAACTTTGTGTTGGCTTTCTCGCTCATATCCTTCCATGAAATCCAAGTTCTGGATGAAAATGATAAAAGTTTAATAAAAGACCAAGAGATGCTCGATCTTTTAAAACAAAAATTAGAACCGAGAAGGCAATTCTTTACATTTGACCCAGAGGGGGCCAACAGTCTTAGAAGACATGAGCACTCATACACTGAACTTTGTGTTGGCTTTCTCGCTCATATCCTTCCATGAAATCCAAGTTCTGGATGAAAATGATAAAAGTTTAATAAAAGACAAAGAGATGCTCGATCTTTTAAAACAAAAATTAGAACCGAGAAGGCAATTCTTTACATTTGACCCAGAGGGGGCCAACAGTCTTAGAAGACATGAGCACTCATACACTGAACTTTGTGTTGGCTTTCTCGCTCATATCCTTCCATGAAATCCAAGTTCTGGATGAAAATGATAAAAGTTTAATAAAAGACCAAGAGATGCTCGATCTTTTAAAACAAAAATTAGAACCGAGAAGGCAATTCTTTACATTTGACCCAGAGGGGGCCAACAGTCTTAGAAGACATGAGCACTCATACACTGAACTTTGTGTTGGCTTTCTCGCTCATATCCTTCCATGAAATCCAAGTTCTGGATGAAAATGATAAAAGTTTAATAAAAGACCAAGAGATGCTCGATCTTTTAAAACAAAAATTAGAACCGAGAAGGCAATTCTTTACATTTGACCCAAATGGGGGGCCAACAGTCTCAGAAGGCATGAGCACTCATACACTGAACTTTGTGTTGGCTTTCTCGCTCATATCCTTCCATGAAATCCAAGTTCTGGATGAAAATGATAAAAGTTTAATAAAAGACCAAGAGATGCTCGATCTTTTAAAACAAAAATTAGAAGCGAGAAGGCAATTCTTTACATTTGACCCAAATGGGGGGCCAACAGTCTCAGAAGGCATGAGCACTCATACACTGAACTTTGTGTTGGCTTTCTCGCTCATATCCTTCCATGAAATCCAAGTTCTGGATGAAAATGATAAAAGTTTAATAAAAGACCAAGAGATGCTCGATCTTTTAAAACAAAAATTAGAACCGAGAAGGCAATTCTTTACATTTGACCCAGAGGGGGCCAACAGTCTCAGAAGGCATGAGCACTCATACACTGAACTTTGTGTTGGCTTTCTCGCTCATATCCTTCCATGAAATCCAAGTTCTGGATGAAAATGATAAAAGTTTAATAAAAGACCAAGAGATGCTCGATCTTTTAAAACAAAAATTAGAACCGAGAAGGCAATTCTTTACATTTGACCCAGAGGGGGCCAACAGTCTCAGAAGGCATGAGCACTCATACACTGAACTTTGTGTTGGCTTTCTCGCTCATATCCTTCCATGAAATCCAAGTTCTGGATGAAAATGATAAAAGTTTAATAAAAGACAAAGAGATGCTCGATCTTTTAAAACAAAAATTAGAACCGAGAAGGCAATTCTTTACATTTGACCCAAATGGGGGGCCAACAGTCTCAGAAGGCATGAGCACTCATACACTGAACTTTGTGTTGGCTTTCTCGCTCATATCCTTCCATGAAATCCAAGTTCTGGATGAAAATGACAAAAGTTTAATAAAAGACCAAGAGATGCTCGATCTTTTAAAACAAAAATTAGAACCGAGAAGGCAATTCTTTACATTTGACCCAGAGGGGGCCAACAGTCTCAGAAGGCATGAGCACTCATACACTGAACTTTGTGTTGGCTTTCTCGCTCATATCCTTCCATGAAATCCAAGTTCTGGATGAAAATGATAAAAGTTTAATAAAAGACAAAGAGATGCTCGATCTTTTAAAACAAAAATTAGAACCGAGAAGGCAATTCTTTACATTTGACCCAAATGGGGGGCCAACAGTCTCAGAAGGCATGAGCACTCATACACTGAACTTTGTGTTGGCTTTCTCGCTCATATCCTTCCATGAAATCCAAGTTCTGGATGAAAATGATAAAAGTTTAATAAAAGACCAAGAGATGCTCGATCTTTTAAAACAAAAATTAGAACCGAGAAGGCAATTCTTTACATTTGACCCAGAGGGGGCCAACAGTCTCAGAAGGCATGAGCACTCATACACTGAACTTTGTGTTGGCTTTCTCGCTCATATCCTTCCATGAAATCCAAGTTCTGGATGAAAATGATAAAAGTTTAATAAAAGACCAAGAGATGCTCGATCTTTTAAAACAAAAATTAGAACCGAGAAGGCAATTCTTTACATTTGACCCAGAGGGGGCCAACAGTCTCAGAAGGCATGAGCACTCATACACTGAACTTTGTGTTGGCTTTCTCGCTCATATCCTTCCATGAAATCCAAGTTCTGGATGAAAATGATAAAAGTTTAATAAAAGACCAAGAGATGCTCGATCTTTTAAAACAAAAATTAGAACCGAGAAGGCAATTCTTTACATTTGACCCAGAGGGGGCCAACAGTCTCAGAAGGCATGAGCACTCATACACTGAACTTTGTGTTGGCTTTCTCGCTCATATCCTTCCATGAAATCCAAGTTCTGGATGAAAATGATAAAAGTTTAATAAAAGACCAAGAGATGCTCGATCTTTTAAAACAAAAATTAGAACCGAGAAGGCAATTCTTTACATTTGACCCAAATGGGGGGCCAACAGTCTCAGAAGGCATGAGCACTCATACACTGAACTTTGTGTTGGCTTTCTCGCTCATATCCTTCCATGAAATCCAAGTTCTGGATGAAAATGATAAAAGTTTAATAAAAGACCAAGAGATGCTCGATCTTTTAAAACAAAAATTAGAACCGAGAAGGCAATTCTTTACATTTGACCCAGAGGGGGCCAACAGTCTCAGAAGGCATGAGCACTCATACACTGAACTTTGTGTTGGCTTTCTCGCTCATATCCTTCCATGAAATCCAAGTTCTGGATGAAAATGATAAAAGTTTAATAAAAGACCAAGAGATGCTCGATCTTTTAAAACAAAAATTAGAACCGAGAAGGCAATTCTTTACATTTGACCCAGAGGGGGCCAACAGTCTCAGAAGGCATGAGCACTCATACACTGAACTTTGTGTTGGCTTTCTCGCTCATATCCTTCCATGAAATCCAAGTTCTGGATGAAAATGATAAAAGTTTAATAAAAGACCAAGAGATGCTCGATCTTTTAAAACAAAAATTAGAACCGAGAAGGCAATTCTTTACATTTGACCCAGAGGGGGCCAACAGTCTCAGAAGGCATGAGCACTCATACACTGAACTTTGTGTTGGCTTTCTCGCTCATATCCTTCCATGAAATCCAAGTTCTGGATGAAAATGATAAAAGTTTAATAAAAGACCAAGAGATGCTCGATCTTTTAAAACAAAAATTAGAACCGAGAAGGCAATTCTTTACATTTGACCCAGAGGGGGCCAACAGTCTTAGAAGACATGAGCACTCATACACTGAACTTTGTGTTGGCTTTCTCGCTCATATCCTTCCATGAAATCCAAGTTCTGGATGAAAATGATAAAAGTTTAATAAAAGACCAAGAGATGCTCGATCTTTTAAAACAAAAATTAGAACCGAGAAGGCAATTCTTTACATTTGACCCAGAGGGGGGCCAACAGTCTCAGAAGGCATGAGCACTCATACACTGAACTTTGTGTTGGCTTTCTCGCTCATATCCTTCCATGAAATCCAAGTTCTGGATGAAAATGATAAAAGTTTAATAAAAGACAAAGAGATGCTCGATCTTTTAAAACAAAAATTAGAACCGAGAAGGCAATTCTTTACATTTGACCCAGAGGGGGCCAACAGTCTCAGAAGGCATGAGCACTCATACACTGAACTTTGTGTTGGCTTTCTCGCTCATATCCTTCCACGAAATCCAAGTTCTGGATGAAAATGATAAAAGTTTAATAAAAGACAAAGAGATGCTCGATCTTTTAAAACAAAAATTAGAACCGAGAAGGCAATTCTTTACATTTGACCCAGAGGGGGGCCAACAGTCTCAGAAGGCATGAGCACTCATACACTGAACTTTGTGTTGGCTTTCTCGCTCATATCCTTCCATGAAATCCAAGTTCTGGATGAAAATGATAAAAGATTAATAAAAGACAAAGAGATGCTCGATCTTTTAAAACAAAAATTAGAACCGAGAAGGCAATTCTTTACATTTGACCCAGAGGGGGGCCAACAGTCTCAGAAGGCATGAGCACTCATACACTGAACTTTGTGTTGGCTTTCTCGCTCATATCCTTCCACGAAATCCAAGTTCTGGATGAAAATGATAAAAGTTTAATAAAAGACAAAGAGATGCTCGATCTTTTAAAACAAAAATTAGAACCGAGAAGGCAATTCTTTACATTTGACCCAGAGGGGGACCAACAGTCTCAGAAGGCATGAGCACTCATACACTGAACTTTGTGTTGGCTTTCTCGCTCATATCCTTCCACGAAATCCAAGTTCTGGATGAAAATGATAAAAGTTTAATAAAAGACAAAGAGATGCTCGATCTTTTAAAACAAAAATTAGAACCGAGAAGGCAATTCTTTACATTTGACCCAGAGGGGGGCCAACAGTCTCAGAAGTTATGAGCACTCATACACTGAACTTTGTGTTGGCTTTCTCGCTCATATCCTTCCATGAAATCCAAGTTCTGGATGAAAATGATAAAAGTTTAATAAAAGACAAAGAGATGCTCGATCTTTTAAAACAAAAATTAGAACCGAGAAGGCAATTCTTTACATTTGACCCAGAGGGGGGCCAACAGTCTCAGAAGGCATGAGCACTCATACACTGAACTTTGTGTTGGCTTTCTCGCTCATATCCTTCCATGAAATCCAAGTTCTGGATGAAAATGATAAAAGTTTAATAAAAGACAAAGAGATGCTCGATCTTTTAAAACAAAAATTAGAACCGAGAAGGCAATTCTTTACATTTGACCCAGAGGGGGGCCAACAGTCTCAGAAGGCATGAGCACTCATACACTGAACTTTGTGTTGGCTTTCTCGCTCATATCCTTCCACGAAATCCAAGTTCTGGATGAAAATGATAAAAGTTTAATAAAAGACAGAGAGATGCTCGATCTTTTAAAACAAAAATTAGAACCGAGAAGGCAATTCTTTACATTTGACCCAGAGGGGGCCAACAGTCTCAGAAGGCATGAGCACTCATACACTGAACTTTGTGTTGGCTTTCTCGCTCATATCCTTCCATGAAATCCAAGTTCTGGATGAAAATGATAAAAGTTTAATAAGAGACCAAGAGATGCTCGATCTTTTAAAACAAAAATTAGAACCGAGAAGGCAATTCTTTACATTTGACCCAGAGGGGGCCAACAGTCTTAGAAGACATGAGCACTCATACACTGAACTTTGTGTTGGCTTTCTCGCTCATATCCTTCCATGAAATCCAAGTTCTGGATGAAAATGATAAAAGTTTAATAAAAGACCAAGAGATGCTCGATCTTTTAAAACAAAAATTAGAACCGAGAAGGCAATTCTTTACATTTGACCCAGAGGGGGCCAACAGTCTTAGAAGACATGAGCACTCATACACTGAACTTTGTGTTGGCTTTCTCGCTCATATCCTTCCATGAAATCCAAGTTCTGGATGAAAATGATAAAAGTTTAATAAAAGACAAAGAGATGCTCGATCTTTTAAAACAAAAATTAGAACCGAGAAGGCAATTCTTTACATTTGACCCAGAGGGGGCCAACAGTCTTAGAAGACATGAGCACTCATACACTGAACTTTGTGTTGGCTTTCTCGCTCATATCCTTCCATGAAATCCAAGTTCTGGATGAAAATGATAAAAGTTTAATAAAAGACAAAGAGATGCTCGATCTTTTAAAACAAAAATTAGAACCGAGAAGGCAATTCTTTACATTTGACCCAGAGGGGGCCAACAGTCTTAGAAGACATGAGCACTCATACACTGAACTTTGTGTTGGCTTTCTCGCTCATATCCTTCCATGAAATCCAAGTTCTGGATGAAAATGATAAAAGTTTAATAAAAGACAAAGAGATGCTCGATCTTTTAAAACAAAAATTAGAACCGAGAAGGCAATTCTTTACATTTGACCCAGAGGGGGCCAACAGTCTCAGAAGGCATGAGCACTCATACACTGAACTTTGTGTTGGCTTTCTCGCTCATATCCTTCCATGAAATCCAAGTTCTGGATGAAAATGATAAAAGTTTAATAAAAGACCAAGAGATGCTCGATCTTTTAAAACAAAAATTAGAACCGAGAAGGCAATTCTTTACATTTGACCCAGAGGGGGCCAACAGTCTCAGAAGGCATGAGCACTCATACACTGAACTTTGTGTTGGCTTTCTCGCTCATATCCTTCCATGAAATCCAAGTTCTGGATGAAAATGATAAAAGTTTAATAAAAGACCAAGAGATGCTCGATCTTTTAAAACAAAAATTAGAACCGAGAAGGCAATTCTTTACATTTGACCCAGAGGGGGCCAACAGTCTCAGAAGGCATGAGCACTCATACACTGAACTTTGTGTTGGCTTTCTCGCTCATATCCTTCCACGAAATCCAAGTTCTGGATGAAAATGATAAAAGTTTAATAAAAGACCAAGAGATGCTCGATCTTTTAAAACAAAAATTAGAACCGAGAAGGCAATTCTTTACATTTGACCCAGAGGGGGCCAACAGTCTCAGAAGGCATGAGCACTCATACACTGAACTTTGTGTTGGCTTCTCGCTCATATCCTTCCATGAAATCCAAGTTCTGGATGAAAATGATAAAAGTTTAATAAAAGACCAAGAGATGCTCGATCTTTTAAAACAAAAATTAGAACCGAGTAGGCAATTCTTTACATTTGACCCAGAGGGGGCCAACAGTCTCAGAAGGCATGAGCACTCATACACTGAACTTTGTGTTGGCTTTCTCGCTCATATCCTTCCATGAAATCCAAGTTCTGGATGAAAATGATAAAAGTTTAATAAAAGACCAAGAGATGCTCGATCTTTTAAAACAAAAATTAGAACCGAGAAGGCAATTCTTTACATTTGACCCAGAGGGGGCCAACAGTCTCAGAAGGCATGAGCACTCATACACTGAACTTTGTGTTGGCTTTCTCGCTCATATCCTTCCATGAAATCCAAGTTCTGGATGAAAATGATAAAAGTTTAATAAAAGACAAAGAGATGCTCGATCTTTTAAAACAAAAATTAGAACCGGAACTTCAGAAGAGGTGGCTGAGCCATCCTATTAACTGATGAGAGTATAGATGAGAAAAATAAAGTCAGATTTATACCAGACACTGACACATACAATCATCTTCTCCCTCTATTTTCCCTCTCTGTATTTCTCTCTCTCTCTCTCTCTCTCTCCGCAGTGAGCTTCGCAAGGGTGTGCGTTGCATACAGAGCTTCACGCGACGCTGTATGGATCTCCAGCAGAGGAATCAGTTCAACAAACTCTACCACGGCACGAATCAATTCATACGAGATCTCTGCAACAAGGGAGAATTTCAAGATGGTAAGCAACCGGAGTTGCCAGACTTCGGGGGAGAAAATTGTATAAAACAAGAAAAATAAAGATAGTAAATTTAAAAATACAAAATTTAATTTGAATTTTTTTTTTTTAATTTTTTTTTTGTATTCTTGTGAAATTTTTAAAATTTTAGTTTTTAGATCTTTTTCTCTCTCGCGTCTGGCAACACTGTCTTCAACCTTCTGCGTTTAACCGCTTTGAATTTTAATGGAAATGGCCAAGCTTGAATTAGGTTTTCCTGATTTATTGCTTCACCTGCCAACCCTGCACCGAATTCCCCATGCACGCCTTCACTTCTCCTCCGGCTGCTTCCCCTTCTCGACACCCCGAGCCATTCACATCTCACGATTTATGCTTGCGAATGCATCGAATTTTTTCCTTATCTTCCTCAACTCAGCCATTCCCACGCCACACCGCAGCCTTTTTTTTCCTCGCCCCCCACTAACATTTTACTGCTTTTCATCGCGCCCCCCCCTAGAATATCTGCGGCACGCTCATTGCTCCGAAGCAGCTAAAAAGGAATTCGAAGTTTGTTCGAACAAATATCGGGAGACGATGATGTTTCTGAAGCCGAGTCGTAATCCAGAGAGTCCGGAGAATATCACGCTGAATGAAAACATCAAAACGATTTGTTGGTAAGTTACAGCAACAAGTTACGGTGGTATTCGTGGTTTGAATTCCACTGAACGCAGCACCTCATCTTTCAGCTCAATCAACGAACTCGCCGACTGCTCGGAGAATGCAGCACGCCGAATTTGCGGACCCGATGCAGCGAAATTCAATCGAGAGTTGGTCGAAAAGTACGCCAAAAGTTTAACGAAGGTAAGGGAAGGAGAGGAAAATGTAGTAGTGGGTATTTTAAAGAGAGAGAGAGAGCATATTTTCATTAATATTTCTGACAAGCAAAACTGTTAATATTTATGTGATTTAACTCTCTGTTAAACTACTGCTTGTACTCTGTTAATATAATAATAATAACATTCTGTTGATATAACATTCTCTTGATATAACAATTTTTTCTGTAAAGCAAAGAGTCTGAGAAAAGTAAGATTTCCGGGATTCTCTCACGATTAATCGACATTTTTTTCTCTCACGATTAATCGACTTTTCTTTCTCCTTCATTTCCAGCTTTATTGTGAAGACCCCTCACGGCACGGAGATTTATGTGGTGATGGAACCGGCAACGCCATCGCCAGTCAACAGGTCTCCTGGAATTCTATTTGCGCGCTGTTGATCTCGCTGCTGGCAGTTGTGGTGCATCAGCAACGAATGCTCACGAGGTAGACGAGCCAAGTAGCGAGCGACGCTGACGCTGACGCTGAAGCTCAGCAGCAGCGTGATAAATGGATTTTGACGCAACAGCACTGTTGGTGATGGAGTGAGAAGCGAGGTGGTGGGAGAGAAAGTTCAACAGAATTTGTGAAAAGAGGACTTTAAAATTTTAAATGTTTGATATTTTCAACAATTTCATGACATCGCCGAAAGCAAGTAAAAAAGGAAAGCAGAACTCAATCAAAGAAAGGCAAAGGAAAAAACAACCGCAACCGAAAGACAACACCAACAACACCAACAACACCAACAACAGCAACAATCAAATAGAAATTTACAGCTAATCACTCACTCACACCGTAGAGAAACACCGTCACCGTTCTCGCAAGAGATTTTAGCAGCTTGTGAGCGGCACTGCAAGATGATTTCATTCTCTCGAATTTTCTCTCCATTTAAGTTGGAGAAGAAAAGCAGCAAAATCTAAATTTTGAAGTACATTTAAATACTGAAACCTCAATTTTATGGCATTTTTCAGTCTTTTGTGGTTAGTAAAAATTTTCTCTGTGAACTTAAAAATTTGTATAGTTTGGAAAAAAAAGGAAAAAAAAATCTAAATGCGGTTTCGGAGTTGTTGCTGCTCCACAAAAACATAAATAAAAAGCAGTTTTTCAAAACTTCAATCACACCACCAACATGCTAAAAAACACAAAATACGGCACAAAATAGAGAAACAAAATACATTTGGAAAAATGAAGTCAGATAAGAGACCAAAAAATTTAATTAAGATTTAAGAATAAATTTTATGAAGAAGAATTTGCGAGATTTTCAAAGAAGAAAATATCAACATTTTAATCTTAAGTAGGCCAAAAGGGATTCCAGTTTAGTGTGCTTATAAGTTTAAAAAAGTAGTTTGAATTAGAAAATTTATGATTTAAGTAAAATTAAGAAGCTCTGATGGAAGCCGTTGATCGAGATGGACGAAGCGGCGAAGGGAAGGAAAGTGCGTTTCAAATCTTAGCTGAGGCTAGAAAATTAATTACTTGCATAAATTAAAATGTATATTAAGAAAAATTGAACGAAATCACTGATAAATCCATAGAAATCCTTTCTTAAATTCACGCGTATCGAATGCCTTTTCAAATATAACTGCAAAATGAAAAAAAGCCTCCAAAAGATGCATTGAAATTAAAAAATGATAATTAAATAAACTTTAATCTGAGTTGCAACTGAATTAAAGTTGGCTAAATTTGCTGAACTCAATATTGGATTGAAATTTAAATATTAAAATTATTTCGTTACTCGTTTGTTGAGGCCAATATAAACAACAACAACAACAACAACAACAACAACACCAACAACGACATGAATTACAAAGAGAGAGGCAACAACAAAAACCAAAATAAACTCTTTATTAAATTCTATTTAAATATAAGAAAATACAAAAAAGCGTAGCTAAAAGTAAAGGAAAATAAATTCAAATCAAAACTGTAATTAAATTCAGCGGTTGTTTTTATTCTCTATTCTCACTTACAGCTTTTTAATGTGTTCGCTTTCTCTCTTTAATGTGTTCGCTTACTCGCTTTAATTCGCATTCGAAGGTAATTAAAAAAACGTACAGTTGTCGTCTACATTTTTAGAGAGAAAAAAGCGCAGCCACCACTTCGTTTTCGGAGTCTTGATGCTCACACACTCACGTAGGTGAGAACGGAAGCGAAGAACACACACACTCAACGTTAGAAAAGAGCAAACAAGAGAACGAGAGTAATAATCGAGAACGAGAGTAAGAATCGAGAACGAGAGTAAGAATCGTGTACGAACACAGATCAACAATCAAACACTTAACGAACCGAAGCCAGCAACACAGACAATTAAATCGCAGTCGTGACTCCAACCAAACACTGAATGGCAGGCGGAAATTAAAGGGAAAATAAAAGAAATTTTTTTTTTTTTTTTTTTTTTTTTTTTTCTGGATTTACAATAAAGTTACACCATTCCAATTCTTACAGTTTACAGTGCGATGGTTCGACGTGAATTTTTAAGTCTTGATTTTTAGTTTGTTCTCAGAGTTCAAATTCGTAAAGAAGATTTTTAGAAAATAAGTTTCAACAAAGAAACACAGAGAAGACATAAAATAAGAAGAGCAAAGAAAGGATAAAACAAAAGCACGTCCGTAGCGTAGAGAATTTAAAACACATTTAGGCACACAGCGGCGAACCGCAAAGAACAGGACTTCCAAACGCTGTCAGACCTCGGAGAAGTAGGTGGAAAATAAACGCCTTCAGCAGGAAGCGGCGAGGCAGAGGTCGGGCGTCCAACTTCCCCTCCAAGTCGAGGTGGTACCACCTGCAAAGGTTGTTGCACACGTGAGTGTGTCCCTTGTTGCGTGTGTGCGTCGCAGTATTTGTGGCTCCGCAAATGCGTTAACACGCCTCGGAGGTGGTTTTCGCTGCAGCTGCGTCGGCCCGAAACTTCACGCTGCACATACGTTTGATGCACACATTTAAATTGTGCTGCGGTGCGTTACAAGGACCTCTGCTGCAAGGACTTCACTTGCGGCGGCTCCCAGCGGAAAGCTTTGGAATTTTTATGCAGCAGTTAAAATGAGAAAAAATTCCTCAGCTCACCAAGCGACAGCCGACCGCAAGTTGCCGCACAAATTTTTATGCGCCACGCGATCCTCGCAAAGAGCGGATGGCCAACAGATTTACCACAGGCTGCTACCTTCAGCTGCAGCAGCAGCAGCACCCTCAAGGGCGAGAGGGGTTGCAACATGCAGTGAAGAACTGCAAAAAGTGGTTCGAAGTGGCAAATTCCTGCTGCAGGATACAAGTCATTATTTTTACTCGAAGCAAAACCCTTCCGAGGAAAGAAGGGGAGTGAAAACGCGCAGTTCAGGAAGTATAATTCTAAGCACAATTTTTACCATACGGTTTTTATCACCTTCACCATCAAAAAAAAAAAAAAAAAAAAAAAAAAAAAAAAAAAAAAAAAAAAAAAAAAAAAAAAAAAAAAATTAAAATCAAGTCCTACTACGATTCATGCATTCGAAAATTCAGCACAGAGATACACAAAACCGAATGCATTTTTTGTTCACGAGATGCTAAGACCTGCATAATGTGTAGCTCCCCCAAAAATGTCTATCGTCAGTACCACCCCACCACCCCTTGACCCCCTCCCTGCCTAAGCATCTTGACACCCGTCGCCTAAAAGTTTTCCTTGGTCACACAACAGAAACTTTTTAATTTCCCTAAAGACGTGAGAACAACCAGAAGAAGCTGGTGAGGCAGCTGAAATTCAGTATTTCGCACCTCGTTTGTGCATCACTAATCATTCGGAGGGAATCTCACTGCAAGTGTGAGCCACAAGTTATCGGCGCAGAAAATAATTTGCCAGCGAAAATTCTTAATGAAATCCTATCGAATTTCACAATTTTTGTGAGGAAGCCATGTGATGTTTATCGCACACAATAGAGAGAAATGGAGAGGCCTCACTCAGCTCTAAATAAATGATATAAATTAAAAAGACATCAAGAGTTTACAGGATTTTAAGGATCAAAGCACGTCGAACGCATCAGGTGCCTGATGACGCAACTGATGACGCACAAGTCATTCTTTTAATTAGCAGCCACACATGAGGCAGCCGGCGCGAGGAGCGGAGAGGGAGGACATCAAAAGCAACGAGGACTCAGACACAACGGGCAACGGAAGGAAGAGCACATCCTTCGGTACGCGCTTGGGATGCACAAACTGCATGACGTGCTCTCGAAGGGCTGACGCAGGTGCTGAGCGGCGAGTGCGTGTCATCGCGGCGGACGGCAAGGATTCGTATGAGGCTCCGTCCACAACAGCCGCACAGGACATGCAGTCGCAGGACATGCAGTGGCAGGACATGCTGCTGCTGTGCTGAATACATTTTCTACTTACTTAACATGCGGTGTCAGTGCGTCAGTGCGTCAGTGCGTCAGTGCGACTGTGCGGATGATGACGACCCATTTGTAGCGCTCCGGTGGCCACCGTTGAGTGCGAAGGATGGTCGAGAAACGAGTTGAACTGCAGTTGTCCGTCCTGTGGTTCCATTAAGTGGATTGGATGTTGCAGCATATGCTTCGCCACGTTTGCCTGTATTGGCGGCGAAGTGGGCTGAAAACACTTCCTTGACATCTTCATGAAGCGGGTGCGGGCGAGCGCGAAATGCATTCCTGCGCATTTATTGCTGCAATGAGCATTGATGACTTCAGTGCTGATTGAAAGCGAATTAATATGAGAGGCTTTAATTAAACTTCAAACTATTGAAGCGACAAGAATTATGATCTGCTTACTCGAATTTCTCTCAGCGAGGAAATATTTTTAGAATGTTAAGTTGGCAACGACATCTGAGTTCAAGAGCAAGACGGACTCTATGAACTTCTAAGCGAGCCAGAGAGAGTTAAAGAGGGAGAGAGAGGGGGAGGGAGAGAAACAGAGGGAGAGTGACAGAGGGAGTGAGAGGGAGAGAGACAGAGAGAGAGAGAGTGAGGGAGTGGGAAAGGGCGAGAGAGGGAGAATGGGGAATTCGACTTCACAGCTGCACTTTGTGAGGTTGATAGCAACATCTTGTTAAATTTATTGCTCTCCGTATGATATCTGAACGGTAACCACACACACACACACACACTTGTGAGTACACGCATGAATGCCAACACATGCATCGGAAGCTAGATGAGCTTCATCTTCTTCTCTTTCATTTAATAATTGAGAGGGAGATTCGAGTGAGTAAATGCACGCGTTTATAAGAGTCGAAAACCTATTTCGAGGAGAACAAATACAAATTTTTTTTTTATTTTTTTTTAACAATAATTTTATTGTTAATAATAACTCTTAAAAAACTTAATAAACAAGTGAAATAAAAGAGCCTCAAACTCATAGCATTTGAAATTAAATATTTCTCTCACAAATAAATAATCGAAGAACTTTTATTCTCCATCTCACTTGCTGACAACCGAATGTTTCTCCGCTCCTTTAATGCCTCGCTGGCTTGACTTTAGCTTTTCTTTCTTGTTGTTCAATCCTTTTTAATTTAATTCTTTTTCTTTTTCATTTTTCTCAGACAGCACAATGCAAGTTGTCTCTCTCAGGAGAGATTTCGCTTAAACGATAAATATTTTGGGATTTGTTGTCTTTTTCTGTGGGTGTCTTTGTTGTTTGTTGTTGTTGTTGTTGTTTCTTACCGTTATTCTTCTCGAACGGAAAAACCTGCCGTCTTCAGTCATGTAAAGTCAGTCGGGGTTCCTCAGGTGGATTTTTATTTCCCCACTTGATTTACCACTCTCTTCACTCTTCTATATATGTCTGTGTGTGTGTGTGTGTGTGTGTGTGTGTGTGGATAGAACCTCGCCACCCACTTCGCCGTCTTATTTTTCCTCTATGTTTTTCTCTGTTTTTTAACTCTTGAAAGTACCAAAGCTCCGTTACGGTTCATCTTTTGTGAGTATAAAAGGTTGAAGTAATACGTGGAGCAGAGAATACCTTGATATGCAGTCACGTGGCTTCAGCTGAGTAACGTGAATCTGAGATTTCGTGGTTGTGAGATTTCATATTAAAGTCTCGAGTGTTCTTACAGTGTTTCGTATACGAAAAAGTTTTAAACAGCTTATTATCCTTGACTGATCCTGCGTTTATCCTGATTCACATTCTTGCTTACCACGAAAGCAACGTTCAGCAGCTTTACGAAAATGATGGCGAGTGGGAATGGCGGGGCGGTAAACGGGTAAGCAAACACCTGCTGTGAAAAACTCAGTTAATAAGGAGACTCATACTCATCTCCACCTTCATCTCCACCTTCATCTCCACCTTCATCTCCATCTTCATCTCCATCTTCATCTCCATCTTTTCATATAAACTTCAACTGCCACTAAATAAAGAAGAGCGAGTCTCACGCTCTAACCGAATCTGAACGGTATTCGCTTATATTACGGTTACCTGGCTGTGGTACACTCTTCTCTCTCTCTCGTTGTAGTACTCTTCACTCTTCTCTCTGAAAAATTGCGGTTATTGCGGTACAAGGCGCTCGTGTGTGTACAACAATTTTAGTTGTAATATTGAAATATTGTCACGCACACCAATTTAGAACTCAGACGATAAAATGAGAACTGAGTACACATTCTCATTTACAAAAAATCTCCGCGCAGTAATGAATATTCTCAGCAAAATCCAATACGAAATTCCGCTCCCGTAATTTTAAGCACTTTTTTCGAAAAAGTCGCTCGCTTAACTTTGAAAAGGTTTTTTCAAAGTAAGAATTGACTAGTTAATTAATCAATGGTGATTCTTTTTCTGTAGTTTTATCCCAGCTCATTCCTAATTTTAAAACCTCCTCGAATGCTGGAGTTCATCCATGAAGTCCAGTTATTCTTCTCCAGCTTTTATTTCCTTCTAAAGGTGACACGGAGAGGAAAAGTAGACGAGATTTATTTGGCGTCCCTTTTGGAGGACTGAAAAGAAAAGAGAAAAAAAAAGAATCTTTTTTTTTCTCTCTGTCATTTGAAGCAATAAAAACCGGCAACAGCAACAACAACCACTTAAAAGTGCAGAACTAGGAATTCAGCAAAAAAGTCGTCTAGAATGAGAGCAGACAACATGTGCAAATCTCATGAGACAACGACATTCGGAGACAACAACAACAACGAGCACAGTATGAGTGACAATGTAAGTGCAGCAACAAAGCAACGTTAGGTGTTGTTGTTGTTTAATTTGCAACACGGCAGCGACAGAGAGAGCTTAAACGAGTTAAAATTGAGCTGGAAGTGGAACGCAAATTCGGCAACAGCAACAAATTCAAAGTTTTTAATTGCTTCACAGTGAGAATTCGTCGGTGATCCTAAAATTAATGCTAGCAATGAACGGTTGGCGGGAGAGAGGAAGAGAGGAACAGTTGGAGGAGAGTGTGGGAGAAGAATAGACGGAGACACGTGTAGATGTAGACAGTCTGGGATGAGAGGAGAGAGAGGAAGAGGCATAAAATACCAGCTCACAGTTGAGTTAAGGGATTCCAATTTTCTATTCATTCGCCAAGCGGAACGATAAATCGTGTGAAACTCCGCCGTTTTGTTGCTTTTGTTTGCCTTGGAAGGGAAAGTCGAAATATTAAAAGTTGATACAGTTAAGCTTTAAATTATTCCAGGCGATAAATGTTGGAATTTATAACAGCAATAAAATTCTCTAATTAGGAATCACCAATTAAAAAACTATTAAAAAAAAGTACGTTTCAGAAAATATTTTTTTTCCCTCTTCATTCTTTAATTCTCATTAGAAATGCAGAGACTTTCCTGCAAACTTTCTTCAATTTTAGATGTCCACTCTGCATTTTTCTTCTGAAATTTCCGCTTCAACGCGGCGTTTTTAATTAGGTTTGTTTTAATATTCTATGTCAATATTGAAAGAAGAAATGCCGGCGAAGATTTTTTGAACATCATAATCATTAAAGCGAAACGCTTTCTAAATTTATCAGAAAATTGCGAATATAAGATAATATAATTTTTATAACAAAAGTTTTACACAACTGAAAGCCTTCAAGCTTCATTTTCATCACTTTTCCTCCCACCAGATATTGAAATGTCAACAGAAGTCGGGTAGAGAAAATAATTTCCTAAATCGAATAACAGTTCGGTGCACCAGACAACTAATCGATATTAATTTTGATGTGAATTAAATGTCGCTCAGCCGCCGCGTGTTGCTGGCAACGCAACACGAACGCGAAAATCATAACGGACGCCGCCACGCATTGCAATTCAGTGGGTAATCAAGGCTAAATCTGGATCAGGTTCGCCACCAACACCTATAAAAGCACTCACAAACACACACACACACACACACACACACACGCATGCAGCTAGATTTTCGCATGCCGTTGTAAACGAATAACGAATTATAAAGCGAAAAGCCAAATAATATTTAAACGATTTCAACTTCCCGCGATTTTAGCAACAATAATAATAAAAGCAACAACACCACCTACTCAGGATTTATAAAAAAAAAAAAGAGAGAGAGAGAAAATCACATTTTACTAGTTTAACAAAAACAAAAACCGCACACAAACTCAAATGGACGTGGGGAAGCAATTGAGAAGCGCAGCATACACACGTGGAAATACAGTTAGCAACACGAGCTGTGAGCGCGAACAATTGCAAAGCAGCGCCCTCATCATGGGAAGGAAGAAAAATACAGTTATTCGAGTGGCTAAATTATTTAGCTCTCACTGTGGGAGAAGCCGTGCCGTGGTGAAACGGAGCGTAGGAGTCACGGAGAGAAACGGATTACCATTCATTTTCGTTAATCATGAGTGTGGATAGTTAGCGCAAAAAGCACACACGCACACCGACAGACACTTCGCTGGAGTGGTGTGGGTATAAATTACAGACTTATTTTCATAGCAGCTCCACACGAAATAATTACGCTCGAACTGGTGACGAAGAGATGTTCACACACATCGCTGTGATGCGACGGCGATGATATACACACGATGATCACGATGATGACGACGATGATGATGATGAATATCAACGCGAAACTGAATACAAGTGCAGAATATAAGTGTTGAGTAAGTATTGAGTAGTAGTAGTGAATACAAGTGTTTTAAGAGAGCGAGTATTGAATTCGGCTATTAAAATGAGAAGAAAAGTAGTGTAAAAAACGTGAGTATTGTACTCGCGTTCTTGTCTTCCTTGTTCTCTTTGCAGTTATTCTTCGTTTGAGAATCATTAATTTTCACTCTTTTGTTTCCGAACGCTGCAGGCGACTCTAGTAATTCAACCAAGTCTCCCTCTCTCTCTCTCTCTCCCTCTTTTCGCGTTTACACCTCTCGACACTTTCAAGTGCCTCACATAAATTATACAGCTACGACGAGAATCTCCCTTCCCAATTTACTACTCTCATCAACAGTCACTCTCATCTACTGCCAAATTTGTACCGTACATTTGCAATTTTTTTTTTTTTTTTTGATTTGAGTCTTTTTGTATGGCGCTGAATGAGAGCAAGTAAACGCTCTCACGTATACAAGAAGGAGCCTCAGGTGGAATGTATTCACTAATGGGTCTGACTGTATGTGAGAGAAGCAGCAACAACTCCGTCAGACATCCAACGTGTTGCAAGTTATCGTGTCAATAGTAGCAGCAAACTGTTGCCTTCAAGCAACGACCACGCCTCCAGCCTCCGCAAAGCACTTGGCCTTGGCATCAATTTGACAAGATTTCCAGCATTTAAAGTGAACTTTTTATCTCATTCCGAAAACAAAGACGATGACGGTGACGGCGGCGACAGGCATTCATTTTGTCACCTTGCAACGACTACAAGGTCGTGTTGCACCTGAAATGTTTTCGGGTGAGAGAGACAAAGAGAGACAGAGAGAGAGAGAGAGACAGAGAGAGAGAGAGAGGGAGGGGGAGGTAAATAGAGGAGAGAGAGACAAAAAGAGAGGGAGAGAGAGAGACAAATAGAAAGGGAGAGAGAGACGGAGAGAAATAGAGAAAGATCGAGAGAGATACAGAAAGAGATACAGAGAACGAGAGAGATACAGAGAGACAGAGGGAGATTAAAAGAGAGCGATAGAGACAGAGAGAGAAAGAGATGATTGAGAAAGAGATACAGAGGGAGAAAGAGGGATACAGTGAGAGAGACAAAGAGAGAAAGAGAGAGAGATATAGAGAGAGAGAGAAATACGGAGAGAGCGACAAAGAGAGAGAGAGAGAGAGATAGAGAGAGATACAGAGAGAGAGGTACAGAAAGAGACAGAGAGAGATACAGAGAGAGAGAGGTACAGAAAGAGACAGAGAGAGAGATACAGAGAGATGTAAATAGAGAAGGAGAGAGACAAATAGAGAGGGAGAGAGATAGAGATACAGAGATAGAGAGAGAGAGAGAATCTTTTCAAAATAAACAACCTTAATATAATATTTAAAATTAATTAATATTGTATTTAAAAAGCGTACTTTTCACAATTCTTTTCTATTAATTTCTTTTTAAACTTTTCATTTCTATTCATTTTTCCTTTACTTCTTCAGATGAGCGAAATCACGAAATTCCATTCGAAGCTGGGCTTTCTTCTTCAGGTCACGGAGCAGACGGGGTTTTATTTTTAATAAAGTCAAAGGTCGGATTTTCAAGGTCCTCCGAAGCATTGAACACCGCTGAGTTTATTGAAAACGTATACCGGGGGTACTTTTTTGCATGAATCGAGTACTTGATTAAAATACTCCGTCCGTATCAACGCTACTCGTGTGAAATCCCCTCGACGAGATGGAGCTAAAGTGAAATCGTAGAGAATAAAGTTTTTATCCCTCTGTCGCCCTGTCATCTCGCTTTCCTTCATTTCGTACAAAATGAAAACTCATACACGGATCAACTTGGTCTTCTCCGAGCTGCAGTTTAACAGCGAAACACTTTATCAAGGACACATTTCACCCCATCCAACTCTAGGTCAATCTTTACTATCCCGCACGCACACCCCATCCACACTTCAGTCTTCCTTCGGAAGAGTTTAAAATTGCAAATAGTAGCAAAAACCAAACAACAGCATCAAAACAATCAACAGCAACGAGACACAAACTCAACATCAAAATCAACAGAAGATTTAAGGACAAAAATGCATGCATTGACACAGAAAGGATTTTTTTACCTCTGCATTTGTGTGTTCAGAGAAATCCTTCGGTTTTTTGCTTCTTTTCGACAGGACGACAAATTTTAGAATGCGCTGTAGTGTGGAAATAACAAACAACAACAACAACAACAAAATCCTTTTTAATCCGCTCCTATTGTTTTCTCACTGTATCTCCTAATTTTAACCCATTAAGCAGCAACATAAACTATTTTATAAGGAGACGTTTGAAACAGTTTGAACTTACTACTTTTTCGAACTTACTACTCTTTCGAACTTACTACTTTTTTAATTTTAGCGAAACTTAAGGCTCTCGAAAGGACTTTCATTCCCCTCCTGTTCTTTTCCTGCCTCTTTTTACCCACTTAACCCCTTAAGTACCAACATAAATAGCGAGTGCATGCGATTAAACGCTTTCGTTGTGACTTACAACAATAATTTCAAGAGCTTTTCATTTTCATTCCTACACATTTTCAACTCCTTTTGTTTCCCACTTCCCACTTTTCAGATGCTTTGATGTTGGCTGACCTGACCCATGACCTTCAGTTCAATCGTGAATGGATTTCAGGTCAGCAAAGGCGCGCATTCATTCCAATTTTCAACTTTCATCCTTTTGGCATAAATCTGACCTTCTGATTTTCGTTGCATGATTGTGAAAACGATTGAATTCGCTTGAAGAAATCCGATTTTAACGATATAAAACGTTAAATAAACAGACCAAATAACAATGTGAACGCAGTGAAAACAGAAGCAGCAAAAAGTTAGCCATTCAAAAATAAGAAAAGTTCCTTTAATCAGTGAAAATAAGAAAAGTTCCTTTAATCAGTGAACTTCACACCAGAATCTCCAAGAAGTCCTCATGATGTGCATACTTCAAAAGCCCCCATTTCCCTTCTCGAAAGCCCCCATTCGTCCCACTCCAGATCCTACTGACAAATCCATTTAATATTCTGTTAGATTTTGTTGAATTTCAAGGAGTGCATTTAGTATTTCATTTCTGAGTTCTTCGTGTGCTGGCAACCCTGATCACGTACGCGTACACGCGGTTGTAATAAGCGGTTGCCATGACGGGCGCTGAATAAACAAAACATAAGAGGACGGCGGCAACAATGGAGCGCCTAGGGTGGGATCTGAAAATGGGCGAACGGTGTGGAAGAAGACTCGGGCGGCTAGCATAGTCGTAGATTACAGCAGAAAGTGAATTAGAGCGCTTTTGGTTTTAATGAACGGATGAAAGCGTAGTTTTTAATAGCACTCTCGTTGATCATGGGAACGAGCAGAAGACAAAGCATTCTGCAGAAATCATGCACGTGGAAACTGCAATAAATACAAATTTGGTTAAGAAAAGAGAAACTGTACGGTGCTGTGGGATACAGGAAAGTCGAATTTCAGGCCAACCGCTTTGAGAATCTATCGGTGGAACTATTAAAAACAAAAAAAATTACAGAATAGCCAAAGTATCGACTAACTTGTCCACTGAATCATCACTCAACTTGTCAACTAACATATCAGCCAAGATATCAGCCAAGATATCAGCCAATATACCAGTCGACATACCATCCATCATACTAACTAAAATACGAGTTAACGTTCCAATAGTCTATAACTGTGCTTGTTAACTAACCCGCCTCTCTTCGAAACACCCCATCCTACCTTTCCAAGCATGTTGTTGTGACCAGCAGCAAGATTTCCTCCCAGTTGCAGTGACCTGTTGGACGACATCCACGCTTCTTTGGCCGCACAGTGTGTGGGCTCGTGTCGGACAGAAGAGAAGGCATGCGCGATAGCTGGTTTGCATTCTCCCATTGCAACATGTTGCAAAAACCCTAAAAAGTTGAGCAGGGATTGTGGGGTTCGTTTAGTCTCCTTCACGACAATTAATGACGACGAGTGGCATTTGCAGTTCGCAGAACAACACTTTCTGTCTCTGTTATCCGATGTTTAGTCTGCCGGCTAGGAAGCAAAAGCATTTCACAATACAATAAAATTGTCTGTCATTGCACTGCAATGTGAGTCTTCCCTCCAGGAAGGTGAGTCTTCCCTCCACAAAGGTCTTCATACGCTAAAACGGTGGTATTTGAACGGATATGTCACACACTCACACACACGCACACCCGGGGAGGGCGGCCTGAAATACAAACGCGCCCATTGTTCTGCGTTTGATACAAACAATTAAATTCACACGAATCCTTGTCAAAGAGGAAACTTGAGAACGTATGTGACGAAAGCAGCAAAAGTGAAATTTGTAGCAAAAGTTTCACAAAGAAATGGTAATTTAAAGAGGTTCAACATGGAACAGGCTGACGAATATGTCATTCTATCGGTTCAACTTTTTTCATGCATCCTGAAATATAACAACCAGAACTCCAGGAGAGAAGAACTGCAGAAGAGAAGAACTCCAGAAATATATTAAGTCCTCATGATCTCATTTTTCAGTCAGTAGACTTCAAATGAATTCAAGGGTATAAAAGCATTACAAAGAAGGAATTTAAGCGACTTCAGCGTCTTCCAACATCTTTGGAAAAAAGAGATTTAGTCATTGCATTGTCATTTATATCGATATGAATTACTATCGATGTAGATAATACTGCAAACTAAAGACTTCAAATGACAAAACAAATAACTTGGAGATTTCAAAAAAATGCAGAGATCTCAAAGAAATACAGAGGCAGATTTCAGAGGCATCCACTGTCTTCAGTTGCTTAAATGTACTTCATTACTGACTTTTAAGACAACTTTTTTGTATCACAGTTGCCTTTCTTCTGCCCTCCCAAGCACCTCGCCAGCCCCTCCACCCATCCTCTTCATCGGCATCATCTATCAAAACGCTATAATCGATTTCCTTTCCTCTGAATTTTTGCTTATTGTATATTGCCATAAATTTCAGTAACAGTTTTACGGCGATTTTAATTGAATTAATTGCAGCACCAGCAGTCTGTGACGACCGACCAGTCCTGCTCTCTGAAGCACTGCATCCTGCGGCGGTGAACTCTTCGCAGGCAGCTGCTGGTAATGAAGTGATTGTAGATGTTACACGGTGGGTGAGCCGCATGCCAGTTATCGCTGAGGTGGTTAAGTAAAGAATTCATTGAACCCAAAAGCAGAGTCAGCACGCGATTACCGATGGTTGCGCTGTAGGTGGACGAGGGGACGAGTGAACGAGTGGACGAGGGGACGAGTGGAGGGCGGGACGCGGGGTCGAGGGGCCGAGGGGACGAGTGGACGAGGGGACGAGTGGACGATGGGACGAGGGGACGAGTGGACGAGGGGACGAGTGGACGAGGGGACGAGTGGACGATGGGACGAGTGGACGAGGGGACGAGTGGACGATGGGTCGAGCGGACGAGGGGACGAATATGAGGATCGAAATCGAATCAAATTTTAATTAGTCTGAACTGCGTAGCATTAATTAGGCTGCCAAATGTGATCACAGAATATGTAAGGAAGGACAGAGCAGCAACAACAACAACAACAACAACCCCACTGTCAGCTTTGATATCGCGTTGCCATACCGCGTAGTGAAGCTGTAACGGTTTCTATGCTGCGCCTAATTTTAGTATGGCATCGCTGACGTTGCACACAATCGCCACGAGGTAAACATAACGGTACCTGACCAGCAATTTCGGCTACTAAAACCTCGTTTACATTAATTTGCAAAGAGTTGTTCTACGATGGTCTACAGATGTGTTTTGTTATTGATTTAAAAACAGAAATTAAAAAAAAACAGAAATTACTGTCAACTTATTTAAAACGAAAATATCGCATTCGTTTCGCTCCCTCGTAACCACAGAGCGATTTCATCTTCACGGCGGTGAAATGCATCAGTGAGTTGTAAGCAGACCACGTTATCGTACGGCTTAAAAATTTAATTTTCCACAACAGCAATGAGAGCTGCAATTTCTCGTCCTCGTGTATGTAATTCTCGGCTGTCTGGTGGGTGTAAATGAATTTTTAAATCACGACTTCATTAACACAATTAGAGTGGCAGGGAAAAATATCAGGCGAGAGTAACGGTAAAATGAGCGGTAGAGAGAAAAGAGGAAAAGAATCCCGCGAAATTGCAAAATATCGTAGAAAATTTAAAGCATTTTATTTTTTTAAAGGCATATTAAAAACAGCTGATTTTTTTTCTTAAGAGATAAAATAAATATGTACATTTAGTTGTTTATTTATTGAGAGAAATATATAGAGAAAGGATATTTCAAATGAAACTTGTCAGAATTTAGAAAAACGTTGCTATTAACGAATTTTCACATATTTCAGTTAACCAAGTTGCGACTGTAATATGAAAGTAAAAACAACAATAATACCAGCTCAGCTCACAACAACAACACGGGTTTAAAAACAATTTTTTCGCTCTCTCTCTCCCTTTTCACTCTCGGCTCTGGAGAAAAATTAATCAAGCGTGCTTCGGCTGCCGAATTGGCAGCAGATTTTTTCCTCATAATTTCTTCTCTTTTTTATTGCATGGCATTAACTCAGTAATTAATTAACCAGGGATGCAATCAAGAGGAAAATGTTGCGTTATGATTAAAATGGAGAAGGAGTAAAATTAATTTATTACTTTCTGAAATTTGCGAAAAATATCCAAAGAAAAGAAAAAAACGGATTAAGAAAAAAATTCGCCCTAATTTAATATTTTATTGTGTCTTTAACTTTTTATTCAACTTTGTCCTTCATTCCTGACCTTTAAATTGTACTTTTTGCTATATTTGAAAATGACAATTAACTAAATTCAATCAACTATAAAATTTTAACCAACATTTCGTTTGATTTCTCTTTTCGTCGCAGTTGGATGTAAATGAGGAAAAATAATTCACTTCTAGTTATTTCATTGAATTGCCGGAGTTGCCTAATATTTGCAATTGCGCACATTTATCACTACATTTCATTGCCATTTTGCGTTATTCAAGTAAATATTTACCAACTTAATTGCTTGGAATTATTTTGTACTTTTCTGTGCTAAATATTTGTTGCTTCGTCATCTATTTTTTTGGGAATGGAGAAAAATAAAATTTTGAAATTAGGTCTTAAATCAACTAATTTAAACTGATTCAGCTTCAATGAAGTTATTTTGACACTTCCTAAGGATTTTTCCTTGCCAGAAATTAGGTCCGCCAGTCTGTCTGTCTGCCTGCCTGTCTGTCTACGGTCTGTCTGTCTGTCTGTCTGTCTGTCTGTCTGTCTGTCTGCCAGCCTTCCAGGCCGCCAGCCTGCATGTAAACAGATGGCTGCCGCATCTGCCGCACCTGTCACGTCTGCCGCGTGTGTCGCGTCTGTCGCGTGTGTCGCGTCGCTTCCTACCAAAAAAAAAACTAAAAGGCAACTTAAAAAATGAAACTGTATTTCGGTGGCGAAAAATAATACACTAATAAGTAAAAAAATGCTTAAACAATACAAAGGGAAAATACGAGAAAGACAAACATGTGCAGAATTACGAGGGCGGCGAGCTGTCAAAGTCGACGAAGGAGGGAAAAATGGATCCGGTGGTGCTCGTGTTCACTTTCACTCAACTGTCAACGTCAGGTTGTTACGCCTTAAAAAACAAAACAGGAAGATAATATCAAGATAGACAGCTGTCTGCCTACCAGCAAACATCAACTGTTCGTTTTTAACAGATGACAGTTGAATATTCAAACGTCAACAACTCACTTCCACGCACAAAATGATAATGAAGAATTCGAGCAAAAATGTTTAGTTGTGAGTAAACAAACAATCAGGATAAAAGTATTTATTATCTTTGCACACAGAGGGAAATATTTCTATAATTTGTATTTTTATCTCTCTCTCTCTCTCTCTCTTCTTCTCTCTCTTTTCCTCTCTCTTTCTCGCTTCTCTTCTCCTCTCTTCCTTCCTCTCTCTCCTGCTCACTTCATTCCTCTCTCTCCTTCTCTCGCCCTTCCTCACACTCTTTCCCTCTACGACGATTTACTCAAAGTGTTATTGCAATAACTGTCCTGTAGCTCTTTTAAAACAACAACATGTTACGTCTGAGAGTATTCAGCGTACAGATAGGGTTGCCAGCTCGAATTGCCAGTTCCACGCCTGAACTAATAAATCTCTCTCTCTCTCTCTATCTCTTTCCACAACAATATTGAACATTTCATACATGTTCCCCGCTATATTTTAAAATTTTTCCTCAAATTACCATCGAAATCCAAGAGTTCAAAAAGTTTTTATCAATAAAACTTTTAATACCACGATTTATAACTACATAAAATAACATTTGCAAATAGTGTGGGGGGGCGTGGGGGGAAGAAACTATCGCAGCAATCAAAAATTACCCTTGGAAGTTAAATTTCGACAGCAACTGAAAATTCCCAAGAAGCTGGCAACTCTGTTGGGCTGGATAAAAATTCAATGAAAAAAATCATCGACCCAGAGGTAGACAACAGTCCCCGAAGGCAGGAGTACTCATGTACTCAACTTTGTGTTGGCTTCCTCGCTCATATACTTCCATGAAATCCAAGTTCTAGATGAAAATGATAAAAGTTTAAGAAAAGACCAAGAGATGCTCGATCTTTTAAAACAAAAATTAGAACCGAGAAGACAATTCTTTACATTTGACCCAGAGGGGGCCAACAGTCACAGCAGGCATGAGTACTCATACACTCAACTTTGTGTTGGCTTTCTCGCTCATATACTTCGATGAAATCCAAGTTCTGGATGAAAATGATAAAAGTTTAATAAAAGACAAAGAGATGCTCGATCTTTTAAAACAAAAATTAGAACCGAGAAGGCAATTCTTTACATTTGACCCAAATGGGGGGGCCAATAGTCTCAGAAGGCATGAGTACTCATACACTCAACTTTGTGTTGGCTTTCTCGCTCATATACTTCCATGAAATCCAATTTCTGGATGAAAATGATAAATGTTTAATAAAAGACAAAGAGATGCTCGATCTTTTAAAACAAAAATTAGAACCGAGAAGGCAATTCTTTACATTTGACCCAAATGGGGGGGCCAATAGTCTCAGAAGGCATGAGTACTCATACACTCAACTTTGTGTTGGCTTTCTCGCTCATATACTTCCATGAAATCCAATTTCTGGATGAAAATGATAAAAGTTTAATAAAAGACAAAGAGATGCTGGATCTTTTAAAACAAAAATTAGAACCGAGAAGGCAATTCTTTACATTTGACCCAAATGGGGGGGCCAATAGTCTCAGAAGGCATGAGTACTCATACACTCAACTTTGTGTTGGCTTTCTCGCTCATATACTTCCATGAAATCCAATTTCTGGATGAAAATGATAAAAGTTTAATAAAAGACAAAGAGATGCTCGATCTTTTAAAACAAAAATTAGAACCGAGAAGGCAATTCTTTACATTTGACCCAAATGGGGGGGCCAATAGTCTCAGAAGGCATGAGTACTCATACACTCAACTTTGTGTTGGCTTTCTCGCTCATATCCTTCCATGAAATCCAATTTCTGGATGAAAATGATAAAAGTTTAATAAAAGACAAAGAGATGCTCGATCTTTTAAAACAAAAATTAGAACCGAGAAGGCAATTCTTTACATTTGACCCAAATGGGGGGCCAATAGTCTCAGAAGGCATGAGTACTCATACACTCAACTTTGTGTTGGCTTTCTCGCTCATATACTTCCATGAAATCCAATTTCTGGATGAAAATGATAAAAGTTTAATAAAAGACAAAGAGATGCTCGATCTTTTAAAACAAAAATTAGAACCGAGAAGGCAATTCTTTACATTTGACCCAAATGGGGGGGCCAATAGTCTCAGAAGGCATGAGTACTCATACACTCAACTTTGTGTTGGCTTTCTCGCTCATATACTTCCATGAAATCCAAGTTCTGGATGAAAATGATAAAAGTTTAATAAAAGACAAAGAGATGCTGGATCTTTTAAAACAAAAATTAGAACCGAGAAGGCAATTCTTTACATTTGACCCAAATGGGGGGGCCAATAGTCTCAGAAGGCATGAGTACTCATACACTCAACTTTGTGTTGGCTTTCTCGCTCATATACTTCCATGAAATCCAAGTTCTGGATGAAAATGATAAAAGTTTAATAAAAGACAAAGAGATGCTCGATCTTTTAAAACAAAAATTAGAACCGAAACTCCAGAAGAGGTGGCTGAGCCATCCTATTAACTGATGAGAGTATAGATGAGAAAAATAAAGTCAGATTTATAACAGACACTGACACATACATGGTCCGAGTGCGTTGATGAAACTTACTATTTTGGAAAGCTAATGGCAGCACCTTTCCAGCGATATATGCCACTTGGCCAGAATATTTTTCTAAAGTTACGAAAAAATGCACTGAAAGCGCGCATTTTCAGTTAGCCTACACTGGCATGATGAAGTGGCCACTGCCCACTCCATGGTCCGAGTGCGTTGATGAAACTTACTATTTTGGAAAGCTAATGGCAGCACCTTTCCAGCGATATATGCCAATTGGTCAGAATATTTTTCTTAAGTTACGAAAAAAGGCACTGAAAACGCGCATTCTTAGCTAGCCTACACTGGCATGATGAAGTGGCCACTGCCCACTCCATGGTCCGAGTGCGTTGATGAAACTTACTATTTTGGAAAGCTAATGGCAGCACCTTTCCAGCGATATATGCCAATTGGTCAGAATATTTTTCTTAAGTTACGAAAAAAGGCACTGAAAACGCGCCGTTTTAGTTAGCCTACACTGGCATGATGAAGTGGCCACTGCCCACTCCATGGTCCGAGTGCGTTGATGAAACTTACTATTTTGGAAAGCTAATGGCAGCACCTTTCCAGCGATATATGCCACTTAGCCAGAATATTTTTCTAAAGTTACGCAAAAACGCACTGAAAACGCGCATTTTTAGTTATTCTACACTGGCATGATGAAGTGGCCACTGCCCACTCCATGGTCCGAGTGCGTTGATGAAACTTACTATCTTGGAAGGCTAATGGCAGCACCTTTCCAGCGATATATGCCACTTGGCCAGAATATTTTTCTAAAGTTACGAAAAAATGCACTGAAAGCGCGCATTTTCAGTTAGCCTACACTGGCATGATGAAGTGGCCACTGCCCACTCCATGGTCCGAGTGCGTTGATGAAACTTACTATTTTGGAAAGCTAATGGCAGCACCTTTCCAGCGATATATGCCAATTGGTCAGAATATTTTTCTAAAGTTACGCAAAAAGGCACTGAAAACGCGCAGTTTTAGTTAGCCTACACTGGCATGATGAAGTGGCCACTGCCCACTCCATGGTCCGAGTGCGTTGATGAAACTTACTATTTTGGAAAGCTAATGGCAGCACCTTTCCAGCGATATATGCCAATTGGTCAGAATATTTTTCTTAAGTTACGAAAAAAGGCACTGAAAACGCGCATTCTTAGCTAGCCTACACTGGCATGATGAAGTGCCCACTGCCTACTCCATGGTCCGAGTGCGTTGATGAAACTTACCTTTTGGAAAGCTAATGGCAGCACCTCTCCAGCGATATATGCCACTTGGCCAGAATATTTTTCTAAAGTTACGCAAAAAGGCACTGAAAACTCGCAGTTTTAGTTAGCCTACACTGGCATGATGAAGTGGCCACTGCCCACTCCATGGTCCGAGTGCGTTGATGAAACTTACTATTTTGGAAAGCTAATGGCAGCACCTTTCCAGCGATATATGCCAATTGGTCAGAATACTTTTCTTAAGTTACGAAAAAAGGTACTGAAAACGCGCAGTTTTAGTTAGCCTACACTGGCATGATGAAGTGGCCACTGCCCACTCCATGGTCCGAGTGCGTTGATGAAACTTACTACTTTGGAAAGCTAATGGCAGCACCTTTCCAGCGATATATGCCAATTGGTCAGAATATTTTTCTAAAGTTACGAAAAAAGGCACTGAAAACGCGCATTCTTAGCTAGCCTACACTGGCATGATGAAGTGGCCACTGCCCACTCCATGGTCCGAGTGCGTTGATGAAACTTACTATTTTGGAAAGCTAATGGCAGCACCTTTCCAGCGATATATGCCACTTGGCCAGAATATTTTTCTAAAGTTACAAAAAAATGCACTGAAAGCGCGCATTTTCAGTTAGCCTGCACTGGCATGATGAAGTGGCCACTGCCCACTCCATGGTCCGAGTGCGTTGATGAAACTTACCATTTTGGAAAGCTAATGGCAGCACCTTTCCAGCGATATATGCCAATTGGTCAGAATATTTTTCTAAAGTTACGAAAAAAGGCACTGAAAACGCGCATTCTTAGCTAGCCTAGACGGCATGATGAAGTGGAAACTGCCCACTCCATGGTCCGAGCGCGTTGATGAAGCTTACTATTTTGGAAAGCTAATGGCAGCACCTTTCCAGCGATATATGCCACTTGGCCAGAATATTTTTCTAAAGTTACGAAAAAATGCACTGAAAGCGCGCATTTTCAGTTAGCCTACACTGGCATGATGAAGTGGCCACTGCCCACTCCATGGTCCGAGTGCGTTGACCATGGAGTCAACTGGTGGCATATATCGCTGGAAAGGTGCTGCCATTAGCTTTCCAAAATGGTAAGTTTCATCAACGCACTCGGATCATGGAGTGGGCAGTGGGCACTTCATCATGCCAGTGTAGGCTAGCTAAGAATGCGCGTTTTCAGTGCCTTTTTTCGTAACTTAAGAAAAATATTCTGACCAATTGGCATATATCGCTGGAAAGGTGCTGCCATTAGCTTTCCAAAATAGTAAGTTTCATCAACGCACTCGGACCATGGAGTGGGCAGTGGCCATTTCATCATGCCAGTGTAGGCTAACTAAAACTGCGCGTTTTCAGTGCCTTTTTGCGTAACTTTAGAAAAATATTCTGGCCAAGTGGCATATATCGCTGGAGAGGTGCTGCCATTAGCTTTCCAAAATGGTAAGTTTCATCAACGCACTCGGACCATGGAGTAGGCAGTGGGCACTTCATCATGCCAGTGTAGGCTAGCTAAGAATGCGCGTTTTCAGTGCCTTTTTTCGTAACTTAAGAAAAATATTCTGACCAATTGGCATATATCGCTGGAAAGTTGCTGCCATTAGCTTTCCAAAATAGTAAGTTTCATCAACGCACTCGGACCATGGAGTGGGCAGTGGCCACTTCATCATGCCAGTGTAGGCTAACTAAAACTGCGCGTTTTCAGTGCCTTTGTGCGTAACTTTAGAAAAATATTCTGGCCAAGTGGCATATATCGCTGGAGAGGTGCTGCCATTAGCTTTCCAAAATGGTAAGTTTCATCAACGCACGCGGACCATGGAGTGGGCAGTGGGCACTTCATCATGCCAGTGTAGGCTAGCTAAGAATGCGCGTTCTCAGTGCCTTTTTGCGTAACTTTAGAAAAATATTCTGGCCAAGTGGCATATATCGCTGGAAAGGTGCTGCCATTAGCTTTCCAAAATAGTAAGTTTCATCAACGTACTCGGACCATGGAGTGGGCAGTGGCCACTTCATCATGCCAGTGTAGGCTAACTGAAAATGCGCGCATTCAGTGCATTTTTTCGTAACTTTAGAAAAATATTCTGGCCAAGTGGCATATATCGCTGGAAAGGTGCTGCCATTAGCTTTCCAAAATGGTAAGTTTCATCAACGCACTCGGACCATGGAGTAGGCAGTGGGCACTTCATCATGCCAGTGTAGGCTAGCTAAGAATGCGCGTTTTCAGTGCCTTTTTTCGTAACTTAAGAAAAATATTCTGACCAATTGGCATATATCGCTGGAAAGGTGCTGCCATTAGCTTTCCAAAATAGTAAGTTTCATCAACGCACTCGGACCATGGAGTGGGCAGTGGCCACTTCATCATGCCAGTGTAGGCTAACTGAAAATGCGCGCTTTCAGTGCATCTTTTCATAACTTTAGAAAAATATTCTGGCCAATTGGCATATATCGCTGGAAAGGTGCTGCCATTAGCTTTCCAAAATAGTAAGTTTCATCAACGCACTCGGACCATGGAGTGGGCAGTGGCCACTTCATCATGCCAGTGTAGGCTAACTAAAACTGCGCGTTTTCAGTGCCTTTTTTCGTAACTTAAGAAAAATATTCTGACCAATTGGCATATATCGCTGGAAAGGTGCTGCCATTAGCTTTCCAAAATAGTAAGTTTCATCAACGCACTCGGACCATGGAGTGGGCAGTGGCCACTTCATCATGCCAGTGTAGGCTAGCTAAGAATGCGCGTTTTCAGTGCCTTTTTTCGTAACTTAAGAAAAATATTCTGACCAATTGGCATATATCGCTGGAAAGGTGCTGCCATTAGCTTTCCAAAATAGTAAGTTTCATACTTTAGAAAAATATTCTGGCCAAGTGGTATATATCGCTGGAAAGGTGCTGCCATTAGCTTTCTGAAATAGTAAGTTTCATCAACGCACTCGGACCATGGAGTGGGCAGTGGCCACTTCATCATGCCAGTGTAGGCTAACTAAAACTGCGCGTTTTCAGTGCCTTTTTTCGTAACTTTAGAAAAATATTCTGGCCAAGTGGTATATATCGCTGGAAAGGTGCTGCCATTAGCTTTCCAAAATAGTAAGTTTCATCAACGCACTCGGACCATGGAGTGGGCAGTGGCCACTTCATCATACCAGTGTAGGCTAACTGAAAATGCACGTTTTCAGTGCCTTTTTTCGTAACTTTAGAAAAATATTCTGGCCAAGTGGTATATATCACTGGAAAGGTGCTGCCATTAGCTTTCCAAAATAGTAAGTTTCATCAACGCACTCGGACCATGGAGTGGGCAGTGGCCACTTCATCATGCCAGTGTAGGCTAACTAAAACTGCGCGTTTTCAGTGCCTTTTTTCGTAACTTTAGAAAAATATTCTGGCCAAGTGGTATATATCGCTGGAAAGGTGCTGCCATTAGCTTTCCAAAATAGTAAGTTTCATCTACGCACTCGGACCATGGAGTGGGCAGTGGCCACTTCATCATGCCAGTGTAGGCTGACTAAAACTGCGCGTTTTCAGTGCCTTTTTTCGTAACTTTAGAAAAATATTCTGGCCAAGTGGTATATATCGCTGGAAAGGTGCTGCCATTAGCTTTCCAAAATAGTAAGTTTCATCAACGCACTCGGACCATGGAGTGGGCAGTGGCCACTTCATCATGCCAGTGTAGGCTAACTAAAAATGCGCGTTTTCAGTGCCTTTTTGCGTAACTTTAGAAAAATATTCTGGCCAAGTGGTATATATCGCTGGAAAGGTGCTGCCATTAGCTTTCCAAAATAGTAAGTTTCATCCACGCACTCGGACCATGGAGTGGGCAGTGGCCACTTCATCATACCAGTGTAGGCTAACTGAAAATGCGCGTTTTCAGTGCCTTTTTTCGTAACTTTAGAAAAATATTCTGGCCAAGTGGTATATTTCGCTGGAAAGGTGCTGCCATTAGCTTTCCAAAATTGTAAGTTTCATCAACGCACTCGGACCATGGAGTGGGCAGTGGCCACTTCATCATGCCAGTGTAGGCTAACTAAAACTGCGCGGTTTCAGTGCCTTTTTTCGTAACTTTAGAAAAATATTCTGGCCAAGTGGTATATATTGCTGGAAAGGTGCTGCCATTAGCTTTCCAAAATAGTAAGTTTCATCAACGCACTCGGACCATGGAGTGGGCAGTGGCCACTTCATCATGCCAGTGTAGGCTAACTAAAACTGCGCGTTTTCAGTGCCTTTTTTCGTAACTTTAGAAAAATATCCTGGCCAAGTGGTATATATCGCTGGAAAGGTGCTTCCATTAGCTTTCCAAAATAGTAAGTTTCATCAACGCACTCGGACCATGGAGTGGGCAGTGGCCACTTCATCATACCAGTGTAGGCTAACTGAAAATGCGCCTTTTCAGTGCCTTTTTTCGTAACTTTAGAAAAATATTCTGGCCAAGTGGTATATATCGCTGGAAAGGTGCTGACATTAGCTTTCCAAAATAGTAAGTTTCATCAACGCACTCGGACCATGGAGTGGGCAGTGGCCACTTCATCATGCCAGTGTAGGCTAACTAAAACTGCGCGTTTTCAGTGCCTTTTTTCGTAACTTTAGAAAAATATTCTGGCCAAGTGGTATATATCGCTGGAAAGGTGCTGCCATTAGCTTTCCAAAATAGTAAGTTTCATCAACGCACTCGGACCATGGAGTGGGCAGTGGCCACTTCATCATGCCAGTGTAGGCTAACTAAAAATGCGCGTTTCCAGTGCCTTTTTGCGTAACTTTAGAAAAATATTCTGGCCAAGTGGTATATATCGCTGGAAAGGTGCTGCCATTAGCTTTCCAAAATAGTAAGTTTCATCAACGCACTCGGACCATGGAGTGGGCAGTGGCCACTTCATCATGCCAGTGTAGGCTAACTAAAACTGCGCGTTTTCAGTGCCTTTTTTCGTAACTTTAGAAAAATATTCTGGCCAAGTGGTATATATCGCTGGAAAGGTGCTGCCATTAGCTTTCCAAAATAGTAAGTTTCATCAACGCACTCGGACCATGGAGTGGGCAGTGGCCACTTCATCATGCCAGTGTAGGCTAACTAAAAATGCGCGTTTTCAGTGCCTTTTTGCGTAACTTTAGAAAAATATTCTGGCTAAGTGGCATATATCGCTGGAGAGGTGCTGCCATTAGCTTTCCAAAATGGTAAGTTTCATCCACGCACTCGGACCATGGAGTGGGCAGTGGCCACTTCATCATACCAGTGTTTTCAGTGCCTTTTTTCGTAACTTTAGAAAAATATTCTGGCCAAGTGGTATATATCGCTGGAAAGGTGCTGCCATTAGCTTTCCAAAATAGTAAGTTTCATCAACGCACTCGGACCATGGAGTGGGCAGTGGCCACTTCATCATGCCAGTGTAGGCTAACTAAAACTGCGCGTTTTCAGTGCCTTTTTTCGTAACTTTAGAAAAATATTCTGGCCAAGTGGTATATATCGCTGGAAAGGTGCTGCCATTAGCTTTCCAAAATAGTAAGTTTCATCAACGCACTCGGACCATGGAGTGGGCAGTGGCCACTTCATCATACCAGTGTAGGCTAACTGAAAATGCGCGTTTTCAGTGCCTTTTTACGTAACTTTAGAAAAATATTCTGGCCAAGTGGTATATATCGCTGGAAAGGTGCTGCCATTAACTTTCCAAAATAGTAAGTTTCATCAACGCACTCGGACCATGGAGTGGGCAGTGGCCACTTCATCATACCAGTGTAGGCTAACTGAAAATGCGCGTTTTCAGTGCCTTTTTTCGTAACTTTAGAAAAATATTCTGGCCAAGTGGTATATATCGCTGGAAAGGTGCTGCCATTAGCTTTCCAAAATAGTAAGTTTCATCAACGCACTCGGACCATGGAGTGGGCAGTGGCCACTTCATCATACCAGTGTAGGCTAACTGAAAATGCGCGTTTTCAGTGCCCTTTTTCGTAACTTTAGAAAAATATTCTGGCCAAGTGGTATATATCGCTGGAAAGGTGCTGCCATTAGCTTTCCAAAATAGTAAGTTTCATCAACGCACTCGGACCATGGAGTGGGCAGTGGCCACTTCATCATACCAGTGTTGGCTAACTGAAAATGCACGTTTTCAGTGCCTTTTTTCGTAACTTTAGAAAAATATTCTGGCCAAGTGGTATATATCGCTGGAAAGGTGCTGCCATTAGCTTTCCAAAATAGTAAGTTTCATCAACGCACTCGGACCATGGAGTGGGCAGTGGCCACTTCATCATGCCAGTGTAGGCTAACTAAAACTGCGCGTTTTCAGTGCCTTTTTTCGTAACTTTAGAAAAATATTCTGGCCAAGTGGTATATATCGCTGGAAAGGTGCTGCCATTAGCTTTCCAAAATAGTAAGTTTCATCAACGCACTCGGACCATGGAGTGGGCAGTGGCCACTTCATCATGCCAGTGTAGGCTAACTAAAACTGCGCGTTTTCAGTGCCTTTTTTCGTAACTTTAGAAAAATATTCTGGCCAAGTGGTATATATCGCTGGAAAGGTGCTGCCATTAGCTTTCCTAAATAGTAAGTTTCATCAACGCACTCGGACCATGGAGTGGGCAGTGGCCACTTCATCATGCCAGTGTAGGCTAACTAAAACTGCGCGTTTTCAGTGCCTTTTTTCGTAACTTTAGAAAAATATTCTGGCCAAGTGGTATATATCGCTGGAAAGGTGCTGCCATTAGCTTTCCAAAATAGTAAGTTTCATCAACGCACTCGGACCATGGAGTGGGCAGTGGCCACTTCATCATGCCAGTGTAGGCTAACTAAAACTGCGCGTTTTCAGTGCCTTTTTTCGTAACTTTAGAAAAATATTCTGGCCAAGTGGTATATATCGCTGGAAAGGTGCTGCCATTAGCTTTCCAAAAGAGTAAGTTTCATCAACGCACTCGGACCATGGAGTGGGCAGTGGCCACTTCATCATACCAGTGTAGGCTAACTGAAAATGCGCGTTTTCAGTGCCTTTTTTCGTAACTTTAGAAAAATATTCTGGCCAAGTGGTATATATCGCTGGAAAGGTGCTGCCATTAGCTTTCCAAAATAGTAAGTTTCATCAACGCACTCGGACCATGGAGTGGGCAGTGGCCACTTCATCATACCAGTGTAGGCTAACTGAAAATGCGCGTTTTCAGTGCCTTTTTTCGTAACTTTAGAAAAATATTCTGGCCAAGTGGTATATATCGCTGGAAAGGTGCTGCCATTAGCTTTCCAAAAGAGTAAGTTTCATCAACGCACTCGGACCATGGAGTGGGCAGTGGCCACTTCATCATACCAGTGTAGGCTAACTGAAAATGCGCGTTTTCAGTGCCTTTTTTCGTAACTTTAGAAAAATATTCTGGCCAAGTGGTATATATTGCTGGTTTGTGTTAGTGTAGGCTAACTAAAACTGCGCGTTTTCAGTGCCTTTTTTCGTAACTTTAGAAAAATATTCTGGCCAAGTGGTATATATCGCTGGAAAGGTGCTGCCATTAGCTTTCCAAAATAGTAAGTTTCATCAACGCACTCGGACCATGGAGTGGGCAGTGGCCACTTCATCATGCCAGTGTAGGCTAACTAAAAATGCGCGTTTTCAGTGCCTTTTTGCGTAACTTTAGAAAAATATTCTGGCCAAGTGGTATATATCGCTGGAAAGGTTCTGCCATTAGCTTTCCAAAATAGTAAGTTTCATCCACGAACTCGGACCATGGAGTGGGCAGTGGCCACTTCATCATACCAGTGTAAGCTAACTGAAAATGCGCGTTTTCAGTGCCTTTTTTCGTAACTTTAGAAAAATATTCTGGCCAAGTGGTATATTTCGCTGGAAAGGTGCTGCCATTAGCTTTCCAAAATTGTAAGTAACTTTAGAAAAATATTCTGGCCAAGTGGTATATATCGCTGGAAAGGTGCTGCCATTAGCTTTCCAAAAGAGTAAGTTTCATCAACGCACTCGGACCATGGAGTGGGCAGTGGCCACTTCATCATACCAGTGTAGGCTAACTGAAAATGCGCGTTTTCAGTGCCTTTTTTCGTAACTTTAGAAAAATATTCTGGCCAAGTGGTATATATTGCTGGTTTGTGTTAGTGTAGGCTAACTAAAACTGCGCGTTTTCAGTGCCTTTTTTCGTAACTTTAGAAAAATATTCTGGCCAAGTGGTATATATCGCTGGAAAGGTGCTGCCATTAGCTTTCCAAAATAGTAAGTTTCATCAACGCACTCGGACCATGGAGTGGGCAGTGGCCACTTCATCATGCCAGTGTAGGCTAACTAAAAATGCGCGTTTTCAGTGCCTTTTTGCGTAACTTTAGAAAAATATTCTGGCCAAGTGGTATATATCGCTGGAAAGGTTCTGCCATTAGCTTTCCAAAATAGTAAGTTTCATCCACGAACTCGGACCATGGAGTGGGCAGTGGCCACTTCATCATACCAGTGTAAGCTAACTGAAAATGCGCGTTTTCAGTGCCTTTTTTCGTAACTTTAGAAAAATATTCTGGCCAAGTGGTATATTTCGCTGGAAAGGTGCTGCCATTAGCTTTCCAAAATTGTAAGTTTCATCAACGCACTCGGACCATGGAGTGGGCAGTGGCCACTTCATCATGCCAGTGTAGGCTAACTAAAACTGCGCGGTTTCAGTGCCTTTTTTCGTAACTTTAGAAAAATATTCTGGCCAAGTGGTATATATTGCTGGAAAGGTGCTGCCATTAGCTTTCCAAAATAGTAAGTTTCATCAACGCACTCGGACCATGGAGTGGGCAGTGGCCACTTCATCATGCCAGTGTAGGCTAACTAAAACTGCGCGTTTTCAGTGCCTTTTTTCGTAACTTTAGAAAAATATCCTGGCCAAGTGGTATATATCGCTGGAAAGGTGCTTCCATTAGCTTTCCAAAATAGTAAGTTTCATCAACGCACTCGGACCATGGAGTGGGCAGTGGCCACTTCATCATGCCAGTGTAGGCTAACTAAAACTGCGAGTTTTCAGTGCCTTTTTGCGTAACTTTAGAAAAATATTCTGGCCAAGTGGTATATATCGCTGGAAAGGTGCTGCCATTAGCTTTCCAAAATAGTAAGTTTCATCAACGCACTCGGACCATGGAGTGGGCAGTGGCCACTTCATCATGCCAGTGTAGGCTAACTAAAAATGCGCGTTTTCAGTGCCTTTTTGCGTAACTTTAGAAAAATATTCTGGCTAAGTGGTATATATCGCTGGAAAGGTGCTGCCATTAGCTTTCCAAAATAGTAAGTTTCATCAACGCACTCGGACCATGGAGTGGGCAGTGGCCACTTCATCATGCCAGTGTAGGCTAACTAAAACTGCGCGTTTTCAGTGCCTTTTTTCGTAACTTTAGAAAAATATTCTGGCCAAGTGGTATATATCGCTGGAAAGGTGCTGCCATTAGCTTTCCAAAATAGTAAGTTTCATCAACGCACTCGGACCATGGAGTGGGCAGTGGCCACTTCATCATACCAGTGTAGGCTAACTGAAAATGCGCGTTTTCAGTGCCTTTTTTCGTAACTTTAGAAAAATATTCTGGCCAAGTGGTATATATCGCTGGAAAGGTGCTGCCATTAGATTTCCAAAAGAGTAAGTTTCATCAACGCACTCGGACCATGGAGTGGGCAGTGGCCACTTCATCATACCAGTGTAGGCTAACTGAAAATGCGCGTTTTCAGTGCCTTTTTTCGTAACTTTAGAAAAATATTCTGGCCAAGTGGTATATATTGCTGGAAAGGTGCTGCCATTAGCTTTCCAAAATAGTAAGTTTCATCAACGCACTCGGACCATGGAGTGGGCAGTGGCCACTTCATCATGCCAGTGTAGGCTAACTAAAACTGCGCGTTTTCAGTGCCTTTTTTCGTAACTTTAGAAAAATATTCTGGCCAAGTGGTATATATCGCTGGAAAGGTGCTGCCATTAGCTTTCCAAAATAGTAAGTTTCATCAACGCACTCGGACCATGGAGTGGGCAGTGGCCACTTCATCATGCCAGTGTAGGCTAACTAAAAATGCGCGTTTCCAGTGCCTTTTTGCGTAACTTTAGAAAAATATTCTGGCCAAGTGGTATATATCGCTGGAAAGGTGCTGCCATTAGCTTTCCAAAATAGTAAGTTTCATCAACGCACTCGGACCATGGAGTGGGCAGTGGCCACTTCATCATGCCAGTGTAGGCTAACTAAAACTGCGCGTTTTCAGTGCCTTTTTTCGTAACTTTAGAAAAATATTCTGGCCAAGTGGTATATATCGCTGGAAAGGTGCTGCCATTAGCTTTCCAAAATAGTAAGTTTCCTCAACGCACTCGGACCATGGAGTGGGCAGTGGCCACTTCACCATGCCAGTGTAGGCTAACTAAAAATGCGCGTTTTCAGTGCCTTTTTGCGTAACTTTAGAAAAATATTCTGGCTAAGTGGCATATATCGCTGGAGAGGTGCTGCCATTAGCTTTCCAAAATGGTAAGTTTCATCCACGCACTCGGACCATGGAGTGGGCAGTGGCCACTTCATCATACCAGTGTTTTCAGTGCCTTTTTTCGTAACTTTAGAAAAATATTCTGGCCAAGTGGTAAATATCGCTGGAAAGGTGCTGCCATTAGCTTTCCAAAATAGTAAGTTTCATCAACGCACTCGGACCATGGAGTGGGCAGTGGCCACTTCATCATGCCAGTGTAGGCTAACTAAAACTGCGCGTTTTCAGTGCCTTTTTTCGTAACTTTAGAAAAATATTCTGGCCAAGTGGTATATATCGCTGGAAAGGTGCTGCCATTAGCTTTCCAAAATAGTAAGTTTCATCAACGCACTCGGACCATGGAGTGGGCAGTGGCCACTTCATCATACCAGTGTAGGCTAACTGAAAATGCGCGTTTTCAGTGCCTTTTTTCGTAACTTTAGAAAAATATTCTGGCCAAGTGGTATATATCGCTGGAAAGGTGCTGCTATTAGCTTTCCAAAATAGTAAGTTTCATCAACGCACTCGGACCATGGAGTGGGCAGTGGCCACTTCATCATACCAGTGTAGGCTAACTGAAAATGCGCGTTTTCAGTGCCTTTTTTCGTAACTTTAGAAAAATATTCTGGCCAAGTGGTATATATCGCTGGAAAGGTGCTGCCATTAGCTTTCCAAAATAGTAAGTTTCATCAACGCACTCGGACCATGGAGTGGGCAGTGGCCACTTCATCATGCCAGTGTAGGCTAACTAAAAATGCGCGTTTTCAGTGCCTTTTTGCGTAACTTTAGAAAAATATTCTGGCTAAGTGGTATATATCGCTGGAAAGGTGCTGCCATTAGCTTTCCAAAATAGTAAGTTTCATCAACGCACTCGGACCATGGAGTGGGCAGTGGCCACTTCATCATGCCAGTGTAGGCTAACTAAAACTGCGCGTTTTCAGTGCCTTTTTTCGTAACTTTAGAAAAATATTCTGGCCAAGTGGTATATATCGCTGGAAAGGTGCTGCCATTAGCTTTCCAAAATAGTAAGTTTCATCAACGCACTCGGACCATGGAGTGGGCAGTGGCCACTTCATCATGCCAGTGTAGGCTAACTAAAAATGCGCGTTTTCAGTGCCTTTTTGCGTAACTTTAGAAAAATATTCTGGCTAAGTGGTATATATCGCTGGAAAGGTGCTGCCATTAGCTTTCCAAAATAGTAAGTTTCATCAACGCACTCGGACCATGGAGTGGGCAGTGGCCACTTCATCATGCCAGTGTAGGCTAACTAAAACTGCGCGTTTTCAGTGCCTTTTTTCGTAACTTTAGAAAAATATTCTGGCCAAGTGGTATATATCGCTGGAAAGGTGCTGCCATTAGCTTTCCAAAATAGTAAGTTTCATCAACGCACTCGGACCATGGAGTGGGCAGTGGCCACTTCATCATACCAGTGTTTTCAGTGCCTTTTTTCGTAACTTTAGAAAAATATTCTGGCCAAGTGGTATATATCGCTGGAAAGGTGCTGCCATTAGCTTTCCAAAATAGTAAGTTTCATCAACGCACTCGGACCATGGAGTGGGCAGTGGCCACTTCATCATGCCAGTGTAGGCTAACTAAAACTGCGCGTTTTCAGTGCCTTTTTTCGTAACTTTAGAAAAATATTCTGGCCAAGTGGTATATATCGCTGGAAAGGTGCTGCCATTAGCTTTCCAAAATAGTAAGTTTCATCAACGCACTCGGACCATGGAGTGGGCAGTGGCCACTTCATCATACCAGTGTAGGCTAACTGAAAATGCGCGTTTTCAGTGCCTTTTTTCGTAACTTTAGAAAAATATTCTGGCCAAGTGGTATATATCGCTGGAAAGGTGCTGCCATTAGCTTTCGAAAATAGTAAGTTTCATCAACGCACTCGGACCATGGAGTGGGCAGTGGCCACTTCATCACACCAGTGTAGGCTAACTGAAAATGCGCGTTTTCAGTGCCTTTTTTCGTAACTTTAGAAAAATATTCTGGCCAAGTGGTATATATCGCTGGAAAGGTGCTGCCATTAGCTTTCCAAAATAGTAAGTTTCATCAACGCACTCGGACCATGGAGTGGGCAGTGGCCACTTCATCATACTAGTGTAGGCTAACTGAAAATGCACGTTTTCAGTGCCTTTTTTCGTAACTTTAGAAAAATATTCTGGCCAAGTGGTATATATCGCTGGAAAGGTGCTGCCATTAGCTTTCCAAAATAGTAAGTTTCATCAACGCACTCGGACCATGGAGTGGGCAGTGGCCACTTCATCATGCCAGTGTAGGCTAACTAAAACTGCGCGTTTTCAGTGCCTTTTTTCGTAACTTTAGAAAAATATTCTGGCCAAGTGGTATATATCGCTGGAAAGGTGCTGCCATTAGCTTTCTAAAATAGTAAGTTTCATCAACGCACTCGGACCATGGAGTGGGCAGTGGCGACTTCATCATACCAGTGTAGGCTAACTGAAAATGCGCGTTTTCAGTGCCTTTTTGCGTAACTTTAGAAAAATATTCTGGCTAAGTGGCATATATCGCTGGAGAGGTGCTGCCATTAGCTTTCCAAAATGGTAAGTTTCATCCACGCACTCGGACCATGGAGTGGGCAGTGGCCACTTCATCATACCAGTGTAGGCTAACTGAAAATGCGCGTTTTCAGTGCCTTTTTTCGTAACTTTAGAAAAATATTCTGGCCAAGTGGTATATATCGCTGGAAAGGTGCTGCCATTAGCTTTCCAAAATAGTAAGTTTCATCAACGCACTCGGACCATGGAGTGGGCAGTGGCCACTTCATCATGCCAGTGTAGGCTAACTAAAACTGCGCGTTTTCAGTGCCTTTTTTCGTAACTTTAGAAAAATATTCTGGCCAAGTGGTATATATCGCTGGAAAGGTGCTGCCATTAGCTTTCCAAAATAGTAAGTTTCATCAACGCACTCGGACCATGGAGTGGGCAGTGGCCACTTCATCATACCAGTGTAGGCTAACTGAAAATGCGCGTTTTCAGTGCCCTTTTTCGTAACTTTAGAAAAATATTCTGGCCAAGTGGTATATATCGCTGGAAAGGTGCTGCCATTAGCTTTCCAAAATAGTAAGTTTCATCAACGCACTCGGACCATGGAGTGGGCAGTGGCCACTTCATCATACCAGTGTTGGCTAACTGAAAATGCACGTTTTCAGTGCCTTTTTTCGTAACTTTAGAAAAATATTCTGGCCAAGTGGTATATATCGCTGGAAAGGTGCTGCCATTAGCTTTCCAAAATAGTAAGTTTCATCAACGCACTCGGACCATGGAGTGGGCAGTGGCCACTTCATCATGCCAGTGTAAGCTAACTAAAACTGCGCGTTTTCAGTGCCTTTTTTCGTAACTTTAGAAAAATATTCTGGCCAAGTGGTATATATCGCTGGAAAGGTGCTGCCATTAGCTTTCCAAAATAGTAAGTTTCATCAACGCACTCGGACCATGGAGTGGGCAGTGGCCACTTCATCATGCCAGTGTAGGCTAACTAAAACTGCGCGTTTTCAGTGCCTTTTTTCGTAACTTTAGAAAAATATTCTGGCCAAGTGGTATATATCGCTGGAAAGGTGCTGCCATTAGCTTTCCAAAATAGTAAGTTTCATCAACGCACTCGGACCATGGAGTGGGCAGTGGCCACTTCATCATGCCAGTGTAGGCTAACTAAAACTGCGCGTTTTCAGTGCCTTTTTTCGTAACCCTAGAAAAAATTATTCTGGCCAAGTGGTATATATCGCTGGAAAGGTGCTGCCATTAGCTTTCCAAAATAGTAAGTTTCATCAACGCACTCGGACCATGGAGTGGGCAGTGGCCACTTCATCATGCCAGTGTAGGCTAACTAAAAATGCGCGTTTTCAGTGCCTTTTTGCGTAACTTTAGAAAAATATTCTGGCTAAGTGGTATATATCGCTGGAAAGGTGCTGCCATTAGCTTTCCAAAATAGTAAGTTTCATCAACGCACTCGGACCATGGAGTGGGCAGTGGCCACTTCATCATGCCAGTGTAGGCTAACTAAAACTGCGCGTTTTCAGTGCCTTTTTTCGTAACTTTAGAAAAATATTCTGGCCAAGTGGTATATATCGCTGGAAAGGTGCTGCCATTAGCTTTCCAAAATAGTAAGTTTCATCAACGCACTCGGACCATGGAGTGGGCAGTGGCCACTTCATCATACCAGTGTAGGCTAACTGAAAATGCGCGTTTTCAGTGCCTTTTTTCGTAACTTTAGAAAAATATTCTGGCCAAGTGGTATATATCGCTGGAAAGGTGCTGCCATTAGCTTTCTAAAAGAGTAAGTTTCATCAACGCACTCGGACCATGGAGTGGGCAGTGGCCACTTCATCATACCAGTGTAGGCTAACTGAAAATGCGCGTTTTCAGTGCCTTTTTTCGTAACTTTAGAAAAATATTCTGGCCAAGTGGTATATATCGCTGGAAAGGTGCTGCCATTAGCTTTCCAAAATAGTAAGTTTCATCAACGCACTCGGACCATGGAGTGGGCAGTGGCCACTTCATCATGCCAGTGTAGGCTAACTAAAACTGCGCGTTTTCAGTGCCTTTTTTCGTAACTTTAGAAAAATATTCTGGCCAAGTGGTATATATCGCTGGAAAGGTGCTGCCATTAGCTTTCCAAAAGAGTAAGTTTCATCAACGCACTCGGACCATGGAGTGGGCAGTGGCCACTTCATCATACCAGTGTAGGCTAACTGAAAATGCGCGTTTTCAGTGCCTTTTTTCTTAACTTTAGAAAAATATCCTGGCCAAGTGGTATATATTGCTGGAAAGGTGCTGCCATTAGCTTTCCAAAATAGTAAGTTTCATCAACGCACTCGGACCATGAAGTGGGCAGTGGCCACTTCATCATGCCAGTGTAGGCTAACTAAAACTGCGCGTTTTCAGTGCCTTTTTTCGTAACTTTAGAAAAATATTCTGGCCAAGTGGTATATATCGCTGGAAAGGTGCTGCCATTAGCTTTCCAAAATAGTAAGTTTCATCAACGCACTCGGACCATGGAGTGGGCAGTGGCCACTTCATCATGCCAGTGTAGGCTAACTAAAACTGCGCGTTTTCAGTGCCTTTTTTCGTAACTTTAGAAAAATATTCTGGCCAAGTGGTATATATCGCTGGAAAGGTGCTGCCATTAGCTTTCCAAAAGAGTAAGTTTCATCAACGCACTCGGACCATGGAGTGGGCAGTGGCCACTTCATCATACCAGTGTAGGCTAACTGAAAATGCGCGTTTTCAGTGCCTTTTTTCGTAACTTTAGAAAAATATTCTGGCCAAGTGGTATATATCGCTGGAAAGGTGCTGCCATTAGCTTTCCAAAATAGTAAGTTTCATCAACGCACTCGGACCATGGAGTGGGCAGTGGCCACTTCATCATGCCAGTGTAGGCTAACTAAAACTGCGCGTTTTCAGTGCCTTTTTTGGTAACTTTAGAAAAATATTCTGGCCAAGTGGTATATATCGCTGGAAAGGTGCTGCCATTAGCTTTCCAAAATAGTAAGTTTCATCAACGCACTCGGACCATGTAGTGGGCAGTGGCCACTTCATCATGCCAGTGTAGGCTAACTAAAACTGCGCGTTTTCAGTGCCTTTTTTCGTAACTTTAGAAAAATATTCTGGCCAAGTGGTATATATCGCTGGAAAGGTGCTGCCATTGGCTTTCCAAAATAGTAAGTTTCATCAACGCACTCGGACCATGGAGTGGGCAGTGGCCACTTCATCATGCCAGTGTAGGCTAACTAAAAATGCGCGTTTTCAGTGCCTTTTTGCGTAACTTTAGAAAAATATTCTGGCTAAGTGGCATATATCGCTGGAGAGGTGCTGCCATTAGCTTTCCAAAATGGTAAGTTTCATCAACGCACTCGGACCATGGAGTGGGCAGTGGCCACTTCATGATGCCAGTGTAGGCTAACTAAAACTGCGCGTTTTCAGTGCCTTTTTTCGTAACTTTAGAAAAATATTCTGGCCAAGTGGTATATATCGCTGGAAAGGTGCTGCCATTAGCTTTCCAAAATAGTAAGTTTCATCAACGCACTCGGACCATGGAGTGGGCAGTGGCCACTTCATCATGCCAGTGTAGGCTAACTAAAAATGCGCGTTTTCAGTGCCTTTTTGCGTAACTTTAGAAAAATATTCTGGCCAAGTGGTATATATCGCTGGAAAGGTGCTGCCATTAGCTTTCCAAAATAGTAAGTTTCATCCACGCACTCGGACCATGGAGTGGGCAGTGGCCACTTCATCATACCAGTGTAGGCTAACTGAAAATGCGCGTTTTCAGTGCCTTTTTTCGTAACTTTAGAAAAATATTCTGGCCAAGTGGTATATTTCGCTGGAAAGGTGCTGCCATTAGCTTTCCAAAATAGTAAGTTTCATCAACGCACTCGGACCATGGAGTGGGCAGTGGCCACTTCATCATGCCAGTGTAGGCTAACTAAAACTGCGCGGTTTCAGTGCCTTTTTTCGTAACTTTAGAAAAATATTCTGGCCAAGTGGTATATATTGCTGGAAAGGTGCTGCCATTAGCTTTCCAAAATAGTAAGTTTCATCAACGCACTCGGACCATGGAGTGGGCAGTGGCCACTTCATCATGCCAGTGTAGGCTAACTAAAACTGCGCGTTTTCAGTGCCTTTTTTCGTAACTTTAGAAAAATATCCTGGCCAAGTGGTATATATCGCTGGAAAGGTGCTGCCATTAGCTTTCCAAAATAGTAAGTTTCATCCACGCACTCGGACCATGGAGTGGGCAGTGGCCACTTCATCATACCAGTGTAGGCTAACTGAAAATGCGCCTTTTCAGTGCCTTTTTTCGTAACTTTAGAAAAATATTCTGGCCAAGTGGTATATTTCGCTGGAAAGGTGCTGCCATTAGCTTTCCAAAATAGTAAGTTTCATCAACGCACTCGGACCATGGAGTGGGCAGTGGCCACTTCATCATGCCAGTGTAGGCTAACTAAAACTGCGCGTTTTCAGTGCCTTTTTTCGTAACTTTAGAAAAATATTCTGGCCAAGTGGTATATATCGCTGGAAAGGTGCTGCCATTAGCTTTCCAAAATAGTAAGTTTCATCAACGCACTCGGACCATGGAGTGGGCAGTGGCCACTTCATCATGCCAGTGTAGGCTAACTAAAACTGCGCGTTTTCAGTGCCTTTTTTCGTAACTTTAGAAAAATATTCTGGCCAAGTGGTATATATCGCTGGAAAGGTGCTGCCATTAGCTTTCCAAAATAGTAAGTTTCATCAACGCACTCGGACCATGGAGTGGGCAGTGGCCACTTCATCATGCCAGTGTAGGCTAACTAAAACTGCGCGTTTTCAGTGCCTTTTTTCGTAACTTTAGAAAAATATTCTGGCCAAGTGGTATATATCGCTGGAAAGGTGCTGACATTAGCTTTCCAAAATAGTAAGTTTCATCAACGCACTCGGACCATGGAGTGGGCAGTGGCCACTTCATCATGCCAGTGTAGGCTAACTAAAACTGCGCGTTTTCAGTGCCTTTTTTCGTAACTTTAGAAAAATATTCTGGCCAAGTGGTATATATCGCTGGAAAGGTGCTGCCATTAGCTTTCCAAAATAGTAAGTTTCATCAACGCACTCGGACCATGGAGTGGGCAGTGGCCACTTCATCATGCCAGTGTAGGCTAACTAAAAATGCGCGTTTCCAGTGCCTTTTTGCGTAACTTTAGAAAAATATTCTGGCCAAGTGGTATATATCGCTGGAAAGGTGCTGCCATTAGCTTTCCAAAATAGTAAGTTTCATCAACGCACTCGGACCATGGAGTGGGCAGTGGCCACTTCATCATGCCAGTGTAGGCTAACTAAAACTGCGCGTTTTCAGTGCCTTTTTTCGTAACTTTAGAAAAATATTCTGGCCAAGCGGTATATATCGCTGGAAAGGTGCTGCCATTAGCTTTCCAAAATAGTAAGTTTCATCAACGCACTCGGACCATGGAGTGGGCAGTGGCCACTTCATCATGCCAGTGTAGGCTAACTAAAAATGCGCGTTTTCAGTGCCTTTTTGCGTAACTTTAGAAAAATATTCTGGCTAAGTGGCATATATCGCTGGAGAGGTGCTGCCATTAGCTTTCCAAAATGGTAAGTTTCATCCACGCACTCGGACCATGGAGTGGGCAGTGGCCACTTCATCATACCAGTGTTTTCAGTGCCTTTTTTCGTAACTTTAGAAAAATATTCTGACCAAGTGGTATATATCGCTGGAAAGGTGCTGCCATTAGCTTTCCAAAATAGTAAGTTTCATCAACGCACTCGGACCATGGAGTGGGCAGTGGCCACTTCATCATACCAGTGTAGGCTAACTGAAGATGCGCGTTTTCAGTGCCTTTTTTCGTAACTTTAGAAAAATATTCTGGCCAAGTGGTATATATCGCTGGAAAGGTGCTGCCATTAGCTTTCCAAAATAGTAAGTTTCATCAACGCACTCGGACCATGGAGTGGGCAGTGGCCACTTCATCATACCAGTGTAGGCTAACTGAAAATGCGCGTTTTCAGTGCCTTTTTTCGTAACTTTAGAAAAATATTCTGGCCAAGTGGTATATATCGCTGGAAAGGTGTTGCCATTAGCTTTCCAAAATAGTAAGTTTCATCAACGCACTCGGACCATGGAGTGGGCAGTGGCCACTTCATCATACCAGTGTAGGCTAACTGAAAATGCGCGTTTTCAGTGCCTTTTTTCGTAACTTTAGAAAAATATTCTGGCCAAGTGGTATATATCGCTGGAAAGGTGCTGCCATTAGCTTTCCAAAATAGTAAGTTTCATCAACGCACTCGGACCATGGAGTGGGCAGTGCCCACTTCATCATGCCAGTGTAGGCTAACTAAAACTGCGCGTTTTCAGTGCCTTTTTGCGTAACTTTAGAAAAATATTCTGGCTAAGTGGCATATATCGCTGGAGAGGTGCTGCCATTAGCTTTCCAAAATGGTAAGTTTCATCCACGCACTCGGACCATGGAGTGGGCAGTGGCCACTTCATCATACCAGTGTATGCTAACTGAAAATGCGCGTTTTCAGTGCCTTTTTTCGTAACTTTAGAAAAATATTCTGGCCAAGTGGTATATATCGCTGGAAAGGTGCTGCCATTAGCTTTCCAAAATAGTAAGTTTCATCAACGCACTCGGACCATGGAGTGGGCAGTGGCCACTTCATCATGCCAGTGTAGGCTAACTAAAACTGCGCGTTTTCAGTGCCTTTTTTCGTAACTTTAGAAAAATATTCTGGCCAAGTGGTATATATCGCTGGAAAGGTGCTGCCATTAGCTTTCCAAAATAGTAAGTTTCATCAACGCACTCGGACCATGGAGTGGGCAGTGGCCACTTCATCATGCCAGTGTAGGCTAACTAAAACTGCGCGGATTCAGTGCCTTTTTTCGTAACTTTAGAAAAATATTCTGGCCAAGTGGTATATATTGCTGGAAAGGTGCTGCCATTAGCTTTCCAAAATAGTAAGTTTCATCAACGCACTCGGACCATGGAGTGGGCAGTGGCCACTTCATCATGCCAGTGTAGGCTAACTAAAACTGCGCGTTTTCAGTGCCTTTTTTCGTAACTTTAGAAAAATATCCTGGCCAAGTGGTATATATCGCTGGAAAGGTGCTTCCATTAGCTTTCCAAAATAGTAAGTTTCATCCACGCACTCGGACCATGGAGTGGGCAGTGGCCACTTCATCATACCTGTGTAGGCTAACTGCAAATGCGCCTTTTCAGTGCCTTTTTTCGTAACTTTAGAAAAATATTCTGGCCAAGTGGTATATTTCGCTGGAAAGGTGCTGCCATTAGCTTTCCAAAATAGTAAGTTTCATCAACGCACTCGGACCATGGAGTGGGCAGTGGCCACTTCATCATGCCAGTGTAGGCTAACTAAAACTGCGCGTTTTCAGTGCCTTTTTTCGTAACTTTAGAAAAAATTCTGGCCAAGTGGTATATATCGCTGGAAAGGTGCTGCCATTAGCTTTCCAAAATAGTAAGTTTCATCAACGCACTCGGACCATGGAGTGGGCAGTGGCCACTTCATCATGCCAGTGTAGGCTAACTAAAACTGCGCGTTTTCAGTGCCTTTTTTCGTAACTTTAGAAAAATATTCTGGCCAAGTGGTATATATCGCTGGAAAGGTGCTGCCATTAGCTTTCCAAAATAGTAAGTTTCATCAACGCACTCGGACCATGGAGTGGGCAGTGGCCACTTCATCATGCCAGTGTAGGCTAACTAAAACTGCGCGTTTTCAGTGCCTTTTTTCGTAACTTTAGAAAAATATTCTGGCCAAGTGGTATATATCGCTGGAAAGGTGCTGACATTAGCTTTCCAAAATAGTAAGTTTCATCAACGCACTCGGACCATGGAGTGGGCAGTGGCCACTTCATCATGCCAGTGTAGGCTAACTAAAACTGCGCGTTTTCAGTGCCTTTTTTCGTAACTTTAGAAAAATATTCTGGCCAAGTGGTATATATCGCTGGAAAGGTGCTGCCATTAGCTTTCCAAAATAGTAAGTTTCATCAACGCACTCGGACCATGGAGTGGGCAGTGGCCACTTCATCATGCCAGTGTAGGCTAACTAAAAATGCGCGTTTCCAGTGCCTTTTTGCGTAACTTTAGAAAAATATTCTGGCCAAGTGGTATATATCGCTGGAAAGGTGCTGCCATTAGCTTTCCAAAATAGTAAGTTTCATCAACGCACTCGGACCATGGAGTGGGCAGTGGCCACTTCATCATGCCAGTGTAGGCTAACTAAAACTGCGCGTTTTCAGTGCCTTTTTTCGTAACTTTAGAAAAATATTCTGGCCAAGCGGTATATATCGCTGGAAAGGTGCTGCCATTAGCTTTCCAAAATAGTAAGTTTCATCAACGCACTCGGACCATGGAGTGGGCAGTGGCCACTTCATCATGCCAGTGTAGGCTAACTAAAAATGCGCGTTTTCAGTGCCTTTTTGCGTAACTATAGAAAAATATTCTGGCTAAGTGGCATATATCGCTGGAGAGGTGCTGCCATTAGCTTTCCAAAATGGTAAGTTTCATCCACGCACTCGGACCATGGAGTGGGCAGTGGCCACTTCATCATACCAGTGTTTTCAGTGCCTTTTTTCGTAACTTTAGAAAAATATTCTGACCAAGTGGTATATATCGCTGGAAAGGTGCTGCCATTAGCTTTCCAAAATAGTAAGTTTCATCAACGCACTCGGACCATGGAGTGGGCAGTGGCCACTTCATCATACCAGTGTAGGCTAACTGAAAATGCGCGTTTTCAGTGCCTTTTTTCGTAACTTTAGAAAAATATTCTGGCCAAGTGGTATATATCGCTGGAAAGGTGCTGCCATTAGCTTTCCAAAATAGTAAGTTTCATCAACGCACTCGGACCATGGAGTGGGCAGTGGCCACTTCATCATACCAGTGTAGGCTAACTGAAAATGCGCGTTTTCAGTGCCTTTTTTCGTAACTTTAGAAAAATATTCTGGCCAAGTGGTATATATCGCTGGAAAGGTGTTGCCATTAGCTTTCCAAAATAGTAAGTTTCATCAACGCACTCGGACCATGGAGTGGGCAGTGGCCACTTCATCATACCAGTGTAGGCTAACTGAAAATGCGCGTTTTCAGTGCCTTTTTTCGTAACTTTAGAAAAATATTCTGGCCAAGTGGTATATATCGCTGGAAAGGTGCTGCCAGTAGCTTTCCAAAATAGTAAGTTTCATCAACGCACTCGGACCATGGAGTGGGCAGTGGCCACTTCATCATGCCAGTGTAGGCTAACTAAAACTGCGCGTTTTCAGTGCCTTTTTTCGTAACTTTAGAAAAATATTCTGGCCAAGTGGTATATATCGCTGGAAAGGTGCTGCCATTAGCTTTCCAAAATAGTAAGTTTCATCAACGCACTCGGACCATGGAGTGGGCAGTGCCCACTTCATCATGCCAGTGTAGGCTAACTAAAACTGCGCGTTTTCAGTGCCTTTTTGCGTAACTTTAGAAAAATATTCTGGCTAAGTGGCATATATCGCTGGAGAGGTGCTGCCATTAGCTTTCCAAAATGATAAGTTTCATCCACGCACTCGGACCATGGAGTGGGCAGTGGCCACTTCATCATACCAGTGTAGGCTAACTGAAAATGCGCGTTTTCAGTGCCTTTTTTCGTAACTTTAGAAAAATAATCTGGCCAAGTGGTATATATCGCTGGAAAGGTGCTGCCATTAGCTTTCCAAAATAGTAAGTTTCATCAACGCACTCGGACCATGGAGTGGGCAGTGGCCACTTCATCATGCCAGTGTAGGCTAACTAAAACTGCGCGTTTTCAGTGCCTTTTTTCGTAACTTTAGAAAAATATTCTGGCCAAGTGGTATATATCGCTGGAAAGGTGCTGCCATTAGCTTTCCAAAATAGTAAGTTTCATCAACGCACTCGGACCATGGAGTGGGCAGTGGCCACTTCATCATACCAGTGTAGGCTAACTGAAAATGCGCGTTTTCAGTGCCTTTTTTCGTAACTTTAGAAAAATATTCTGGCCAAGTGGTATATATCGCTGGAAAGGTGCTGCCATTAGCTTTCCAAAATAGTAAGTTTCATCAACGCACTCGGACCATGGAGTGGGCAGTGGCCACTTCATCATGCCAGTGTAGGCTAACTAAAACTGCGCGTTTTCAGTGCCTTTTTTGGTAACTTTAGAAAAATATTCTGGCCAAGTGGTATATATCGCTGGAAAGGTGCTGCCATTAGCTTTCCAAAATAGTAAGTTTCATCAACGCACTCGGACCATGGAGTGGGCAGTGCCCACTTCATCATGCCAGTGTAGGCTAACTAAAACTGCGCGTTTTCAGTGCCTTTTTGCGTAACTTTAGAAAAATATTCTGGCTAAGTGGCATATATCGCTGGAGAGGTGTTGCCATTAGCTTTCCAAAATGGTAAGTTTCATCCACGCACTCGGACCATGGAGTGGGCAGTGGCCACTTCATCATACCAGTGTAGGCTAACTGAAAATGCGCGTTTTCAGTGCCTTTTTTCGTAACTTTAGAAAAATATTCTGGCCAAGTGGTATATATCGCTGGAAAGGTGCTGCCATTAGCTTTCCAAAATAGTAAGTTTCATCAACGCACTCGGACCATGGAGTGGGCAGTGGCCACTTCATCATGCCAGTGTAGGCTAACTAAAACTGCGCGTTTTCAGTGCCTTTTTTCGTAACTTTAGAAAAATATTCTGGCCAAGTGGTATATATCGCTGGAAAGGTGCTGCCATTAGCTTTCCAAAATAGTAAGTTTCATCAACGCACTCGGACCATGGAGTGGGCAGTGGCCACTTCATCATACCAGTGTAGGCTAACTGAAAATGCGCGTTTTCAGTGCCCTTTTTCGTAACTTTAGAAAAATATTCTGGCCAAGTGGTATATATCGCTGGAAAGGTGCTGCCATTAGCTTTCCAAAATAGTAAGTTTCATCAACGCACTCGGACCATGGAGTGGGCAGTGGCCACTTCATCATACCAGTGTTGGCTAACTGAAAATGCACGTTTTCAGTGCCTTTTTTCGTAACTTTAGAAAAATATTCTGGCCAAGTGGTATATATCGCTGGAAAGGTGCTGCCATTAGCTTTCCAAAATAGTAAGTTTCATCAACGCACTCGGACCATGGAGTGGGCAGTGGCCACTTCATCATGCCAGTGTAGGCTAACTAAAACTGCGCGTTTTCAGTGCCTTTTTTCGTAACTTTAGAAAAATATTCTGGCCAAGTGGTATATATCGCTGGAAAGGTGCTGCCATTAGCTTTCCAAAATAGTAAGTTTCATCAACGCACTCGGACCATGGAGTGGGCAGTGGCGACTTCATCATACCAGTGTAGGCTAACTGAAAATGCGCGTTTTCAGTGCCTTTTTGCGTAACTTTAGAAAAATATTCTGGCTAAGTGGCATATATCGCTGGAGAGGTGCTGCCATTAGCTTTCCAAAATGGTAAGTTTCATCCACGCACTCGGACCATGGAGTGGGCAGTGGCCACTTCATCATACCAGTGTAGGCTAACTGAAAATGCGCGTTTTCAGTGCCTTTTTTCGTAACTTTAGAAAAATATTCTGGCCAAGTGGTATATATCGCTGGAAAGGTGCTGCCATTAGCTTTCCAAAATAGTAAGTTTCATCAACGCACTCGGACCATGGAGTGGGCAGTGGCCACTTCATCATGCCAGTGTAGGCTAACTAAAACTGCGCGTTTTCAGTGCCTTTTTTCGTAACTTTAGAAAAATATTCTGGCCAAGTGGTATATATCGCTGGAAAGGTGCTGCCATTAGCTTTCCAAAATAGTAAGTTTCATCAACGCACTCGGACCATGGAGTGGGCAGTGGCCACTTCATCATACCAGTGTAGGCTAACTGAAAATGCGCGTTTTCAGTGCCCTTTTTCGTAACTTTAGAAAAATATTCTGGCCAAGTGGTATATATCGCTGGAAAGGTGCTGCCATTAGCTTTCCAAAATAGTAAGTTTCATCAACGCACTCGGACCATGGAGTGGGCAGTGGCCACTTCATCATACCAGTGTTGGCTAACTGAAAATGCACGTTTTCAGTGCCTTTTTTCGTAACTTTAGAAAAATATTCTGGCCAAGTGGTATATATCGCTGGAAAGGTGCTGCCATTAGCTTTCCAAAATAGTAAGTTTCATCAACGCACTCGGACCATGGAGTGGGCAGTGGCCACTTCATCATGCCAGTGTAGGCTAACTAAAACTGCGCGTTTTCAGTGCCTTTTTTCGTAACTTTAGAAAAATATTCTGGCCAAGTGGTATATATCGCCGGAAAGGTGCTGCCATTAGCTTTCCAAAATAGTAAGTTTCATCAACGCACTCGGACCATGGAGTGGGCAGTGGCCACTTCATCATGCCAGTGTAGGCTAACTAAAAAATGCGCGTTTTCAGTGCCTTTTTGCGTAACTTTAGAAAAATATTCTGGCTAAGTGGTATATATCGCTGGAAAGGTGCTGCCATTAGCTTTCCAAAATAGTAAGTTTCATCAACGCACTCGGACCATGGAGTGGGCAGTGGCCACTTCATCATGCCAGTGTAGGCTAACTAAAACTGCGCGTTTTCAGTGCCTTTTTTCGTAACTTTAGAAAAATATTCTGGCCAAGTGGTATATATCGCTGGAAAGGTGCTGCCATTAGCTTTCCAAAATAGTAAGTTTCATCAACGCACTCGGACCATGGAGTGGGCAGTGGCCACTTCATCATACCAGTGTAGGCTAACTGAAAATGCGCGTTTTCAGTGCCTTTTTTCGTAACTTTAGAAAAATATTCTGGCCAAGTGGTATATATCGCTGGAAAGGTGCTGCCATTAGCTTTCCAAAATAGTAAGTTTCATCAACGCACTCGGACCACGGAGTGGGCAGTGGCCACTTCATCATGCCAGTGTAGGCTAACTAAAACTGCGCGTTTTCAGTGCCTTCTTTCGTAACTTTAGAAAAATATGCTGGCCAAGTGGTATATATCGCTGGAAAGGTGCTGCCATTAGCTTTCCAAAATAGTAAGTTTCATCAACGCACTCGGACCATGGAGTGGGCAGTGGCCACTTCATCATACCAGTGTAGGCTAACTGAAAATGCACGTTTTCAGTGCCTTTTTTCGTAACTTTAGAAAAATATTCTGGCCAAGTGGTATATATCGCTGTAAAGGTGCTGCCATTAGCTTTCCAAAATAGTAAGTTTCATCAACGCACTCGGACCATGGAGTGGGCAGTGGCCACTTCATCATACCAGTGTAGGCTAACTGAAAATGCACGTTCTCAGTGCCTTTTTTCGTAACTTTAGAAAAATATTCTGGCCAAGTGGTATATATCGCTGTAAAGGTGCTGCCATTAGCTTTCCAAAATAGTAAGTTTCATCAACGCACTCGGACCATGTAGTGGGCAGTGGCCACTTCATCATGCCAGTGTAGGCTAACTAAAACTGCGCGTTTTCAGTGCCTTTTTTCGTAACTTTAGAAAAATATTCTGGCTAAGTGGCATATATCGCTGGAGAGATGCTGCCATTAGCTTTCCAAAATGGTAAGTTTCATCCACGCACTCGGACCATGGAGTGGGCAGTGGCTACTTCATCATGCCAGTGTAGGCTAACTAAAACTGCGCGTTTTCAGTGCCTTTTTTCGTAACTTTAGAAAAATATTCTGGCCAAGTGGCATATATCGCTGGAAAGGTGCTGCCATTAGCTTTCCAAAATAGTAAGTTTCATCAACGCACTCGGACCATGGAGTGGGCAGTGGCCACTTCATCATGCCAGTGTAGGCTAACTAAAACTGCGCGTTTTCAGTGCCTTTTTGCGTAACTTTAGAAAAATATTCTGGCTAAGTGGCATATATCGCTGGAGAGGTGCTGCCATTAGCTTTCCAAAATGGTAAGTTTCATCCACGCACTCGGACCATGGAGTGGGCAGTGGCCACTTCATCATACCAGTGTTTTCAGTGCCTTTTTTCGTAACTTTAGAAAAATATTCTGACCAAGTGGTATATATCGCTGGAAAGGTGCTGCCATTAGCTTTCCAAAATAGTAAGTTTCATCAGGCCAGTGTAGGCTAACTAAAACTGCGCGTTTTCAGAGCCTTTTTTCGTAACTTTAGAAAAATATTCTGGCCAAGTGGTATATATCGCTGGAAAGGTGCTGCCATTAGCTTTCCAAAATAGTAAGTTTCATCAACGCACTCGGACCATGGAGTGGGCAGTGGCCACTTCATCATGCCAGTGTAGGCTAACTAAAACTGCGCGTTTTCAGTTCCTTTTTTCGTAACTTTAGAAAAATATTCTGGCCAAGTGGTATATATCGCTGGAAAGGTGCTGCCATTAGCTTTCCAAAATAGTAAGTTTCATCAACGCACTCGGACCATGGAGTGGGCAGTGGCCACTTCATCATACCAGTGTAGGCTAACTGAAAATGCACGCTTTCAGTGCCTTTTTTCGTAACTTTAGAAAAATATTCTGGCCAAGTGGTATATATCGCTGGAAAGGTGCTGCCATTAGCTTTCCAAAATAGTAAGTTTCATCAACGCACTCGGACCATGGAGTGGGCAGTGGCCACTTCATCATGCCAGTGTAGGCTAACTAAAACTGCGCGTTTTCAGTGCCTTTTTTCGTAACTTTAGAAAAATATTCTGGCCAAGTGGTATATATCGCTGGAAAGGTGCTGCCATTAGCTTTCCAAAATAGTAAGTTTCATCAACGCACTCAGACCATGGAGTGGGCAGTGGCCACTTCATCATGCCAGTGTAGGCTAACTAAAACTGCGCGTTTTCAGTGCCTTTTTTCGTAACTTTAGAAAAATATTCTGGCCAAGTGGTATATATCGCTGGAAAGGTGCTGCCATTAGCTTTCCAAAATAGTAAGTTTCATCAACGCACTCGAACCATGGAGAGGGCAGTGGCCACTTCATCATGCCAGTGTAGGCTAACTAAAACTGCGCGTTTTCAGTGCCTTTTTTCGTAACTTTAGAAAAATATTCTGGCCAAGTGGTATATATCGCTGGAAAGGTGCTGCCATTAGCTTTCCAAAATAGTAAGTTTCATCAACGCACTCGGACCATGGAGTGGGCAGTGGCCACTTCATCATACCAGTGTAGGCTAACTGAAAATGCGCGTTTTCAGTGCCTTTTGTCGTAACTTTAGAAAAATATTCTGGCCAAGTGGTATATATCGCCGGAAAGGTGCTGCCATTAGCTTTCCAAAATAGTAAGTTTCATCAACGCACTCGGACCACGGAGTGGGCAGTGGCCACTTCATCATACCAGTGTTGGCTAACTGAAAATGCACGTTTTCAGTGCCTTTTTTCGTAACTTTAGAAAAATATTCTGGCCAAGTGGTATATATCGCTGGAAAGGTGCTGCCATTAGCTTTCCAAAATAGTAAGTTTCATCAACGCACTCGGACCATGGAGTGGGCAGTGGCCACTTCATCATGCCAGTGTAGGCTAACTAAAATTGCGCGTTTTCAGTGCCTTTTTTCGTAACTTTAGAAAAATATTCTGGCTAAGTGGCATATATCGCTGGAGAGATGCTGCCATTAGCTTTCCAAAATGGTAAGTTTCATCCACGCACTCGGACCATGGAGTGGGCAGTGGCTACTTCATCATGCCAGTGTAGGCTAACTAAAACTGCGCGTTTTCAGTGCCTTTTTTCGTAACTTTAGAAAAATATTCTGGCCAAGTGGCATATATCGCTGGAAAGGTGCTGCCATTAGCTTTCCAAAATAGTAAGTTTCATCAACGCACTCGGACCATGGAGTGGGCAGTGGCCACTTCATCATGCCAGTGTAGGCTAACTAAAACTGCGCGTTTTCAGTGCCTTTTTTCGTAACTTTAGAAAAATATTCTGGCCAAGTGGTATATATCGCTGGAAAGGTGCTGCCATTAGCTTTCCAAAATAGTAAGTTTCATCAACGCACTCGGACCATGGAGTGGGCAGTGGCCACTTCATCATACCAGTGTAGGCTAACTGAAAATGCACGTTTTCAGTGCCTTTTTTCGTAACTTTAGAAAAATATTCTGGCCAAGTGGTATATATCGCTGTAAAGGTGCTGCCATTAGCTTTCCAAAATAGTAAGTTTCATCAACGCACTCGGACCATGGAGTGGGCAGTGGCCACTTCATCATGCCAGTGTAGGCTAACTAAAACTGCGCGTTTTCAGTGCCTTTTTTCGTAACTTTAGAAAAATATTCTGGCCAAGTGGTATATATCGCTGGAAAGGTGCTGCCATTAGCTTTCCAAAATAGTAAGTTTCATCAACGCACTCGGACCATGGAGTGGGCAGTGGCCACTTCATCATGCCAGTGTAGGCTAACTAAAACTGCGCGTTTTCAGTGCCTTTTTTCGTAACTTTAGAAAAATATTCTGGCCAAGTGGTATATATCACTGGAAAGGTGCTGACATTAGCTTTCCAAAATAGTAAGTTTCATCAACGCACTCGGACCATGGAGTGGGCAGTGGCCACTTCATCATGCCAGTGTAGGCTAACTAAAACTGCGCGTTTTCAGTGCCTTTTTTCGTAACTTTAGAAAAATATTCTGGCCAAGTGGTGTATATCGCTGGAAAGGTGCTGCCATTAGCTTTCCAAAATAGTAAGTTTCATCAACGCACTCGGACCATGGAGTGGGCAGTGGCTACTTCATCAGGCCAGTGTAGGCTAACTAAAACTGCGCGTTTTCAGTGCCTTTTTTCGTAACTTTAGAAAAATATTCTGGCCAAGTGGTATATATCGCTGGAAAGGTGCTGCCATTAGCTTTCCAAAATAGTAAGTTTCATCAACGCACTCGGACCATGGAGTGGGCAGTGGCCACTTCATCATGCCAGTGTAGGCTAACTAAAACTGCGCGTTTTCAGTGCCTTTTTTCGTAACTTTAGAAAAATATTCTGGCCAAGTGGTATATATCGCTGGAAAGGTGCTGCCATTAGCTTTCCAAAATAGTAAGTTTCATCAACGCACTCGGACCATGGAGTGGGCAGTGGCCACTTCATCATACCAGTGTAGGCTAACTGAATATGCACGTTTTCAGTGCCTTTTTTCGTAACTTTAGAAAAATATTCTGGCCAAGTGGTATATATCGCTGGAAAGGTGCTGCCATTAGCTTTCCAAAATAGTAAGTTTCATCAACGCACTCGGACCATGGAGTGGGCAGTGGCCACTTCATCATGCCAGTGTAGGCTAACTAAAACTGCGCGTTTTCAGTGCCTTTTTTCGTAACTTTAGAAAAATATTCTGGCCAAGTGGTATATATCGCTGGAAAGGTGCTGCCATTAGCTTTCCAAAATAGTAAGTTTCATCAACGCACTCGGACCATGGAGTGGGCAGTGGCCACTTCATCATGCCAGTGTAGGCTAACTAAAACTGCGCGTTTTCAGTGCCTTTTTTCGTAACTTTAGAAAAATATTCTGGCCAAGTGGTATATATCGCTGGAAAGGTGCTGCCATTAGCTTTCCAAAATAGTAAGTTTCATCAACGCACTCGAACCATGGAGTGGGCAGTGGCCACTTCATCATGCCAGTGTAGGCTAACTAAAACTGCGCGTTTTCAGTGCCTTTTTTCGTAACTTTAGAAAAATATTCTGGCCAAGTGGTATATATCGCTGGAAAGGTGCTGCCATTAGCTTTCCAAAATAGTAAGTTTCATCAACGCACTCGGACCATGGAGTGGGCAGTGGCCACTTCATCATACCAGTGTAGGCTAACTGAAAATGCGCGTTTTCAGTGCCTTTTTTCGTAACTTTAGAAAAATATTCTGGCCAAGTGGTATATATCGCCGGAAAGGTGCTGCCATTAGCTTTCCAAAATAGTAAGTTTCATCAACGCACTCGGACCATGGAGTGGGCAGTGGCCACTTCATCATACCAGTGTTGGCTAACTGAAAATGCACGTTTTCAGTGCCTTTTTTCGTAACTTTAGAAAAATATTCTGGCCAAGTGGTATATATCGCTGGAAAGGTGCTGCCATTAGCTTTCCAAAATAGTAAGTTTCATCAACGCACTCGGACCATGGAGTGGGCAGTGGCCACTTCATCATGCCAGTGTAGGCTAACTAAAACTGCGCGTTTTCAGTGCCTTTTTTCGTAACTTTAGAAAAATATTCTGGCCAAGTGGTATATATCGCTGGAAAGGTGCTGCCATTAGCTTTCCAAAATAGTAAGTTTCATCAACGCACTCGAACCATGGAGAGGGCAGTGGCCACTTCATCATGCCAGTGTAGGCTAACTAAAACTGCGCGTTTTCAGTGCCTTTTTTCGTAACTTTAGAAAAATATTCTGGCCAAGTGGTATATATCGCTGGAAAGGTGCTGCCATTAGCTTTCCAAAATAGTAAGTTTCATCAACGCACTCGGACCATGGAGTGGGCAGTGGCCACTTCATCATACCAGTGTAGGCTAACTGAAAATGCGCGTTTTCAGTGCCTTTTTTAGTAACTTTAGAAAAATATTCTGGCCAAGTGGTATATATCGCCGGAAAGGTGCTGCCATTAGCTTTCCAAAATAGTAAGTTTCATCAACGCACTCGGACCATGGAGTGGGCAGTGGCCACTTCATCATACCAGTGTTGGCTAACTGAAAATGCACGTTTTCAGTGCCTTTTTTCGTAACTTTAGAAAAATATTCTGGCCAAGTGGTATATATCGCTGGAAAGGTGCTGCCATTAGCTTTCCAAAATAGTAAGTTTCATCAACGCACTCGGACCATGGAGTGGGCAGTGGCCACTTCATCATGCCAGTGTAGGCTAACTAAAACTGCGCGTTTTCAGTGCCTTTTTTCGTAACTTTAGAAAAATATTCTGGCCAAGTGGTATATATCGCTGGAAAGGTGCTGCCATTAGCTTTCCAAAATAGTAAGTTTCATCAACGCACTCGGACCATGGAGTGGGCAGTGGCCACTTCATCATGCCAGTGTAGGCTAACTAAAACTGCGCGTTTTCAGTGCCTTTTTTCGTAACTTTAGAAAAATATTCTGGCCAAGTGGTATATATCGCTGGAAAGGTGCTGCCATTAGCTTTCGAAAATAGTAAGTTTCATCAACGCACTCGGACCATGGAGTGGGCAGTGGCCACTTCATCATACCAGTGTAGGCTAACTGAAAATGCGCGTTTTCAGTGCCTTTTTCCGTAACTTTAGAAAAATATTCTGGCCAAGTGGTATATATCGCTGGAAAGGTGCTGCCATTAGCTTTCCAAATTAGTAAGTTTCATCAACGCACTCGGACCATGGAGTGGGCAGTGGCCACTTCATCATGCCAGTGTAGGCTAACTAAAACTGCGCGTTTTCAGTGCCTTTTTTCGTAACTTTAGAAAAATATCCTGGCCAAGTGGTATATATCGCTGGAAAGGTGCTGCCATTAGCTTTCCAAAATAGTAAGTTTCATCAACGCACTCGGACCATGGAGTGGGCAGTGGCCACTTCATCATACCAGTATAGGCTAACTGAAAATGCGCGTTTTCAGTGCCTTTTTTCGTAACTTTAGAAAAATATTCTGGCCAAGTGGTATATTTCGCTGGAAAGGTGCTGCCATTAGCTTTCCAAAATAGTAAGTTTCATCAACGCACTCGGACCATGGAGTGGGCAGTGGCCACTTCATCATGCCAGTGTAGGCTAACTAAAACTGCGCGGTTTCAGTGCCTTTTTTCGTAACTTTAGAAAAATATTCTGGCCAAGTGGTATATATCGCTGGAAAGGTGCTGCCATTAGCTTTCCAAAATAGTAAGTTTCATCAACGCACTCGGACCATGGAGTGGGCAGTGGCCACTTCATCATGCCAGTGTAGGCTAACTAAAACTGCGCGTTTTCAGTGCCTTTTTTCGTAACTTTAGAAAAATATCCTGGCCAAGTGGTATATATCGCTGGAAAGGTGCTGCCATTAGCTTTCCAAAATAGTAAGTTTCATCAACGCACTCGGACCATGGAGTGGGCAGTGGCCACTTCATCATACCAGTGTAGGCTAACTGAAAATGCGCGTTTTCAGTGCCTTTTTTCGTAACTTTAGAAAAATATTCTGGCCAAGTGGTATATATCGCTGGAAAGGTGCTGACATTAGCTTTCCAAAATAGTAAGTTTCATCAACGCACTCGGACCATGGAGTGGGCAGTGGCCACTTCATCATGCCAGTGTAGGCTAACTAAAACTGCGCGTTTTCAGTGCCTTTTTTGGTAACTTTAGAAAAATATTCTGGCCAAGTGGTATATATCGCTGGAAAGGTGCTGCCATTAGCTTTCCAAAATAGTAAGTTTCATCAACGCACTCGGACCATGGAGTGGGCAGTGGCCACTTCATCATGCCAGTGTAGGCTAACTAAAAATGCGCGTTTCCAGTGCCTTTTTGCGTAACTTTAGAAAAATATTCTGGCCAAGTGGTATATATCGCTGGAAAGGTGCTGCCATTAGCTTTCCAAAATAGTAAGTTTCATCAACGCACTCGGACCATGGAGTGGGCAGTGGCCACTTCATCATGCCAGTGTAGGCTAACTAAAAATGCGCGTTTCCAGTGCCTTTTTGCGAAACTTTAGAAAAATATTCTGGCCAAGTGGTATATATCGCTGGAAAGGTGCTGCCATTAGCTTTCCAAAATAGTAAGTTTCATCAACGCACTCGGACCATGGAGTGGGCAGTGGCCACTTCATCATGCCAGTGTAGGCTAACTAAAACTGCGCGTTTTCAGTGCCTTTTTTCGTAACTTTAGAAAAATATTCTGGCCAAGTGGTATATATCGCTGGAAAGGTGCTGCCATTAGCTTTCCAAAATAGTAAGTTTCATCAATGCACTCGGACCATGGAGTGGGCAGTGGCCACTTCATCATACCAGTGTAGGCTAACTGAAAATGCGCGTTTTCAGTGCCTTTTTTCGTAACTTTAGAAAAATATTCTGGCCAAGTGGTATATATCGCTGGAAAGGTGCTGCCATTAGCTTTCCAAAATAGTAAGTTTCATCAACGCACTCGGACCATGGAGTGGGCAGTGGCCACTTCATCATGCCAGTGTAGGCTAACTAAAACTGCGCGTTTTCAGTGCCTTTTTTCGTAACTTTAGAAAAATATTCTGGCCAAGTGGTATATATCGCTGGAAAGGTGCTGCCATTAGCTTTCCAAAATAGTAAGTTTCATCAACGCACTCGGACCATGGAGTGGGCAGTGGCCACTTCATCATACCAGTGTAGGCTAACTAAAACTGCGCGTTTTCAGTGCCTTTTTTCGTAACTTTAGAAAAATATTCTGGCCAAGTGGTATATATCGCTGGAAAGGTGCTGCCATTAGCTTTCCAAAATAGTAAGTTTCATCAACGCACTCGGACCATGGAGTGGGCAGTGGCCACTTCATCATACCAGTGTAGGCTAACTGAAAATGCACGTTTTCAGTGCCTTTTTTCGTAACTTTAGAAAAATATTCTGGCCAAGTGGTATATATCGCTGGAAAGGTGCTGCCATTAGCTTTCCAAAATAGTAAGTTTCATCAACGCACTCGGACCATGGAGTGGGCAGTGGCCACTTCATCATACCAGTGTAGGCTAACTGAAAATGCACGTTTTCAGTGCCTTTTTTCGTAACTTTAGAAAAATATTCTGGCCAAGTGGTATATATCGCTGGAAAGGTGCTGCCATTAGCTTTCCAAAATAGTAAGTTTCATCAACGCACTCGGACCATGGAGTGGGCAGTGGCCACTTCATCATGCCAGTGTAGGCTAACTAAAACTGCGCGTTTTCAGTGCCTTTTTTCGTAACTTTAGAAAAATATTCTGGCCAAGTGGTATATATCGCTGGAAAGGTGCTGCCATTAGCTTTCCAAAATAGTAAGTTTCATCAACGCACTCGGACCATGGAGTGGGCAGTGGCTACTTCATCATGCCAGTGTAGGCTAACTAAAACTGCGCGTTTTCAGTGCCTTTTTTCGTAGCTTTAGAAAAATATTCTGGCCAAGTGGTATATATCGCTGGAAAGGTGCTGCCATTAGCTTTCCAAAATAGTAAGTTTCATCAACGCACTCGGACCATGGAGTGGGCAGTGGCCACTTCATCATACCAGTGTAGGCTAACTGAAAATGCGCGTTTTCAGTGCCTTTTTTCGTAACTTTAGAAAAATATTCTGGCCAAGTGGTATATATCGCTGGAAAGGTGCTGCCATTAGCTTTCCAAAATAGAAAAAAAACTTTAGAAAAATATTCTGGCCAAGTGGTATATATCGCTGGAAAGGTGCTGCCATTAGCTTTCCAAAATAGTAAGTTTCATCAACGCACTCGAACCATGGAGTGGGCAGTGGCCACTTCATCATGCCAGTGTAGGCTAACTAAAACTGCGCGTTTTCAGTGCCTTTTTTCGTAACTTTAGAAAAATATTCTGGCCAAGTGGTATATATCGCTGGAAAGGTGCTGCCATTAGCTATCCAAAATAGTAAGTTTCATCAACGCACTCGGACCATGAAGTGGGCAGTGGCCACTTCATCATACCAGTGTAGGCTAACTGAAAATGCGCGTTTTCAGTGCCTTTTTTCGTAACTTTAGAAAAATATTCTGGCCAAGTGGTATATATCGCTGGAAAGGTGCTGCCATTAGCTTTCCAAAATAGTAAGTTTCATCAACGCACTCGGACCATGGAGTGGGCAGTGGCCACTTCATCATGCCAGTGTAGGCTAACTAAAACTGCGCGTTTTCAGTGCCTTTTTTCGTAACTTTAGAAAAATATTCTGGCCAAGTGGTATATATCGCTGGAAAGGTGCTGCCATTAGCTTTCCAAAATAGTAAGTTTCATCAACGCACTCGGACCATGGAGTGGGCAGTGGCTACTTCATCAGGCCAGTGTAGGCTAACTAAAACTGCGCGTTTTCAGTGCCTTTTTGCGTAACTTTAGAAAAATATTCTGGCCAAGTGGTATATATCGCTGGAAAGGTGCTGCCATTAGCTTTCTGAAATAGTAAGTTTCATCAACGCACTCGGACCATGGAGTGGGCAGTGGCCACTTCATCATGCCAGTGTAGGCTAACTAAAACTGCGCGTTTTCAGTGCCTTTTTTCCATATATAGCCATATATCGCTGGAAAGGTGCTGCCATTAGCTTTCCAAAATAGTAAGTTTCATCAACGCACTCGGACCATGGAGTGGGCAGTGGCCACTTCATCATACCAGTGTAGGCTAACTGAAAATGCGCGTTTTCAGTGCCTTTTTTCGTAACTTTAGAAAAATATTCTGGCCAAGTGGTATATATCGCTGGAAAGGTGCTGCCATTAGCTTTCCAAAATAGTAAGTTTCATCAACGCACTCGGACCATGGAGTGGCCACTGCCCACTTCATCATACCAGTGTAGGCTAACTGAAAATGCGCGTTTTCAGTGCCTTTTTTCGTAACTTTAGAAAAATATTCTGGCCAAGCGGTATATATCGCTGGAAAGGTGCTGCCATTAGCTTTCCAAAATTGTAAGTTTCATCAACGCACTCGGACCATGGAGTGGGCAGTGGCCACTTCATCATGCCAGTGTAGGCTAACTAAAACTGCGCGTTTTCAGTGCCTTTTTTCGTAACTTTAGAAAAATATTCTGGCCAAGTGGTATATATCGCTGGAAAGGTGCTGCCATTAGCTTTCCAAAATAGTAAGTTTCATCAACGCACTCGGACCATGGAGTGGGCAGTGGCCACTTCATCATACCAGTGTAGGCTAACTGAAAATGCACGTTTTCAGTGCCTTTTTTCGTAACTTTAGAAAAATATTCTGGCCAAGTGGTATATATCGCTGGAAAGGTGCTGCCATTAGCTTTCCAAAATAGTAAGTTTCATCAACGCACTCGGACCATGGAGTGGGCAGTGGCCACTTCATCATACCAGTGTAGGCTAACTGAAAATGCGCGTTTTCAGTGCCTTTTTTCGTAACTTTAGAAAAATATTCTGGCCAAGTGGTATATATCGCTGGAAAGGTGCTGCCATTAGCTTTCCAAAATAGAAAAAAAACTTTAGAAAAATATTCTGGCCAAGTGGTATATATCGCTGGAAAGGTGCTGCCATTAGCTTTCCAAAATAGTAAGTTTCATCAACGCACTCGAACCATGGAGTGGGCAGTGGCCACTTCATCATGCCAGTGTAGGCTAACTAAAACTGCGCGTTTTCAGTGCCTTTTTTCGTAACTTTAGAAAAATATTCTGGCCAAGTGGTATATATCGCTGGAAAGGTGCTGCCATTAGCTATCCAAAATAGTAAGTTTCATCAACGCACTCGGACCATGAAGTGGGCAGTGGCCACTTCATCATACCAGTGTAGGCTAACTGAAAATGCGCGTTTTCAGTGCCTTTTTTCGTAACTTTAGAAAAATATTCTGGCCAAGTGGTATATATCGCTGGAAAGGTGCTGCCATTAGCTTTCCAAAATAGTAAGTTTCATCAACGCACTCGGACCATGGAGTGGGCAGTGGCCACTTCATCATGCCAGTGTAGGCTAACTAAAACTGCGCGTTTTCAGTGCCTTTTTTCGTAACTTTAGAAAAATATTCTGGCCAAGTGGTATATATCGCTGGAAAGGTGCTGCCATTAGCTTTCCAAAATAGTAAGTTTCATCAACGCACTCGGACCATGGAGTGGGCAGTGGCTACTTCATCAGGCCAGTGTAGGCTAACTAAAACTGCGCGTTTTCAGTGCCTTTTTGCGTAACTTTAGAAAAATATTCTGGCCAAGTGGTATATATCGCTGGAAAGGTGCTGCCATTAGCTTTCTGAAATAGTAAGTTTCATCAACGCACTCGGACCATGGAGTGGGCAGTGGCCACTTCATCATGCCAGTGTAGGCTAACTAAAACTGCGCGTTTTCAGTGCCATATATCGCTGGAAAGGTGCTGCCATTAGCTTTCCAAAATAGTAAGTTTCATCAACGCACTCGGACCATGGAGTGGGCAGTGGCCACTTCATCATACCAGTGTAGGCTAACTAAAAATGCGCGTTTTCAGTGCCTTTTTTCGTAACTTTAGAAAAATATTCTGGCCAAGTGGTATATATCGCTGGAAAGGTGCTGCCATTAGCTTTCCAAAATAGTAAGTTTCATCAACGCACTCGGACCATGGAGTGGCCACTGCCCACTTCATCATACCAGTGTAGGCTAACTGAAAACGCGCGTTTTCAGTGCCTTTTTTCGTAACTTTAGAAAAATATTCTGGCCAAGCGGTATATATCGCTGGAAAGGTGCTGCCATTAGCTTTCCAAAATTGTAAGTTTCATCAACGCACTCGGACCATGGAGTGGGCAGTGGCCACTTCATCATGCCAGTGTAGGCTAACTAAAACTGCGCGTTTTCAGTGCCTTTTTTCGTAACTTTAGAAAAATATTCTGGCCAAGTGGTATATATCGCTGGAAAGGTGCTGCCATTAGCTTTCCAAAATAGTAAGTTTCATCAACGCACTCGGACCATGGAGTGGGCAGTGGCCACTTCATCATACCAGTGTAGGCTAACTGAAAATGCACGTTTTCAGTGCCTTTTTTCGTAACTTTAGAAAAATATTCTGGCCAAGTGGTATATATCGCTGGAAAGGTGCTGCCATTAGCTTTCCAAAATAGTAAGTTTCATCAACGCACTCGGACTATGGAGTGGGCAGTGGCCACTTCATTATGCCAGTGTAGGCTAACTAAAACTGCGCGTTTTCAGTGCCTTTTTTTGTAACTTTAGAAAAATATTCTGGCCAAGTGGTGTATATCGCTGGAAAGGTGCTGCCATTAGCTTTCCAAAATAGTAAGTTTCATCAACGCACTCGGACCATGGAGTGGGCAGTGGCTACTTCATCAGGCCAGTGTAGGCTAACTAAAACTGCGCGTTTTCAGAGCCTTTTTTCGTAACTTTAGAAAAATATTCTGGCCAAGTGGTATATATCGCTGGAAAGGTGCTGCCATTAGCTTTCCAAAATAGTAAGTTTCATCAACGCACTCGGACCATGAAGTGGGCAGTGGCCACTTCATCATACCAGTGTAGGCTAACTGAAAATGCGCGTTTTCAGTGCCTTTTTTCGTAACTTTAGAAAAATATTCTGGCCAAGTGGTATATATCGCTGGAAAGGTGCTGCCATTAGCTTTCCAAAATAGTAAGTTTCATCAACGCACTCGAACCATGGAGTGGGCAGTGGCCACTTCATCATGCCAGTGTAGGCTAACTAAAACTGCGCGTTTTCAGTGCCTTTTTTCGTAACTTTAGAAAAATATTCTGGCCAAGTGGTATATATCGCTGGAAAGGTGCTGCCATTAGCTATCCAAAATAGTAAGTTTCATCAACGCACTCGGACCATGAAGTGGGCAGTGGCCACTTCATCATACCAGTGTAGGCTAACTGAAAATGCGCGTTTTCAGTGCCTTTTTTCGTAACTTTAGAAAAATATTCTGGCCAAGTGGTATATATCGCTGGAAAGGTGCTGCCATTAGCTTTCCAAAATAGTAAGTTTCATCAACGCACTCGGACCATGGAGTGGGCAGTGGCCACTTCATCATGCCAGTGTAGGCTAACTAAAACTGCGCGTTTTCAGTGCCTTTTTTCGTAACTTTAGAAAAATATTCTGGCCAAGTGGTATATATCGCTGGAAAGGTGCTGCCATTAGCTTTCCAAAATAGTAAGTTTCATCAACGCACTCGGACCATGGAGTGGGCAGTGGCTACTTCATCAGGCCAGTGTAGGCTAACTAAAACTGCGCGTTTTCAGTGCCTTTTTGCGTAACTTTAGAAAAATATTCTGGCCAAGTGGTATATATCGCTGGAAAGGTGCTGCCATTAGCTTTCTGAAATAGTAAGTTTCATCAACGCACTCGGACCATGGAGTGGGCAGTGGCCACTTCATCATGCCAGTGTAGGCTAACTAAAACTGCGCGTTTTCAGTGCCTTTTTTCCATATATAGCCATATATCGCTGGAAAGGTGCTGCCATTAGCTTTCCAAACTAGTAAGTTTCATCAACGCACTCGGACCATGGAGTGGGCAGTGGCCACTTCATCATACCAGTGTAGGCTAACTGAAAATGCGCGTTTTCAGTGCCTTTTTTCGTAACTTTAGAAAAATATTCTGGCCAAGTGGTATATATCGCTGGAAAGGTGCTGCCATTAGCTTTCCAAAATAGTAAGTTTCATCAACGCACTCGGACCATGGAGTGGGCACTGGCCACTTCATCATACCAGTGTAGGCTAACTGAAAATGCTCGTTTTCAGTGCCTTTTTTCGTAACTTTAGAAAAATATTCTGGCCAAGCGGTATATATCGCTGGAAAGGTGCTGCCATTAGCTTTCCAAAATTGTAAGTTTCATCAACGCACTCGGACCATGGAGTGGGCAGTGGCCACTTCATCATGCCAGTGTAGGCTAACTAAAACTGCGCGTTTTCAGTGCCTTTTTTCGTAACTTTAGAAAAATATTCTGGCCAAGTGGTATATATCGCTGGAAAGGTGCTGCCATTAGCTTTCCAAAATAGTAAGTTTCATCAACGCACTCGGACCATGGAGTGGGCAGTGGCCACTTCATCATACCAGTGTAGGCTAACTGAAAATGTCACGTTTTCAGTGCCTTTTTTCGTAACTTTAGAAAAATATTCTGGCCAAGTGGTATATATCGCTGGAAAGGTGCTGCCATTAGCTTTCCAAAATAGTAAGTTTCATCAACGCACTCGGACTATGGAGTGGGCAGTGGCCACTTCATTATGCCAGTGTAGGCTAACTAAAACTGCGCGTTTTCAGTGCCTTTTTTCGTAACTTTAGAAAAATATTCTGGCCAAGTGGTGTATATCGCTGGAAAGGTGCTGCCATTAGCTTTCCAAAATAGTAAGTTTCATCAACGCACTCGGACCATGGAGTGGGCAGTGGCTACTTCATCAGGCCAGTGTAGGCTAACTAAAACTGCGCGTTTTCAGAGCCTTTTTTCGTAACTTTAGAAAAATATTCTGGCCAAGTGGTATATATCGCTGGAAAGGTGCTGCCATTAGCTTTCCAAAATAGTAAGTTTCATCAACGCACTCGGACCATGAAGTGGCCACTGCCCACTCCATCATACCAGTGTAGGCTAACTGAAAATGCGCGTTTTCAGTGCCTTTTTTCGTAACTTTAGAAAAATATTCTGGCCAAGTGGTATATATCGCTGGAAAGGTGCTGCCATTAGCTTTCCAAAATAGTAAGTTTCATCAACGCACTCGAACCATGGAGTGGGCAGTGGCCACTTCATCATGCCAGTGTAGGCTAACTAAAACTGCGCGTTTTCAGTGCCTTTTTTCGTAACTTTAGAAAAATATTCTGGCCAAGTGGTATATATCGCTGGAAAGGTGCTGCCATTAGCTATCCAAAATAGTAAGTTTCATCAACGCACTCGGACCATGAAGTGGGCAGTGGCCACTTCATCATACCAGTGTAGGCTAACTGAAAATGCGCGTTTTCAGTGCCTTTTTTCGTAACTTTAGAAAAATATTCTGGCCAAGTGGTATATATCGCTGGAAAGGTGCTGCCATTAGCTTTCCAAAATAGTAAGTTTCATCAACGCACTCGGACCATGGAGTGGGCAGTGGCCACTTCATCATGCCAGTGTAGGCTAACTAAAACTGCGCGTTTTCAGTGCCTTTTTTCGTAACTTTAGAAAAATATTCTGGCCAAGTGGTATATATCGCTGGAAAGGTGCTGCCATTAGCTTTCCAAAATAGTAAGTTTCATCAACGCACTCGGACCATGGAGTGGGCAGTGGCTACTTCATCAGGCCAGTGTAGGCTAACTAAAACTGCGCGTTTTCAGTGCCTTTTTGCGTAACTTTAGAAAAATATTCTGGCCAAGTGGTATATATCGCTGGAAAGGTGCTGCCATTAGCTTTCTGAAATAGTAAGTTTCATCAACGCACTCGGACCATGGAGTGGGCAGTGGCCACTTCATCATGCCAGTGTAGGCTAACTAAAACTGCGCGTTTTCAGTGCCTTTTTTCCATATATAGCCATATAACGCTGGAAAGGTGCTGCCATTAGCTTTCCAAAATAGTAAGTTTCATCAACGCACTCGGACCATGGAGTGGGCAGTGGCCACTTCATCATACCAGTGTAGGCTAACTGAAAATGCGCGTTTTCAGTGCCTTTTTTCGTAACTTTAGAAAAATATTCTGGCCAAGTGGTATATATCGCTGGAAAGGTGCTGCCATTAGCTTTCTGAAATAGTAAGTTTCATCAACGCACTCGGACCATGGAGTGGGCACTGGCCACTTCATCATACCAGTGTAGGCTAACTGAAAATGCGCGTTTTCAGTGCCTTTTTTCGTAACTTTAGAAAAATATTCTGGCCAAGCGGTATATATCGCTGGAAAGGTGCTGCCATTAGCTTTCCAAAATTGTAAGTTTCATCAACGCACTCGGACCATGGAGTGGGCAGTGGCCACTTCATCATGCCAGTGTAGGCTAACTAAAACTGCGCGTTTTCAGTGCCTTTTTTCGTAACTTTAGAAAAATATTCTGGCCAAGTGGTATATATCGCTGGAAAGGTGCTGCCATTAGCTTTCCAAAATAGTAAGTTTCATCAACGCACTCGGACCATGGAGTGGGCAGTGGCCACTTCATCATACCAGTGTAGGCTAACTGAAAATGCACGTTTTCAGTGCCTTTTTTCGTAACTTTAGAAAAATATTCTGGCCAAGTGGTATATATCGCTGGAAAGGTGCTGCCATTAGCTTTCCAAAATAGTAAGTTTCATCAACGCACTCGGACTATGGAGTGGGCAGTGGCCACTTCATTATGCCAGTGTAGGCTAACTAAAACTGCGCGTTTTCAGTGCCTTTTTTCGTAACTTTAGAAAAATATTCTGGCCAAGTGGTGTATATCGCTGGAAAGGTGCTGCCATTAGCTTTCCAAAATAGTAAGTTTCATCAACGCACTCGGACCATGGAGTGGGCAGTGGCTACTTCATCAGGCCAGTGTAGGCTAACTAAAACTGCGCGTTTTCAGAGCCTTTTTTCGTAACTTTAGAAAAATATTCTGGCCAAGTGGTATATATCGCTGGAAAGGTGCTGCCATTAGCTTTCCAAAATAGTAAGTTTCATCAACGCACTCGGACCATGGAGTGGGCAGTGGCCACTTCATCATGCCAGTGTAGGCTAACTAAAACTGCGCGTTTTCAGTGCCTTTTTTCGTAACTTTAGAAAAATATTCTGGCCAAGTGGTATATATCGCTGGAAAGGTGCTGCCATTAGCTTTCCAAAATAGTAAGTTTCATCAACGCACTCGGACCATGGAGTGGGCAGTGGCCACTTCATCATACCAGTGTAGGCTAACTGAAAATGCACGTTTTCAGTGCCTTTTTTCGTAACTTTAGAAAAATATTCTGGCCAAGTGGTATATATCGCTGGAAAGGTGCTGCCATTAGCTTTCCAAAATAGTAAGTTTCATCAACGCACTCGAACCGTGGAGTGGGCAGTGGCCACTTCATCATGCCAGTGTAGGCTAACTAAAACTGCGCGTTTTCAGTGCCTTTTTTCGTAACTTTAGAAAAATATTCTGGCCAAGTGGTATATATCGCTGGAAAGGTGCTGCCATTAGCTTTCCAAAATAGTAAGTTTCATCAACGCACTCGGACCATGAAGTGGGCAGTGGCCACTTCATCATACCAGTGTAGGCTAACTGAAAATGCGCGTTTTCAGTGCCTTTTTTCGTAACTTTAGAAAAATATTCTGGCCAAGTGGTATATATCGCTGGAAAGGTGCTGCCATTAGCTTTCCAAAATAGTAAGTTTCATCAACGCACTCGGACCATGGAGTGGGCAGTGGCCACTTCATCATGCCAGTGTAGGCTAACTAAAACTGCGCGTTTTCAGTGCCTTTTTTCGTAACTTTAGAAAAATATTCTGGCCAAGTGGTATATATCGCTGGAAAGGTGCTGCCATTAGCTTTCCAAAATAGTAAGTTTCATCAACGCACTCGGACCATGGAGTGGGCAGTGGCTACTTCATCAGGCCAGTGTAGGCTAACTAAAACTGCGCGTTTTCAGTGCCTTTTTTCGTAACTTTAGAAAAATATTCTGGCCAAGTGGTATATATCGCTGGAAAGGTGCTGCCATTAGCTTTCCAAAATAGTAAGTTTCATCAACGCACTCGGACCATGGAGTGGGCAGTGGCCACTTCATCATACCAGTGTAGGCTAACTGAAAATGCGCGTTTTCAGTGCCTTTTTTCGTAACTTTAGAAAAATATTCTGGCCAAGTGGTATATATCGCTGGAAAGGTGCTGCCATTAGCTTTCCAAAATAGTAAGTTTCATCAACGCACTCGGACCATGGAGTGGGCAGTGGCCACTTCATCATACCAGTGTAGGCTAACTGAAAATGCACGTTTTCAGTGCCTTTTTTCGTAACTTTAGAAAAATATTCTGGCCAAGTGGTATATATCGCTGGAAAGGTGCTGCCATTAGCTTTCCAAAATAGTAAGTTTCATCAACGCACTCGGACCATGGAGTGGGCAGTGGCCACTTCATCATGCCAGTGTAGGCTAACTAAAACTGCGCGTTTTCAGTGCCTTTTTTCGTAACTTTAGAAAAATATTCTGGCCAAGTGGTATATATCGCTGGAAAGGTGCTGCCATTAGCTTTCCAAAATAGTAAGTTTCATCAACGCACTCGGACCATGAAGTGGGCAGTGGCCACTTCATCATACCAGTGTAGGCTAACTGAAAATGCGCGTTTTCAGTGCCTTTTTTCGTAACTTTAGAAAAATATTCTGGCCAAGTGGCATATATCGCTGGAAAGGTGCTGCCATTAGCTTTCCAAAATAGTAAGTTTCATCAACGCACTCGGACCATGGAGTGGGCAGTGGCCACTTCATCATGCCAGTGTAGGCTAACTAAAACTGCGCGTTTTCAGTGCCTTTTTTCGTAACTTTAGAAAAATATTCTGGCCAAGTGGTATATATCGCTGGAAAGGTGCTGCCATTAGCTTTCCAAAATAGTAAGTTTCATCAACGCACTCGGACCATGGAGTGGGCAGTGGCCACTTCATCATGCCAGTGTAGGCTAACTAAAACTGCGCGTTTTCAGTGCCTTTTTTCGTAACTTTAGAAAAATATTCTGGCCAAGTGGTATATATCGCTGGAAAGGTGCTGCCATTAGCTTTCCAAAATAGTAAGTTTCATCAACGCACTCGGACCATGGAGTGGGCAGTGGCTACTTCATCATGCCAGTGTAGGCTAACTAAAACTGCGCGTTTTCAGTGCCTTTTTTCGTAGCTTTAGAAAAATATTCTGGCCAAGTGGTATATATCGCTGGAAAGGTGCTGCCATTAGCTTTCCAAAATAGTAAGTTTCATCAACGCACTCGGACCATGGAGTGGGCAGTGGCCACTTCATCATACCAGTGTAGGCTAACTGAAAATGCGCGTTTTCAGTGCCTTTTTTCGTAACTTTAGAAAAATATTCTGGCCAAGTGGTATATATCGCTGGAAAGGTGCTGCCATTAGCTTTCCAAAATAGTAAGTTTCATCAACGCACTCGGACCATGGAGTGGGCACTGGCCACTTCATCATACCAGTGTAGGCTAACTGAAAATGCGCGTTTTCAGTGCCTTTTTTCGTAACTTTAGAAAAATATTCTGGCCAAGGGGTATATATCGCTGGAAAGGTGCTGCCATTAGCTTTCCAAAATTGTAAGTTTCATCAACGCACTCGGACCATGGAGTGGGCAGTGGCCACTTCATCATGCCAGTGTAGGCTAACTAAAACTGCGCGTTTTCAGTGCCTTTTTTCGTAACTTTAGAAAAATATTCTGGCCAAGTGGCATATATCGCTGGAAAGGTGCTGCCATTAGCTTTCCAAAATAGTAAGTTTCATCAACGCACTCGGACCATGGAGTGGGCAGTGGCCACTTCATCATGCCAGTGTAGGCTAACTAAAACTGCGCGTTTTCAGTGCCTTTTTTCGTAACTTTAGAAAAATATTCTGGCCAAGTGGTATATATCGCTGGAAAGGTGCTGCCATTAGCTTTCCAAAATAGTAAGTTTCATCAACGCACTCGGACCATGGAGTGGGCAGTGGCCACTTCATCATGCCAGTGTAGGCTAACTAAAACTGCGCGTTTTCAGTGCCTTTTTTCGTAACTTTAGAAAAATATTCTGGCCAAGTGGTATATATCGCTGGAAAGGTGCTGCCATTAGCTTTCCAAAATAGTAAGTTTCATCAACGCACTCGGACCATGGAGTGGGCAGTGGCCACTTCATCATGCCAGTGTAGGCTAACTAAAACTGCGCGTTTTCAGTGCCTTTTTTCGTAGCTTTAGAAAAATATTCTGGCCAAGTGGTATATATCGCTGGAAAGGTGCTGCCATTAGCTTTCCAAAATAGTAAGTTTCATCAACGCACTCGGACCATGGAGTGGGCAGTGGCCACTTCATCATACCAGTGTAGGCTAACTAAAACTGCGCGTTTTCAGTGCCTTTTTTCGTAACTTTAGAAAAATATTCTGGCCAAGTGGTATATATCGCTGGAAAGGTGCTGCCATTAGCTTTCCAAAATAGTAAGTTTCATCAACGCACTCGGACCATGGAGTGGGCACTGGCCACTTCATCATACCAGTGTAGGCTAATTGAAAATGCGCGTTTTCAGTGCCTTTTTTCGTAACTTTAGAAAAATATTCTGGCCAAGCGGTATATATCGCTGGAAAGGTGCTGCCATTAGCTTTCCAAAATTGTAAGTTTCATCAACGCACTCGGACCATGGAGTGGGCAGTGGCCACTTCATCATGCCAGTGTAGGCTAACTAAAACTGCGCGTTTTCAGTGCCTTTTTTCGTAACTTTAGAAAAATATTCTGGCCAAGTGGTATATATCGCTGGAAAGGTGCTGCCATTAGCTTTCCAAAATAGTAAGTTTCATCAACGCACTCGGACCATGGAGTGGGCAGTGGCCACTTCATCATACCAGTGTAGGCTAACTGAAAATGCACGTTTTCAGTGCCTTTTTTCGTAACTTTAGAAAAATATTCTGGCCAAGTGGTATATATCGCTGGAAAGGTGCTGCCATTAGCTTTCCAAAATAGTAAGTTTCATCAACGCACTCGGACTATGGAGTGGGCAGTGGCCACTTCATCATGCCAGTGTAGGCTAACTAAAACTGCGCGTTTTCAGTGCCTTTTTTCGTAACTTTAGAAAAATATTTTGGCCAAGTGGTGTATATCGCTGGAAAGGTGCTGCCATTAGCTTTCCAAAATAGTAAGTTTCATCAACGCACTCGGACCATGGAGTGGGCAGTGGCTACTTCATCAGGCCAGTGTAGGCTAACTAAAACTGCGCGTTTTCAGTGCCTTTTTTCGTAACTTTAGAAAAATATTCTGGCCAAGTGGTATATATCGCTGGAAAGGTGCTGCCATTAGCTTTCCAAAATAGTAAGTTTCATCAACGCACTCGGACCATGGAGTGGGCAGTGGCCACTTCATCATACCAGTGTAGGCTAACTGAAAATGCGCGTTTTCAGTGCCTTTTTTCGTAACTTTAGAAAAATATTCTGGCCAAGTGGTATATATCGCTGGAAAGGTGCTGCCATTAGCTTTCCAAAATAGTAAGTTTCATCAACGCACTCGGACCATGGAGTGGGCAGTGGCCACTTCATCATACCAGTGTAGGCTAACTGAAAATGCGCGTTTTCAGTGCCTTTTTTCGTAACCTTAGAAAAATATTCTGGCCAAGTGGTATATATCGCTGGAAAGGTGCTGCCATTAGCTTTCCAAAATAGTAAGTTTCATCAACGCACTCGGACCATGGAGTGGGCAGTGGCCACTTCATCATACCAGTGTTGGCTAACTGAAAATGCACGTTTTCAGTGACTTTTTTCGTAACTTTAGAAAAATATTCTGACCAAGTGGTATATATCGCTGGAAAGGTGCTGCCATTAGCTTTCCAAAATAGTAAGTTTCATCAACGCACTCGGACCATGGAGTGGGCAGTGGCCACTTCATCATGCCAGTGTAGGCTAACTAAAACTGCGCGTTTTCAGTGCCTTTTTTCGTAACCTTAGAAAAATATTCTGGCCAAGTGGTATATATCGCTGGAAAGGTGCTGCCATTAGCTTTCCAAAATAGTAAGTTTCATCAACGCACTCGGACCATGGAGTGGGCAGTGGCCACTTCATCATACCAGTGTTGGCTAACTGAAAATGCACGTTTTCAGTGACTTTTTTCGTAACTTTAGAAAAATATTCTGACCAAGTGGTATATATCGCTGGAAAGGTGCTGCCATTAGCTTTCCAAAATAGTAAGTTTCATCAACGCACTCGGACCATGGAGTGGGCAGTGGCCACTTCATCATACCAGTGTTGGCTAACTGAAAATGCACGTTTTCAGTGACTTTTTTCGTAACTTTAGAAAAATATTCTGGCCAAGTGGTATATATCGCTGGAAAGGTGCTGCCATTAGCTTTCCAAAATAGTAAGTTTCATCAACGCACTCGGACCATGGAGTGGGCAGTGGCCACTTCATCATGCCAGTGTAGGCTAACTAAAACTGCGCGTTTTCAGTGCCTTTTTTCGTAACTTTAGAAAAATATTCTGGCCAAGTGGTATATATCGCTGGAAAGGTGCTGCCATTAGCTTTCCAAAATAGTAAGTTTCATCAACGCACTCGGACCATGGAGTGGGCAGTGGCCACTTCATCATGCCAGTGTAGGCTAACTAAAAATGCGCGTTTTCAGTGCCTTTTTGCGTAACTTTAGAAAAATATTCTGGCCAAGTGGTATATATCGCTGGAAAGGTGCTGCCATTAGCTTTCTGAAATAGTAAGTTTCATCAACGCACTCGGACCATGGAGTGGGCAGTGGCCACTTCATCATGCCAGTGTAGGCTAACTAAAACTGCGCGTTTTCAGTGCCTTTTTTCGTAACTTTAGAAAAATATTCTGGCCAAGTGGTATATATCGCTGGAAAGGTGCTGCCATTAGCTTTCCAAAATAGTAAGTTTCATCAACGCACTCGGACCATGGAGTGGGCAGTGGCCACTTCATCATGCCAGTGTAGGCTAACTAAAAATGCGCGTTTTCAGTGCCTTTTTGCGTAACTTTAGAAAAATATTCTGGCCAAGTGGTATATATCGCTGGAAAGGTGCTGCCATTAGCTTTCTGAAATAGTAAGTTTCATCAACGCACTCGGACCATGGAGTGGGCAGTGGCCACTTCATCATGCCAGTGTAGGCTAACTAAAACTGCGCGTTTTCAGTGCCTTTTTTCGTAACTTTAGAAAAATATTCTGGCCAAGTGGTATATATCGCTGGAAAGGTGCTGACATTAGCTTTCCAAAATAGTAAGTTTCATCAATGCACTCGGACCATGGAGTGGGCAGTGGCCACTTCATCATACCAGTGTAGGCTAACTGAAAATGCGCGTTTTCAGTGCCTTTTTTCGTAACTTTAGAAAAATATTCTGGCCAAGTGGTATATATCGCTGGAAAGGTGCTGCCATTAGCTTTCCAAAATAGTAAGTTTCATCAACGCACTCGGACCATGGAGTGGGCAGTGGCCACTTCATCATGCCAGTGTAGGCTAACTAAAACTGCGCGTTTTCAGTGCCTTTTTTCGTAACTTTAGAAAAATATTCTGGCCAAGTGGTATATATCGCTGGAAAGGTGCTGCCATTAGCTTTCCAAAATAGTAAGTTTCATCAACGCACTCGGACCATGGAGTGGGCAGTGGCCACTTCATCATACCAGTGTAGGCTAACTGAAAATGCACGTTTTCAGTGCCTTTTTTCGTAACTTTAGAAAAATATTCTGGCCAAGTGGTATATATCGCTGGAAAGGTGCTGCCATTAGCTTTCCAAAATAGTAAGTTTCATCAACGCACTCGGACCATGGAGTGGGCAGTGGCCACTTCATCATGCCAGTGTAGGCTAACTAAAACTGCGCGTTTTCAGTGCCTTTTTTCGTAACTTTAGAAAAATATTCTGGCCAAGTGGTATATATCGCTGGAAAGGTGCTGCCATTAGCTTTCCAAAATAGTAAGTTTCATCAACGCACTCGAACCATGGAGTGGGCAGTGGCCACTTCATCATGCCAGTGTAGGCTAACTAAAACTGCGCGTTTTCAGAGCCTTTTTTCGTAACTTTAGAAAAATATTCTGGCCAAGTGGTATATATCGCTGGAAAGGTGCTGCCATTAGCTTTCCAAAATAGTAAGTTTCATCAACGCACTCGGACCATGGAGTGGGCAGTGGCCACTTCATCATGCCAGTGTAGGCTAACTAAAACTGCGCGTTTTCAGTGCCTTTTTTCGTAACTTTAGAAAAATATTCTGGCCAAGTGGTATATATCGCTGGAAAGGTGCTGCCATTAGCTTTCCAAAATAGTAAGTTTCATCAACGCACTCGGACCATGGAGTGGGCAGTGGCCACTTCATCATGCCAGTGTAGGCTAACTAAAACTGCGCGTTTTCAGTGCCTTTTTTCGTAACTTTAGAAAAATATTCTGGCCAAGTGGTGTATATCGCTGGAAAGGTGCTGCCATTAGCTTTCCAAAATAGTAAGTTTCATCAACGCACTCGGACCATGGAGTGGGCAGTGGCTACTTCATGAGGCCAGTGTAGGCTAACTAAAACTGCGCGTTTTCAGAGCCTTTTTTCGTAACTTTAGAAAAATATTCTGGCCAAGTGGTATATATCGCTGGAAAGGTGCTGCCATTAGCTTTCCAAAATAGTAAGTTTCATCAACGCACTCGGACCATGGAGTGGGCAGTGGCCACTTCATCATGCCAGTGTAGGCTAACTAAAACTGCGCGTTTTCAGTGCCTTTTTTCGTAACTTTAGAAAAATATTCTGGCCAAGTGGTATATATCGCTGGAAAGGTGCTGCCATTAGCTTTCCAAAATAGTAAGTTTCATCAACGCACTCGGACCATGGAGTGGGCAGTGGCCACTTCATCATGCCAGTGTAGGCTAACTAAAAATGCGCGTTTTCAGTGCCTTTTTGCGTAACTTTAGAAAAATATTCTGGCCAAGTGGTATATATCGCTGGAAAGGTGCTGCCATTAGCTTTCTGAAATAGTAAGTTTCATCAACGCACTCGGACCATGGAGTGGGCAGTGGCCACTTCATCATGCCAGTGTAGGCTAACTAAAACTGCGCGTTTTCAGTGCCTTTTTTCGTAACTTTAGAAAAATATTCTGGCCAAGTGGTATATATCGCTGGAAAGGTGCTGCCATTAGCTTTCCAAAATAGTAAGTTTTATCAATGCACTCGGACCATGGAGTGGGCAGTGGCCACTTCATCATACCAGTGTAGGCTAACTGAAAATGCGCGTTTTCAGTGCCTTTTTTCGTAACTTTAGAAAAATATTCTGGCCAAGTGGTATATATCGCTGGAAAGGTGCTGCCATTAGCTTTCCAAAATAGTAAGTTTCATCAACGCACTCGGACCATGGAGTGGGCAGTGGCCACTTCATCATGCCAGTGTAGGCTAACTAAAAATGCTCCTTTTCAGTGCCTGTTTTCGTAACTTTAGAAAAATATTCTGACCAAGTGGTATATATCCGTGGAAAGGTGCTGCCATTAGCTTTCCAAAATAGTAAGTTTCATCAACGCACTCGGACCATGGAGTGGGCAGTGGCCACTTCATCACACCAGTGTTGGCTAACTGAAAATGCACGTTTTCAGTGACTTTTTTCGTAACTTTAGAAAAATATTCTGGCCAAGTGGTATATATCGCTGGAAAGGTGCTGCCATTAGCTTTCCAAAATTGTAAGTTTCATCAACGCACTCGGACCATGGAGTGGGCAGTGGCCACTTCATCATGCCAGTGTAGGCTAACTAAAACTGCGCGTTTTCAGTGCCTTTTTTCGTAACTTTAGAAAAATATTCTGGCCAAGTGGTATATATCGCTGGAAAGGTGCTGCCATTAGCTTTCCAAAATAGTAAGTTTCATCAACGCACTCGGACCATGGAGTGGGCAGTGGCCACTTCATCATACCAGTGTAGGCTAACTGAAAATGCACGTTTTCAGTGCCTTTTTTCGTAACTTTAGAAAAATATTCTGGCCAAGTGGTATATATCGCTGGAAAGGTGCTGCCATTAGCTTTCCAAAATAGTAAGTTTCATCAACGCACTCGGACTATGGAGTGGGCAGTGGCCACTTCATCATGCCAGTGTAGGCTAACTAAAACTGCGCGTTTTCAGTGCCTTTTTTCGTAACTTTAGAAAAATATTCTGGCCAAGTGGTGTATATCGCTGGAAAGGTGCTGCCATTAGCTTTCCAAAATAGTAAGTTTCATCAACGCACTCGGACCATGGAGTGGGCAGTGGCTACTTCATCAGGCCAGTGTAGGCTAACTAAAACTGCGCGTTTTCAGTGCCTTTTTTCGTAACTTTAGAAAAATATTCTGGCCAAGTGGTATATATCGCTGGAAAGGTGCTGCCATTAGCTTTCCAAAATAGTAAGTTTCATCAACGCACTCGGACCATGGAGTGGGCAGTGGCCACTTCATCATACCAGTGTAGGCTAACTGAAAATGCGCGTTTTCAGTGCCTTTTTTCGTAACTTTAGAAAAATATTCTGGCCAAGTGGTATATATCGCTGGAAAGGTGCTGCCATTAGCTTTCCAAAATAGTAAGTTTCATCAACGCACTCGGACCATGGAGTGGGCAGTGGCCACTTCATCATACCAGTGTAGGCTAACTGAAAATGCGCGTTTTCAGTGCCTTTTTTCGTAACCTTAGAAAAATATTCTGGCCAAGTGGTATATATCGCTGGAAAGGTGCTGCCATTAGCTTTCCAAAATAGTAAGTTTCATCAACGCACTCGGACCATGGAGTGGGCAGTGGCCACTTCATCATACCAGTGTTGGCTAACTGAAAATGCACGTTTTCAGTGACTTTTTTCGTAACTTTAGAAAAATATTCTGACCAAGTGGTATATATCGCTGGAAAGGTGCTGCCATTAGCTGTCCAAAATAGTAAGTTTCATCAACGCACTCGGACCATGGAGTGGGCAGTGGCCACTTCATCATACCAGTGTTGGCTAACTGAAAATGCACGTTTTCAGTGACTTTTTTCGTAACTTTAGAAAAATATTCTGGCCAAGTGGTATATATCGCTGGAAAGGTGCTGCCATTAGCTTTCCAAAATAGTAAGTTTCATCAACGCACTCGGACCATGGAGTGGGCAGTGGCCACTTCATCATGCCAGTGTAGGCTAACTAAAACTGCGCGTTTTCAGTGCCTTTTTTCGTAACTTTAGAAAAATATTCTGGCCAAGTGGTATATATCGCTGGAAAGGTGCTGCCATTAGCTTTCCAAAATAGTAAGTTTCATCAACGCACTCGGACCATGGAGTGGGCAGTGGCCACTTCATCATGCCAGTGTAGGCTAACTAAAAATGCGCGTTTTCAGTGCCTTTTTGCGTAACTTTAGAAAAATATTCTGGCCAAGTGGTATATATCGCTGGAAAGGTGCTGCCATTAGCTTTCTGAAATAGTAAGTTTCATCAACGCACTCGGACCATGGAGTGGGCAGTGGCCACTTCATCATGCCAGTGTAGGCTAACTAAAAATGCGCGTTTTCAGTGCCTTTTTGCGTAACTTTAGAAAAATATTCTGGCCAAGTGGTATATATCGCTGGAAAGGTGCTGCCATTAGCTTTCCAAAATAGTAAGTTTCATCAACGCACTCGGACCATGGAGTGGGCAGTGGCCACTTCATCATGCCAGTGTAGGCTAACTAAAAATGCGCGTTTTCAGTGCCTTTTTGCGTAACTTTAGAAAAATATTCTGGCCAAGTGGTATATATCGCTGGAAAGGTGCTGCCATTAGCTTTCCAAAATAGTAAGTTTCATCAACGCACTCGGACCATGGAGTGGGCAGTGGCCACTTCATCATACCAGTGTAGGCTAACTGAAAATGCGCGTTTTCAGTGCCTTTTTTCGTAACTTTAGAAAAATATTCTGGCCAAGTGGTATATATCGCTGGAAAGGTGCTGCCATTAGCTTTCCAAAATAGTAAGTTTCATCAACGCACTCGGACCATGGAGTGGCCACTGCCCACTTCATCATACCAGTGTAGGCTAACTGAAAATGCGCGTTTTCAGTGCCTTTTTTCGTAACTTTAGAAAAATATTCTGGCCAAGCGGTATATATCGCTGGAAAGGTGCTGCCATTAGCTTTCCAAAATTGTAAGTTTCATCAACGCACTCGGACCATGGAGTGGGCAGTGGCCACTTCATCATGCCAGTGTAGGCTAACTAAAACTGCGCGTTTTCAGTGCCTTTTTTCGTAACTTTAGAAAAATATTCTGGCCAAGTGGTATATATCGCTGGAAAGGTGCTGCCATTAGCTTTCCAAAATAGTAAGTTTCATCAACGCACTCGGACCATGGAGTGGGCAGTGGCCACTTCATCATACCAGTGTAGGCTAACTGAAAATGCACGTTTTCAGTGCCTTTTTTCGTAACTTTAGAAAAATATTCTGGCCAAGTGGTATATATCGCTGGAAAGGTGCTGCCATTAGCTTTCCAAAATAGTAAGTTTCATCAACGCACTCGGACTATGGAGTGGGCAGTGGCCACTTCATCATGCCAGTGTAGGCTAACTAAAACTGCGCGTTTTCAGTGCCTTTTTTCGTAACTTTAGAAAAATATTCTGGCCAAGTGGTGTATATCGCTGGAAAGGTGCTGCCATTAGCTTTCCAAAATAGTAAGTTTCATCAACGCACTCGGACCATGGAGTGGGCAGTGGCTACTTCATCAGGCCAGTGTAGGCTAACTAAAACTGCGCGTTTTCAGTGCCTTTTTTCGTAACTTTAGAAAAATATTCTGGCCAAGTGGTATATATCGCTGGAAAGGTGCTGCCATTAGCTTTCCAAAATAGTAAGTTTCATCAACGCACTCGGACCATGGAGTGGGCAGTGGCCACTTCATCATACCAGTGTAGGCTAACTGAAAATGCGCGTTTTCAGTGCCTTTTTTCGTAACTTTAGAAAAATATTCTGGCCAAGTGGTATATATCGCTCGAAAGGTGCTGCCATTAGCTTTCCAAAATAGTAAGTTTCATCAACGCACTCGGACCATGGAGTGGGCAGTGGCCACTTCATCATACCAGTGTAGGCTAACTGAAAATGCGCGTTTTCAGTGCCTTTTTTCGTAACCTTAGAAAAATATTCTGGCCAAGTGGTATATATCGCTGGAAAGGTGCTGCCATTAGCTTTCCAAAATAGTAAGTTTCATCAACGCACTCGGACCATGGAGTGGGCAGTGGCCACTTCATCATACCAGTGTTGGCTAACTGAAAATGCACGTTTTCAGTGACTTTTTTCGTAACTTTAGAAAAATATTCTGACCAAGTGGTATATATCGCTGGAAAGGTGCTGCCATTAGCTTTCCAAAATAGTAAGTTTCATCAACGCACTCGGACCATGGAGTGGGCAGTGGCCACTTCATCATACCAGTGTTGGCTAACTGAAAATGCACGTTTTCAGTGACTTTTTTCGTAACTTTAGAAAAATATTCTGGCCAAGTGGTATATATCGCTGGAAAGGTGCTGCCATTAGCTTTCCAAAATAGTAAGTTTCATCAACGCACTCGGACCATGGAGTGGGCAGTGGCCACTTCATCATGCCAGTGTAGGCTAACTAAAACTGCGCGTTTTCAGTGCCTTTTTTCGTAACTTTAGAAAAATATTCTGGCCAAGTGGTATATATCGCTGGAAAGGTGCTGCCATTAGCTTTCCAAAATAGTAAGTTTCATCAACGCACTCGGACCATGGAGTGGGCAGTGGCCACTTCATCATGCCAGTGTAGGCTAACTAAAAATGCGCGTTTTCAGTGCCTTTTTGCGTAACTTTAGAAAAATATTCTGGCCAAGTGGTATATATCGCTGGAAAGGTGCTGCCATTAGCTTTCTGAAATAGTAAGTTTCATCAACGCACTCGGACCATGGAGTGGGCAGTGGCCACTTCATCATGCCAGTGTAGGCTAACTAAAACTGCGCGTTTTCAGTGCCTTTTTGCGTAACTTTAGAAAAATATTCTGGCCAAGTGGTATATATCGCTGGAAAGGTGCTGCCATTAGCTTTCCAAAATAGTAAGTTTCATCAACGCACTCGGACCATGGAGTGGGCAGTGGCCACTTCATCATGCCAGTGTAGGCTAACTAAAAATGCGCGTTTTCAGTGCCTTTTTGCGTAACTTTAGAAAAATATTCTGGCCAAGTGGTATATATCGCTGGAAAGGTGCTGCCATTAGCTTTCTGAAATAGTAAGTTTCATCAACGCACTCGGACCATGGAGTGGGCAGTGGCCACTTCATCATGCCAGTGTAGGCTAACTAAAACTGCGCGTTTTCAGTGCCTTTTTTCGTAACTTTAGAAAAATATTCTGGCCAAGTGGTATATATCGCTGGAAAGGTGCTGCCATTAGCTTTCCAAAATAGTAAGTTTCATCAATGCACTCGGACCATGGAGTGGGCAGTGGCCACTTCATCATACCAGTGTAGGCTAACTGAAAACGCGCGTTTTCAGTGCCTTTTTTCGTAACTTTAGAAAAATATTCTGGCCAAGTGGTATATATCGCTGGAAAGGTGCTGCCATTAGCTTTCCAAAATAGTAAGTTTCATCAACGCACTCGGACCATGGAGTGGGCAGTGGCCACTTCATCATGCCAGTGTAGGCTAACTAAAACTGCGCGTTTTCAGTGCCTTTTTTCGTAACTTTAGAAAAATATTCTGGCCAAGTGGTATATATCGCTGGAAAGGTGCTGCCATTAGCTTTCCAAAATAGTAAGTTTCATCAACGCACTCGGACCATGGAGTGGGCAGTGGCCACTTCATCATACCAGTGTAGGCTAACTGAAAATGCACGTTTTCAGTGCCTTTTTTCGTAACTTTAGAAAAATATTCTGGCCAAGTGGTATATATCGCTGGAAAGGTGCTGCCATTAGCTTTCCAAAATAGTAAGTTTCATCAACGCACTCGGACCATGGAGTGGGCAGTGGCCACTTCATCATGCCAGTGTAGGCTAACTAAAACTGCGCGTTTTCAGTGCCTTTTTTCGTAACTTTAGAAAAATATTCTGGCCAAGTGGTATATATCGCTGGAAAGGTGCTGCCATTAGCTTTCCAAAATAGTAAGTTTCATCAACGCACTCGAACCATGGAGTGGGCAGTGGCCACTTCATCATGCCAGTGTAGGCTAACTAAAACTGCGCGTTTTCAGTGCCTTTTTTCGTAACTTTAGAAAAATATTCTGGCCAAGTGGTGTATATCGCTGGAAAGGTGCTGCCATTAGCTTTCCAAAATAGTAAGTTTCATCAACGCACTCGGACCATGGAGTGGGCAGTGGCTACTTCATGAGGCCAGTGTAGGCTAACTAAAACTGCGCGTTTTCAGAGCCTTTTTTCGTAACTTTAGAAAAATATTCTGGCCAAGTGGTATATATCGCTGGAAAGGTGCTGCCATTAGCTTTCCAAAATAGTAAGTTTCATCAACGCACTCGGACCATGGAGTGGGCAGTGGCCACTTCATCATGCCAGTGTAGGCTAACTAAAACTGCGCGTTTTCAGTGCCTTTTTTCGTAACTTTAGAAAAATATTCTGGCCAAGTGGTATATATCGCTGGAAAGGTGCTGCCATTAGCTTTCCAAAATAGTAAGTTTCATCAACGCACTCGGACCATGGAGTGGGCAGTGGCCACTTCATCATGCCAGTGTAGGCTAACTAAAAATGCGCGTTTTCAGTGCCTTTTTGCGTAACTTTAGAAAAATATTCTGGCCAAGTGGTATATATCGCTGGAAAGGTGCTGCCATTAGCTTTCTGAAATAGTAAGTTTCATCAACGCACTCGGACCATGGAGTGGGCAGTGGCCACTTCATCATGCCAGTGTAGGCTAACTAAAACTGCGCGTTTTCAGTGCCTTTTTTCGTAACTTTAGAAAAATATTCTGGCCAAGTGGTATATATCGCTGGAAAGGTGCTGCCATTAGCTTTCCAAAATAGTAAGTTTCATCAATGCACTCGGACCATGGAGTGGGCAGTGGCCACTTCATCATACCAGTGTAGGCTAACTGAAAATGCGCGTTTTCAGTGCCTTTTTTCGTAACTTTAGAAAAATATTCTGGCCAAGTGGTATATATCGCTGGAAAGGTGCTGCCATTAGCTTTCCAAAATAGTAAGTTTCATCAACGCACTCGGACCATGGAGTGGGCAGTGGCCACTTCATCATGCCAGTGTAGGCTAACTAAAACTGCGCGTTTTCAGTGCCTGTTTTCGTAACTTTAGAAAAATATTCTGACCAAGTGGTATATATCGCTGGAAAGGTGCTGCCATTAGCTTTCCAAAATAGTAAGTTTCATCAACGCACTCGGACCATGGAGTGGGCAGTGGCCACTTCATCATACCAGTGTTGGCTAACTGAAAATGCACGTTTTCAGTGACTTTTTTCGTAACTTTAGAAAAATATTCTGGCCAAGTGGTATATATCGCTGGAAAGGTGCTGCCATTAGCTTTCCAAAGTTGTAAGTTTCATCAACGCACTCGGACCATGGAGTGGGCAGTGGCCACTTCATCATGCCAGTGTAGGCTAACTAAAACTGCGCGTTTTCAGTGCCTTTTTTCGTAACTTTAGAAAAATATTCTGGCCAAGTGGTATATATCGCTGGAAAGGTGCTGCCATTAGCTTTCCAAAATAGTAAGTTTCATCAACGCACTCGGACCATGGAGTGGGCAGTGGCCACTTCATCATACCAGTGTAGGCTAACTGAAAATGCACGTTTTCAGTGCCTTTTTTCGTAACTTTAGAAAAATATTCTGGCCAAGTGGTATATATCGCTGGAAAGGTGCTGCCATTAGCTTTCCAAAATAGTAAGTTTCATCAACGCACTCGGACTATGGAGTGGGCAGTGGCCACTTCATCATGCCAGTGTAGGCTAACTAAAACTGCGCGTTTTCAGTGCCTTTTTTCGTAACTTTAGAAAAATATTCTGGCCAAGTGGTGTATATCGCTGGAAAGGTGCTGCCATTAGCTTTCCAAAATAGTAAGTTTCATCAACGCACTCGGACCATGGAGTGGGCAGTGGCTACTTCATCAGGCCAGTGTAGGCTAACTAAAACTGCGCGTTTTCAGTGCCTTTTTTCGTAACTTTAGAAAAATATTCTGGCCAAGTGGTATATATCGCTGGAAAGGTGCTGCCATTAGCTTTCCAAAATAGTAAGTTTCATCAACGCACTCGGACCATGGAGTGGGCAGTGGCCACTTCATCATACCAGTGTAGGCTAACTGAAAATGCGCGTTTTCAGTGCCTTTTTTCGTAACTTTAGAAAAATATTCTGGCCAAGTGGTATATATCGCTGGAAAGGTGCTGCCATTAGCTTTCCAAAATAGTAAGTTTCATCAACGCACTCGGACCATGGAGTGGGCAGTGGCCACTTCATCATACCAGTGTAGGCTAACTGAAAATGCGCGTTTTCAGTGCCTTTTTTCGTAACCTTAGAAAAATATTCTGGCCAAGTGGTATATATCGCTGGAAAGGTGCTGCCATTAGCTTTCCAAAATAGTAAGTTTCATCAACGCACTCGGACCATGGAGTGGGCAGTGGCCACTTCATCATACCAGTGTTGGCTAACTGAAAATGCACGTTTTCAGTGACTTTTTTCGTAACTTTAGAAAAATATTCTGACCAAGTGGTATATATCGCTGGAAAGGTGCTGCCATTAGCTTTCCAAAATAGTAAGTTTCATCAACGCACTCGGACCATGGAGTGGGCAGTGGCCACTTCATCATACCAGTGTTGGCTAACTGAAAATGCACGTTTTCAGTGACTTTTTTCGTAACTTTAGAAAAATATTCTGGCCAAGTGGTATATATCGCTGGAAAGGTGCTGCCATTAGCTTTCCAAAATAGTAAGTTTCATCAACGCACTCGGACCATGGAGTGGGCAGTGGCCACTTCATCATGCCAGTGTAGGCTAACTAAAACTGCGCGTTTTCAGTGCCTTTTTTCGTAACTTTAGAAAAATATTCTGGCCAAGTGGTATATATCGCTGGAAAGGTGCTGCCATTAGCTTTCCAAAATAGTAAGTTTCATCAACGCACTCGGACCATGGAGTGGGCAGTGGCCACTTCATCATGCCAGTGTAGGCTAACTAAAAATGCGCGTTTTCAGTGCCTTTTTGCGTAACTTTAGAAAAATATTCTGGCCAAGTGGTATATATCGCTGGAAAGGTGCTGCCATTAGCTTTCTGAAATAGTAAGTTTCATCAACGCACTCGGACCATGGAGTGGGCAGTGGCCACTTCATCATGCCAGTGTAGGCTAACTAAAACTGCGCGTTTTCAGTGCCTTTTTTCGTAACTTTAGAAAAATATTCTGGCCAAGTGGTATATATCGCTGGAAAGGTGCTGCCATTAGCTTTCCAAAATAGTAAGTTTCATCAACGCGCTCGGACCATGGAGTGGGCAGTGGCCACTTCATCATGCCAGTGTAGGCTAACTAAAAATGCGCGTTTTCAGTGCCTTTTTGCGTAACTTTAGAAAAATATTCTGGCCAAGTGGTATATATCGCTGGAAAGGTGCTGCCATTAGCTTTCTGAAATAGTAAGTTTCATCAACGCACTCGGACCATGGAGTGGGCAGTGGCCACTTCATCATGCCAGTGTAGGCTAACTAAAACTGCGCGTTTTCAGTGCCTTTTTTCGTAACTTTAGAAAAATATTCTGGCCAAGTGGTATATATCGCTGGAAAGGTGCTGCCATTAGCTTTCCAAAATAGTAAGTTTCATCAATGCACTCGGACCATGGAGTGGGCAGTGGCCACTTCATCATACCAGTGTAGGCTAACTGAAAATGCGCGTTTTCAGTGCCTTTTTTCGTAACTTTAGAAAAATATTCTGGCCAAGTGGTATATATCGCTGGAAAGGTGCTGCCATTAGCTTTCCAAAATAGTAAGTTTCATCAACGCACTCGGACCATGGAGTGGGCAGTGGCCACTTCATCATGCCAGTGTAGGCTAACTAAAACTGCGCGTTTTCAGTGCCTTTTTTCGTAACTTTAGAAAAATATTCTGGCCAAGTGGTATATATCGCTGGAAAGGTGCTGCCATTAGCTTTCCAAAATAGTAAGTTTCATCAACGCACTCGGACCATGGAGTGGGCAGTGGCCACTTCATCATACCAGTGTAGGCTAACTGAAAATGCACGTTTTCAGTGCCTTTTTTCGTAACTTTAGAAAAATATTCTGGCCAAGTGGTATATATCGCTGGAAAGGTGCTGCCATTAGCTTTCCAAAATAGTAAGTTTCATCAACGCACTCGGACCATGGAGTGGGCAGTGGCCACTTCATCATGCCAGTGTAGGCTAACTAAAACTGCGCGTTTTCAGTGCCTTTTTTCGTAACTTTAGAAAAATATTCTGGCCAAGTGGTATATATCGCTGGAAAGGTGCTGCCATTAGCTTTCCAAAATAGTAAGTTTCATCAACGCACTCGAACCATGGAGTGGGCAGTGGCCACTTCATCATGCCAGTGTAGGCTAACTAAAACTGCGCGTTTTCAGTGCCTTTTTTCGTAACTTTAGAAAAATATTCTGGCCAAGTGGTGTATATCGCTGGAAAGGTGCTGCCATTAGCTTTCCAAAATAGTAAGTTTCATCAACGCACTCGGACCATGGAGTGGGCAGTGGCTACTTCATGAGGCCAGTGTAGGCTAACTAAAACTGCGCGTTTTCAGAGCCTTTTTTCGTAACTTTAGAAAAATATTCTGGCCAAGTGGTATATATCGCTGGAAAGGTGCTGCCATTAGCTTTCCAAAATAGTAAGTTTCATCAACGCACTCGGACCATGGAGTGGGCAGTGGCCACTTCATCATGCCAGTGTAGGCTAACTAAAACTGCGCGTTTTCAGTGCCTTTTTTCGTAACTTTAGAAAAATATTCTGGCCAAGTGGTATATATCGCTGGAAAGGTGCTGCCATTAGCTTTCCAAAATAGTAAGTTTCATCAACGCACTCGGACCATGGAGTGGGCAGTGGCCACTTCATCATGCCAGTGTAGGCTAACTAAAAATGCGCGTTTTCAGTGCCTTTTTGCGTAACTTTAGAAAAATATTCTGGCCAAGTGGTATATATCGCTGGAAAGGTGCTGCCATTAGCTTTCTGAAATAGTAAGTTTCATCTACGCACTCGGACCATGGAGTGGGCAGTGGCCACTTCATCATGCCAGTGTAGGCTAACTAAAACTGCGCGTTTTCAGTGCCTTTTTTCGTAACTTTAGAAAAATATTCTGGCCAAGTGGTATATATCGCTGGAAAGGTGCTGCCATTAGCTTTCCAAAATAGTAAGTTTCATCAATGCACTCGGACCATGGAGTGGGCAGTGGCCACTTCATCATACCAGTGTAGGCTAACTGAAAATGCGCGTTTTCAGTGCCTTTTTTCGTAACTTTAGAAAAATATTCTGGCCAAGTGGTATATATCGCTGGAAAGGTGCTGCCATTAGCTTTCCAAAATAGTAAGTTTCATCAACGCACTCGGACCATGGAGTGGGCAGTGGCCACTTCATCATGCCAGTGTAGGCTAACTAAAACTGCGCGTTTTCAGTGCCTTTTTTCGTAACTTTAGAAAAATATTCTGACCAAGTGGTATATATCGCTGGAAAGGTGCTGCCATTAGCTTTCCAAAATAGTAAGTTTCATCAACGCACTCGGTCCATGGAGTGGGCAGTGGCCACTTCATCATACCAGTGTTGGCTAACTGAAAATGCACGTTTTCAGTGACTTTTTTCGTAACTTTAGAAAAATATTCTGGCCAAGTGGTATATATCGCTGGAAAGGTGCTGCCATTAGCTTTCCAAAATAGTAAGTTTCATCAACGCACTCGGACCATGGAGTGGGCAGTGGCCACTTCATCATGCCAGTGTAGGCTAACTAAAACTGCGCGTTTTCAGTGCCTTTTTTCGTAACTTTAGAAAAATATTCTGGCCAAGTGGTATATATCGCTGGAAAGGTGCTGCCATTAGCTTTCCAAAATAGTAAGTTTCATCAACGCACTCGGACCATGGAGTGGGCAGTGGCCACTTCATCATGCCAGTGTAGGCTAACTAAAAATGCGCGTTTTCAGTGCCTTTTTTCGTAACTTTAGAAAAATATTCTGGCCAAGTGGTATATATCGCTGGAAAGGTGCTGCCATTAGCTTTCTGAAATAGTAAGTTTCATCAACGCACTCGGACCATGGAGTGGGCAGTGGCCACTTCATCATGCCAGTGTAGGCTAACTAAAACTGCGCGTTTTCAGTGCCTTTTTTCGTAACTTTAGAAAAATATTCTGGCCAAGTGGTATATATCGCTGGAAAGGTGCTGCCATTAGCTTTCCAAAATAGTAAGTTTCATCAACGCACTCGGACCATGGAGTGGGCAGTGGCCACTTCATCATGCCAGTGTAGGCTAACTAAAAATGCGCGTTTTCAGTGCCTTTTTGCGTAACTTTAGAAAAATATTCTGGCCAAGTGGTATATATCGCTGGAAAGGTGCTGCCATTAGCTTTCCAAAATAGTAAGTTTCATCAACGCACTCGGACTATGGAGTGGGCAGTGGCCACTTCATCATGCCAGTGTAGGCTAACTAAAACTGCGCGTTTTCAGTGCCTTTTTTCGTAACTTTAGAAAAATATTCTGGTCAAGTGGTGTATATCGCTGGAAAGGTGCTGCCATTAGCTTTCCAAAATAGTAAGTTTCATCAACGCACTCGGACCATGGAGTGGGCAGTGGCCACTTCATCATGCCAGTGTAGGCTAACTAAAAATGCGCGTTTTCAGTGCCTTTTTGCGTAACTTTAGAAAAATATTCTGGCCAAGTGGTATATATCGCTGGAAAGGTGCTGCCATTAGCTTTCCAAAATAGTAAGTTTCATCAACGCACTCGGACTATGGAGTGGGCAGTGGCCACTTCATCATGCCAGTGTAGGCTAACTAAAACTGCGCGTTTTCAGTGCCTTTTTTCGTAACTTTAGAAAAATATTCTGGCCAAGTGGTATATATCGCTGGAAAGGTGCTGCCATTAGCTTTCCAAAATAGTAAGTTTCATCAATGCACTCGGACCATGGAGTGGGCAGTGGCCACTTCATCATACCAGTGTAGGCTAACTGAAAATGCGCGTTTTCAGTGCCTTTTTTCGTAACTTTAGAAAAATATTCTGGCCAAGTGGTATATATCGCTGGAAAGGTGCTGCCATTAGCTTTCCAAAATAGTAAGTTTCATCAACGCACTCGGACCATGGAGTGGGCAGTGGCCACTTCATCATGCCAGTGTAGGCTAACTAAAACTGCGCGTTTTCAGTGCCTTTTTTCGTAACTTTAGAAAAATATTCTGGCCAAGTGGTATATATCGCTGGAAAGGTGCTGCCATTAGCTTTCCAAAATAGTAAGTTTCATCAACGCACTCGGACCATGGAGTGGGCAGTGGCCACTTCATCATACCAGTGTAGGCTAACTGAAAATGCACGTTTTCAGTGCCTTTTTTCGTAACTTTAGAAAAATATTCTGGCCAAGTGGTATATATCGCTGGAAAGGTGCTGCCATTAGCTTTCCAAAATAGTAAGTTTCATCAACGCACTCGGACCATGGAGTGGGCAGTGGCCACTTCATCATGCCAGTGTAGGCTAACTAAAACTGCGCGTTTTCAGTGCCTTTTTTCGTAACTTTAGAAAAATATTCTGGCCAAGTGGTATATATCGCTGGAAAGGTGCTGCCATTAGCTTTCCAAAATAGTAAGTTTCATCAACGCACTCGAACCATGGAGTGGGCAGTGGCCACTTCATCATGCCAGTGTAGGCTAACTAAAACTGCGCGTTTTCAGTGCCTTTTTTCGTAACTTTAGAAAAATATTCTGGCCAAGTGGTGTATATCGCTGGAAAGGTGCTGCCATTAGCTTTCCAAAATAGTAAGTTTCATCAACGCACTCGGACCATGGAGTGGGCAGTGGCTACTTCATGAGGCCAGTGTAGGCTAACTAAAACTGCGCGTTTTCAGTGCCTTTTTTCGTAACTTTAGAAAAATATTCTGGCCAAGTGGTATATATCGCTGGAAAGGTGCTGCCATTAGCTTTCCAAAATAGTAAGTTTCATCAACGCACTCGGACCATGGAGTGGGCAGTGGCCACTTCATCATGCCAGTGTAGGCTAACTAAAACTGCGCGTTTTCAGTGCCTTTTTTCGTAACTTTAGAAAAATATTCTGGCCAAGTGGTATATATCGCTGGAAAGGTGCTGCCATTAGCTTTCCAAAATAGTAAGTTTCATCAACGCACTCGGACCATGGAGTGGGCAGTGGCCACTTCATCATGCCAGTGTAGGCTAACTAAAAATGCGCGTTTTCAGTGCCTTTTTGCGTAACTTTAGAAAAATATTCTGGCCAAGTGGTATATATCGCTGGAAAGGTGCTGCCATTAGCTTTCTGAAATAGTAAGTTTCATCAACGCACTCGGACCATGGAGTGGGCAGTGGCCACTTCATCATGCCAGTGTAGGCTAACTAAAACTGCGCGTTTTCAGTGCCTTTTTTCGTAACTTTAGAAAAATATTCTGGCCAAGTGGTATATATCGCTGGAAAGGTGCTGCCATTAGCTTTCCAAAATAGTAAGTTTCATCAATGCACTCGGACCATGGAGTGGGCAGTGGCCACTTCATCATACCAGTGTAGGCTAACTGAAAATGCGCGTTTTCAGTGCCTTTTTTCGTAACTTTAGAAAAATATTCTGGCCAAGTGGTATATATCGCTGGAAAGGTGCTGCCATTAGCTTTCCAAAATAGTAAGTTTCATCAACGCACTCGGACCATGGAGTGGGCAGTGGCCACTTCATCATGCCAGTGTAGGCTAACTAAAACTGCGCGTTTTCAGTGCCTTTTTTCGTAACTTTAGAAAAATATTCTGACCAAGTGGTATATATCGCTGGAAAGGTGCTGCCATTAGCTTTCCAAAATAGTAAGTTTCATCAACGCACTCGGACCATGGAGTGGGCAGTGGCCACTTCATCACACCAGTGTTGGCTAACTGAAAATGCACGTTTTCAGTGACTTTTTTCGTAACTTTAGAAAAATATTCTGGCCAAGTGGTATATATCGCTGGAAAGGTGCTGCCATTAGCTTTCCAAAATAGTAAGTTTCATCAACGCACTCGGACCATGGAGTGGGCAGTGGCCACTTCATCATGCCAGTGTAGGCTAACTAAAACTGCGCGTTTTCAGTGCCTTTTTTCGTAACTTTAGAAAAATATTCTGGCCAAGTGGTATATATCGCTGGAAAGGTGCTGCCATTAGCTTTCCAAAATAGTAAGTTTCATCAACGCACTCGGACCATGGAGTGGGCAGTGGCCACTTCATCATGCCAGTGTAGGCTAACTAAAAATGCGCGTTTTCAGTGCCTTTTTGCGTAACTTTAGAAAAATATTCTGGCCAAGTGGTATATATCGCTGGAAAGGTGCTGCCATTAGCTTTCTGAAATAGTAAGTTTCATCAACGCACTCGGACCATGGAGTGGGCAGTGGCCACTTCATCATGCCAGTGTAGGCTAACTAAAACTGCGCGTTTTCAGTGCCTTTTTTCGTAACTTTAGAAAAATATTCTGGCCAAGTGGTATATATCGCTGGAAAGGTGCTGCCATTAGCTTTCCAAAATAGTAAGTTTCATCAACGCACTCGGACCATGGAGTGGGCAGTGGCCACTTCATCATGCCAGTGTAGGCTAACTAAAAATGCGCGTTTTCAGTGCCTTTTTTCGTAACTTTAGAAAAATATTCTGGCCAAGTGGTATATATCGCTGGAAAGGTGCTGCCATTAGCTTTCCAAAATAGTAAGTTTCATCAACGCACTCGGACTATGGAGTGGGCAGTGGCCACTTCATCATGCCAGTGTAGGCTAACTAAAACTGCGCGTTTTCAGTGCCTTTTTTCGTAACTTTAGAAAAATATTCTGGTCAAGTGGTGTATATCGCTGGAAAGGTGCTGCCATTAGCTTTCCAAAATAGTAAGTTTCATCAACGCACTCGGACCATGGAGTGGGCAGTGGCTACTTCATCAGGCCAGTGTAGGCTAACTAAAACTGCGCGTTTTCAGAGCCTTTTTTCGTAACTTTAGAAAAATATTCTGGCCAAGTGGTATATATCGCTGGAAAGGTGCTGCCATTAGCTTTCCAAAATAGTAAGTTTCATCAACGCACTCGGACCATGGAGTGGGCAGTGGCCACTTCATCATGCCAGTGTAGGCTAACTAAAACTGCGCGTTTTCAGTGCCTTTTTTCGTAACTTTAGAAAAATATTCTGGCCAAGTGGTATATATCGCTGGAAAGGTGCTGCCATTAGCTTTCCAAAATAGTAAGTTTCATCAACGCACTCGAACCATGGAGTGGGCAGTGGCCACTTCATCATGCCAGTGTAGGCTAACTAAAACTGCGCGTTTTCAGTGCCTTTTTTCGTAACTTTAGAAAAATATTCTGGCCAAGTGGTGTATATCGCTGGAAAGGTGCTGCCATTAGCTTTCCAAAATAGTAAGTTTCATCAACGCACTCGGACCATGGAGTGGGCAGTGGCTACTTCATGAGGCCAGTGTAGGCTAACTAAAACTGCGCGTTTTCAGAGCCTTTTTTCGTAACTTTAGAAAAATATTCTGGCCAAGTGGTATATATCGCTGGAAAGGTGCTGCCATTAGCTTTCCAAAATAGTAAGTTTCATCAACGCACTCGGACCAAGGAGTGGGCAGTGGCCACTTCATCATGCCAGTGTAGGCTAACTAAAACTGCGCGTTTTCAGTGCCTTTTTTCGTAACTTTAGAAAAATATTCTGGCCAAGTGGTATATATCGCTGGAAAGGTGCTGCCATTAGCTTTCCAAAATAGTAAGTTTCATCAACGCACTCGGACCATGGAGTGGGCAGTGGCCACTTCATCATACCAGTGTAGGCTAACTGAAAATGCACGTTTTCAGTGCCTTTTTTCGTAACTTTAGAAAAATATTCTGGCCAAGTGGTATATATCGCTGGAAAGGTGCTGCCATTAGCTTTCCAAAATAGTAAGTTTCATCAACGCACTCGAACCATGGAGTGGGCAGTGGCCACTTCATCATGCCAGTGTAGGCTAACTAAAACTGCGCGTTTTCAGTGCCTTTTTTCGTAACTTTAGAAAAATATTCTGGCCAAGTGGTATATATCGCTGGAAAGGTGCTGCCATTAGCTTTCCAAAATAGTAAGTTTCATCAACGCACTCGGACCATGAAGTGGCCACTGCCCACTTCATCATACCAGTGTAGGCTAACTGAAAATGCGCGTTTTCAGTGCCTTTTTTCGTAACTTTAGAAAAATATTCTGGCCAAGTGGTATATATCGCTGGAAAGGTGCTGCCATTAGCTTTCCAAAATAGTAAGTTTCATCAACGCACTCGGACCATGGAGTGGGCAGTGGCCACTTCATCATGCCAGTGTAGGCTAACTAAAACTGCGCGTTTTCAGTGCCTTTTTTCGTAACTTTAGAAAAATATTCTGGCCAAGTGGTATATATCGCTGGAAAGGTGCTGCCATTAGCTTTCCAAAATAGTAAGTTTCATCAACGCACTCGGACCATGGAGTGGGCAGAGGCTACTTCATCAGGCCAGTGTATGCTAACTAAAACTGCGCGTTTTCAGTGCCTTTTTTCGTAACTTTAGAAAAATATTCTGGCCAAGTGGTATATATCGCTGGAAAGGTGCTGCCATTAGCTTTCCAAAATAGTAAGTTTCATCAACGCACTCGGACCATGGAGTGGGCAGTGGCCACTTCATCATACCAGTGTAGGCTAACTGAAAATGCGCGTTTTCAGTGCCTTTTTTCGTAACTTTAGAAAAATATTCTGGCCAAGCGGTATATATCGCTGGAAAGGTGCTGCCATTAGCTTTCCAAAATAGTAAGTTTCATCAACGCACTCGGACCATGGAGTGGGCAGTGGCCACTTCATCATACCAGTGTAGGCTAACTGAAAATGCACGTTTTCAGTGCCTTTTTTCGTAACTTTAGAAAAATATTCTGGCCAAGTGGTATATATCGCTGGAAAGGTGCTGCCATTAGCTTTCCAAAATAGTAAGTTTCATCAACGCACTCGGACCATGGAGTGGGCAGTGGCCACTTCATCATGCCAGTGTAGGCTAACTAAAACTGCGCGTTTTCAGTGCCTTTTTTCGTAACTTTAGAAAAATATTCTGGCCAAGTGGTATATATCGCTGGAAAGGTGCTGCCATTAGCTTTCCAAAATAGTAAGTTTCATCAACGCACTCGGACCATGAAGTGGCCACTGCCCACTTCATCATACCAGTGTAGGCTAACTGAAAATGCGCGTTTTCAGTGCCTTTTTTCGTAACTTTAGAAAAATATTCTGGCCAAGTGGTATATATCGCTGGAAAGGTGCTGCCATTAGCTTTCCAAAATAGTAAGTTTCATCAACGCACTCGGACCATGGAGTGGGCAGTGGCCACTTCATCATGCCAGTGTAGGCTAACTAAAACTGCGCGTTTTCAGTGCCTTTTTTCGTAACTTTAGAAAAATATTCTGGCCAAGTGGTATATATCGCTGGAAAGGTGCTGCCATTAGCTTTCCAAAATAGTAAGTTTCATCAACGCACTCGGACCATGGAGTGGGCAGTGGCCACTTCATCATGCCAGTGTAGGCTAACTAAAACTGCGCGTTTTCAGTGCCTTTTTTCGTAACTTTAGAAAAATATTCTGGCCAAGTGGTATATATCGCTGGAAAGGTGCTGCCATTAGCTTTCCAAAATAGTAAGTTTCATCAACGCACTCGGACCATGGAGTGGGCAGTGGCTACTTCATCATGCCAGTGTAGGCTAACTAAAACTGCGCGTTTTCAGTGCCTTTTTTCGTAGCTTTAGAAAAATATTCTGGCCAAGTGGTATATATCGCTGGAAAGGTGCTGCCATTAGCTTTCCAAAATAGTAAGTTTCATCAACGCACTCGGACCATGGAGTGGGCAGTGGCCACTTCATCATACCAGTGTAGGCTAACTGAAAATGCGCGTTTTCAGTGCCTTTTTTCGTAACTTTAGAAAAATATTCTGGCCAAGTGGTATATATCGCTGGAAAGGTGCTGCCATTAGCTTTCCAAAATAGTAAGTTTCATCAACGCACTCGGACCATGGAGTGGGCACTGGCCACTTCATCATACCAGTGTAGGCTAACTGAAAATGCGCGTTTTCAGTGCCTTTTTTCGTAACTTTAGGAAAATATTCTGGCCAAGCGGTATATATCGCTGGAAAGGTGCTGCCATTAGCTTTCCAAAATTGTAAGTTTCATCAACGCACTCGGACCATGGAGTGGGCAGTGGCCACTTCATCATGCCAGTGTAGGCTAACTAAAACTGCGCGTTTTCAGTGCCTTTTTTCGTAACTTTAGAAAAATATTCTGGCCAAGTGGTATATATCGCTGGAAAGGTGCTGCCATTAGCTTTCCAAAATAGTAAGTTTCATCAACGCACTCGGACCATGGAGTGGGCAGTGGCCACTTCATCATACCAGTGTAGGCTAACTGAAAATGCACGTTTTCAGTGCCTTTTTTCGTAACTTTAGAAAAATATTCTGGCCAAGTGGTATATATCGCTGGAAAGGTGCTGCCATTAGCTTTCCAAAATAGTAAGTTTCATCAACGCACTCGGACTATGGAGTGGGCAGTGGCCACTTCATCATGCCAGGGTAGGCTAACTAAAACTGCGCGTTTTCAGTGCCTTTTTTCGTAACTTTAGAAAAATATTCTGGCCAAGTGGTGTATATCGCTGGAAAGGTGCTGCCATTAGCTTTCCAAAATAGTAAGTTTCATCAACGCACTCGGACCATGGAGTGGGCAGTGGCTACTTCATCAGGCCAGTGTAGGCTAACTAAAACTGCGCGTTTTCAGTGCCTTTTTTCGTAACTTTAGAAAAATATTCTGGCCAAGTGGTATATATCGCTGGAAAGGTGCTGCCATTAGCTTTCCAAAATAGTAAGTTTCATCAACGCACTCGGACCATGGAGTGGGCAGTGGCCACTTCATCATACCAGTGTAGGCTAACTGAAAATGCGCGTTTTCAGTGCCTTTTTTCGTAACTTTAGAAAAATATTCTGGCCAAGTGGTATATATCGCTGGAAAGGTGCTGCCATTAGCTTTTCAAAATAGTAAGTTTCATCAACGCACTCGGACCATGGAGTGGGCAGTGGCCACTTCATCATACCAGTGTAGGCTAACTGAAAATGCGCGTTTTCAGTGCCTTCTTTCGTAACTTTAGAAAAATATTCTGGCCAAGTGGTATATATCGCTGGAAAGGTGCTGCCATTAGCTTTCCAAAATAGTAAGTTTCATCAACGCACTCGGACCATGGAGTGGGCAGTGGCCACTTCATCATACCAGTGTTGGCTAACTGAAAATGCACGTTTTCAGTGACTTTTTTCGTAACTTTAGAAAAATATTCTGGCCAAGTGGTATATATCGCTGGAAAGGTGCTGCCATTAGCTTTCCAATATAGTAAGTTTCATCAACGCACTCGGACCATGGAGTGGGCAGTGGCCACTTCATCATACCAGTGTTGGCTAACTGAAAATGCACGTTTTCAGTGACTTTTTTCGTAACTTTAGAAAAATATTCTGGCCAAGTGGTATATATCGCTGGAAAGGTGCTGCCATTAGCTTTCCAAAATAGTAAGTTTCATCAACGCACTCGGACCATGGAGTGGGCAGTGGCCACTTCATCATGCCAGTGTAGGCTAACTAAAACTGCGCGTTTTCAGTGCCTTTTTTCGTAACTTTAGAAAAATATTCTGGCCAAGTGGTATATATCGCTGGAAAGGTGCTGCCATTAGCTTTCCAAAATAGTAAGTTTCATCAACGCACTCGGACCATGGAGTGGGCAGTGGCCACTTCATCATGCCAGTGTAGGCTAACTAAAAATGCGCGTTTTCAGTGCCTTTTTGCGTAACTTTAGAAAAATATTCTGGCCAAGTGGTATATATCGCTGGAAAGGTGCTGCCATTAGCTTTCCAAAATAGTAAGTTTCATCAACGCACTCGGACCATGGAGTGGGCAGTGGCCACTTCATCATACCAGTGTAGGCTAACTGAAAATGCGCGTTTTCAGTGCCTTTTTTCGTAATTTTAGAAAAATATTCTGGCCAAGTGGTATATATCGCTGGAAAGGTGCTGCCATTAGCTTTCCAAAATAGTAAGTTTCATCAACGCACTCGGACCATGGAGTGGGCAGTGGCCACTTCATCATACCAGTGTAGGCTAACTGAAAATACACGTTTTCAGCGCCTTTTTTCGTAGCTTTAGAAAAATATTCTGGCCAAGTGGTATATATTGCTGGAAAGGTGCTGCCATTAGCTTTCCAAAATAGTAAGTTTTATCAACGCACTCGGACCATGGAGTGGGCAGTGGCCACTTCATCATGCCAGTGTAGGCTAACTAAAACTGCGCGTTTTCAGTGCCTTTTTTCGTAACTTTAGAAAAATATTCTGGCCAAGTGGTATATATCGCTGGAAAGGTGCTGCCATTAGCTTTCCAAAATAGTAAGTTTCATCAACGCACTCGGACCATGGAGTGGGCAGTGGCCACTTCATCATGCCAGTGTAGGCTAACTAAAACTGCGCGTTTTCAGTGCCTTTTTTCGTAACTTTAGAAAAATATTCTAGCCAAGTGGTATATATCGCTGGAAAGGTGCTGCCATTAGCTTTCCAAAATAGTAAGTTTCATCAACGCACTCGGACCATGGAGTGGGCAGTGGCCACTTCATCATACCAGTGTAGGCTAACTGAAATTGCGCGTTTTCAGTGGCTTTTTTCGTAACTTTAGAAAAATATTCTGGCCAAGTGGTATATATCGCTGGAAAGGTGCTGCCATTAGCTTTCCAAAATAGTAAGTTTCATCAACGCACTCGGACCATGGAGTGGGCAGTGGCCACTTCATCATACCAGTGTAGGCTAACTGAAAATGCGCGTTTTCAGTGCCTTTTTTCGTAACTTTAGAAAAATATTCTGGCCAAGTGGTATATATCGCTGGAAAGGTACTGCCATTAGCTTTCCAAAATAGTAAGTTTCATCAACGCACTCGGACCATGGAGTGGGCAGTGGCCACTTCATCATGCCAGTGTAGGCTAACTAAAACTGCGCGTTTTCAGTGCCTTTTTTCGTAACTTTAGAAAAATATTCTGGCCAAGTGGTATATATCGCTGGAAAGGTGCTGCCATTAGCTTTCCAAAATAGTAAGTTTCATCAACGCACTCGGACCATGGAGTGGGCAGTGGCCACTTCATCATGCCAGTGTAGGCTAACTAAAACTGCGCGTTTTCAGCGCCTTTTTTCGTAACTTTAGAAAAATATTCTGGCCAAGTGGTATATATCGCTGGAAAGGTACTGCCATTAGCTTTCCAAAATAGTAAGTTTCATCAACGCACTCGGACCATGGAGTGGGCAGTGGCCACTTCATCATACCAGTGTAGGCTAACTGAAAATGCGCGTTTTCAGTGCCTTTTTTCGTAACTTTAGAAAAATATTCTGGCCAAGTGGTATATATCGCTGGAAAGGTGCTGCCATTAGCTTTCCAAAATAGTAAGTTTCATCAACGCACTCGGACCATGGAGTGGGCAGTGGCCACTTCATCATGCCAGTGTAGGCTAACTAAAACTGCGCGTTTTCAGTGCCTTTTTTCGTAACTTTAGAAAAATATTCTGGCCAAGTGGTATATATCGCTGGAAAGGTGCTGCCATTAGCTTTCCAAAATAGTAAGTTTCATCAACGCACTCGGACCATGGAGTGGGCAGTGGCCACTTCATCATACCAGTGTAGGCTAACTGAAAATGCGCGTTTTCAGTGCCTTTTTTCGTAACTTTAGAAAAATATTCTGGCCAAGTGGTATATATCGCTGGAAAGGTGCTGCCATTAGCTTTCCAAAATGGTACGTTTCATCAACGCACTCGGACCATGGAGTGGGCAGTGCCCACCATGGAGTGGGCAGTGGCCACTTGATCATGCCAGTGTAGGCTAACTAAAAATGCGCGTTTTCAGTGCCTTTTTTCGTAACTTTAGAAAAATATTCTGGCCAAGTGGTATATATCGCTGGAAAGGTGCTGCCATTAGCTTTCCAAAATAGTAAGTTTCATCAACGCACTCGGACCATGGAGTGGGCAGTGGCCACTTCATCATACCAGTGTAGGCTAACTGAAAATGCGCGTTTTCAGTGCCTTTTTTCGTAACTTTAGAAAAATATTCTGGCCAAGTGGTATATATCGCTGGAAAGGTGCTGCCATTAGCTTTCCAAAATAGTAAGTTTCATCAACGCACTCGGACCATGGAGTGGGCAGTGGCCATTTCATCATGCCAGTGTAGGCTAACTAAAACTGCGCGTTTTCAGCGCCTTTTTTCGTAACTTTAGAAAAATATTCTGGCCAAGTGGTATATATCGCTGGAAAGGTGCTGCCATTAGCTTTCCAAAATAGTAAGTTTCATCAACGCACTCGGACCATGGAGTGGGCAGTGGCCACTTCATCATACCAGTGTAGGCTAACTGAAAATGCGCGTTTTCAGTGCCTTTTTTCGTAACTTTAGAAAAATATTCTGGCCAAGTGGTATATATTGCTGGAAAGGTGCTGCCATTAGCTTTCCAAAATAGTAAGTTTTATCAACGCACTCGGACCATGGAGTGGGCAGTGGCCACTTCATCATGCCAGTGTAGGCTAACTAAAACTGCGCGTTTTCAGTGCCTTTTTTCGTAACTTTAGAAAAATATTCTGGCCAAGTGGTATATATCGCTGGAAAGGTGCTGCCATTAGCTTTCCAAAATAGTAAGTTTCATCAACGCACTCGGACCATGGAGTGGGCAGTGGCCACTTCATCATGCCAGTGTAGGCTAACTAAAACTGCGCGTTTTCAGTGCCTTTTTTCGTAACTTTAGAAAAATATTCTGGCCAAGTGGTATATATCGCTGGAAAGGTGCTGCCATTAGCTTTCCAAAATAGTAAGTTTCATCAACGCACTCGGACCATGGAGTGGGCAGTGGCCACTTCATCATACCAGTGTAGGCTAACTGAAAATGCGCGTTTTCAGTGCCTTTTTTCGTAACTTTAGAAAAATATTCTGGCCAAGTGGTATATATCGCTGGAAAGGTACTGCCATTAGCTTTCCAAAATAGTAAGTTTCATCAACGCACTCGGACCATGGAGTGGGCAGTGGCCACTTCATCATACCAGTGTAGGCTAACTGAAAATGCGCGTTTTCAGTGCCTTTTTTCGTAACTTTAGAAAAATATTCTGGCCAAGTGGTATATATCGCTGGAAAGGTGCTGCCATTAGCTTTCCAAAATAGTAAGTTTCATCAACGCACTCGGACCATGGAGTGGGCAGTGGCCACTTCATCATGCCAGTGTAGGCTAACTAAAACTGCGCGTTTTCAGTGCCTTTTTTCGTAACTTTAGAAAAATATTCTGGCCAAGTGGTATATATCGCTGGAAAGGTGCTGCCATTAGCTTTCCAAAATAGTAAGTTTCATCAACGCACTCGGACCATGGAGTGGGCAGTGGCCACTTCATCATGCCAGTGTAGCCTAACTAAAACTGCGCGTTTTCAGTGCCTTTTTTCGTAACTTTAGAAAAATATTCTGGCCAAGTGGTATATATCGCTGGAAAGGTGCTGCCATTAGCTTTCCAAAATAGTAAGTTTCATCAACGCACTCGGACCATGGAGTGGGCAGTGGCCACTTCATCATGCCAGTGTAGGCTAACTAAAACTGCGCGTTTTCAGCGCCTTTTTTCGTAACTTTAGAAAAATATTCTGGCCAAGTGGTATATATCGCTGGAAAGGTACTGCCATTAGCTTTCCAAAATAGTAAGTTTCATCAACGCACTCGGACCATGGAGTGGGCAGTGGCCACTTCATCATACCAGTGTAGGCTAACTGAAAATGCGCGTTTTCAGTGCCTTTTTTCGTAACTTTAGAAAAATATTCTGGCCAAGTGGTATATATCGCTGGAAAGGTGCTGCCATTAGCTTTCCAAAATAGTAAGTTTCATCAACGCACTCGGACCATGGAGTGGGCAGTGGCCACTTCATCATGCCAGTTTAGGCTAACTAAAACTGCGCGTTTTCAGTGCCTTTTTTTGTAACTTTAGAAAAATATTCTGGCCAAGTGGTATATATCGCTGGAAAGGTGCTGCCATTAGCTTTCCAAAATAGTAAGTTTCATCAACGCACTCGGACCATGGAGTGGGCAGTGGCCACTTCATCATACCAGTGTAGGCTAACTGAAAATGCGCGTTTTCAGTGCCTTTTTTCGTAACTTTAGAAAAATATTCTGGCCAAGTGGTATATATCGCTGGAAAGGTGCTGCCATTAGCTTTCCAAAATGGTAAGTTTCATCAACGCACTCGGACCATGGAGTGGGCAGTGGCCACTTCATCATGCCAGTGTAGGCTAACTAAAACTGCGCGTTTTCAGTGCCTTTTTTCGTAACTTTAGAAAAATATTCTGGCCAAGTGGTATATATCGCTGGAAAGGTGCTGCCATTAGCTTTCCAAAATAGTAAGTTTCATCAACGCACTCGGACCATGGAGTGGGCAGTGGCCACTTCATCATGCCAGTGTAGGCTAACTAAAACTGCGCGTTTTCAGTGCCTTTTTTCGTAACTTTAGAAAAATATTCTGGCCAAGTGGTATATATCGCTGGAAAGGTGCTGCCATTAGCTTTCCAAAATAGTAAGTTTCATCAACGCACTCGGACCATGGAGTGGGCAGTGGCCACTTCATCATACCAGTGTAGGCTAACTGAAAATGCGCGTTTTCAGTGCCTTTTTTCGTAACTTTAGAAAAATATTCTGGCCAAGTGGTATATATCGCTGGAAAGGTGCTGCCATTAGCTTTCCAAAATAGTAAGTTTCATCAACGCACTCGGACCATGGAGTGGGCAGTGGCCATTTCATCATGCCAGTGTAGGCTAACTAAAACTGCGCGTTTTCAGCGCCTTTTTTCGTAACTTTAGAAAAATATTCTGGCCAAGTGGTATATATCGCTGGAAAGGTGCTGCCATTAGCTTTCCAAAATAGTAAGTTTCATCAACGCACTCGGACCATGGAGTGGGAAGTGGCCACTTCATCATACCAGTGTAGGCTAACTGAAAATGCGCGTTTTCAGTGCCTTTTTTCGTAACTTTAGAAAAATATTCTGGCCAAGTGGTATATATTGCTGGAAAGGTGCTGCCATTAGCTTTCCAAAATAGTAAGTTTTATTAACGCACTCGGACCATGGAGTGGGCAGTGGCCACTTCATCATGCCAGTGTAGGCTAACTAAAACTGCGCGTTTTCAGTGCCTTTTTTCGTAACTTTAGAAAAATATTCTGGCCAAGTGGTATATATCGCTGGAAAGGTGCTGCCATTAGCTTTCCAAAATAGTAAGTTTCATCAACGCACTCGGACCATGGAGTGGGCAGTGGCCACTTCATCATGCCAGTGTAGGCTAACTAAAACTGCGCGTTTTCAGTGCCTTTTTTCGTAACTTTAGAAAAATATTCTGGCCAAGTGGTATATATCGCTGGAAAGGTGCTGCCATTAGCTTTCCAAAATAGTAAGTTTCATCAACGCACTCGGACCATGGAGTGGGCAGTGGCCATTTCATCATGCCAGTGTAGGCTAACTAAAACTGCGCGTTTTCAGCGCCTTTTTTCGTAACTTTAGAAAAATATTCTGGCCAAGTGGTATATATCGCTGGAAAGGTACTGCCATTAGCTTTCCAAAATAGTAAGTTTCATCAACGCACTCGGACCATGGAGTGGGCAGTGGCCACTTCATCATACCAGTGTAGGCTAACTGAAACTGCGCGTTTTCAGTGCCTTTTTTCGTAACTTTAGAAAAATATTCTGGCCAAGTGGTATATATCGCTGGAAAGGTGCTGCCATTAGCTTTCCAAAATAGTAAGTTTTATCAACGCACTCGGACCATGGAGTGGGCAGTGGCCACTTCATCATGCCAGTGTAGGCTAACTAAAACTGCGCGTTTTCAGTGCCTTTTTTCGTAACTTTAGAAAAATATTCTGGCCAAGTGGTATATATCGCTGGAAAGGTGCTGCCATTAGCTTTCCAAAATAGTAAGTTTCATCAACGCACTCGGACCATGGAGTGGGCAGTGGCCACTTCATCATGCCAGTGTAGGCTAACTAAAACTGCGCGTTTTCAGTGCCTTTTTTCGTAACTTTAGAAAAATATTCTGGCCAAGTGGTATATATCGCTGGAAAGGTACTGCCATTAGCTTTCCAAAATAGTAAGTTTCATCAACGCACTCGGACCATGGAGTGGGCAGTGGCCACTTCATCATACCAGTGTAGGCTAACTGAAAATGCGCCTTTTCAGTGCCTTTTTTCGTAACTTTAGAAAAATATTCTGGCCAAGTGGTATATAACGCTGGAAAGGTGCTGACATTAGCTTTCCAAAATAGTAAGTTTCATCAACGCACTCGGACCATGGAGTGGGCAGTGGCCACTTCATCATGCCAGTGTAGGCTAACTAAAACTGCGCGTTTTCAGTGCCTTTTTTCGTAACTTTAGAAAAATATTCTGGCCAAGTGGTATATATCGCTGGAAAGGTGCTGCCATTAGCTTTCCAAAATAGTAAGTTTCATCAACGCACTCGGACCATGGAGTGGGCAGTGGCCACTTCATCATGCCAGTGTAGGCTAACTAAAACTGCGCGTTTTCAGTGCCTTTTTTCGTAACTTTAGAAAAATATTCTGGCCAAGTGGTATATATCGCTGGAAAGGTGCTGCCATTAGCTTTCCAAAATAGTAAGTTTCATCAACGCACTCGGACCATGGAGTGGGCAGTGGCCACTTCATCATGCCAGTGTAGGCTAACTAAAACTGCGCGTTTTCAGCGCCTTTTTTCGTAACTTTAGAAAAATATTCTGGCCAAGTGGTATATATCGCTGGAAAGGTGCTGCCATTAGCTTTCCAAAATAGTAAGTTTCATCAACGCACTCGGACCATGGAGTGGGCAGTGGCCACTTCATCATACCAGTGTAGGCTAACTGAAAATGCGCGTTTTCAGTGCCTTTTTTCGTAACTTTAGAAAAATATTCTGGCCAAGTGGTATATATAGCTGGAAAGGTGCTGCCATTAGCTTTCCAAAATGGTAAGTTTCATCAACGCACTCGGACCATGGAGTGGGCAGTGGCCACTTCATCATGCCAGTGTAGGCTAACTGAAACTGCGCGTTTTCAGTGCCTTTTTTCGTAACTTTAGAAAAATATTCTGGCCAAGTGGTATATATCGCTGGAAAGGTGCTGCCATTAGCTTTCCAAAATAGTAAGTTTCATCAACGCACTCGGACCATGGAGTGGGCAGTGGCCACTTCATCATGCCAGTGTAGGCTAACTAAAACTGCGCGTTTTCAGTGCCTTTTTTCGTAACTTTAGAAAAATATTCTGGCCAAGTGGTATATATCGCTGGAAAGGTGCTGCCATTAGCTTTCCAAAATAGTAAGTTTCATCAACGCACTCGGACCATGGAGTGGGCAGTGGCCACTTCATCATACCAGTGTAGGCTAACTGAAAATGCGCGTTTTCAGTGCCTTTTTTCGTAACTTTAGAAAAATATTCTGGCCAAGTGGTATATATCGCTGGAAAGGTGCTGCCATTAGCTTTCCAAAATAGTAAGTTTCATCAACGCACTCGGACCATGGAGTGGGCAGTGGCCATTTCATCATGCCAGTGTAGGCTAACTAAAACTGCGCGTTTTCAGCGCCTTTTTTCGTAACTTTAGAAAAATATTCTGGCCAAGTGGTATATATCGCTGGAAAGGTGCTGCCATTAGCTTTCCAAAATAGTAAGTTTCATCAACGCACTCGGACCATGGAGTGGGCAGTGGCCACTTCATCATACCAGTGTAGGCTAACTGAAAATGCGCGTTTTCAGTGCCTTTTTTCGTAACTTTAGAAAAATATTCTGGCCAAGTGGTATATATTGCTGGAAAGGTGCTGCCATTAGCTTTCCAAAATAGTAAGTTTTATTAACGCACTCGGACCATGGAGTGGGCAGTGGCCACTTCATCATGCCAGTGTAGGCTAACTAAAACTGCGCGTTTTCAGTGCCTTTTTTCGTAACTTTAGAAAAATATTCTGGCCAAGTGGTATATATCGCTGGAAAGGTGCTGCCATTAGCTTTCCAAAATAGTAAGTTTCATCAACGCACTCGGACCATGGAGTGGGCAGTGGCCACTTCATCATGCCAGTGTAGGCTAACTAAAACTGCGCGTTTTCAGTGCCTTTTTTCGTAACTTTAGAAAAATATTCTGGCCAAGTGGTATATATCGCTGGAAAGGTACTGCCATTAGCTTTCCAAAATAGTAAGTTTCATCAACGCACTCGGACCATGGAGTGGGCAGTGGCCACTTCATCATACCAGTGTAGGCTAACTGAAACTGCGCGTTTTCAGTGCCTTTTTTCGTAACTTTAGAAAAATATTCTGGCCAAGTGGTATATATCGCTGGAAAGGTGCTGCCATTAGCTTTCCAAAATAGTAAGTTTCATCAACGCACTCGGACCATGGAGTGGGCAGTGGCCATTTCATCATGCCAGTGTAGGCTAACTAAAACTGCGCGTTTTCAGCGCCTTTTTTCGTAACTTTAGAAAAATATTCTGGCCAAGTGGTATATATCGCTGGAAAGGTACTGCCATTAGCTTTCCAAAATAGTAAGTTTCATCAACGCACTCGGACCATGGAGTGGGCAGTGGCCACTTCATCATACCAGTGTAGGCTAACTGAAACTGCGCGTTTTCAGTGCCTTTTTTCGTAACTTTAGAAAAATATTCTGGCCAAGTGGTATATATCGCTGGAAAGGTGCTGCCATTAGCTTTCAAAATAGTAAGTTTTATCAACGCACTCGGACCATGCAGTGGCCAGTGGCCACTTCATCATGCCAGTGTAGGCTAACTAAAACTGCGCGTTTTCAGCGCCTTTTTTCGTAACTTTAGAAAAATATTCTGGCCAAGTGGTATATATCGCTGGAAAGGTGCTGCCATTAGCTTTCCAAAATGGTAAGTTTCATCAACGCACTCGGACCATGGAGTGGGCAGTGGCCACTTCATCATGCCAGTGTAGGCTAACTGAAAATGCGCGTTTTCAGTGCCTTTTTTCGTAACTTTAGAAAAATATTCTGACCAAGTGGCATGTATCGCTGGAAAGGTGCTGCCATTAGCTTTCCAAAATAGTAAGTTTCATCAACGCACTCGGACCATGGAGTGGGCAGTGGCCACTTCATCATGCCAGTGTAGGCTAACTAAAACTGCGCGTTTTCAGTGCCTTTTTTCGTAACTTTAGAAAAATATTCTGGCCAAGTGGTATATATCGCTGGAAAGGTGCTGCCATTAGCTTTCCAAAATAGTAAGTTTTATTAACGCACTCGGACCATGGAGTGGGCAGTGGCCACTTCATCATGCCAGTGTAGGCTAACTAAAACTGCGCGTTTTCAGTGCCTTTTTTCGTAACTTTAGAAAAATATTCTGGCCAAGTGGTATATATCGCTGGAAAGGTGCTGCCATTAGCTTTCCAAAATAGTAAGTTTCATCAACGCACTCGGACCATGGAGTGGGCAGTGGCCACTTCATCATACCAGTGTAGGCTAACTGAAAATGCGCGTTTTCAGTGCCTTTTTTCGTAACTTTAGAAAAATATTCTGGCCAAGTGGTATATATCGCTGGAAAGGTGCTGCCATTAGCTTTCCAAAATAGTAAGTTTCATCAACGCACTCGGACCATGGAGTGGGCAGTGGCCATTTCATCATGCCAGTGTAGGCTAACTGAAAATGCGCGTTTTCAGTGCCTTTTTTCGTAACTTTAGAAAAATATTCTGGCCAAGTGGTATATATCGCTGGAAAGGTGCTGCCATTAGCTTTCCAAAATAGTAAGTTTCATCAACGCACTCGGACCATGGAGTGGGCAGTGGCCATTTCATCATGCCAGTGTAGGCTAACTGAAAATGCGCGTTTTCAGTGCCTTTTTTCGTAACTTTAGAAAAATATTCTGGCCAAGTGGTATATATCGCTGGAAAGGTACTGCCATTAGCTTTCCAAAATAGTAAGTTTCATCAACGCACTCGGACCATGGAGTGGGCAGTGGCCACTTCATCATACCAGTATAGGCTAACTGAAAATGCGCGTTTTCAGTGCCTTTTTTCGTAACTTTAGAAAAATATTCTGGCCAAGTGGTATATATCGCTGGAAAGGTGCTGCCATTAGCTTTCCAAAATAGTAAGTTTCATCAACGCACTCGGACCATGGAGTGGGCAGTGGCCATTTCATCATGCCAGTGTAGGCTAACTGAAAATGCGCGTTTTCAGTGCCTTTTTTCGTAACTTTAGAAAAATATTCTGGCCAAGTGGTATATATCGCTGGAAAGGTGCTGCCATTAGCTTTCCAAAATAGTAAGTTTCATCAACGCACTCGGACCATGGAGTGGGCAGTGGCCACTTCATCATACCAGTGTAGGCTAACTGAAAATGCGCGTTTTCAGTGCCTTTTTTCGTAACTTTAGAAAAATATTCTGGCCAAGTGGTATATATCGCTGGAAAGGTACTGCCATTAGCTTTCCAAAATAGTAAGTTTCATCAACGCACTCGGACCATGGAGTGGGCAGTGGCCACTTCATCATACCAGTGTAGGCTAACTGAAAATGCGCGTTTTCAGTGCCTTTTTTCGTAACTTTAGAAAAATATTCTGGCCAAGTGGTATATATCGCTGGAAAGGTGCTGCCATTAGCTTTCCAAAATAGTAAGTTTCATCAACGCACTCGGACCATGGAGTGGGCAGTGGCCATTTCATCATGCCAGTGTAGGCTAACTAAAACTGCGCGTTTTCAGCGCCTTTTTTCGTAACTTTAGAAAAATATTCTGGCCAAGTGGTATATATCGCTGGAAAGGTGCTGCCATTAGCTTTCCAAAATAGTAAGTTTCATCAACGCACTCGGACCATGGAGTGGGCAGTGGCCACTTCATCATACCAGTGTAGGCTAACTGAAAATGCGCGTTTTCAGTGCCTTTTTTCGTAACTTTAGAAAAATATTCTGGCCAAGTGGTATATATTGCTGGAAAGGTGCTGCCATTAGCTTTCCAAAATAGTAAGTTTTATTAACGCACTCGGACCATGGAGTGGGCAGTGGCCACTTCATCATGCCAGTGTAGGCTAACTAAAACTGCGCGTTTTCAGTGCCTTTTTTCGTAACTTTAGAAAAATATTCTGGCCAAGTGGTATATATCGCTGGAAAGGTGCTGCCATTAGCTTTCCAAAATAGTAAGTTTCATCAACGCACTCGGACCATGGAGTGGGCAGTGGCCACTTCATCATGCCAGTGTAGGCTAACTAAAACTGCGCGTTTTCAGTGCCTTTTTTCGTAACTTTAGAAAAATATTCTGGCCAAGTGGTATATATCGCTGGAAAGGTGCTGCCATTAGCTTTCCAAAATAGTAAGTTTCATCAACGCACTCGGACCATGGAGTGGGCAGTGGCCATTTCATCATGCCAGTGTAGGCTAACTAAAACTGCGCGTTTTCAGCGCCTTTTTTCGTAACTTTAGAAAAATATTCTGGCCAAGTGGTATATATCGCTGGAAAGGTACTGCCATTAGCTTTCCAAAATAGTAAGTTTCATCAACGCACTCGGACCATGGAGTGGGCAGTGGCCACTTCATCATACCAGTGTAGGCTAACTGAAACTGCGCGTTTTCAGTGCCTTTTTTCGTAACTTTAGAAAAATATTCTGGCCAAGTGGTATATATCGCTGGAAAGGTGCTGCCATTAGCTTTCCAAAATAGTAAGTTTTATCAACGCACTCGGACCATGGAGTGGGCAGTGGCCACTTCATCATGCCAGTGTAGGCTAACTAAAACTGCGCGTTTTCAGTGCCTTTTTTCGTAACTTTAGAAAAATATTCTGGCCAAGTGGTATATATCGCTGGAAAGGTGCTGCCATTAGCTTTCCAAAATAGTAAGTTTCATCAACGCACTCGGACCATGGAGTGGGCAGTGGCCACTTCATCATGCCAGTGTAGGCTAACTAAAACTGCGCGTTTTCAGTGCCTTTTTTCGTAACTTTAGAAAAAATATTCTGGCCAAGTGGTATATATCGCTGGAAAGGTACTGCCATTAGCTTTCCAAAATAGTAAGTTTCATCAACGCACTCGGACCATGGAGTGGGCAGTGGCCACTTCATCATACCAGTGTAGGCTAACTGAAAATGCGCCTTTTCAGTGCCTTTTTTCGTAACTTTAGAAAAATATTCTGGCCAAGTGGTATATATCGCTGGAAAGGTGCTGACATTAGCTTTCCAAAATAGTAAGTTTCATCAACGCACTCGGACCATGGAGTGGGCAGTGGCCACTTCATCATGCCAGTGTAGGCTAACTAAAACTGCGCGTTTTCAGTGCCTTTTTTCGTAACTTTAGAAAAATATTCTGGCCAAGTGGTATATATCGCTGGAAAGGTGCTGCCATTAGCTTTCCAAAATAGTAAGTTTCATCAACGCACTCGGACCATGGAGTGGGCAGTGGCCACTTCATCATGCCAGTGTAGGCTAACTAAAACTGCGCGTTTTCAGTGCCTTTTTTCGTAACTTTAGAAAAATATTCTGGCCAAGTGGTATATATCGCTGGAAAGGTGCTGCCATTAGCTTTCCAAAATAGTAAGTTTCATCAACGCACTCGGACCATGGAGTGGGCAGTGGCCACTTCATCATGCCAGTGTAGGCTAACTAAAACTGCGCGTTTTCAGCGCCTTTTTTCGTAACTTTAGAAAAATATTCTGGCCAAGTGGTATATATCGCTGGAAAGGTGCTGCCATTAGCTTTCCAAAATAGTAAGTTTCATCAACGCACTCGGACCATGGAGTGGGCAGTGGCCACTTCATCATACCAGTGTAGGCTAACTGAAAATGCGCGTTTTCAGTGCCTTTTTTCGTAACTTTAGAAAAATATTCTGGCCAAGTGGTATATATAGCTGGAAAGGTGCTGCCATTAGCTTTCCAAAATGGTAAGTTTCATCAACGCACTCGGACCATGGAGTGGGCAGTGGCCACTTCATCATGCCAGTGTAGGCTAACTAAAACTGCGCGTTTTCAGTGCCTTTTTTCGTAACTTTAGAAAAATATTCTGGCCAAGTGGTATATATCGCTGGAAAGGTGCTGCCATTAGCTTTCCAAAATAGTAAGTTTCATCAACGCACTCGGACCATGGAGTGGGCAGTGGCCACTTCATCATGCCAGTGTAGGCTAACTAAAACTGCGCGTTTTCAGTGCCTTTTTTCGTAACTTTAGAAAAATATTCTGGCCAAGTGGTATATATCGCTGGAAAGGTGCTGCCATTAGCTTTCCAAAATAGTAAGTTTCATCAACGCACTCGGACCATGGAGTGGGCAGTGGCCACTTCATCATACCAGTGTAGGCTAACTGAAAATGCGCGTTTTCAGTGCCTTTTTTCGTAACTTTAGAAAAATATTCTGGCCAAGTGGTATATATCGCTGGAAAGGTGCTGCCATTAGCTTTCCAAAATAGTAAGTTTCATCAACGCACTCGGACCATGGAGTGGGCAGTGGCCATTTCATCATGCCAGTGTAGGCTAACTAAAACTGCGCGTTTTCAGCGCCTTTTTTCGTAACTTTAGAAAAATATTCTGGCCAAGTGGTATATATCGCTGGAAAGGTGCTGCCATTAGCTTTCCAAAATAGTAAGTTTCATCAACGCACTCGGACCATGGAGTGGGCAGTGGCCACTTCATCATACCAGTGTAGGCTAACTGAAAATGCGCGTTTTCAGTGCCTTTTTTCGTAACTTTAGAAAAATATTCTGGCCAAGTGGTATATATTGCTGGAAAGGTGCTGCCATTAGCTTTCCAAAATAGTAAGTTTTATTAACGCACTCGGACCATGGAGTGGGCAGTGGCCACTTCATCATGCCAGTGTAGGCTAACTAAAACTGCGCGTTTTCAGTGCCTTTTTTCGTAACTTTAGAAAAATATTCTGGCCAAGTGGTATATATCGCTGGAAAGGTGCTGCCATTAGCTTTCCAAAATAGTAAGTTTCATCAACGCACTCGGACCATGGAGTGGGCAGTGGCCACTTCATCATGCCAGTGTAGGCTAACTAAAACTGCGCGTTTTCAGTGCCTTTTTTCGTAACTTTAGAAAAATATTCTGGCCAAGTGGTATATATCGCTGGAAAGGTGCTGCCATTAGCTTTCCAAAATAGTAAGTTTCATCAACGCACTCGGACCATGGAGTGGGCAGTGGCCATTTCATCATGCCAGTGTAGGCTAACTAAAACTGCGCGTTTTCAGCGCCTTTTTTCGTAACTTTAGAAAAATATTCTGGCCAAGTGGTATATATCGCTGGAAAGGTACTGCCATTAGCTTTCCAAAATAGTAAGTTTCATCAACGCACTCGGACCATGGAGTGGGCAGTGGCCACTTCATCATACCAGTGTAGGCTAACTGAAACTGCGCGTTTTCAGTGCCTTTTTTCGTAACTTTAGAAAAATATTCTGGCCAAGTGGTATATATCGCTGGAAAGGTGCTGCCATTAGCTTTCAAAATAGTAAGTTTTATCAACGCACTTGGACCATGCAGTGGCCAGTGGCCACTTCATCATGCCAGTGTAGGCTAACTAAAACTGCGCGTTTTCAGCGCCTTTTTTCGTAACTTTAGAAAAATATTCTGGCCAAGTGGTATATATCGCTGGAAAGGTGCTGCCATTAGCTTTCCAAAATGGTAAGTTTCATCAACGCACTCGGACCATGGAGTGGGCAGTGGCCACTTCATCATGCCAGTGTAGGCTAACTGAAAATGCGCGTTTTCAGTGCCTTTTTTCGTAACTTTAGAAAAATATTCTGGCCAAGTGGTATATATCGCTGGAAAGGTGCTGCCATTAGCTTTCCAAAATAGTAAGTTTCATCAACGCACTCGGACCATGGAGTGGGCAGTGGCCACTTCATCATGCCAGTGTAGGCTAACTAAAACTGCGCGTTTTCAGTGCCTTTTTTCGTAACTTTAGAAAAATATTCTGGCCAAGTGGTATATATCGCTGGAAAGGTGCTGCCATTAGCTTTCCAAAATAGTAAGTTTTATTAACGCACTCGGACCATGGAGTGGGCAGTGGCCACTTCATCATGCCAGTGTAGGCTAACTAAAACTGCGCGTTTTCAGTGCCTTTTTTCGTAACTTTAGAAAAATATTCTGGCCAAGTGGTATATATCGCTGGAAAGGTGCTGCCATTAGCTTTCCAAAATAGTAAGTTTCATCAACGCACTCGGACCATGGAGTGGGCAGTGGCCACTTCATCATACCAGTGTAGGCTAACTGAAAATGCGCGTTTTCAGTGCCTTTTTTCGTAACTTTAGAAAAATATTCTGGCCAAGTGGTATATATCGCTGGAAAGGTGCTGCCATTAGCTTTCCAAAATAGTAAGTTTCATCAACGCACTCGGACCATGGAGTGGGCAGTGGCCACTTCATCATGCCAGTGTAGGCTAACTAAAACTGCGCGTTTTCAGTGCCTTTTTTCGTAACTTTAGAAAAATATTCTGGCCAAGTGGTATATATCGCTGGAAAGGTGCTGCCATTAGCTTTCCAAAATAGTAAGTTTCATCAACGCACTCGGACCATGGAGTGGGCAGTGGCCACTTCATCATGCCAGTGTAGCCTAACTAAAACTGCGCGTTTTCAGTGCCTTTTTTCGTAACTTTAGAAAAATATTCTGGCCAAGTGGTATATATCGCTGGAAAGGTGCTGCCATTAGCTTTCCAAAATAGTAAGTTTCATCAACGCACTCGGACCATGGAGTGGGCAGTGGCCACTTCATCATGCCAGTGTAGGCTAACTAAAACTGCGCGTTTTCAGCGCCTTTTTTCGTAACTTTAGAAAAATATTCTGGCCAAGTGGTATATATCGCTGGAAAGGTACTGCCATTAGCTTTCCAAAATAGTAAGTTTCATCAACGCACTCGGACCATGGAGTGGGCAGTGGCCACTTCATCATACCAGTGTAGGCTAACTGAAAACGCGCGTTTTCAGTGCCTTTTTTCGTAACTTTAGAAAAATATTCTGGCCAAGTGGTATATATCGCTGGAAAGGTGCTGCCATTAGCTTTCCAAAATAGTAAGTTTCATCAACGCACTCGGACCATGGAGTGGGCAGTGGCCACTTCATCATGCCAGTGTAGGCTAACTAAAACTGCGCGTTTTCAGTGCCTTTTTTTGTAACTTTAGAAAAATATTCTGGCCAAGTGGTATATATCGCTGGAAAGGTGCTGCCATTAGCTTTCCAAAATAGTAAGTTTCATCAACGCACTCGGACCATGGAGTGGGCAGTGGCCACTTCATCATACCAGTGTAGGCTAACTGAAAATGCGCGTTTTCAGTGCCTTTTTTCGTAACTTTAGAAAAATATTCTGGCCAAGTGGTATATATCGCTGGAAAGGTGCTGCCATTAGCTTTCCAAAATGGTAAGTTTCATCAACGCACTCGGACCATGGAGTGGGCAGTGGCCACTTCATCATGCCAGTGTAGGCTAACTAAAACTGCGCTTTTTCAGTGCCTTTTTTCGTAACTTTAGAAAAATATTCTGGCCAAGTGGTATATATCGCTGGAAAGGTGCTGCCATTAGCTTTCCAAAATAGTAAGTTTCATCAACGCACTCGGACCATGGAGTGGGCAGTGGCCACTTCATCATGCCAGTGTAGGCTAACTAAAACTGCGCGTTTTCAGTGCCTTTTTTCGTAACTTTAGAAAAATATTCTGGCCAAGTGGTATATATCGCTGGAAAGGTGCTGCCATTAGCTTTCCAAAATAGTAAGTTTCATCAACGCACTCGGACCATGGAGTGGGCAGTGGCCACTTCATCATACCAGTGTAGGCTAACTGAAAATGCGCGTTTTCAGTGCCTTTTTTCGTAACTTTAGAAAAATATTCTGGCCAAGTGGTATATATCGCTGGAAAGGTGCTGCCATTAGCTTTCCAAAATAGTAAGTTTCATCAACGCACTCGGACCATGGAGTGGGCAGTGGCCATTTCATCATGCCAGTGTAGGCTAACTAAAACTGCGCGTTTTCAGCGCCTTTTTTCGTAACTTTAGAAAAATATTCTGGCCAAGTGGTATATATCGCTGGAAAGGTGCTGCCATTAGCTTTCCAAAATAGTAAGTTTCATCAACGCACTCGGACCATGGAGTGGGCAGTGGCCACTTCATCATACCAGTGTAGGCTAACTGAAAATGCGCGTTTTCAGTGCCTTTTTTCGTAACTTTAGAAAAATATTCTGGCCAAGTGGTATATATTGCTGGAAAGGTGCTGCCATTAGCTTTCCAAAATAGTAAGTTTTATTAACGCACTCGGACCATGGAGTGGGCAGTGGCCACTTCATCATGCCAGTGTAGGCTAACTAAAACTGCGCGTTTTCAGTGCCTTTTTTCGTAACTTTAGAAAAATATTCTGGCCAAGTGGTATATATCGCTGGAAAGGTGCTGCCATTAGCTTTCCAAAATAGTAAGTTTCATCAACGCACTCGGACCATGGAGTGGGCAGTGGCCACTTCATCATACCAGTGTAGGCTAACTGAAAATGCGCGTTTTCAGTGCCTTTTTTCGTAACTTTAGAAAAATATTCTGGCCAAGTGGTATATATCGCTGGAAAGGTGCTGCCATTAGCTTTCCAAAATGGTAAGTTTCATCAACGCACTCGGACCATGGAGTGGGCAGTGGCCACTTCATCATGCCAGTGTAGGCTAACTAAAACTGCGCGTTTTCAGTGCCTTTTTTCGTAACTTTAGAAAAATATTCTGGCCAAGTGGTATATATCGCTGGAAAGGTGCTGCCATTAGCTTTCCAAAATAGTAAGTTTCATCAACGCACTCGGACCATGGAGTGGGCAGTGGCCACTTCATCATGCCAGTGTAGGCTAACTAAAACTGCGCGTTTTCAGTGCCTTTTTTCGTAACTTTAGAAAAATATTCTGGCCAAGTGGTATATATCGCTGGAAAGGTGCTGCCATTAGCTTTCCAAAATAGTAAGTTTCATCAACGCACTCGGACCATGGAGTGGGCAGTGGCCACTTCATCATACCAGTGTAGGCTAACTGAAAATGCGCGTTTTCAGTGCCTTTTTTCGTAACTTTAGAAAAATATTCTGGCCAAGTGGTATATATCGCTGGAAAGGTGCTGCCATTAGCTTTCCAAAATAGTAAGTTTCGTCAACGCACTCGGACCATGGAGTGGGCAGTGGCCATTTCATCATGCCAGTGTAGGCTAACTAAAACTGCGCGTTTTCAGCGCCTTTTTTCGTAACTTTAGAAAAATATTCTGGCCAAGTGGTATATATCGCTGGAAAGGTGCTGCCATTAGCTTTCCAAAATAGTAAGTTTCATCAACGCACTCGGACCATGGAGTGGGCAGTGGCCATTTCATCATGCCAGTGTAGGCTAACTAAAACTGCGCGTTTTCAGCGCCTTTTTTCGTAACTTTAGAAAAATATTCTGGCCAAGTGGTATATATCGCTGGAAAGGTACTGCCATTAGCTTTCCAAAATAGTAAGTTTCATCAACGCACTCGGACCATGGAGTGGGCAGTGGCCACTTCATCATACCAGTGTAGGCTAACTGAAACTGCGCGTTTTCAGTGCCTTTTTTCGTAACTTTAGAAAAATATTCTGGCCAAGTGGTATATATCGCTGGAAAGGTGCTGCCATTAGCTTTCCAAAATAGTAAGTTTCATCAACGCACTCGGACCATGGAGTGGGCAGTGGCCACTTCATCATACCAGTGTAGGCTAACTGAAAATGCGCGTTTTCAGTGCCTTTTTTCGTAACTTTAGAAAAATATTCTGGCCAAGTGGTATATATCGCTGGAAAGGTGCTGCCATTAGCTTTCCAAAATAGTAAGTTTCATCAACGCACTCGGACCATGGAGTGGGCAGTGGCCACTTCATCATACCAGTGTAGGCTAACTGAAAATGCGCGTTTTCAGTGCCTTTTTTCGTAACTTTAGAAAAATATTCTGGCCAAGTGGTATATATCGCTGGAAAGGTGCTGCCATTAGCTTTCCAAAATAGTAAGTTTCATCAACGCACTCGGACCATGGAGTGGGCAGTGGCCACTTCATCATGCCAGTGTAGGCTAACTGAAACTGCGCGTTTTCAGTGCCTTTTTTCGTAACTTTAGAAAAATATTCTGGCCAAGTGGTATATATCGCTGGAAAGGTGCTGCCATTAGCTTTCCAAAATAGTAAGTTTCATCAACGCACTCGGACCATGGAGTGGGCAGTGGCCACTTCATCATGCCAGTGTAGCCTAACTAAAACTGCGCGTTTTCAGTGCCTTTTTTCGTAACTTTAGAAAAATATTCTGGCCAAGTGGTATATATCGCTGGAAAGGTGCTGCCATTAGCTTTCCAAAATAGTAAGTTTCATCAACGCACTCGGACCATGGAGTGGGCAGTGGCCACTTCATCATGCCAGTGTAGGCTAACTAAAACTGCGCGTTTTCAGCGCCTTTTTTCGTAACTTTAGAAAAATATTCTGGCCAAGTGGTATATATCGCTGGAAAGGTACTGCCATTAGCTTTCCAAAATAGTAAGTTTCATCAACGCACTCGGACCATGGAGTGGGCAGTGGCCACTTCATCATACCAGTGTAGGCTAACTGAAAACGCGCGTTTTCAGTGCCTTTTTTCGTAACTTTAGAAAAATATTCTGGCCAAGTGGTATATATCGCTGGAAAGGTGCTGCCATTAGCTTTCCAAAATAGTAAGTTTCATCAACGCACTCGGACCATGGAGTGGGCAGTGGCCACTTCATCATGCCAGTGTAGGCTAACTAAAACTGCGCGTTTTCAGTGCCTTTTTTTGTAACTTTAGAAAAATATTCTGGCCAAGTGGTATATATCGCTGGAAAGGTGCTGCCATTAGCTTTCCAAAATAGTAAGTTTCATCAACGCACTCGGACCATGGAGTGGGCAGTGGCCACTTCATCATACCAGTGTAGGCTAACTGAAAATGCGCGTTTTCAGTGCCTTTTTTCGTAACTTTAGAAAAATATTCTGGCCAAGTGGTATATATCGCTGGAAAGGTGCTGCCATTAGCTTTCCAAAATGGTAAGTTTCATCAACGCACTCGGACCATGGAGTGGGCAGTGGCCACTTCATCATGCCAGTGTAGGCTAACTAAAACTGCGCGTTTTCAGTGCCTTTTTTCGTAACTTTAGAAAAATATTCTGGCCAAGTGGTATATATCGCTGGAAAGGTGCTGCCATTAGCTTTCCAAAATAGTAAGTTTCATCAACGCACTCGGACCATGGAGTGGGCAGTGGCCACTTCATCATGCCAGTGTAGGCTAACTAAAACTGCGCGTTTTCAGTGCCTTTTTTCGTAACTTTAGAAAAATATTCTGGCCAAGTGGTATATATCGCTGGAAAGGTGCTGCCATTAGCTTTCCAAAATAGTAAGTTTCATCAACGCACTCGGACCATGGAGTGGGCAGTGGCCACTTCATCATACCAGTGTAGGCTAACTGAAAATGCGCGTTTTCAGTGCCTTTTTTCGTAACTTTAGAAAAATATTCTGGCCAAGTGGTATATATCGCTGGAAAGGTGCTGCCATTAGCTTTCCAAAATAGTAAGTTTCATCAACGCACTCGGACCATGGAGTGGGCAGTGGCCATTTCATCATGCCAGTGTAGGCTAACTAAAACTGCGCGTTTTCAGCGCCTTTTTTCGTAACTTTAGAAAAATATTCTGGCCAAGTGGTATATATCGCTGGAAAGGTGCTGCCATTAGCTTTCCAAAATAGTAAGCTTCATCAACGCACTCGGACCATGGAGTGGGCAGTGGCCACTTCATCATACCAGTGTAGGCTAACTGAAAATGCGCGTTTTCAGTGCCTATTTTCGTAACTTTAGAAAAATATTCTGGCCAAGTGGTATATATTGCTGGAAAGGTGCTGCCATTAGCTTTCCAAAATAGTAAGTTTTATTAACGCACTCGGACCATGGAGTGGGCAGTGGCCACTTCATCATGCCAGTGTAGGCTAACTAAAACTGCGCGTTTTCAGTGCCTTTTTTCGTAACTTTAGAAAAATATTCTGGCCAAGTGGTATATATCGCTGGAAAGGTGCTGCCATTAGCTTTCCAAAATAGTAAGTTTCATCAACGCACTCGGACCATGGAGTGGGCAGTGGCCACTTCATCATGCCAGTGTAGGCTAACTAAAACTGCGCGTTTTCAGTGCCTTTTTTCGTAACTTTAGAAAAATATTCTGGCCAAGTGGTATATATCGCTGGAAAGGTGCTGCCATTAGCTTTCCAAAATAGTAAGTTTCATCAACGCACTCGGACCATGGAGTGGGCAGTGGCCATTTCATCATGCCAGTGTAGGCTAACTAAAACTGCGCGTTTTCAGCGCCTTTTTTCGTAACTTTAGAAAAATATTCTGGCCAAGTGGTATATATCGCTGGAAAGGTACTGCCATTAGCTTTCCAAAATAGTAAGTTTCATCAACGCACTCGGACCATGGAGTGGGCAGTGGCCACTTCATCATACCAGTGTAGGCTAACTGAAACTGCGCGTTTTCAGTGCCTTTTTTCGTAACTTTAGAAAAATATTCTGGCCAAGTGGTATATATCGCTGGAAAGGTGCTGCCATTAGCTTTCCAAAATAGTAAGTTTTATCAACGCACTCGGACCATGGAGTGGGCAGTGGCCACTTCATCATGCCAGTGTAGGCTAACTAAAACTGCGCGTTTTCAGTGCCTTTTTTCGTAACTTTAGAAAAATATTCTGGCCAAGTGGTATATATCGCTGGAAAGGTGCTGCCATTAGCTTTCCAAAATAGTAAGTTTCATCAACGCACTCGGACCATGGAGTGGGCAGTGGCCACTTCATCATGCCAGTGTAGGCTAACTAAAACTGCGCGTTTTCAGTGCCTTTTTTCGTAACTTTAGAAAAATATTCTGGCCAAGTGGTATATATCGCTGGAAAGGTACTGCCATTAGCTTTCCAAAATAGTAAGTTTCATCAACGCACTCGGACCATGGAGTGGGCAGTGGCCACTTCATCATACCAGTGTAGGCTAACTGAAAATGCGCCTTTTCAGTGCCTTTTTTCGTAACTTTAGAAAAATATTCTGGCCAAGTGGTATATATCGCTGGAAAGGTGCTGACATTAGCTTTCCAAAATAGTAAGTTTCATCAACGCACTCGGACCATGGAGTGGGCAGTGGCCACTTCATCATGCCAGTGTAGGCTAACTAAAACTGCGCGTTTTCAGTGCCTTTTTTCGTAACTTTAGAAAAATATTCTGGCCAAGTGGTATATATCGCTGGAAAGGTGCTGCCATTAGCTTTCCAAAATAGTAAGTTTCATCAACGCACTCGGACCATGGAGTGGGCAGTGGCCACTTCATCATGCCAGTGTAGGCTAACTAAAACTGCGCGTTTTCAGTGCCTTTTTTCGTAACTTTAGAAAAATATTCTGGCCAAGTGGTATATATCGCTGGAAAGGTGCTGCCATTAGCTTTCCAAAATAGTAAGTTTCATCAACGCACTCGGACCATGGAGTGGGCAGTGGCCACTTCATCATGCCAGTGTAGGCTAACTAAAACTGCGCGTTTTCAGCGCCTTTTTTCGTAACTTTAGAAAAATATTCTGGCCAAGTGGTATATATCGCTGGAAAGGTGCTGCCATTAGCTTTCCAAAATAGTAAGTTTCATCAACGCACTCGGACCATGGAGTGGGCAGTGGCCACTTCATCATACCAGTGTAGGCTAACTGAAAATGCGCGTTTTCAGTGCCTTTTTTCGTAACTTTAGAAAAATATTCTGGCCAAGTGGTATATATCGCTGGAAAGGTGCTGCCATTAGCTTTCCAAAATGGTAAGTTTCATCAACGCACTCGGACCATGGAGTGGGCAGTGGCCACTTCATCATGCCAGTGTAGGCTAACTAAAACTGCGCGTTTTCAGTGCCTTTTTTCGTAACTTTAGAAAAATATTCTGGCCAAGTGGTATATATCGCTGGAAAGGTGCTGCCATTAGCTTTCCAAAATAGTAAGTTTCATCAACGCACTCGGACCATGGAGTGGGCAGTGGCCACTTCATCATGCCAGTGTAGGCTAACTAAAACTGCGCGTTTTCAGTGCCTTTTTTCGTAACTTTAGAAAAATATTCTGGCCAAGTGGTATATATCGCTGGAAAGGTGCTGCCATTAGCTTTCCAAAATAGTAAGTTTCATCAACGCACTCGGACCATGGAGTGGGCAGTGGCCACTTCATCATACCAGTGTAGGCTAACTGAAAATGCGCGTTTTCAGTGCCTTTTTTCGTAACTTTAGAAAAATATTCTGGCCAAGTGGTATATATCGCTGGAAAGGTGCTGCCATTAGCTTTCCAAAATAGTAAGTTTCATCAACGCACTCGGACCATGGAGTGGGCAGTGGCCATTTCATCATGCCAGTGTAGGCTAACTAAAACTGCGCGTTTTCAGCGCCTTTTTTCGTAACTTTAGAAAAATATTCTGGCCAAGTGGTATATATCGCTGGAAAGGTGCTGCCATTAGCTTTCCAAAATAGTAAGTTTCATCAACGCACTCGGACCATGGAGTGGGCAGTGGCCACTTCATCATACCAGTGTAGGCTAACTGAAAATGCGCGTTTTCAGTGCCTTTTTTCGTAACTTTAGAAAAATATTCTGGCCAAGTGGTATATATTGCTGGAAAGGTGCTGCCATTAGCTTTCCAAAATAGTAAGTTTTATTAACGCACTCGGACCATGGAGTGGGCAGTGGCCACTTCATCATGCCAGTGTAGGCTAACTAAAACTGCGCGTTTTCAGTGCCTTTTTTCGTAACTTTAGAAAAATATTCTGGCCAAGTGGTATATATCGCTGGAAAGGTGCTGCCATTAGCTTTCCAAAATAGTAAGTTTCATCAACGCACTCGGACCATGGAGTGGGCAGTGGCCACTTCATCATGCCAGTGTAGGCTAACTAAAACTGCGCGTTTTCAGTGCCTTTTTTCGTAACTTTAGAAAAATATTCTGGCCAAGTGGTATATATCGCTGGAAAGGTGCTGCCATTAGCTTTCCAAAATAGTAAGTTTCATCAACGCACTCGGACCATGGAGTGGGCAGTGGCCATTTCATCATGCCAGTGTAGGCTAACTAAAACTGCGCGTTTTCAGCGCCTTTTTTCGTAACTTTAGAAAAATATTCTGGCCAAGTGGTATATATCGCTGGAAAGGTGCTGCCATTAGCTTTCCAAAATAGTAAGTTTCATCAACGCACTCGGACCATGGAGTGGGCAGTGGCCACTTCATCATACCAGTGTAGGCTAACTGAAACTGCGCGTTTTCAGTGCCTTTTTTCGTAACTTTAGAAAAATATTCTGGCCAAGTGGTATATATCGCTGGAAAGGTGCTGCCATTAGCTTTCAAAATAGTAAGTTTTATCAACGCACTCGGACCATGCAGTGGCCAGTGGCCACTTCATCATGCCAGTGTAGGCTAACTAAAACTGCGCGTTTTCAGCGCCTTTTTTCGTAACTTTAGAAAAATATTCTGGCCAAGTGGTATATATCGCTGGAAAGGTGCTGCCATTAGCTTTCCAAAATGGTAAGTTTCATCAACGCACTCGGACCATGGAGTGGGCAGTGGCCACTTCATCATGCCAGTGTAGGCTAACTAAAACTGCGCGTTTTCAGTGCCTTTTTTCGTAACTTTAGAAAAATATTCTGGCCAAGTGGTATATATCGCTGGAAAGGTGCTGCCATTAGCTTTCCAAAATAGTAAGTTTCATCAACGCACTCGGACCATGGAGTGGGCAGTGGCCACTTCATCATGCCAGTGTAGGCTAACTAAAACTGCGCGTTTTCAGCGCCTTTTTTCGTAACTTTAGAAAAATATTCTGGCCAAGTGGTATATATCGCTGGAAAGGTACTGCCATTAGCTTTCCAAAATAGTAAGTTTCATCAACGCACTCGGACCATGGAGTGGGCAGTGGCCACTTCATCATACCAGTGTAGGCTAACTGAAAATGCGCCTTTTCAGTGCCTTTTTTCGTAACTTTAGAAAAATATTCTGGCCAAGTGGTATATATCGCTGGAAAGGTGCTGACATTAGCTTTCCAAAATAGTAAGTTTCATCAACGCACTCGGACCATGGAGTGGGCAGTGGCCACTTCATCATGCCAGTGTAGGCTAACTAAAACTGCGCGTTTTCAGTGCCTTTTTTCGTAACTTTAGAAAAATATTCTGGCCAAGTGGTATATATCGCTGGAAAGGTGCTGCCATTAGCTTTCCAAAATGGTAAGTTTCATCAACGCACTCGGACCATGGAGTGGGCAGTGGCCACTTCATCATGCCAGTGTAGGCTAACTAAAACTGCGCGTTTTCAGTGCCTTTTTTCGTAACTTTAGAAAAATATTCTGTCCAAGTGGTATATATCGCTGGAAAGGTGCTGCCATTAGCTTTCCAAAATAGTAAGTTTCATCAACGCACTCGGACCATGGAGTGGGCAGTGGCCACTTCATCATGCCAGTGTAGGCTAACTAAAACTGCGCGTTTTCAGCGCCTTTTTTCGTAACTTTAGAAAAATATTCTGGCCAAGTGGTATATATCGCTGGAAAGGTACTGCCATTAGCTTTCCAAAATAGTAAGTTTCATCAACGCACTCGGACCATGGAGTGGGCAGTGGCCACTTCATCATACCAGTGTAGGCTAACTGAAAATGCGCCCTTTCAGTGCCTTTTTTCGTAACTTTAGAAAAATATTCTGGCCAAGTGGTATATATCGCTGGAAAGGTGCTGACATTAGCTTTCCAAAATAGTAAGTTTCATCAACGCACTCGGACCATGGAGTGGGCAGTGGCCACTTCATCATGCCAGTGTAGGCTAACTAAAACTGCGCGTTTTCAGTGCCTTTTTTCGTAACTTTAGAAAAATATTCTGGCCAAGTGGTATATATCGCTGGAAAGGTGCTGCCATTAGCTTTCCAAAATAGTAAGTTTCATCAACGCACTCGGACCATGGAGTGGGCAGTGGCCACTTCATCATGCCAGTGTAGGCTAACTAAAACTGCGCGTTTTCAGTGCCTTTTTTCGTAACTTTAGAAAAATATTCTGGCCAAGTGGTATATATCGCTGGAAAGGTGCTGCCATTAGCTTTCCAAAATAGTAAGTTTCATCAACGCACTCGGACCATGGAGTGGGCAGTGGCCACTTCATCATGCCAGTGTAGGCTAACTAAAACTGCGCGTTTTCAGCGCCTTTTTTCGTAACTTTAGAAAAATATTCTGGCCAAGTGGTATATATCGCTGGAAAGGTGCTGACATTAGCTTTCCAAAATAGTAAGTTTCATCAACGCACTCGGACCATGGAGTGGGCAGTGGCCACTTCATCATGCCAGTGTAGGCTAACTAAAACTGCGCGTTTTCAGTGCCTTTTTTCGTAACTTTAGAAAAATATTCTGGCCAAGTGGTATATATCGCTGGAAAGGTGCTGCCATTAGCTTTCCAAAATAGTAAGTTTCATCAACGCACTCGGACCATGGAGTGGGCAGTGGCCACTTCATCATGCCAGTGTAGGCTAACTAAAACTGCGCGTTTTCAGTGCCTTTTTTCGTAACTTTAGAAAAATATTCTGGCCAAGTGGTATATATCGCTGGAAAGGTGCTGCCATTAGCTTTCCAAAATAGTAAGTTTCATCAACGCACTCGGACCATGGAGTGGGCAGTGGCCACTTCATCATGCCAGTGTAGGCTAACTAAAACTGCGCGTTTTCAGCGCCTTTTTTCGTAACTTTAGAAAAATATTCTGGCCAAGTGGTATATATCGCTGGAAAGGTGCTGCCATTAGCTTTCCAAAATAGTAAGTTTCATCAACGCACTCGGACCATGGAGTGGGCAGTGGCCACTTCATCATACCAGTGTAGGCTAACTGAAAATGCGCCTTTTCAGTGCCTTTTTTCGTAACTTTAGAAAAATATTCTGGCCAAGTGGTATATATCGCTGGAAAGGTGCTGACATTAGCTTTCCAAAATAGTAAGTTTCATCAACGCACTCGGACCATGGAGTGGGCAGTGGCCACTTCATCATGCCAGTGTAGGCTAACTAAAACTGCGCGTTTTCAGTGCCTTTTTTCGTAACTTTAGAAAAATATTCTGGCCAAGTGGTATATATCGCTGGAAAGGTGCTGCCATTAGCTTTCCAAAATGGTAAGTTTCATCAACGCACTCGGATCATGGAGTGGGCAGTGGCCACTTCATCATGCCAGTGTAGGCTAACTAAAACTGCGCGTTTTCAGTGCCTTTTTTCGTAACTTTAGAAAAATATTCTGGCCAAGTGGTATATATCGCTGGAAAGGTGCTGCCATTAGCTTTCCAAAATAGTAAGTTTCATCAACGCACTCGGACCATGGAGTGGGCAGTGGCCACTTCATCATGCCAGTGTAGGCTAACTAAAACTGCGCGTTTTCAGTGCCTTTTTTCGTAACTTTAGAAAAATATTCTGGCCAAGTGGTATATATCGCTGGAAAAGTGCTGCCATTAGCTTTCCAAAATAGTAAGTTTCATCAACGCACTCGGACCATGGAGTGGGCAGTGGCCACTTCATCATGCCAGTGTAGGCTAACTAAAACTGCGCGTTTTCAGCGCCTTTTTTCGTAACTTTAGAAAAATATTCTGGCCAAGTGGTATATATCGCTGGAAAGGTGCTGCCATTAGCTTTCCAAAATGGTAAGTTTCATCAACGCACTCGGACCATGGAGTGGGCAGTGGCCACTTCATCATGCCAGTGTAGGCTAACTAAAACTGCGCGTTTTCAGTGCCTTTTTTCGTAACTTTAGAAAAATATTCTGGCCAAGTGGTATATATCGCTGGAAAGGTGCTGCCATTAGCTTTCCAAAATAGTAAGTTTCATCAACGCACTCGGACCATGGAGTGGGCAGTGGCCACTTCATCATGCCAGTGTAGGCTAACTAAAACTGCGCGTTTTCAGCGCCTTTTTTCGTAACTTTAGAAAAATATTCTGGCCAAGTGGTATATATCGCTGGAAAGGTACTGCCATTAGCTTTCCAAAATAGTAAGTTTCATCAACGCACTCGGACCATGGAGTGGGCAGTGGCCACTTCATCATACCAGTGTAGGCTAACTGAAAATGCGCCTTTTCAGTGCCTTTTTTCGTAACTTTAGAAAAATGTTCTGGCCAAGTGGTATATATCGCTGGAAAGGTGCTGACATTAGCTTTCCAAAATAGTAAGTTTCATCAACGCACTCGGACCATGGAGTGGGCAGTGGCCACTTCATCATGCCAGTGTAGGCTAACTAAAACTGCGCGTTTTCAGTGCCTTTTTTCGTAACTTTAGAAAAATATTCTGGCCAAGTGGTATATATCGCTGGAAAGGTGCTGCCATTAGCTTTCCAAAATGGTAAGTTTCATCAACGCACTCGGACCATGGAGTGGGCAGTGGCCACTTCATCATGCCAGTGTAGGCTAACTAAAACTGCGCGTTTTCAGTGCCTTTTTTCGTAACTTTAGAAAAATATTCTGGCCAAGTGGTATATATCGCTGGAAAGGTGCTGCCATTAGCTTTCCAAAATAGTAAGTTTCATCAACGCACTCGGACCATGGAGTGGGCAGTGGCCACTTCATCATGCCAGTGTAGGCTAACTAAAACTGCGCGTTTTCAGCGCCTTTTTTCGTAACTTTAGAAAAATATTCTGGCCAAGTGGTATATATCGCTGGAAAGGTACTGCCATTAGCTTTCCAAAATAGTAAGTTTCATCAACGCACTCGGACCATGGAGTGGGCAGTGGCCACTTCATCATACCAGTGTAGGCTAACTGAAAATGCGCCCTTTCAGTGCCTTTTTTCGTAACTTTAGAAAAATATTCTGGCCAAGTGGTATATATCGCTGGAAAGGTGCTGACATTAGCTTTCCAAAATAGTAAGTTTCATCAACGCACTCGGACCATGGAGTGGGCAGTGGCCACTTCATCATGCCAGTGTAGGCTAACTAAAACTGCGCGTTTTCAGTGCCTTTTTTCGTAACTTTAGAAAAATATTCTGGCCAAGTGGTATATATCGCTGGAAAGGTGCTGCCATTAGCTTTCCAAAATAGTAAGTTTCATCAACGCACTCGGACCATGGAGTGGGCAGTGGCCACTTCATCATGCCAGTGTAGGCTAACTAAAACTGCGCGTTTTCAGTGCCTTTTTTCGTAACTTTAGAAAAATATTCTGGCCAAGTGGTATATATCGCTGGAAAGGTGCTGCCATTAGCTTTCCAAAATAGTAAGTTTCATCAACGCACTCGGACCATGGAGTGGGCAGTGGCCACTTCATCATGCCAGTGTAGGCTAACTAAAACTGCGCGTTTTCAGCGCCTTTTTTCGTAACTTTAGAAAAATATTCTGGCCAAGTGGTATATATCGCTGGAAAGGTACTGCCATTAGCTTTCCAAAATAGTAAGTTTCATCAACGCACTCGGACCATGGAGTGGGCAGTGGCCACTTCATCATACCATTGTAGGCTAACTGAAAATGCGCGTTTTCAGTGCCTTTTTTCGTAACTTTAGAAAAATATTCTGGCCAAGTGGTATATATCGCTGGAAAGGTGCTGCCATTAGCTTTCCAAAATAGTAAGTTTCATCAACGCACTCGGACCATGGAGTGGGCAGTGGCCACTTCATCATGCCAGTGTAGGCTAACTAAAACTGCGCGTTTTCAGTGCCTTTTTTCGTAACTTTAGAAAAATATTCTGGCCAAGTGGTATATATCGCTAAAAAGGTGCTGCCATTAGCTTTCCAAAATAGTAAGTTTCATCAACGCACTCGGACCATGGAGTGGGCAGTGGCCACTTCATCATACCAGTGTAGGCTAACTGAAAATGCGCGTTTTCAGTGCCTTTTTTCGTAACTTTAGAAAAATATTCTGGCCAAGTGGTATATATCGCTGGAAAGGTGCTGCCATTAGCTTTCCAAAATGGTAAGTTTCATCAACGCACTCGGACCATGGAGTGGGCAGTGGCCACTTCATCATGCCAGTGTAGGCTAACTAAAACTGCGCGTTTTCAGTGCCTTTTTTCGTAACTTTAGAAAAATATTCTGGCCAAGTGGTATATATCGCTGGAAAGGTGCTGCCATTAGCTTTCCAAAATAGTAAGTTTCATCAACGCACTCGGACCATGGAGTGGGCAGTGGCCACTTCATCATGCCAGTGTAGGCTAACTAAAACTGCGCGTTTTCAGCGCCTTTTTTCGTAACTTTAGAAAAATATTCTGGCCAAGTGGTATATATCGCTGGAAAGGTACTGCCATTAGCTTTCCAAAATAGTAAGTTTCATCAACGCACTCGGACCATGGAGTGGGCAGTGGCCACTTCATCATACCAGTGTAGGCTAACTGAAAATGCGCCTTTTCAGTGCCTTTTTTCGTAACTTTAGAAAAATATTCTGGCCAAGTGGTATATATCGCTGGAAAGGTGCTGACATTAGCTTTCCAAAATAGTAAGTTTCATCAACGCACTCGGACCATGGAGTGGGCAGTGGCCACTTCATCATGCCAGTGTAGGCTAACTAAAACTGCGCGTTTTCAGTGCCTTTTTTCGTAACTTTAGAAAAATATTCTGGCCAAGTGGTATATATCGCTGGAAAGGTGCTGCCATTAGCTTTCCAAAATAGTAAGTTTCATCAACGCACTCGGACCATGGAGTGGGCAGTGGCCACTTCATCATGCCAGTGTAGGCTAACTAAAACTGCGCGTTTTCAGTGCCTTTTTTCGTAACTTTAGAAAAATATTCTGGCCAAGTGGTATATATCGCTGGAAAGGTGCTGCCATTAGCTTTCCAAAATAGTAAGTTTCATCAACGCACTCGGACCATGGAGTGGGCAGTGGCCACTTCATCATGCCAGTGTAGGCTAACTAAAACTGCGCGTTTTCAGCGCCTTTTTTCGTAACTTTAGAAAAATATTCTGGCCAAGTGGTATATATCGCTGGAAAGGTACTGCCATTAGCTTTCCAAAATAGTAAGTTTCATCAACGCACTCGGACCATGGAGTGGGCAGTGGCCACTTCATCATACCATTGTAGGCTAACTGAAAATGCGCGTTTTCAGTGCCTTTTTTCGTAACTTTAGAAAAATATTCTGGCCAAGTGGTATATATCGCTGGAAAGGTGCTGCCATTAGCTTTCCAAAATAGTAAGTTTCATCAACGCACTCGGACCATGGAGTGGGCAGTGGCCACTTCATCATGCCAGTGTAGGCTAACTAAAACTGCGCGTTTTCAGTGCCTTTTTTCGTAACTTTAGAAAAATATTCTGGCCAAGTGGTATATATCGCTGGAAAGGTGCTGCCATTAGCTTTCCAAAATAGTAAGTTTCATCAACGCACTCGGACCATGGAGTGGGCAGTGGCCACTTCAGCATACCAGTGTAGGCTAACTGAAAATGCGCGTTTTCAGTGCCTTTTTTCGTAACTTTAGAAAAATATTCTGGCCAAGTGGTATATATCGCTGGAAAGGTGCTGCCATTAGCTTTCCAAAATAGTAAGTTTCATCAACGCACTCGGACCATGGAGTGGGCAGTGGCCATTTCATCATGCCAGTGTAGGCTAACTAAAACTGCGCGTTTTCAGCGCCTTTTTTCGTAACTTTAGAAAAATATTCTGGCCAAGTGGTATATATCGCTGGAAAGGTGCTGCCATTAGCTTTCCAAAATAGTAAGTTTCATCAACGCACTCGGACCATGGAGTGGGCAGTGGCCACTTCATCATGCCAGTGTAGGCTAACTAAAACTGCGCGTTTTCAGTGCCTTTTCTCGTAACTTTAGAAAAATATTCTGGCCAAGTGGTATATATCGCTGGAAAGGTGCTGCCATTAGCTTTCCAAAATAGTAAGTTTCATCAACGCACTCGGACCATGGAGTGGGCAGTGGCCACTTCATCATGCCAGTGTAGGCTAACTAAAACTGCGCGTTTTCAGCGCCTTTTTTCGTAACTTTAGAAAAATATTCTGGCCAAGTGGTATATATCGCTGGAAAGGTGCTGCCATTAGCTTTCCAAAATGGTAAGTTTCATCAACGCACTCGGACCATGGAGTGGGCAGTGGCCACTTCATCATGCCAGTGTAGGCTAACTAAAACTGCGCGTTTTCAGTGCCTTTTTTCGTAACTTTAGAAAAATATTCTGGCCAAGTGGTATATATCGCTGGAAAGGTGCTGCCATTAGCTTTCCAAAATAGTAAGTTTCATCAACGCACTCGGACCATGGAGTGGGCAGTGGCCACTTCATCATGCCAGTGTAGGCTAACTAAAACTGCGCGTTTTCAGCGCCTTTTTTCGTAACTTTAGAAAAATATTCTGGCCAAGTGGTATATATCGCTGGAAAGGTACTGCCATTAGCTTTCCAAAATAGTAAGTTTCATCAACGCACTCGGACCATGGAGTGGGCAGTGGCCACTTCATCATACCAGTGTAGGCTAACTGAAAATGCGCGTTTTCAGTGCCTTTTTTCGTAACTTTAGAAAAATATTCTGGCCAAGTGGTATATATCGCTGGAAAGGTGCTGCCATTAGCTTTCCAAAATAGTAAGTTTCATCAACGCACTCGGACCATGGAGTGGGCAGTGGCCATTTCATCATGCCAGTGTAGGCTAACTAAAACTGCGCGTTTTCAGCGCCTTTTTTCGTAACTTTAGAAAAATATTCTGGCCAAGTGGTATATATCGCTGGAAAGGTGCTGCCATTAGCTTTCCAAAATAGTAAGTTTCATCAACGCACTCGGACCATGGAGTGGGCAGTGGCCACTTCATCATGCCAGTGTAGGCTAACTAAAACTGCGCGTTTTCAGTGCCTTTTCTCGTAACTTTAGAAAAATATTCTGGCCAAGTGGTATATATCGCTGGAAAGGTGCTGCCATTAGCTTTCCAAAATAGTAAGTTTCATCAACGCACTCGGACCATGGAGTGGGCAGTGGCCACTTCATCATGCCAGTGTAGGCTAACTAAAACTGCGCGTTTTCAGCGCCTTTTTTCGTAACTTTAGAAAAATATTCTGGCCAAGTGGTATATATCGCTGGAAAGGTGCTGCCATTAGCTTTCCAAAATGGTAAGTTTCATCAACGCACTCGGACCATGGAGTGGGCAGTGGCCACTTCATCATGCCAGTGTAGGCTAACTAAAACTGCGCGTTTTCAGTGCCTTTTTTCGTAACTTTAGAAAAATATTCTGGCCAAGTGGTATATATCGCTGGAAAGGTGCTGCCATTAGCTTTCCAAAATAGTAAGTTTCATCAACGCACTCGGACCATGGAGTGGGCAGTGGCCACTTCATCATGCCAGTGTAGGCTAACTAAAACTGCGCGTTTTCAGTGCCTTTTTTCGTAACTTTTGAAAAATATTCTGGCCAAGTGGTATATATCGCTGGAAAGGTGCTGCCATTAGCTTTCCAAAATAGTAAGTTTCATCAACGCACTCGGACCATGGAGTGGGCAGTGGCCACTTCATCATGCCAGTGTAGGCTAACTAAAACTGCGCGTTTTCAGCGCCTTTTTTCGTAACTTTAGAAAAATATTCTGGCCAAGTGGTATATATCGCTGGAAAGGTGCTGCCATTAGCTTTCCAAAATGGTAAGTTTCATCAACGCACTCGGACCATGGAGTGGGCAGTGGCCACTTCATCATGCCAGTGTAGGCTAACTAAAACTGCGCGTTTTCAGTGCCTTTTTTCGTAACTTTAGAAAAATATTCTGGCCAAGTGGTATATATCGCTGGAAAGGTGCTGCCATTAGCTTTCCAAAATAGTAAGTTTCATCAACGCACTCGGACCATGGAGTGGGCAGTGGCCACTTCATCATGCCAGTGTAGGCTAACTAAAACTGCGCGTTTTCAGCGCCTTTTTTCGTAACTTTAGAAAAATATTCTGGCCAAGTGGTATATATCGCTGGAAAGGTGCTGCCATTAGCTTTCCAAAATGGTAAGTTTCATCAACGCACTCGGACCATGGAGTGGGCAGTGGCCACTTCATCATGCCAGTGTAGGCTAACTAAAACTGCGCGTTTTCAGTGCCTTTTTTCGTAACTTTAGAAAAATATTCTGGCCAAGTGGTATATATCGCTGGAAAGGTGCTGCCATTAGCTTTCCAAAATAGTAAGTTTCATCAACGCACTCGGACCATGGAGTGGGCAGTGGCCACTTCATCATACCAGTGTAGGCTAACTGAAAATGCGCGTTTTCAGTGCCTTTTTTCGTAACTTTAGAAAAATATTCTGGCCAAGTGGTATATATCGCTGGAAAGGTGCTGCCATTAGCTTTCCAAAATAGTAAGTTTCATCAACGCACTCGGACCATGGAGTGGGCAGTGGCCATTTCATCATGCCAGTGTAGGCTAACTAAAACTGCGCGTTTTCAGCGCCTTTTTTCGTAACTTTAGAAAAATATTCTGGCCAAGTGGTATATATCGCTGGAAAGGTGCTGCCATTAGCTTTCCAAAATAGTAAGTTTCATCAACGCACTCGGACCATGGAGTGGGCAGTGGCCACTTCATCATACCAGTGTAGGCTAACTAAAACTGCGCGTTTTCAGTGCCTTTTTTCGTAACTTTAGAAAAATATTCTGGCCAAGTGGTATATATCGCTGGAAAGGTGCTGCCATTAGCTTTCCAAAATAGTAAGTTTCATCAACGCACTCGGACCATGGAGTGGGCAGTGGCCACTTCATCATGCCAGTGTAGGCTAACTAAAACTGCGCGTTTTCAGCGCCTTTTTTCGTAACTTTAGAAAAATATTCTGGCCAAGTGGTATATATCGCTGGAAAGGTACTGCCATTAGCTTTCCAAAATAGTAAGTTTCATCAACGCACTCGGACCATGGAGTGGGCAGTGGCCACTTCATCATACCAGTGTAGGCTAACTGAAAATGCGCCTTTTCAGTGCCTTTTTTCGTAACTTTAGAAAAATATTCTGGCCAAGTGGTATATATCCGTGGAAATATGCTGCCATTAGCTATCCAAAATAGTAAGTTTCATCAACGCACTCGGACCATGGAGTGGGCAGTGGCCACTTCATCATGCCAGTGTAGGCTAACTAAAACTGCGCGTTTTCAGTGCCTTTTTTCGTAACTTTAGAAAAATATTCTGGCCAAGTGGTATATATCGCTGGAAAGGTGCTGCCATTAGCTTTCCAAAATGGTAAGTTTCATCAACGCACTCGGACCATGGAGTGGGCAGTGGCCACTTCATCATGCCAGTGTAGGCTAACTAAAACTGCGCGTTTTCAGTGCCTTTTTTCGTAACTTTAGAAAAATATTCTGGCCAAGTGGTATATATCGCTGGAAAGGTGCTGCCATTAGCTTTCCAAAATAGTAAGTTTCATCAACGCACTCGGACCATGGAGTGGGCAGTGGCCACTTCATCATGCCAGTGTAGGCTAACTAAAACTGCGCGTTTTCAGCGCCTTTTTTCGTAACTTTAGAAAAATATTCTGGCCAAGTGGTATATATCGCTGGAAAGGTACTGCCATTAGCTTTCCAAAATAGTAAGTTTCATCAACGCACTCGGACCATGGAGTGGGCAGTGGCCACTTCATCATACCAGTGTAGGCTAACTGAAAATGCGCCCTTTCAGTGCCTTTTTTCGTAACTTTAGAAAAATATTCTGGCCAAGTGGTATATATCGCTGGAAAGGTGCTGACATTAGCTTTCCAAAATAGTAAGTTTCATCAACGCACTCGGACCATGGAGTGGGCAGTGGCCACTTCATCATGCCAGTGTAGGCTAACTAAAACTGCGCGTTTTCAGTGCCTTTTTTCGTAACTTTAGAAAAATATTCTGGCCAAGTGGTATATATCGCTGGAAAGGTGCTGCCATTAGCTTTCCAAAATAGTAAGTTTCATCAACGCACTCGGACCATGGAGTGGGCAGTGGCCACTTCATCATGCCAGTGTAGGCTAACTAAAACTGCGCGTTTTCAGTGCCTTTTTTCGTAACTTTAGAAAAATATTCTGGCCAAGTGGTATATATCGCTGGAAAGGTGCTGCCATTAGCTTTCCAAAATAGTAAGTTTCATCAACGCACTCGGACCATGGAGTGGGCAGTGGCCACTTCATCATGCCAGTGTAGGCTAACTAAAACTGCGCGTTTTCAGCGCCTTTTTTCGTAACTTTAGAAAAATATTCTGGCCAAGTGGTATATATCGCTGGAAAGGTACTGCCATTAGCTTTCCAAAATAGTAAGTTTCATCAACGCACTCGGACCATGGAGTGGGCAGTGGCCACTTCATCATACCATTGTAGGCTAACTGAAAATGCGCGTTTTCAGTGCCTTTTTTCGTAACTTTAGAAAAATATTCTGGCCAAGTGGTATATATCGCTGGAAAGGTGCTGCCATTAGCTTTCCAAAATGGTAAGTTTCATCAACGCACTCGGACCATGGAGTGGGCAGTGGCCACTTCATCATGCCAGTGTAGGCTAACTAAAACTGCGCGTTTTCAGTGCCTTTTTTCGTAACTTTAGAAAAATATTCTGGCCAAGTGGTATATATCGCTGGAAAGGTGCTGCCATTAGCTTTCCAAAATAGTAAGTTTCATCAACGCACTCGGACCATGGAGTGGGCAGTGGCCACTTCATCATACCAGTGTAGGCTAACTGAAAATGCGCGTTTTCAGTGCCTTTTTTCGTAACTTTAGAAAAATATTCTGGCCAAGTGGTATATATCGCTGGAAAGGTGCTGCCATTAGCTTTCCAAAATGGTAAGTTTCATCAACGCACTCGGACCATGGAGTGGGCAGTGGCCACTTCATCATACCATTGTAGGCTAACTGAAAATGCGCGTTTTCAGTGCCTTTTTTCGTAACTTTAGAAAAATATTCTGGCCAAGTGGTATATATCGCTGGAAAGGTGCTGCCATTAGCTTTCCAAAATAGTAGGTTTCATCAACGCACTCGGACCATGGAGTTTGCATTGGCCACTTCATCATGCCAGTGTAGGCTAACTAAAACTGCGCGTTTTCAGTGCCTTTTTTCGTAACTTTAGAAAAATATTCTGGCCAAGTGGTATATATCGCTGGAAAGGTGCTGCCATTAGCTTTCCAAAATAGTAAGTTTCATCAACGCACTCGGACCATGGAGTGGGCAGTGGCCACTTCATCATACCAGTGTAGGCTAACTGAAAATGCGCGTTTTCAGTGCCTTTTTTCGTAACTTTAGAAAAATATTCTGGCCAAGTGGTATATATCGCTGGAAAGGTGCTGCCATTAGCTTTCCAAAATGGTAAGTTTCATCAACGCACTCGGACCATGGAGTGGGCAGTGGCCACTTCATCATGCCAGTGTAGGCTAACTAAAACTGCGCGTTTTCAGTGCCTTTTTTCGTAACTTTAGAAAAATATTCTGGCCAAGTGGTATATATCGCTGGAAAGGTGCTGCCATTAGCTTTCCAAAATAGTAAGTTTCATCAACGCACTCGGACCATGGAGTGGGCAGTGGCCACTTCATCATGCCAGTGTAGGCTAACTAAAACTGCGCGTTTTCAGCGCCTTTTTTCGTAACTTTAGAAAAATATTCTGGCCAAGTGGTATATATCGCTGGAAAGGTACTGCCATTAGCTTTCCAAAATAGTAAGTTTCATCAACGCACTCGGACCATGGAGTGGGCAGTGGCCACTTCATCATACCAGTGTAGGCTAACTGAAAATGCGCGTTTTCAGTGCCTTTTTTCGTAACTTTAGAAAAATATTCTGGCCAAGTGGTATATATCGCTGGAAAGGTGCTGCCATTAGCTTTCCAAAATAGTAAGTTTCATCAACGCACTCGGACCATGGAGTGGGCAGTGGCCATTTCATCATGCCAGTGTAGGCTAACTAAAACTGCGCGTTTTCAGCGCCTTTTTTCGTAACTTTAGAAAAATATTCTGGCCAAGTGGTATATATCGCTGGAAAGGTGCTGCCATTAGCTTTCCAAAATAGTAAGTTTCATCAACGCACTCGGACCATGGAGTGGGCAGTGGCCACTTCATCATGCCAGTGTAGGCTAACTAAAACTGCGCGTTTTCAGTGCCTTTTCTCGTAACTTTAGAAAAATATTCTGGCCAAGTGGTATATATCGCTGGAAAGGTGCTGCCATTAGCTTTCCAAAATAGTAAGTTTCATCAACGCACTCGGACCATGGAGTGGGCAGTGGCCACTTCATCATGCCAGTGTAGGCTAACTAAAACTGCGCGTTTTCAGCGCCTTTTTTCGTAACTTTAGAAAAATATTCTGGCCAAGTGGTATATATCGCTGGAAAGGTGCTGCCATTAGCTTTCCAAAATAGTAAGTTTCATCAACGCACTCGGACCATGGAGTGGGCAGTGGCCACTTCATCATGCCAGTGTAGGCTAACTAAAACTGCGCGTTTTCAGCGCCTTTTTTCGTAACTTTAGAAAAATATTCTGGCCAAGTGGTATATATCGCTGGAAAGGTACTGCCATTAGCTTTCCAAAATAGTAAGTTTCATCAACGCACTCGGACCATGGAGTGGGCAGTGGCCACTTCATCATACCAGTGTAGGCTAACTGAAAATGCGCGTTTTCAGTGCCTTTTTTCGTAACTTTAGAAAAATATTCTGGCCAAGTGGTATATATCGCTGGAAAGGTGCTGCCATTAGCTTTCCAAAATAGTAAGTTTCATCAACGCACTCGGACCATGGAGTGGGCAGTGGTCATTTCATCATGCCAGTGTAGGCTAACTAAAACTGCGCGTTTTCAGCGCCTTTTTTCGTAACTTTAGAAAAATATTCTGGCCAAGTGGTATATATCGCTGGAAAGGTACTGCCATTAGCTTTCCAAAATAGTAAGTTTCATCAACGCACTCGGACCATGGAGTGGGCAGTGGCCACTTCATCATACCAGTGTAGGCTAACTGAAACTGCGCGTTTTCAGTGCCTTTTTTCGTAACTTTAGAAAAATATTCTGGCCAAGTGGTATATATCGCTGGAAAGGTGCTGCCATTAGCTTTCCAAAATAGTAAGTTTCATCAACGCACTCGGACCATGGAGTGGGCAGTGGCCACTTCATCATGCCAGTGTAGGCTAACTAAAACTGCGCGTTTTCAGCGCCTTTTTTCGTAACTTTAGAAAAATATTCTGGCCAAGTGGTATATATCGCTGGAAAGGTACTGCCATTAGCTTTCCAAAATAGTAAGTTTCATCAACGCACTCGGACCATGGAGTGGGCAGTGGCCACTTCATCATACCAGTGTAGGCTAACTGAAAATGCGCGTTTTCAGTGCCTTTTTTCGTAACTTTAGAAAAATATTCTGGCCAAGTGGTATATATCGCTGGAAAGGTGCTGCCATTAGCTTTCCAAAATAGTAAGTTTCATCAACGCACTCGGACCATGGAGTGGGCAGTGGTCATTTCATCATGCCAGTGTAGGCTAACTAAAACTGCGCGTTTTCAGCGCCTTTTTTCGTAACTTTAGAAAAATATTCTGGCCAAGTGGTATATATCGCTGGAAAGGTACTGCCATTAGCTTTCCAAAATAGTAAGTTTCATCAACGCACTCGGACCATGGAGTGGGCAGTGGCCACTTCATCATACCAGTGTAGGCTAACTGAAACTGCGCGTTTTCAGTGCCTTTTTTCGTAACTTTAGAAAAATATTCTGGCCAAGTGGTATATATCGCTGGAAAGGTGCTGCCATTAGCTTTCCAAAATAGTAAGTTTTATCAACGCACTCGGACCATGGAGTGGGCAGTGGCCACTTCATCATGCCAGTGTAGGCTAACTAAAACTGCGCGTTTTCAGTGCCTTTTTTCGTAACTTTAGAAAAATATTCTGGCCAAGTGGTATATATCGCTGGAAAGGTGCTGCCATTAGCTTTCCAAAATAGTAAGTAAGTAAAATAGTAAGAGTGGGCAGTGGCCACTTCATCATGCCAGTGTAGGCTAACTAAAACTGCGCGTTTTCAGTGCCTTTTTTCGTAACTTTAGAAAAATATTCTGGCCAAGTGGTATATATCGCTGGAAAAGTGCTGCCATTAGCTTTCCAAAATAGTAAGTTTCATCAACGCACTCGGACCATGGAGTGGGCAGTGGCCACTTCATGCCAGTGTAGGCTAACTAAAACTGCGCGTTTTCAGTGCCTTTTTTCGTAACTTTAGAAAAATATTCTGGCCAAGTGGTATATATCGCTGGAAAGGTGCTGCCATTAGCTTTCCAAAATGGTAAGTTTCATCAACGCACTCGGACCATGGAGTGGGCAGTGGCCACTTCATCATGCCAGTGTAGGCTAACTAAAACTGCGCGTTTTCAGTGCCTTTTTTCGTAACTTTAGAAAAATATTCTGGCCAAGTGGTATATATCGCTGGAAAGGTGCTGCCATTAGCTTTCCAAAATAGTAAGTTTCATCAACGCACTCGGACCATGGAGTGGGCAGTGGCCACTTCATCATGCCAGTGTAGGCTAACTAAAACTGCGCGTTTTCAGCGCCTTTTTTCGTAACTTTAGAAAAATATTCTGGCCAAGTGGTATATATCGCTGGAAAGGTACTGCCATTAGCTTTCCAAAATAGTAAGTTTCATCAACGCACTTGGACCATGGAGTGGGCAGTGGCCACTTCATCATACCAGTGTAGGCTAACTGAAAATGCGCGTTTTCAGTGCCTTTTTTCGTAACTTTAGAAAAATATTCTGGCCAAGTGGTATATATCGCTGGAAAGGTGCTGCCATTAGCTTTCCAAAATAGTAAGTTTCATCAACGCACTCGGACCATGGAGTGGGCAGTGGCCACTTCATCATGCCAGTGTAGGCTAACTAAAACTGCGCGTTTTCAGTGCCTTTTTTCGTAACTTTAGAAAAATATTCTGGCCAAGTGGTATATATCGCTGGAAAGGTGCTGCCATTAGCTTTCCAAAATAGTAAGTTTCATCAACGCACTCGGACCATGGAGTGGGCAGTGGCCACTTCATCATACCAGTGTAGGCTAACTGAAAATGCGCGTTTTCAGTACCTTTTCTCGTAACTTTAGAAAAATATTCTGGCCAAGTGGTATATATCGCTGGAAAGGTGCTGCCATTAGCTTTCCAAAATGGTAAGTTTCATCAACGCACTCGGACCATGGAGTGGGCAGTGGCCACTTCATCATGCCAGTGTAGGCTAACTAAAACTGCGCGTTTTCAGTGCCTTTTTTCGTAACTTTAGAAAAATATTCTGGCCAAGTGGTATATATCGCTGGAAAGGTGCTGCCATTAGCTTTCCAAAATAGTAAGTTTCATCAACGCACTCGGACCATGGAGTGGGCAGTGGCCACTTCATCATGCCAGTGTAGGCTAACTAAAACTGCGCGTTTTCAGCGCCTTTTTTCGTAACTTTAGAAAAATATTCTGGCCAAGTGGTATATATCGCTGGAAAGGTACTGCCATTAGCTTTCCAAAATAGTAAGTTTCATCAACGCACTCGGACCATGGAGTGGGCAGTGGCCACTTCATCATACCAGTGTAGGCTAACTGAAAATGCGCGTTTTCAGTGCCTTTTTTCGTAACCTTAGAAAAATATTCTGGCCAAGTGGTATATATTGCTGGAAAGGTGCTGCCATTAGCTTTCCAAAATAGTAAGTTTTATCAACGCACTCGGACCATGGAGTGGGCAGTGGCCACTTCATCATGCCAGTGTAGGCTAACTAAAACTGCGCGTTTTCAGTGCCTTTTTTCGTAACTTTAGAAAAATATTCTGGCCAAGTGGTATATATCGCTGGAAAGGTGCTGCCATTAGCTTTCCAAAATAGTAAGTTTCATCAACGCACTCGGACCATGGAGTGGGCAGTGGCCATTTCATCATGCCAGTGTAGGCTAACTAAAACTGCGCGTTTTCAGCGCCTTTTTTCGTAACTTTAGAAAAATATTCTGGCCAAGTGGTATATATCGCTGGAAAGGTACTGCCATTAGCTTTCCAAAATAGTAAGTTTCATCAACGCACTCGGACCATGGAGTGGGCAGTGGCCACTTCATCATACCAGTGTAGGCTAACTGAAAATGCGCGTTTTCAGTGCCTTTTTTCGTAACTTTAGAAAAATATTCTGGCCAAGTGGTATATATCGCTGGAAAGGTGCTGCCATTAGCTTTCCAAAATAGTAAGTTTCATCAACGCACTCGGACCATGGAGTGGGCAGTGGCCACTTCATCATGCCAGTGTAGGCTAACTGAAAATGCGCGTTTTCAGTGCCTTTTTTCGTAACTTTAGAAAAATATTCTGGCCAAGTGGTATATATCGCTGGAAAGGTGCTGCCATTAGCTTTCCAAAATGGTAAGTTTCATCAACGCACTCGGACCATGGAGTGGGCAGTGGCCACTTCATCATGCCAGTGTAGGCTAACTAAAACTGCGCGTTTTCAGTGCCTTTTTTCGTAACTTTAGAAAAATATTCTGGCCAAGTGGTATATATCGCTGGAAAGGTGCTGCCATTAGCTTTCCAAAATAGTAAGTTTCATCAACGCACTCGGACCATGGAGTGGGCAGTGGCCACTTCATCATACCAGTGTTGGCTAACTGAAAATGCACGTTTTCAGCGCCTTTTTTCGTAACTTTAGAAAAATATTCTGGCCAAGTGGTATATATCGCTGGAAAGGTACTGCCATTAGCTTTCCAAAATAGTAAGTTTCATCAACGCACTCGGACCATGGAGTGGGCAGTGGCCACTTCATCATACCAGTGTTGGCTAACTGAAAATGCACGTTTTCAGTGACTTTTTTCGTAACTTTAGAAAAATATTCTGGCCAAGTGGTATATATCGCTGGAAAGGTGCTGCCATTAGCTTTCCAAAATAGTAAGTTTCATCAAAGCACTCGGACCATGGAGTGGGCAGTGGCCACTTCATCATGCCAGTGTAGGCTAACTAAAACTGCGCGTTTTCAGTGCCTTTTTTCGTAACTTTAGAAAAATATTCTGGCCAAGTGGTATATATCGCTGGAAAGGTGCTGCCATTAGCTTTCCAAAATAGTAAGTTTCATCAACGCACTCGGACCATGGAGTGGGCAGTGGCCACTTCATCATGCCAGTGTAGGCTAACTAAAAATGCGCGTTTTCAGTGCCTTTTTGCGTAACTTTAGAAAAATATTCTGGCCAAGTGGTATATATCGCTGGAAAGGTGCTGCCATTAGCTTTCCAAAATAGTAAGTTTCATCAACGCACTCGGACCATGGAGTGGGCAGTGGCCACTTCATCATACCAGTGTAGGCTAACTGAAAATGCGCGTTTTCAGTGCCTTTTTTCGTAATTTTAGAAAAATATTCTGGCCAAGTGGTATATATCGCTGGAAAGGTGCTGCCATTAGCTTTCCAAAATAGTAAGTTTCATCAACGCACTCGGACCATGGAGTGGGCAGTGGCCACTTCATCATACCAGTGTAGGCTAACTGAAAATGCACGTTTTCAGCGCCTTTTTTCGTAACTTTAGAAAAATATTCTGGCCAAGTGGTATATATTGCTGGAAAGGTGCTGCCATTAGCTTTCCAAAATAGTAAGTTTTATCAACGCACTCGGACCATGGAGTGGGCAGTGGCCACTTCATCATGCCAGTGTAGGCTAACTAAAACTGCGCGTTTTCAGTGCCTTTTTTCGTAACTTTAGAAAAATATTCTGGCCAAGTGGTATATATCGCTGGAAAGTTGCTGCCATTAGCTTTCCAAAATAGTAAGTTTCATCAACGCTTTAGAAAAATATTCTGGCCAAGCGGTATATATTGCTGGAAAGGTGCTGCCATTAGCTTTCCAAAATAGTAAGTTTTATCAACGCACTCGGACCATGGAGTGGGCAGTGGCCACTTCATCATGCCAGTGTAGGCTAACTAAAACTGCGCGTTTTCAGTGCCTTTTTTCGTAACTTTAGAAAAATATTCTGGCCAAGTGGTATATATCGCTGGAAAGGTGCTGCCATTAGCTTTCCAAAATAGTAAGTTTCATCAACGCACTCGGACCATGGAGTGGGCAGTGGCCACTTCATCATGCCAGTGTAGGCTAACTAAAACTGCGCGTTTTCAGTGCCTTTTTTCGTAACTTTAGAAAAATATTCTGGCCAAGTGGTATATATCGCTGGAAAGGTGCTGCCATTAGCTTTCCAAAATAGTAAGTTTCATCAACGCACTCGGACCATGGAGTGGGCAGTGGCCATTTCATCATGCCAGTGTAGGCTAACTAAAACTGCGCGTTTTCAGCGCCTTTTTTCGTAACTTTAGAAAAATATTCTGGCCAAGTGGTATATATCGCTGGAAAGGTACTGCCATTAGCTTTCCAAAATAGTAAGTTTCATCAACGCACTCGGACCATGGAGTGGGCAGTGGCCACTTCATCATACCAGTGTAGGCTAACTGAAACTGCGCGTTTTCAGTGCCTTTTTTCGTAACTTTAGAAAAATATTCTGGCCAAGTGGTATATATCGCTGGAAAGGTGCTGCCATTAGCTTTCCAAAATAGTAAGTTTTATCAACGCACTCGGACCATGGAGTGGGCAGTGGCCACTTCATCATGCCAGTGTAGGCTAACTAAAACTGCGCGTTTTCAGTGCCTTTTTTCGTAACTTTAGAAAAATATTCTGGCCAAGTGGTATATATCGCTGGAAAGGTGCTGCCATTAGCTTTCCAAAATAGTAAGTTTCATCAACGCACTCGGACCATGGAGTGGGCAGTGGCCACTTCATCATGCCAGTGTAGGCTAACTAAAACTGCGCGTTTTCAGTGCCTTTTTTCGTAACTTTAGAAAAATATTCTGGCCAAGTGGTATATATCGCTGGAAAAGTGCTGCCATTAGCTTTCCAAAATAGTAAGTTTCATCAACGCACTCGGACCATGGAGTGGGCAGTGGCCACTTCATCATGCCAGTGTAGGCTAACTAAAACTGCGCGTTTTCAGTGCCTTTTTTCGTAACTTTAGAAAAATATTCTGGCCAAGTGGTGTATATCGCTGGAAAGGTGCTGCCATTAGCTTTCCAAAATGGTAAGTTTCATCAACGCACTCGGACCATGGAGTGGGCAGTGGCCACTTCATCATGCCAGTGTAGGCTAACTAAAACTGCGCGTTTTCAGTGCCTTTTTTCGTAACTTTAGAAAAATATTCTGGCCAAGTGGTATATATCGCTGGAAAGGTACTGCCATTAGCTTTCCAAAATAGTAAGTTTCATCAACGCACTCGGACCATGGAGTGGGCAGTGGCCACTTCATCATGCCAGTGTAGGCTAACTAAAACTGCGCGTTTTCAGCGCCTTTTTTCGTAACTTTAGAAAAATATTCTGGCCAAGTGGTATATATCGCTGGAAAGGTACTGCCATTAGCTTTCCAAAATAGTAAGTTTCATCAACGCACTCGGACCATGGAGTGGGCAGTGGCCACTTCATCATACCAGTGTAGGCTAACTGAAAATGCGCGTTTTCAGTGCCTTTTTTCGTAACTTTAGAAAAATATTCTGGCCAAGTGCTATATAACGCTGGAAAGGTGCGATAGTGGCCACTTCATCATACCAGTGTAGGCTAACTGAAAATGCGCGTTTTCAGTGCCTTTTTTCGTAACTTTAGAAAAATATTCTGGCCAAGTGGTATATATCGCTGGAAAGGTGCTGCCATTAGCTTTCCAAAATAGTAAGTTTCATCAACGCACTCGGACCATGGAGTGGGCAGTGGCCACTTCATCATACCAGTGTAGGCTAACTGAAAATGCGCGTTTTCAGTGCCTTTTTTCGTAACTTTAGAAAAATATTCTGGCCAAGTGGTATATATCGCTGGAAAGGTGCTGCCATTAGCTTTCCAAAATAGTAAGTTTCATCAACGCACTCGGACCATGGAGTGGGCAGTGGCCACTTCATCATGCCAGTGTAGGCTAACTAAAACTGCGCGTTTTCAGTGCCTTTTTTCGTAACTTTAGAAAAATATTCTGGCCAAGTGGTATATATCGCTGGAAAGGTGCTGCCATTAGCTTTCCAAAATGGTAAGTTTCATCAACGCACTCGGACCATGGAGTGGGCAGTGGCCACTTCATCATGCCAGTGTAGGCTAACTAAAACTTCGCGTTTTCAGTGCCTTTTTTCGTAACTTTAGAAAAATATTCTGGCCAAGTGGTATATATCGCTGGAAAGGTGCTGCCATTAGCTTTCCAAAATAGTAAGTTTCATCAACGCACTCGGACCATGGAGTGGGCAGTGGCCACTTCATCATGCCAGTGTAGGCTAACTAAAACTGCGCGTTTTCAGCGCCTTTTTTCGTAACTTTAGAAAAATATTCTGGCCAAGTGGTATATATCGCTGGAAAGGTACTGCCATTAGCTTTCCAAAATAGTAAGTTTCATCAACGCACTCGGACCATGGAGTGGGCAGTGGCCACTTCATCATACCAGTGTAGGCTAACTGAAAATGCGCGTTTTCAGTGCCTTTTTTCGTAACTTTAGAAAAATATTCTGGCCAAGTGGTATATATCGCTGGAAAGGTGCTGCCATTAGCTTTCCAAAATAGTAAGTTTCATCAACGCACTCGGACCATGGAGTGGGCAGTGGCCACTTCATCATACCAGTGTTGGCTAACTGAAAATGCACGTTTTCAGTGACTTTTTTCGTAACTTTAGAAAAATATTCTGGCCAAGTGGTATATATCGCTGGAAAGGTGCTGCCATTAGCTTTCCAAAATAGTAAGTTTCATCAACGCACTCGGACCATGGAGTGGGCAGTGGCCACTTCATCATACCAGTGTAGGCTAACTGAAAACGCCCGTTTTCAGTGCCTTTTTTCGTAACTTTAGAAAAATATTCTGGCCAAGTGGTATATATCGCTGGAAAGGTGCTGCCATTAGCTTTCCAAAATGGTAAGTTTCATCAACGCACTCGGACCATGGAGTGGGCAGTGGCCACTTCATCATGCCAGTGTAGGCTAACTAAAACTGCGCGTTTTCAGTGCCTTTTTTCGTAACTTTAGAAAAATATTCTGGCCAAGTGGTATATATCGCTGGAAAGGTGCTGCCATTAGCTTTCCAAAATAGTAAGTTTCATCAACGCACTCGGACCATGGAGTGGGCAGTGGCCACTTCATCATGCCAGTGTAGGCTAACTAAAACTGCGCGTTTTCAGTGCCTTTTTTCGTAACTTTAGAAAAATATTCTGGCCAAGTGGTATATATCGCTGGAAAGGTACTGCCATTAGCTTTCCAAAATAGTAAGTTTCATCAACGCACTCGGACCATGGAGTGGGCAGTGGCCACTTCATCATACCAGTGTAGGCTAACTGAAAATGCGCGTTTTCAGTGCCTTTTTTCGTAACTTTAGAAAAATATTCTGGCCAAGTGGTATATATCGCTGGAAAGGTGCTGCCATTAGCTTTCCAAAATAGTAAGTTTCATCAACGCACTCGGACCATGGAGTGGGCAGTGGCCATTTCATCATGCCAGTGTAGGCTAACTAAAACTGCGCGTTTTCAGCGCCTTTTTTCGTAACTTTAGAAAAATATTCTGGCCAAGTGGTATATATCGCTGGAAAGGTACTGCCATTAGCTTTCCAAAATAGTAAGTTTCATCAACGCACTCGGACCATGGAGTGGGCAGTGGCCACTTCATCATGCCAGTGTAGGCTAACTAAAACTGCGCGTTTTCAGTGCCTTTTTTCGTAACTTTAGAAAAATATTCTGGCCAAGTGGTATATATCGCTGGAAAGGTGCTGCCATTAGCTTTCCAAAATAGTAAGTTTCATCAACGCACTCGGACCATGGAGTGGGCAGTGGCCACTTCATCATGCCAGTGTAGGCTAACTAAAACTGCGCGTTTTCAGCGCCTTTTTTCGTAACTTTAGAAAAATATTCTGGCCAAGTGGTATATATCGCTGGAAAGGTACTGCCATTAGCTTTCCAAAATAGTAAGTTTCATCAACGCACTCGGACCATGGAGTGGGCAGTGGCCACTTCATCATACCAGTGTAGGCTAACTGAAAATGCGCGTTTTCAGTGCCTTTTTTCGTAACTTTAGAAAAATATTCTGGCCAAGTGGTATATATCGCTGGAAAGGTGCTGCCATTAGCTTTCCAAAATAGTAAGTTTCATCAACGCACTCGGACCATGGAGTGGGCAGTGGCCATTTCATCATGCCAGTGTAGGCTAACTAAAACTGCGCGTTTTCAGCGCCTTTTTTCGTAACTTTAGAAAAATATTCTGGCCAAGTGGTATATATCGCTGGAAAGGTACTGCCATTAGCTTTCCAAAATAGCAAGTTTCATCAACGCACTCGGACCATGGAGTGGGCAGTGGCCACTTCATCATACCAGTGTAGGCTAACTGAAAATGCGCGTTTTCAGTGCCTTTTTTCGTAACTTTAGAAAAATATTCTGGCCAAGTGGTATATATTGCTGGAAAGGTGCTGCCATTAGCTTTCCAAAATAGTAAGTTTTATCAACGCACTCGGACCATGGAGTGGGCAGTGGCCACTTCATCATGCCAGTGTAGGCTAACTAAAACTGCGCGTTTTCAGTGCCTTTTTTCGTAACTTTAGAAAAATATTCTGGCCAAGTGGTATATATCGCTGGAAAGGTGCTGCCATTAGCTTTCCAAAATGGTAAGTTTCATCAACGCACTCGGACCATGGAGTGGGCAGTGGCCACTTCATCATGCCAGTGTAGGCTAACTAAAACTTCGCGTTTTCAGTGCCTTTTTTCGTAACTTTAGAAAAATATTCTGGCCAAGTGGTATATATCGCTGGAAAGGTGCTGCCATTAGCTTTCCAAAATAGTAAGTTTCATCAACACACTCGGACCATGGAGTGGGCAGTGGCCACTTCATCATGCCAGTGTAGGCTAACTAAAACTGCGCGTTTTCAGCGCCTTTTTTCGTAACTTTAGAAAAATATTCTGGCCAAGTGGTATATATCGCTGGAAAGGTACTGCCATTAGCTTTCCAAAATAGTAAGTTTCATCAACGCACTCGGACCATGGAGTGGGCAGTGGCCACTTCATCATACCAGTGTAGGCTAACTGAAAATGCGCGTTTTCAGTGCCTTTTTTCGTAACTTTAGAAAAATATTCTGGCCAAGTGGTATATATCGCTGGAAAGGTGCTGCCATTAGCTTTCCAAAATAGTAAGTTTCATCAACGCACTCGGACCATGGAGTGGGCAGTGGCCACTTCATCATACCAGTGTTGGCTAACTGAAAATGCACGTTTTCAGTGACTTTTTTCGTAACTTTAGAAAAATATTCTGGCCAAGTGGTATATATCGCTGGAAAGGTGCTGCCATTAGCTTTCCAAAATAGTAAGTTTCATCAACGCACTCGGACCATGGAGTGGGCAGTGGCCACTTCATCATACCAGTGTAGGCTAACTGAAAATGCGCGTTTTCAGTGCCTTTTTTCGTAACTTTAGAAAAATATTCTGGCCAAGTGGTATATATCGCTGGAAAGGTGCTGCCATTAGCTTTCCAAAATGGTAAGTTTCATCAACGCACTCGGACCATGGAGTGGGCAGTGGCCACTTCATCATGCCAGTGTAGGCTAACTAAAACTGCGCGTTTTCAGTGCCTTTTTTCGTAACTTTAGAAAAATATTCTGGCCAAGTGGTATATATCGCTGGAAAGGTGCTGCCATTAGCTTTCCAAAATAGTAAGTTTCATCAACGCACTCGGACCATGGAGTGGGCAGTGGCCACTTCATCATGCCAGTGTAGGCTAACTAAAACTGCGCGTTTTCAGTGCCTTTTTTCGTAACTTTAGAAAAATATTCTGGCCAAGTGGTATATATCGCTGGAAAGGTACTGCCATTAGCTTTCCAAAATAGTAAGTTTCATCAACGCACTCGGACCATGGAGTGGGCAGTGGCCACTTCATCATACCAGTGTAGGCTAACTGAAAATGCGCGTTTTCAGTGCCTTTTTTCGTAACTTTAGAAAAATATTCTGGCCAAGTGGTATATATCGCTGGAAAGGTGCTGCCATTAGCTTTCCAAAATAGTAAGTTTCATCAACGCACTCGGACCATGGAGTGGGCAGTGGCCATTTCATCATGCCAGTGTAGGCTAACTAAAACTGCGCGTTTTCAGCGCCTTTTTTCGTAACTTTAGAAAAATATTCTGGCCAAGTGGTATATATCGCTGGAAAGGTACTGCCATTAGCTTTCCAAAATAGTAAGTTTCATCAACGCACTCGGACCATGGAGTGGGCAGTGGCCACTTCATCATGCCAGTGTAGGCTAACTAAAACTGCGCGTTTTCAGTGCCTTTTTTCGTAACTTTAGAAAAATATTCTGGCCAAGTGGTATATATCGCTGGAAAGGTGCTGCCATTAGCTTTCCAAAATAGTAAGTTTCATCAACGCACTCGGACCATGGAGTGGGCAGTGGCCACTTCATCATGCCAGTGTAGGCTAACTAAAACTGCGCGTTTTCAGCGCCTTTTTTCGTAACTTTAGAAAAATATTCTGGCCAAGTGGTATATATCGCTGGAAAGGTACTGCCATTAGCTTTCCAAAATAGTAAGTTTCATCAACGCACTCGGACCATGGAGTGGGCAGTGGCCACTTCATCATACCAGTGTAGGCTAACTGAAAATGCGCGTTTTCAGTGCCTTTTTTCGTAACTTTAGAAAAATATTCTGGCCAAGTGGTATATATCGCTGGAAAGGTGCTGCCATTAGCTTTCCAAAATAGTAAGTTTCATCAACGCACTCGGACCATGGAGTGGGCAGTGGCCATTTCATCATGCCAGTGTAGGCTAACTAAAACTGCGCGTTTTCAGCGCCTTTTTTCGTAACTTTAGAAAAATATTCTGGCCAAGTGGTATATATCGCTGGAAAGGTACTGCCATTAGCTTTCCAAAATAGCAAGTTTCATCAACGCACTCGGACCATGGAGTGGGCAGTGGCCACTTCATCATACCAGTGTAGGCTAACTGAAAATGCGCGTTTTCAGTGCCTTTTTTCGTAACTTTAGAAAAATATTCTGGCCAAGTGGTATATATTGCTGGAAAGGTGCTGCCATTAGCTTTCCAAAATAGTAAGTTTTATCAACGCACTCGGACCATGGAGTGGGCAGTGGCCACTTCATCATGCCAGTGTAGGCTAACTAAAACTGCGCGTTTTCAGTGCCTTTTTTCGTAACTTTAGAAAAATATTCTGGCCAAGTGGTATATATCGCTGGAAAGGTGCTGCCATTAGCTTTCCAAAATAGTAAGTTTCATCAACGCACTCGGACCATGGAGTGGGCAGTGGCCACTTCATCATGCCAGTGTAGGCTAACTAAAACTGCGCGTTTTCAGTGCCTTTTTTCGTAACTTTAGAAAAATATTCTGGCCAAGTGGTATATATCGCTGGAAAGGTGCTGCCATTAGCTTTCCAAAATAGTAAGTTTCATCATCGCACTCGGACCATGGAGTGGGCAGTGGCCACTTCATCATGCCAGTGTAGGCTAACTAAAACTGCGCGTTTTCAGTGCCTTTTTTCGTAACTTTAGAAAAATATTCTGGCCAAGTGGTATATATCGCTGGAAAGGTGCTGCCATTAGCTTTCCAAAATAGTAAGTTTCATCAACGCACTCGGACCATGGAGTGGGCAGTGGCCACTTCATCATGCCAGTGTAGGCTAACTAAAACTCCGCGTTTTCAGTGCCTTTTTTCGTAACTTTAGAAAAATATTCTGGCCAAGTGGTATATATCGCTGGAAAGGTGCTGCCATTAACTTTCCAAAATAGTAAGTTTCATCAACGCACTCGGACCATGGAGTGGGCAGTGGCCACTTCATCATACCAGTGTAGGCTAACTGAAAATGCGCGTTTTCAGTGCCTTTTTTCGTAACTTTAGAAAAATATTCTGGCCAAGTGGTATATATCGCTGGAAAGGTGCGATAGTGGCCACTTCATCATACCAGTGTAGGCTAACTGAAAATGCGCGTTTTCAGTGCCTTTTTTCGTAACTTTAGAAAAATATTCTGGCCAAGTGGTATATATCGCTGGAAAGGTGCTGCCATTAGCTTTCCAAAATAGTAAGTTTCATCAACGCACTCGGACCATGGAGTGGGCAGTGGCCACTTCATCATACCAGTGTAGGCTAACTGAAAATGCGCGTTTTCAGTGCCTTTTTTCGTAACTTTAGAAAAATATTCTGGCCAAGTGGTATATATCGCTGGAAAGGTGCTGCCATTAGCTTTCCAAAATAGTAAGTTTCATCAACGCACTCGGACCATGGAGTGGGCAGTGGCCACTTCATCATGCCAGTGTAGGCTAACTAAAACTGCGCGTTTTCAGTGCCTTTTTTCGTAACTTTAGAAAAATATTCTGGCCAAGTGGTATATATCGCTGGAAAGGTGCTGCCATTAGATTTCCAAAATAGTAAGTTTCATCAACGCACTCGGACCATGGAGTGGGCAGTGGCCACTTCATCATACCAGTGTAGGCTAACTGAAACTGCGCGTTTTCAGTGCCTTTTTTCGTAATTTTAGAAAAATATTCTGGCCAAGTGGTATATATCGCTGGAAAGGTGCTGCCATTAGCTTTCCAAAATAGTAAGTTTCATCAACGCACTCGGACCATGGAGTGGGCAGTGGCCACTTCATCATACCAGTGTAGGCTAACTGAAAATGCACGTTTTCAGTGCCTTTTTTCGTAACTTTAGAAAAATATTCTGGCCAAGTGGTATATATCGCTGGAAAGGTGCTGCCATTAGCTTTCCAAAATAGTAAGTTTCATCAACGCACTCGGACCATGGAGTGGGCAGTGGCCACTTCATCATGCCAGTGTAGGCTAACTAAAACTGCGCGTTTTCAGTGCCTTTTTTCGTAACTTTAGAAAAATATTCTGGCCAAGTGGTATATATCGCTGGAAAGGTGCTGCCATTAGCTTTCCAAAATAGTAAGTTTCATCAACGCACTCGGACCATGGAGTGGGCAGTGGCCACTTCATCATACCAGTGTAGGCTAACTGAAAATGCGCGTTTTCAGTGCCTTTTTTCGTAACTTTAGAAAAATATTCTGGCCAAGTGGTATATATCGCTGGAAAGGTGCTGCCATTAGATTTCCAAAATAGTAAGTTTCATCAACGCACTCGGACCATGGAGTGGGCAGTGGCCACTTCATCATACCAGTGTAGGCTAACTAAAACTGCGCGTTTTCAGTGCCTTTTTTCGTAATTTTAGAAAAATATTCTGGCCAAGTGGTATATATCGCTGGAAAGGTGCTGCCATTAGCTTTCCAAAATAGTAAGTTTCATCAACGCACTCGGACCATGGAGTGGGCAGTGGCCACTTCATCATACCAGTGTAGGCTAACTAAAACTGGGCGTTTTCAGTGCCTTTTTTCGTAACTTTAGAAAAATATTCTGGCCAAGTGGTATATATCGCTGGAAAGGTGCTGCCATTAGCTTTCCAAAATAGTAAGTTTCATCAACGCACTCGGACCATGGAGTGGGGCAGTGGCCACTTCATCATGCCAGTGTAGGCTAACTAAAACTGCGCGTTTTCAGTGCCTTTTTTCGTAACTTTAGAAAAATATTCTGGCCAAGTGGTATATATCGCTGGAAAGGTGCTGCCATTAGCTTTCCAAAATAGTAAGTTTCATCAACGCACTCGGACCATGGAGTGGGCAGTGGCCACTTCATCATACCAGTGTAGGCTAACTGAAAATGCGCGTTTTTCAGTGCCTTTTTTAGTAACTTTAGAAAAATATTCTGGCCAAGTGGTATATATCGCTGGAAAGGTGCTGCCATTAGCTTTCCAAAATAGTAAGTTTCATCAACGCACTCGGACCATGGAGGTGGGCAGTGGCCACTTCATCATACCAGTGTAGGCTAACTGAAAATGCGCGTTTTCAGTGCCTTTTTTCGTAACTTTAGAAATATATTCTGGCCAAGTGGTATATATCGCTGGAAAGGTGCTGCCATTAGCTTTCCGAAATAGTAAGTTTCATCAACGCACTCGGACCATGGAGTGGGCAGTGGCCACTTCATCATACCAGTGTTGGCTAACTGAAAATGCACGTTTTCAGTGACTTTTTTCGTAACTTTAGAAAAATATTCTGGCCAAGTGGTATATATCGCTGGAAAGGTGCTGCCATTAGCTTTCCAAAATAGTAAGTTTCATCAACGCACTCGGACCATGGAGTGGGCAGTGGCCACTTCATCATACCAGTGTTGGCTAACTGAAAATGCACGTTTTCAGTGACTTTTTTCGTAACTTTAGAAAAATATTCTGGCCAAGTGGTATATATCGCTGGAAAGGTGCTGCCATTAGCTTTCCAAAATAGTAAGTTTCATCAACGCACTCGGACCATGGAGTGGGCAGTGGCCACTTCATCATACCAGTGTAGGCTAACTGAAAATGCGCGTTTTCAGTGCCTTTTTTCGTAACTTTAGAAAAATATTCTGGCCAAGTGGTATATATCGCTGGAAAGGTGCTGCCATTAGCTTTCCAAAATAGTAAGTTTCATCAACGCACTCGGACCATGGAGTGGGCAGTGGCCACTTCATCATGCCAGTGTAGGCCAACTAAAACTGCGCGTTTTCAGTGCCTTTTTTCGTAACTTTAGAAAAATATTCTGGCCAAGTGGTATATATCGCTGGAAAGGTGCTGCCATTAGCTTTCCAAAATAGTAAGTTTCATCAACGCACTCGGACCATGGAGTGGGCAGTGGCCACTTCATCATACCAGTGTAGGCTAACTGAAAATGCGCGTTTTCAGTGCCTTTTTTCGTAACTTTAGAAAAATATTCTGGCCAAGTGGTATATATCGCTGGAAAGGTGCTGCCATTAGCTTTCCAAAATAGTAAGTTTCATCAACGCTCTAGGACCATGGAGTGGGCAGTGGCCACTTCATCATGCCAGTGTAGGCTAACTAAAACTGCGCGTTTTCAGTGCCTTTTTTCGTAACTTTAGAAAAATATTCTGGCCAAGTGGTATATATCGCTGGAAAGGTGCTGCCATTAGCTTTCCAAAATAGTAGTTTCATCAACGCACTCGGACCATGGAGTGGGCAGTGGCCACTTCATCATACCAGTGTAGGCTAACTGAAAATGCGCGTTTTCAGTGCCTTTTTTCGTAACTTTAGAAAAATATTCTGGCCAAGTGGTATATATCGCTGGAAAGGTGCTGCCATTAGCTTTCCAAAATAGTAAGTTTCATCAACGCTCTCGGGCCATGGAGTGGGCAGTGGCCACTTCATCATACCAGTGTAGGCTAACTGAAAATGCGCGTTTTCAGTGCCTTTTTTTCGTAACTTTAGAAAAATATTCTGGCCAAGTGGTATATATCGCTGGAAAGGTGCTGCCATTAGCTTTCCAAAATAGTAAGTTTCATCAACGCACTCGGACCATGGAGTGGGCAGTGGCCACTTCATCATACCAGTGTAGGCTAACTAAAACTGCGCGTTTTCAGTGCCTTTTTTCGTAATTTTAGAAAAATATTCTGGCCAAGTGGTATATATCGCTGGAAAGGTGCTGCCATTAGCTTTCCAAAATAGTAAGTTTCATCAACGCACTCGGACCATGGAGTGGGCAGTGGCCACTTCATCATACCAGTGTAGGCTAACTGAAAATGCACGTTTTCAGTGCCTTTTTTTTCGTAACTTTAGAAAAATATTCTGGCCAAGTGGTATATATCGCTGGAAAGGTGCTGCCATTAGCTTTCCAAAATAGTAAGTTTCATCAACGCACTCGGACCATGGAGTGGGCAGTGGCCACTTCATCATGCCAGTGTAGGCTAACTAAAACTGCGCGTTTTCAGTGCCTTTTTTCGTAACTTTAGAAAAATATTCTGGCCAAGTGGTATATATCGCTGGAAAGGTGCTGCCATTAGCTTTCCAAAATAGTAAGTTTCATCAACGCACTCGGACCATGGAGTGGGCAGTGGCCACTTCATCATACCAGTGTAGGCTAACTGAAAATGCGCGTTTTCAGTGCCTTTTTTCGTAACTTTAGAAAAATATTCTGGCCAAGTGGTATATATCGCTGGAAAGGTGCTGCCATTAGCTTTCCAAAATAGTAAGTTTCATCAACGCACTCGGACCATGGAGTGGGCAGTGGCCACTTCATCATGCCAGTGTAGGCTAACTAAAAATGCGCGTTTTCAGTGCCTTTTTGCGTAACTTTAGAAAAATATTCTGGCCAAGTGGTATATATCGCTGGAAAGGTGCTGCCATTAGCTTTCCAAAATAGTAAGTTTCATCAACGCACTCGGACCATGGAGTGGGCAGTGGCCACTTCATCATGCCAGTGTAGGCTAACTAAAACTGCGCGTTTTCAGTGCCTTTTTTCGTAACTTTAGAAAAATATTCTGGCCAAGTGGTATATATCGCTGGAAAGGTGCTGCCATTAGCTTTCCAAAATAGTAAGTTTCATCAACGCACTCGGACCATGGAGTGGGCAGTGGCCACACCATCATGCCAGTGTAGGCTAACTAAAACTGCGCGTTTTCAGTGCCTTTTTTCGTAACTTTAGAAAATTATTCTGGCCAAGTGGTATATATCGCTGGAAAGGTGCTGCCATTAGCTTTCCAAAATAGTAAGTTTCATCAACGCACTCGGACCATGGAGTGGGCAGTGGCCACTTCATCATGCCAGTGTAGGCTAACTAAAACTGCGCGTTTTCAGTGCCTTTTTTCGTAACTTTAGAAAAATATTCTGGCCAAGTGGTATATATCGCTGGAAAGGTGCTGCCATTAGCTTTCCAAAATAGTAAGTTTCATCAACGCACTCGGACCATGGAGTGGGCAGTGGCCACTTCATCATACCAGTGTAGGCTAACTGAAAATGCGCGTTTTCAGTGCCTTTTTTCGTAACTTTAGAAAAATATTCTGGCCAAGTGGTATATATCGCTGGAAAGGTGCTGCCATTAGCTTTCCAAAATAGTAAGTTTCATCAACGCGCTCGGACCATGGAGTGGGCAGTGGCCACTTCATCATACCAGTGTAGGCTAACTGAAAATGCGCGTTTTCAGTGCCTTTTTTCGTAACTTTAGAAATATATTCTGGCCAAGTGGTATATATCGCTGGAAAGGTGCTGCCATTAGCTTTCCGAAATAGTAAGTTTCATCAACGCACTCGGACCATGGAGTGGGCAGTGGCCACTTCATCATACCAGTGTTGGCTAACTGAAAATGCACGTTTTCAGTGACTTTTTTCGTAACTTTAGAAAAATATTCTGGCCAAGTGGTATATATCGCTGGAAAGGTGCTGCCATTAGCTTTCCAAAATAGTAAGTTTCATCAACGCACTCGGACCATGGAGTGGGCAGTGGCCACTTCATCATACCAGTGTTGGCTAACTGAAAATGCACGTTTTCAGTGACTTTTTTCGTAACTTTAGAAAAATATTCTGGCCAAGTGGTATATATCGCTGGAAAGGTGCTGCCATTAGCTTTCCAAAATAGTAAGTTTCATCAACGCACTCGGACCATGGAGTGGGCAGTGGCCACTTCATCATACCAGTGTAGGCTAACTGAAAATGAGCGTTTTCAGTGCCTTTTTTCGTAACTTTAGACAAATATTCTGGCCAAGTGGTATATATCGCTGGAAAGGTGCTGCCATTAGCTTTCCAAAATAGTAAGTTTCATCAACGCACTCGGACCATGGAGTGGGCAGTGGCCACTTCATCATGCCAGTGTAGGCTAACTAAAACTGCGCGTTTTCAGTGCCTTTTTTCGTAACTTTAGAAAAATATTCTGGCCAAGTGGTATATATCGCTGGAAAGGTGCTGCCATTAGCTTTCCAAAATAGTAAGTTTCATCAACGCACTCGGACCATGGAGTGGGCAGTGGCCACTTCATCATGCCAGTGTAGGCTAACTAAAAATGCGCGTTTTCAGTGCCTTTTTGCGTAACTTTAGAAAAATATTCTGGCCAAGTGGTATATATCGCTGGAAAGGTGCTGCCATTAACTTTCCAAAATAGTAAGTTTCATCAACGCACTCGAACCATGGAGTGGGCAGTGGCCACTTCATCATGCCAGTGTAGGCTAACTAAAACTGCGCGTTTTCAGTGCCTTTTTTCGTAACTTTAGAAAAATATTCTGGCCAAGTGGTATATATCGCTGGAAAGGTGCTGCAATTAGCTTTCCAAAATAGTAAGTTTCATCAACGCACTCGGACCATGGAGTGGGCAGTGGCCACTTCATCATACCAGTGTAGGCTAACTGAAAATGCCCGTTTTCAGTGCGTTTTTTCGTAACTTTAGAAAAATATTCTGGCCAAGTGGTATATATCGCTGAAAAGGTGCTGCCATTAGCTTTCCAAAATAGTAAGTTTCATCAACGCACTCGGACCATGGAGTGGGCAGTGGCCACTTCATCATGCCAGTGTAGGCTAACTAAAACTGCGCGTTTTCAGTGCCTTTTTTCGTAACTTTAGAAAAATATTCTGGCCAAGTGGTATATATCGCTGGAAAGGTGCTGCCATTAGCTTTCCAAAATAGTAAGTTTCATCAACGCACTCGGACCATGGAGTGGGCAGTGGCCACTTCATCATACCAGTGTAGGCTAACTGAAAATGCGCGTTTTCAGTGCCTTTTTTCGTAACTTTAGAAAAATATTCTGGCCAAGTGGTATATATCGCTGGAAAGGTGCTGCCATTAGCTTTCCAAAATAGTAAGTTTCATCAACGCACTCGGACCATGGAGTGGGCAGTGGCCACTTCATCATACCAGTGTAGGCTAACTGAAAATGCGCGTTTTCAGTGCCTTTTTTCGTAACTTTAGAAAAATATTCTGGCCAAGTGGTATATATCGCTGGAAAGGTGCTGCCATTAGCTTTCCGAAATAGTAAGTTTCATCAACGCACTCGGACCATGGAGTGGGCAGTGGCCACTTCATCATACCAGTGTTGGCTAACTGAAAATGCACGTTTTCAGTGACTTTTTTCGTAACTTTAGAAAAATATTCTGGCCAAGTGGTATATATCGCTGGAAAGGTGCTGCCATTAGCTTTCCAAAATAGTAAGTTTCATCAACACACTCGGACCATGGAGTGGGCAGTGGCCACTTCATCATACCAGTGTTGGCTAACTGAAAATGCACGTTTTCAGTGACTTTTTTCGTAACTTTAGAAAAATATTCTGGCCAAGTGGTATATATCGCTGGAAAGGTGCTGCCATTAGCTTTCCAAAATAGTAAGTTTCATCAACGCACTCGGACCATGGAGTGGGCAGTTGCCACTTCATCATACCAGTGTAGGCTAACTGAAAATGCGCGTTTTCAGTGCCTTTTTTCGTAACTTTAGAAAAATATTCTGGCCAAGTGGTATATATCGCTGGAAAGGTGCTGCCATTAGCTTTCCAAAATAGTAAGTTTCATCAACGCACTCGGACCATGGAGTGGGCAGTGGCCACTTCATCATGCCAGTGTAGGCTAACTAAAACTGCGCGTTTTCAGTGCCTTTTTTCGTAACTTTAGAAAAATATTCTGGCCAAGTGGTATATATCGCTGGAAAGGTGCTGCCATTAGCTTTCCAAAATAGTAAGTTTCATCAACGCACTCGGACCATGGAGTGGGCAGTGGCCACTTCATCATGCCAGTGTAGGCTAACTAAAAATGCGCGTTTTCAGTGCCTTTTTGCGTAACTTTAGAAAAATATTCTGGCCAAGTGGTATATATCGCTGGAAAGGTGCTGCCATTAGCTTTCCAAAATAGTAAGTTTCATCAACGCACTCGGACCATGGAGTGGGCAGTGGCCACTTCATCATGCCAGTGCAGGCTAACTGAAAATGCGCGTTTTCAGTGCCTTTTTTCGTAATTTTAGAAAAATATTCTGGCCAAGTGGTATATATCGCTGGAAAGGTGCTGCCATTAGCTTTCCAAAATAGTAAGTTTCATCAACGCACTCGGACCATGGAGTGGGCAGTGGCCACTTCATCATACCAGTGTAGGCTAACTGAAAATGCACGTTTTCAGCGCCTTTTTTCGTAACTTTAGAAAAATATTCTGGCCAAGTGGTATATATCGCTGGAAAGGTACTGCCATTAGATTTCCAAAACATTAAGTTTCATCAACGCACTCGGACCATAGAGTGGGAAGTGGCCACTTCATCATGCCAGTGTAGGCTAACTAAAAATGCGCGTTTTCAGTGCCTTTTTTCGTAACTTTAGAAAAATATTCTGGTCAAGTGGTATATATCGCTGGAAAGGTGCTGCCATTAGCTTTCCAAAATAGTAAGTTTCATCAACGCACTCGGACCATGGAGTGGGCAGTGGCCACTTCATCATGCCAGTGTAGGCTAACTAAAACTGCGCGTTTTCAGTGCCTTTTTTCGTAACTTTAGAAAAATATTCTGGCCAAGTGGTATATATCGCTGGAAAGGTGCTGCCATTAGCTTTCCAAAATAGTAAGTTTCATCAACGCACTCGGACCATGGAGTGGGCAGTGGCCACTTCATCATGCCAGTGTAGGCTAACTAAAACTGCGCGTTTTCAGTGCCTTTTTTCGTAACTTTAGAAAAATATTCTGGCCAAGTGGTATATATCGCTGGAAAGGTGCTGCCATTAGCTTTCCAAAATAGTAAGTTTCATCAACGCACTCGGACCATGGAGTGGGCAGTGGCCACTTCATCACACCAGTGTAGGCTAACTAAAAATGCGCGTTTTCAGTGCCTTTTTTCGTAACTTTAGAAAAACATTCTGGCCAAGTTGCATATATCGGTGGAAAGGTGCTGCTATTAGCTTTCCAAAATAGTAAGTTTCATCAACGCACTCGGACCATGGAGTGGGCAGTGGCCACTTCATCATGCCAGTGTAGGCTAACTAAAACTGCGCGTTTTCAGCGCCTTTTTTCGTAACTTTAGAAAAATATTCTGGCCAAGTGGTATATATCGCTGGAAAGGTGCTGCCATTAGCTTTCCAAAATAGTAAGTTTCATCAACGCACTCGGACCATGGAGTGGGCAGTGGCCACTTCATCATACCAGTGTAGGCTAACTGAAAACGCGCGTTTTCAGTGCCTTTTTTCGTAACTTTAGAAAAATATTCTGGCCAAGTGGTATATATCGCTGGAAAGGTGCTGCCATTAGCTTTCCAAAATAGTAAGTTTCATCAACGCACTCGGACCATGGAGTGGGCAGTGGCCACTTCATCATGCCAGTGTAGGCTAACTAAAACTGCGCGTTTTCAGTGCCTTTTTTCGTAACTTTAGAAAAATATTCTGGCCAAGTGGTATATATGGCTGGAAAGGTGCTGCAATTAGCTTTCCAAAATAGTAAGTTTCATCAACGCACTCGGACCATGGAGTGGGCAGTGGCCACTTCATCATACCAGTGTAGGCTAACTGAAAATGCCCGTTTTCAGTGCCTTTTTTCGTAACTTTAGAAAAATATTCTGGCCAAGTGGTATATATCGCTGAAAAGGTGCTGCCATTAGCTTTCCAAAATAGTAAGTTTCATCAACGCACTCGGACCATGGAGTGGGCAGTGGCCACTTCATCATGCCAGTGTAGGCTAACTAAAACTGCGCGTTTTCAGTGCCTTTTTTCGTAATTTTAGAAAAATATTCTGGCCAAGTGGTATATATCGCTGGAAAGGTGCTGCCATTAGCTTTCCAAAATAGTAAGTTTCATCAACGCACTCGGACCATGGAGTGGGCAGTGGCCACTTCATCATACCAGTGTGGGCTAACTGAAAATGCACGTTTTCAGTGCCTTTTTTCGTAACTTTAGAAAAATATTATGGCCAAGTGGTATATATCGCTGGAAAGATGCTGCCATTAGCTTTCCAAAATAGTAAGTTTCATCAACGCACTCGGACCATGGACTGGGCAGTGGCCACTTCATCATGCCAGTGTAGGCTAACTAAAACTGCGCGTTTTCAGTGCGTTTTTTCGTAACTTTAGAAAAATATTCTGGCCAAGTGGTATATATCGCTGAAAAGGTGCTGCCATTAGCTTTCCAAAATAGTAAGTTTCATCAACGCACTCGGACCATGGAGTGGGCAGTGGCCACTTCATCATGCCAGTGTAGGCTAACTAAAACTGCGCGTTTTCAGTGCCTTTTTTCGTAACTTTAGAAAAATATTCTGGCCAAGTGGTATATATCGCTGGAAAGGTGCTGCCATTAGCTTTCCAAAATAGTAAGTTTCATCAACGCACTCGGACCATGGAGTGGGCAGTGGCCACTTCATCATACCAGTGTAGGCTAACTGAAAATGCGCGTTTTCAGTGCCTTTTTTCGTAACTTTAGAAAAATATTCTGGCCAAGTGGTATATATCGCTGGAAAGGTGCTGCCATTAGCTTTCCAAAATAGTAAGTTTCATCAACGCACTCGGACCATGGAGTGGGCAGTGGCCACTTCATCATACCAGTGTAGGCTAACTGAAAATGCGCGTTTTCAGTGCCTTTTTTCGTAACTTTAGAAAAATATTCTGGCCAAGTGGTATATATCGCTGGAAAGGTGCTGCCATTAGCTTTCCGAAATAGTAAGTTTCATCAACGCACTCGGACCATGGAGTGGGCAGTGGCCACTTCATCATACCAGTGTTGGCTAACTGAAAATGCACGTTTTCAGTGACTTTTTTCGTAACTTTAGAAAAATATTCTGGCCAAGTGGTATATATCGCTGGAAAGGTGCTGCCATTAGCTTTCCAAAATAGTAAGTTTCATCAACACACTCGGACCATGGAGTGGGCAGTGGCCACTTCATCATACCAGTGTTGGCTAACTGAAAATGCACGTTTTCAGTGACTTTTTTCGTAACTTTAGAAAAATATTCTGGCCAAGTGGTATATATCGCTGGAAAGGTGCTGCCATTAGCTTTCCAAAATAGTAAGTTTCATCAACGCACTCGGACCATGGAGTGGGCAGTTGCCACTTCATCATACCAGTGTAGGCTAACTGAAAATGCGCGTTTTCAGTGCCTTTTTTCGTAACTTTAGAAAAATATTCTGGCCAAGTGGTATATATCGCTGGAAAGGTGCTGCCATTAGCTTTCCAAAATAGTAAGTTTCATCAACGCACTCGGACCATGGAGTGGGCAGTGGCCACTTCATCATGCCAGTGTAGGCTAACTAAAACTGCGCGTTTTCAGTGCCTTTTTTCGTAACTTTAGAAAAATATTCTGGCCAAGTGGTATATATCGCTGGAAAGGTGCTGCCATTAGCTTTCCAAAATAGTAAGTTTCATCAACGCACTCGGACCATGGAGTGGGCAGTGGCCACTTCATCATGCCAGTGTAGGCTAACTAAAAATGCGCGTTTTCAGTGCCTTTTTGCGTAACTTTAGAAAAATATTCTGGCCAAGTGGTATATATCGCTGGAAAGGTGCTGCCATTAGCTTTCCAAAATAGTAAGTTTCATCAACGCACTCGGACCATGGAGTGGGCAGTGGCCACTTCATCATACCAGTGTAGGCTAACTGAAAATGCGCGTTTTCAGTGCCTTTTTTCGTAATTTTAGAAAAATATTCTGGCCAAGTGGTATATATCGCTGGAAAGGTGCTGCCATTAGCTTTCCAAAATAGTAAGTTTCATCAACGCACTCGGACCATGGAGTGGGCAGTGGCCACTTCATCATACCAGTGTAGGCTAACTGAAAATGCACGTTTTCAGCGCCTTTTTTCGTAACTTTAGAAAAATATTCTGGCCAAGTGGTATATATCGCTGGAAAGGTACTGCCATTAGATTTCCAAAACATTAAGTTTCATCAACGCACTCGGACCATAGAGTGGGAAGTGGCCACTTCATCATGCCAGTGTAGGCTAACTAAAAATGCTCGTTTTCAGTGCCTGTTTTCGTAACTTTAGAAAAATATTCTGGTCAAGTGGTATATATCGCTGGAAAGGTGCTGCCATTAGCTTTCCAAAATAGTAAGTTTCATCAACGCACTCGGACCATGGAGTGGGCAGTGGCCACTTCATCATGCCAGTGTAGGCTAACTAAAACTGCGCGTTTTCAGTGCCTTTTTTCGTAACTTTAGAAAAATATTCTGGCCAAGTGGTATATATCGCTGGAAAGGTGCTGCCATTAGCTTTCCAAAATAGTAAGTTTCATCAACGCACTCGGACCATGGAGTGGGCAGTGGCCACTTCATCATGCCAGTGTAGGCTAACTAAAACTGCGCGTTTTCAGTGCCTTTTTTCGTAACTTTAGAAAAATATTCTGGCCAAGTGGTATATATCGCTGGAAAGGTGCTGCCATTAGCTTTCCAAAATAGTAAGTTTCATCAACGCACTCGGACCATGGAGTGGGCAGTGGCCACTTCATCATACCAGTGTAGGCTAACTAAAAATGCGCGTTTTCAGTGCCTTTTTTCGTAACTTTAGAAAAATATTCTGGCCAAGTGGTATATATCGCTGGAAAGGTGCTGCCATTAGCTTTCCAAAATAGTAAGTTTCATCAACGCACTCGGACCATGGAGTGGGCAGTGGCCACTTCATCATGCCAGTGTAGGCTAACTAAAACTGCGCGTTTTCAGCGCCTTTTTTCGTAACTTTAGAAAAATATTCTGGCCAAGTGGTATATATCGCTGGAAAGGTGCTGCCATTAGCTTTCCAAAATAGTAAGTTTCATCAACGCACTCGGACCATGGAGTGGGCAGTGGCCACTTCATCATACCAGTGTAGGCTAACTGAAAATGCGCGTTTTCAGTGCCTTTTTTCGTAACTTTAGAAAAATATTCTGGCCAAGTGGTATATATCGCTGGAAAGGTGCTGCCATTAGCTTTCCAAAATAGTAAGTTTCATCAACGCACTCGGACCATGGAGTGGGCAGTGGCCACTTCATCATGCCAGTGTAGGCTAACTAAAACTGCGCGTTTTCAGTGCCTTTTTTCGTAACTTTAGAAAAATATTCTGGCCAAGTGGTATATATGGCTGGAAAGGTGCTGCAATTAGCTTTCCAAAATAGTAAGTTTCATCAACGCACTCGGACCATGGAGTGGGCAGTGGCCACTTCATCATACCAGTGTAGGCTAACTGAAAATGCCCGTTTTCAGTGCCTTTTTTCGTAACTTTAGAAAAATATTCTGGCCAAGTGGTATATATCGCTGAAAAGGTGCTGCCATTAGCTTTCCAAAATAGTAAGTTTCATCAACGCACTCGGACCATGGAGTGGGCAGTGGCCACTTCATCATGCCAGTGTAGGCTAACTAAAACTGCGCGTTTTCAGTGCCTTTTTTCGTAATTTTAGAAAAATATTCTGGCCAAGTGGTATATATCGCTGGAAAGGTGCTGCCATTAGCTTTCCAAAATAGTAAGTTTCATCAACGCACTCGGACCATGGAGTGGGCAGTGGCCACTTCATCATACCAGTGTGGGCTAACTGAAAATGCACGTTTTCAGTGCCTTTTTTCGTAACTTTAGAAAAATATTATGGCCAAGTGGTATATATCGCTGGAAAGATGCTGCCATTAGCTTTCCAAAATAGTAAGTTTCATCAACGCACTCGGACCATGGAGTGGGCAGTGGCCACTTCATCATGCCAGTGTAGGCTAACTAAAACTGCGCGTTTTCAGTGCCTTTTTTCGTAACTTTAGAAAAATATTCTGGCCAAGTGGTATATATTGCTGGAAAGGTGCTGCCATTAGCTTTCCAAAAGAGTAAGTTTTATCAACGCACTCGGACCATGGAGTGGGCAGTGGCCACTTCATCATGCCAGTGTAGGCTAACTAAAACTGCGCGTTTTCAGTGCCTTTTTTCGTAACTTTAGAAAAATATTCTGGCCAAGTGGTATATATCGCTGGAAAGGTGCTGCCATTAGCTTTCCAAAATAGTAAGTTTCATCAACGCACTCGGACCATGGAGTGGGCAGTGGCCACTTCATCATACCAGTGTAGGCTAACTGAAAATGCGCGTTTTCAGTGCCTTTTTTCGTAACTTTAGAAAAATATTCTGGCCAAGTGGTATATATCGCTGGAAAGGTGCTGCCATTAGCTTTCCAAAATAGTAAGTTTCATCAACGCACTCGGATCATGGAGTGGGCAGTGGCCACTTCATCATACCAGTGTAGGCTAACTGAAAATGCGCGTTTTCAGTGCCTTTTTTCGTAACTTTAGAAAAATATTCTGGCCAAGTGGTATATATCGCTGGAAAGATGCTGCCATTAGCTTTCCAAAATAGTAAGTTTCATCAACGCACTCGGACCATGGAGTGGGCAGTGGCCACTTCATCATGCCAGTGTAGGCTAACTAAAACTGCGCGTTTTCAGTGCCTTTTTTCGTAATTTTAGAAAAATATTCTGGCCAAGTGGTATATATCGCTGGAAAGGTGCTGCCATTAGCTTTCCAAAATAGTAAGTTTCATCAACGCACTCGGACCATGGAGTGGGCAGTGGCCACTTCATCATACCAGTGTAGGCTAACTGAAAATGCGCGTTTTCAGTGCCTTTTTTCGTAACTTTAGAAAAATATTCTGGCCAAGTGGTATATATCGCTGGAAAGGTGCTGCCATTAGCTTTCCAAAATAGTAAGTTTCATCAACGCACTCGGATCATGGAGTGGGCAGTGGCCACTTCATCATACCAGTGTAGGCTAACTGAAAATGCGCGTTTTCAGTGCCTTTTTTCGTAACTTTAGAAAAATATTCTGGCCAAGTGGTATATATCGCTGGAAAGGTGCTGCCATTAGCTTTCCAAAATAGTAAGTTTCATCAACGCACTCGGACCATGGAGTGGGCAGTGGCCACTTCATCATGCCAGTGTAGGCTAACTAAAACTGCGCGTTTTCAGTGCCTTTTTTCGTAACTTTAGAAAAATATTCTGGCCAAGTGGTATATATCGCTGAAAAGGTGCTGCCATTAGCTTTCCAAAATGGTAAGTTTCATCAACGCACTCGGACCATGGAGTGGGCAGTGGCCACTTCATCATGCCAGTGTAGGCTAACTGAAAATGCGCGTTTTCAGTGCCTTTTTTCGTAACTTTAGAAAAATATTCTGGCCAAGTGGTATATATCGCTGGAAAGGTGCTGCCATTAGCTTTCCAAAATAGTAAGTTTCATCAACACACTCGGACCATGGAGTGGGCAGTGGCCACTTCATCATACCAGTGTTGGCTAACTGAAAATGCACGTTTTCAGTGACTTTTTTCGTAACTTTAGAAAAATATTCTGGCCAAGTGGTATATATCGCTGGAAAGGTGCTGCCATTAGCTTTCCAAAATAGTAAGTTTCATCAACGCACTCGGACCATGGAGTGGGCAGTTGCCACTTCATCATACCAGTGTAGGCTAACTGAAAATGCGCGTTTTCAGTGCCTTTTTTCGTAACTTTAGAAAAATATTCTGGCCAAGTGGTATATATCGCTGGAAAGGTGCTGCCATTAGCTTTCCAAAATAGTAAGTTTCATCAACGCACTCGGACCATGGAGTGGGCAGTGGCCACTTCATCATGCCAGTGTAGGCTAACTAAAACTGCGCGTTTTCAGTGCCTTTTTTCGTAACTTTAGAAAAATATTCTGGCCAAGTGGTATATATCGCTGGAAAGGTGCTGCCATTAGCTTTCCAAAATAGTAAGTTTCATCAACGCACTCGGACCATGGAGTGGGCAGTGGCCACTTCATCATGCCAGTGTAGGCTAACTAAAAATGCGCGTTTTCAGTGCCTTTTTGCGTAACTTTAGAAAAATATTCTGGCCAAGTGGTATATATCGCTGGAAAGGTGCTGCCATTAGCTTTCCAAAATAGTAAGTTTCATCAACGCACTCGGACCATGGAGTGGGCAGTGGCCACTTCATCATGCCAGTGCAGGCTAACTGAAAATGCGCGTTTTCAGTGCCTTTTTTCGTAATTTTAGAAAAATATTCTGGCCAAGTGGTATATATCGCTGGAAAGGTGCTGCCATTAGCTTTCCAAAATAGTAAGTTTCATCAACGCACTCGGACCATGGAGTGGGCAGTGGCCACTTCATCATACCAGTGTAGGCTAACTGAAAATGCACGTTTTCAGCGCCTTTTTTCGTAACTTTAGAAAAATATTCTGGCCAAGTGGTATATATCGCTGGAAAGGTACTGCCATTAGCTTTCCAAAATAGTAAGTTTCATCAACGCACTCGGACCATGGAGTGGGCAGTGGCCACTTCATCATACCAGTGTAGGCTAACTGAAAATGCGCGTTTTCAGTGCCTTTTTTCGTAACTTTAGAAAAATATTCTGGTCAAGTGGTATATATCGCTGGAAAGGTGCTGCCATTAGCTTTCCAAAATAGTAAGTTTCATCAACGCACTCGGACCATGGAGTGGGCAGTGGCCACTTCATCATGCCAGTGTAGGCTAACTAAAACTGCGCGTTTTCAGTGCCTTTTTTCGTAACTTTAGAAAAATATTCTGGCCAAGTGGTATATATCGCTGGAAAGGTGCTGCCATTAGCTTTCCAAAATAGTAAGTTTCATCAACGCACTCGGACCATGGAGTGGGCAGTGGCCACTTCATCATGCCAGTGTAGGCTAACTAAAACTGCGCGTTTTCAGTGCCTTTTTTCGTAACTTTAGAAAATTATTCTGGCCAAGTGGTATATATCGCTGGAAAGGTGCTGCCATTAGCTTTCCAAAATAGTAAGTTTTATCAACGCACTCGGACCATGGAGTGGGCAGTGGCCACTTCATCATGCCAGTGTAGGCTAACTAAAACTGCGCGTTTTCAGTGCCTTTTTTCGTAACTTTAGAAAAATATTCTGGCCAAGTGGTATATATCGCTGGAAAGGTGCTGCCATTAGCTTTCCAAAATAGTAAGTTTCATCAACGCACTCGGACCATGGAGTGGGCAGTGGCCACTTCATCATGCCAGTGTAGGCTAACTAAAACTGCGCGTTTTCAGTGCCTTTTTTCGTAACTTTAGAAAAATATTCTGGCCAAGTGGTATATATCGCTGGAAAGGTGCTGCCATTAGCTTTCCAAAATAGTAAGTTTCATCAACGCACTCGGACCATGGAGTGGGCAGTGGCCACTTCATCATACCAGTGTAGGCTAACTGAAAATGCGCGTTTTCAGTGCCTTTTTTCGTAACTTTAGAAAAATATTCTGGCCAAGTGGTATATATCGCTGGAAAGGTGCTGCCATTAGCTTTCCAAAATAGTAAGTTTCATCAACGCACTCGGACCATGGAGTGGGCAGTGGCCACTTCATCATGCCAGTGTAGGCTAACTAAAACTGCGCGTTTTCAGTGCCTTTTTTCGTAACTTTAGAAAAATATTCTGGCCAAGTGGTATATATCGCTGGAAAGGTGCTGCCATTAGCTTTCCAAAATAGTAAGTTTCATCAACGCACTCGGACCATGGAGTGGGCAGTGGCCACTTCATCATGCCAGTGTAGGCTAACTAAAACTGCGCGTTTTCAGTGCCTTTTTTCGTAACTTTAGAAAAATATTCTGGCCAAGTGGTATATATCGCTGGAAAGGTGCTGCCATTAGCTTTCCAAAATAGTAAGTTTCATCAACGCACTCGGACCATGGAGTGGGCAGTGGCCACTTCATCATACCAGTGTAGGCTAACTAAAAATGCGCGTTTTCAGTGCCTTTTTTCGTAACTTTAGAAAAATATTCTGGCCAAGTGGTATATATCGCTGGAAAGGTGCTGCCATTAGCTTTCCAAAATAGTAAGTTTCATCAACGCACTCGGACCATGGAGTGGGCAGTGGCCACTTCATCATGCCAGTGTAGGCTAACTAAAACTGCGCGTTTTCAGCGCCTTTTTTCGTAACTTTAGAAAAATATTCTGGCCAAGTGGTATATATCGCTGGAAAGGTGCTGCCATTAGCTTTCCAAAATAGTAAGTTTCATCAACGCACTCGGACCATGGAGTGGGCAGTGGCCACTTCATCATACCAGTGTAGGCTAACTGAAAATGCGCGTTTTCAGTGCCTTTTTTCGTAACTTTAGAAAAATATTCTGGCCAAGTGGTATATATCGCTGGAAAGGTGCTGCCATTAGCTTTCCAAAATAGTAAGTTTCATCAACGCACTCGGACCATGGAGTGGGCAGTGGCCACTTCATCATGCCAGTGTAGGCTAACTAAAACTGCGCGTTTTCAGTGCCTTTTTTCGTAACTTTAGAAAAATATTCTGGCCAAGTGGTATATATGGCTGGAAAGGTGCTGCAATTAGCTTTCCAAAATAGTAAGTTTCATCAACGCACTCGGACCATGGAGTGGGCAGTGGCCACTTCATCATACCAGTGTAGGCTAACTGAAAATGCCCGTTTTCAGTGCCTTTTTTCGTAACTTTAGAAAAATATTCTGGCCAAGTGGTATATATCGCTGAAAAGGTGCTGCCATTAGCTTTCCAAAATAGTAAGTTTCATCAACGCACTCGGACCATGGAGTGGGCAGTGGCCACTTCATCATACCAGTGTAGGCTAACTGAAAATGCCCGTTTTCAGTGCCTTTTTTCGTAATTTTAGAAAAATATTCTGGCCAAGTGGTATATATCGCTGGAAAGGTGCTGCCATTAGCTTTCCAAAATAGTAAGTTTCATCAACGCACTCGGACCATGGAGTGGGCAGTGGCCACTTCATCATACCAGTGTAGGCTAACTGAAAATGCACGTTTTCAGTGCCTTTTTTCGTAACTTTAGAAAAATATTATGGCCAAGTGGTATATATCGCTGGAAAGATGCTGCCATTAGCTTTCCAAAATAGTAAGTTTCATCAACGCACTCGGACCATGGACTGGGCAGTGGCCACTTCATCATGCCAGTGTAGGCTAACTAAAACTGCGCGTTTTCAGTGCCTTTTTTCGTAACTTTAGAAAAATATTCTGGCCAAGTGGTATATATTGCTGGAAAGGTGCTGCCATTAGCTTTCCAAAATAGTAAGTTTTATCAACGCACTCGGACCATGGAGTGGGCAGTGGCCACTTCATCATGCCAGTGTAGGCTAACTAAAACTGCGCGTTTTCAGTGCCTTTTTTCGTAACTTTAGAAAAATATTCTGGCCAAGTGGCATATATCGCTGGAGAGGTGCTGCCATTAGCTTTCCAAAATGGTAAGTTTCATCAACGCACTCGGACCATGGAGTAGGCAGTGGGCACTTCATCATGCCAGTGTAGGCTAGCTAAGAATGCGCGTTTTCAGTGCCTTTTTTCGTAACTTTAGAAAAATATTCTGGCTAAGTGGCATATATCGCTGGAGAGGTGCTGCCATTAGCTTTCCAAAATGGTAAGTTTCATCAACGCACTCGGACCATGGAGTGGGCAGTGGACACTTCATCATGCCAGTGTAGGCTAACTAAAACTGCGCGTTTTCAGTGCCTTTTTTCGTAACTTTAGAAAAATATTCTGGCCAAGTGGTATACATCGCTGGAAAGGTGCTGCCATTAGCTTTCCAAAATAGTAAGTTTCATCAACGCACTCGGACCATGGAGTGGGCAGTGGCCACTTCATCATGCCAGTGTAGGCTAACTAAAAATGCGCGTTTTCAGTGCCTTTTTTCGTAACTTTAGAAAAATATTCTGGCCAAGTGGTATATATCGCTGGAAAGGTGCTGCCATTAGCTTTCCAAAATAGTAAGTTTCATCAACGCACTCGGACCATGGAGTGGGCAGTGGCCACTTCATCATACCAGTGTAGGCTAACTGAAAATGCGCGTTTTCAGTGACTTTTTTCGTAACTTTAGAAAAATATTCTGGCCAAGTGGTATATATCGCTGGAAAGGTGCTGCCATTAGCTTTCCAAAATAGTAAGTTTCATCAACGCACTCGGACCATGGAGTGGGCAGTGGCCACTTCATCATGCCAGTGTAGGCTAACTAAAAATGCGCGTTTTCAGTGCCTTTTTTCGTAACTTTAGAAAAATATTCTGGCCAAGTGGTATATATCGCTGGAAAGGTGCTGCCATTAGCTTTCCAAAATAGTAAGTTTCATCAACGCACTCGGACCATGGAGTGGGCAGTGGCCACTTCATCATGCCAGTGTAGGCTAACTAAAACTGCGCGTTTTCAGTGCCTTTTTGCGTAACTTTAGAAAAATATTCTGGCTAAGTGGCATATATCGCTGGAGAGGTGCTGCCATTAGCTTTCCAAAATAGTAAGTTTTATCAACGCACTCGGACCATGGAGTGGGCAGTGGCCACTTCATCATGCCAGTGTAGGCTAACTAAAACTGCGCGTTTTCAGTGCCTTTTTTCGTAACTTTAGAAAAATATTCTGGCCAAGTGGCATATATCGCTGGAGAGGTGCTGCCATTAGCTTTCCAAAATGGTAAGTTTCATCAACGCACTCGGACCATGGAGTAGGCAGTGGGCACTTCATCATGCCAGTGTAGGCTAGCTAAGAATGCGCGTTTTCAGTGCCTTTTTTCGTAACTTTAGAAAAATATTCTGGCTAAGTGGCATATATCGCTGGAGAGGTGCTGCCATTAGCTTTCCAAAATGGTAAGTTTCATCAACGCACTCGGACCATGGAGTGGGCAGTGGCCACTTCATCATGCCAGTGTAGGCTAACTAAAACTGCGCGTTTTCAGTGCCTTTTTTCGTAACTTTAGAAAAATATTCTGGCCAAGTGGTATATATCGCTGGAGAGGTGCTGCCATTAGCTTTCCAAAATGGTAAGTTTCATCAACGCACTCGGACCATGGAGTGGGCAGTGGCCACTTCATCATACCAGTGTAGGCTAACTGAAAATGCGCGTTTTCAGTGACTTTTTTCGTAACTTTAGAAAAATATTCTGGCCAAGTGGTATACATCGCTGGAAAGGTGCTGCCATTAGCTTTCCAAAATAGTAAGTTTCATCAACGCACTCGGACCATGGAGTGGACAGTGGCCACTTCATCATGCCAGTGTAGGCTAACTAAAAATGCGCGTTTTCAGTGCCTTTTTTCGTAACTTTAGAAAAATATTCTGGCCAAGTGGTATATATCGCTGGAAAGGTGCTGCCATTAGCTTTCCAAAATAGTAAGTTTCATCAACGCACTCGGACCATGGAGTGGGCAGTGGCCACTTCATCATACCAGTGTAGGCTAACTGAAAATGCGCGTTTTCAGTGACTTTTTTCGTAACTTTAGAAAAATATTCTGGCCAAGTGGTATATATCGCTGGAAAGGTGCTGCCATTAGCTTTCCAAAATAGTAAGTTTCATCAACGCACTCGGACCATGGAGTGGGCAGTGGCCACTTCATCATGCCAGTGTAGGCTAACTAAAAATGCGCGTTTTCAGTGCCTTTTTTCGTAACTTTAGAAAAATATTCTGGCCAAGTGGTATATATCGCTGGAAAGGTGCTGCCATTAGCTTTCCAAAATAGTAAGTTTCATCAACGCACTCGGACCATGGAGTGGGCAGTGGCCACTTCATCATGCCAGTGTAGGCTAACTAAAACTGCGCGTTTTCAGTGCCTTTTTGCGTAACTTTAGAAAAATATTCTGGCTAAGTGGCATATATCGCTGGAGAGGTGCTGCCATTAGCTTTCCAAAATGGTAAGTTTCATCAACGCACTCGGACCATGGAGTGGGCAGTGGACACTTCATCATGCCAGTGTAGGCTAACTAAAACTGCGCGTTTTCAGTGCCTTTTTTCGTAACTTTAGAAAAATATTCTGGCCAAGTGGTATATATCGCTGGAAAGGTGCTGCCATTAGCTTTCCAAAATAGTAAGTTTCATCAACGCACTCGGACCATGGAGTGGGCAGTGGCCACTTCATCATACCAGTGTAGGCTAACTGAAAATGCGCGTTTTCAGTGACTTTTTTCGTAACTTTAGAAAAATATTCTGGCCAAGTGGTATATATCGCTGGAAAGGTGCTGCCATTAGCTTTCCAAAATAGTAAGTTTCATCAACGCACTCTGACCATGGAGTGGGCAGTGGCCACTTCATCATGCCAGTGTAGGCTAACTAAAAATGCGCGTTTTCAGTGCCTTTTTTCGTAACTTTAGAAAAATATTCTGGCCAAGTGGTATATATCGCTGGAAAGGTGCTGCCATTAGCTTTCCAAAATAGTAAGTTTCATCAACGCACTCGGACCATGGAGTGGGCAGTGGCCACTTCATCATGCCAGTGTAGGCTAACTAAAACTGCGCGTTTTCAGTGCCTTTTTTCGTAACTTTAGAAAAATATTCTGGCTAAGTGGCATATATCGCTGGAGAGGTGCTGCCATTAGCTTTCCAAAATGGTAAGTTTCATCAACGCACTCGGACCATGGAGTGGGCAGTGGACACTTCATCATGCCAGTGTAGGCTAACTAAAACTGCGCGTTTTCAGTGCCTTTTTTCGTAACTTTAGAAAAATATTCTGGCCAAGTGGTATATATCGCTGGAAAGGTGCTGCCATTAGCTTTCCAAAATAGTAAGTTTCATCAACGCACTCGGACCATGGAGTGGGCAGTGGCCACTTCATCATGCCAGTGTAGGCTAACTAATACTGCGCGTTTTCAGTGCCTTTTTTCGTAACTTTAGAAAAATATTCTGGCCAAGTGGTATATATCGCTGGAAAGGTGCTGCCATTAGCTTTCCAAAATAGTAAGTTTCATCAACGCACTCGGACCATGGAGTGGGCAGTGGCCACTTCATCATACCAGTGTAGGCTAACTGAAAATGCGCGTTTTCAGTGCCTTTTTTCGTAACTTTAGAAAAATATTCTGGCCAAGTGGTATATATCGCTGGAAAGGTGCTGCCATTAGCTTTCCAAAATAGTAAGTTTCATCAACGCACTCGGACCATGGAGTGGGCAGTGGCCACTTCATCATGCCAGTGTAGGCTAACTAAAACTGCGCGTTTTCAGCGCCTTTTTTCGTAACTTTAGAAAAATATTCCGGCCAAGTGGTATATATCGCTGGAAAGGTGCTGCCATTAGCTTTCCAAAATAGTAAGTTTCATCAACGCACTCGGACCATGGAGTGGGCAGTGGCCACTTCATCATACCAGTGTAGGCTAACTGAAAACGCGCATTTTCAGTGCCTTTTTTCGTAACTTTAGAAAAATATTCTGGCCAAGTGGTATATATCGCTGGAAAGGTGCTGCCATTAGCTTTCCAAAATAGTAAGTTTCATCAACGCACTCGGACCATGGAGTGGGCAGTGGCCACTTCATCATGCCAGTGTAGGCTAACTAAAACTGCGCGTTTTCAGTGCCTTTTTTCGTAACTTTAGAAAAATATTCTGGCCAAGTGGTATATATCGCTGGAAAGGTGCTGCCATTAGCTTTCCAAAATAGTAAGTTTCATCAACGCACTCGGACCATGGAGTGGGCAGTGGCCACTTCATCATGCCAGTGTAGGCTAACTAAAACTGCGCGTTTTCAGTGCCTTTTTTCGTAATTTTAGAAAAATATTCTGGCCAAGTGGTATATATCGCTGGAAAGGTGCTGCCATTAGCTTTCCAAAAAAGTAAGTTTCATCAACGCACTCGGACCATGGAGTGGGCAGTGGCCACTTCATCATACCAGTGTAGGCAAACTGAAAATGCGCGTTTTCAGTGACTTTTTTCGTAACTTTAGAAAAATATTCTGGCCAAGTGGTATATATCGCTGGAAAGGTGCTGCCATTAGCTTTCCAAAATAGTAAGTTTCATCAACGCACTCGGACCATGGAGTGGGCAGTGGCCACTTCATCATGCCAGTGTAGGCTAACTAAAAATGCGCGTTTTCAGTGCCTTTTTTCGTAACTTTAGAAAAATATTCTGGCCAAGTGGTATATATCGCTGGAAAGGTGCTGCCATTAGCTTTCCAAAATAGTAAGTTTCATCAACGCACTCGGACCATGGAGTGGGCAGTGTCCACTTCATCATGCCAGTGTAGGCTAACTAAAAATGCGCGTTTTCAGTGCCTTTTTGCGTAACTTTAGAAAAATATTCTGGCCAAGTGGTATATATCGCTGGAAAGGTGCTGCCATAAGCTTTCCAAAATAGTAAGTTTCATCAACGCACTCGGACCATGGAGTGGGCAGTGGCCACTTCATCATGCCAGTGTAGGGTAACTAAAACTGCGTGTTTTCAGTGCCTTTTTTCGTAACTTTAGAAAAATATTCTGGCCAAGTGGTATATATCGCTGGATAGGTGCTGCCATTAGCTTTCCAAAATAGTAAGTTTCATCAACGCACTCGGACCATGGAGTGGGCAGTGGCCACTTCATCATACCAGTGTAGGCTAACTGAAAATGCGCATTTTCAGTGCCTTTTTTCGTAACTTTAGAAAAATATTCTGGCCAAGTGGTATATATCGCTGGAAAGATACTGCCATTAGCTTTCCAAAATAGTAAGTTTCATCAACGCACTCGGACCATGGACTGGGCAGTGGCCACTTCATCATGCCAGTGTAGGCTAACTAAAACTGCGCGTTTTCAGTGCCTTTTTTCGTAACTTTAGAAAAATATTCTGGCCAAGTGGTATATATTGCTGGAAAGGTGCTGCCATTAGCTTTCCAAAATAGTAAGTTTCATCAACGCACTCGGACCATGGAGTGGGCAGTGGCCACTTCATCATACCAGTGTAGGCTAACTGAAAATGCGCGTTTTCAGTGCCTTTTTTCGTAACTTTAGAAAAATATTCTGGCCAAGTGGTATATATCGCTGGAAAGGTGCTGCCATTAGCTTTCCAAAATAGTAAGTTTCATCAACGCACTCGGACCATGGAGTGGGCAGTGGCCACTTCATCATACCAATGTAGGCTAACTGAAAATGCGCGTTTTCAGTGCCTTTTTTCGTAACTTTAGAAAAATATTCTGGCCAAGTGGTATATATCGCTGGAAAGGTGCTGCCATTAGCTTTCCAAAATAGTAAGTTTCATCAACGCACTCGGATCATGGAGTGGGCAGTGGCCACTTCATCATACCAGTGTAGGCTAACTGAAAATGCGCGTTTTCAGTGCCTTTTTTCGTAACTTTAGAAAAATATTCTGGCCAAGTGGTATATATCGCTGGAAAGGTGCTGCCATTAGCTTTCCAAAATAGTAAGTTTCATCAACGCACTCGGACCATGGAGTGGGCAGTGGCCACTTCATCATGCCAGTGTAGGCTAACTAAAACTGCGCGTTTTCAGTGCCTTTTTTCGTAACTTTAGAAAAATATTCTGGCCAAGTGGTATATATCGCTGGAAAGGTGCTGCCATTAGCTTTCCAAAATGGTAAGTTTCATCAACGCACTCGGACCATGGAGTGGGCAGTGGCCACTTCATCATGCCAGTGCAGGCTAACTGAAAATGCGCGTTTTCAGTGCCTTTTTTCGTAACTTTAGAAAAATATTCTGGCCAAGTGGTATATATCGCTGGAAAGGTGCTGCCATTAGCTTTCCAAAATAGTAAGTTTCATCAACGCACTCGGACCATGGAGTGGGCAGTGGCCACTTCATCATGCCAGTGTAGGCTAACTAAAAATGCGCGTTTTCAGTGCCTTTTTGCGTAACTTTAGAAAAATATTCTGGCCAAGTGGCATATATCGCTGGAGAGGTGCTGCCATTAGCTTTCCAAAATGGTAAGTTTCATCAACGCACTCGGACCATGGAGTGGGCAGTGGCCACTTCATCATGCCAGTGTAGGCTAGCTAAGAATGCGCGTTTTCAGTGCCTTTTTTCGTAACTTTAGAAAAATATTCTGGCTAAGTGGCATATATCGCTGGAGAGGTGCTGCCATTAGCTTTCCAAAATGGTAAGTTTCATCAACGCACTCGGACCATGGAGTGGGCAGTGGACACTTCATCATGCCAGTGTAGGCTAACTAAAACTGCGCGTTTTCAGTGCCTTTTTTCGTAACTTTAGAAAAATATTCTGGCCAAGTGGTATATATCGCTGGAGAGGTGCTGCCATTAGCTTTCCAAAATGGTAAGTTTCATCAACGCACTCGGACCATGGAGTGGGCAGTGGCCACTTCATCATACCAGTGTAGGCTAACTGAAAATGCGCGTTTTCAGTGACTTTTTTCGTAACTTTAGAAAAATATTCTGGCCAAGTGGTATACATCGCTGGAAAGGTGCTGCCATTAGCTTTCCAAAATAGTAAGTTTCATCAACGCACTCGGACCATGGAGTGGGCAGTGGCCACTTCATCATGCCAGTGTAGGCTAACTAAAAATGCGCGTTTTCAGTGCCTTTTTTCGTAACTTTAGAAAAATATTCTGGCCAAGTGGTATATATCGCTGGAAAGGTGCTGCCATTAGCTTTCCAAAATAGTAAGTTTCATCAACGCACTCGGACCATGGAGTGGGCAGTGGCCACTTCATCATACCAGTGTAGGCTAACTGAAAATGCGCGTTTTCAGTGCCTTTTTTCGTAACTTTAGAAAAATATTCTGGCCAAGTGGTATATATCGCTGGAAAGGTGCTGCCATTAGCTTTCCAAAATAGTAAGTTTCATCAACGCACTCGGACCATGGAGTGGGCAGTGGCCACTTCATCATGCCAGTGTAGGCTAACTAATACTGCGCGTTTTCAGTGCCTTTTTTCGTAACTTTAGAAAAATATTCTGGCTAAGTGGCATATATCGCTGGAGAGGTGCTGCCATTAGCTTTCCAAAATGGTAAGTTTCATCAACGCACTCGGACCATGGAGTGGGCAGTGGACACTTCATCATGCCAGTGTAGGCTAACTAAAACTGCGCGTTTTCAGTGCCTTTTTTCGTAACTTTAGAAAAATATTCTGGCCAAGTGGTATATATCGCTGGAAAGGTGCTGCCATTAGCTTTCCAAAATAGTAAGTTTCATCAACGCACTCGGACCATGGAGTGGGCAGTGGCCACTTCATCATGCCAGTGTAGGCTAACTAATACTGCGCGTTTTCAGTGCCTTTTTTCGTAACTTTAGAAAAATATTCTGGCCAAGTGGTATATATCGCTGGAAAGGTGCTGCCATTAGCTTTCCAAAATAGTAAGTTTCATCAACGCACTCGGACCATGGAGTGGGCAGTGGCCACTTCATCATACCAGTGTAGGCTAACTGAAAATGCGCGTTTTCAGTGCCTTTTTTCGTAACTTTAGAAAAATATTCTGGCCAAGTGGTATATATCGCTGGAAAGGTGCTGCCATTAGCTTTCCAAAATAGTAAGTTTCATCAACGCACTCGGACCATGGAGTGGGCAGTGGCCACTTCATCATGCCAGTGTAGGCTAACTAAAACTGCGCGTTTTCAGCGCCTTTTTTCGTAACTTTAGAAAAATATTCCGGCCAAGTGGTATATATCGCTGGAAAGGTGCTGCCATTAGCTTTCCAAAATAGTAAGTTTCATCAACGCACTCGGACCATGGAGTGGGCAGTGGCCACTTCATCATACCAGTGTAGGCTAACTGAAAACGCGCATTTTCAGTGCCTTTTTTCGTAACTTTAGAAAAATATTCTGGCCAAGTGGTATATATCGCTGGAAAGGTGCTGCCATTAGCTTTCCAAAATAGTAAGTTTCATCAACGCACTCGGACCATGGAGTGGGCAGTGGCCACTTCATCATGCCAGTGTAGGCTAACTAAAACTGCGCGTTTTCAGTGCCTTTTTTCGTAACTTTAGAAAAATATTCTGGCCAAGTGGTATATATCGCTGGAAAGGTGCTGCCATTAGCTTTCCAAAATAGTAAGTTTCATCAACGCACTCGGACCATGGAGTGGGCAGTGGCCACTTCATCATGCCAGTGTAGGCTAACTAAAACTGCGCGTTTTCAGTGCCTTTTTTCGTAATTTTAGAAAAATATTCTGGCCAAGTGGTATATATCGCTGGAAAGGTGCTGCCATTAGCTTTCCAAAAAAGTAAGTTTCATCAACGCACTCGGACCATGGAGTGGGCAGTGGCCACTTCATCATACCAGTGTAGGCTAACTGAAAATGCGCGTTTTCAGTGACTTTTTTCGTAACTTTAGAAAAATATTCTGGCCAAGTGGTATATATCGCTGGAAAGGTGCTGCCATTAGCTTTCCAAAATAGTAAGTTTCATCAACGCACTCGGACCATGGAGTGGGCAGTGGCCACTTCATCATGCCAGTGTAGGCTAACTAAAAATGCGCGTTTTCAGTGCCTTTTTTCGTAACTTTAGAAAAATATTCTGGCCAAGTGGTATATATCGCTGGAAAGGTGCTGCCATTAGCTTTCCAAAATAGTAAGTTTCATCAACGCACTCGGACCATGGAGTGGGCAGTGTCCACTTCATCATGCCAGTGTAGGCTAACTAAAAATGCGCGTTTTCAGTGCCTTTTTGCGTAACTTTAGAAAAATATTCTGGCCAAGTGGTATATATCGCTGGAAAGGTGCTGCCATAAGCTTTCCAAAATAGTAAGTTTCATCAACGCACTCGGACCATGGAGTGGGCAGTGGCCACTTCATCATGCCAGTGTAGGGTAACTAAAACTGCGTGTTTTCAGTGCCTTTTTTCGTAACTTTAGAAAAATATTCTGGCCAAGTGGTATATATCGCTGGATAGGTGCTGCCATTAGCTTTCCAAAATAGTAAGTTTCATCAACGCACTCGGACCATGGAGTGGGCAGTGGCCACTTCATCATACCAGTGTAGGCTAACTGAAAATGCGCGTTTTCAGTGCCTTTTTTCGTAACTTTAGAAAAATATTCTGGCCAAGTGGTATATATCGCTGGAAAGGTGCTGCCATTAGCTTTCCAAAATAGTAAGTTTCATCAACGCACTCGGACCATGGAGTGGGCAGTGGCCACTTCATCATGCCAGTGTAGGCTAACTAAAACTGCGCGTTTTCAGCGCCTTTTTTCGTAACTTTAGAAAAATATTCCGGCCAAGTGGTATATATCGCTGGAAAGGTGCTGCCATTAGCTTTCCAAAATAGTAAGTTTCATCAACGCACTCGGACCATGGAGTGGGCAGTGGCCACTTCATCATACCAGTGTAGGCTAACTGAAAATGCGCGTTTTCAGTGCCTTTTTTCGTAACTTTAGAAAAATATTCTGGCCAAGTGGTATATATCGCTGGAAAGGTGCTGCCATTAGCTTTCCAAAATAGTAAGTTTCATCAACGCACTCGGACCATGGAGTGGGCAGTGGCCACTTCATCATGCCAGTGTAGGCTAACTAAAACTGCGCGTTTTCAGTGCCTTTTTTCGTAACTTTAGAAAAATATTCTGGCCAAGTGGTATATATCGCTGGAAAGGTGCTGCCATTAGCTTTCCAAAATAGTAAGTTTCATCAACGCACTCGGACCATGGAGTGGGCAGTGGCCACTTCATCATGCCAGTGTAGGCTAACTAAAACTGCGCGTTTTCAGTGCCTTTTTTCGTAACTTTAGAAAAATATTCTGGCCAAGTGGTATATATCGCTGGAAAGGTGCTGCCATTAGCTTTCCAAAAAAGTAAGTTTCATCAACGCACTCGGACCATGGAGTGGGCAGTGGCCACTTCATCATACCAGTGTAGGCAAACTGAAAATGCGCGTTTTCAGTGACTTTTTTCGTAACTTTAGAAAAATATTCTGGCCAAGTGGTATATATCGCTGGAAAGGTGCTGCCATTAGCTTTCCAAAATAGTAAGTTTCATCAACGCACTCGGACCATGGAGTGGGCAGTGGCCACTTCATCATGCCAGTGTAGGCTAACTAAAAATGCGCGTTTTCAGTGCCTTTTTTCGTAACTTTAGAAAAATATTCTGGCCAAGTGGTATATATCGCTGGAAAGGTGCTGCCATTAGCTTTCCAAAATAGTAAGTTTCATCAACGCACTCGGACCATGGAGTGGGCAGTGTCCACTTCATCATGCCAGTGTAGGCTAACTAAAAATGCGCGTTTTCAGTGCCTTTTTGCGTAACTTTAGAAAAATATTCTGGCCAAGTGGTATATATCGCTGGAAAGGTGCTGCCATAAGCTTTCCAAAATAGTAAGCTTCATCAACGCACTCGGACCATGGAGTGGGCAGTGGCCACTTCATCATGCCAGTGTAGGGTAACTAAAACTGCGTGTTTTCAGTGCCTTTTTTCGTAACTTTAGAAAAATATTCTGGCCAAGTGGTATATATCGCTGGATAGGTGCTGCCATTAGCTTTCCAAAATAGTAAGTTTCATCAACGCACTCGGACCATGGAGTGGGCAGTGGCCACTTCATCATACCAGTGTAGGCTAACTGAAAATTCGCGTTTTCAGTGCCTTTTTTCGTAACTTTAGAAAAATATTCTGGCCAAGTGGTATATATCGCTGGAAAGATACTGCCATTAGCTTTCCAAAATAGTAAGTTTCATCAACGCACTCGGACCATGGACTGGGCAGTGGCCACTTCATCATGCCAGTGTAGGCTAACTAAAACTGCGCGTTTTCAGTGCCTTTTTTCGTAACTTTAGAAAAATATTCTGGCCAAGTGGTATATATTGCTGGAAAGGTGCTGCCATTAGCTTTCCAAAATAGTAAGTTTCATCAACGCACTCGGACCATGGAGTGGGCAGTGGCCACTTCATCATACCAGTGTAGGCTAACTGAAAATGCGCGTTTTCAGTGCCTTTTTTCGTAACTTTAGAAAAATATTCTGGCCAAGTGGTATATATCGCTGGAAAGGTGCTGCCATTAGCTTTCCAAAATAGTAAGTTTCATCAACGCACTCGGACCATGGAGTGGGCAGTGGCCACTTCATCATACCAATGTAGGCTAACTGAAAATGCGCGTTTTCAGTGCCTTTTTTCGTAACTTTAGAAAAATATTCTGGCCAAGTGGTATATATCGCTGGAAAGGTGCTGCCATTAGCTTTCCAAAATAGTAAGTTTCATCAACGCACTCGGATCATGGAGTGGGCAGTGGCCACTTCATCATACCAGTGTAGGCTAACTGAAAATGCGCGTTTTCAGTGCCTTTTTTCGTAACTTTAGAAAAATATTCTGGCCAAGTGGTATATATCGCTGGAAAGGTGCTGCCATTAGCTTTCCAAAATAGTAAGTTTCATCAACGCACTCGGACCATGGAGTGGGCAGTGGCCACTTCATCATGCCAGTGTAGGCTAACTAAAACTGCGCGTTTTCAGTGCCTTTTTTCGTAACTTTAGAAAAATATTCTGGCCAAGTGGTATATATCGCTGGAAAGGTGCTGCTATTAGCTTTCCAAAATGGTAAGTTTCATCAACGCACTCGGACCATGGAGTGGGCAGTGGCCACTTCATCATGCCAGTGCAGGCTAACTGAAAATGCGCGTTTTCAGTGCCTTTTTTCGTAACTTTAGAAAAATATTCTGGCCAAGTGGTATATATCGCTGGAAAGGTGCTGCCATTAGCTTTCCAAAATAGTAAGTTTCATCAACGCACTCGGACCATGGAGTGGGCAGTGGCCACTTCATCATGCCAGTGTAGGCTAACTAAAAATGCGCGTTTTCAGTGCCTTTTTGCGTAACTTTAGAAAAATATTCTGGCCAAGTGGCATATATCGCTGGAGAGGTGCTGCCATTAGCTTTCCAAAATGGTAAGTTTCATCAACGCACTCGGACCATGGAGTGGGCAGTGGCCACTTCATCATGCCAGTGTAGGCTAGCTAAGAATGCGCGTTTTCAGTGCCTTTTTTCGTAACTTTAGAAAAATATTCTGGCTAAGTGGCATATATCGCTGGAGAGGTGCTGCCATTAGCTTTCCAAAATGGTAAGTTTCATCAACGCACTCGGACCATGGAGTGGGCAGTGGACACTTCATCATGCCAGTGTAGGCTAACTAAAACTGCGCGTTTTCAGTGCCTTTTTTCGTAACTTTAGAAAAATATTCTGGCCAAGTGGTATATATCGCTGGAGAGGTGCTGCCATTAGCTTTCCAAAATGGTAAGTTTCATCAACGCACTCGGACCATGGAGTGGGCAGTGGCCACTTCATCATACCAGTGTAGGCTAACTGAAAATGCGCGTTTTCAGTGACTTTTTTCGTAACTTTAGAAAAATATTCTGGCCAAGTGGTATACATCGCTGGAAAGGTGCTGCCATTAGCTTTCCAAAATAGTAAGTTTCATCAACGCACTCGGACCATGGAGTGGGCAGTGGCCACTTCATCATGCCAGTGTAGGCTAACTAAAAATGCGCGTTTTCGTAACTTTAGAAAAATATTCTGGCCAAGTGGTATATATCGCTGGAAAGGTGCTGCCATTAGCTTTCCAAAATAGTAAGTTTCATCAACGCACTCGGACCATGGAGTGGGCAGTGGCCACTTCATCATGCCAGTGTAGGCTAACTAAAAATGCGCGTTTTCAGTGCCTTTTTTCGTAACTTTAGAAAAATATTCTGGCCAACACCATGGAGTGGGCAGTGGCCACTTCATCATGCCAGTGTAGGCTAACTAATACTGCGCGTTTTCAGTGCCTTTTTTCGTAACTTTAGAAAAATATTCTGGCTAAGTGGCATATATCGCTGGAGAGGTGCTGCCATTAGCTTTCCAAAATGGTAAGTTTCATCAACGCACTCGGACCATGGAGTGGGCAGTGGACACTTCATCATGCCAGTGTAGGCTAACTAAAACTGCGCGTTTTCAGTGCCTTTTTTCGTAACTTTAGAAAAATATTCTGGCCAAGTGGTATATATCGCTGGAAAGGTGCTGCCATTAGCTTTCCAAAATAGTAAGTTTCATCAACGCACTCGGACCATGGAGTGGGCAGTGGCCACTTCATCATGCCAGTGTAGGCTAACTAATACTGCGCGTTTTCCGTGCCTTTTTTCGTAACTTTAGAAAAATATTCTGGCCAAGTGGTATATATCGCTGGAAAGGTGCTGCCATTAGCTTTCCAAAATAGTAAGTTTCATCAACGCACTCGGACCATGGAGTGGGCAGTGGCCACTTCATCATACCAGTGTAGGCTAACTGAAAATGCGCGTTTTCAGTGCCTTTTTTCGTAACTTTAGAAAAATATTCTGGCCAAGTGGTATATATCGCTGGAAAGGTGCTGCCATTAGCTTTCCAAAATAGTAAGTTTCATCAACGCACTCGGACCATGGAGTGGGCAGTGGCCACTTCATCATGCCAGTGTAGGCTAACTAAAACTGCGCGTTTTCAGCGCCTTTTTTCGTAACTTTAGAAAAATATTCCGGCCAAGTGGTATATATCGCTGGAAAGGTGCTGCCATTAGCTTTCCAAAATAGTAAGTTTCATCAACGCACTCGGACCATGGAGTGGGCAGTGGCCACTTCATCATACCAGTGTAGGCTAACTGAAAATGCGCGTTTTCAGTGCCTTTTTTCGTAACTTTAGAAAAATATTCTGGCCAAGTGGTATATATCGCTGGAAAGGTGCTGCCATTAGCTTTCCAAAATAGTAAGTTTCATCAACGCACTCGGACCATGGAGTGGGCAGTGGCCACTTCATCATGCCAGTGTAGGCTAACTAAAACTGCGCGTTTTCAGTGCCTTTTTTCGTAACTTTAGAAAAATATTCTGGCCAAGTGGTATATATCGCTGGAAAGGTGCTGCCATTAGCTTTCCGAAATAGTAAGTTTCATCAACGCACTCGGACCATGGAGTGGGCAGTGGCCACTTCATCATGCCAGTGTAGGCTAACTAAAACTGCGCGTTTTCAGTGCCTTTTTTCGTAATTTTAGAAAAATATTCTGGCCAAGTGGTATATATCGCTGGAAAGGTGCTGCCATTAGCTTTCCAAAAAAGTAAGTTTCATCAACGCACTCGGACCATGGAGTGGGCAGTGGCCACTTCATCATACCAGTGTAGGCAAACTGAAAATGCGCGTTTTCAGTGACTTTTTTCGTAACTTTAGAAAAATATTCTGGCCAAGTGGTATATATCGCTGGAAAGGTGCTGCCATTAGCTTTCCAAAATAGTAAGTTTCATCAACGCACTCGGACCATGGAGTGGGCAGTGGCCACTTCATCATGCCAGTGTAGGCTAACTAAAAATGCGCGTTTTCAGTGCCTTTTTTCGTAACTTTAGAAAAATATTCTGGCCAAGTGGTATATATCGCTGGAAAGGTGCTGCCATTAGCTTTCCAAAATAGTAAGTTTCATCAACGCACTCGGACCATGGAGTGGGCAGTGGCCACTTCATCATGCCAGTGTAGGCTAACTAAAAATGCGCGCTTTCAGTGCCTTTTTGCGTAACTTTAGAAAAATATTCTGGCCAAGTGGTATATATCGCTGGAAAGGTGCTGCCATAAGCTTTCCAAAATAGTAAGTTTCATCAACGCACTCGGACCATGGAGTGGGCAGTGGCCACTTCATCATGCCAGTGTAGGGTAACTAAAACTGCGTGTTTTCAGTGCCTTTTTTCGTAACTTTAGAAAAATATTCTGGCCAAGTGATATATATCGCTGGATAGGTGTTGCCATTAGCTTTCCAAAATAGTAAGTTTCATCAACGCACTCGGACCATGGAGTGGGCAGTGGCCACTTCATCATACCAGTGTAGGCTAACTGAAAATGCGCGTTTTCAGTGCCTTTTTTCGTAACTTTAGAAAAATATTCTGGCCAAGTGGTATATATTGCTGGAAAGGTGCTGCCATTAGCTTTCCAAAATAGTAAGTTTCATCAACGCACTCGGACCATGGAGTGGGCAGTGGCCACTTCATCATACCAGTGTAGGCTAACTGAAAATGCGCGTTTTCAGTGCCTTTTTTCGTAACTTTAGAAAAATATTCTGGCCAAGTGGTATATATCGCTGGAAAGGTGCTGCCATTAGCTTTCCAAAATAGTAAGTTTCATCAACGCAATCGGACCATGGAGTGGGCAGTGGCCACTTCATCATACCAGTGTAGGCTAACTGAAAATGCGCGTTTTCAGTGCCTTTTTTCGTAACTTTAGAAAAATATTCTGGCCAAGTGGTATATATCGCTGGAAAGGTGCTGCCATTAGCTTTCCAAAATAGTAAGTTTCATCAACGCACTCGGACCATGGAGTGGGCAGTGGCCACTTCATCATACCAGTGTAGGCTAACTAAAACTGCGCGTTTTCAGTGCCTTTTTTCGTAATTTTAGAAAAATATTCTGGCCAAGTGGTATATATCGCTGGAAAGGTGCTGCCATTAGCTTTCCAAAATAGTAAGTTTCATCAACGCACTCGGATCATGGAGTGGGCAGTGGCCACTTCATCATGCCAGTGTAGGCTAACTAAAACTGCGCGTTTTCAGTGCCTTTTTTCGTAACTTTAGAAAAATATTCTGGCCAAGTGGTATATATCGCTGGAAAGGTGCTGCCATTAGCTTTCCAAAATAGTAAGTTTCATCAACGCACTCGGACCATGGAGTGGGCAGTGGCCACTTCATCATGCCAGTGTAGGCTAACTAAAACTGCGCGTTTTCAGTGCCTTTTTTCGTAACTTTAGAAAAATATTCTGGCCAAGTGGTATATATCGCTGGAAAGGTGCTGCCATTAGCTTTCCAAAATAGTAAGTTTCATCAACGCACTCGAACCATGGAGAGGGCAGTGGCCACTTCATCATGCCAGTGTAGGCTAACTAAAACTGCGCGTTTTCAGTGCCTTTTTTCGTAACTTTAGAAAAATATTCTGGCCAAGTGGTATATATCGCTGGAAAGGTGCTGCCATTAGCTTTCCAAAATAGTAAGTTTCATCAACGCACTCGGACCATGGAGTGGGCAGTGGCCACTTCATCATACCAGTGTAGGCTAACTGAAAATGCGCGTTTTCAGTGCCTTTTGTCGTAACTTTAGAAAAATATTCTGGCCAAGTGGTATATATCGCCGGAAAGGAGCTGCCATTAGCTTTCCAAAATAGTAAGTTTCATCAACGCACTCGGACCACGGAGTGGGCAGTGGCCACTTCATCATACCAGTGTTGGCTAACTAAAACTGCGCGTTTTCAGTGCCTTTTTTCGTAACTTTAGAAAAATATTCTGGCCAAGTGGTATATATCGCTGGAAAGGTGCTGCCATTAGCTTTCCAAAATAGTAAGTTTTATCAACGCACTCGGACCATGGAGTGGGCAGTGGCCACTTCATCATGCCAGTGTAGGCTAACTAAAACTGCGCGTTTTCAGTTAGCCTACACTGGTATGATGAAGTGGCCACTGCCCACTCCATGGTCCGAGTGCGTTGATGAAACTTACTATTTTGGAAAGCTAATGGCAGCACCTTTCCAGCGATATATACCACTTGGCCAGAATATTTTTCTAAAGTTACGAAAGAAGGTACTGAAAACGCGCAGTTTTAGTTAGCCTACACTGGCATGATGAAGTGGCCACTGCCCACTCCATGGTCCGAGTGCGTTGATGAAACTTACTATTTTGGAAAGCTAATGGCAGCACCTTTCCAGCGATATATACCACTTGGCCAGAATATTTTTCTAAAGTTACGAAAAAAGGCACTGAAAACGCGCAGTTTTAGTTAGCCAACACTGGTATGATGAAGTGGCCACTGCCCACTCCGTGGTCCGAGTGCGTTGATGAAACTTACTATTTTGGAAAGCTAATGGCAGCACCTTTCCGGCGATATATACCACTTGGCCAGAATATTTTTCTAAAGTTACGCAAAAAGGCACTGAAAACGCGCATTTTCAGTTAGCCTACACTGGCATGATGAAGTGGCCACTGCCCACTCCATGGTCCGAGTGCGTTGATGAAACTTACTATTTTGGAAAGCTAATGGCAGCACCTTTCCAGCGATATATGCCAATTGGTCAGAATATTTTAATAAAGTTACGAAAAAAGGCACTGAAAACGCGCATTCTTAGCTAACCTACACTGGCATGATGAAGTGCCCACTGCCTACTCCATGGTCCGAGTGCGTTGATGAAACTTACCATTTTGGAAAGCTAATGGCAGCACCTCTCCAGCGATATAAGCCACTTGGCCAGAATATTTTTCTAAAGTTACGCAAAAAGGCACTGAAAACGCGCAGTTTTAGTTAGCCTACACTGGCATGATGAAGTGGCCACTGCCCACTCCATGGTCCGAGTGCGTTGATGAAACTTACTATTTTGGAAAGCTAATCGCAGCACCTTTCCAGCGATATATGCCACTTGGCCAGAATATTTTTCTAAAGTTACGCAAAAAGGCACTGAAAACGCGCAGTTTTAGTTAGCCTACACTGGCATGATGAAGTGGCCACTGCCCACTCCATGGTCCGAGTGCGTTGATGAAACTTACTATTTTGGAAAGCTAATGGCAGCACCTTTCCAGCGATATATGCCAATTGGTCAGAATATTTTTCTAAAGTTACGAAAAAAGGCACTAAAAACGCGCATTCTTAGCTAGCCTACACTGGCATGATGAAGTGGCCACTGCCCACTCCATGGTCCGAGTGCGTTGATGAAACTTACTATTTTGGAAAGCTAATGGCAGCACCTTTCCAGCGATATATGCCACTTAGCCAGAATATTTTTCTAAAGTTACGCAAAAACGCACTGAAAACGCGCATTTTTAGTTATTCTACACTGGCATGATGAAGTGGCCACTGCCCACTCCATGGTCCGAGTGCGTTGATGAAACTTACTATTTTGGAAAGCTAATGGCAGCACCTTTCCAGCGATATATGCCAATTGGTCAGAATATTTTTCTAAAGTTACGAAAAAAGGCACTGAAAACGCGCATTCTTAGCTAGCCTACACTGGCATGATGAAGTGGCCACTGCCCACTCCATGGTCCGAGTGCGTTGATGAAATTTACTATTTTGGAAAGCTAATGGCAGCACCTTTCTAGCGATATATGCCACTTGGCCAGAATATTTTTCTAAAGTTACGCAAAAAGGCACTGAAAACGCGCATTTTCAGTTAGCCTACACTGGCACGATGAAGTGGCCACTGCCCACTCCATGGTCCGAGTGCGTTGATGAAACTTACTATTTTGGAAAGCTAATGGCAGCACCTTTCCAGCGATATATGCCACTTGGCCAGAATATTTTTCTAAAGTTACGAAAAAATGCACTGAAAGCGCGCATTTTCAGTTAGCCTACACTGGCATGATGAAGTGGCCACTGCCCACTCCATGGTCCGAGTGCGTTGATGAAACTTACTATTTTGGAAAGCTAATGGCAGCACCTTTCCAGCGATATATACCACGCTACGCGTTGGAAAGCTAATGGCAGCACCTTTCCAGCGATATATGCCACTTGGCCAGAATATTTTTCTAAAGTTACGAAAAAATGCACTGAAAGCGCGCATTTTCAGTTAGCCTACACTGGCATGATGAAGTGGCCACTGCCCACTCCATGGTCCGAGTGCGTTGATGAAACTTACTATTTTGGAAAGCTAATGGCAGCACCTTCCCAGAGAAGGCAATTCTTTACATTTGACCCAGAGGGGGCCAACAGTCTCAGCAGGCATGAGTACTCATACACTCAACTTTGTGTTGGCTTTCTCGCTCATATACTTCGATGAAATCCAAGTTCTGGATGAAAATGATAAAAGTTTAATAAAAGACAAAGAGATGCTCGATCTTTTAAAACAAAAATTAGAACCGAGAAGGCAATTCTTTACATTTGACCCAGAGGGGAGCCCACAGTCTCAGAAGACATGAGTACTCATACACTCAACTTTGTGTTGGCTTTCTCGCTCATATACATACTTCCATGAAATCCAAGTTCTGGATGAAAATGATAAAAGTTTAATAAAAGACCAAGAGATGCTCGATCTTTTAAAACAAAAATTAGAACCGAGAAGGCAATTCTTTACATTTGAGCCAGAGGGGAGCCCACAGTCTCAGAAGTTATGAGTACTCATACACTCAACTTTGTGTTGGCTTTCTCGCTCATATACTTCCATGAAATCCAAGTTCTGGATGAAAATGATAAAAGTTTAATAAAAGACCAAGAGATGCTCGATCTTTTAAAACAAAAATTAGAACCGAGAAGGCAATTCTTTACATTTGACCCAGAGGGGAGCCCACAGTCTCAGAAGACATGAGTACTCATACACTCAACTTTGTGTTGGCTTTCTCGCTCATATACTTCCATGAAATCCAAGTTCTGGATGAAAATGATAAAAGTTTAATAAAAGACCAAGAGATGCTCGATCTTTTAAAACAAAAATTAGAACCGAGAAGGCAATTCTTTACATTTGACCCAGAGGGCGCCAACAGTCTCAGAAGGCATGAGTACTCATACACTCAACTTTGTGTTGGCTTTCTCGCTCATATACTTCCATGAAATCCAAGTTCTGGATGAAAATGATAAAAGTTTAATAAAAGACCAAGAGATGCTCGATCTTTTAAAACAAAAATTAGAACCGAGAAGGCAATTCTTTACATTTGACCCAGAGGGCGCCAACAGTCTCAGAAGGCATGAGTACTCATACACTCAACTTTGTGTTGGCTTTCTCGCTCATATACTTCCATGAAATCCAAGTTCTGGATGAAAATGATAAAAGTTTAATAAAAGACCAAGAGATGCTCGATCTTTTAAAACAAAAATTAGAACCGAGAAGGCAATTCTTTACATTTGACCCAGAGGGGGGCCAACAGTCTCAGAAGGCATGAGTACTCATACACTCAACTTTGTGTAGGCCTTCTCGCTCATATACTTCCATGAAATCCAAGTTCTGGATGAAAATGATAAAAGTTTAATAAAAAACCAAGAGATGCTCGATCTTTTAAAACAAAAATTAGAACCGAGAAGGCAATTCTTTACATTTGACCCAGAGGGGAGCCCACAGTCTCAGAAGACATGAGTACTCATACACTCAACTTTGTGTTGGCTTTCTCGCTCATATACTTCCATGAAATCCAAGTTCTGGATGAAAATGATAAAAGTTTAATAAAAGACCAAGAGATGCTCGATCTTTTAAAACAAAAATTAGAACCGAGAAGGCAATTCTTTACATTTGACCCAGAGGGGGGCCAACAGTCTCAGAAGGCATGAGTACTCATACACTCAACTTTGTGTTGGCCTTCTCGCTCATATACTTCCATGAAATCCAAGTTCTGGATGAAAATGATAAAAGTTTAATAAAAGACCAAGAGATGCTCGATCTTTTAAAACAAAAATTAGAACCGAGAAGGCAATTCTTTACATTTGAGCCAGAGGGGAGCCCACAGTCTCAGAAGTTATGAGTACTCATACACTCAACTTTGTGTTGGCTTTCTCGCTCATATACTTCCATGAAATCCAAGTTCTGGATGAAAATGATAAAAGTTTAATAAAAGACCAAGAGATGCTCGATCTTTTAAAACAAAAATTAGAACCGAGAAGGCAATTCTTTACATTTGACCCAGAGGGGAGCCCACAGTCTCAGAAGACATGAGTACTCATACACTCAACTTTGTGTTGGCTTTCTCGCTCATATACTTCCATGAAATCCAAGTTCTGGATGAAAATGATAAAAGTTTAATAAAAGACCAAGAGATGCTCGATCTTTTAAAACAAAAATTAGAACCGAGAAGGCAATTCTTTACATTTGACCCAGAGGGCGCCAACAGTCTCAGAAGGCATGAGTACTCATACACTCAACTTTGTGTTGGCTTTCTCGCTCATATACTTCCATGAAATCCAAGTTCTGGATGAAAATGATAAAAGTTTAATAAAAGACCAAGAGATGCTCGATCTTTTAAAACAAAAATTAGAACCGAGAAGGCAATTCTTTACATTTGACCCAGAGGGCGCCAACAGTCTCAGAAGGCATGAGTACTCATACACTCAACTTTGTGTTGGCTTTCTCGCTCATATACTTCCATGAAATCCAAGTTCTGGATGAAAATGATAAAAGTTTAATAAAAGACCAAGAGATGCTCGATCTTTTAAAACAAAAATTAGAACCGAGAAGGCAATTCTTTACATTTGACCCAGAGGGGGGCCAACAGTCTCAGAAGGCATGAGTACTCATACACTCAACTTTGTGTAGGCCTTCTCGCTCATATACTTCCATGAAATCCAAGTTCTGGATGAAAATGATAAAAGTTTAATAAAAAACCAAGAGATGCTCGATCTTTTAAAACAAAAATTAGAACCGAGAAGGCAATTCTTTACATTTGACCCAGAGGGGAGCCCACAGTCTCAGAAGACATGAGTACTCATACACTCAACTTTGTGTTGGCTTTCTCGCTCATATACTTCCATGAAATCCAAGTTCTGGATGAAAATGATAAAAGTTTAATAAAAGACCAAGAGATGCTCGATCTTTTAAAACAAAAATTAGAACCGAGAAGGCAATTCTTTACATTTGACCCAGAGGGGGGCCAACAGTCTCAGAAGGCATGAGTACTCATACACTCAACTTTGTGTTGGCCTTCTCGCTCATATACTTCCATGAAATCCAAGTTCTGGATGAAAATGATAAAAGTTTAATAAAAAACCAAGAGATGCTCGATCTTTTAAAACAAAAATTAGAACCGAGAAGGCAATTCTTTACATTTGACCCAGAGGGGAGCCCACAGTCTCAGAAGACATGAGTACTCATACACTCAACTTTGTGTTGGCTTTCTCGCTCATATACTTCCATGAAATCCAAGTTCTGGATGAAAATGATAAAAGTTTAAAAGGCTTTCTCGCTCATATACTTCGATGAAATCCAAGTTCTGGATGAAAATGATAAAAGTTTAATAAAAGACAAAGTGATGCTCGATCTTTTAAAACAAAAATTAGAACCGAGAAGGCAATTCTTTACATTTGACCCAGAGGGGAGCCCACAGTCTCAGAAGACATGAGTACTCATACACTCAACTTTGTGTTGGCTTTCTCGCTCATATACTTCCATGAAATCCAAGTTCTGGATGGAAATGGTAAAAGTTTTATAAAAGACCAAGAGATGCTCGATCTTTTAAAACAAAAATTAGAACCGAGAAGGCAATTCTTTACATTTGACCCAGAGGGGGGCCAACAGTCTCAGAAGGCATGAGTACTCATACACTCAACTTTGTGTTGGCTTTCTCGCTCATATACTTCCATGAAATCCAAGTTCTGGATGAAAATGATAAAAGTTTAAAAGGCTTTCTCGCTCATATACTTCGATGAAATCCAAGTTCTGGATGAAAATGATAAAAGTTTAATAAAAGACAAAGTGATGCTCGATCTTTTAAAACAAAAATTAGAACCGAGAAGGCAATTCTTTACATTTGACCCAGAGGGGAGCCCACAGTCTCAGAAGACATGAGTACTCATACACTCAACTTTGTGTTGGCTTTCTCGCTCATATACTTCCATGAAATCCAAGTTCTGGATGGAAATGGTAAAAGTTTTATAAAAGACCAAGAGATGCTCGATCTTTTAAAACAAAAATTAGAACCGAGAAGGCAATTCTTTACATTTGACCCAGAGGGGGGCCAACAGTCTCAGAAGGCATGAGTACTCATACACTCAACTTTGTGTTGGCTTTCTCGCTCATATACTTCCATGAAATCCAAGTTCTGGATGAAAATGATAAAAGTTTAATAAAAGACCAAGAGATGCTCGATCTTTTAAAACAAAAATTAGAACCGAGAAGGCAATTCTTTACATTTGACCCAGAGGGGAGCCCACAGTCTCAGAAGACATGAGTACTCATACACTCAACTTTGTGTTGGCTTTCTCGCTCATATACTTCCATGAAATCCAAGTTCTGGATGAAAATGATAAAAGTTTAATAAAAAACCAAGAGATGCTCGATCTTTTAAAACAAAAATTAGAACCGAGAAGGCAATTCTTTACATTTGACCCAGAGGGCGCCAACAGTCTCAGAAGGCATGAGTACTCATACACTCAACTTTGTGTTGGCTTTCTCGCTCATATACTTCCATGAAATCCAAGTTCTGGATGGAAATGGTAAAAGTTTAATAAAAGACCAAGAGATGCTCGATCTTTTAAAACAAAAATTAGAACCGAGAAGGCAATTCTTTACATTTGACCCAGAGGGGGGCCAACAGTCTCAGAAGGCATGAGTACTCATACACTCAACTTTGTGTTGGCTTTCTCGCTCATATACTTCCATGAAATCCAAGTTCTGGATGAAAATGATAAAAGTTTAATAAAAGACCAAGAGATGCTCGATCTTTTAAAACAAAAATTAGAACCGAGAAGGCAATTCTTTACATTTGACCCAGAGGGGGGCCAATAGTCTCAGAAGGCATGAGTACTCATACACTCAACTTTGTGTTGGCTTTCTCGCTCATATACTTCCATGAAATCCAAGTTCCGGATGAAAATGATAAAAGTTTAATAAAAGACCAAGAGATGCTCGATCTTTTAAAACAAAAATTAGAACCGAGAAGGCAATTCTTTACATTTGACCCAGAGGGCGCCAACAGTCTCAGAAGGCATGAGTACTCATACACTCAACTTTGTGTTGGCTTTCTCGCTCATATACTTCCATGAAATCCAAGTTCTGGATGAAAATGATAAAAGTTTAATAAAAGACCAAGAGATGCTCGATCTTTTAAAACAAAAATTAGAACCGAGAAGGCAATTCTTTACATTTGACCCAGAGGGGGGCCAACAGTCTCAGAAGGCATGAGTACTCATACACTCAACTTTGTGTTGGCTTTCTCGCTCATATACTTCCATGAAATCCAAGTTCTGGATGAAAATGATAAAAGTTTAATAAAAGACCAAGAGATGCTCGATCTTTTAAAACAAAAATTAGAACCGAGAAGGCAATTCTTTACATTTGACCCAGAGGGGGGCCAATAGTCTCAGAAGGCATGAGTACTCATACACTCAACTTTGTGTTGGCTTTCTCGCTCATATACTTCCATGAAATCCAAGTTCTGGATGAAAATGATAAAAGTTTAATAAAAGACCAAGAGATGCTCGATCTTTTAAAACAAAAATTAGAACCGAGAAGGCAATTCTTTACATTTGACCCAGAGGGGAGCCCACAGTCTCAGAAGACATGAGTACTCATACACTCAACTTTGTGTTGGCTTTCTCGCTCATATACTTCCATGAAATCCAAGTTCTGGATGAAAATGATAAAAGTTTAATAAAAAACCAAGAGATGCTCGATCTTTTAAAACAAAAATTAGAACCAAGAAGGCAATTCTTTACATTTGACCCAGAGGGCGCCAACAGTCTCAGAAGGCATGAGTACTCATACACTCAACTTTGTGTTGGCTTTCTCGCTCATATACTTCCATGAAATCCAAGTTCCGGATGAAAATGATAAAAGTTTAATAAAAGACCAAGAGATGCTCGATCTTTTAAAACAAAAATTAGAACCGAGAAGGCAATTCTTTACATTTGACCCAGAGGGGGGCCAACAGTCTCAGAAGGCATGAGTACTCATACACTCAACTTTGTGTTGGCTTTCTCGCTCATATACTTCCATGAAATCCAAGTTCTGGATGAAAATGATAAAAGTTTAATAAAAGACCAAGAGATGCTCGATCTTTTAAAACAAAAATTAGAACCGAGAAGGCAATTCTTTACATTTGACCCAGAGGGGAGCCCACAGTCTCAGAAGACATGAGTACTCATACACTCAACTTTGTGTTGGCTTTCTCGCTCATATACTTCCATGAAATCCAAGTTCTGGATGAAAATGATAAAAGTTTAATAAAAAACCAAGAGATGCTCGATCTTTTAAAACAAAAATTAGAACCGAGAAGGCAATTCTTTACATTTGACCCAGAGGGCGCCAACAGTCTCAGAAGGCATGAGTACTCATACACTCAACTTTGTGTTGGCTTTCTCGCTCATATACTTCCATGAAATCCAAGTTCCGGATGAAAATGATAAAAGTTTAATAAAAGACCAAGAGATGCTCGATCTTTTAAAACAAAAATTAGAACCGAGAAGGCAATTCTTTACATTTGACCCAGAGGGCGCCAACAGTCTCAGAAGGCATGAGTACTCATACACTCAACTTTGTGTTGGCTTTCTCGCTCATATACTTCCATGAAATCCAAGTTCTGGATGAAAATGATAAAAGTTTAATAAAAGACCAAGAGATGCTCGATCTTTTAAAACAAAAATTAGAACCGAGAAGGCAATTCTTTACATTTGACCCAGAGGGGAGCCCACAGTCTCAGAAGACATGAGTACTCATACACTCAACTTTGTGTTGGCTTTCTCGCTCATATACTTCCATGAAATCCAAGTTCTGGATGGAAATGGTAAAAGTTTAATAAAAGACCAAGAGATGCTCGATCTTTTAAAACAAAAATTAGAACCGAGAAGGCAATTCTTTACATTTGACCCAGAGGGGGGCCAACAGTCTCAGAAGGCATGAGTACTCATACACTCAACTTTGTGTTGGCTTTCTCGCTCATATACTTCCATGAAATCCAAGTTCTGGATGGAAATGGTAAAAGTTTAATAAAAGACCAAGAGATGCTCGATCTTTTAAAACAAAAATTAGAACCGAGAAGGCAATTCTTTACATTTGACCCAGAGGGGGGCCAATAGTCTCAGAAGGCATGAGTACTCATACACTCAACTTTGTGTTGGCTTTCTCGCTCATATACTTCCATGAAATCCAAGTTCTGGATGGAAATGATAAAAGTTTAAAAGGCTTTCTCGCTCATATACTTCGATGAAATCCAAGTTCTGGATGAAAATGATAAAAGTTTAATAAAAGACAAAGTGATGCTCGATCTTTTAAAACAAAAATTAGAACCGAGAAGGCAATTCTTTACATTTGACCCAGAGGGGAGCCCACAGTCTCAGAAGACATGAGTACTCATACACTCAACTTTGTGTTGGCTTTCTCGCTCTTATACTTCCATGAAATCCAAGTTCTGGATGGAAATGGTAAAAGTTTAATAAAAGACCAAGAGATGCTCGATCTTTTAAAACAAAAATTAGAACCGAGAAGGCAATTCTTTACATTTGACCCAGAGGGGGGCCAACAGTCTCAGAAGGCATGAGTACTCATACACTCAACTTTGTGTTGGCTTTCTCGCTCATATACTTCCATGAAATCCAAGTTCTGGATGGAAATGGTAAAAGTTTAATAAAAGACCAAGAGATGCTCGATCTTTTAAAACAAAAATTAGAACCGAGAAGGCAATTCTTTACATTTGACCCAGAGGGGGGCCAATAGTCTCAGAAGGCATGAGTACTCATACACTCAACTTTGTGTTGGCTTTCTCGCTCATATACTTCCATGAAATCCAAGTTCTGGATGAAAATGATAAAAGTTTAAAAGGCTTTCTCGCTCATATACTTCGATGAAATCCAAGTTCTGGATGAAAATGATAAAAGTTTAATAAAAGACAAAGTGATGCTCGATCTTTTAAAACAAAAATTAGAACCGAGAAGGCAATTCTTTACATTTGACCCAGAGGGGAGCCCACAGTCTCAGAAGACATGAGTACTCATACACTCAACTTTGTGTTGGCTTTCTCGCTCTTATACTTCCATGAAATCCAAGTTCTGGATGAAAATGATAAAAGTTTAATAAAAAACCAAGAGATGCTCGATCTTTTAAAACAAAAATTAGAACCGAGAAGGCAATTCTTTACATTTGACCCAGAGGGGAGCCCACAGTCTCAGAAGACATGAGTACTCATACACTCAACTTTGTGTTGGCTTTCTCGCTCATATACTTCCATGAAATCCAAGTTCTGGATGAAAATGATAAAAGTTTAATAAAAAACCAAGAGATGCTCGATCTTTTAAAACAAAAATTAGAACCGAGAAGGCAATTCTTTACATTTGACCCAGAGGGGGGCCAATAGTCTCAGAAGGCATGAGTACTCATACACTCAACTTTGTGTTGGCTTTCTCGCTCATATACTTCCATGAAATCCAAGTTCTGGATGGAAATGGTAAAAGTTTAATAAAAGACCAAGAGATGCTCGATCTTTTAAAACAAAAATTAGAACCGAGAAGGCAATTCTTTACATTTGACCCAGAGGGGGGCCAACAGTCTCAGAAGGTATGAGTACTCATACACTCAACTTTGTGTTGGCTTTCTCGCTCATATACTTCCATGAAATCCAAGTTCTGGATGAAAATGATAAAAGTTTAATAAAAGACCAAGAGATGCTCGATCTTTTAAAACAAAAATTAGAACCGAGAAGGCAATTCTTTACATTTGACCCAGAGGGCGCCAACAGTCTCAGAAGGCATGAGTACTCATACACTCAACTTTGTGTTGGCTTTCTCGCTCATATACTTCCATGAAATCCAAGTTCTGGATGAAAATGATAAAAGTTTAATAAAAAACCAAGAGATGCTCGATCTTTTAAAACAAAAATTAGAACCGAGAAGGCAATTCTTTACATTTGACCCAGAGGGCGCCAACAGTCTCAGAAGGCATGAGTACTCATACACTCAACTTTGTGTTGGCTTTCTCGATCATATACTTCCATGAAATCCAAGTTCTGGATGAAAATGATAAAAGTTTAATAAAAAACCAAGAGATGCTCGATCTTTTAAAACAAAAATTAGAACCGAGAAGGCAATTCTTTACATTTGACCCAGAGGGCGCCAACAGTCTCAGAAGGCATGAGTACTCATACACTCAACTTTGTGTTGGCTTTCTCGATCATATACTTCCATGAAATCCAAGTTCTGGATGAAAATGATAAAAGTTTAATAAAAAACCAAGAGATGCTCGATCTTTTAAAACAAAAATTAGAACCGAGAAGGCAATTCTTTACATTTGACCCAAAGGAGGGCCAACAGTCTCAGAAGGCATACACTCAACTTTGTGTTGGCTTTCTCGCTCATATACTTCCATGAAATCCAAGTTCTGGATGAAAATGATAAAAGTTTAATAAAAAACCAAGAGATGCTCGATCTTTTAAAACAAAAATTAGAACCGAGAAGGCAATTCTTTACATTTGACCCAGAGGGCGCCAACAGTCTCAGAAGGCATGAGTACTCATACACTCAACTTTGTGTTGGCTTTCTCGATCATATACTTCCATGAAATCCAAGTTCTGGATGAAAATGATAAAAGTTTAATAAAAAACCAAGAGATGCTCGATCTTTTAAAACAAAAATTAGAACCGAGAAGGCAATTCTTTACATTTGACCCAGAGGGCGCCAACAGTCTCAGAAGGCATGAGTACTCATACACTCAACTTTGTGTTGGCTTTCTCGATCATATACTTCCATGAAATCCAAGTTCTGGATGAAAATGATAAAAGTTTAATAAAAAACCAAGAGATGCTCGATCTTTTAAAACAAAAATTAGAACCGAGAAGGCAATTCTTTACATTTGACCCAGAGGGCGCCAACAGTCTCAGAAGGCATGAGTACTCATACACTCAACTTTGTGTTGGCTTTCTCGCTCATATACTTCCATGAAATCCAAGTTCTGGATGAAAATGATAAAAGTTTAATAAAAAACCAAGAGATGCTCGATCTTTTAAAACAAAAATTAGAACCGAGAAGGCAATTCTTTACATTTGACCCAGAGGGGGGCCAACAGTCTCAGAAGGTATGAGTACTCATACACTCAACTTTGTGTTGGCTTTCTCGCTCATATACTTCCATGAAATCCAAGTTCTGGATGAAAATGATAAAAGTTTAATAAAAGACCAAGAGATGCTCGATCTTTTAAAACAAAAATTAGAACCGAGAAGGCAATTCTTTACATTTGACCCAGAGGGCGCCAACAGTCTCAGAAGGCATGAGTACTCATACACTCAACTTTGTGTTGGCTTTCTCGCTCATATACTTCCATGAAATCCAAGTTCTGGATGAAAATGATAAAAGTTTAATAAAAAACCAAGAGATGCTCGATCTTTTAAAACAAAAATTAGAACCGAGAAGGCAATTCTTTACATTTGACCCAGAGGGCGCCAACAGTCTCAGAAGGCATGAGTACTCATACACTCAACTTTGTGTTGGCTTTCTCGATCATATACTTCCATGAAATCCAAGTTCTGGATGAAAATGATAAAAGTTTAATAAAAAACCAAGAGATGCTCGATCTTTTAAAACAAAAATTAGAACCGAGAAGGCAATTCTTTACATTTGACCCAGAGGGCGCCAACAGTCTCAGAAGGCATGAGTACTCATACACTCAACTTTGTGTTGGCTTTCTCGCTCATATACTTCCATGAAATCCAAGTTCTGGATGAAAATGATAAAAGTTTAATAAAAAACCAAGAGATGCTCGATCTTTTAAAACAAAAATTAGAACCGAGAAGGCAATTCTTTACATTTGACCCAGAGGGCGCCAACAGTCTCAGAAGGCATGAGTACTCATACACTCAACTTTGTGTTGGCTTTCTCGATCATATACTTCCATGAAATCCAAGTTCTGGATGAAAATGATAAAAGTTTAATAAAAAACCAAGAGATGCTCGATCTTTTAAAACAAAAATTAGAACCGAGAAGGCAATTCTTTACATTTGACCCAGAGGGGAGCCCACAGTCTCAGAAGACATGAGTACTCATACACTCAACTTTGTGTTGGCTTTCTCGCTCATATACTTCCATGAAATCCAAGTTCTGGATGAAAATGATAAAAGTTTAATAAAAGACCAAGAGATGCTCGATCTTTTAAAACAAAAATTAGAACCGAGAAGGCAATTCTTTACATTTGACCCAGAGGGGAGCCCACAGTCTCAGAAGACATGAGTACTCATACACTCAACTTTGTGTTGGCTTTCTCGCTCATATACTTCGATGAAATCCAAGTTCTGGATGAAAATGATAAAAGTTTAATAAAAGAACAAGAGATGCTCGATCTTTTAAAACAAAAATTAGAACCGAGAAGGCAATTCTTTACATTTGACCCAAAGGAGGGCCAACAGTCTCAGAAGGCATGAGTAGTCATACACTCAACTTTGTGTTGGCTTTCTCGCTCATATACTTCCATGAAATCCAAGTTCTGGATGAAAATGATAAAAGTTTAATAAAAGACCAAGAGATGCTCGATCTTTTAAAACAAAAATTAGAACCGAGAAGGCAATTCTTTACATTTGACCCAGAGGGGGGCCAACAGTCTCAGAAGGCATGAGTACTCATACACTCAACTTTGTGTTGGCTTTCTCGCTCATATACTTCCATGAAATCCAAGTTCTGGATGAAAATGATAAAAGTTTAATAAAAAACCAAGAGATGCTCGATCTTTTAAAACAAAAATTAGAACCGAGAAGGCAATTCTTTACATTTGACCCAGAGGGCGCCAACAGTCTCAGAAGGCATGAGTACTCATACACTCAACTTTGTGTTGGCTTTCTCGCTCATATACTTCCATGAAATCCAAGTTCTGGATGAAAATGATAAAAGTTTAATAAAAAACCAAGAGATGCTCGATCTTTTAAAACAAAAATTAGAACCGAGAAGGCAATTCTTTACATTTGACCCAGAGGGCGCCAACAGTCTCAGAAGGCATGAGTACTCATACACTCAACTTTGTGTTGGCTTTCTCGCTCATATACTTCCATGAAATCCAAGTTCTGGATGAAAATGATAAAAGTTTAATAAAAAACCAAGAGATGCTCGATCTTTTAAAACAAAAATTAGAACCGAGAAGGCAATTCTTTACATTTGACCCAAAGGAGGGCCAACAGTCTCAGAAGGCATACACTCAACTTTGTGTTGGCTTTCTCGCTCATATACTTCCATGAAATCCAAGTTCTGGATGAAAATGATAAAAGTTTAATAAAGACCAAGAGATGCTCGATCTTTTAAAACAAAAATTAGAACCGAGAAGGCAATTCTTTACATTTGACCCAAAGGAGGGCCAACAGTCTCAGAAGGCATACACTCAACTTTGTGTTGGCTTTCTCGCTCATATACTTCCATGAAATCCAAGTTCTGGATGAAAATGATAAAAGTTTAATAAAAAACCAAGAGATGCTCGATCTTTTAAAACAAAAATTAGAACCGAGAAGGCAATTCTTTACATTTGACCCAGAGGGCGCCAACAGTCTCAGAAGGCATGAGTACTCATACACTCAACTTTGTGTTGGCTTTCTCGCTCATATACTTCCATGAAATCCAAGTTCTGGATGAAAATGATAAAAGTTTAATAAAAAACCAAGAGATGCTCGATCTTTTAAAACAAAAATTAGAACCGAGAAGGCAATTCTTTACATTTGACCCAGAGGGCGCCAACAGTCTCAGAAGGCATGAGTACTCATACACTCAACTTTGTGTTGGCTTTCTCGCTCATATACTTCCATGAAATCCAAGTTCTGGATGAAAATGATAAAAGTTTAATAAAAAACCAAGAGATGCTCGATCTTTTAAAACAAAAATTAGAACCGAGAAGGCAATTCTTTACATTTGACCCAGAGGGCGCCAACAGTCTCAGAAGGCATGAGTACTCATACACTCAACTTTGTGTTGGCTTTCTCGATCATATACTTCCATGAAATCCAAGTTCTGGATGAAAATGATAAAAGTTTAATAAAAAACCAAGAGATGCTCGATCTTTTAAAACAAAAATTAGAACCGAGAAGGCAATTCTTTACATTTGACCCAGAGGGGAGCCCACAGTCTCAGAAGACATGAGTACTCATACACTCAACTTTGTGTTGGCTTTCTCGCTCATATACTTCCATGAAATCCAAGTTCTGGATGAAAATGATAAAAGTTTAATAAAAGACCAAGAGATGCTCGATCTTTTAAAACAAAAATTAGAACCGAGAAGGCAATTCTTTACATTTGACCCAGAGGGCGCCAACAGTCTCAGAAGGCATGAGTACTCATACACTCAACTTTGTGTTGGCTTTCTCGCTCATATACTTCCATGAAATCCAAGTTCTGGATGAAAATGATAAAAGTTTAATAAAAAACCAAGAGATGCTCGATCTTTTAAAACAAAAATTAGAACCGAGAAGGCAATTCTTTACATTTGACCCAGAGGGCGCCAACAGTCTCAGAAGGCATGAGTACTCATACACTCAACTTTGTGTTGGCTTTCTCGCTCATATACTTCCATGAAATCCAAGTTCTGGATGAAAATGATAAAAGTTTAATAAAAGACCAAGAGATGCTCGATCTTTTAAAACAAAAATTAGAACCGAGAAGGCAATTCTTTACATTTGACCCAGAGGGGGGCCAACAGTCTCAGAAGGCATGAGTAGTCATACACTCAACTTTGTGTTGGCTTTCTCGCTCATATACTTCGATGAAATCCAAGTTCTGGATGAAAATGATAAAAGTTTAATAAAAGAACAAGAGATGCTCGATCTTTTAAAACGAAAATTAGAAACGAGAAGGCAATTCTTTACATTTGACCCAGAGGGGAGCCCACAGTCTCAGAAGACATGAGTACTCATACACTCAACTTTGTGTTGGCTTTCTCGCTCATATACTTCGATGAAATCCAAGTTCTGGATGAAAATGATAAAAGTTTAATAAAAGACCAAGAGATGCTCGATCTTTTAAAACAAAAATTAGAACCGAGAAGGCAATTCTTTACATTTGACCCAGAGGGGAGCCCACAGTCTCAGAAGACATGAGTACTCATACACCCAACTTTGTGTTGGCTTTCTCGCTCATATACTTCGATGAAATCCAAGTTCTGGATGAAAATGATAAAAGTTTAATAAAAGACAAAGAGATGCCCGTCTTTTAAAACAAAAATTAGAACCGAGAAGGCAATTCTTTACATTTGACCCAAAGGAGGGCCAACAGTCTCAGAAGGCATGAGTAGTCATACACTCAACTTTGTGTTGGCTTTCTCGCTCATATACTTCGATGAAATCCAAGTTCTGGATGAAAATTATAAAAGTTTAATAAAAGAACAAGAGATGCTCGATCTTTTAAAACGAAAATTAGAAACGAGAAGGCAATTCTTTACATTTGACCCAGAGGGGAGCCCACAGTCTCAGAAGACATGAGTACTCATACACTCAACTTTGTGTTGGCTTTCTCGCTCATATACTTCGATGAAATCCAAGTTCTGGATGAAAATGATAAAAGTTTAATAAAAGACCAAGAGATGCTCGATCTTTTAAAACAAAAATTAGAACCGAGAAGGCAATTCTTTACATTTGACCCAGAGGGGAGCCCACAGTCTCAGAAGACATGAGTACTCATACACTCAACTTTGTGTTGGCTTTCTCGCTCATATACTTCGATGAAATCCAAGTTCTGGATGAAAATGATAAAAGTTTAATAAAAGACAAAGAGATGCTCGATCTTTTAAAACAAAAATTAGAACCGAGAAGGCAATTCTTTACATTTGACCCAGAGGGGAGCCCACAGTCTCAGAAGACATGAGTACTCATACACTCAACTTTGTGTTGGCTTTCTCGCTCATATACTTCGATGAAATCCAAGTTCTGGATGAAAATGATAAAAGTTTAATAAAAGACCAAGAGATGCTCGATCTTTTAAAACAAAAATTAGAAACGAGAAGGCAATTCTTTACATTTGACCCAGAGGGGAGCCCACAGTCTCAGAAGACATGAGTACTCATACACTCAACTTTGTGTTGGCTTTCTCGCTCATATACTTCCATGAAATCCAAGTTCTGGATGAAAATGATAAAAGTTTAATAAAAGACCAAGAGATGCTCGATCTTTTAAAACAAAAATTAGAACCGAGAAGGCAATTCTTTACATTTGACCCAGAGGGGGCCAACAGTCTCAGAAGTCATGAGTACTCAACTTTGTGTTGGCTTTCTCGCTCATATACTTCCATGAAATCCAAGTTCTAGATGAAAATGATAAAAGTTTAATAAAAGACCAAGAGATGCTCGATCTTTTAAAACAAAAATTAGAACCGAGAAGGCAATTCTTTACATTTGACCCAGAGGGGAGCCCACAGTCTCAGAAGACATGAGTACTCATACACTCAACTTTGTGTTGGCTTTCTCGCTCATATACTTCGATGAAATCCAAGTTCTGGATGAAAATGATAAAAGTTTAATAAAAGAACAAGAGATGCTCGATCTTTTAAAACAAAAATTAGAACCGAGAAGGCAATTCTTTACATTTGACCCAGAGGGGAGCCCACCGTCTCAGAAGACATGAGTACTCATACACTCAACTTTGTGTTGGCTTTCTCGCTCATATACTTCGATGAAATCCAAGTTCTGGATGAAAATGATAAAAGTTTAATAAAAGACCAAGAGATGCTCGATCTTTTAAAACAAAAATTAGAACCGAGAAGGCAATTCTTTACATTTGACCCAGAGGGGAGCCCACAGTCTCAGAAGACATGAGTACTCATACACTCAACTTTGTGTTGGCTTTCTCGCTCATATACTTCGATGAAATCCAAGTTCTGGATGAAAATTATAAAAGTTTAATAAAAGAACAAGAGATGCTCGATCTTTTAAAACGAAAATTAGAAACGAGAAGGCAATTCTTTACATTTGACCCAGAGGGGAGCCCACAGTCTCAGAAGACATGAGTACTCATACACTCAACTTTGTGTTGGCTTTCTCGCTCATATACTTCGATGAAATCCAAGTTCTGGATGAAAATGATAAAAGTTTAATAAAAGACCAAGAGATGCTCGATCTTTTAAAACAAAAATTAGAAACGAGAAGGCAATTCTTTACATTTGACCCAGAGGGGAGCCCACAGTCTCAGAAGACATGAGTACTCATACACTCAACTTTGTGTTGGCTTTCTCGCTCATATACTTCGATGAAATCCAAGTTCTGGATGAAAATGATAAAAGTTTAATAAAAGACAAAGAGATGCCCGTCTTTTAAAACAAAAATTAGAACCGAGAAGGCAATTCTTTACATTTGACCCAAAGGAGGGCCAACAGTCTCAGAAGGCATGAGTAGTCATACACTCAACTTTGTGTTGGCTTTCTCGCTCATATACTTCGATGAAATCCAAGTTCTGGATGAAAATGATAAAAGTTTAATAAAAGACCAAGAGATGCTCGATCTTTTAAAACAAAAATTAGAACCGAGAAGGCAATTCTTTACATTTGACCCAGAGGGGAGCCCACAGTCTCAGAAGACATGAGTACTCATACACTCAACTTTGTGTTGGCTTTCTCGCTCATATACTTCGATGAAATCCAAGTTCTGGATGAAAATGATAAAAGTTTAATAAAAGACAAAGAGATGCTCGATCTTTTAAAACAAAAATTAGAACCGAGAAGGCAATTCTTTACATTTGACCCAGAGGGGAGCCCACAGTCTCAGAAGACATGAGTACTCATACACTCAACTTTGTGTTGGCTTTCTCGCTCATATACTTCCATGAAATCCAAGTTCTGGATGAAAATGATAAAAGTTTAATAAAAGACCAAGAGATGCTCGATCTTTTAAAACAAAAATTAGAACCGAGAAGGCAATTCTTTACATTTGACCCAGAGGGGAGCCCACAGTCTCAGAAGACATGAGTACTCATACACTCAACTTTGTGTTGGCTTTCTCGCTCATATACTTCGATGAAATCCAAGTTCTGGATGAAAATGATAAAAGTTTAATAAAAGACAAAGAGATGCCCGTCTTTTAAAACAAAAATTAGAACCGAGAAGGCAATTCTTTACATTTGACCCAAAGGAGGGCCAACAGTCTCAGAAGGCATGAGTAGTCATACACTCAACTTTGTGTTGGCTTTCTCGCTCATATACTTCCATGAAATCCAAGTTCTGGATGAAAATGATAAAAGTTTAATAAAAGACCAAGAGATGCTCGATCTTTTAAAACAAAAATTAGAACCGAGAAGGCAATTCTTTACATTTGACCCAGAGGGGAGCCCACAGTCTCAGAAGACATGAGTACTCATACACTCAACTTTGTGTTGGCTTTCTCGCTCATATACTTCGATGAAATCCAAGTTCTGGATGAAAATGATAAAAGTTTAATAAAAGACAAAGAGATGCTCGATCTTTTAAAACAAAAATTAGAACCGAGAAGGCAATTCTTTACATTTGACCCAGAGGGGAGCCCACAGTCTCAGAAGACATGAGTACTCATACACTCAACTTTGTGTTGGCTTTCTCGCTCATATACTTCGATGAAATCCAAGTTCTGGATGAAAATGATAAAAGTTTAATAAAAGACCAAGAGATGCTCGATCTTTTAAAACAAGAATTAGAACCGAGAAGGCAATTCTTTACATTGACCCAAAGGAGGGCCAACAGTCTCAGAAGGCATGAGTACTCATACACTCAACTTTGTGTTGGCTTTCTCGCTCTTATCCTTCGATGAAATCCAAGTTCTGGATGAAAATGATAAAAGTTTAATAAAAGACCAAGAGATGCTCGATCTTTTAAAACAAAAATTAGAACCGAGAAGGCAATTCTTTACATTTGACCCAAAGGAGGGCCAACAGTCTCAGAAGGCATGAGTACTCATACACTCAACTTTGCGTTGGCTTTCTCGCTCTTATCCTTCGATGAAATCCAAGTTCTGGATGAAAATGATAAAAGTTTAATAAAAGACCAAGAGATGCTCGATCTTTTAAAACAAAAATTAGAACCGAGAAGGCAATTCTTTACATTTGACCCAAAGGAGGGCCAACAGTCTCAGAAGGCATGAGTACTCATACACTCAACTTTGTGTTGGCTTTCTCGCTCTTATCCTTCGATGAAATCCAAGTTCTGGATGAAAATGATAAAAGTTTAATAAAAGACCAAGAGATGCTCGATCTTTTAAAACAAAAATTATAACCGAGAAGGCAATTCTTTACATTTGACCCAAAGGAGGGCCAACAGTCTCAGAAGGCATGAGTACTCATACACTCAACTTTGTGGTGGCTTTCTCGCTCTTATCCTTCGATGAAATCCAAGTTCTGGATGAAAATGACAAAAGTTTAATAAAAGACCAAGAGATGCTCGATCTTTTAAAACAAAAATTAGAACCGAGAAGGCAATTCTTTACATTTGACCCAAAGGAGGGCCAACAGTCTCAGAAGGCATGAGTACTCATACACTCAACTTTGTGGTGGCTTTCTCGCTCTTATCCTTCGATGAAATCCAAGTTCTGGATGAAAATGATAAAAGTTTAATAAAAGACCAAGAGATGCTCGATCTTTTAAAACAAAAATTAGAACCGTGAAGGCAATTCTTTACATTTGACCCAAAGGAGGGCCAACAGTCTCAGAAGGCATGAGTACTCATACACTCAACTTTGTGGTGGCTTTCTCGCTCTTATCCTTCGATGAAATCCAAGTTCTGGATGAAAATGATAAAAGTTTAATAAAAGACCAAGAGATGCTCGATCTTTTAAAACAAAAATTAGAACCGAGAAGGCAATTCTTTACATTTGACCCAGAGGGGAGCCCACAGTCTCAGAAGACATGAGTACTCATACACTCAACTTTGTGTTGGCTTTCTCGCTCATATACTTCGATGAAATCCAAGTTCTGGATGAAAATGATAAAAGTTTAATAAAAGACAAAGAGATGCTCGATCTTTTAAAACAAAAATTAGAACCGAGAAGGCAATTCTTTACATTTGACCCAGAGGGGAGCCCACAGTCTCAGAAGACATGAGTACTCATACACTCAACTTTGTGTTGGCTTTCTCGCTCATATACTTCGATGAAATCCAAGTTCTGGATGAAAATGATAAAAGTTTAATAAAAGACCAAGAGATGCTCGATCTTTTAAAACAAAAATTAGAACCGAGAAGGCAATTCTTTACATTTGACCCAAAGGAGGGCCAACAGTCTCAGAAGGCATGAGTACTCATACACTCAACTTTGTGGTGGCTTTCTCGCTCTTATCCTTCGATGAAATCCAAGTTCTGGATGAAAATGATAAAAGTTTAATAAAAGACCAAGAGATGCTCGATCTTTTAAAACAAAAATTAGAACCGTGAAGGCAATTCTTTACATTTGACCCAAAGGAGGGCCAACAGTCTCAGAAGGCATGAGTACTCATACACTCAACTTTGTGTTGGCTTTCTCGCTCTTATCCTTCGATGAAATCCAAGTTCTGGATGAAAATGATAAAAGTTTAATAAAAGACCAAGAGATGCTCGATCTTTTAAAACAAAAATTAGAACCGAGAAGGCAATTCTTTACATTGACCCAAAGGAGGGCCAACAGTCTCAGAAGGCATGAGTACTCATACACTCAACTTTGTGTTGGCTTTCTCGCTCTTATCCTTCGATGAAATCCAAGTTCTGGATGAAAATGATAAAAGTTTAATAAAAGACCAAGAGATGCTCGATCTTTTAAAACAAAAATTAGAACCGAGAAGGCAATTCTTTACATTTGACCCAAAGGAGGGCCAACAGTCTCAGAAGGCATGAGTACTCATACACTCAACTTTGCGTTGGCTTTCTCGCTCTTATCCTTCGATGAAATCCAAGTTCTGGATGAAAATGATAAAAGTTTAATAAAAGACCAAGAGATGCTCGATCTTTTAAAACAAAAATTAGAACCGAGAAGGCAATTCTTTACATTTGACCCAAAGGAGGGCCAACAGTCTCAGAAGGCATGAGTACTCATACACTCAACTTTGTGTTGGCTTTCTCGCTCTTATCCTTCGATGAAATCCAAGTTCTGGATGAAAATGATAAAAGTTTAATAAAAGACCAAGAGATGCTCGATCTTTTAAAACAAAAATTATAACCGAGAAGGCAATTCTTTACATTTGACCCAAAGGAGGGCCAACAGTCTCAGAAGGCATGAGTACTCATACACTCAACTTTGTGGTGGCTTTCTCGCTCTTATCCTTCGATGAAATCCAAGTTCTGGATGAAAATGATAAAAGTTTAATAAAAGACCAAGAGATGCTCGATCTTTTAAAACAAAAATTAGAACCGAGAAGGCAATTCTTTACATTTGACCCAAAGGAGGGCCAACAGTCTCAGAAGGCATGAGTACTCATACACTCAACTTTGTGGTGGCTTTCTCGCTCTTATCCTTCGATGAAATCCAAGTTCTGGATGAAAATGACAAAAGTTTAATAAAAGACCAAGAGATGCTCGATCTTTTAAAACAAAAATTAGAACCGAGAAGGCAATTCTTTACATTTGACCCAAAGGAGGGCCAACAGTCTCAGAAGGCATGAGTACTCATACACTCAACTTTGTGTTGGCTTTCTCGCTCTTATCCTTCGATGAAATCCAAGTTCTGGATGAAAATGACAAAAGTTTAATAAAAGACCAAGAGATGCTCGATCTTTTAAAACAAAAATTAGAACCGAGAAGGCAATTCTTTACATTTGACCCAAAGGAGGGCCAACAGTCTCAGAAGGCATGAGTACTCATACACTCAACTTTGTGGTGGCTTTCTCGCTCTTATCCTTCGATGAAATCCAAGTTCTGGATGAAAATGATAAAAGTTTAATAAAAGACCAAGAGATGCTCGATCTTTTAAAACAAAAATTAGAACCGAGAAGGCAATTCTTTACATTTGACCCAAAGGAGGGCCAACAGTCTCAGAAGGCATGAGTACTCATACACTCAACTTTGTGTTGGCTTTCTCGCTCATATACTTCCATGAAATCCAAGTTCTGGATGAAAATGACAAAAGTTTAATAAAAGACCAAAAGATGCTCGATCTTTTAAAACAAAAATTAGAACCGAGAAGGCAATTCTTTACATTTGACCCAAAGGAGGGCCAACAGTCTCAGAAGGCATGAGTACTCATACACTCAACTTTGTGGTGGCTTTCTCGCTCTTATCCTTCGATGAAATCCAAGTTCTGGATGAAAATGATAAAAGTTTAATAAAAGACCAAGAGATGCTCGATCTTTTAAAACAAAAATTAGAACCGTGAAGGCAATTCTTTACATTTGACCCAAAGGAGGGCCAACAGTCTCAGAAGGCATGAGTACTCATACACTCAACTTTGTGGTGGCTTTCTCGCTCTTATCCTTCGATGAAATCCAAGTTCTGGATGAAAATGATAAAAGTTTAATAAAAGACCAAGAGATGCTCGATCTTTTAAAACAAAAATTAGAACCGAGAAGGCAATTCTTTACATTTGACCCAAAGGAGGGCCAACAGTCTCAGAAGGCATGAGTACTCATACACTCAACTTTGTGGTGGCTTTCTCGCTCTTATCCTTCGATGAAATCCAAGTTCTGGATGAAAATGATAAAAGTTTAATAAAAGACCAAGAGATGCTCGATCTTTTAAAACAAAAATTAGAACCGTGAAGGCAATTCTTTACATTTGACCCAAAGGAGGGCCAACAGTCTCAGAAGGCATGAGTACTCATACACTCAACTTTGTGGTGGCTTTCTCGCTCTTATCCTTCGATGAAATCCAAGTTCTGGATGAAAATGATAAAAGTTTAATAAAAGACCAAGAGATGCTCGATCTTTTAAAACAAAAATTAGAACCGAGAAGGCAATTCTTTACATTTGACCCAAAGGAGGGCCAACAGTCTCAGAAGGCATGAGTACTCATACACTCAACTTTGTGTTGGCTTTCTCGCTCATATACTTCCATGAAATCCAAGTTCTGGATGAAAATGACAAAAGTTTAATAAAAGACCAAGAGATGCTCGATCTTTTAAAACAAAAATTAGAACCGAGAAGGCAATTCTTTACATTTGACCCAAAGGAGGGCCAACAGTCTCAGAAGGCATGAGTACTCATACACTCAACTTTGTGGTGGCTTTCTCGCTCTTATCCTTCGATGAAATCCAAGTTCTGGATGAAAATGATAAAAGTTTAATAAAAGACCAAGAGATGCTCGATCTTTTAAAACAAAAATTAGAACCGTGAAGGCAATTCTTTACATTTGACCCAAAGGAGGGCCAACAGTCTCAGAAGGCATGAGTACTCATACACTCAACTTTGTGTTGGCTTTCTCGCTCTTATCCTTCGATGAAATCCAAGTTCTGGATGAAAATGATAAAAGTTTAATAAAAGACCAAGAGATGCTCGATCTTTTAAAACAAAAATTATAACCGAGAAGGCAATTCTTTACATTTGACCCAAAGGAGGGCCAACAGTCTCAGAAGGCATGAGTACTCATACACTCAACTTTGTGGTGGCTTTCTCGCTCTTATCCTTCGATGAAATCCAAGTTCTGGATGAAAATGATAAAAGTTTAATAAAAGACCAAGAGATGCTCGATCTTTTAAAACAAAAATTAGAACCGAGAAGGCAATTCTTTACATTTGACCCAAAGGAGGGCCAACAGTCTCAGAAGGCATGAGTACTCATACACTCAACTTTGTGGTGGCTTTCTCGCTCTTATCCTTCGATGAAATCCAAGTTCTGGATGAAAATGATAAAAGTTTAATAAAAGACCAAGAGATGCTCGATCTTTTAAAACAAAAATTAGAACCGTGAAGGCAATTCTTTACATTTGACCCAAAGGAGGGCCAACAGTCTCAGAAGGCATGAGTACTCATACACTCAACTTTGTGTTGGCTTTCTCGCTCTTATCCTTCGATGAAATCCAAGTTCTGGATGAAAATGATAAAAGTTTAATAAAAGACCAAGAGATGCTCGATCTTTTAAAACAAAAATTAGAACCGAGAAGGCAATTCTTTACATTTGACCCAAAGGAGGGCCAACAGTCTCAGAAGGCATGAGTACTCATACACTCAACTTTGTGTTGGCTTTCTCGCTCTTATACTTCCATGAAATCCAAGTTCTGGATGAAAATGACAAAAGTTTAATAAAATACCAAGAGATGCTCGATCTTTTAAAACAAAAATTAGAACCGAGAAGGCAATTCTTTACATTTGACCCAGAGGGGGCCAACAGTCTCAGAAGGCATGAGTACTCATACACTCAACTTTGTGTTGGCTTTCTCGCTCATATACTTCCATGAAATCCAAGTTCTGGATGAAAATGACAAAAGTTTAATAAAAGACCAAGAGATGCTCGATCTTTTAAAACAAAACTTAGAACCGAGAAGGCAATTCTTTACATTTGACCCAAAGGAGGGCCAACAGTCTCAGAAGGCATGAGTACTCATACACTCAACTTTGTGTTGGCTTTCTCGCTCATATACTTCCATGAAATCCAAGTTCTGGATGAAAATGACAAAAGTTTAATAAAATACCAAGAGATGCTCGATCTTTTAAAACAAAAATTAGAACCGAGAAGGCAATTCTTTACATTTGACCCAGAGGGGGCCAACAGTCTCAGAAGGCATGAGTACTCATACACTCAACTTTGTGTTGGCTTTCTCGCTCTTATACTTCCATGAAATCCAAGTTCTGGATGAAAATGACAAAAGTTTAATAAAAGACCAAGAGATGCTCGATCTTTTAAAACAAAAATTAGAACCGAGAAGGCAATTCTTTACATTTGACCCAAAGGAGGGCCAACAGTCTCAGAAGGCATGAGTACTCATACACTCAACTTTGTGTTGGCTTTCTCGCTCATATACTTCCATGAAATCCAAGTTCTGGATGAAAATGACAAAAGTTTAATAAAAGACCAAGAGATGCTCGATCTTTTAAAACAAAACTTAGAACCGAGAAGGCAATTCTTTACATTTGACCCAAAGGAGGGCCAACAGTCTCAGAAGGCATGAGTACTCATACACTCAACTTTGTGTTGGCTTTCTCGCTCATATACTTCCATGAAATCCAAGTTCTGGATGAAAATGATAAAAGTTTAATAAAAGACCAAGAGATGCTCGATCTTTTAAAACAAAAATTAGAACCGAGAAGGCAATTCTTTACATTTGACCCAGAGGGGGCCAACAGTCTCAGAAGGCATGAGTACTCATACACTCAACTTTGTGTTGGCTTTCTCGCTCATATACTTCCATGAAATCCAAGTTCTGGATGAAAATGACAAAAGTTTAATAAAAGACCAAGAGATGCTCGATCTTTTAAAACAAAACTTAGAACCGAGAAGGCAATTCTTTACATTTGACCCAAAGGAGGGCCAACAGTCTCAGAAGGCATGAGTACTCATACACTCAACTTTGTGTTGGCTTTCTCGCTCATATACATCCATGAAATCCAAGTTCTGGATGAAAATGACAAAAGTTTAATAAAAGACCAAGAGATGCTCGATCTTTTAAAACAAAACTTAGAACCGAGAAGGCAATTCTTTACATTTGACCCAAAGGAGGGCCAACAGTCTCAGAAGGCATGAGTACTCATACACTCAACTTTGTGTTGGCTTTCTCGCTCTTATCCTTCGATGAAATCCAAGTTCTGGATGAAAATGATAAAAGTTTAATAAAAGACCAAGAGATGCTCGATCTTTTAAAACAAAAATTAGAACCGAGAAGGCAATTCTTTACATTTGACCCAAAGGAGGGCCAACAGTCTCAGAAGGCATGAGTACTCATACACTCAACTTTGTGTTGGCTTTCTCGCTCTTATACTTCCATGAAATCCAAGTTCTGGATGAAAATGACAAAAGTTTAATAAAATACCAAGAGATGCTCGATCTTTTAAAACAAAAATTAGAACCGAGAAGGCAATTCTTTACATTTGACCCAGAGGGGGCCAACAGTCTCAGAAGGCATGAGTACTCATACACTCAACTTTGTGTTGGCTTTCTCGCTCATATACTTCCATGAAATCCAAGTTCTGGATGAAAATGACAAAAGTTTAATAAAAGACCAAGAGATGCTCGATCTTTTAAAACAAAAATTAGAACCGAGAAGGCAATTCTTTACATTTGACCCAGAGGGGGCCAACAGTCTCAGAAGGCATGAGTACTCATACACTCAACTTTGTGTTGGCTTTCTCGCTCTTATACTTCCATGAAATCCAAGTTCTGGATGAAAATGACAAAAGTTTAATAAAAGACCAAGAGATGCTCGATCTTTTAAAACAAAAATTAGAACCGAGAAGGCAATTCTTTACATTTGACCCAAAGGAGGGCCAACAGTCTCAGAAGGCATGAGTACTCATACACTCAACTTTGTGTTGGCTTTCTCGCTCATATACTTCCATGAAATCCAAGTTCTGGATGAAAATGACAAAAGTTTAATAAAAGACCAAGAGATGCTCGATCTTTTAAAACAAAACTTAGAACCGAGAAGGCAATTCTTTACATTTGACCCAAAGGAGGGCCAACAGTCTCAGAAGGCATGAGTACTCATACACTCAACTTTGTGTTGGCTTTCTCGCTCATATACTTCCATGAAATCCAAGTTCTGGATGAAAATGATAAAAGTTTAATAAAAGACCAAGAGATGCTCGATCTTTTAAAACAAAAATTAGAACCGAGAAGGCAATTCTTTACATTTGACCCAGAGGGGGCCAACAGTCTCAGAAGGCATGAGTACTCATACACTCAACTTTGTGTTGGCTTTCTCGCTCTTATACTTCCATGAAATCCAAGTTCTGGATGAAAATGACAAAAGTTTAATAAAAGACCAAGAGATGCTCGATCTTTTAAAACAAAACTTAGAACCGAGAAGGCAATTCTTTACATTTGACCCAAAGGAGGGCCAACAGTCTCAGAAGGCATGAGTACTCATACACTCAACTTTGTGTTGGCTTTCTCGCTCATATACTTCCATGAAATCCAAGTTCTGGATGAAAATGACAAAAGTTTAATAAAAGACCAAGAGATGCTCGATCTTTTAAAACAAAAATTAGAACCGAGAAGCCACCAACTCCAACGTATTCAGCAGCGATTTATGTGTCACATGTTTTCTCTTTTTTTCTTTAATAAACCTACAGCAACAAATCTTTAAAGTCGCTGAAATAACAACTTGTTAATTAATATTTTTTGCGTTCATATTTGCTGCATGCAGTCTTTTACGAATCCTTCAAAAATGCCAGCCTCGCAGTTTTTTTGGTTTTTCTTTTGCTTTCTGGATTTAAGCTGAAACTTCTGAATTCGTTGGCGAACATAACCGCACGTCAGGGTTGCCGTGAGCACAAAAAAAAGAAGAAGCATCGAAATGGAAATGATTGCTGTTTTTATTGCTTTGCTGACTACGTTTTAATCTTCTTCACATACATGTGAGAGGCCGCGCTAACGGTGCAGTTTAGCACTCCACAAAGATACCGCTAGTCTAGCTTCTAAAATGAAACCGAGTTTCTAGAGTGATTCGAAATCCATGCGTTTGTTCGTGAAAAGAGAGAGCAAAAAGCGTTTTCGTTAATCCTTGAACGCTGTTACTTCAAAATCTAAACTAGTCACTCTCAGTTATTGCTCTACGTTCTTGTTCCCCAACTTCTTCCACGAACCATAATAATAATAATAATGTAAAAAAAAAATACAAAGGACTTTTCCCTGGTTTCTGGCCTAAAATTGCTTTTTTCGATCAACTGAATTCATAATTTCTTCCTTTGGCACTCGCAAAAACCTCGACTTAAAGTTGCCACTAAGATTTTTGCAACCGAAGAACCAAACTTTGCAAACCGAAAGCTGGGGTTTTCTTTTCTTCTTCGCCGAATTCATTATAGTGGAAAGCATTTTGTTGCAATTTCTACGCTGTTTATGTGTTTGCTTTTTAATTTTTTACATCAAACAAAACTCATTAACCAAGAAATGTAGAAAAAGGCTGCAATCATCTCCGACTCGCTTATTCTTCAGCGCTATTTTTCTGCTGCTTTGAAATCTTCTTTCTGCTGCTATCTGCCACCTTAAATCGGTTTTAATTTTTTACCAAGTTTGCAAGCAAAACCAAATTATTTAGCAGCTTGCATTTCAAAGCGGGCGAATTCATTTGTTGCAAGTTGTTTGTTAGTTTTTCTTTTTGTTCTTTGAATTCTTTTAAAGTTCAAGTTTCTTTGCGGTCGGCGGTCGGCGGTCGGCAAGGAAATCCAGTGTAAAAAGCGTCGGTGAAGTTGGAGCAGAAGAAAGTCAAACCAAAAATCCCCAACCAAATGATACGAAATAAAAACCGCAAAAAAATGTAGAATTGTAAGACCAAGAAAATTGCTTATCAGTGATGAGAAATTATTTCACACAAAAGTGTTGACGAGTAGAAGACGACGGTGGGGAGGGGGAGAGGGAGGGTGGAGGGTGAACAGGAGAGAACTACGCTTGCGAAAGAGCAATCCAATATTACCTACAACAACAACAACTAACGCTAGTTGGTGCCAGAATATCGCGTTTCCTACTGCTACAACGATGAGTTCTCCAACCTTAGCAAAGTTTTTCCGCTTCTCTTTCACTCAATAAATCATCTCTTCTCTGCATCTGTTTGCTTCTGCTGGTTTTTGGCTGAATGAGTTGGGCCAAAAAAGTTATCCACGCTTCTTCCGCTTCTCTTGAATTGATCAGATAACCGTAACCGTAAAGTATAACCAGATTCCACTCAGTGTTTTCACCGCGCGGAGTTATTATATTTTAATTAAATTCATTTAAATCCACACGTTGAATGTTGCAGCAGCATAACTGAACGTCGTCATCGGCGATCTTGGCTTCTTGTATTGCGCTTTAGTTGTGAAAACGCTTACTTCACCCCGCCTACTGCCTGCTTTCAATCAAGAGAAATCAGTAATGCAATTTATTTAGCCATATTTTTACTCAGCAAGCTCATGTTAAAGTGGAATATTTACGCCGGACTTTCAGAACTTCGGAACAAAACGACATTCCAGAAATACCGTACAACGACAGCATTCCACTCATCACTCCAACCACGCATACTGACCACCGAGTTGTCAATCAGCCAGCTATCACCCCCCTTCCACCCGCCCAACACCTCCACACACCCAACCACCCCTCTGACTTTTATCTCGGACGTGCAGACGCTCGCATGTATGTTCACTGACAAGTTGAATTACTTGTGTTGAGTCTCGTGCAGAGTGTAACCCGTCAGCTGGAAATGAAAGAAAATGGAAATTCAGCAGGAAATGTCCATCGAAATCGATCACTTGACACTCCTTCGAATTAATTACGGTATTTCAGCGCGCGGCAACACGTATACAATTTCTGCGCCGATGATTGCAATTCTCACGCCTTTGCACAGGGTGAACCAAAAGTTCGTTTACCTTTCAAATGATGATTTAAAAGAAACTATTTATGTGAGATCAAAACTCTTAATTTATTATTAAAGTACACAAATAGGGATTTTTTTATTTATTTTTTTTTTATTTTTTTTTTATTTTTTTTATGTCCTTTTTTTTATTCCCGATGGCCGCTCTTGAGCTTCGTAACCTTTTCGCCCCACACCGCTGTCGCTGCTCGACAAAGCTACCGATTCAAATTTAAACGGACTTTTGGTCCACCCTGCATTTCCCCTTCCCAATCTCAAAGGACAAGATTGCACTTAAAGGAAATTGATGAGGGAAACGTGATTTAAAGGAGAAAAAACTGAATTGAAAAAAGTGGAAAACTATGAGGACTTCGAGAAGTATGAGCGGACTTCGCAACCTCCGTCGCTTTTTCTTCTCCCCCTCAAAAAATTGATAGCTCTTCATATGAAGGTCATCTTGAAAGAGAGGAAGAGAGTTCACCACACAAAACAACGGAGTTCTCTGATCTGGCAGAAGAACCTCCTTCACTCAAACACTCAAACTGTTGAATCGCGAAGTATTCAATGCAACAAGTTCGGAATTCATGTCTCTGCATGAAAGTTTTTCGGAGGAGCTCTCACTTCACCACAAAGCCAAATCACAGCGCGATTCACAACACACTTGACCTTTCAGCTCTCAATGAATACTTAAGTTGAGTTGACTCTTCAACGAGTAAAACAAAATCGCTTCGTCTTGCGTCTCCATGCTCAATATTTGAAAATTTTGAAGTGTTCTCTCAGGCGATGCGGTAGCATATTAAATATCTGCGCTCCTCCGCGCGCTTTGCATCTCATTAATTACAAAGCAAGTGCTCTGCTTTGTTCGAAGGCACTCCACGTTGGTGCTTCTCACTCTTCTTCTTCTTCTTCTTCTTCTTCTGCTTCTTCTGCTCGCCTTGAAATTTTAATAATGGCATCAGCGAGAAAAACTTGTACGTGTATTCGAGAAGAATTTTTACATCATTAAAAAATCACGGTCAGGCGTAAGAGAGAATTAATGAGCGAACAATAGAGTTGCATCGGAGAGAGAGAGAGAGAGAGAGAGAGTCTTGCCTGCAGAGACCGAAATGTAAGTTTTTGGCGCACACAAATATTTGCTCAATGATGGTTACCTCAGGCATTTATGTGGCATGCAACGAAATCGGCAGGAGGGCGAAAAGTTGAAGCAGTCAATTAGTAGGCAGGACGAAGGACATGCATAAAACAGGCATATCAAGTGCATGCTGAAGGGCTTATTGTAGGACTGCATTAAAACTCAATTATAGTAATGACGATCGACGCCCACACGCACGCATTCGGGCGCTCATACACACACACACACACACACACACAAGTCCACTCGCCACACCACAGCTATTACAACAAGCCGTGCGCAGCATTTACTCTCGCAACGGAACCCCAGCTGCAGCACTCGCGTACGGCTGCTAATAATGGCGAAGTTGAAATTTCTCAACTTAACAGAATCCAAGTTAAAATTTAACTCGCTTTGCACAAAATGTTCCCACCACTCGAGAGGGCCGCCACGACCGGGAAACATTCATCCAAAATGGGGCCGCAGCTCAATTTGCAGGTAGACATCGAGATGAGGAAGACTGAGGTGTGAGTGAGCGCGTCGCCCACACGGATTTAAATATTCAATTTTCAACTCAATGAGCTGTAAAAAATTCATACAATTTCTTGTACTCAAAGAAAGAGCAGAACTTACGACGGAAAATAACGGGAGGAGCGCATTTTCTATTTTGAAGGTCAGCCAAGAGAAGTAAATTTCAGTTCTCTTCGTCTTTAAGGAATTAAAATTATTTTACTTTCTCTTTAATTTATTCTATTTTGTTTTAATTTATCTTGTATTTGTTCATTTTATTTTAAATCTATCTATTCAGTTTTTCTCCCACATTCTCTACAGCCATCTGATTTTGTGCTCCAGGCAAGAGGTACGCAAGTACTTGCGAATTCAATTGTCCTGATTGCGCTGCACTGATTGACCTCCTGCGTCTCTCTACGTCCTCGAACGGCCTTTTATTTGTTACAGCGAAATCCTTAAAATTTCCCTGAAGGATTTCGTCGAGAGCACTCGCTTCAAATCGACGAGAATTTATTTGATTTGTGATTTTTTGTCCGCAATATTTGATAGAGAGCAAGAATGCCTCAGTCTAAAAAGGAGGTCGTTGTAGATTCGAAGAGAAGTGGAGAGAGAGAGAGAGAGAGAGAGAGAGAGAGAGAGAGAGAGAGAGAGAGTTAACTTCTTCATTATGGCAAAACTTTTTGCTGATTTCCGTAAAATCTTTTTAATTAACATGGATTCTGTGTAGCGCTTCACAAAAAAAACTTCCGGTTTCACAGTTACTTAAATATTTAAGAAGAACCGTTAACGCAAAATACTTCAAAGGCGCTGCTTGCCCGCTGAGCGCACGCTGAGCACACGTTGAGTGACCGCAGCTGCACTCGTTAGCCACGGTCGCGGTCACTTTTTGAGCATCAGGTACGCGACGACCGTGCGAAGCCCACCAACAAACGAAATTCAATCGCATTTCGAGAGCAGCTTCCACTTGTGCTGAGCGCAGTTTTTATGTGCTGAGCGCAGTTTTTATGTGATGTGTGTGTGTTGCTCTGTGCTACGCTATACTGCGCTCTCTCTCTGCACTTTTTCCAGCTTCATTATGAGCTACAAAGAGACAGGAATGCGTATGCGACACGTAGCGCCAACTGTGGATCCACAATTACACTTGTAGCTGGCAGGAGTGTGTGAGAAGATTGTAAAGTTTCGCGACAAATGCTCGCCAGGTCGGCCGAGTGTTCATCAAACACCGAGTAGCCGAAACCAGCTCTCAGCGTGCTGCTGGTACAACTTGACGAGTTTTAATGTCAGAAGCGTAACGAAGTTATTGCACTGAGAAGTTATTTATATATTTCATTCTGGAATCCCTCATGGATCGAGGTTTTTATTTTTTTCCTAGTCTAGTATTTTTTTCCCCTAGTTTTCCTTCTAATCTTTTGGTTTTTTATTTTTTTTTTTTTATTAATCCACGAATTCAAATAACTCAGCGTTTTTATTATTGCTGATTTTCATTTCGTGTTTAACTTATTTTTTCTAATTAAGATTTTACTGTCTTCAGCGGGTGTTTTAATTTTACGCTGGTGTGCGTAAGCGCGCGGATGCTTGTGCGTGTTGATTTCTACACGCGTGAAGAATTGTTGGTTTTATAGCGCATACTAAGGCGAACTTCATACAGGTGTTTGTTGTCACTGCTCTCCTCTCTCGCCGCTCTGTACAAATGGTTTCAATTACTTCGGTAGTGAGGAACAAAATGCCGTAAAATATACCGAAGTATGCGTTCTAGCAACGAATACAAAGCCTTTTATAGATTGTGTGTTGTGTTAAGTTTAAATTCAAAAAATTCAGCAATACACATTCAATAAATATGTGAATTTAAAATTTATTTTAATACTTTACTTGTATTTACTTAGCGAAGTTTATATTGGTTTAACGGTTTTTGCTTACAAAACGTCATATAAAATTAAAAATTCACCATCTGTATTAAAACGGAATTGAAATTTTGCTGACACTGTGTGAAATGGGACGGAGGAGAACGTGTTTTTATCAATTTACTGTTTGCAGAAGGTTATCGGCGTTGTACTCGCCGCCTGCTGCACCGAGCTCAAATCCAACTGTTTACAACAACAAAACCCAAGAATTGAGACGCTCTAATTTAACTGCATAAGCACTCAGTCCCGGTTTAAATATCGGGTTCAGTGTCAACTTCGGAGCCGAAGGCTTCAAGTGAGAGCCGGCCGACGGGAGTAAATAAGTATTAAAATCGACAAACAACAATTACTTTATCATGTGCGAAGATTATAAATTCGATAAGCTAATGGATTCAGCTATTCAGCTTATCAAGATCGTAACAGGTGCTCAGAACTCAGAGAGAAGTACAATCAATGTGTAGATCGAGAGAGTATTATCAATGTGTTGATCGTGAGAAGAGGTGAGAGACAAAGTGAAAAAAACGCCCTCTCTTCTGTGACTTCTTGCAGATTAGATTAACGGTCGTGCGCGGTCGTTGGTGATGGCAAAAAACGATCGAGCTGCAGGAGTGGTGGGGTCGTCGAGAGCGGCACTTTCCAGCTGGGACGGACGCATTACAGTCGACAACTCCATATCAGCATTTTGTTGCTCCTCCCGACGGCGCTCTCCGCTGAATGTGGAGCATTATAATGGTTACGCAGCTACGAGCGCTCAGGTCGAGCATACGGAAGCTGATATCGTTGAAAAATCGAAAGAACGTGAATGCGATCCGCATTACGCGGATGATCGTGATAACTATGAGGAGATCATATCAGTTTCCTCTACAGAGAATATTTTGGCTCGCAAGTACGATAAAAATGCATCAGGTTGCCGCAGTTCGCCGAATCGAAGCATTTTGAGTGGCACAGGAGGTGGTGGGAGTGGAAGTGGGCAACCTTCATCGCGCTTGGCTGCCTCTTCGCGACAAACCACGATGAGTTCTTCCTTGCTGGGCGACAGCATGACGGAAATCGTTGTACGTCAATAATTACTTGCTGCGAATTTCTATGTCTGCACTTCAGTCAAAAGTGACCCTCGTGACCCACAGAAAGCTTATCTCGCTGTTAAATCAAAATTTAAATCATAATTTATAATCTTCATTGAGACCAACTCGAGTTTATTAGAATTTTTCCAAAATCAAACGAAATAAATAACTCAAAAAATCTCGCAAACTCCACGAAGATGCTAATTTTATTAATGACAAACTTCACTCTTGGATCCACATTAGTTGCTCATCAACACCCAGTATAAACTTGTTTATTATTTTTAATTATTCACATTTATTTGGGAGACGAGCGGTGTGTCGTGATCTGCTTTATTTTTACACTCTCCGCTTTTGTTTTACGCTCTGCAACGCGATTCCAGCGCTGATCAGTTTACGTTCGCAGTTGGCGGCGACGTAATCCTTATTTTGCAACTTTTCGCCGCTTGGTACGCCGTCGATGTACGGCGGCGGTGAGTCACTTTTGACGAAGAGAGCGGCGACTCCGACAATGTTACACTCCAACGCTAACAGTTCTTTCTGCTTCATACAACGCTACAACGTGCCTCAGATCGAGGATATTCCGACGAGCGAGAGCGAGCCCACGTCCGCTCTGCTGGACTACTGCAAACGCAAGGTTTGTACGCGCCGACATTCTGGGTAATTTCAATTTTCCCCCATTTTTCCCCTAAGTTCCTGAAGCCGTACGTGATGATCTTGTCGTTGGTGGGTCTCAGTCCGATCTCGACGGAAACCACGCTCTGTCGCACCTGCTTGAGCTACATGTTGGACGTGCTGCTTCTGTCTCTCTTGCTTTTCAGCTACTTTCTGCAGTATTTGACATCATATCGGTGAGTTGAAAGATTGCACATTTTTACGAACTCCAATCGCTTACTGTTTACTGTCCAGCGGTGACCGTGGATTCTCGAACTACAGCAAAAGTGCAAGAAGTAGCAGTCGACTTTTTGGAGAATCAGTAGAAGGCTCTGGCGGCCGCACCATTGGTGAATTACTTTTTGGCTACATCATTCCGAATGCACTGCACTTGCTGAGCTTCATAACCGCAGTTTTCGTGAATAGAATTGCCGAGAACGAACAGTTACAGAATTTGATTGAGCGCGTATTCCTCATGTCGATGAAGCCGCGTCGTCTCTCTTGGATGCTCTGGCTGTACGTAGCACTCGGATTTGGACTGCTGTGCCTACTTCTTGCGTACGTTACGCCCTCTATACTCATGCAAGCTCAGATTACACAAGTCAAGTGGCTCGGGAGTACTTTGAACAACACGCAGATCGGCACGAAGGTGAGTTCAATTGGTTTTTCCAATGAACTCTTTTGAGACTTTTAACTTCTCTTAGATTTTTCTTCTTTGTGCCATTTTCGTGCAAGACTGTGTGGAAATCATTATTTTAACTAATTACTGCATTGAATGTTACTTATTACGCGTCCATCTGGCAACGCTGTCGCATAAACTACTCATGCACAGCATCGATAATTTGGATTGGATGCGGGTAAAAATCGATTGAAAACGATATAATCGTGCTTCATTTTCATGAAATCTCTCTTCTTTAAATGAAATTCATAAAATTATTCTTCTCTTCATCTCGTTACAGGAAATCTTAGAATTCCGTAAACTACTCGATCATCTGAATCAGCGTGTAGGCCTTCCCGTCTGTTTTCTCATCGTAATGAATCTCTCGTATGCCTTCGCAGGCATTGTTTATCTCTTCGATGATTTCGATTTCCAGTATTCGGAGTTGAAAGTCGTCATTCTAAATATCATCAACGTTCTTCTGTGGTTGGTCATGGGCTTCATTCCGTTCTTCATGGCTGCGTCGGTGACGCGTGTCTGCAAGATCGCGCAAGCTAACGGTCATCAAATACGAGTTCGACCTTTCGTGTATCACAACACCTCCTCCGAAGATCTGAATTCCACACTTCTTTTTGCGGCGTCCCTTGATATGTCGGCGAAGCTTTTTCGGATGCCGATTCAACCGAACTACTTATGTTTTGCCATTTTAGTGGTCTCGCTTGTAATTCTAACACTTGGCATGTGTTTGAATCTCTCCGTACTGGGAACAATTTAAGTTATGCGCAGAGATATTTTTGTAAATAAGTAAAACTATTTAATGTATTCATGAGAAGCATTTATATACTTATTTAAATACTTAGAGTTTAGAAAATTAGCAGGTATTGCCATTTATTAGAAACTAAAATATATTACGGTAACAGCGAACTTCTGTCAAGAAAGTATAATTTTGTGCTTCTTCCCTAATAACCAATTGTTTTCCTACAAATTATTTTTTTCCAGGTTCAAAATATTATGAGACCGCATTCTCTACGCTGTTTCAAATACTTGCGGTAGACGCAGAGCAATCGAATTTTTCATTTGTACTTTTTCAATATTATCATGAATATCAATATTTTCTAATAAAATGTCTACAAGTCTAAATAAATACCTTTTCGCGTTTTTTTACTGCGAGCAATTACTTCATATCGAGGACGCCCTGTGAAAATGTGTCGGTATTGCAGATTTAATTTCGATTCATCTTGTGGTAATTTAACTTTCGTTTAACCGTTTTGGGCGTAATCCAGTTTCTGTATTTTAATTTATTTATAATAGCCATCATCTTAGCTGGTTTTCACACTTCACTTCATTTGATATCTTTCACAACCGAATTTAAAAATAAATAACGTTAACTTAATTACGGAAACTAGTAAATTTTGTGGGACCCGGAGTTCGAAAAATTTTGCGCACAAGAAAAAAGAGACTGCGGCTAAATGCAATGTGGTTAGTTACGTTAAAACGTAATTCCACCGCAAAAATTTTTCCACTACGCCGTAAATTAATTGTCGGCTTCAAACTCTGAGCTGCGGCCATCAGCCGCATCACAGTCCATCTGGATTTCATAAGTAATTGGTGGTGAGTTTTCAAATGGCTGGTTTTATTGGAGATAACTTACTAAATTATATTCAAGTTTCTGAAATACCGTGAGCACTAGTATCCGCGATTGTAGAAGGTAATCCACGAAAGCCCACTGAAAAAAAACTTGGTCGCTGAGTTCTCCCAGTGAAAACGGTAACAGTGGGCCCAGCACTGCCTTGCCGCAGTGTATGTGCACTTAGCTGTGTACACATGACAGTAAGTGCATTTCATAGCCTTGCGTGAGACACCGTTTTGCATAACTGTAAATTTTTATACCTAAAAAATTCTCAGTAGGCTTCTAATTTTAAGTCGAACTGAAAAATATTTGTTGCGAGGTTTGAATTTAAAGCTGCAGGCAAGTGGGCTTTCGAAGAAAGGATTCAAAATGTTCCAAAGCGATGTGACTAAGTCTTCCAACAATGCATCGAAAATGGTTGAGTCAACAAGCACGAGGTTGCAAATGCTTGAAGCTGTAATCCTCGGAAAACACGTACCCAACGGGATGCTTACGGAACATGACTCGCTAAAGGGCTCTGCAGTGGCGGCGGCGGCGGAACATGCGTCGCTATCCGTTGAGACTCTCGTGGACACATTACTAGCTTTGTACGATGAGTGTTGTAATTCATCCTTGCGGCGAGAGAAATCCGTGTCGGACTTCATCGAATTGGTTAAGCCTGCTGTAACGCAAATAAAGAAACTTCGTGTATCGCACGATGACTTCGAAATAATAAAGGTGATCGGACGTGGGGCTTTCGGAGAAGTGGCTGTGGTGCGCATGATAGCCACACAACAAATATTGGCGATGAAGATCCTGAACAAATGGGAAATGCTTAAACGCGCGGAGACGGCTTGCTTCCGGGAGGAACGTGATGTCCTAGTTTATGGTGACAGGAGATGGATCACTAACCTGCACTACGCCTTCCAGGTAGTTATGGGGATAGTTTTATCAATTACGGTAAATTTACCGTCCTCCCAAATGGTTTAAATTGAAAATTAGGCTCTCCCTCGTTTTACGATATACAGCTTTTTACATTAAAACACATTTTTTATTAGCATTTTAACTTTTGTTTATTACGATTCCTACATTCCTACAACTTCATGGTTATTTATATCGTAAATGATTGCGAAATTTTTCCTCCACACATTTTCAGTTAAAGTATTTACTAGAAACCGTTTTCGTAATTATAAAAGGGTTACAATAATACAGCTTCTACAGGAAAATTCTATAAATATAAAACTCTATAAATTATATAAATATAGATTATCAAATCCAGTTCTAATGTGAGTTGTATGTTAATAGTTGCGTTAAAATTAAATTACAAAATTAATCCTGCAATTAGAATAAACGAGGAAGTAAGTGTTTGCTTGTTTAGATGTTTTGCTACTTTACAATTTAAGAACGGCTGGACCAATTTGAGTGCAACTTATCGCAAAGATAGAATATTCATCAGCTTAACGTCACAATTACTAAAGAGTTTCGGAAACTGAGTAGACTATTTATTTAAATAGTTATATTTATATAGTATACTCGATGAGATGTACGATCTAAATAGAGTTTCTCATACGTTCCTATAGATACAATCTTTGGTATTCACGCTGTAGCAAAACTTTGAAAACTGCTCCGAAGAGGCCCTTGGCGCAGCAACTGACTGTTGATAATTACACCGTTATAGCGGTAGTGTGGTCGAAATAGTTCCAATAATAACTATCGACACTTTTTTTTTCAGGACGACACAAATTTGTATCTAGTCATGGATTACTATTGCGGCGGTGACTTGCTGACTTTGCTCAGCAAATTTGAGGATCGTTTGCCAGAGGATATGGCCAGATTTTATATAGCGGAAATGATTCTAGCCATAGACAGCATACATCAGCTGAAGTATATACACCGCGATATTAAACCCGATAATGTTGTGTTGGATGCAAATGGCCATATACGACTGGCAGATTTTGGCTCTTGTTTAAAACTGGAAAGCAATGGCTACATTCAATGCAATGTAGCCGTGGGTACACCAGATTATATATCGCCCGAGATTCTACGTGCCATGGAAGACGGCCAAGGTAAATACGGCCCAGAATGCGACTGGTGGTCTTTGGGGGTTTGCATGTATGAAATGCTCTATGGAGAAACTCCTTTTTATGCCGAGAGCCTTGTGGAAACCTATGGCAAGATTATGAATCACAAAAACAGTTTTAGCTTTCCTTCGGAGGTGAATATGGATTATAAAATATCAGCTCATGCGAAGGATTTGATGCGCAGACTTATTTGCACACCAGATAATCGTTTGGGCCAAAACGGCATTGAGGATTTCAAATCGCATCCGTGGTTTAGCGGCCTTGATTGGGACAATATTAGGCATGGGCAGGCGCCTTACCATCCCGAGGTTTCTAGCCCCACGGATACTTCCAACTTTGACGTGGACGATAATGGCATCAGGATGTCAGACGCCGTCCCGCCCATATCTAATCCCGCCTTTAGCGGATTGCATTTACCTTTTATAGGCTTTACCTTCACACGAAATAGTTGTTTGTCGGATTTATTCAAATTAAGTAAACCTTTGCGAAGCAAAATCTATGAATGCGAGTCAAAAGCTAATGAAATAAACTTGACCGAAGAGGTGTTTGAAGAGAAACATTTAAGTCCGGACAGCACACGCCGTTTACAAGACGAGATTAACAACTTAACTAAGCGGAATTGTGAACTCCAAAGTCAGCTGAAGAGTTACGAGCGACAAGAAATGCAAGCAAATAACGTAGACCTCGATCAAAGTCACTCAAACGTACAGGATTTAGAATCCCGAATATTATATCTAAGTCAGGAGAATGAGGCGCTTAAAAAAGAACGTAACGATGCCGCCGAGAGACTGCAATCTCAAGACGCTGAACTCAAAGATGCCATCTGCCAACGGAATCTGGCTATGGCTGAGTATACAGAAGTCACCGACAAATTATCCGAGCTGCGTACACAAAAGCAACGCTTCTCTCGTCAAGTACGTGACAAAGAAGAGGAACTCGAGACTGCCATGCAGAAAGTCGACAGCTTGCGAAACGATTTGCGCAAATCGGAAAAGAATCGCAGAGACTTGGAATCATCTCTGGAAAATGCTCTCGCCGAGGTGACGGCCGAACGCAAACAACGAGAACGAACCGAAGAATACTGCCGTCGTCTTCAAAGCGAAGTGCGTGAAAAAATCTCACCAGATTTTGGTTCCTCAACATCAGTTGGAATATCGCCAGAGCTCTCCCGAATGGATCTAAACCAGCAACAACAATTACGTTATAGCGATGAGGCTTCTTCGGTCCGGGACAAGCTGTACGAATCCGATTCCTCCCGCAAAATGTCGTATAAAGATACGAAGCAGCCGCGAAATATGTATCTTTTGAATAGGGAAGAGTCCATTACCGACATGGAAGCGACAATAGCTAACCTCAAGAAGAAGCACGAACAAGAGCAGACCGAATTAATGGAAGAGAACCAAAGGTTACGTAATGAAATCAAATTACAAAATGATATAAGTCACAGTTTGCAGACGCAATTCGGTAACGATTACGATGAGTTGAGGTTAAAACGTCATGCTATCAGCCAGTGGGAGAAACAGATGTCCGAGATAATACAGTGGGTGTCTGATGAAAAGGATGCTCGCAACTACTTACAAGCCTTAGTAGGGAAAATGAACGAAGAACTGGAGTATCTGAAAAATTCAGGTTCAATGTACAAAAGTGCAATTGAGAAGAATTGGCGCAATCGGCGTTCCCAGAAGTTGGACAAAATGGAACTCTTCCATTTGCAAAGTTCCCTGCAAAGTGAAATACAGGCCAAGGCATCCATCTCCGAGGAGTTGAGTGTTACAAGAGCCGAACTTATAGCAACACAGAAGACCCTCCATGAGATACATAAACGTTGTGACGCAGCTGTTTACGATCTGCAGTACAAGGACAATCAAATTCGGGACTTGCAGAAGCGTCTCGAGTATGCTGAAAAGTACCACGAACGGCCATCATCACAGATATCCTTCCTGGATCACTTCTTTAAGGATACCGCCAAAAAATCATGCGATCTAAATTCAGAGAAACACCGGTTATCACTCACTGATAGTATAAACCGCGAATCTTGTGCGAACAGCGTTCTAGAATATCCTCTCAAGCAAATTGCGGAGCCCAAGGAAAGCCATAATAATTTGCAAATGCTTTTAGATGAAGATCTGGACTGTGCAGACATTGATATCGATCAAAATAACGCTTTCGGAGTTATAAACTCGAAGAGCAATTTGAGTGAGGCTTCCGCCAGTCAGTCGCATCACAAACCTATTTCCAAATATCACCAATTTTTAGTGCGAACTTTTAGTAGCCCTACAAAATGCAATCACTGTACATCGCTATTAATTGGATTGACACGTCAAGGCGTCGTCTGCGAATTCTGCGGCTTCGCTTGTCACATAATGTGTTGCGAAAAAGTTCCAAATGTCTGCCCAGTGCCCTTGAATCAAACCAAACGCCCTCTTGGAATCGATCCTACACGTGGTATTGGTACCGCTTATGAGGGATACGTGAGGGTACCAAAAATGGGTACCGTCAAAAGAGGCTGGATGCGTCAGTTCGTTGTCGTGTGCGATTTCAAGCTGTTCTTGTTCGATGTTACTGCTGATCACAACGCTCTACCGAGTGTTAATGCTACACAAGTGTTGGACATGCGCGATCCGGAATTCGTTGTGGCCGATGTGCGTGAGAGCGACGTCATCCATGCGAATAAATTAGATGTACCATGCATTTTCCGCGTAAAAAATTCTCTCATTGACGGAGGGCCAGACTTGCATACGTTTATGCTCGCTGAAAGTGAATCGGAGAAGACGAAATGGGTTGTAGCTCTGAGCGAATTGCATCGTATACTCAAACGTAATAACTTACCGAACACTGCCGTCTTCAAAGTTCGCGAGATCCTTGACAATTCTTTATCCATCGTTCGCGCCGCTTTGAGTTCCATTATTATCGATACCGATAGGCTTCTGCTGGGTACAGAAGACGGGCTGTTTTGCTTGGATTTCGGAGAGTACGAAATCGCTCGCATCGGGGAATCAAAGAAGATTATTAAGATCTTGCACGTCGTCGAGGAGCACATTCTGGTCATTTTATGCGGCAAGCAAAGACATATTAGACTACTGCCCATCAGAGCTCTGGAAGCCAACGATGTTGAATGGATTAAAGTAGCCGATTCGAAGAACTGCATTACCACCTGCACTGGCATCATACAAAGAACTCCCTACAACGTGTACTGTTTCGTTGTCGCTCTCAAGCGAGCCACAAATCAAACGCAGATAGTTGTGTACGAAATAAACCGCAATCGAACAAGGCATCAGAAAATGTGTGAGTTTACAGTGGCCTATACCGTTCAGAGTTTACAGATTCTGTCAGATATGCGTTTGGCGGTTGGTCACCACAGTGGCTTCACAGCCTACTACCTGCAGGGTGAAGCGCAGGCCGTATCGCTGGTACATCCAGAGAACCAGCTCTGCGTGTTCTTAAATTACTGCGGAGTTGATGCATTCAGAGTGGTTGAAATAAAAGCTTATGGAAGTAATGAAACGGTAGAGTACCTACTGGTGTTCCACACACTTGCCATTTACGTTGACCTTTCTGGGCGTAAGTCGAGAGATCGAGAAATAGTGTACCCCGCCGTGCCCACCAGCATATCCTACTGCGATGACCATCTCCTTGTATTCTCTGAGAACCATCTCGATATATTTAATACCCTGTCATCAGAATGGGTTCAAACCATTGGACTGAAACGTACAAAGCCATTAAATCAAAATGGGAACATCGTGCTTTCGTTCCTGAACGGTGTACCAATTATAATATACTTGGAAAATATACACTCCAAAGAAGTACTCAGCATTTATAAAACGGAGCGTGAAGGACGCGATAAAGCGAAAACACTTTTTACAATGCGAGAAGTAAATAAAATAGTTCGCACCTCGGACAGACGATCCAAAATGATTTCCGCACCTTCGAATTTCAACCACATTTCACATATGGGCCCCGGAGATGGTATACGTAATCAGAGGCTCCTGGACTTGCCTACAACTATAGAAACAGCTGATGACACAAACACCGACAATATATCGTTACACCGCCAAATAGCGCATCCATCATCTTTAAAACATGGCCATAATTAAAGCGAACCTTGTTTGCGTGTCGAAGAAAACGGTTTTATTAGCATTTAAAATCGAAGGCTGGAAATGTATTTTCTTGCGAGAGTTTTTGGTAAGTACAAGAGAAACAAATTATTACATAAACATTTGGAATCTTCCTGGCAGCATTTCACGGAGTCGCGTTTAAATCATTCGGGGGATATTTGATAATTTCTTTTGAACCTCGGAACGGTGTGACGAAATATTACGCTATTACGTCGAACTATTACGAACGATTACGACGAAGCTTATTACGCTATGCATTGGCGGTCTGCTTGTCAGGAAGTTGCTGGGAAGATAAAACAATAATATTTTACTATATTACTAAACTTATTACTTATATTAAAACAATAATATTTACTATATTACTTATAATAACATTTTACTATCTATACTTTCATTTTAGGTTTGTAAAAAGAGTGAATATCAACCTCTTAGCGCAAGATATGAAACAGCAAACACGCCTGTAGATGTTTATATAAAGCAAACAAGAAGGAGCGTATCAGTAACCTGGATAAGACGAAACTTTCTACACTTCCGATTAATGTGTAGTGTAAATGATTAAATGATTGGTGAGGTAGTTTATTACAGTTTAGAATTTATTTAAGATTATGTATAAATATTGCGTTATGGGTGATATGGTTTTCACCATTTAAGTCATTATTATTATTGTGCATGTTTCCATTTCTTTTCTATGTATTTAGAAAACAAGACCGTATACATTTATTAACTAAGAAATTTGTTAATAATGGGACTTCGATTTTGTTTCCGTTTTTAAATGCTAAAAGTATCACTTCTGATCACTTCTGAATTGCATATTTAATGCATCTCGTCTTTAGTAGTCACTTAAATGATATCATAAAAGCATAAAAATTGAGAAAGGGATTGTTAATTTTTATAGTGTTTTTTTAAGTACTCTGAAATCAGCAGCAGCATTATTTTCAAATGTTTATTGATATACATTCATGCAAGCTGCGTTATTATTCCGACTTCAAATTTGAAGTTTTTCATCATGTTTGGAGTAATTGCAAATAATATATTTACACAGAAACAATTTTAAAAAAGGCGTTAAAAATTCAAGTTTTTTTACTTTATTCAGAGATATTAAATACCTATTTCTCAAAATATTTAATATGAGGATATGAGGTACTCATATTTAATGTGATTGAATTATATGATTGAAAGAAGAGAAAAAATCGCGCGTAAATAAATATCGAAATTTTAATGGTTTCATGTGTTGACTAGAACAGCTGACGACGAGCAGAACCGTAAACAGTTCAGTTTTTACAGAAGCTAACGTTTCGTCAGAATGTTTCCTTCAGTTTTGATAAGCTGCTGAACAGAAAAACAAAACGAAGTTAGAACACTTCATGGAGCCATGATTTCCCACAAATAACTCCAAAATTTTTTATAATTTTTCAGTATTAGGTAGTTGAAATACACGTACAGTTCTGTTTTGAACTGTACGCGTATTTCGAAAAAATATGTATTAATAAAACAGACAGACTTCACAATTTGTTTGATCCTTTATATATGTAAATATGTTTGCTTCTTCAGAAAACACTATAAATTTTTAAAAATCTTAAATCTTAAACTCCTTAAAAGATTTTTTTACATAGAAATTAAGAGAAAATTGGGTTTTCAATAAGTAAACAGGCAAATAAAATTACCCTAATCTCATACAATTTAAGAAAGATGCGAGATATGCATACTCTACTCTCTCGAATAACAGCCAGATTCTGAAAAGTCACTTAGGTCTTCTTTCGCCTTAAAATCAGCTGATTTTCGTCTTTTGGTATTCTGAGAGACGAGCCAAACATCTTTGCAAGGAGCTTACATCGTTTTGCTTATTTTGTCGTAAGAAATGTGTATTCCGAACGAAAGACGAAAGCGCGCATTCGCAGCTGTCAAATAAGACGGTAAAGAGCAAGCTGTCTTCAGAAGGTTTTTTTGTTTTGAATGTGCGGTAACTGACAGTCGTATTTTCGATCTGCGAACGGTACCGCTTCTCAACGTTACTCTTTGTTATATTCGTAAAACAGCTGTTCAAAATGCTTGCACAGAATACACACCGCTTCTGTTGAGAAGCGGTACCGCTGTGTTTACGCTGTGTTTGCGTCGAAACCTTTAAGCGAAGTGTAAACCGTCACTACGCCCACTTTCCCCCTTCCCGCTAAACTGTCATCCCTTCGGAACCAACAAATGCTGTGCATGGATAGGGGGAATCCCCTGAGCTTGGTTTCAACTGCCATAAAAAAAAATTTATTTTCAAACAACAGAAGCGCAAACGGTGGCCCCATTGAGAAGCGGTTGCTAAAAGGCAACCGTTCGCACAGTTTGTGGTAGAGCTCGACGAGTGCGTGTCTTATTTGGCGATTTTGTTTGTTTTTATTTTTTTTTTAATTTCTATTAAAATAGGTGAAATAACATTTTTATTTCACCTATTTTTTTAACATAAATTATAATAATTTTTATAATTATTATACAATAATAATAAATGCATGCATTACTTCTCAATGCTGGGTTGTGTACCCTGGCTGGAGTGTTTGTGCACTCATTTTCCTCGTCTGAGGTACTCATAATAACTCGAAAAACATTTTTATTTATAGCACTTTATAAAAATACAGCACAAAATAAAAATGTATTATTATTCAAAAAATTTTCTAAGCACCGATTTGTTTCACATTTATAAACACACTGGAAACATCGCCCCAAGAAGGACTTTTAGCATTAAAGTCATCTCATAGTATCGCTCCGTCGTACTCAGTTGCTATGACGTTAATTTTGTCAAGATCCCCGATGATCGCTGCTCAATAACGCAATAAAAACTCTATTTCTTTTTAAAAGATTCAGCAACTCATTGCGTCTACTATTGTCTACCAGGGAAGCAGTTTTTAACGAAATGAAATTTTTATCCGTCATTGTTATGACACCAGGAATATCGATGCTAAATCGAGCTTTCTGGTCTATTTTTTTTTTGTTTTGTTAAGTAGCATTGACTCCCTCTTTTTTCCCAGATATGGTTTGTACATAGGGTAACCACGATAATTAGTGGGATACCCATTCTCTTTGCAGTTAACACCAAAGGCAATGGATCCCTCTCTATTTCCATTGACCGGAGTCATGCTTATTATTGCACTTGACACACTTGTACCCTCTGGCACAATTCTTAGCTAGGTGCCCAAAACTTGGGCATCTTTTACATTGAATTGGATTATTGGAACTTTTTGGTTTTTCCCAAGTAACACGAGAGGGGAACAAATATTTAATTTTAATAATTTTGTTTGAAAACCGAAGAAGTGTTTTTTATTTTCAGTCGCGGTGAAAGTATGAGCTTCAATCTCACTAGATTTTAAAACCTCAATAAGTTCGGAATGAGTCTTATGATTGTTAACAAAAATCTTACATTTATATTTATTAAAAAATCTTACATTTATATTTAAGTCTTACATTTTTATTTATCAAGTCGAGGGCTTACTCCTTAAATCCCTCGATGAGAAGTTTTACATTGGTCCTGTAGAGGATGATTGGTAGGCAAAGTTTTACGCCTGCGTAGTTACATTTCGGTTGCTGCAGAGTAGCTGGACTAACTTCAGAATGTGATCCAGAATCACCATTACTACTTGGGTTGTTTAGGTTAGTTTTTACAGCTTTGCTCTGTCTTTGCTTCGGTCGCGAACTCGGCAAAATTGATAGGAGCTCGAATCTGTTGTCTCCCAAATATTCATGATCAAATTTTCTTTTCTTGTTTGGTTCATTATCAGTTTCGGCTTCCTGGTCATCCTCCATCATTGTTAGCCAACAAAATGGAAGGTAGAATTTAACTCAGGTTTTCGCCGTTCGTTTTCCAACTTTCAGTATAAATTTTCAAATTATAAATCTCCAAAATAATTTCTGAGCTGTTACTAATTAAACGAAAACAAATTGGCTTGGCTTCAGTTCTACTTAAACCCCAGTAGTCCTTGTGTACACCAAATACACAACTTTTCCATAGCAGCCGAAACGGCTAGTACGGGAAAGACGTAAAGCCCAGTGCGCTCAACGGGGCTCGTCGTAAGAGCTTCCGTTCCACAGATAAAAAATAAGGCTGTGAAACGAAATTTATGTATGGAATGTGTATCGCAGGTCTCGAGCTTGGTAAATTTGACCAAGTGCTTGCGGTTCATGTTCATGATTATCTCTTTCATGTTTTAAACTCTTTGTTTAAAAATCGATGGTCCTTAAAAGGACCGAATGGGGGGTTTCCTTTCACTTGGGTCGCAATACTTTGCGCCAGCTGATCACAAATGGCTACACCTGCTTTCGCTGGAGGATCTAAAGCCACATACTCCTCTACACTGCTCGAAATTTCGAGAGGATGGTTGGTCCACTCATTACCATTGAATATACTATACACAAATTGTGTAAGTCACAACAAGCGTTTATGATTCTTGTTGCAGGAGAGTAGTGCAGGACCCTTTCTCCTTATATGCAACGGAACAGAACTTACACAATTTTTTATTGAATTCAACTTCGTGTTGCTGCGAAGGACAACGGTAGGGTGTCATGAGGTACGGCAGTAAGGGGTTACCAGAGTCACCTGAAATTTTATAATATATAAAATATCTCTTATTTCTAATATATTTCTAACTCGCCCAATAGCCACGTATTACATGTGCCAGCGTTGTAACAAGATTTAAAATATTGGTTAGCAGCACTTATTTTCCATACATGAGCGTCATGCGTTATTCAATGCTGAACAAAAGTAGTATTATTAATAATAACATTACCATCATCGGATTTCTACTGTAATAGCCTTTTCTATTATAATATAGATGTCGCAAAAAGTTTCCCGGGGATTTTATTTTGATGAGTGTGCTATCAACACGTGCAATCACCCCGGGAATTGAAAATTGCGAAAAAAATTTCTCTTTCATGCGAGCTTCTTCATCCGCAGTCATTTCAAGTTTGATCCATTTGGTACATACATTATTTTCGAATATGTCTAAACATTCGGACACCAGTTTTGACACCTCTGGTTGGGACATCGGCGAACTGTGCTCGTTACCAATAGATTTCTGGTAACTTCCACTAACCAGAAAACGCAAAAATGTCGCTAGTTTTACTTGAAGTGGAAGGGCGTTGATTTGGAAGTTGCTTTCATTTTGGGGGCAATTTCATTTAATAATTGCGTGAGGCAATCTTCACTGACATAATATTGAAATAAAGCTTAGATTATCGTATATACGCAGTCGCATTCCTCATGTGCAGATTTTATCGCCTATCTATGCAACAGATGCTGCCATCAGACAGTTTTGATGAAAAGATTATTACGTATTTAACAGAGAGTGTTTCTAAAAGGTATTTCAATAATTTGAATCAAGCAAGTTTCACATTAAAGAATGTTCTCTGCCGTGACAAGACCTTAAAGTTTAGAAGTTTTTGTAATTTCTTAGAAAATCCAAAAAGTTGAAAATCCTAAATCATTGATTGTAAAAATTCATTGATTGTGGGAAAAATCAAGAAGCAATTTGGATTTTTGTGAATACTTTAAACTATCTGGGATTGTTATAAAATTTACTAAATTGTTTTAATACACCCAAAACAGTTTAGAACTTCTTTTAATTGGAGGCACTGAATTTGCCTCCAGGTGCCCGACGACAAAAGCCAATTAATAGAACCAAGAACAAAAACAACAACATTTGAGGGCAGCCACTCAATAGCAAAAATTTATTGCAACAAACATTCAATTTCAGTGTTCGACCTTATGATTAACATATCGCTTTTATATAGTTAATAGGGTTGTTGTTGCTGCGAATAAGATCACCTTTTCATGGTCCAAGAGTATTTTAAGTTGTTGTTCCTGCTCCTCGAGCAACATGTTTTACGATCAAATGCATACGCCATAAACTTATTTATCTTATCAATAGCATGTTCGATAATGTCGGCAATTAGTGTGCATATTTATTGACTGTAATATAATAGTCGACCTTCACGAGCTTCACGAGCATTTCAACCTAAATGCAATGCTATATTTTCACCAACATTCGCTAAACCAAAATATTTTCTCTGAATTTCTGTTTATATACAGAGTGTATATATATATTTCGGCTGTTATATAAGCTTTCACAGGAATCAAAAAACAGCCATTCGATTTCGCACCGATCCGTTGAACACATTCCGATGAAGTTCCTAATCTTGCTAGCTTCTGTCTTGGCGTTTGCAGCGGCAAACTCAACCCGCGGTCGAATTTACCGTGGATCGAGTGCCGAGCAATATGAGTATCCATATCAAGCTGGAATACAAGTGTTAAAGGAAGAGGGCGAAAGTTGGTGCGGCGGAACTTTGATAGATAACACATGGGTTCTAAGTGCTGCCCACTGCTTCGAAGAGTGAGTATCTAACATTCCTAACAGACGCATGCGCAGTTGTAACAATCCAAGTTCTTCCAGTTCTGCTGATGGAAATATAACGGTTTTTTTAGGCGGCATTTACAGGAAGGAGAGTGTGTACAGCTTTCGCATCAAGAACAATGACGTGATTATTCACGAATATTTCGACACAGACACGGTGGAGAACGACATTGCATTGATACCGATACCTCGAGTGATGTACTCTGCAGCTGTCAGTTCCGCGAAATTGCCGTCGAAGAGCTTTAATGCAACATTCGTAAATCGCTTTGCCATTGCCTCCGGGTGGGGTTACGGAGGTGATACGGGATACCTATCGATTGAACTGCAGTGGGCGCGTTTTAAGATCATAACTAAGTCAAAGTGCGCCGAATCTTACCCAGGCGATAAAATTTCGGATCAAGATCTTTGCGCCGTTGGTGTTAAGAAAGGATCCACCTGCGGGGGCGATTCAGGCGGCCCGTTGCTAGAAGTAAGAAGCCGCATTTTGGTAGGAATCATCTCCACTGTTACGCTGGATGGTTGTGAAGAAGGAAAGCCTGTTCTCTTCACACGCGTCTCCTACTATAGGGAATGGATCACGAATAAAACTGGAATTTAAACGCTACTTCCACTGATATTATATTTTAATAGTAATATTCTTCTAATGTACATTCAAACAATACTTTAAATATTAACATAAATATGATATGGTGCTGCTCGAGCACAACAGGGAAACAACAACTTCTATATATTACTATACATTTATTACTATACTATTCTATATTTACTATACAACAACAACTTCTATATATGTATATATATATATATATATATATATATATATATACACCACTCGAGGTATCCGTATCAATCAATGTCGTTTTCTTTTTCCGTTTTCCATCAGCAGAACTGGAAGAACTTGGATTGTTACAACTGCGCATGCGTCTGTTAGGAATGTTAGATACTCACTATTCGAAGCAGTGGGCAGCAGTAAGAACCCATGTGTTATCTATCAAAGTTCCACCGCACCAACTTTCGTCCTCTTCCGTTCACACTTGTATTCCAGCTTGATATGGATACTTGTATTCCTCGGCACTCGATCCACGGTAAATTCGACCGCTGGCTGAGTTTGCCGCAGTAAACGCCAAAACAGAAGCGAGCAAGATAAGGAACTTCATCGGAATGTGTTCAGCGGTTCGGTGCGAAATCGAATGGCTGCTTTTTGATTCCTGTGAAAGCTTATATAACAGTCGACATATATATACACTCTGTATATAAATTTTTCAATAAATGCAACTTCGTCTTGCTGCGAAGGACAACGGTAGGGTGTCATAAGATACGGCAGCAAAGGATGACCACGGAGGATGGGATAGGAGCGCGATTCTCTATAGGTTCTATTTGGATCTCCTACGGCTCAATTGCAGTTTCCGATTCTTCTGGTTCAATGTTGCGAAAGAATTTTGACCAATAAATCCCCATTGGGCAAAAACTTAATGAAAACTTCACAAAATATATGCAATTCACATAATATATGTGCAATTCACAAAATATATGCAATTCACAATACATGTGCAATTCACAAAATATATGCCATACACAAAATATACGTTCGCTTATACGAAGCTTAAAATAATAAGTTCACTCTATATAAATTTTTCAATAAATGCAACTTCGTCTTGCTGCGAAGGACAACAGTAGGGTGTCATAAGATACGGCAGCAAAGGATGACCACGGAGGCTGGGATAGGAGCGCGATTCTCTATAGGTTCTATTTGGATCTCCTACGGCCCAATTGTAGTTTCCCATTCTTCTGGTTCAATGTTGCGAAAGAATTTTGACCAATAAATCCCCATTGGGCAAAAACTTAATGAAAACTTCACAAAATATATGCAATTCACATAATATATGTGCAATTCACAAAATATATGCAATTCACAATACATGTGCAATTCACAAAATATATGCCATACACAAAATATACGTTCGCTTATATGAAGCTTAAAATAATAAGTTCACTCTATTTAAATTTTTCAATAAATGCAACTTCGTCTTGCTGCGAAGGACAACAGTAGGGTGTCATAAGATACGGCAGCAAAGGATGACCACGGAGGCTGGGATAGGAGCGCGATTCTCTATAGGTTCTATTTGGATCTCCTACGGCCCAATTGTAGTTTCCCATTCTTCTGGTTCAATGTTGCGAAAGAATTTTGACCAATAAATCCCCATTGGGCAAAAACTTAATGAAAACTTCACAAAATATATGCAATTCACATAATATATGTGCAATTCACATAATATATGCAATTCACAATACATGTGCAATTCACAAAATATATGCCATACACAAAATATACGTTCGCTTATATGAAGCTTAAAATAATAAGTTCACTCTATATAAATTTTTCAATAAATGCAACTTCGTCTTGCTGCGAAGGACAACAGTAGGGTGTCATAAGATACGGCAGCAAAGGATGACCACGGAGGCTGGGATAGGAGCGCGATTCTCTATAGGTTCTATTTGGATCTCCTACGGCTCAATTGTAGTTTCCGATTCTTCTGGTTCAATGTTGCGAAAGAATTTTGACCAATAAATCCCCATTGGGCAAAAACTTAATGAAAACTTCACAAAATATATGCAATTCATATAATATATGTGCAATTCACAAAATATATGCAATTCACAAAATATATGCCATACACAAAATATACGTTCGCTTATATGAAGCTTAAAATAATAAGTTCACTCTGTATATAAATTTTTCAATAAATGCAACTTCGTCTTGCTGCGAAGGACAACGGTAGGGTGTCATAAGATACGGCAGCAAAGGATGACCACGGAGGCTGGGATAGGAGCGCGATTCTCTATAGGTTCTATTTGGATCTCCTACGGCTCAATTGTAGTTTCCGATTCTTCTGGTTCAATGTTGCGAAAGAATTTTGACCAATAAATCCCCATTGGGCAAAAACTTAATGAAAACTTCACAAAATATATGCAATTCATATAATATATGTGCAATTCACAAAATATATGCAATTCACAAAATATATGCAATTCACAAAATATATGCCATACACAAAATATACGTTCGCTTATATGAAGCTTAAAATAATAAGTTCACTCTGTATATAAATTTTTCAATAAATGCAACTTCGTCTTGCTGCGAAGGACAACGGTAGGGTGTCATAAGATACGGCAGCAAAGGATGACCACGGAGGCTGGGATAGGAGCGCGATTCTCTATAGGTTCTATTTGGATCTCCTACGGCTCAATTGTAGTTTCCGATTCTTCTGGTTCAATGTTGCGAAAGAATTTTGACCAATAAATCCCCATTGGGCAAAAACTTAATGAAAACTTCACAAAATATATGCAATTCATATAATATATGTGCAATTCACAAAATATATGCAATTCACAAAATATATGCAATTCACAAAATATATGCCATACACAAAATATACGTTCGCTTATATGAAGCTTAAAATAATAAGTTCACTCTGTATATAAATTTTTCAATAAATGCAACTTCGTCTTGCTGCGAAGGACAACGGTAGGGTGTCATAAGATACGGCAGCAAAGGATGACCACGGAGGCTGGGATAGGAACGCGATTCTCTAGAGGTTCTATTTGGATCTCCTACGGCTCAATTGCAGTTTCCGATTCTTCTGGTTCAATGTTGCGAAAGAATTTTGACCAATAAATCCCCATTGGGCAAAAACTTAATGAAAACTTCACAAAATATATGCAATTCACATAATATATGTGCAATTCACAAAATATATGCAATTCACAATACATGTGCAATTCACAAAATATATGCCATACACAAAATATACGTTCGCTTATATGAAGCTTAAAATAATAAGTTCACTCTATATAAATTTTTCAATAAATGCAACTTCGTCTTGCTGCGAAGGACAACGGTAGGGTGTCATAAGATACGGCAGCAAAGGATGACCACGGAGGCTGGGATAGGAGCGCGATTCTCTATAGGTTCTATTTGGATCTCCTACGGCCCAATTGTAGTTTCCGATTCTTCTGGTTCAATGTTGCGAAAGAATTTGGACCAATAAATCGCCATTGTGCAAAAACCTAATGAAAACTTCACAAAATATATGCAATTCACAATATATGTGCAATTCACAAAATATATGCCATACACAAAATATACGTTCGCTTATATGAAGCTTAAAATAATAAGTTCCGAAATATACTTGAAATTTTATAATAGATAAAATATTTCTCATTTTTAATCTATTTCTAACTCACCCAACAACGACGTATTACGTGTGTCAGCGTTGTAACCAGATTTAAAATACTGGTTAGCAGCGCTGATCTTCTACACATGAGCGTCATGGTTGGCTCCGGGGTGATACATACTACTATTGAACTATATTATAACTACTGAACTATATATATACATACTACTACTAAACTATACTATATACTATAATAAACTTTCCTATTATAGAATAGATATCTCAAGGAGGTTCCCGGGGATTTTATTTTGATGAGTGTGCCATCAACACATCCAATCACCCCGGGAATTATAAATTTCGAAAAAAAATTGTTCCTTCATGCGGCTTCTTCCTCCGCAGTCATTTCAGTCTTAATCCATTTTGGCACAGATATAATTTTCAAAAATGTCAGAGACCACATCTGATATCTCTGATTGGGACATCGACGCACTGTGCTCATTGCCAATGGATTTCTGGTAACTTCCACTAGTCAGAAAACGCAAAAATGTCACAAGTTTTACTTGAGGTGGAAGGGCGTTGATTTGAAAGTTGCTTTCATTTTGGGAGCAATTTCATTTAATAATTGCGTGAAGCAATCTTTGCTCATTCTAACGTTTTTTGTGAATCTGCGAATGAGATATTGAATTAAAATATACCCAAAATCGTATAAATTAGAAAACCATACTCATATTCCGGCAGTTCAAAGATGTTTGTCGCATCTCTCAGTTGACGATTGATGACTCGGACGTAATCACCATCTTCTTCCTCAACTAAAAATTCTGCCAATTCGTCTTTCATTAATTAAACGCTTCGTATTCAAAAAAATTTCAAGAAAATAAAATTATATTTCAACCAAACTCTGTTTTAACCAAACCATAAATAGACAGCAAAAACAGCCGTTATTGATGTTCTCACAGGGTTGTAGAAGGTAGAATATAAAAATGTAGATAATTTTTATATGAAATAAAATACAACCTGAGCGAAATAAAATACAATAACGGGTCTTGTCTTTACGTCGCGCTCACGCTGTCATTAAAATGTTACGACTTGTCGGTAAAAGATTTCAAATTTTTCAGTGTTGTTAAAAGCATTTGTGTCTAATGCAATTAAGAATTTTTAAGTGGAACTTTTTTATCACTCAATAAAATTGTTTATTTGTGCAAATATCTGACGTAGGAACAAAGCTAAACTGGAAAATTATCGAAACAAGAATTTTAAAATATTAATGTACCCGTTATCGTATTTTATTTCGCTCAGGTTGAATTATCTACCAGCCAGAATCTGTAGTCACTTTCGTCTGGTTTTCTACTTTCGCCTTAAAATCAGCTGAATTTCGTCTTTTGGTATTCTGAGAGACGAGCCAAAAGTCTTTGCAAGGTGCTTACGTCGTTTAGCTTATTTTGTCGTAAGATATGAGTATTCCGAAAGACGAAAGCAGGCATTCGCAGCTGTAAAAAAATACCGTGAAGAGATTATAAGAGCAGGCTGTCGTCAGGAGGTTTTTTGTTTTAAATGTGCGTAAACTGAAACGAATTTCATGTGTGGTAACTGAAACGAACCTGCGACGCAGACTTGGTCAAATTTTGACCAAGTTCTTGCGGTATTCTCAGTTCGGCCCTCTCGAATCGTTCATTTTTCTACCTGCACCCTTTCCGTCTTAATATGGATACGTAATTAGAAGAAGCGCCATTATGTCGCCATTCATTATTTCGCGTTATCACTTTCACTTTGGTGTGCAAAGAGAAAGAGAAGGTATTTGTGAGTAGTATAAAAATATATTTGTTGAAGAAATTTTTTTAAAAAGGCTAAGGTGGGTGGCGGCCTCTCAATCAAAATGTGCTGACCACTTTGGAACAATCCGTTGCAAGCATTTTGCTTTTACGAGTATCGGCTTCACCACTGGAAAGGTTGCAGGTATGAAAAATTAACGATTCCAGAGAACTGAAAATACCTCAAGCACTTGATCAAATTTTGACCAAGCTCGAGACCTGCGTCACACATTCCACACATAAATTTCGTTTCCGTAAGGTCGTGGTTACGCTATCGGGCATACTCGACAAGTAGGACTTTTTTGTTGTTGTTTTGTGTGTAAAATAGAGAATTTGGATTTTTTCCGTTCTCTCACATCAAGCACGAAAACTGGGGGCCAGATTCTGTAAAGTCACTTTCGTCTACTTTCATCCTAAAATCAGCTGATTTTCTGTCCTAAAATCAGCTGAAAGACGAACATTTCGTCTCGTCAGGGCTTTACGTCGCACTCACGCTGCCATTAAACTGTTACGGCTTGTCGGCAATAGATCTGAAATTTGCAGTGTTGGTAAAATCATTTTTGTACAATGCAACTGTCGTGAATTAAGAATATTTAAGTGGAAATTTTTTATCACTCAATAAGATTGTTTTTTTGTGCAAATATCTGACGTAGGAACAAAGCCAAACTGAAAAATTATGGAAACAAAAATTTTAAGATCGTCGAAGAATACTCGTTATCGTATTTTATTTCGCTCAGGTTGAATTGATTACATTTTTATATTCTACCTTCTCCAACACTGTGAAAACATCAATAACAGCTGTTTTTGCTGCCTGTTTATGGTTTCGTTGAAACAGAAAGGTTTGGTTAAAATAGTGTTTATTTTTTATTTTCTGAAAAGTTTCTTAAATTAGAACTGTCACTTCCAGGCTTCTAATTGCTTTCCCTCCTAAACCGAAGGAGGGACCTCTGCTCAACTAGATTTTCCGATAATTTTTTTTTTCGTCCTGGCTTTTATATCGGACCATATCTATTGATGTGCCATTATTAATATTAACTGTTACGTTTAAAGCAATGTAAAATTTCTCACCTATTTCCATTCTGCCGTCGATCTAATTGGAGGACCGTTAGAATTGAGTTTTCCTCGAATTCTTTCCCACTCGTGCTCCCATTGGATTCCGTTGGTACCAAACACAGGTGTCCCTCTCGCCAAATCAGGAAGTTTTTCCATTTCCTCCACCAATATGGAAAACTTTTTCGGCGTTGTTAATTTTAAGCTCTAAAATATAATAGTTTAATTATCCGCAATACTTCTTTTTCTGGGGAAGCTCCATATTTTTATCACAATTTTTTTTAAAATATATATTTCATTGCTCACGAAAACTTTCCCTGCACACAGCTGAAATGAAAGTGGTAACGCAAAATAATGCATGGCGACACAATGGCCCTTCTTTTAATTACATATCATGAATATAAACCGAAAATACCGGTAGCACTTGGTCAAATTTTGATCAAGCTAGAGATCTGCGATACACATTCCACACATGAACTTTATTTCAGTTACCACACATGAATTTCGTCTCACTTAGCGCACATTCAAAACAAAAACCTCCTGACGGCAGCCTTTTCTTTACCGTCTAATTTATCAGCTGGGAACGCCAGCTTTCGTCTTTCGGAATACACATTTCTTACGACAAAATGTGCAAAACGACGTAAGCTCTTTGCAGAGACGTTAGGCTCGTCTTTCAGAATACCAAAAGATGAAAATCAGCTGATTTTAGGACGAAAGTAGATGAAATCAGACGAAAGTGACTACAGAATTCAAAACAAGAACACCCTGACGACAGCTTGCTTTTTACCGTCTCAATTGACAGCTGCGAATGCCTGCTTTCGCCTTTCGGAATACTCATTTCTTACGACTAAATAAGCAAAACGACGTAAGCTCCTTGCAAAGATGTTTGGCTCGTCTCTCAAAATACCAAAAGACGAAACTCAGCTCATTTTAGGGCGAAAGTAGACGAAACCAGACGAAAGTGACTTTTCAGAATTTGGCTGGAAATGTTCGTCTCTCAGAATGCCGTGGCTATGACGTAGTGACTTGAGACGTAGGTTTCGACTCACTCACCGTGACTTTTCAAAATTTGGCTGTAAGACACATTTCCGTTATCAATATAATGTGTATATAATGTGTCAATGTAAGCAATTTTAAGCTAAATTATACATTTAGGGTTAATAATTTAAAAAATCTTAGGTGATCTATATATATAAATCTTGGATGATCTATATATAGAAAACAGAAAATGTTTTCAGGTATTTATTATGAGTAAATATATTTAATCGAATAAAGGTATATAAAGATATTGTACTCGAGCATTGTAACGAAGATTGCAACTTGAAACGGATAGAGGAATATGTACTTGAATCAAAATATTTTTAACTTAAGAACGATTTTGCAATTAAATAACTTAAGTAAAAAAACATGTAATTATACGAATCATTTATATTTAAAAAATGTCAGATTGTAATGCAATAAATGCAGCTTTGGGGCCTTATATCGCAAATGAAAACGCATCCCTACAAGTATTTCGATGTATTATTGTACTAGTATCAAAGAGATCATGTAAACTGGCACAAAGAGAATAACAGTCCTGCGACATTATTACTCAATCGCTGATATGTATATCAATATAAAAAAGCTTTCATATTTCCGTTGTTTCCAGGAGAAAACTGATATTACTTATTTTATCAAAATTCGGGAAAAACTATTATAAGTTAAGTTTTTTATAGGCGCAAAGAAAACTTGTGGCTTAAACCCCCGCAACTTGTATATTTAGTTAAGGTCTTTTCGAATTTTGTTCACTACAATGCTTATTTGTATATTTCTAGAGGAACCCAAATTGCTGACATTATCAATTTCTACAAATTTTTATCTCAATCAACAGATAGCTTTTATTTAGTTTAAAGTCATATATTTAATGTAAAAAGCAAAGTATGTAAAATATTACCCATTAAACATTTTATTAAATTAATTATAACTAAAGCGGCTAAGGTTTAAATATATTAAATGTATTTATATATTGTTAATTGATAATAAAATGAACGTATAAAGTAAACATTGATGAATATTGCTTTTGTTTATTTCTCAGCGAGTTCAATAAATTCAATCAATTACTGTGTTTCAATATTAGTCATTCCTTTATTCACATTACCTCTCATATTTTATTAAGATGTATAATTAGAATTCATTTATGGAAACATAAAAACCTTAACTACCAGAATTTTAAGAGGAAACCCACAGAAATTTGCAAATCTAAGCTAAATTTATACCTAAAAGTACACACTATAACAAAATTAAGTTTGACTATATTGTTGCATATTGCGCGCATTTACAAGTGAATATTAAGTCATTCATTCCCCTCACCATCCAAGCCAAGGTGGATGGTTGATTCTGTTGGGAGGCGTAAAAGTCAGATTCACGGGCAAGTTAATAATCGCGTGCGATTTCTTGAGTTTACGAAGTGTAGAGCGTATGATGATCCCGTTCTTGCCTAACAGAAAACCAGCAGGTATGTGAGCCTCGCGATCGCTCTTGTCGTGTGTCATTTCGATGTAGTATTCGAATTCGGGCGACTCATCGTTGTATTCAGTGATGATGGCAGCTTTGGCTTTAGCCTTTTCCACGTTAATGGTTTTCGTTAGGAAAGAACATTCCCTGTTATAAAAACAGAAAAAATTATGATGATTCCTCTATTTTCATTTTTTTTACATATATAATTAACAGAATTATTTCTGGGGAAAAACATGATATCATCGCGTAATGGTAGGCTGGGCTGTCACCACGGCTGTACCAACGTTTCTTACCCTCTTTCAACCAGAGCAACGTTGCCTTGTAAATCTTCCCTGTTTCGAATCCTCGTGCAAGCATCTGGAGGAACTACCGGTACGAGAGCAACTCCTTCCAACTTCTTCGAAAAAGACGTGCCAAAATCTTTTGCTGGTCGAAGGCGATACGTGTACTCCAATTCCACAGGATCCGTAATCTCGAAGAATACGTCGCCTGCTATGACGTCCTGTGTCGTAATAAAGTCATTCAGATGGTGCAGATGGCTTTCTATTGAAAACAACAAGGGCTCAATTGTTACGGATTGTTACAAGCAAGTTCCCTCACCAACCTCCAAACCCAGCGACCAACAAACGATCGTCTCCAGAGAGTGTTACAATTGCTAATAGTATAAATATTTTACACGTATCACATATCAACATTATTTGGCAAATAAGTGCTCAGATTAGAGGCCTGAGTCTTCGAAATTATTTGGTCTTCATTGTAAAATCCGAAATAATAGCTATGATCTGCACTGCTATGGCTCACTCTTTCAACCCTTAATTCAGTAACAGCTGATTGGAACACGTCAGAGAGATATCAATGCTGCCAAATCAGTCGGGGCAAAGCGCTTGTGTTCTCTAAATTCTTAGTCAGTAAAACAAGCATAAATTCGTAAACATTTTCGTCTCAATAGAATTCAGAGAAGATAAAATGGGATTCAGAAACGCGCAGCTCGATGTCTTCAAATCTCGAATAAAGAAAAATATATTTATTTTTGTTTCTCATCCATTTGGTTTTTATTTTAGAACATATCTGCAAACTACTTACTTGTTTAACTTCAGCTATATAGAAAAATTCCCAGTTCGTAGAATTTTATTCAGACATTTATGGTCAAAAGAGTAAATTATAGATACTTTATTATATTATAATCTTATAGATACTTTATTATATTATAAGAGCTTTACATCAGTGGTTGAAATATAATTTTTATAATATTTCTATTCATATTATTGATATTTCCTTAGTAAAAGTATTTTGTATTAATAGTGCTTCTCGACGAGTTACAACTTATGCTTACGTACCGTTTCTGTAGCGCGTCGTTATGGACGACCTCTTCGAGTTTATCAAGTGTGGCCTTAATGCAAAATGGCCTCCTAAAGGAATTTCTGTTTAGTGTTGTGAATACATATTTTTTCCTGTTGTGTAAAAAGATTGTAGTGTACAATTAATAGAACAAATATGCTTTAATAAGTTGAGTTAATATATGTTGCGTTCCAGTACAGTGGATTGCTGAGCTGTGGAGGAAAGGAAGGATTTGAAACGTAATTTCTGTCTCTAAACAGTACTAAAATGAGTTGAACCATTTTATTTCATATAGAAACCGGATTCACTGTCAATTACAACAACGAGAAGTGAGCAGACTAATTGGAATTCTGAATGACTTCTGTGAATTTCTGAACGGTGGAATAGGTTAGTCTCGGATTTGCCATGGAAAACGATTCCGTCAAATCTGAGCACAGTGGTCGATCGCGGCGTTCAAGAAATCATAGCAGTAACATTGGAGGTTCTGGAACAGTTAACAACGGATATCATCGCGATCGTACCCGACACTCGCACCGCAGTACACACTCCAAGTCCAATAAGGTCCAGCGTGATATGCCACCTTTTCAGACCACAGTTAATATGACGGGTCAGTTTTTTGATGTTTTAATAAAACGCCGAATTTAACACTTTACTGACACCTACAGGTGACGAAAACAGAGAAGGTCAGGAAATAATAGAAGTACAAATTCTACCGCAAGATGAAAATTGGGGTGAAAATACAACAGCAGTCACCGGTAACACTTCCGAACAAAGCATATCCATGGAGGACATCAATAGCACTTGGCATCGCGACAATGAGACCAACTTTGGTTTCGCCTGCAAGCGATACGTAGAATCAATCTTCTCATTGTTGCTAGGATTTGTGTCATTCTTCTCGCCAGTGGCCATGGTGGTTATGCCAAAGATGGGCTTCTTCCCTTCGGTATTTGATCATGTGGAACTGACGCAAACCATGAAAACGCAACTGCTGGCTTGCAGCAGTGAGTGCAAAGGTCTACTTGTTTCGCTGACGGCACGACTTATCCTCCTCTCGATCGGCTTGTGGGCATTGTTCTTGCGCCGTCCTGCTGCAACAATGCCTCGAATATTTCTATTTCGCGCCACGGTGATGCTGCTGGTAACCATATCAACATTTGCTTATTGGCTTTTCTACATTGTGCAGGTAGTACTTTCCAAGTATCCTAAAACAAGTATTTAAAAAAAAATATCCTTTTAAGGTCACAAATGGAGCAAAAATCGTTGTGGAGACGGGCGGAGAAGCAGTGGATTACAAATCGTTGGTGGCTTACGCTACTAATTTTGTTGACACGCTTCTCTTCATCCACTACATTGCGGTTGTTTTGCTGGAGTTGCGTCACCAACAACCCACGTACTACGTTAAAATCATCCGCTCACCCGATGGCGTGTCGCGTGCTTACACTCTTGGCCAGCTGAGCATACAACGTGCCGCTGTTTGGGTTCTGCAGCGTTACTATGTCGACTTTCCCATTTTCAATCCATACCTGGAACGCATTCCCATTTCTAAGTCACAGCGAAATAAAATCTCGACCAGCTTTAAATACTACGAGGTCGATGGCGTTAACAACGCTCAACAACAAAGCCAAAGTCGTGCCGTGCTCGCCGCTAATGCGCGTCGTCGGGATTCTTCTCATAATGAACGTTTTTATGAGGAACACGAATACGAACGTCGTGTAAAGAAGCGACGCGCTCGTCTTATCACTGCCGCTGAAGAGGCCTTTACTCACATTAAGCGCATTCATAATGAACCGGCTCCAGCTATACCGCTTGATCCACAGGAAGCAGCTCAGGCTGTCTTTCCTTCAATGGCGCGTGCTTTGCAAAAATATCTGCGGGTTACTCGGCAGCAACCTCGTCACACCTTCGAAAGCATTTTGAAGCATTTAGCTCACTGCCTGAAGCACGACCTGTCGCCTCGTGCATTCTTAGAGCCCTATTTAAGCGAGTCGCCCGTGTTGCAGAGCGAGAAAGAGAGACGGTGGGTGCAGTCGTGGTCGCTGATTAGTGATGAGCTGCTTTCCAGACCCGTCTCGAATGAATGCACGTTTCAGCTGATACAAAATGATGTTTCCCTAAATGTAAGGATTTATAAGTTGCCCCATTTCAACATATCAGAGCAGGTAGTGGATCCGAAGAGCAACAAGTTTGTGCTGAAACTTAATTCGGAAACGTCAGTCTGACAGTTAACGCCATTACAGCAAGAGGCCATGCTCAGAGATAGCAATGGAAATAGCAACAGTAATTTAACCGAATCATCGTACTTGAACATTTTCGTCTGAGTGCAGTTAAGTTTGAATGCACTTGTAAAGTAATCAAGTTTAGAATTTTAGTTATTTGAGTTCATTTAAGGTTTGTGCGCGAATATGTTTAGATTTCATGAGTTAAAAATAGCATTTGTTATGTATAGTCTGCTTCATTTCTGTCTTGTTTTCATCTTCAACACATATCAGTATAAAAGGTTAATAGTATTCTTGAACTCAACTGCGGCTTACTCAGTTTTGAGTAAAATGTTGATTCCTACGACTAGACGAAGTCGGCTAAATTTAACTGCATAATCATTACAGACATTATTAAAATTAATGATAATAACAAAATTTTAGTATTAGAAATAACATACGTGTTTGTATCCTTTTAACTGTTAGCTAATATTATCGCAGGGACTGAAATACTTAAAAGTTCCCTTCAGAAATGTATTCCTATCTTAAAATAAGTTCTCATGCCGTTTCCTCAAACACTATAAACCAATTTCACATACTCAAATGCAATTATGACAAATAACTACGAGACTGTTGAAAATCATTTTACAGAGACCAATATATAAGGGCAAATGGTGGAAGCTATCGTGAATAATTAGTATTTCGACATTTTGTACTTATATAGTAATAAATATGCAAGTTTTATACAAATTTTATAGGTACATCATTTTAGATAATTTAATTTTAATACTAAAATTCTAATTAGAAATAAGGTATTTATTTATATGCATTGCTAGTAATCTCATTTATTTTTAAATGATCAACTCTCCTGTGTAAAAGAATAAAGCTACTTATGATACGTTGCATTTAAATCAAATGACCTGATTTAGTTGCGATTTTAGATTACTCGTAGCAGTAGAATGTCATGGTACTATTGTGAAAAATCTACAAAGTATTGTATAAATGTCGGGTTTATGTGGAAACTAATTCATTCGTTATACAAACTCTTTTTCGTTGAGAGCACAGTGGTCGAAGTGTATTTATCTCGTTTTACTCAATTTTAAATGGAAAATTTGTAAAACTGATGTCTATGTACCTCAGGATAAAATCACGGCTGAATTTTTGCACCGTTTTTCAGAAATTGATGACTTTTTTATGAGTGGGAGTGGCACGCCAATTTTTTTCAATTTGCAAAGTTTTATAGTGGCGCTATGTATTCCGGTATAGAATCATACCTCAACATCTCATACTGTTTATGAGATGTTCAGCTTTCAACATTTTTTAAAACGAGGTGCCTACGAGATAAAGTAGGCGTACTTGTTACCACCATTTTCAATCCCAAACTGCCCTACATAACAAAGAACATTTGTGCCTAATTTCAATAGCGTCAATAAAAGTTTAATAAGAGATCAAAAGACGCTCGATCTTTTAAAACGAAAATTAGAACCGAGAAGGCAATTCTTCACATTTGACCCAGAGGGGGCCAACAGTCTCAGAAGGCATGAGTACTCATACACTCAACTTTGTGTTGGCTTTCTCGCTCATATACTTCCATGAAATCCAAGTTCTGGATGAAAATGATAAAAGTTTAATAAAAGACAAAGAGATGCTCGATCTTTTAAAACAAAAATTAGAACCGAGAAGGCAATTCTTCACATTTGACCCAGAGGGGGCCAACAGTCTCAGAAGGCATGAGTACTCATACACTCAACTTTGTGTTGGCTTTCTCGCTCATATACTTCCATGAAATCCAAGTTCTGGATGAAAATGATAAAAGTTTAATAAAAGACGAAGAGATGCTCGATCTTTTAAAACAAAAATTAGAACCGAGAAGGCAATTCTTTACATTTGACCCAGAGGGGACCAACAGTCTCAGAAGGCATGAGTACTCATACACTCAACTTTGTGTTGGCTTTCTCGCTCATATACTTCCATGAAATCCAAGTTCTGGATGAAAATGATAAAAGTTTAATAAAAGACGAAGAGATGCTCGATCTTTTAAAACGAAAATTAGAACCGAGAAGTCAATTCTTTGCATTTGACCCAGAGGTGGGCAACAGTCTCAGAAGGCAGGAGTACTCATACACTCAACTTTGTGTTGGCTTTCTCGCTCATATACTTCCATGAAATCCAAGTTTTGGATGAAAATGATAAAAGTTTAATAAAAGACCAAGAGATGCTCGATGTTTTAAAACAAAAATTAGAACCGAGAAGGCAATTCTTTACATTTGACCCAAAGGAGGGCCAACAGTCTCAGAAGGCATGAGTACTCATACACTCAACTTTGTGTTGGCTTTCTCGCTCATATACTTCCATGAAATCCAAGTTCTGGATGAAAATGATAAAAGTTTAATAAAAGACCAAGAGATGCTCGATCTTTTAAAACAAAAATTAGAACCGAGAAGGCAATTCTTTACATTTGACCCAAAGGGGAGCCCACAGTCTCAGAAGGCATGAGTACTCATACACTCAACTTTGTGTTGGCTTTCTCGCTCATATACTTCCATGAAATCCAAGTTCTGGATGAAAATGATAAAAGTTTAATAAAAGACCAAGAGATGCTCGATCTTTTAAAACAAAAATTAGAACCGAGAAGGCAATTCTTTACATTTGACCCAGAGGGGGCCAACAGTCTCAGAAGGCATGAGTACTCATACACTCAACTTTGTGTTGGCTTTCTCGCTCATATACTTCCATGAAATCCAAGTTCTGGATGAAAATGATAAAAGTTTAATAAAAAACAAAGAGATGCTCGATCTTTTAAAACAAAAATTAGAACCGAGAAGGCAATTCTTTACATTTGACCCAAAGGAGAGCCCACAGTCTCAGAAGGCATGAGTACTCATACACTCAACTTTGTGTTGGCTTTCTCGCTCATATACTTCCATGAAATCCAAGTTCTGGATGAAAATGATAAAAGTTTAATAAAAGACCAAGAGATGCTCGATCTTTTAAAACAAAAATTAGAACCGAGAAGGCAATTCTTTACATTTGACCCAGAGGGGGCCAACAGTCTCAGAAGGCAGGAGTACTCATACACTCAACTTTGTGTTGGCTTTCTCGCTCATATACTTTCATGAAATCCAAGTTCTGGATGAAAATGATAAAAGTTTAATAAAAGAACAAGAGATGCTCGATCTTTTAAAACAAAAATTAGAACCGAGAAGGCAATTCTTTACATTTGACCCAAAGGAGGGCCAACAGTCTCAGAAGGCATGAGTACTCATACACTCAACTTTGTGTTGGCTTTCTCGCTCATATACTTTCATGAAATCCAAGTTCTGGATGAAAATGATAAAAGTTTAATAAAAGACCAAGAGATGCTCGATCTTTTAAAACAAAAATTAGAACCGAGAAGGCAATTCTTTACATTTGACCCAAAGGAGGGCCAACAGTCTCAGAAGGCATGAGTACTCATACACTCAACTTTGTGTTGGCTTTCTCGCTCATATACTTTCATGAAATCCAAGTTCTGGATGAAAATGATAAAAGTTTAATAAAAGACCAAGAGATGCTCGATCTTTTAAAACAAAAATTAGAACCGAGAAGGCAATTCTTTACATTTGACCCAAAGGGGAGCCCACAGTCTCAGAAGGCATGAGTACTCATACACTCAACTTTGTGTTGGCTTTCTCGCTCATATACTTCCATGAAATCCAAGTTCTGGATGAAAATGATAAAAGTTTAATAAAAGACAAAGAGGTGCTCGATCCTTTAAAACAAAAATTAGAACCGAGAAGGCAATTCTTCACATTTGACCCAGAGGGGGCCAACAGTCTCAGAAGGCATGAGTACTCATACACTCAACTTTGTGTTGGCTTTCTCGCTCATATACTTCCATGAAATCCAAGTTCTGGATGAAAATGATAAAAGTTTAATAAAAGACGAAGAGATGCTCGATCTTTTAAAACAAAAATTAGAACCGAGAAGGCAATTCTTTACATTTGACCCAGAGGGGACCAACAGTCTCAGAAGGCATGAGTACTCATACACTCAACTTTGTGTTGGCTTTCTCGCTCATATACTTCCATGAAATCCAAGTTCTGGATGAAAATGATAAAAGTTTAATAAAAGACGAAGAGATGCTCGATCTTTTAAAACAAAAATTAGAACCGAGAAGGCAATTCTTTGCATTTGACCCAGAGGTGGGCAACAGTCTCAGAAGGCAGGAGTACTCATACACTCAATTTTGTGTTGGCTTTCTCGCTCATATACTTCCATGAAATCCAAGTTTTGGATGAAAATGATAAAAGTTTAATAAAAGACCAAGAGATGCTCGATCTTTTAAAACAAAAATTAGAACCGAGAAGGCAATTCTTTACATTTGACCCAAAGGAGGGCCAACAGTCTCAGAAGGCATGAGTACTCATACACTCAACTTTGTGTTGGCTTTCTCGCTCATATACTTCCATGAAATCCAAGTTCTGGATGAAAATGATAAAAGTTTAACAAAAGACCAAGAGATGCTCGATCTTTTAAAACAAAAATTAGAACCGAGAAGGCAATTCTTTACATTTGACCCAAAGGGGAGCCCACAGTCTCAGAAGGCATGAGTACTCATACACTCAACTTTGTGTTGGCTTTCCCGCTCATATACTTCCATGAAATCCAAGTTCTGGATGAAAATGATAAAAGTTTAATAAAAGACCAAGAGATGCTCGATCTTTTAAAACAAAAATTAGAACCGAGAAGGCAATTCTTTACATTTGACCCAGAGGGGGCCAACAGTCTCAGAAGGCAGGAGTACTCATACACTCAACTTTGTGTTGGCTTTCTCGCTCATATACTTTCATGAAATCCAAGTTCTGGATGAAAATGATAAAAGTTTAATAAAAGACCAAGAGATGCTCGATCCTTTAAAACAAAAATTAGAACCGAGAAGGCAATTCTTCACATTTGACCCAGAGGGGGCCAACAGTCTCAGAAGGCATGAGTACTCATACACTCAACTTTGTGTTGGCTTTCTCGCTCATATACTTCCATGAAATCCAAGATCAAGAAGACCAAGAGATGCTCGATCTTCTAAAACAAAAATTAGAACCGAGAAGGCAATTCTTTACATTTGACCCAAAGGAGGGCCAACAGTCTCAGAAGGCATGAGTACTCATACACTCAACTTTGTGTTGGCTTTCTCGCTCATATACTTCCATGAAATCCAAGTTCTGGATGAAAATGATAAAAGTTTAATAAAAGACCAAGAGATGCTCGATCTTTTAAAACAAAAATTAGAACCGAGAAGGCAATTCTTTACATTTGACCCAAAGGAGGGCCAACAGTCTCAGAAGGCATGAGTACTCATACACTCAACTTTGTGTTGGCTTTCTCGCTCATATACTTCCATGAAATCCAAGTTCTGGATGAAAATGATAAAAGTTTAATAAAAGACCAAGAGATGCTCGATCTTTTAAAACAAAAATTAGAACCGAGAAGGCAATTCTTTACATTTGACCCAAATGGGGGGCCAACAGTCTCAGAAGGCATGAGTACTCATACACTCAACTTTGTGTTGGCTTTCTCGCTCATATACTTCCATGAAATCCAAGTTCTGGATGAAAATGATAAAAGTTTAATAAAAGACCAAGAGATGCTCGATCTTTTAAAACAAAAATTAGAACCGAGAAGGCAATTCTTTACATTTGACCCAGAGGGGGCCAACAGTCTCAGAAGGCAGGAGTACTCATACACTCAACTTTGTGTTGGCTTTCTCGCTCATATACTTCCATGAAATCCAAGTTCTGGATGAAAATGATAAAAGTTTAATAAAAGACAAAGAGATGCTCGATCTTTTAAAACAAAAATTAGAACCGAGAAGGCAATTCTTTACATTTGACCCAAAGGAGAGCCCACAGTCTCAGAAGGCATGAGTACTCATACACTCAACTTTGTGTTGGCTTTCTCGCTCATATACTTCCATGAAATCCAAGTTCTGGATGAAAATGATAAAAGTTTAATAAAAGACCAAGAGATGCTCGATCTTTTAAAACAAAAATTAGAACCGAGAAGGCAATTCTTTACATTTGACCCAAATGGGGGGCCAACAGTCTCAGAAGGCTTGAGGACTCATACACTCAACTTTGTGTTGGCTTTCTCGCTCATATACTTCCATGAAATCCAAGTTCTGGATGAAAATGATAAAAGTTTAATAAAAGACCAAGAGATGCTCGATCTTTTAAAACAAAAATTAGAACCGAGAAGGCAATTCTTTACATTTGACCCAAATGGGGGGCCAACAGTCTCAGAAGGCTTGAGGACTCATACACTCAACTTTGTGTTGGCTTTCTCGCTCATATACTTCCATGAAATCCAAGTTCTGGATGAAAATGATAAAAGTTTAATAAAAGACCAAGAGGTGCTCGATCTTTTAAAACAAAAATTAGAACCGAGAAGGCAATTCTTTACATTTGACCCAGAGGGGGCCAACAGTCTCAGAAGGCAGGAGTACTCATACACTCAACTTTGTGTTGGCTTTCTCGCTCATATACTTCCATGAAATCCAAGTTCTGGATGAAAATGATAAAAGTTTAATAAAAAACAAAGAGATGCTCGATCTTTTAAAACAAAAATTAGAACCGAGAAGGCAATTCTTTACATTTGACCCAAAGGAGAGCCCACAGTCTCAGAAGGCATGAGTACTCATACACTCAACTTTGTGTTGGCTTTCTCGCTCATATACTTCCATGAAATCCAAGTTCTGGATGAAAATGATAAAAGTTTAATAAAAGACCAAGAGATGCTCGATCTTTTAAAACAAAAATTAGAACCGAGAAGGCAATTCTTTACATTTGACCCAGAGGGGGCCAACAGTCTCAGAAGGCAGGAGTACTCATACACTCAACTTTGTGTTGGCTTTCTCGCTCATATACTTTCATGAAATCCAAGTTCTGGATGAAAATGATAAAAGTTTAATAAAATACCAAGAGATGCTCGATCTTTTAAAACAAAAATTAGAACCGAGAAGGCAATTCTTTACATTTGACCCAAATGGGGGGCCAACAGTCTCAGAAGGCTTGAGGACTCATACACTCAACTTTGTGTTGGCTTTCTCGCTCATATACTTCCATGAAATCCAAGTTCTGGATGAAAATGATAAAAGTTTAATAAAAGACCAAGAGGTGCTCGATCTTTTAAAACAAAAATTAGAACCGAGAAGGCAATTCTTTACATTTGACCCAGAGGGGGCCAACAGTCTCAGAAGGCAGGAGTACTCATACACTCAACTTTGTGTTGGCTTTCTCGCTCATATACTTCCATGAAATCCAAGTTCTGGATGAAAATGATAAAAGTTTAATAAAAAACAAAGAGATGCTCGATCTTTTAAAACAAAAATTAGAACCGAGAAGGCAATTCTTTACATTTGACCCAAAGGAGAGCCCACAGTCTCAGAAGGCATGAGTACTCATACACTCAACTTTGTGTTGGCTTTCTCGCTCATATACTTCCATGAAATCCAAGTTCTGGATGAAAATGATAAAAGTTTAATAAAAAACAAAGAGATGCTCGATCTTTTAAAACAAAAATTAGAACCGAGAAGGCAATTCTTTACATTTGACCCAGAGGGGGCCAACAGTCTCAGAAGGCAGGAGTACTCATACACTCAACTTTGTGTTGGCTTTCTCGCTCATATACTTTCATGAAATCCAAGTTCTGGATGAAAATGATAAAAGTTTAATAAAAGACCAAGAGATGCTCGATCTTTTAAAACAAAAATTAGAACCGAGAAGGCAATTCTTTACATTTGACCCAAATGGGGGGCCAACAGTCTCAGAAGGCTTGAGGACTCATACACTCAACTTTGTGTTGGCTTTCTCGCTCATATACTTCCATGAAATCCAAGTTCTGGATGAAAATGATAAAAGTTTAATAAAAGACCAAGAGATGCTCGATCTTTTAAAACAAAAATTAGAACCGAGAAGGCAATTCTTTACATTTGACCCAAATGGGGGGCCAACAGTCTCAGAAGGCTTGAGGACTCATACACTCAACTTTGTGTTGGCTTTCTCGCTCATATACTTCCATGAAATCCAAGTTCTGGATGAAAATGATAAAAGTTTAATAAAAGACCAAGAGGTGCTCGATCTTTTAAAACAAAAATTAGAACCGAGAAGGCAATTCTTTACATTTGACCCAGAGGGGGCCAACAGTCTCAGAAGGCAGGAGTACTCATACACTCAACTTTGTGTTGGCTTTCTCGCTCATATACTTTCATGAAATCCAAGTTCTGGATGAAAATGATAAAAGTTTAATAAAAGACGAAGAGATGCTCGATCTTTTAAAACAAAAATTAGAACCGAGAAGGCAATTCTTTGCATTTGACCCAGAGGTGGGCAACAGTCTCAGAAGGCAGGAGTACTCATACACTCAATTTTGTGTTGGCTTTCTCGCTCATATACTTCCATGAAATCCAAGTTTTGGATGAAAATGATAAAAGTTTAATAAAAGACCAAGAGATGCTCGATCTTTTAAAACAAAAATTAGAACCGAGAAGGCAATTCTTTACATTTGACCCAAAGGAGGGCCAACAGTCTCAGAAGGCATGAGTACTCATACACTCAACTTTGTGTTGGCTTTCTCGCTCATATACTTCCATGAAATCCAAGTTCTGGATGAAAATGATAAAAGTTTAACAAAAGACCAAGAGATGCTCGATCTTTTAAAACAAAAATTAGAACCGAGAAGGCAATTCTTTACATTTGACCCAAAGGGGAGCCCACAGTCTCAGAAGGCATGAGTACTCATACACTCAACTTTGTGTTGGCTTTCCCGCTCATATACTTCCATGAAATCCAAGTTCTGGATGAAAATGATAAAAGTTTAATAAAAGACCAAGAGATGCTCGATCTTTTAAAACAAAAATTAGAACCGAGAAGGCAATTCTTTACATTTGACCCAGAGGGGGCCAACAGTCTCAGAAGGCAGGAGTACTCATACACTCAACTTTGTGTTGGCTTTCTCGCTCATATACTTTCATGAAATCCAAGTTCTGGATGAAAATGATAAAAGTTTAATAAAAGACCAAGAGATGCTCGATCCTTTAAAACAAAAATTAGAACCGAGAAGGCAATTCTTCACATTTGACCCAGAGGGGGCCAACAGTCTCAGAAGGCATGAGTACTCATACACTCAACTTTGTGTTGGCTTTCTCGCTCATATACTTCCATGAAATCCAAGATCAAGAAGACCAAGAGATGCTCGATCTTCTAAAACAAAAATTAGAACCGAGAAGGCAATTCTTTACATTTGACCCAAAGGAGGGCCAACAGTCTCAGAAGGCATGAGTACTCATACACTCAACTTTGTGTTGGCTTTCTCGCTCATATACTTCCATGAAATCCAAGTTCTGGATGAAAATGATAAAAGTTTAATAAAAGACCAAGAGATGCTCGATCTTTTAAAACAAAAATTAGAACCGAGAAGGCAATTCTTTACATTTGACCCAAAGGAGGGCCAACAGTCTCAGAAGGCATGAGTACTCATACACTCAACTTTGTGTTGGCTTTCTCGCTCATATACTTCCATGAAATCCAAGTTCTGGATGAAAATGATAAAAGTTTAATAAAAGACCAAGAGATGCTCGATCTTTTAAAACAAAAATTAGAACCGAGAAGGCAATTCTTTACATTTGACCCAAATGGGGGGCCAACAGTCTCAGAAGGCATGAGTACTCATACACTCAACTTTGTGTTGGCTTTCTCGCTCATATACTTCCATGAAATCCAAGTTCTGGATGAAAATGATAAAAGTTTAATAAAAGACCAAGAGATGCTCGATCTTTTAAAACAAAAATTAGAACCGAGAAGGCAATTCTTTACATTTGACCCAGAGGGGGCCAACAGTCTCAGAAGGCAGGAGTACTCATACACTCAACTTTGTGTTGGCTTTCTCGCTCATATACTTCCATGAAATCCAAGTTCTGGATGAAAATGATAAAAGTTTAATAAAAAACAAAGAGATGCTCGATCTTTTAAAACAAAAATTAGAACCGAGAAGGCAATTCTTTACATTTGACCCAAAGGAGAGCCCACAGTCTCAGAAGGCATGAGTACTCATACACTCAACTTTGTGTTGGCTTTCTCGCTCATATACTTCCATGAAATCCAAGTTCTGGATGAAAATGATAAAAGTTTAATAAAAGACCAAGAGATGCTCGATCTTTTAAAACAAAAATTAGAACCGAGAAGGCAATTCTTTACATTTGACCCAAATGGGGGGCCAACAGTCTCAGAAGGCTTGAGGACTCATACACTCAACTTTGTGTTGGCTTTCTCGCTCATATACTTCCATGAAATCCAAGTTCTGGATGAAAATGATAAAAGTTTAATAAAAGACCAAGAGATGCTCGATCTTTTAAAACAAAAATTAGAACCGAGAAGGCAATTCTTTACATTTGACCCAAATGGGGGGCCAACAGTCTCAGAAGGCTTGAGGACTCATACACTCAACTTTGTGTTGGCTTTCTCGCTCATATACTTCCATGAAATCCAAGTTCTGGATGAAAATGATAAAAGTTTAATAAAAGACCAAGAGGTGCTCGATCTTTTAAAACAAAAATTAGAACCGAGAAGGCAATTCTTTACATTTGACCCAGAGGGGGCCAACAGTCTCAGAAGGCAGGAGTACTCATACACTCAACTTTGTGTTGGCTTTCTCGCTCATATACTTCCATGAAATCCAAGTTCTGGATGAAAATGATAAAAGTTTAATAAAAAACAAAGAGATGCTCGATCTTTTAAAACAAAAATTAGAACCGAGAAGGCAATTCTTTACATTTGACCCAAAGGAGAGCCCACAGTCTCAGAAGGCATGAGTACTCATACACTCAACTTTGTGTTGGCTTTCTCGCTCATATACTTCCATGAAATCCAAGTTCTGGATGAAAATGATAAAAGTTTAATAAAAGACCAAGAGATGCTCGATCTTTTAAAACAAAAATTAGAACCGAGAAGGCAATTCTTTACATTTGACCCAGAGGGGGCCAACAGTCTCAGAAGGCAGGAGTACTCATACACTCAACTTTGTGTTGGCTTTCTCGCTCATATACTTTCATGAAATCCAAGTTCTGGATGAAAATGATAAAAGTTTAATAAAATACCAAGAGATGCTCGATCTTTTAAAACAAAAATTAGAACCGAGAAGGCAATTCTTTACATTTGACCCAAATGGGGGGCCAACAGTCTCAGAAGGCTTGAGGACTCATACACTCAACTTTGTGTTGGCTTTCTCGCTCATATACTTCCATGAAATCCAAGTTCTGGATGAAAATGATAAAAGTTTAATAAAAGACCAAGAGGTGCTCGATCTTTTAAAACAAAAATTAGAACCGAGAAGGCAATTCTTTACATTTGACCCAGAGGGGGCCAACAGTCTCAGAAGGCAGGAGTACTCATACACTCAACTTTGTGTTGGCTTTCTCGCTCATATACTTCCATGAAATCCAAGTTCTGGATGAAAATGATAAAAGTTTAATAAAAAACAAAGAGATGCTCGATCTTTTAAAACAAAAATTAGAACCGAGAAGGCAATTCTTTACATTTGACCCAAAGGAGAGCCCACAGTCTCAGAAGGCATGAGTACTCATACACTCAACTTTGTGTTGGCTTTCTCGCTCATATACTTCCATGAAATCCAAGTTCTGGATGAAAATGATAAAAGTTTAATAAAAGACCAAGAGATGCTCGATCTTTTAAAACAAAAATTAGAACCGAGAAGGCAATTCTTTACATTTGACCCAGAGGGGGCCAACAGTCTCAGAAGGCAGGAGTACTCATACACTCAACTTTGTGTTGGCTTTCTCGCTCATATACTTTCATGAAATCCAAGTTCTGGATGAAAATGATAAAAGTTTAATAAAAGACCAAGAGATGCTCGATCTTTTAAAACAAAAATTAGAACCGAGAAGGCAATTCTTTACATTTGACCCAAATGGGGGGCCAACAGTCTCAGAAGGCTTGAGGACTCATACACTCAACTTTGTGTTGGCTTTCTCGCTCATATACTTCCATGAAATCCAAGTTCTGGATGAAAATGATAAAAGTTTAATAAAAGACCAAGAGATGCTCGATCTTTTAAAACAAAAATTAGAACCGAGAAGGCAATTCTTTACATTTGACCCAAATGGGGGGCCAACAGTCTCAGAAGGCTTGAGGACTCATACACTCAACTTTGTGTTGGCTTTCTCGCTCATATACTTCCATGAAATCCAAGTTCTGGATGAAAATGATAAAAGTTTAATAAAAGACCAAGAGGTGCTCGATCTTTTAAAACAAAAATTAGAACCGAGAAGGCAATTCTTTACATTTGACCCAGAGGGGGCCAACAGTCTCAGAAGGCAGGAGTACTCATACACTCAACTTTGTGTTGGCTTTCTCGCTCATATACTTTCATGAAATCCAAGTTCTGGATGAAAATGATAAAAGTTTAATAAAAGACCAAGAGATGCTCGATCTTTTAAAACAAAAATTAGAACCGAGAAGGCAATTCTTTACATTTGACCCAAATGGGGGGCCAACAGTCTCAGAAGGCTTGAGGACTCATACACTCAACTTTGTGTTGGCTTTCTCGCTCATATACTTCCATGAAATCCAAGTTCTGGATGAAAATGATAAAAGTTTAATAAAAGACCAAGAGGTGCTCGATCTTTTAAAACAAAAATTAGAACCGAGAAGGCAATTCTTTACATTTGACCCAGAGGGGGCCAACAGTCTCAGAAGGCAGGAGTACTCATACACTCAACTTTGTGTTGGCTTTCTCGCTCATATACTTTCATGAAATCCAAGTTCTGGATGAAAATGATAAAAGTTTAATAAAAGACCAAGAGATGCTCGATCTTTTAAAACAAAAATTAGAACCGAGAAGGCAATTCTTTACATTTGACCCAAATGGGGGGCCAACAGTCTCAGAAGGCTTGAGGACTCATACACTCAACTTTGTGTTGGCTTTCTCGCTCATATACTTCCATGAAATCCAAGTTCTGGATGAAAATGATAAAAGTTTAATAAAAGACCAAGAGATGCTCGATCTTTTAAAACAAAAATTAGAACCGAGAAGGCAATTCTTTACATTTGACCCAAATGGGGGGCCAACTTTCTCAGAAGGCATGAGTACTCATACACTCAACTTTGTGTTGGCTTTCTCGCTCATATACTTCCATGAAATCCAAGTTCTGGATGAAAATGATAAAAGTTTAATAAAAGATAAAGAGATGCTCGATCTTTTAAAACAAAAATTAGAACCGAGAAGGCAATTCTTTACATTTGACCCAGAGGGGGGCCAACAGTCTCAGAAGGCATGAGTACTCATACACTCAACTTTGTGTTGGCTTTCTCGCTCATATACTTTCATGAAATCCAAGTTCTGGATGAAAATGATAAAAGTTTAATAAAATACCAAGAGATGCTCGATCTTTTAAAACAAAAATTAGAACCGAGAAGGCAATTCTTTACATTTGACCCAGAGGGGGGCCAACAGTCTCAGAAGGCATGAGTACTCATACACTCAACTTTGTGTTGGCTTTCTCGCTCATATACTTTCATGAAATCCAAGTTCTGGATGAAAATGATAAAAGTTTAATAAAAGACCAAGAGATGCTCGATCTTTTAAAACAAAAATTAGAACCGAGAAGGCAATTCTTTACATTTGACCCAAAGGAGGGCCAACAGTCTCAGAAGGCATGAGTACTCATACACTCAACTTTGTGTTGGCTTTCTCGCTCATATACTTCTATGAAATCCAAGTTCTGGATGAAAATGATAAAAGTTTAATAAAAGACCAAGAGATGCTCGATCTTTTAAAACAATAATTAGAACCGAGAAGGCAATTCTTTACATTTGACCCAGAGGGGAGCCCACAGTCTCAGAAGGCATGAGTACTCATACACTCAACTTTGTGTTGGCTTTCTCGCTCATATACTTCCATGAAATCCAAGTTCTGGATGAAAATGATAAAAGTTTAATAAAAGACCAAGAGATGCTCGATCTTTTAAAACAATAATTAGAACCGAGAAGGCAATTCTTTACATTTGACCCAGAGGGGAGCCCACAGTCTCAGAAGGCATGAGTACTCATACACTCAACTTTGTGTTGGCTTTCTCGCTCATATACTTCCATGAAATCCAAGTTCTGGATGAAAATGATAAAAGTTTAATAAGAGACCAAGAGATGCTCGATCTTTTAAAACAAAAATTAGAACCGAGAAGGCAATTCTTTACATTTGACCCAAAGGAGGGCCAACAGTCTCAGAAGGCATGAGTACTCATACACTCAACTTTGTGTTGGGTTTCTCGCTCTTATACTTCCATGAAATCCAAGTTCTGGATGAAAATGATAAAAGTTTAATAAAAGACCAAGAGATGCTCGATCTTTTAAAACAATAATTAGAACCGAGAAGGCAATTCTTTACATTTGACCCAAAGGAGGGCCAACAGTCTCTTAAGGCATGAGTACTCATACACTCAACTTTGTGTTGGCTTTCTCGCTCATATACTTCCATGAAATCCAAGTTCTGGATGAAAATGATAAAAGTTTGATAAAAGACCAAGATATGCTCGATCTTTTAAAACAAAAATTAGAACCGAGAAGGCAATTCTTTACATTTGACCCAAATGGGGGGCCAACAGTCTCAGAAGGCATGAGTACTCATACACTCAACTTTGTGTTGGCTTTCTCGCTCATATACTTCCATGAAATCCAAGTTCTGGATGAAAATGATAAAAGTTTAATAAAAGACCAAGAGATGCTCGATCTTTTAAAACAAAAATTAGAACCGAGAAGGCAATTCTTTACATTTGACCCAAATGGGGGGCCAACAGTCTCAGAAGGCATGAGTACTCATACACTCAACTTTGTGTTGGCTTTCTCGCTCATATACTTCCATGAAATCCGAGTTTTGGATGAAAATGATAAAAGTTTAATAAAAGATAAAGAGATGCTCGATCTTTTAAAACAAAAATTAGAACCGAGAAGGCAATTCTTTACATTTGACCCAGAGGGGGGCCAACAGTCTCAGAAGGCATGAGTACTCATACACTCAACTTTGTGTTGGCTTTCTCGCTCATATACTTCGATGAAATCCAAGTTCTGGATGAAAATGATAAAAGTTTAATAAAAGACCAAGAGATGCTCGATCTTTTAAAACAAAAATTAGAACCGAGAAGGCAATTCTTTACATTTGACCCGTAGGGGGCCAACAGTCTCAGAAGGCATGAGTACTCATACACTCAACTTTGTGTTGGCTTTCTCGCTCATATACTTCCATGAATTCCAAGTTCTGGATTAAAATTATAAAAGTTTAATAAAAGATCAAAATACGCTCGATCTTTTAAAACAAAAATTAGAACCGAGAAGGCAATTCTTTGCATTTGACCCATAGGTGAGCGACAACTCTTTTCATTCTCCAGTTATCGTGATTTCAACAAACAGTCGAACGGATGGGCTAAATCGATCAGGAGGTGATGCTGAGCAAGATATATATTGTTTTTCATATCTATCTCGTCTTCTTGTGTGCGTTACAAAGAACAAAGTGAATCCCTACAGTTGTAGGGTATAATGATGAGTTAAATGATTTTATTTAACTTAGTTTTCCCCAACTAATTCACCATTAACCAATGCTAAATGTGGCAACTCTGAGTGAAAGTTTTTTTATTTCAAAACATAGATACAATTCGACTTAACCTATATCTAATTTAAGAAAGTTATTAATATTATTTGTTTTGTTTTTGTTTAAGTTCGTCACTAAATATTATAAAGATGTTATAGCGGGACTGTCGGTTTTAAAGGGCTCAATAATTAGCGGTTCTTCGTTTTTCTCAACAAAATGTGAGTACGAACAAACTTAACCACTTGGCTAAAGTTCAGTAAAAGTCGCCGCTTCAGTTACTGGCTGATTATTTATGTAACTCACGAATTACGCGAGGAAAACGCAAGCGGAGCATAATAGTTGCTACCATGAATTCACCATGAACTGTTGACTCACTGTACATTTGAGTTTGTGTCTGATTTTCCTTTTTGCAGTGCGTTCAAGTGAAAATATTTTGTGTAGGTAGCTCACCACATGTCACTTTAAACCATCGTCATTCTGCACACTTCATTTACCTACTCATTTAAATATAAAATTCTAATTTCGTCAAAACTCAGTTTCCATCGGTGCTAGACTCCATATGTTGAGGCGCGCGACTCTTTACGGCATTCTTGGTGCTGCATTTGTTGGCACCGGACTCAGCCTGCATGGCAATGACTATAACATCAACTCGCTGGGTATCGTTCGCCTGGGTCGATCTGCTGTAACCGCCTTCGACGTAGCTTTAACCTACAAACGAGAGCTGTATTATCGCGAATGGGACAAATCATCATGGGAGTACAAAGCAGAGAAAAGTCGCGTTCACAAAATAGCAGCTGAAAAACTTCTTGAATTAATATGCACCAACAAGGGTGTCTATATAAAGGTAGGCCAACACATTGGTGCTTTGGAGTACTTGCTGCCCGTGGAATTTGTACAAACAATGAAGGTACTGCACTCCAATGCTCCTCAAAATCCCGTCGAAGATTTGTACAAAGTAATTAGACAAGATCTAAAGAAGGAACCCAGTGAGCTCTTTGCCAGCTTCGACCAAAAGCCTTTGGGAACCGCCTCACTGGCTCAAGTGCACAAAGCTACGCTCAAAACAGGTGAGGTGGTGGCTGTTAAAGTGCAACACCCATACGTTAAGGGAAATTCATTGGTTGACATGAAGACCATGGAAGTTATGGTCAATATATTGGCACGTGTTTTCCCAGACTTCAAAATCAAATGGTTGGTGGAGGAATCGAAGAAAAATTTACCCATTGAGCTGGATTTTTTGAACGAGGGAAAAAATGCAGAGAAAATTGCCAAACAGTTCAGCAAATATTCGTGGCTTAGAATACCTCGAATATACTGGGATTTGAGCTCGCCGCGCGTGTTGGTCATGGAATATTTGGAGGGTGGACAGGTCAACGATCTGAATTACATAAAAGAAAACAAAATCGATCCTATCTCAGTTTCGAATAAAATTGGCCAGATTTACTCCGAAATGATTTTCAACACAGGATTCGTGCATAGCGATCCACACCCGGGCAATATTCTAGTAAACAAAAAACCGAATGGCAAGATAGAAATCATTCTCCTAGATCACGGTCTTTATGCAAATCTAACGGATCGGTTTCGGCTCGAATATTCGAAACTGTGGCTGAGTATACTAAGTGTAAATCGTAAAGCTATGCGTGAGCACAGCGCCAACCTGGGGATCAAGGGCGATTTATACGGTCTCTTCGCATGCATGGTCACAGGAAGGCCATGGGAGGCCGTAATGAAGGGCATTAGTACTGTGAAGTATACCGAAGAAGAGGTAAGTTAATGTACTCTTCCCAAAATTGCAACCGGTATTGAAAATATGTATAAAATTCTAAAATTTTCAATTGATACTTCAATTCACCTGAAATCAATCAATTTGCATATCGGTTGTGATTTATTTGCCCAAAATAATAAAAAAGTTGTTTTAATTTTTACTACATTCCGTAGAAGAACACCTTACAAAATAACACTTCCTTAGTCCTGCCAAACATTTCTGACGTACTGGAGCAAGTGGATCGTCAAATGCTTCTTATATTGAAAACCAATGATTTGATACGAGGTATTGAGGCCACATTACGCACACAGAACCGCATGGCCGCTTTCTGGGTTATGTCGAAATGCTGCATCCATTCGACTTTCGCAGAGCAAAAAGCACTTCGAAATTCGCTTCCAGCCCGTTTGCGACTGGCGCTGAAAGAAAAGTGGGCAATGTTTAAGTTAAATATTTATTACTTGTACCTGGGATTAGTTAATGTTGGACTCATTGCAGCAGTGAAAGCTTTTTTATAAACAGAAAAAACATTTAAAACAACTTCAAGTTTCAGGGACTTAAACTGAGATTTAATTAAATATTTTATTACATGAAGCAGGGTAAATGCCATAAAAACCAACACTATGTAAAGAATTTTCTAAGTTTAGGTAAATATGTATTTTTATTTTACTTACTTAATTATTTTTATAAAATGCTCAGTGTTTATAACATTGTAAATGTTAAATTTGTGAATTTTTTACAATATGTATGAGGAATTTATATAGGTATATGTAAAAGTTTATGTATATTTATTCAAATATAAGTGAATTTACGATCAAGTCTTACACTCTACTTAATATTGTTTGCTGGGTAGATTTTAAAAAAATTAAAATTTCAAACACAGAAAAACTTGTCTTTTTGAAGTACACGTATTTAAATTTTATTGAATTTTTAATGAATTTAGGTAAACGATAAACTTCCACATCATTTTAAGAATTCTCGTGGTTTTCTCAGAAGCTAAAGAAATCTTAAGTAGCTACATACATTCACTGAAACGTTTTTGAAATGGATGAATTACGCGATGAAAATCAGTTCGTGGCGGAAGATATTAGCAAACTCATCAAAGAAGTTGTTGAGAACATAATCGGCGGGTACGCTTACCAACACGAAAAGGTCAACTTCTGGAATAATCAGGTAGTTGAGAGCTGCCTGAGTGCGCTGGTCAAGGAGCAGAAACCGTATAAGTACATCGTCACCTCAACTATAATGCAGAGGACGGGCGCGGGCTTGCATTCGGCCAGCTCCTTTTACTGGAACGTCGATACCGACGGCAGCTGCACTATACGTTGGGAGAACAAGACCATGTGTTGCCTTGTGTCAGTGATTGGAATGGCTGTCTAGTTAGTTAAGTAGAGTGGCATTTTATTCAAATGTTCAGTCGGTTGTGATTTAGTGAATTCTACCATATATTTATAGATATAACTAATCGGTTTAAATGTGATAAAAAATTTTATAAAATAAAAAAATCTGATTTATGATTCAATTAAAATCTTTTGTTTCGTTTAGCCTGCAAAATTTTACTACATTTGAAAATCTCTAAAGAACTCACCTGCTGATTAGACATTCACACAAAGTTTCCTGATTTTATTGGTACATCTGAAAAAATTGCACACTTTTTGAAATTCTCATGAATCCCACATTAAAATTCTTAATTATGTGCTTTTATTAAGAAATGCATTAGAAATTAATTTAAAAGCATGTACAAATTAATTTAGAAGAATGCACAAATATGTATAAAAATTAACCGACCAAGAGATTTTCCTATAAAGTTGGCAACATATTGGCATTAACTATAGAGCTGTGTAATTTAGAATACGATAGTTGTTGATTAGTGAGTTGTTGATTAGTGAGTGAGATATTTATTAAAATAGAGATTTTTTAGTTAATTTTTTGATTACTTTTGAAATATTTAAAAAATAACAATTTAGTTTACTTTATGGTTTTTTCAAACAAGCAAACTATTTAAAAATTATATTTCTTTTGGATTATCGTGGATAGTCAGTAAATAATAAAGATATATAGTAATTTGATTATTTTTAAAATTTGTAACCGTGTTGAAAGTAACTCTTTCTTAAAAAAATTTACACTTTTACAGTTTTATGTACTTATATAAGAATATGTAATATACTATATACGCATCGCAACCCGGAAATCCCCTAGTATAACCGTTAATAAAAATTGTAAAATTTTGCTACAAAAATTGGAAAATCTTTTCACTTTTGAAAAACCTAGGATAAAACCTATAAGTTCTAAAAGCAGATTGTTAGTAAGGTTCTCGTTAATAGATATCGTTATCAATATGTTACTTATCTCTAGTGGCAGTAAAAATCCGACGACGACCTTCGCCACATCACATAGGCTGCTGAGTTTTTGGTCATTGTGTATAGATCTGCTGTGTTTTTGGTCTTTGGACTTCATTCTTCTTTTTGTCAGCATGTCGTCCTTATTGAAGTCCTGCAAGGTGAGTCGTTTATTTATTCAACAATAAATAAATAGGCTCTTAAATGTTTTCGTAGATTCTTACTGGTCATACACGTCGCTTTAGTTCCAAAATTAACGATGTAGTAATTGTCTCGGCTGCCCGAACTCCCATTGGCAGCTTCCAGAGCCAACTGGCTCCACTCTCCGCCACGCAACTGGGAGCTGTTGCTGTAGAAGCTGCTGTTCAACGGGCTGGAGTGGCAAAAGAAGATGTAAATGAAGTATATATGGGAAACGTGGTTTCCGCCGGCTCGGGTCAAGCTCCGGCCCGACAAGCTGCTATTTTTGCAGGACTACCGAAAAACGTGTGCTGCACTACGGTGAACAAGGTTTGCTCATCGGGCATGAAAGCAATCATGATCGGCGCTCAAACACTGATGCTTAACCAAGCTGAAGTAATTGTAGCGGGTGGAATGGAATCAATGTCCAACGTGCCCTACTACTTGAAGAGAGGGACCACGCCGTACGGCGGCATCAATCTAATCGATGGTATTGTTTTCGATGGTCTAACCGACGTGTACAACAAATTCCACATGGGCAACTGCGCTGAAAACACTGCGAAGAAGATGGGCATCAGCCGCAGAGATCAAGATGACTTTGCTATAAGTTCTTACACGCGCTCCGCTAAGGCGTGGTCCGACAAGTTGTTCGACTCTGAAATTACACCGGTAAGAATTCAACTTAAGCGCAAGCCTGAAGTTGTGATAACCGAAGATGAAGAATATAGGCGAGTGAATTTCGACAAATTCGGAACGCTGAGTACGGTATTCCAGAAGGAAAATGGCACAGTAACAGCGGGGAATGCTTCCACATTGAATGATGGTGCATCGGCAATGGTGCTAATGAGTTCGGCGGCTGCAGAGCGTTACAAGCTGAAGCCTCTGGCTCGTATCGTTGGCTTTCAGGACGCTGAGACGGACCCCATTGATTTCCCCATAGCTCCCGCCTTGGCTGTACCAAAGCTTTTGCAGAAGACTGGTGTGCGCAAAGAAGATGTTGCCATGTGGGAAATAAACGAAGCCTTTTCCGTGGTGGTTTTAGCGAATATAAAGAAACTCGATATCGATCCGCAAAAAGTGAATATGCACGGTGGTGCAGTGTCGTTAGGACATCCCATTGGTATGTCTGGGGCTCGCTTGGTGACCCATTTGGCGCACTCCTTAAAATCTGGCGAATATGGATGCGCATCCATTTGTAATGGTGGAGGCGGTGCCTCTTCGATTCTAATTCAAAAGTTGTAAGGATAAATTGCAATAATAACATATTTTTCAAACGCCCACACTTTAATCTTATTAAGCGATACTCATATTTTATATTTTTATACTTATATATATATGCATATATATTTAAGTCAAAAGGTTATTGTAATGATGTGATTAAAAATAAAGTGGAAGCATATATTTAATACCAAATTTATTTTAATACCTTTTTGATTTCCAATTTATTCATTTATTACAAAGCTTACAATTAAAGAATTATCAACTAACTAAAAGGAAAGCAAGAGCGACAAAGGCCTTCAGCTTAAATAATATTACTTAAATAATATTAAGAAAATATTAAAACTAACCTAGAAATAAATTAAAAAAACCTAATACAATTTGACTAATTCGAAAAATTAATTTATTTAATTTCATTTGTTTTCCAATTATTTTTACTTTTTACTTTAATTTCTGGTATTGAATTCTGTATTAGTTATAATCATAATATTTACAATATATTGTATATTTAAGGGGAAACTTATTTCTTTTTGGTGTAAGTTAAAATTGAATATTTCTTTAATTTAAATATTTTAATATTTTTAAATTTAAATATTTCTTTTAACTTCCTTGCTCAATTTTGGTTTTTATACTAGTTTTTATTTAGTTTTGGAGATCCTTTAAATTTAGTTCACTTTTTAATTCAATTTTGTTTCTTTATATTTCTATCTCACTCAGGTCCCACCTTCCAGATGGCAAAATCAACTCTCTTCCCACATTGACACTCTTTACAAAACAATCTTGTCCATTGTGTGATGAACTGGTGACTCAACTGGAAACTCAGTTCACAGGCGAATATCAATTGAAGAAAGTTTTTATTGATCAAAAGGAAAATGTACGCTTTCTACGTCTCTACCGTAACGATATTCCAGTTCTATTTTTCAACGAAGAATTCTTATGCATGCATAGATTAAATCAGAACTTATTAAGGAAGAGACTTGATCAGTTTCGAGATGAAATAAATAGGAATTGACAAAACAAGTTTAGAACAAAAGAAATCTGGCGGTAACTGCAGTCCTTTTTCCAAAACATAGTGTAAAATTAAGTTATTGAAAGTTATCCATTCTTTTAGTTTAAGTTTAAACATGTTACTACGACGACTAATAACGAGGCTTCTAAAATAAGAATTAAACGGCGATATAATTAAAATAACTTTATATTTAAGGATTTTTAATCGGGAGGGTTGTAAAGCTTTTTTACTTTGCCATTGTAAATGGCTTGTCCGTTTACTCCAAAAATTGTAATAGCAATTATCTCAATCTCATTTCCACAAATTGTTGATCTGAGAATCGTATTATCACTCATAAGAAATGAAAACGTGTCTGGTGGTCAATTTAATGATATGTGTCATCAGCCAAACTATTCTAAAAGGAAATAATAACTTTTGAATAGACGAACAAACTAAATTTACTTGTCGCTTGAGGTAATGCTATCATATGAGTTTAGATTGCTTATTGTATTTCACTCTTACAATTTTGATTCAACCGCCATTACGACTTAAAATTGCGTTATTCTAAACGGCACAAGTTTGGTGCCCTTTGGTTTATGTATGAATTTAAAAATTTCCTAATAATCTGTATAGAAAAATGGATAAATCATATTGCATGGAGGATGGCATCATCATAGTATAAGTAGAGCCTCTCAGAGAAAAACTATATTATATTTTCCTATTACATTGGAGCAAATAAACTAAATAAAAAATTACAGTAGATTTTTCCTCGCCCGACTACGGTTGTCAAAATTTCATGTCAATTGATTTTATCCTCGTTTCATCGAAAATTAGTAATTTCGGTCCTAAACATTAGAAGCGAACTTTTTGACCTACTTTAAATTCTTGATTCTTGATTAAAATTCAATTCTTCTGAGATTTTCCTTTCAATTTGTCTTGTCCGAGAATTTACTACAGTCAGATAAATTTAAGCTGTAAATAATTTTCAAGGTTCATACACGAAACATTGAATGTAAACAAGGCCCTATAAATAAAAACATTCGAGATTGTGTGCTTTTGTATTGTACTGTACACTTTGACCTGGCGGTGAGTAGCCGAAACTAACCAACTTTGAGGTGTTGTTAGTTTTTCGTTTTCGTTGTAGGCTTTCTTTCGTCGTTAGTAGGAGGCGCTGTTGGCTGCACGGTAGGCAGCCATTTCGATTTATATTTAGTGCGTGGAGCGGTGGAAGAAAATTTCACCGGGTTGATTTTCCAGTCTAATTGTTTAATATTTAGTTTGTTAAATTTTCAACAATTACAATTCTTATCGATTAAGCCACTCCTGACAAATACATTTAGCTGGAACATGTCATCTTCATCCTCTTGCTACAAGTGTAATCGCCCCGGCCATTATGCTCGCGACTGTAACTCTGGGATGCGTGACGGTGGTGGTCGTGATGGCGGTCGCGATATGCGACGCGGCGGTGTTAGCCGCGAGAAGTGCTATAAATGCAATCAATACGGACACTTCGCTCGCGCATGTCCTGAGGAGTCTGAGAGGTGCTACCGGTGCAACGGCATCGGCCATATCTCAAAAGATTGCACTCAGGCGGATAACCCGACTTGCTACAAATGCAACAAGCCGGGCCACTGGGCACGCTATTGCACTGAACAAATGAATGATCGCTCTTCTAACAACTGTTACAAGTGCAACCGGCCGGGGCACATCTCCAAGAACTGCCCAGATACGGCTAAGACATGCTACGGTTGCGGAAAGAGTGGTCATCTCAGACGCGAGTGTGACGAGAAGGGAGGAAGAAACTAAGCCAGCCACCTCAGTAGAGTCCCAGCCAGCAGAGAAGGAGCTACTATCCTAGCATCAAATAAATAAAAAATATCCACGCAACTCAACTAAATTAAAATCGATTTGTTTACTATATATTCCAAGCTGAAGCCAGCGACAACTGAAAATGACAAGAAGGAAGACGGAGTCGGACTTCGCCTTTGAAACGCACCCTGTACTTCTCTACGAAATCAGTCGAATGGAGGAAGAAATCGTTAAGAAAATTAAAGATATAAAATAAGTAAAGGACAGAAACAACAGAAGTGGAAGATTCAACCTTAACAATTTCATATATCACTGTGATTGTTTTTTTAATTGTATATTAAAAAACTGGAGCTGCTGATTTGAGAACAAAACTTGTTTTACTTCTGTACATATGGTTTTCTCCTTTTTTGCAGCTGTGTACGTGTCTGCGACCGTTTTCTTCTGGTCAGACGAGTAAGCGGACTACTCTTTCCGCGTCTGTTTCTTATCGATATTGCGCTATGGCCTCGCTTGGTGCCATGTGCTTTTACAGCTGAGTTGCTCCTCGCATGCAGCTCTGGACTGCGCGTTAAAGGCATTTTGCATTCAGCTTAGGAACAGCAGCTGCTCGTTATACTTCAAGTTGCCTGCGTTCCTTTAATTATACGAAAAATTTATGTGTGTATCCATTCATCCATTAAAATAACATATGTATGTACATAAGCCGCTCTGTGCTCAAGTACAGTCAGAGCAAGATTTTCGCTGAATACCGAAAAGAAATTTCAGAAAAGTTTGTTGCTATCGAGACTCAAAAGTAATCGGATAACTTGAGCATCAAATAACAAATGATTGGGAAAGGGAAGTCGAGATGGTCAATGTGTGGTCTGGTATTTTCATGTGGTTGGCATTGCAAGAAATGCGTTTGCATGATTATCCAGCAAATAAAAAAAAATATGTCCTAGAGAATTCCCTTTTCAAAATTTCTTCCCTGTTACATGTGGATGAAATTCACAGCCCTTCGTATCCACGAAAGCTTCCACGGTATATGTCAGAAATTTTACGTATAATTAAAATAAGATGGCAATAAGCAAGAGAATTATCACTGGCTCTCCATCTATTCACCGAGGTTCCGTGGTGGAATCAAACTCTCCACGCAATGTCAGGTGTTACACTACCAGTCAGCCAATTGATAAATGTAAATTATTAGTATAACAGCTGTACATTTACTTGCTGTGAAAACTGAGCTCCTGTTATTATTTGCTCCCATCCTCATTGAAATTCCACTCGGCAGATCCAGCAACATTTTAAGGAGTGCCTAAAAGTATGCACTGGAAACCAGACGCCCTACTGTTAAATGTAAATTATTAGTATAGCAGCTGTACATTTACTTGCTGTGAAAGCTGAGCTCTTGTTATTATTTGCTCCCATTCTCATTGAAATTCAATCTCGGCAGATACATTTTAAGGAGTGCCTAAAAATATGCATTGAAAACCAGAAGCATCTACTGATAAATGTAAATTATTAGTACAACAGCCGTACATGGGTGGAGCTTGCAGTGTTTTTGAGAAATAAAAGGCGATCCAGAAGTTTCAATTTTTATTTTATTAGTTAATGACTTATAATGTATATATAATATAACCAACATTACTTAACTATTCATTCTAATCATAGAACTAAATTTTTATAGTCTTTTAAAGTCTCGAAGTGGATAATATTTTTTAGTCTAAGGAATTACAAGGTAAATTTTTCATTGCAGTTTCTTGCACTTTTATATGTGTAACAACACTGAAAAGTTACTTCTGCGAAATTTCGTTAATTTTCGATCGCATAAGTTTTCGGTGTAAGAAAACTATTGCAATTAAATCATTGTTGCAAATTTTGTTTTTTTTAAGATCAAGAGCTATATGAACTAAAATTTTATGTATTATTACATGCTTTAGAAAACATTACAAATGAATTTTAACTAAGAAAAATATAATGAGAACCCACTTATTTTTGAACATCCAGCTCCTCCTATATAGCAATTTTACAAAGCTTGTGGCTGGTTAAGTTTTTAATAGAACAGCTTCAATTTTATATACAATTTCAATAAATAAAATATTTACTCTGCCTTGATTTGTCTAACTAATTCGTAACTATAGACTACTACGGACGCGAGGGTTCAGTGGAATTAGGATGCAGATGCAAACATAATAAAAGAGACGGAAAGAATACTGAACCACTTTATGAATACAACTAATAGCAATATAGACGCATATACACTACTGATAAAGCGGACGTAATAATGGTTGAGTCTGTTTAATACGAATTTCGATAAATTCTAAAAAAAATTGTTACAACATATTTTATAAAATAATGAGTTTGTAGCAAAAGCAAACTAATCTCAAACGTAATTTTTAGCACCAAGTTTACAGTATTAGTTTATAACAATTAAGTGTAAATTTAATCTGAAGCAAAACATTAGATTAAACTTACGTTAACAGAAAATATCACCTAATCTCACATTTAATCTCAAAAGATCTCTAAAATATTTAAGATTTACATATAAATTTCATGAAAAAATAAAGATTATGAAAACTGAAGCATCTATTCAACTTAAAGGAAGTTAAAACATAATTTAAACAAAACTTTAAGCTGAGTTTAGTTAAATTTAGTTTAGTTTAATTTGTTGTTTAGATAAACTTAGACTAACGGAAGAACATTGGCTAATCTCACATTCAGATTTATCTGATTCCAGGTTCATTCGAATTTTGATAATGATAAGCACTGGATTTCAGTGGCGTATACAGTTAGAGGTTTCGAGGGCTTCTAACCCTTCCCCTTGCTGACTAACAGAAGTTTTACAAATAATAACATGCTTGCTGTAAAAAGAAATTAACAAGCCGATATTCTTAACATAATTGGGCAGGATAATTATAGTAAAAGCTCGTGTGTTTCTAAAATCTAGGGATCTACATATGCTTAGTTCGTTCAAATGATTATATAGCTGCTTGATTATTGAATCGTAGAAGCAAGAATACACTGTTTATCACTGTAATTGTAAACAGGTCTATAACTCAGCTCATTTGAAAGCTCTTCTTTGTATAAGGAGTTCAGTAGTTCTTTATTTTTCCGATTTATTTCTTGATTTCGCTGAACCGCTGGACTTTTCTGACTTCTTAGTGCGCGGCAAGGTAGTATAGCTAGCTGACATAGCTTTTTCCTGAAAATAAATTAAATTTTATAAATAGTTACATTAATATACCAGCATTTATATATATATTTATAGAGCATGCGGTTAGAAATCTGTATGTGCGTCATGAATTGAACTCATTATTAGGTTTTCTATAAGGAAAATTTATCAGAACAGTTTTAGAAAAGTTTTATTTAGCTTTACAGCAGTAGTTTACACGGCGTAGCCACCTGTATGAGTTCAGTTCAGTCTACAATTTTATTGGTGATCTCTTTACTGTATAATCAAAGTTAATAGGAATTGATGGTATTAACGTTCCAAATGCAAAGATTTTCTGTTGGTAGAAGCTTCAAGGCTAAGTTACAGGCTTTCGTCAGCAGGCAAGAGTATGAATTCTTGGCATATGAATGCATAAACATTTTAAGCAAATTAATTGTAAAAGTTCTTACGTTTAAACTGATTTAGATTTCAGTTTCTTTATTTACAGAAGGTAGAATATTCCCGTTTTCTTCTGCAGAAGGTTTAATGTTCTTTTTGTCTATTGTGCGAAATATATTCGATTTGATGCTACTGAAGAGGTTACTTTTCTTTGGCACTGGAATTTTCGTCTCAGTTAGTAATGAAGATGGATTAACGTAGTTCGTGCTATGGGTTGGAGGATTTGGTGCTCTGCCTTTGTTGCGAGAAAGCTTTTGTGCATTTAAAGAAATTCGATCCTTAAAAGGTTTAACTGTTTCTTCAGGTTCTTCTAGCACATAGTCTTCGCCGATACCAGTTAAAAGAGCGGGAATTACTTCCGCGATGTTCGAAAATCCTATCTCGAGATTCTCATCTTTAGCAATGTCATGTTCACTTGTATTTTCCGACATCTTCGGAAAACTTCCTTCAGAAGAACAAATCTTTGTTTCTGTCTCTTTATCTGAAAATATTTTTTCATTTGTCTTCTCTATCGGGTTACCATCACCACCTAATGCATCGAAGAATTCATCACTATCATTATCTTCATTCTTGAGATCGCATTCATTATCTTTACTTTTATGTTCGTCATTACAATGTTCTTCTTCTTTCGCAGACGTTGAAACTATATTAACGATAGAACATTCTTCTTCTATAGATTCTGGTCCAGTATTGTCCTTTGAATGTTTTTCTTCTTCCAAAGACTTTTCTTCAATGAGAGGTTGTGCGTACGATTGGTTTTCTTTTCGAGGTGATATACTTAATCGGCGTTGATTTTTCGGTTTATTCTTATTGCTAACAAAAACTGTTTCTGCATTGGATTGCCATATATAGTTATCTTCTTTAAAACGATCTTTGCTTTGATATGGGTAGTGAGTTCCTGTACTCTCGGACCATAAATATTCATTCTCCTTCATAAAATTATTATTAAAGCTTAAACATTAAATAAAACATACGTATACCTAGCTATAAGTATTGATCGTGTGTCATTCAGCCCTCACCGTAAGCTTATAACAATCCTAATGAAGCTTATAATTCACAATCAACTGAGCGTACTTACCTCAGACCTCTTTGATTTCATTCTTGTTCTAGAAGCGTTCGTCATTGAAGAAGTTCGACTTAGACCAACTGAAAGTGGTTCGGGGCTCGAATAGCCCGAACTAATATCTTCGGATGAACGAATGCTATAACTAATGAGTTGATAAGTCGTATTTATTTTGGTTTTCTACGTACTTAACGGCATTAGAAAGTAAATCACTTACTTAAACTCGTCGGAACCATTTGAGCTGACATCAACTTCCGTGAAGTACATACCAGTTGAGTGTCGGGTACCGGAAGAAGACCGCCCAACAGCAGTTGGCATGCGAGGGCGTAGCATACGTTGTTGAGACCTCTTACCGATCACCTCATCTAACTGCAATTGAAGTATTTTAATGATTATATTTCTAATTATATTAAATAAATTAAATTGTTAATTATACACATACCTCATCCTGCGTGCGATGGACATCAGGCTCCGATAAGTCACTTAAGCTATAGCTTCGCCTTATAGTCTGTACTAAATTTCCACCACCCTTAAATTAAACAAATAGTTTGGTAAATAAATTCCTTGTAGGTTTGTTTAATACACGCAAGAGTTCGATTAATAATTAAGTAAATATTTCAGGCTTTTGTTGAATCATACATAAAACGACATTTATTCGGCTTGTTAAAAAATGCAAGCATTTAAAAAACATAATTTGGTAATAGCAGTATACAATAAACTGGATTTTATAAAAATTAATTCCTGATTACTGGATTACAAGTATTAAATGTTAATAATGATGAGTATGTTAAAAATTCGTTAACAGACTCCAAGCGATCTGTGGAGATCAATAAATCTGCACTTAGAAAATGCACTGAACTAAAAGTACTGGCTTTTCTCATTCGACATCAACTTCAACATCTGGAGTGGGTTCGCGAAGTTTTCGCCGACCACGTATTCCTCCACCAGTTGGTTTTTTGCTATTAGCTAAAATAGGAACTCTAGATTTCTTTTGCTCTGCAGTTTGCGCTTTGTTTGTGCGTGTTTTATTCTTCCGTTTCGGTAGCTCGCGCGACCGTGCAGCACCCATATCATCGACTCCATCAAAATCATCAAAATCATCAAAAATCATGAAGTTATCTTCTCCCTCGGTTTGAAATCTGCTTCCTATTTGATCATCTTCCTCAGAGAATTCGATGTCCATGGATGGCATGACATTAAAAGAGCTTGACCGAGGAACGGGCAGAGTTTCTCGATTATCGGCGGAATCGGTTTCATCTTGTGTAATGCTGCGCGTATAGATGGCGTTGTCAGATTGCGACATGGGCAAGGCGCGTAAGTTTGGATCGGTTGTATTTATGCCGGTGTTCATGGTCTGTTAGAGTGCGCACAAGCATTTGGTTCGTTTAATTGTAATGAAATTACGATGAAAGTGCATAAAATAAAGAAAGGAAAAACAAGAGTAAAAATAAAATATCGCAAAAATGAAAAGCTTCTATAAAAAGCTTCAAATTTTTTGTTCGAAAAAAATGTAGTACTGAACAGAATACACGAAGTAAAATTAACTGAGTTTAATGATCACATATATACATTTTTGATACTGAGAAAAGCTGAACCTGCAATGACAGTAATCATTACGACTTTAATTTACTCAAATCATAACTTGAGGAAAATTTTCTTTGTCAGAATCATTCTGATTATAATTTGACTACATATTCCGCTCGTATTCAAAAAGGAAAATATAAAAAATACAGACTTTAGTGAAGAGAAAAAAAAGCGATCTTATTTAAATTCGGTAGATCTAATTAACTTCAGTGCCTCAAGGAAATCTTGAATTATGATCGTCTTCATAGTGATTAACAGTCATAAATGAAATGATCGTATTCCTGTTGAAATGACTGCAATTCACTGCAGCTCGTATAAAGTAAAATACATTATAAACTCAGTTTTATATTTTGTGTCAAGAGATTTAATGAACAACAACTAAACAACGAATGAAGCTAAGATTACAAATAATAATGAAGACACTGTAGTGTGTTGGTCGACTGAAAGCGTAGCGTGATGAACTAAAGTGCAATTGTTTGAAGATTCAAATCTTAGACTTCCTTTAAACCCCGAAGGTAATGCATCAAGTAGTTACACGTATTCAAGACCAGTTCTAGATGAACCACGCACAGTTATTTAATGTGATGTTAAAATATTAGTTTGTTAAGATTTGAAAGGCAGACGTGAAGAGATGAACGCTATAAATTTAATATACATACAATTTCATAATAGAAATTGAAGATACCTTTAAAGCAGTCTGCATTATAACGTTGGTGGCATAGTTGACTCCCTTCGAACCCAACTGAATCACAGCCGAATAGCCACGCTCTTTAGCTTGATTCAAATAATCGTCGATTTCCTACAAGTACAAGATCGCATTTCAATTTGAGTCCTTATAGTGAAGGTGCGAGTATATATAGCTTCATACTTGTTCCCGGCGTGTAAGCATCGGATGTACAAACTTTCTGTAGAGTGTAGAGCTGCCTTTTGTTGCTGGTGACAGCAACCACACCACTATGATCACTTTGATCTCATAGTAGAAAGGGAACCAAGATAGGAAAATATCGGTAAATGTTTCGATGCATGTAAAGAATGCATATACAATCCAGTACATCATCCATTTTACCTACAATGGGAGGAAAACCAGAAACAAAAATAGTCGTCAGCTACTATTTATAACTCAAAAGCACTCTGATGAAGACATCCAAATGTGTGCCTGGCTGAAAGCCATTTTATAAAATGGGAAAAACGCAGTCTTTAAAAAAATTTCAATTCGCATGACATACTTACGTATTCTTTAACGTTTTTAGTACGCACAGCCTTATACGAAGAGTAAGCCGGATATAATGTCCCGAAAGACAATCTGAAAGCAGGGAAAATAAATGTCTGCGCAATAGAACGTGGTGAAATAAATATAGCCATGATAAAGCCTATGCAGGCAGTGGTGAATGATATGGGAGGCAGGGGCCATCTATGCAAAGCTTCAAGAAATCGCCCCACAGCGGTTAACTTTTCTACAACTTTTTCCGAGCTAACTAGATCGGATCCAGATAATGTGCCATTATTTTCCAAGTGGCCAATATACACAGTTTTATTGACACGCCTCATATACTGAGATGCACTGTCATCAGTATTATCGCAATAATTGGGTGCAATTGTGCCCATATGTTGTGTAGTAGCAGAGAATTTAATTCCATCCGATCTACGGAATTTTTGATAAACAGGATAGTTTTCAAATGCAGAGGGAGAGTTTTGCGCATATCGTCTGTAATTTAAATCCATTTGTAAATCGCGCTGCATATCTTCCCATTCGTTAGCAAATTTTCCACACTTCAATCGAAAGACCGCTTCTTGTTCTTCTGGTCTTGTACGACAGCTCTTGTCTTCATTATAACTGCATTCCATTTTTGGATATCGTATTAAGCTACTAAAGTTCTTCAAATCGAACTGAGTGAAGACTTTCGGATTTCTTCTTTAGAAACTACTTTACTAAATACATTTTCGTTTTCCGAAAATATTTAGGACAACCAGAACAGCTAATCAAACTGCATACTAAAGGCAACTGAACTGAGCATTACAAATATTTTCTACATTTGGTGTGAGGATGAATAGTGCGTCAATTTAAAAATAGATCATCGAAATGCAAGAGTCAAAATGTTTCTCTTTCTTTGTAGGAAAAGAGAACCGCTTTAATGTTATTTCGAAGTACTCTTATAAGAATCACTGAAGGTAAAAAAAAGTTAAGAAATGAGAAACCATATTTTCGCACTACAAATAGAAAAAATGGAATATGTTGAAGGAATGATTTTGTCTACTTTGCATCTAACTGAGCAACTCGATGAACTATTCCGTAACAATTGAACAGAGTTTGGTAGAATTTGGTGTTGTAAGAGACGAATTTGATGTTTCTTAATCGTTGTAATTCTAAAATTAAATCAGATTATACAATATTACGCAGACGTTTTTACACCGTATAAGCTAAAGATCTTTAGCCTTAAGGATTCTTGATGGTAAAATAGAAACAAAGTGAGGATACTCGTATTTTAAATTAATATATTGAATTAATGTAAAAAATAGAAAATTATAAACTATCGCAAATATAATTCCCACATTATTTTACCTCAAGGCATAGAGATGCTCATTGTTAATACATACAAAATCCTTATCTTAAATATTTTTCTTTAAGTTCGTAAGTAGGCTTTCTCCATACATGCGATTGTCTATCCGACCGAAATATGGTGAATTTACTCCCATCCGAGAATAAAACATGACTCCAATATTCAAACTCCTTGTTTCCATAGTTTATTGCAAAAGCTAACCTCTTTTTAAACGTTTTTATAAGTCGCTTTGTTGTCTGTGTCAAGACTGCATTACAATACAATATTTGGAACTGGAAAACTGACCACTTTTGCCCACTTTGAGGCAGGAAATTTTGAAATGAAAATTTTCGCCCAAAAATATGCTTACAAAAAATACGTGAAAAATTTTTTCTTTCATTGTTAGGCCGAGAACTTTTCAGATTTCTCTCGTTCTTTTTTGGCTTGAATTTTAAAAAATATTGATAATCAGATATGGTTTTATTTGACATAACCTCTTTGTTTACAGTGCGAGTTGTGAACAGAGATTATGCTTTGTTTTACTTCTAAGTTTATTACGATTAGTTCAAGGTCTAAAAAGTTATGCGGATTCATTGTAAATTCTGTAAATCCCATATATGAAAACTACCAATTTAATTGAACACTTAAGGAAATAAAAGTTAAAGGAAAATAAAAAAGGAAATAAATTTAGAAAGGTTGTTAACGACTTACTGCATGCTATAGATAAATACTTACATTATTAGTCGAGAGAATAAAGCGCTTATCATGATGTTGTTTCCTGTGTCTCCTTATATGCAAGACAGATCATCATCATCATTTTTTAAAATTAGTTATTTAAGGTTCAAAAGTAGCACATCAAAAGTAGTTGTGAGAGAATTTAGGAGAAGAAAAAATTAAAATTAATTTATATAATTATATATAAACAATAGTGATTAGATGTAATTCCTTATTAATTTTTTTATTAAAAAAATAAGAAATCAACCATCCCTCTATTCTTCAAGACCAAATGATATTCTTGCACTTCTAATCGAAAAACCTACATAACTTGAAATACCTCGTCTAGATTGCAGTCACGTATCAAAGGGAATCCGAAATTCAAGCAATTGCGAAGCTTAAAAGGCTCATATTCCATGTATTCTTATATTGAAGTACGTGGTATAGTTTATAAAAAATCTTTATTAAATTCGTCTTTTCGTAAAAATTATTGTACTTAAAACAAAATTAAATTTGCACTCAGGATTTGCACTCGAGTTTTGAGAATATTAAATTTTTTATAAGATTTCTAATGCTTTTTAATTGAAATTTAATGTTTATTGTTAAAATACGTTCTGTAAAGAAAACGAGAACAGTTAAAAAAAAGGGTCGGCCCTTCAGTTTTCCTTGCCCGTTCGATTTTTTCTGTTCGTCCATTTCCTTGTTTATTGTGAGAATTCTATAGTGTTATTACCATGGTAGAATCTAATGTTTATTACGTTTCTTTAATTTAAGTGAGACTTTTCTCAGGAGCAGCCAGTCCGCTGCTCGCGAAACAGACTGAGGAGCCCTACTTTCTTGGGAATAGAAAACAGAAACTCGATGAGCCATACCTGGTTTATAAGCTTATCAATTTTGATTTTCAAATAATTTTGAATAATTTATACAAAGCACTAACCTAATAAAAAAAATTTACATATATAGCCCATCACAAAAATTGTGTAGCATTTGAAACTTCTACGTACAGAATTACAAACCTCTAAATGTTAGATCTCCATTGTTGAACTATCAGCACTACAGTTATTTTATAATTTTTCACAATTAATTCAGTGTTTAATAAATTTAAAAAAATCGAACAGAAGTTCTTCACCAGTCTTCACAATATTGAAAATTTTCTATAAATGCGTCCAAAACGCACAGAAACTGTTTATTAAAGAATATAAAAAAATATGTTTATTATCTTTCATTGACATTCGCATTTTTCAGAGTTGCCAACATATGGATTTTTAAGTTTTCGTCATATCAAAAAGGAATTAAAATTGTTCATATGTCATTATTTCATAAATGTCATTATCGAATGAATGATAATTATTTAGTAAAAATACGACAAATATTTATTTAGTAGAAAATCCGGGCGAAGCCCGAGATTAAAGAGACAGATTAATGTGTGTTGGTACCAAAAACATTAGGCAACTGCATAGATAAATTAAGTAAATATTAACTCATTAAAAGTCTCTTCAAAGAGTTAAAATTAATTTTGCCGAAAATGTCGAGAATCCAGGTTGAAACTCATGAATGTAAGTTTGGGGAATACACAATATATACAGTCGCTTCGATTAAATCGATACTCTTTGCGTTGCGTCGTTTTTGTGGCTCGCTGCGGCGTTTATTGACAAATTCAAATACAATATAATAATAATAAATAAACAACAACAATTAAAGGACTAGTAAAAAGGATTGTCTTTGGCCTTTAACCGGGCAAGGTCAGATTATCGCTTTGAAAGCTCTTGGGGGTTGTTTTGTAACCGAAAGTCTCCGAACCACATCCATTTTTGCGGTTATTATGTTAACAAACATGTTTTCAAATTATCGTTCTATTAATTAAAGTAGGCGTCAATCGTTTAACTGTACAGCCCGTGCCTGTGTTCAAACATATTGAATTTTGCGAACTATTGATTACAAAGGGTCGTCAAATCTCTTACGATTTTTATCCCGCAAAATCTATATTGACAGATTGCTGTATACGAGAATGCTGCCTTTGAAAGAAATTTAAATGCATTATTAGTTAATGATAAGTTGATACATTTATTCAGTGAAACCAAATAACGTTAAAAAATTCTACAATAAAAAAAATTCACGTATGTAGAATAAATTTTCGCATTTTTAGTTGTGTGCATAAATAATTTGTGTTCTTTTCGAATGCATGCGTTTATTAATTAAATTTTTCTTACACATACATACGAGTACATACAGACAGATAGTGTATAAACTAGTAACAGATCTGAAATATATTTATTTAGTGCTACGCATTAGTTTAACGTACATCTTAAAGCAGAATTTTTTTCTGTAAAAATGGAAATAATGTGTAGACATAATTAAAAAATAATTTTTATAAAATTTACAAAAATGCATTTACATGTATAGACGTATATACGGACATACACTTGGTATAATGAAAGCTCTAAAAAGCGGACACTCTTGGCTAGCGCGAATTCCATTAATTGTAGTTGTTACACGAAGTCTTCGAATTTTTTGCCAACTAAAGTGATTTTCAAAATGTAGCTGATCTTTTTTTGTAGCTGTCCGTTCATTGTACTGTCCACGTACTGAAGTTGTCCGCGAATATAGCTTCCACTGTAAACACTTTTAAACTTAGTTTACGTAATACTTTAAACAATTACATTAAACACTTTACACATAATTCATTAAACTTAATAATCACTTATGAGTGTTAATAATCACTTAATAATGATTACGATAAAAATGTGTACTTAAGGAATTAATTCGTGTTAGATTTACATGCGACTACCCAGCTTAGATGATCTACCATTTTGTTAGTTTATAGTTAAAGGTTTTAAATCTAATTATTTTGCAACGTTAGTGGTTGAAAAATTCGTTCGTAGGATCTTCATATAAAATTAAATAAATGCATTTTCATTTGTTCGTTTAAAATCTAACAAGAGGGCTACAAGGTTTTCGGTCTTCGTTTTTTGGTCTCTAATTTTAATGCTATAACAAAATAGTCGTTTTTGTTAATATAAGCAATTATTGTTTACGTTCAATATTTGTAATCGGTTGATCAGTCGATTTCACTAATGTAGAGGTCATTTTAGTGCTTTGACAAATGTCCGATCTTCAGATTCGAAGTAAGTATCAAGGTGTGTGGGCCAGCCTTAGCAGTGGTCAGAAGTTCGTACCTATCGAATTGGCAAGAAATTGACAAAACCGCATGATGCGGCGGGAGGAATACTATTGAGAGGCAGAGGGCTCATCCTGACTGACTTTTCGCATGAGGCAGGCTTTGTAAAGCAGAAGATTAGTGAGTGTTCAGAGGAGGAGGCGTAAGATGACTAAGTGGGAAAAGATGGCATTAACGTTGAATTTAATTCCAGACCACGTTGACGCGAATCTGGCTCATTCAATCAATTTAGCGTCTCTTGTTGCAGGCGCGTAATAACTCTGGGTAGCATGCAGATGTGTAAATACAATAGTTAGAGGCTAGAGCTCCTTACAAACGACAGAATGGAATAATCGATTAAAATACAGTCCTCGATTAATAATCAATTAGCGTTTAACCGATTGGGAGGCTAATCAACCCACTTCGATTAATTTGTTAATAGATTATGACTTTGAATCTAAATTATTGAACCTAACATTATTTTTAATCGATATAAAGATTAAAAATAATTTCAGATTCACCGATTATTTTAGAGTACTCGTTCAATTTTAATCAACTGATCATACTTAAATTACGCTAGACTGGTCAGCCAATTAAAAATGATCGATTAGTCCAATACTATGTTTTAATCGATTAGTTTAACAATACTTTAATCGAATGTAATCAAGAGCTCTATTAGGAATCCCAAAAGAAGTACTTTTGCTTATTGGGATCGATGTGGCTCCTTTAAGGGAGCTATGAAGTAATGAGTACAGTTATGTTTAGTATCTTTAGTACGTAGCGATTATATATTGTAGTGTAAGTAATACTATAGTTGCTGCCTCAGTATTTGCTTGTAGTAGCTGCTTGTAGTATAGATTTAGTTAGTAAGATTAAAATGTTTTCCTTTATTGTTAACTTCGCTGCTGTGGTGTTAATCTCGGGCACCCGGCTGCAGTCAGCCCCTCTTCAATCTGTAACCGGGTACCCATATTGTACTACCAGTGATGCATCAGTCGGATCTGGTCCAGGATGCGCTGCTTGAAGAACGTGCCCAGCATGCCGAAGACGGTCGATATGGCCGCGATGCCCATCATGGCCTGCATGATGCAATGAATGCCCGACAAGTCTTCTTCGCTCTCTTTATGACGTTGGCGCTGCCGATGATGTCGACGATTTTCGTGTTCATGCAATCGTTGCAAACGTTTCAGTTCCTCATCGAAATGCGGTACGATTGCCAAGTTGACCACTTCCGTCTTCGAGAGAACCTCTTCGTTGGCGATCGTACTACTGTGACTCGTGCTCTCAACGTTGTCGTTGGTCTTCGTACTCTGTTCGTCCTCCTTGCGTTTGCGTTCGTCTAACATGGTGTTGTCTCGGCTGAAGTCAAAATCGAGGTTTCGACCGCGTGTCGAAGTCGGAAAATCGGCTAAGTTAACCTTGGTAAGAAAGTGTAATTTCGAATCGGTATTCGTGCCATCGGCACCAGTCAGTTGGCGTGGGGTTGTCTCAGTGTTGGGAGCCAATGCGTCTTTAACGCGGAACTGTTTGAACTGGTTTTTCTTAATACCGAGTACCTCTGATAGGGGGCGATTGATCATCGGTAGCACGGAGTCGGGGGGTCTTGGAATAAATGTACCGGTCGTGAATGGAGTGGCGGCATTATTGGAGGTGTCTGTTCGTTGTTCATCGACGATGTGTTTATTGTCCGTTGTATCCTCTTCATCGGATTTTTCGTAATCGCCCGAGTTCAGGTTATCTTTATTCTCAGGACCCTCTTCACTCTCATCGGTATCGCTGTCTTTTGCTTCGTTGTCGACGTGACCTTCGTTGGTGACGCCTGCTCTGGCGCTGTCTGTGGAACTGTTGTTGCTGTTGTTGAATTTGTGTGTCAGATTGCGTATCGGTTCATATTTCGTGTTTTCGGAGTCCCCGCGGTAAAGCAGTGCAACCTTGCCATCGGGCGTTAAAACGGGCGTGATTTTTGGATGAGAAGACGCTAAACGACGACTGCTCTCTGGATCGGGTGAGAGAGCATCAAAATCTGTAAATCCAGTCGATTTCTTCTCAGTTTTTTCAACCGTGCTCTTCTGTTCTGTGGGATTCTGCTGGTAGACGATGCCTACTTTACCCAAAGGAGTGGATATAATTTTGATGGCGTCGTTATTGTTCTTGCGGAAATAACGACTGCTCGACTTACTCCGTTTTGAGTTAAAGAAATTATCGTTAGTTCTGCTATCCTCATCATTAACATCCCCGTCGTCCTCTTCATCATCTTCATCATCGTTAGCAAAGTTGCCGCTGCCTTCTCGCGAGTCAACTTCGTCACCTCTACCGTTTTCTGTCCACAAATTCTGTTCACTTCTTTGAAATCCATTTTGTTTGCCTACAACGAATCTACTTCCATCTGAATTAGATCCGTCGTATCTCCTTCGTCCTGATCCAGAGATACTCTCTTCATTTATGTTATGATGATGCTGTGTCGCCTGATAGGTAGGCAATTCCTTCGGCCTTTCCACCGTTATTGCTATACGCTCATCATCCTCATCATAGCCCATGTCCTCCTCCTCCTCCTCATCGGCCTTAAGTGGCCCTCTTGCTGCCGCCACGGGCTCAGGCAAATTTTTTTCTTCGCTCTCATCATAAGCACTGTCATCATCGTCAATGTCATCATCGTCACCGTCATCGTCCTCGTAATCATTATAAAAATCAGTACTAGGATTCAATTGCATTCTTTCCGTAATATCTCCGTTCTCGTCTGTAGCATACTCTGCATAAACGTCATCGTTGGAATGTTGGCGTCGTTCTTCACTACGGTCGACCTGATCGCTGTCACCTTGTAGCGTTTTGCTTTTAGCACTAGCATCACTACTTTCGTAACTATATTTGTTTTCTTGTTTTTGCTCCACTTGCGAAGTAGACTTAACACTAGGATTCACATTTAAATTACTATGCATAAAACTACTCACACTGCTATTTGTCTTATAGTTAAAACTACTACTTAATAGTTGGGTAAAATTGCTATCTTTTTCTAAATTTACATCTAAGCTGCTATTCAGCAATTGGGTAGTCGCATCTTTCAGTCAGTAGCATTTCTTTGTACAGCCGCATTTGCGCACTATGTCCAGGTTTTTTATGTATTTGCGGTTATTATTGCACACCATACGGACCTGAGATGATGAAATGGGATAGCAGTGAGTTATGAGTTACCAAAACTTGGTATTATCTTACCTTTCTACGTCTTACGACCTTCGCCGCACAACATAAACTACCGCAACCGCCAACACATTTGGCGTACTTTAAAGGCTGTCTAGAACGGCAGTCGTTTTCTGTATAATATTCTCGCACTTGTTCTTTGCGGCAAGTTGAGGTTACTAAAAAAGCATAATTATAGAAATCATTAACAAATAGTAAGACAGTGTTGCTGTCCCGAAGTTGTTTTTTGCAGTAATCACTTTGAGCATAGAATTATAAAACATACTGCGAAAAACCTACGAAAAATACTTCGTTTCTTTGGAAAAAAAAGAAACTATCCTCCTACTTCTGTAGAATCTTTTTGAAAGTAACTTCTATACTATAGCAATTTGTACTAATTGCTTCTCCAGGTCTTAAAAGTAATCGATATTTTCTACAAGCTAAAAATAATGTAGAGAATGGTATTTTCTATCGTAGGGACGATGATTCTAATAACTGCCTTATGTAATTTTTAATATTTTTAATGTATAATTGCATAAGAATAATTCTGCTTTAATATGATAGAAAAATGTGTTTGTCCAAACTTTTTTCGGAACACGTCCGGCTAAAAAAATTATGGCAAACTGCCATATACTAAAAATTATATTCCGAAATTATAGCTCTTTTCTCTACTGCTTTTTGTCCCTCTTCTCTTTCAAAAATTTTCTTAGATAGGATTTAAAATATATTGAAATAGTTAACATAATTATTAGTACCAGTAATTGCTGGGGGCTCTGTTGTGCCCTCACCTTGATCACAGTAGCGGCCCCTAAATCCTTGTTTACATTTACATTGGTAACCATCTCTGGAATTATGATTAGGTACACAACGACTGCCACGTCGACATTTATTGTTTTCGCAAGGGTCGATCTTGAGTAAACGAAGAAGAGATATATGCATATTAAATTGCAATCATATAGGATATGTATACCTCCTTTTCATGTGGCGTCTCATCCATGAAATCTTCTTCATCATCTTCGGTATTTTCGCCCTCCAGAAGTGCACATCCTGGTGTAATTTTTTGCTGCCTGGCTGCGTTACCGAAATCAACAAGCTTACGATTGATCCATACTTCTTTCATGCACCCCTTAAAGCTTGTTAAATTCCTGATTTGCCAATTCTTGTATGCCTGGTGTCCTGGCTCCGATGGTATTCCACCCAAAAATAGTGGTGTAGTTACTTTTAAATACTCATTTGTGCCTTCGTTAATTATCGATCTCGCTAATCCACGATCAACACGCAGAGTAAAGTTTTTTCTTATCGCCAATAATTCCACGCAATGATATTTCCCATCCGCTACCATCTCGAAACTGTACATAGTCGAAACCGGATAATTACCGACATCATAACTGACACGAATGCGACCATTAAACAATTCGACAGCTAAATGAGCATTTTCGCCATCGTACATTAAAATACCGTTCTGTTCCGAACTACTAAATACGATGGTTACATTAGCATCAGGCTTCGTACGCAGTGGTTCCATTTCCACGAACGAATTATTGTGAACGAAACTTATACTTGTCAAGTACTCGCACCATTTGCCAGTATAGCCTGGATGACACTTGCACAGATAATCCGAACTAGAAGCACTTGGTTGAAAACATACTCCGTGCTTACATTCATGATTTTGACAAGGTGAAGTTTGTGGATACATCATTGATACCATGTTATGACCTTCGCAGTATTTACCGGTAAAGTCATCTGGACATTTGCACACATAGTCATTGATGCCATCGACACAGGTTCCTCCATTCTTACAAATGTGGTTCTGGCAATCGTCAATGTTATCGGTACAGTTGGCGCCATGAAAACCAGGTTTACAATCGCAGGTGTAGTGAGTGAAGTGATCATTACATTTGGCTCCATTCGAGCAAGGATTAAAGTCATCACTACAGAAGTTAATTTTAGAATCACAGAATTCGCCTAAAAAATAAAGATAGTGTGAAAATAGGTGGTATAAGAAGGGTTATTATTAATTAGAGAATCTTTGAACATACGAAACTTAACTTAGAAAAAGCATTCCAAACTCACCTGTAAATCCTGGCTGACAGTTGCATGTATATGACTCGACTCCATCTACACAGGTGGCGTTATTTTTACATTTCGTTTCTCCTAGACAATCGTCTATATTCGTCTCACAACGAGCTCCGGTATATCCAGACGCGCATTGACAATTGAAACGACCCTCTTCAAGTACTTTACAGGTGGCATTATTTCGACAAGGATTTCCGTAGCAGGCATCAATCATAAATTCACAATGTCGCCCATGATAGCCAGGCTGACAAAGGCATTGATAGTCTCTTTGTGGCAACGGAATACATTGAGCCTTATTTTGACATGGATAGTTATAGCAAGCATCACATTTCGAAAGAATTTCGTTGCTTATTTTCTCCTTACAAACGAAGTGATGAGAGGGAGTAGAAAGGATCAATTTATCTTTCATATATTCTGGCTCAGCACAACGAGCAATACCAGGTTCGATATAATCTAATTTTATCCAATCGGAGAACCATTTCAGAGAACAATCGCAATACAGTGGATTACTACCGAGAGCTCTAAAAATATGAAAGAAATCAGACTATATAAAAAGAAATATTGATTAAGTGATGTTGAACTTACATATGCGTTATGGATTTAAGATCCTCAAATGAACCCTCGGGCAACATGGATATCTGGTTGCCATGTAACGACAGAACCCGTACATTATGTAATCCAGCAAAAGCATAGCGTTGCACACATTGTAAGTTGTTGTAGGAAATGATACTATTTTGTTGTAGGAAACAAAACATTGAAGAAGAATATAGTTAAATACAATATTTTTGGAAATTTCCTTAAAATTACGTGATAAAGAGGATAATACATAAATCTTATATAAGACATGAACTTTACGTATGCATGAAGGAAATGACAATACTTACAGAGTAGATAGATTTGTCAAATTTGCAAATGTATAGTTGGACAAAATGACTATTTGATTATTACTCAAATCTCTGCAAGAAAGTAAGGAAAACCAATACAATTATAGAGAATGTTTTGATATTTCTTTCCATTCCTTACAATCTGGTTAAAGCTTTTAGATGACGAATACGATCCATGTGAATCATGGAAATTTCATTCGATTCCAAGTATAACTCTGATGTCTCCGGTGGTATGCCACGTGGAATCTCCTTCAAATTATTACGAGAACAACGTACTACTGTGCCAGTGCATGTGCACGATGGAGGACAATAGCCTTCACCCAAGCAGCCTTCATTGTTGTCCGAGGTACATTTGAATTCATTGTGCGGCAGATCTTTTATTTGCATGTCTCGAACTTTAGAAGGAAGAGCACAGCGCGCAGCACCACCTATCAGTCCCTTTCGACGTAACCAATCCGAAAACCATCCCAGATGACAATTACAGTTGAATGGATTCGAAGCCAAGTTTCTAGAATGTTGTCATTTTTTAAAGAAGAAATGAAATTCCGAAATCATCATCACACTTACAAGGAGGCGAGATAAGATAGGAAATCAAAGGAACCCGGCATCACACATGTAATTCGATTATCATATAAAGACCTGGAATTATCGAAATTCATAAAAGAGAACTGAAACTAATAAGGATTTCATATTGTCTTACAAAGTTTTTAGTTGATGTAACCCAAGGAACATCTTGTTCGTGATTTGTTTAATTTTATTCTCGGCTAACTGTAACTCTTGTATACGCGATGCTCCTTCAAAAGCATTTGGTTCAATTGATGAAATATGATTACGTCGTAAGTCCAATTTTATTAAATGTGGCAAACGTCCAAAAAGACCATCCGACTTAATGCGTCCCAATTCATTATCGTTAAGGAGCCTCAAAATAGGGATCGTTTTGCTATATTATTATGTCCAACTTAAATTAATAATACTTGTATCTTACAATTCTGTTGTGTACAATGGTATATCACGTGGTATATCTTTCAGTCCACGTCCTGAACAATCAACGATGGTTCCGTCGCAATAACACATTGCTGGACACTCAACATCCATACGGCACTCACTGGACAGTTTTGATCGCATTTCATCCCATGAACCTAAAAGTTAAATTTAAATTTAGTTTTTGCCTTCCCTAAAATATCCTTATCTTGACTTATATAAATTTTACCATACTAACATTTAAATTTCTCTTCACGAAGAGTTTCGATGCGACGACGGTGCATACGTTTTGGTGCTTCACATCGGGCTCCACTGGTCTCAATTGGATTCTTGTGCAGGTAATCGGCTAACCATCGCAGGTTACAATCGCAAATGAAAGGGTTTTTAGCGAGATGACTATTGATGGAGGAGAACAATCAAATATAGTTAGGGAATTAGAATAATTTTATGTATAAATCTGAAAATAGCTCTCTATATATTGATCAATTGGAAGCACTTAACTGAGAAAAGTCTACGTATAGAAAAGTCCCTAGACTCAATTTTATTCTTATCCTTATTTATTTATTTATTTTTTTATCGCTTATTGTGAACGAATTGGTAGATATGGGCACGGACCATATGCAATTCTTGTGGCTGCAGGATACACAAATGTGTAAAAACAGTTGAAAAACCTTCTAATCTGCGCCCCATTTTAATTTCAGTCTCAATTATTGTTGACAGCTTCGGTCCTGATCACTCAATCTTTCATTCTCTTAAGCCTTCACCCCAGAACACAATAGAAATCGTCATCTCAAGAGGTATGAGTACATAACTGACAACAACAACAACAACAACAACAACAACAACAACAACAACAGCAGCCACTCTGCCACTTTCTCATCCATTGTTCAAACATACTCGTTCTCGTATTCTAAATACTTACAGTGTTTGAATACTCTTCATAGCGTCGAAGGTTCCATTAGCCAGCGACTGTATGTTGTTGTCGTAGAGTGAGAGCAGGCTCAAGCTGTGCAGGTCCCTGAACGTGTCTTTGCGGATGCACGAGATTTCGTTGGCGTTCAACAGGAGCAGTTGCAGCGATGTCAGCCCTTTAAATACACCCGAGGGCAGGTCCTTTATTTTGTTGCCATACAGCACGCTGCAACGACAGAGCAGAAGCAATTGTAGACAAACAGTCGTCTTAAAAGCATGTGGTGATCGAGTGGAGAGGGTAATGTTTTTAGATGCTCACTTTGTGCTGGCGAACATGCACTTCATACATAAATGAATAAAATTGCCGCGAAGTGCTATTCAGCTAAAAGCGCCGTTGGAGGTGCTTTTTAGCCGCGTTAAAATATGTTTGGTAGGAAGTCATTGGTGGTGACACCCTCAGATGCCTGCAAACGCTTTTAACGCAGCTCAACGACATTTATTGTGGGTCAAACCCCAAAGACTCGCCACAAGTACAAAGAAACTCACCAAACGCGTAAGTTGGCAATCCAACTTGTTTCCTATGCAGATTTCATGTACAAAGGGAAGTTCACCATAAACTCAAACAAACTCACCCCCACCGGAAACAAGCACCCATGAATAGGGGGCCAACGTAACTAATTACGTATGTAAATTCTCAATTTTAATACTTACAGTGTCGTTAGAGCCTTCAACCCACTGAGTGCGTCATGAGCGATCCGGGAAATGTTGTTGTTGGACAAATCAATACGTCGAAGACGCCTGAAGTTAGCAAATGCTTTGGGTGGCAGCTCGGTAATGTAGTTTTGCTCCAGACGCCTAAAAGTGGAGAAAACCGAGTATGGTCGCTGTCACTTTGGTTCCCCTTGCGGTAGGGGTGGGGGGGTTGCTACTTACAGTTCCGTTGTGTCATCGGGCAATGAGCTGGGAACACTTGTGAGACTCTTCTCGCGACAATCAACGATGCCATCAGCACAACGGCACGGATGAGGACAGCTGTTCTCCATGCCGCACTCCATCGGGGCGTGTTCCGTGAGTCCTGCAAATGAAAGGAAGTGTAATGTGGTGCGGGAGGACGAGGGATTGTGGGGGCGTCGGGGGCGATTATGATTGAATCTTCTGGCCCTATAAAATGTTCCCTCGACGGTAACTAGCAACTAATTACATTTTCTAGAACAAAATAGGATCTCTTTCAATTCTTATATCCTGTTAATACGAGTATTATTTGCCACAACAATTTAAAATCAGTCCTTATTTCATTGACTGTCGAGTGGCAAGGAGGCGCACAAGTGGAACTACATGCATGCGTTGAAAGATATGGAGTGTAAATTGTGGAGTTTGGTGGTCTATACGAAGTGTCGTTAATTTAATTAACTACTCAAACGCCTTCTTTCAATAAAAGGAAGTGGAATTTTAACGTTAAATGAAGCCTTACGTTGATTGACGTCAATAGCATGTCAGAGATGGTGAGCTAACTTAATTTTGTACTAATTTCCTCCATATCATGTCTTCAATATGAAAGAATTCACATTGGGAGTAAAAGCTGGAGAGTAGGAAGTCAAAAGGCGATTCCTATGCTTGTCTTTACGTACGAGTACGTTGAATACGTCTACAATATGCATTGAATAATAAAACGAGTCAAAACAAGTAACGCAACCGTTCCGAAGGTTCTAAAAGTTTCAGTCTATTAAAGTTTGCGCAAAGCTGATATCAGATTTGTACACATATAATCCTCGACCCACTCTCTCCTACTAGTTTTGCTCTTAAAAACACTATTGATCTTCATCGTTCATCGGTCGCCCAGTCAATGCAGCCAGCATTCAATTGTAACAACGACTGCGATTGACCGAACACGTTTTCGCGATGAAAACTATTTTGGGGTCCATCTTAACGTACCTGAACATTTAAACTCCTGGTCGTGCAGGTCTGCCACGTTTTGGCCCTTTAGCTGTGACGGAGACTGGCAGCGTGTGTACGGAGCCAAGCGAGGTGCGCTGCGTAGAAAGCGCGACAGCCAGGATAGATGACAGTCGCAAGAGAATGGATTGTCGGACAGGCGCAGAGCGCGCAAACGTCCTAAACCACTGAAGGCATTGTGTGGCAGCGTTGTTAAATTGTTGTTGTTGAGTGTGCTGGTGGGGAGAGAAAAGAAGAAGAGGGAATTTAAGTGGTTGGTTGGATGTACTATAGAAGCAACGCTGGTGTATCCAATTGCAGTTCAAACGTGAACGTATTGATGCAATTGATGCATTATTAATGAGTCAGGTATGAAGCCAGGCGCACACACGCATGCGCAATTCATCCTGGCCCAAAACATCTCGATAGCTGCGTTGCATTTTTGCGGACGGTGCAGACACTTACAGTATCTCCAACTCGATTAGACCCTTGAAGGCGAATTCGTCCATACATGTTATTTGGTTATTGTCCATCTGAAGGCTGCGCAGCGACTGAGCGCCCTTGAAAACCCGCCGTCCAATCGTCGTTATCGCATTGTGCGATAAATCTCTAGAGAGGAATAATAAATCGTTTAAAAGCGGAAGTAGATATCGTGTTTGGCTTCCAAGAGAGATCCTTAGCATGTAATTAGACAAATAGATAATATAAATAATAAAACTAGATTCAAATTTTCGACAAATTTACGCAACAGTGAATCTATGACGAACGCAATATTATCGTGCCATTGTTTTTCTTAAAACACCTTTCAGGCAGTCTAAAAATGCTTTGTAGAGAAGATTTTTCATCCAAGCATACAAAGAAAGAAATCACATATGTATTTGAAAAGTCGTTTCTCGAATGCAAGATATATCCGAGGTGTTTAACGTGGATTCCTGCAATGAAGGCTTCACCTCACGGTCTGCAACCACATATGAAGTTTCTTTTTGGCAAAGCAATACCCCTGATTATCACCCAAACTGCGGAAAATCTCGCCCGTGCGCACCACTAGTTCTATCCCCTCAGGCGTATAAGGATTAACTTACACTCCAAAAACTCGGATGTATTAAGAGTTATCGACAACTATCATCTCTATTTTGAATAAATAAAATTTTGCTTTCCAAAAAACAAGAAAACTAATATAAAACCAAATATTTGTGAAACAATGTTAGTAAAATAAAATGTGGCATGCATACTTTTCTCTACTGCATCCAAGGGTTTTTCTGTCTCAAATAATCTATTTGAATCTAGCAATTTTTTCTGTAATCTACTTCTACTACAAGATACTTCAAATACTTAATTAAAATTAAATCATCAACTTAAAATTATCGACTACCAAGAACAAATAAAAGTGTTCACTACTTACAATCGCAAAAGACTCGCTGAACTTGTCACAAAATTTTCAGGTATCGCCTTTAGCCGATTGTTGTTAAGACGTCTGCGGAGCAGCAGTAACAGCAACAGCCAAAGAAGTTTGCGTGCACAAAATCCAAAATTAAATTCGAAAACCAAAGGGAAAATACGATAAAAGGAGAAAAAACAAATTCAACTAAAATGTATTAGATATTCTATATCAAATATTCTACATCATTGCATTATTTGTATCAATTTCTACCAACAAAACTTGTTATAAATCGAAAAATAACAGTGAGTAATGCTTTTAAAGAAATCGAAGCAAACTAATTGTAAGCTACGGAAAATAAATTTATAGTTCAAATTCGAATTTCAATATCATGCAGAAAAGTAGGAAGAGATAATCGATTTAATTTTAGATATGAAAACGCTACTTACAATCTCTCCATCGAAACCAGATCTTGCAGCGCGCCCTTTTCTATTGTGTGTATTTGATTGTCGGTCAATTGTCTGAAGTGGAAAAAAGAGGGATTAGAAAATCTTTTGAGTTCACCAATTTTAATTCCTTTTATGGGAGGAACTTTAAATTGGATATTATGTGTATATTCTTGAAGTTATAATGAAAGTTTTCGTTTAGTTTAACATAAAATTCTATAAAACAACAAATTTGAGATACAAGAAGTTTTTCAAAGGACTGGCGAAGGTTTATTATGGCCGTAAGAATGGGGAACTTTTTCCAGACAACTAATTATATTATTATGTGAATGTGTTGCTTTTTATAAAGCTTATTAAAGCACAAATCCTTTGTGCACAAAAGTTTGCATATTTATTTTAGTTATATTTTCATTATATAAATAAATATTTAGTTGTAACTCTGTACTTACAGTATCCGCAACTTTGTTAAACGCTGAAAATCCGTCTCGAAAATTACAGTTATATTGTTTCCTTGAAGATCGCTGCGAAAAAAATTTAAAGAAGGTCAATTGCAGCAATAACAAATATATGATAAAGTTTATTAACTATATATGTTTTAAAATACTTATGTCATAAATAAGTTTTGATTTATTAAATTTTATACCGATGAGGTACTGTATATGTATTCAGAATTTCCTTTAGAGGAAATGGGCTCATTATCTGTCTAGTAACCTCAGACGATTAAATTTTGTTCAGTCCTATTTCCGTTCTCCCATTATATTCTTCACTGAAGTCACGAATACCTAAGCGGCTGGTATGAATTTCTCAACTACAAAAGCGGGTAGAGGTTTCAAGTGGACAAGATAAAAGATTAGTCACGGCAATTTAGCAGACAGATCTACATAAAGCTATTTTTAATGTATCGAATTAAATTTTAATTCGTTGACGATTTTATACTGGTATGATTTTTAAATAGTAAAATAGATAATAAACAGATTTCGAAAAGAAATCAAAACCAAATTTATATTTCTGAAGAACAGTAACTGTTATTTTCGTAGCAACTACAATATTTCCTTGTAGATTACAGAAGAAACCGTTCATTTTTAATTTTTAATTGCAATTTGCGATATCGTCTGCGCCATGAATTCACAAATCGTATTTTAATCGCATGCGGGAATCCTAAAAAAGTAGTGTGTGTGATTACTTGTAACAGACAATAAATACAGACAATTCTTCTTAATTTTAAAAAATTGAGAATATGGAATTATTTGTATTTATTAAGTATTTGAACAAAACTCTATCAAATCGATAGTTGCAAAATTATCTTTAACGAATCTCTAATGAAATCTTTAATGAAAGAACGAGTCAAGGTCTTTAAACCTATTAAAAAAATTTAAAGGTTATAAAGAAACAGAATTTGTAAAATATAATTGAAATTGAAGGAATATAATTCAAAATATTTACAAATCTGATTAAATCAACCCTCATCCAGCAGCCCGTCATCGGATCAGATTCTCTCACAGAAGGTCACAAGAGACCACATCACCGACCACTTTAGTTGCCTTTCGTTTACTCTGGGAATCTTCATGTCCAATTTAAATTATTATGAAGGACAGATAAATGGAAGAATTTTGGGTTGATGTAGATAATTAAAAACGACAATCAAATAACATGTACGCGCACACAAACATCATATTTTGTAGAAATATTAGATTCATATCTTGAAGAGACAAAATAATATTTACAACGTATAAAAGTATCTGATGGAAGCGATCTAAATGTATCCGTTCGACGGCATTGAAAAGAGGAGAACAAAATGTTTTGGTATTGCACTCGGGGGTTAAAAACAAAGAAAAAACTTAACAAGAAACCATCATTAACAACGTTCAAGAATCGTCAGCTGTTGCCGAGCTCCTCAAATCTAAAAAAGCCAGCAGGTAAACGAGTGAAATTACAAACAGATAGAAAAAATACAGCATACAGAGACGTAAAGCGAAAATATTTTCCGAGGTCGGCGATTTTCTTTCAGTTTATGTCAGTGTTTGGGGAGGCTTTGGAACCACAAAATCCGCTTCCTGGATACGCCTCTGCGTAAATACATATATCAGATGCCAAGATAAAGTGGGTCTCACCATGGTAGGCATTCTTTTTTGATGAAAATTTTAGATTTTACTGCTTTCAGGAACCACTAATAATTATAAAAACCTGTCTAGCTATGAAAAATTTCCGAAGGCAGTAAAGAAGGCAAGTGTAAAGTTTACAGTCGGTCAAATACGTACCACACGAGCATATGGATGATTAACTCGTACTCGAGTATGTGAAGAACGGTAGAGTAACTAAATATCTTCACCAGAACGGTGGTTAGTTTCTACCTCGTGCGCCAATTACTGAAGGTCTTTTCTGCGCTAAGAATGTGGCCATGTAATGAGTGAAAATGACAGAGGTACCCTTTTTATTATATGGCTGCAATATTTTGTTCACATTCTTCTAATGAATACACAAGGTTGACCTTTTCCATTACGGCTCTTAAATCTTCACTTTAGCTAATTAGATGAGTTTTCAGTTAACTGGATGGAGTTTAGATTAATTGGCTCTATCAGAGGTATGGTAATAATTCTAATTTGTCTAGTCTTAAAAACGATACGTTACTATTTCGAATTGATGGTTAATGGTTAAATCTTCCTTTTTATTTATTTAGGGTTAAAATTTAAATTAAACTAACCTCAAATAAAAATCTAAGTCTCAAATGCCTTATAGCAACGTAGGGTGTTAATGCTTCGTTTTGGCCAAAGACAGCGCTTTATATGTAACTAACTGATCTCTTGCTTCCAACTTAACTTCGAATCCTGATTGAGATCAATCTTAATGAAGGCCTTGCGCCTGCAAGAAATTACGTTTCGCCCCTCGCTGGCTTATAAAGTGGTGATTCTTGAAATAAGGCATCGCAACCGTGAAACGAGGAGCTGCTTTTTTTTACCGAATGGCTTAAAGGTTTTCGCAATTTCAAACTTTTGTAGATTAAAGGAAGACTTTTTATTAATCAACAAATCACGAGCATCCCATACTCGTTCTCATACTGGCTGGTTATTAAATACCGGGAGGTAAAACTAATGATTGAAATCTATTAAAGACGAGCACGATTTGCATAAATTACATGCATGAAGAAATATTCAAAGTTATAAGTTAACTAAATGTTGTCTTGCCTCTATCTAATTAATCTGCATTACTTAATTGAAAGTATTCATGATTAATATGAGTCTCACTAATGATTTTCTAATATTTTATGGTGTAATGAGAGGTACAAAAATTACTTTCTTAGTTTTATTTTTTATTTGATAAGATATTCTGGCTGAATGAATCCAATTTCCATCAGTCCAAATTTCTAAAAGAAATTTACCGAAGTCGAAAGAGGAGGGAATGGCTGTTCTTTTTTTAGAACGATCACATGTGGATTTCAGCTCATATTTCAAGTCGAATCCTTGGTAAAAGTGTGAGAAGAAGGACTTGGTAAATATTTTAATACAATATATAGAACATGTTCAACCGGATGTACGAAGGATTCTAGTCTTAAACTGACCGGAAGTGATCTAAAACATAATTTATTTATATTTTAAATTCTCTTTCATTCACAACGTTGAAGTTACGCAAATAAAGCTTGTAAAAAATTTAATACTTACAGCCTTTCCACATCTGCGGATATTTTTCTCGGAACCTGCGTCAGTCCGCGGTGCGAACAATCGACAGTTAAACCGCTGCACGAGCAAACACGCGGACATCGTGACTCCGCTATCACGCCTACACTGCCACCAGGAATATGAATGCCCACGGAGCCTCCGCCGTAGGGCTCCGCGCTGGCCACCGGAAACAATGTAGCGTTCAGGCAGAGCCATAAAAAAAGCCGAAGCAGGCGGGATGATTTGGGTGTTCGCGCTGCCAGAGCGAACCACCACCCAACACCTGCCTTACAGCGCGTCGGGTTCTGGAACTGCATCACGGTGTTGCATTAAAGCGGCCGGCCAACATTGACGTTCCGTGCACCAGCAAAGGAAGAAGAACAAGAAGCACGCGCGGCAGCACACAACACTCTGTCAACAACAGCCGCCACCGACAGGCAAAAATAAACACACGCAAGTACGACGTATTCAGCAGCACTTCACCGAAGCAGCACTTCACTCCGCACCGAATTTCACTATCCAGCAGCTCTTAAATCACATGCAGCCTCGAATGAAGTTGCAGTTACGTTTTTAATATTTTTGGTGGATTCAACGCACTCGACGCCTGTAACGCACTCGGCGCTTATAATGTATAATAACGCTCACGAATCTTGCGCAGCCTTCAACGATGACGTATTATTGGTGGCCGGTGATTGTAGTTTCGTGCTTCTCCTCGATGGGACTGCGAACTGCGAACACTTGAAGGGATTTATTCGTACTCTGCGCTCTGGGAAACAACTGCGGTGCGGCAGCTGCACTGTTTCCGACACTAATTGAAGACGCACGCACACCACGTCCGCGGCGAGTACAACGCAACACAACCGACGCACTTACGCACTCAACGCTTACTGAAGTTACTCCAAGGGATGGAAGGTAGCTGGAGGCCTGAATTCATCAGTGAGATGAGGTCGTTCCTTGGAGAAGCGTAGAGTGGAAGGAAGAGGGCCGAGTAGGTAGTGGATGAGTAGATCTCGGTTGTATCTTTCTATTGTCTGTCGTGTTGTTTATGTTCCGGATCGTTGAGGCCACCTTATTTACGAAAATCATCTGCAAGAGAAAGAAGAGATAGAGAGAGGAGAGTTAGTTAGTCGTATGAGTCCAGAGAGAACTGTTAACAGGCGGCCCAGCAAGTCTGTCCACCTAAGAACAAACATTAGCTGAGGGCACGACTGTCGCCGGTTGGTACATAAACACGGATCGACGGTGTTTAACTTATGATAAAGGCAACCGAGACATGAGTATCCATCTTTTCTGAGGGCTCTACATTCGCTATTGACAATCAAGAAGAACTCCTATCAGGGAACTCCTATCCCTGTCGAGGGTGGTCTGACTAAGTTGAAGCCACCGTATCTGCGCTCATATTTACGAGTATTTGGGTTCTAAGTCACGGTATGTCATGTCGTCCGCCTGCATCAATTTGCAATTCGACAATTACTCGTCCAGACTAGTGACAGACACTTCCACGATACCAGGCGATTCATTCGGCGCTGTTAAATACGAGTAGGCATGGGAGCACTTTTATCCACTGCGACGTGGTATGTGGACTAAATTGCTTTAATTGACATCTTGACGACTGCCAACAAGAAAATCAAACTCGCCAACAGTTTGTTGACAAATTAAGTAGTAATTAATGGACCCGTCTTCATCACAGTCACACACCGACGCAGAGAGTTTAATGTGGACAGTTGAAAATTAAAAAGCTTTTAATGAGTTATGTTCATATGAAACGAACATAAATGGCATGGAATAAAATTCTAACACTGGGAGGCTTTAGTTAGCTCCTCAACTTTCACTACTGAATTGCACCATCACCTCTTGGAACGATTCTTGGTCCGTTTTTCGGTTTTTTCGTATGATATAATAGAAATTTCATTCCAAAGTTATTAGAAAATTAAGTTTATTCCGGAGTTACGCAGACTCAGCAAATGTTGCTATACCGTCCATATACATATCTGGCCCTCTGTCGGTCTATCTGTCTATGAATTCCGATCAAGATAACGAAAGACCGAAACTACTTTCTATTTCTTATAATTGAACAGGGAAAAAAATATTTGATAGTGACGACTATTTCAGTATACATTATAAAATTACTTTAAATAACAAAAAAAAAACAAAAAAAAACTGAATTCCAAATTTACACTTTATTAATGTTTTAACAACATGAAAAAAGTGAAATCTATCTAAAATGCTAGTATTGATTTCTTTCATAATTACTTATAATCCCTTATGAGTTTTCTCCATTTCCCTCGAATATTTAACATAGAAACCAGAAACTGTTGAAAAAATATAAAAGAAATTGCGGTAGCTCGTAAAATGAACTAGCTCGACATAAGTGTTTTTCAGATATCATCTTAAATTATTGTGCTCCGAATGTATTCTGCTTTTAGGCACAGATTCATATTTTATTGCTTTCAGTATATGGTACCAGGCAACCCATCATCGCTTCAATTAAGTGAACTTTACGGGTGAGTGAAAAGTTAGCTTTTGAGTTGAATTTAATTAATTGGTTAAAAATATATTTAAGCTAGGGAAAAAATTAAATATAATAAATAGTGAATAACACTTCATGAAAATCATGAAATGTATTTGATTTGAGAATTTGATTTGAATGAGAAATGTATTAATGAAAAATTATATATATTTGAAAGGGAAATTTGGCCACTATTTTTATTATATCAAAGAACAAAATGTATCTTAAATATTAGAAAAACTTCTATAGATCTCTGGGAATCTTTTGAATTTTTTAATATATTTATAAACATTTTAATACATAAAATATTTGCTTTTAAAACAATAACTTTTTAGCGAAATTATAAATGAATGAAATATTATATTACAGAAACAATTTATTTTACAGCTGACAGAGAGGAATAAATATTTCTGTTTCGAAGCAAAAGCAACAGATAAAAAATGCTTACTACCTACTTGTATACAGTTGCATGATTCACGCAGCGCGCAAGATAGGTGAACACGAAATTAATCCACCCTCGAGGGCAACTTTTAAATACTTATGAAGCAGGTAAAAATGTTTACCTTCTTCATTTGTATACGTAGAGGAACGAAAAGAGACACAATTTTTCAGTAAAACGATATTTTTAGTATAATGGGAAAGATATCGAAGAAATCTGCATTCCTTTGATTTCATTTTGAAGTAAGATATGGAAAAATTACTTTACACAAAGTGCCATCGATACATTCAATATGACCACCGGATATACTAAAATAAACCGGGTAACCGGATATTCGAAATAGTTTCTAAAGGATCGACAATAGTCTTCTTGAGAAAAATAATAGAAAAGAGAGAAAAGAATTATAAAAATACAAATTTGCTATAGTTTCAGCAATTTTTCTGAATGACCGGAATGTGTTGGAATTTTGCCTATACTGCGTCTACCTATATAGTTATATCAAATTATATCTCGAAAAATGGGCGTGGTCTGGTGACGCTGGCGAGAGAATTAACGATTACTGGAGAACGAGTAGAAGTACCGTCATAAAATGGGATTCGAACATTTTCCTTCATGAATCGCGCATGGAAGTTTATGGCAAATAAAAATTCTTTAATGTAAGCACAGTACAGTAATTTAAGGTACAGTTTCACTAAAAACACTAAAAGTAACTGACTAAAACTGTTAACCGGATATAATGAAAATATATCAATTCACATCTCTTATGTATATTCAAAATTTTTGAAAACGGATTCGATATAAACTTCGACGTAATAAAAGAAAAGTTCGACGTAATAAAAGGATAAAAGTAAAGTGTTTTTCTTTGGAATAGATAAAGTTCTTATTTCTACTAATATATTTGCTCCATTAAAAGCTCAACTCAGCATGTACTATAAATTCGAAATGTGCTTAATACGGAAATTTCTCCATGTGATGTCTTCACCCTTCTTAATGTCTTCGGATGCTGAGATACATATTTATCAGAACAGTGAAAGAATACATGGAACAGCATGCTTTTCTATACTCGCTCGCTAAGAAACGACATGAACGTCTTCATTAAATGAAGTGATAAACAGAAAATCAATAACAAGGAAATCTTCATGTGCACCCTGTAGATTGGTTCCCTTTCATGGGGATGGAATCGTGTGCACTTACTAGGTATTTTGTATCCAAGAAATACTGCAGCAGTAATTTGCGCTAATGTTTACTTTAGTTCAAACCTGTTGCAGTTGTGTGAAAATTAAAAGAAGAATTTCGACGAATTTACAACATGCTGGCTGTGAATTTTAAAGACGTGAACAAATTCAGGAATCGCAGAGGGAGATCTCGATATCACCAGGGGTCAACAACATTGCGCAAAAATTAGAGGGAAATTAATTAAGAGGGTAGATTTTTTTTTTTATTTTCTCAAGTTATGTACATTCTTTATTATTCTTATATACATAGGAGATTCCTCCTCCCCCCACAATACCTACAGCAACTATCATTGAGTACTCCTAGTGTATGGTAGTGCTTCCTCAGCCTACAGTGTCCTGTTAAAAATCCCGACATTCTCCTAAGATTGTCCTTAGTTAGTTTTATACATTCCCGAAAGCGTTGAGGACAGTAAGACCCTAATAATATATTCGTCCTTTAGAATCCTAGAGATCCCACTATCTGTAATACCGCAATATCGCTCTGGACCCATTAGTTCGGTATTTGCTTCTAACTTAGCCAGTGTGTCAGCCATCTCATTTCCCTCTATGTCGCAGTGTCCTGGTATTCACAGAAAATATAAATCTTTGTATTTTCGCCATACAATTCTACAAGATTTCAATCACGATTTTTGTATGTGAGATGTGAGATATTTTTATAAAATTTTCTTTTAAAACCATATAATTCATTCGGAAAACTTGCTATATGTCATTTAGACGATTATCTTCCCTCTAACTGTTTATTTGCTTCTTCCGATAAAAATAAAATAAAATTTATAAATCATCGTCTCAGGTTGTCTTTTTTCTGGTACATCTTCGGTCTTTCTCAACCGAAAGTTGAAAGATATGAATGAGTTGAAGAAGCCACAAATAAAGCGGTTCATGTAACTCACTTGACTTGTCTTTCCTTTTTCGCCCTCACGAGATTTTATAATTTATCTGTTTATAAAGAATTCTAGAAATTCAGCCATAATTTGAGTTTAATTAAAGATGTGTTCTGCTCCTTCTCCTTCCTCCTCTCATATATCAGAGATCAAACATTCTTTAATCGTTCGTGGTACGTGCGTACGCGGTGCCATCATCTTCAGCGGTTTCCATCAGCGGTAGACCCCATATCACTTCTGCACTCTTTGGCTGCGATCGTGTAAAGAATTTTGTCTAAATTTGAAATTTTACATTTCGATACGTAGTTATTAGCAAATATTGTGTATGTTAACCAGGGAGTGTTGCTGGCGTCCGATACACTTACACTCGTTCAACCAGACAGACATACAGACAGACAGACAGATAGGCAGGCAAACAGGCAGCCCAACAGACAGATATAAAACGCATCGGTTCGGCGCGGCGTCTGTGCAGCGTGTATACAGCGCATCATAAATCAGTTTTTTATTTCAACTTTTTTACGTCAGAGTACATTTTTGGAATTCAGTAATGTGTGAATCTTATACAGACACGCCTTGGTTGCCTCGGCGTAGCCACCACAAAACTGTCGACAAGAAGTTGCATACTAACTCGGCGTGTAAGTTATGAGGCATGCGTAGGATATGGATAAGGGAACTACGCGATCTAATAAGATCAGTATATAAATTCTTAATTTTAGCTCTTCGATTGAATGTATTAATAAAGAGAATTTTTGGTAGAGTTTGAGCAATTTAAATCTTCTGCAGTTGTAAATCCAGAAAAGATAAACATGCACAAATATATTTACTGTAATATATGTCAAAGAGTCCTAAGTTAATATAACTGAAACACGATCGAGAATCCTTAAGATTTGTGTATTTCGATTCCGATTCTCTCTTCGACTGGAATAGCCGGTTCAGTTTCGATTATAATCTCGAATTCGGAACGAGAACAAACCTGTCTCAAGCTGGATCTCGGCTATCTTTTTGGTATTAAAAGGCTGTGGCCTTTACCGATCTAAATTATCGCCTCGAATAGAAATCGATTATCGTTTTAACTAAAAAGTCGGCTCGATTTCATTATCATCTCGATTGAAAAAGTCATTTAGACTCCGTTTATCGCCTAGCTTTCCAGGAATCTATATAACGAGTGTGATTAACAGAGAATATAATTTGAAGCCCTGGTGTTTAAATTCTTCCAGAAAGGACATGGAAAGGACTTCCTAAATAGACATATGGTAAGGAAGCCATACCTTATTCCTAATAAGACATTAATAGAATGCAAAATTATAGAAATAGAAAAAAAAGGGGGGTGGGGGGTACTAATTTCTGTAATAGAATTCTTCCTCTTATAGTATCCTTTCAAATATATATTATTTAGTGTCTTCTTTAATTTATTATCTTCTTCTCATATCCGATATCTTCCTGCTTTTTTATTATCTTCTTTATTAAAATAATAGATAAGATTGGCATTATTAACACCAGCATGTAGGTAATTTAGAATTTTTTAATTTTTTTTAAAATTCTAGATTTTACTTTATTATTCTTCTAAAGATACTGGTATAACGCATTCTAATTTCTCCCCATAGAGCATCACATTGCATTTCACATAAAGAATCAATGATCTCCGTTCAATTGTTTCGCTTAGAAATCGTTGTAGTGTTCGAACCAATTAAGTGGAATTGAATTGATTACTGCTGCCTCTACTTTGATATCCACTTGACCTGATTCAATAATGAAAATTAATGTGATTCATATATTTAGAGAAGAATTTATTGCATTCCAAATTATTAAAAAAGTGTTCGGTTTTCAACCCGCAAAAATTTTAGCAAAAATGTATGAATTATTTTTTTCTATACTATAAATACGCAATTCGATATATACAAAAACTGATAAGTACTTGTGATTCCTTATTTAATTATCGCAAAGCGAATAATCACGAATCAATTCATTGAATCAATTCATGAATTGATTAAAAAAACTTTAGCCTGAATTTTTTTTGATCTGCGGCTCTTGGGGAAAATCTTCTGCGATGAATTGCTTTGCGATGAATTGTCCCGCGATGAAAAACTTGTAAATTCATCAGTATGGTCTTTTCGAGTGAAATGATGGAAGCTTTTAGGGAAGCAGAGGGAAATAATCCGTCTATCACAATCTTTCTACAAGCTACCATATTGAATTGATTCGCGATGAGTTCCTTTGGGATGGATTATTTGGCGATTAATTGTTCTGCGATAGATTGCTTCAGCGGTAAACACTGAATGGTAAGCTGAATACCATATTTCTAATGGAATGGATTTTACAAAAGAAAAGAGAAAATCACGTGAGTATCTCGATGCTTCGTTAGCAGATAAGATCAAAAGCTAAATGATGATTTGTCAGAGAGAATTTGTGGCTAGACTTTAAATGAATTGAAGAGATTTTTAGGACAAAGATAAGATGAAATTAAAGAAAGGTAAATAATAATTTACGAGCTAGAAGATAACATATCTACCTATCGTACATTAACAGACCTAAATATAAGTATTTTAAAACGAAAAATGTGCTAATTAATGTAGTTTTTCGTAGATCTTCTAATATTGTATTTTGACTTTATTATTTTTTTAAAATATTTACTTTTTCAAGTTGATCGATTTACGCGAGTTCATCGTACCTGAGTAACTTTTAAAGTTGACTACAGAATACAAGCACGTAAATTTCAATAAGCGAAGGCAATATCAAATCGATGGATACAAATGCTTAAGGTTTTTTGTGGCTACATTTTTTCGTAGTATAATGAAAAATTATCTTTTAAGTGCATACTTACTTGTACACATACAGAAAAAACTAAATTAATATCTACGTACTAATTCCTAAATACATTGCTGTAATTTCTGTTGCTTTTGTAGCTCGGGTGGCGTAGGCTGCATTTTTTCCGAGAGGGATTCATACTTTTGAAAGTTGTTTTTTTAAATATATTTTTTTTTTCACCTAGAGATCTTAGGATCGACGAATGTTGACGATTTTCAGTCTTTAGCCATTCAGTCAGCATTCATCAACGTAATAATGGGGGGGGAGTTTTTTGAAGTGCCCCTTCCCGTACGCCCGTGATTGTGATTGTTGTTTCTGATGTTACGGTTGCTGTTGTGGTTGTTGCCTTTGCTGTTTAAGTAGACATTTGTTTGATTGAATGAACTAATAAATTCCATTCATTTAAAGTATGGCACCGTTTGTCTGAGAAACAGAATTTCTCCTTGATAAAGAAAATATTTTGAACTTTAAAAGCATAAAAGCAACAACAACAGCACCAACGAAGTTACCCTTGTTTATTTATGTTTGTACGTTAAGATTACAGAGAAAAAACGAATTGTCGGTACCACAAAATCACAACTCAGTCGAAAGTTATTAAAGACTGAAAAAAAAACGAGAAAACAACTTTTACGAGTGCAAGGAGGAAGAGCAGAAAACGTCAATTGCCAAGAAGTACAAACTTCAATTTTGGAAGTGAAGAAGGGAAGGAAATGTTTTATCTAAAAACTTCTACTATCTTAAATTCTGTTAGGATTTAATGAGGAAAATAAAATAAAATCAAATAAGTGAAAATAAATATAATAAAATAAAATCAAATTGATTGACCAACAGAAATCAAGTAAATAAGTAAATAAATAAGAAATAAGTTAATTTAAAAAAGAATAGTCTATATAACTGCAGAAACAATAATAAATTATTTAAAAAATTAAAACGACAAAGGAATGGGTAATACTTTCTTTGTAATTTCAATTTCCTCTCTATTAAATCCTTGCAACCTTTTTAGGGCCTCACCTGCAACAAATGGACGCCATATTGTGTTGTCCTGCAAGCAGAGAACAAATTTCTTCTATATGCAACACTTCGCAGTGTGCAAAATGGATCCTGCAAGCGGCTGCTGCTGTTAATCCTTGTACGCCTCAAAAACCACCAACAACTTTACACTCACTTATACAGAAATACTTTGCAATACTTCATATTCAATTCTCGCAAGTTAAAAGGACTTTTTTCACTGATTTCATTGCATTTCCTTGATTCAAATTGGTATGGAACGAACTTGTGTTCTATAAAGCACACTGAGGTCAACGAAAACACTTTTGGGGTCCGCGATAAATTTTTCTTTAATAAATTATATAAGTTTCAATATAATCTTTTCGAGTAAATAGAAAACAACAACAAAACATTCTTCTTCGAGTGAAGAATGTATATGCTTCCGTGCGATGCTACTGCTGCTGTTGCTCTTCCCAGGTCTGGAAATAAACTAACAAAACGGTTGGAAGCCATGCTGTTGTTGGGTTGGAGCGACCAAGTATCTACATTTTGGTCCGAAAACGAGTTTTCCGCTTTGCGATAAAACGTATGGAGTGAGTTTTCATTGTTGTTTTCTTTACTGGCTCTTTACGTTGTTTTACGTTTCGTTTAGTTGTGTGGTGGCTGCTGCTGGGATTTATACCAGAGAGAGCGTAACGAATGCCGAGAGAGAGAGAGAGAGAGAGTAGGTACGTAAGTATTTACGAGCTAATGAAATATACCTAGCAGTTGGTAGTTGGGTAGGTATGTAGCTATGTGTGATTTTAATTTAATATGGGCAACAAAACATGAAAAAATTAAAATGAAACGTTTCTGTTGCTTGTTAAAATCATAATATCACATTTTAACTTTTAACACTCCTCTTTGATCAGTTCTCTATATTAATTATATATTAACTGATTTTATTTAAAAAAGTTTAAAAATTCTAAGTAATAACATATTTTTCAGATTTTATTTTTGAACTTCCAGTGAACAGTAGCAACTCCAAACAAGTTTTCCGAACCACTACACAAAAATTTCGTTTCCCAAATCCTCTCGCAGCCGCAACTAAAACATTCGTTAAGTTTAGTTTTGCTCCAAGTTCGATGAAAGTTACTAAAAGATAAATTTTCGATGGAAGTTGAAGGTAGGTAAAGATGGATTTTTGGTCTGGTGAAATATATGTGATGTATTACAAAAATATTCAAGTTTCTTATAAAATCTTATGAAATTAAGTTTGGTTAAACTACAAAGTTTATGAAAAATCCGAAGATCGAATTTTCCGATTTTTTAATTCTTTCTCCGTTAGAATTTGACTGATAAAGGAAACTCCGAAGGGCAAATCAGGAAGTTTCTTCTGTTTGAAAAGGATACGCAATTAACTGCACCTCCACCAATCGCAGCTAAGTTCGAAATCGATGACAAGCTAATTAAATTGTTTTCCCAGAGAATCGCCATCCTTCCAGCTGTTCGAATGTGGTTTAGTAAAAGTCAAGCAATTTTTAAGATTTGCGTCCTTCTTCTCTTCAAACAAAACTTAGAAACAATATTTTAAAACACCTTTTAAATTTTAACGGAAATATGCATCAGAAAATTTAATTTTTGTGATCATGCATAATGTAAACACGGCTGATGCTTCTCGGCTACGCTTCCGTAAAAATGGAATTATATTTTTCCTCGGCGAAAATATCCTGTGATCGAGAGCGGCATAATATTTAAGGGATTTAAACTTCGCTTTTTAATTGCAACAATAAAATTCTGAAGCATTCCTTTTCCCTCATCTCGCAGATTAATATTTTAAAGTACGACACGACGGAAGCGAGGATCGTGAGCGCAACAATAGCGAAATTATTCAGCACAAACTGAGTGAATGAATACGTGATTCATAATGGAAAGAAAAGGATTAATTTTTTATTTTTTAGGACAGATATTGAGGGGAAAAACTATACCAAGTATGTCAGATGTCTAATTAGAGGGAAGCATTTATTATGCAGCAGATTTTATTCTGTCAGATGGAAAAAAGATAAAGGTTTCAGTGGTGGAGGGAGATGTTCAAATTTTTATATTTCAATTTCACAATGAGTTCAGTTTCACAATACGTTGAAGGAATTGAAAAGTTTCAAGAAATTGAAGGAATAAGAAGCATATTAGTATTATTTGTAGATACTATTGTAATAAAAGTTATTTGAAAAGAAATTATTAATTATTATTGGAGACTTTATGAATACAAAAGGGAAATAAAAAATAATTCTGGATAAATAACATATTTATGTACTTTTTCTAATTCGAAATTGATTTAAGAAATATAATAGTTACTGTATATTTTAATATTTAAATTGCTTCACTTTTCTTAATTTAATTAAGTTTAGTTTTTTATTATTTTCATAATTTAATTTGCATTCTTTTTTCTAAAACGAATGTATAAATTATACGCAGTTACAAGATTTTGTAATTTTATTGTGAATTTTATGCTAAATATTAAATGAAATAATATGTTTTGTTGTTAGTTTTCCAGGAGAACGCAACTAAATCAACAACAAAATAACTTTACTGACACGTTTGATTGGTAATATAAACATGCTATTGACTTCCTATTTAACCGAACTAATAACTTAATTTTTTAACTAATAATTTAAGTTTTTAATTAGACAATTAAAAAATTGTCTGTTTGCTCAAGGCAGAATCAGAACGGAATGATCTGCTTCGTCTTATAATAAACATTGTTATAAGTAACACATTGAATCCATTGAATTTGTGCCATTCTGCTAGGGCCAGAACCTAGGTAGCTTGTTCGTCTATAGTTAGTCTTGTTCGTCTAAGTAGTGGTATTGTTCTGAATTAGTACAAAAATACTTGCGTTTGCAACCCTGGCCCGGTGTGTTCTCGAAAATTCCTCTCCAATCAACAGTCTTGCTGAGTCGAATTATAATCATTGCTGTCAAAAATTTTGGAAGGTGGTGACGGGAACGTAATTTTTTCTAAAACTTTCTGAAAAATTAAAAACCATTAGAATAATAAGTTAGAAAAGTCAACATTTCCACAGATTGTAACATATTACTTAAGCATAAAGTAGAAATATTAAGTTAGCAACAAATTTGAGAAACGAAACGGTTTGATATCGAATTTCCGTGTCGCATACTCCCTATACTTGTGTTCACGCCAAAAAAACCAGTTCAACCAGGTAAAAATGGCAAAATGGGGCGAGGGTGATCCACGCTGGATTGTGGAGGAGCGACCAGATGCAACAAATGTTAACAACTGGCATTGGACGGAGAAGAACGCGACACCTTGGTCCAAGGAGAGGCTACCTCAACTGTTCGAGGATCTCAAAATAAGTATGTGTATCCGTATGTGTATGTATAAGTAGCTCGCTCACCTCATTGCCATCCAATTTTGTAGAGCAAAATAACATCGTTTGCACCATCAAGAAATTAGACAAATGCAAGGGCGAAGCCACCGCTAACAACCGGAAAGGCAAGCTGATATTCTTCTACGAGTGGGAGCTCGTGTTGAAGTGGGAAGGCCAGCTGACTAACTCTGGCAAGATCCACGAGGGCAAGGTCACCATTCCTAACCTATCAGAGGAGAACGACTTGAAGGAGGTAGAGATAACGATCACAATTGATGAGTCCAACAATGAGTCTGAAGCGCTGAAGCAATTCATGTACAACGTTGGTCGCGAGAAAATCCGCCACCAACTGGGAATCTATGTAAAAGAATTAAAGGAGGAGTATTCGAAGGGTTTGATACTGCCAAAGAAGGGAGAGGATAACATGCCTGGAGAGCTAATCAAAGAGAGAGTGCAGAAAACGAAAAGCGGTTTCAATGACTGCATAAGCATGGATACGAACAATCAGGGTAGCAACAACAAAGTGGGTTGCAAACTAGACGTCCAGACACTTGTCATGACCGAGCAGTTCCAATGCAGCCCGAATGACCTCTACAACGCTCTTACTAAAGCTGAAATGTTGACAGCTTTTACACGCAATCCGGCAAAAGTTGATGCCACTAGAGGAGGAGAGTAAGTGAATTGGAATAAGAATTTCTTTACATATCAAGGCTATCGATTTCCTTCATATTGCCTTAGGTTCAACCTTTATGGCGGGAACGTGCAAGGCAAATTCGAAGAGCTTGTGCCTGAGAAGAGGATCTGTCAAATGTGGCGGCTGAAAAACTGGCCTTCAGGACATTACTCGAATGTTGTCATAGAGCTAGAAGAGGCAGTAAGTATTCATCATCCCCCCCCCCCCCCCCCCGGAAGAATTACCGTGATCCTATATTTCTGCTTTCTTACAGAGCAACCACACACAAATGACCCTCAAGCAGACGGGAATTCCTTCGTCGGAGTATGAGGCCATGAAGGTCAACTGGAACAGATACTACTGGCATAGTATTAAGCAGACGTTTGGATTTGGTGCTTCTCTTATGGATTCCATTTAAGGGATAACACTCTGAATGTTGATTCGTATCAAGAGCCGCTTGCGATAAACTATAATTAATAGGCGAATAAAAAATGCTTTCTTATTTATAAATCTATTTGTTATTATTTAAATAAACTTGAAGGAAGCTTTCTGCATAAAATCAAGAAAAGTTTCATATTAAAATACCTTGAAAATTTACGTAGAGATTGCACTAGAGGTCGTGAAAGTTGGATCGGTTTCGCAGCCGAATCGTTGAAAGCGCTGTTGTTTAAAATCGTTTTCTGCATCAAAAGTTTAATAAAAATACCTAGTTAGGCTCGGGATTATGATATCGGAGCAAAAAATGCCGAACAATTAACTATTTCTGGATTCATCATATTCTTCATAACCTCAGCAGATATTCTTACATAACCTCAATTTCTCAAGGCGATATCCGCATCACAGAACTTTGTGAGTGCAGGCATTTCAGCTAGTGAGCCACTAACAAAGAAAGTGTATGTAGCGGGTAGTTAAACTCGAAAATGTGCTACTAATAAAAATGACAACCTGGTAGAAAGAGAAGTAAGACTTCGATGATACGTTTTTATTCCACTTTCATGTTTATCATCAGAAGCACACTTTCGCGTTCAGCGACCCGCAGTGATCAATGTAAATTATTAGCAATGCCAAAAAGGGCGCTGTAAATTTACTTACTAGGGAAACCGGGTGCCTTATAACGCATTTCTCAAAAACTTATTAGTAATGGGCTAAGAATTTTTTTGAGAATGGTTTTTTTTTTGGTACGAGTATTACTCGTATGATCGATCCTATTAATAAGAGTCTGCAGAACTCATACTCATTCCGCGCGAACTTAGCAATGCTTGAGGACAATGATTTTGATTTGCCTTTGAATGGCTTGCTTTTTGAGTGAATGTATTGATGCAGTTCTGATCCGCCAGGGTGATTCTCAGTAACCGGGCCAGTTTTATGCGCTGTTTAATCTTAATATCTCTTCTTTTAGATATTTAAGACAATTTTTGAGACTTTATAAGAAAATTATGGTGTTTTGACCGGTATTGGGAACAACAGCAAATTGTAGCTTCTTTTTAAATGAAAAATTAAAATTATCTCCTGTGTTAAACTAATCTCAAGATAAAAAAACAACTTCTTAAGTACAAAATAATATATTCCATGCTATTATCTTTATTTTTATCTTATATTTATTTTATATATTATAGAAGAAACTAGAGTAACATAAAGTAGTTGGTTGTGGTCAGAAAAGGTCAGAAAACACAAAAATTAAATTGTTAAAAAAAACATTTATGCGAATGTTATATTGTGTGTATGTTTTTGTACATCGATTTATTGTTTAGCTGAAGTTGGGGAAGTATTACATTGGGAAATAATGCAATTTGTGTTTTCTCTCTTTCCTTCACATTCAACCCGACAAATCGCCGTGATCGAATAACGCTTGATCGTAAAGCTCTGCAATTACACGACGTCCTCCGAAGAAGCGATCATGCAGAGCATTACGACCACGTATCGCCTCATTGGCGTTGGAGAACTCTACAAAAATCTTAACTATTATTTCAGCTTCATCGTCATCCTCGTTCTCTGTTTGCTTCTCATTAAATATTATCACTCTGCTGACGTTTCCAAATTTAGTACATTCCTCTTGAATTTCCTCCTGCAGTGTCTCATCAACATCCTCGGGCCCGACCATGTTCCGCAAAATGATCACCTTCGACTCCTGAGGGCGCATCAAACGCTGCATTACCAACTGACGTGCACTTTGCCCCTTGATTGACATGCTCTCTTGCTGCTGTAGAGTTTGAGTTTCTCCCTCCTCTAGCAGTTTCTTCTGCAGCTCTTCTTGTTTCTTTTCGTGAGCTTTCTTGATTTGTTCTGAATTGCTCTGTGCTTCTACGGTAGCGGCCGCTGCAGTTGCAGCAGATACTGCAATTTTCGGATCATTCAGAGCTGACAAAGCACTTCCTGAAGTATCCACTTCAGCGACCGCTATGTTGCTAACTGTGTTGACAGTAGTTGGATTTGACATAGTTATGGTTGGGAGCAAAGTAGTGGTAGCGACTGTTGGCAGAACCGCGTTTGTTACGCTTACAACACCAGGAGGTGCAAGTATACCCTGAGCAAGAAGTTGTGGTGCTTGAAATACAGCTGCTGGATGAAAGGCAGTACCAGAAGGGGCAGGCAAAGCTATTCCGGGTGGATGGATCGTGCCAACGGAGGCACCAAGTGCCGTTAAGGGCAGAGCTGCGGTCTTTGCGACGACGCTAGAGGCAGCTAATGGAGAGATGCCCAAAGCTGGAGCTGAAGCAGATAATCCGAGTACAGCATTGCTAGCAACGGCATCCAAAGCTTGAATCTTGGCTGTGGCAGCTGCTGCTGCGACTGCAGCGGCTGTAGGCATCGTTGAATTGGTGGACGGACCCATTAATGCGTTCGGCGGAGTTATGGAACGTCCAACTCTGAAATTATAAATAAATTTGATATTTATTATCTATTATACATCTTCGAATATCTAGCAATTTGTGACAACCATTGAAATATTATCTCTCCTTAAGAGCGACAGCATAACCACTCACCTTAACAACTGTCCTCCCAAATCGAACAAGTTCATACTAGCGATAGCCTCATCCATCGCTTGTTTGTTGGCATATTCAATAAATCCATATCCCTTGTGGGAATGCGCGGTAGTTCCTTGTGCTAATTTGCAGTATAATATCGGCCCAAAAGCCTCGAATACACTCTTAATATCTTCTTCAGAGAGATCTGGATGAATCGACGCTACATAGATGCGATTGTAGCTCTTAGCTTCCTCCTGTATCTCGTCGATGACCTGTTGTGCTTGCGGCATATTGCTGGGACGTCCCACCTTAATATTACGTCCACCCATTAGAGCACCATTCATTTGCTCTAAAGCCAACTGAGCTCCCTCTGGTATTTCATACTCCACAAAGGCGAAACCTTTGTGCTTTTGGGTAATGGGATCCCAAGACATGTTTATAGACTTGATAGGACCGAATGGAAGAAAAGCAGCACGAATGGTATCTTCTTTAAGCTCAAAAGAAATGCTTCCTACGTAGACCCTATAGAAACACTCAGATTGAAATTTTACAGGGGCAAGCGGAGAAGGGTTTAGTTTATAGATGATGTACACATGACAAGATGTTCAAAAGGTTTTCATATCGTAAGGAATTATCGGACTTTAATGCATTCGCTATAGCATAGCAACAAGCTACTGAGCCAATTTTTCTAAAACTTTGCAGCATGTTTACTAAAACACCAAACTTGTCTCAGTTCGGGAACCCTTGGAACTGGTCTCGTCTCGTACGTGATGTTATAAAGTGTTAAAACTCAGATCTTATCAGCTAAAAAGCACACGGATCGTTGAAATTCAATAAGCAAACGCTCATTAACTCGAGGATATTGCTTATGCATTCCATAACGAAACTTCACATTTCAATTGAAGACGTCATCATAGGAATAAACGAAAATTTTACCTGATTTTCATGCTTTCAATTTCAACTTACCTGCACATTAAAGCGAGCGCCTGTTGTCTTTGCACTTGAGTCCGCTGTGAAGCTAATTGCTGTAAAAGAAAATTAGAATTAGGCCAAAGTCTAAATACCCTACACCTGCAAAGTCGAAAGCTATTTTAGAAAGCACTTAAAGGCGCTGAAATCCTTTATAACTGTTTAAGTCGGAGTGACACACCCCGCGATATTAGCGTATTGGGAAAATATACTAATATATCCGACTTCTTTATTGAGCCACTGTATATACTTTTCTATATCTAATTTGTCTTCTTATCTGCCTTACAAAGAGAAGAACAAAGTGAATATACTCTCTCCATGGAGGTGTAGAGTATAATTATCAGAAAAGCTTTGCAACAACTAATTTCACTATCAAATTGTAGTCGTTACATTACCTGCTGTTGATGTGCCAGAGTCTGCTTCATTAACACCATTTTAATGCTCTGCTCCATGGCGTACTTCTTAGCTTTGGTAACAGTATCATGTTGTTCGGATGAAAGCTTTGGCAAAGCTCCTCCAAGCAGACCGAGAAGTGCTGATCTGGTACCGGGTCCGAACTTAACATCGCCCGTTTGTTTCAGGTCATAAATGGGCTGCGAAATGTATGGAATTTTCGGTTCTGAAGATTTGCCTAGAAATTTGGATTGGAGTTAGTTTATGCAGTTTTCTTTGTAATGTGAAACTTGATAATATTTTCGGATAGTGACAGATACATTCGTTTCGCAGTAACGTTTTGTTGCTGTAGTTGTTGGTTGAGGGTTTGCAATTGAAATCGGTTTCAAAAACATTTTCTTTTTCGTGTTAAATTTTGACTAAAATATTATATATTCAAGAATTTTAATTTCATTATTGTCCTGTTCTTAACTCGGATAACCTCAACTCAATGAAGTTTTTAAGATACATCGATTAATCTCCCCAAATGTATACAAAAGTTTTCATTTAATTTCATTAAATTTAACAACACATACAATAAATATTGATTATCCCCATTTATGTATTTAATAAATTGTATTTACCAAAAATCTGAATTTCAGAAAATATGGAGAAATGAATTAAGAACATTTTTACATTGGGAGAATATATAAGAATTTCAAGAAATATTAAGCTTTTGAACCAAGATTTCGATATAAACGTATTTCATCAAAATTTTAAGCCGTCTACCAATTGAAACCGAATAGAATGTCTTTAAAATTACTTGTTAAGCACCAACGAAATACATACATATATGTATATGCAGAATAACGGTTCAATAATATTGCAACACTCAACCATACTTTTTCAGTAATGTTTTCATTAACTAAAAACCGACGCCTGTAAGAAAGATAAAAAAGAAAAGGAAAATGTATTAATAATTTTTTTGTTACACGACTAACTGTAGAATGGCAAATATTAATTGCTAGCGTTTAATGGAAGGTTTTTCTGGTAATTTGTAAACTCTGAATTCTCTACCACTGTACATCATTAATTTATCCTACTTCCAAAGGTCATATAAACATATATAAAGCCCTAAATTAAACGATTACATTATATAATGCAAATCTTATCGAAGGGACTCATACACTGAATGGTTATCGCTTTCTGTAAACTAAATTCACCAACTTGTGTTCTTCTCCGTTTTCTTTATTCCGTTAAAAAACCAAATTAACTGCATGTAATAAAAATTCTCTATTAACCAGGGCGATAGTACTTCAAATAATGAAATAAACTTTACTTCTTTCCACGGGCTTCACGTCGATTAAATTCAGACGTTTTCAAAAAGACGTAAATTCGAATGCAGTCTGAGGTTTAACTGAAAAGAATGAAACTTGATATCATTGGGATATTAAGTTTCCCCCATATTTAAAATGTTTGCAATATTATACAAATTTGAGAACGCAAATCAATCCATTTTTAAAACTAAATATACTAATCTGAAATGCTAAAAATACTCCTAATAGTTAGTTTCTAGGATTATAAATAACCAAAGAGATTCATAAACTACGAGTACTATGAATTCTTAACTAATTTTTGTTGTATATTTTACAGTTAATTATTCCCAGTCAACACAATAATGTACAGACCAGTAATTAATAATTTATATAATCATAATTTAAAAAGAAAAAAAAATTACTGAATTTGTTAGGTATTCGTAATCCAAATGTCTGCGTTGTAATTTAAATTTTAGTCACTGCTAATATTAAAAAAAAATAAAAACAACAATATAAAATCTAAGCAGAGAAACTGCAATGTTTGATCGACGTGTGATTTTAAGCGACTCCGTTATGGAACAGTGGAGTAAATTCTCCCAACACTGGTATCATACCCAACAAATCAGCGTCAGTCGAATGAGTTTTGATGAGTTTATGAAATTAGACACGAGCGGAAGCAAGAAAACTCCTCTTTGGTGCTTTATGGCGATGTCATTTGTAGGCGACGTTGTCAGAGTTGTAGTTGGGATGTCTTCGTTTTTGGTGTGTAGAAGAGAGAGAAAGAGAGAACGAGAACTTAAAAATGCACAAAAAAGAAATAAAAAAAAGAAAAGAGAGAAGAGAATCAATAGTTTTTATTAGTTCCAGGTGCGTGCTGCCAAAGAATCCACCAGTTGATTGGACTCAGCGGATCGTGTGGAGCACGTTTCGTTGATATTTTAAAATACAGGATACTCGCCCTCCGAAAAACCTCTGCTATATAGGTTCGTCTAGGAATTTCTCGTTTTACCATGTCATTTCTTAATATATGCATATATTAATATCTGTTTTTCGAATGCAACTTTTAACAACTGAATTTTAAAATATTTAAATTTAACGCAAAAATATTTAAGTTTAGCAAAATATAATGGAATATAGTGTATTACGCTGGTTATTTGCAGAGAAATATCGTTTGTACACAGGCAATGGTTTCATACTCAATTCAATGGAAAAACACACACGGCAACTACAGTGGGTCTCACCTGACATCGTCTTGCGTACAAGTCTGCAATTACTTAAGCAGAACAAAAAAGAAAAACCGCCGGATTAGTTAAAATTTCAATGACATACATACATACATAGTTTTTGTTAGCTAGAATAATGAAAATGCTAATTTAATTTTACTAATATAAAATACATTAGCTGAGCCATCACATTTTTGCAAAAAAAAAAAAAAAAAAAAAAAAAAAAAAAAAAAAAAAAAAATTAAATTCCTAGAGGTCATAACGTCCGTTTGGGCTCAAGATGTATGTACATTCTAGAATCCATCTAGAAAATGGGACTTATAATACCTTAGCAAAATGTTTCCATAAAAACAATATTAATGGTTTTTATTTGGACAAAACAAATGTGAATCAAGTTTAAATAAACACCTCGTTTGAAAATAGATTAAGTAAATGCAATGTTTTCACTTAATATTTACCCGAATCCGACCGCGACTTCTTCATTGGTGATGCTCCATCATGAAGAGGGTCATCAGAACGTGGGGATGATCGCGATTCTCTTTCATTGGAACCCTAAAAAAAAAGAGTAAATTTATAGTTAATGTCGACTAAAGAATGGATAATAACCACGCCAATTTTTGGTAATGCCTCCAGATCATTCGTGATAAAATTACGTCTTAAAATCTTATATCGTTTATGAGATATTAAGAACTTTTTTATGAGTGGGCGGACCACTCAAATTTTATGCAAAAATTTTAGTAATGTTCCGGAATAAAATTACGACTCAATATTTCACACGGTTTTCGTGATATTTGCCATATAACATTTTTTAAAACGAGGTGCCTTTGTATTTCGTATGCAAAATAGGCGTAGTTGTTAACCGATTTCGCCCATTTTCAATCGCAAACTGCCCCACATAACAAGGAATATTTGTCCCCAAAATCATCGCGATCTCTTTTTGTTATCCCGTAATCGTGATTTCAACCGACAGACGGGTAGGTCTGTCTATAAATCGATTAAGGTGACGCTGAGCGAGAATATATATACTTTGCTATATCTATTTGCTATCCTATATCTATCTGCTCCGCGTTACAAACCGAAAAACAAACTGAATATACCTACGTAAATGTGTAAGCTTATTTCAATCGCAACTAATCGGCGTTGACAATTCGCTTCGCAGAGAGCTCAAATGTTCGGCGCAGAGTTGTGACGACCGGAAATTGATTCCACCCCACTCTGATACACTATTTTGTGGTGACGAAAGACAATTTACCCATCTGCGATTACAAGAATACACCACCCTCTAAATTGTAAAAAAAAAAACTCACCGAAAAACCCTGAACTCAAGGACAATTTTTATGGATACATAAACATTGATACGCATCTTGCAGTTGCTATGTACATACTTACGATGACTACGTGGGTGATTGAAATAATATACAATTAGTATACATACTCATAGAAAAATTTTAAACATTTATAATCGTTTCCTAAATTGTTTGCTTTTACTGAAATTCTTGGCAAAAATCGATAAAATGCTAAATGACGCCGCCATTATGGGCACATGCTTACTTCTCCCTAAATTTTGAAATCAAACTTTCGTACCATTTCTTTTATATTTTTCTGCTTTTACCAATTCCTTTATGAGGAGTTTGCAATTTCTGGAGATTGTATTAAAAATTACTTCCTTGGAAATAGAATCTTTAAAACGCCGTCTCAACACACAGGCAATCAAACCACAAATAATTTTCTTCACAATCAGGGATGGAACCTCAAAAACGATTTATAATCGATTCGGTAGTTTTAAGTATTTATAAATAATTACTAAAAATATCGCTCCTACAGTAATTTACTTAAAAAGGATGGTTTGTGATTACTACACAAAACAGATTACCGTATATTAACGTCCCTATTCTGGCTTCTTTACTAAAGTCACCACATTTACAAATAATAAAGATTTGCTATTTGTCTAGGTTTCATATTTTGGCAGACATTTAAAAGCTCTTTTCTTCACTATTTTATAAATAACAGAGTACGTCTAGACAGCGTGCTAAATTTCATTTGTAGCTGAATTAATGTTTGTGTAGTTACGAAAACGTTAAAATATGGTAGAATATTTACTGCTTTATTAAATAATATGGAAGAGGATAATTGCAAACAACAAATTGAAACATGCATCGTGCGTTCAAATATTCTTTCCCTATCATAAAAAAAATTCTTCGCTAGAATTTTATTAGAGAAAATAAATTCAAGCTTGGAAAATACACGCATAAGCCAGTTAGTTTAATTTACGTAACATATGAATTCGATTATATACATTATCGCCAACTCATTATATTAGTACCGTTTAAAATTAATTATACGAAGGTCTCTTCTCTACCTGATAAAAGTACACTTTTCATCAGATCAATGGAAAAAATATGTCTGGCAATGACAACAAAATGCCCAATTTATAGGGTGACCCAGAGGCGTATTTTATTATATAAAACTGAAACCAAATTATATAAAAACGGTCGAGATATAATTTCGATATAATTGGCTGCCAAAGGCGAAATTATTACAAAAGGCGGTATTTCACAAATGTCTCAGTTTCATGGATCTTAAAAGAGAAAGTTTTTGAAAAGTGGTTTAACAAACAAAAATTAATTTTTTTTACTTTTTAAGAAAAACTCCTCTACTTTTTCCTATTATAGGTGAAAAAACCTACATTATTTCTTTAAATTTTTAAGCGGGGATGACGATTTGCTGAAAAATTTATTAAAAGAAGAAGAGGTAGAGAATAGACTTGTGGCCGGTCAATTTTAGCTTCCGTTAAGGATACCTTCAAAGAAAAAGAAATTCATTTGAATGCATTTTTTTCGAGGATTTCCCTGAGCATATTTTCCCGCCAACTTATTACGTCAAAACTTTTCAAAGAAGTTTATATCGCTACTAATCTCTCTTTCCATCTTCCCACTAACCGTTCATTCTTGCTGAACCTCCTTTGTTTGGTTTTATCTGCCATAAAAGAGGGAATAACGAACTATGATTTTTATATCACTTACAAATCTATATTATTTAATTGAATATGGATAATCAAAAATAATTTTGTCGTCATTTGCAAACACGAGCAACCGTGAGCGTAAATGAAAACCTTTTTTTTAAAATAAATTCTAAATTAAATAATATTTTCAAACCTTTGTATAAGGACCCGCGTTTTACTGTTTATCTAGTGTTTAAAAAAATTGTTTTTGGACTACAGTTGCTTTAGAAAATTTTACACACGAATGTAATTATTATGACCTTTTAGTACGGGCGTTAATATTCGAATGCCAAGCGGCGAAGCTCATAATTTCCATTTAACCGCGAAGTTGGCAACCCATCTTAGTGGAAATTAGTTAAGCCTCACTTGCTCGCCCCTGTTTTAACAAATGCGACGTGGTTGCCTTTAAATTTTCGGCGAAATTGCATTTTAATTCCAAACAGAATAATTCCTTTCGCAAATACAAAGCCTAATAGTTAAATAATCTTATATGTTCTGGTGAAACTTGTATATTTGTGTATTCTTGTAATGGAAGGAAGCAGAAATGTGGTTTCACCTTAAGCACGAAGCCATTTCGGTCAATTCCTGCGAAAATCAAAAATTTTTGGATATATGGAAGTTTTGTGAAAGTACAGAAGATTTTCTAAAAGTATATATATATGCAAATAAAGCCAAAAATTAATTTTGCGGGCGTCGTTTGCGCTGTCGTCACTTGTCTCGTGAACAGACGGATTGGCAAGTTGAAAAATTTGGATTGTTTGCTTTTGACGACATCGGTATTTATGAATATCCAAGCAATCATACTAACATTGTGACGCGAATTTCCAACTAAAAATACAGAATTCTGTTCCCTTAGTTGTGAATAAATAAATATTCAACATTTACTTAATGGCAAAGCATTTTACAAAGCCTGGTTTTCTAAGCCTACTTCAGTGGAATACTACAGAATTCGCAAATGGAGTGAAAAGCTATATAAATGGACTTGTGCAAAATTGCAAGATCTGAATTTAACGAAGGTGAAGCTATGTGAAATTTAAAAGTATATTTTACAATTCAGTTATCTCCCAAAAGTGATGAGTATTTGGGTGTACACTCCTCTATGTCAAGTATGAATTCTCATGATTTCATTTCATATCACGTTTTTTAAATAGTTATGCAACCCTTTTTGTTAAATATGACTTAATTATTGAAAAATCTACCTAGGATTCATTATTGATCATCTTTGTACGTCCATTCGCTTTTGCTCTTCTGTTTACTATTTTTATAATGCTTTCTCTTTCTCTAGCCCAGAAAGTGCATTCAGAGTTAGTCGATCTGTCTTTTTTACTTAAATGACTAACCGCCATTTTCTGCTGCACTTCAGCTGTCTCTTTGAAAAGGGATGTTAGTATGCGATGAGTTAGCATTGAATTGGTTATCAGAGATTCGTTGGGTTTACACGCAAAATCTGTGCTGCAAAGCTTTTGTCAAGAAATGTGTGGCCTGTAAAAGGATTTGATTAGGTAATTGCGGTGGAACGCATCGGAATGTAATGTACCAACATGCAGCGTAACTGGAAATATGCTGATTACTGAAACGTCAATCGTAGAAGCCAAATAGCTGTCGATGGAAGAATTAAAAGTTGATACAATTTACTATCAAGTTATTTAGTCAATAAGTAAATCAAACAAAAACAAGAAAAAAAGAAAAACTGTGATGGTTAAAAAAGATAAAAAGACGTTCTAAGACATTTCTTCAACCCATTATGTCCTGCACCAAGATGTAGTGACCGGATTTTAATGAAACTTTATATGATTGCTTAAAATGGTTTAATTAAGATAAATTTCATATGGGTCATATGTACAGGGATTTCGACTAAATGTTAAATTAAAAACTTAATATATATTCTCACGAATATATATTTTAAAGATTGCACGTAAACGCACATGGCAATGAATGGGAGATGCTACAAACATTTCCTTCAAATTGTTTCTTACAAATACTATAGTTAATTTTACAATACTTTATCTTAATATTTAGCCATATGTTGTTTACTGAAACTGTACGCTTAATTAAAGAAGTGGTAAGTTACCGGTTGAGCAATAATAGGTTAATCAAGAGAGGAGAAGAAACATATACCCAAATTGTTCTCGCAAAATTGTCATTTTATGATTTAGTTGTCGCCTCAGTTTTCCCCCAACAAAGGCCACTGCAGTTATTTGTGTATTTTAGATAAATGCCTTAAACATTGCTTTTTCGTCATCTCTCTATTTTAACAGCTTTTATTGAAAAGCAATCAAGTCAAACACCCCAAAGCTTGATCTATGCGTACGAAGAAATTGTAATCCGTTAATTTAATTAGAGCAGTATAACATTTGAACGCCAACCAAAGGAGACGGAAAGAAGCGGAACAGCGGAAGAAAATGTGAACGAGTACATAGCATACTTCGTCAAAGTTGACTTGCCACAAATTAGACCATTAAGTGATAAATGGACTATTGATTTCACAATATATAATATCAATAATGCGAGTTCATTCGTGTGAAACGAAACAAAAAGATCAAAGGGGTATTGAAAAAATATAAAAACCTTTAGTCCATCATGTGGACCACTTAAACAGCTGCATTTTGATAGGATATTCCATTCTATTTTGAGTGAAAAATAAGATCTAATTACGCTGCTAAAGTAAAAGTTGCTGAAAATGTCTTTCATAAATAATTTGAAGAAAGTCTTCCACCTCGGCGGTGGAGAGGCGAAGAAGAAGCGTTTGTTTAACAACATTAAAATGGATACGGATCCGAACGAGTACTGGGAGATGATTGGTGAGCTGGGCGACGGAGCATTCGGAAAGGTTTACAAAGCACAGCATAAAGAACACAAGCGCTTGGCTGCTGCAAAAATGTGCACACTGGAAGACGAAGAGAATCTTAGCGATCATATGGTCGAAATCGATATTCTATCAGAGATAAAGCATCCAAATATTGTTGCCTTGTATGAAGCTTTTTCTATTGAAGATAAGTTGTGGGTAAGTTTAGTAGACTGGTAATAAAGTTCGATTAAATGACTTCGCTAAAAATGTTTTATCTTCAAGATGCTTATTGAATACTGCGATGGAGGTGCTCTGGATAGCATTATGGTAGAACTGGAAAAACCGTTGACGGAACCACAAATAGCTTATATATGCAAACATATGACGGAGGGTCTACATTTTCTACATAAAAATAAAGTGATTCATCGTGATCTAAAGGCTGGAAACGTGCTTCTTACAATGGAGGGAGGTGTTAAACTAGGTAAGATTTATTGTTTATTTACTACGAAAATTGCTACTTTGCTAGTCATCATGTAAATAACTTTCTGTAATGAAGAAAACTTAAATTTCTTTTTCCTATTTAGTATAGACCAAATAAATTTGAATTATTTTTTACTGGGTGAATATTTTAATGTAGAACATGGAATATTGCTAACGATTTGCAATTTCGAAAGAAAATTGTGTCTCAAAACTAATTTCTTGCTTTATAGAGAAGTTATTGTAAGACGTTTTAATTTAAATAAATAAGAAGTTCGCGTTCTTGCGACATAATATATACAATTCGTTTTATAAAAAAAAAACCAAAAGCCACAGTTAAAAAATAGTTAATCGTATTTCTGCAAGGATTAGTAGTCCTGATTGTGGTCCATAAGTGTTTGCTGGGTTTACACAAAGTGGTTGAGTGATTTAAACTATCGTTATTTAGTAATTCTATGTATACAAATTCAAAATAAATTTGCACAATACAGAGGTAACAGTTTTTACGCATCAAGATTTTTTAAAAAATAGCTAGTTATGTTTGACCCGCATTATTTTAGCGGATTTTGGTGTTTCGGCAAAGAACAAACACACCCTTCAAAAGCATGATACCTTTATTGGTACACCTTATTGGATGGCCCCCGAGTTGGTTCTCTGCGAAACATTTCGTGACAACCCGTATGATTTGAAAGTCGACATCTGGTCGCTGGGTATAACGCTGATTGAATTGGCTCAAATGGAACCACCAAATAGTGAGATGTCACCCATGCGTGTGTTACTTAAAATACAAAAAAGTGATCCTCCAAGGCTGGAGCAACCCTCGAAGTGGAGTAAAGAATTTAATGATTTTTTAAGCAAGGCTCTAGTGAAGGTAACGAGAGAGCTAATTATCATTTCATAGGCATTTAATAAAACATCTTCATTTTAGGACCCTATTCAAAGACCGTCAACAGATATTTTATTGCAGCATATATTCATAAGTCGTGATTTAGATTCGAAGCCCATAAAAGACTTGTTACTTGAGTACAAAGCTGAAGTGGTGGAGGAAGAATTGTTGGATGAGGAGACTGAGGTGAGTTGTTTTCTGAAACTCTTCAACAAAAAATGTCGTCAATTACTCACTTGCGTTTAATAGAAAGTACTAATTAATAATAACTACCTTTATTACACGCTGCATTACTTTTTGTTGCTAAATTTAAAAACCCTCAATCACAAAATGTACCTTCCCCACCTAGAAGTTGAAACGCCAAGCGAAGCGCCGTTCTCTTTATCAGAGGGTTGGTAAGTCGTCAGACTAGTGTGCAAGTACAAAATCGAAACAGTACAGTATATGGTGCTTAAACGTTTCTACGTCTTTTGTTGTTTAAATATTGATGCAAATATTTTTCCTCATTTTCCTCATCATTAATGCGAGTGCATCTGGAACCGATTACAACTTTTATTTTGGATATAATCGTAAATTTTGGACTCAGACTAGTCTGGCTGTTTTAATGCAATGCGAATATCAATACAATACCTTTTAAAGAAATTATTTATAATTGTAAATATTAGTAGTGTTCACTTAATAGTTCAGGAGTGTCTTTAAACATATGCGTCGTAAAAGACATCATATCGCTCAATAATTATTATTCTGTAGTTCTGTAGTATAATTTTTAAGAGTATAAAATATTTATATTGAAGTATTTACTCGTGTATTTGATGAAATGTGATCTCTAGTGGATTTAAATTTAATTTTTGTTTCGTATCGGTCATTATAGTTTTTCCACGTAAGTGAAATATTCAATTCATCCCTTTTGTATATAAATTCGACTTAGTTTTTCACCAGTTTCGTAACTTGAACAATTTATCTTAACTGGGTATTTTTTAAATATTATTTAAATAAATACCTAATAAGATTTATGAGTAAAATTTTTTCAGTAAATATCAATGTGGAATCAACTGCACGTTGTTTTGGATTCAGTTTTGTTCATTATAGTTTAATTTTAAAAGAGTTTCACTCCTCAATTTAATTTGAGCTAGTTAACTATTCTTTAATTTCGAATTTCTTAAGTGCACGTTTTATTATAAATGTAACACAGATTGATATTGAACTTTTATATAGTAAAATTTATTTAAACTATTCTTAACGAGTGAATTCTTCTTATTCTTCTTTCCTTTCTTAAAAAAAGTGTTCGTAACAATGTCACAGCAGAGCTATTTAATTTTATTTCTGTAGAAATATATGTGCACGCATTTAATACATTATTTTTAAAAATATATATCTGGAAACGCAAAGTTTTTTACTTAAAGAACTCCTTATATGTCAAAATAAGTAAAAAATGCATCTACAATATTTATTTTAATGTAGGAACCCCGCAACTCAGTGCACCCACTCGACCTGGACGATGATTCTTCTTCACAAAAGAGTCAAGAAATTGAAAAACGTAAGTATACGAAGCCAATCAAGGAAATGAAATAATTGCTAACTCTTTAATATTTTCTTTTTAAAAATACATTTAAATTTTGTTTTAATTTTTAAATCACAGTTCCAGGAATCCCAACAATTGTTCCTCCCATATCAGGGGACAATAAAGAGCCCTCGTTACCAACACTTAACATATCAACACAACAAAAACAACCACCAGATGCTAATGAAGCTAACTTGCCTGCTGGAGGTGATTCGAAGAATGCGAAAACTGTTACTACAGTCACAAAACCAAATGTGGCGGAAAAAGTTGATTCAAATATTTCACAGCCATTACCGCCAACAACTACTCCTCACAATACACCGTTAACCATTTCTCCGCAAAATCCCGAAACAGCAGTATTGCCAGCAAAAGAAAATGTTGAAGCAGAGAAGAGGGTAATTTTTACCTATCTTTTGTGTACTTATAATATTTTAATTTTTTTACTTCTGCTCGGTTTTTGTTAACAAAAAATCTTTGTTTTTTTTATATTTTCAATTACTTAACACTTTAAATTTTCCAGATAATTAAAAAAGAAAAAGGTAAAGCGCCCCAACCTCCTGCTCTTAGTGTGGAAATATCACCGACTTCGATTAACTCTTCAACTAAACAACAACATTCAACGAATGAAGAGAACATCATTAAACCGCCACCAGAATTCGAAGAACCTGCGCATTCTGGCGACATAATCACGGTAGAATTTAAAACCACGCCAGCGGAAACAGATTTGGTAACCAAAATTCCGGTCAGTCGCAGTTCATCAAATGAACTCGATAACCACAACAAACAGCCGCCTTCACCATCTACATCATCTTCGATATCAGTCACCTCTGATTTGTCGTCAGTGAAGGGAATGGGAACGACCGTCTCAAGCTCAAACACATCCTTGATCACTATAAACAGTGATTTGACACGATCACCAACTCATACGCCTCCTTTGGAAGATCAAAGTCAACAGAAGGAACAACAAGCAAATGTCATTCTACCCAACAGCCTAGCGTCGAATGTCAGCCAAATAACGGTAGTTACCAGCACACATCCGCCTGTCATCATTGATAACTCGGTTTGCCCCTTGCCACCAAAACAAAACGAAGTAATTATTGTATCAAACGAATTGAATAAGTCGACCCATGTCAAAGATACACATGCAACCGAAGACGAATTTACTTTGTTAGATGATAGTTTAGACTATAGTGCTCCTCCACGAAAGCAATCTTCGATGATTGTAACGATAAAAGAACTCGAGGATGGAGAAGATATAGTGGTGGACCGCAGTGGATCAAAGAAGCCTAATAATCGCCAACGAATACCAACAGCTGATACCACACCGCGTAAGCTGGACGAAAGTGAAGTACTAATTGTTAGCCCTTCCTTTGTAGAGGAAGATTCTGCATACAGTACAGCAGGACACCAACACGGTGATCGTCTCCTCGACACGAGTCACGTATCTGTTGTTACTGTGGGAGAGGAGATTAAAGTGAAAGATAGCAGTCACGTATGTAATGCAGAGTCAAGTAGTGACCTTTCCTCCGGCGGTAGCGTTCTTCTATCGGAATCCTTTACTGATGAACCGTCAAGCAAGCTGCCGTTAGCCACTAAAAAGTTAAATAACGGCCAACCACCATCTCAACAGACTCATGAAGATGTTAACATTATAGTTAACCGAAAGAAGCCTGCGGTTCTACCCGCTCTCCCTTCTGCTTCTACAGAAAAGCGACCTTCACCCGATAACAGCCAGGGTTCCGCAAATTCCCGAACACAAAGTGAATGTGATTCGGTGCGTTCCACAGGAGGAACACCGCCCATACGGGGCACCACGAAACTACCTGGTATGGATCGTAGTGACTCTGATAGTGTTACAACAACAGCAAGTCACGATAGCCGCAATGAAAGTGAAAAAACTACTAACGTTAATGTTGTCATCGACGATGAAGTTATCATTCGCCAAAAGCCCGCCCTGCCAAAATCTGTTAAAACTCCAGCCGGTCCCACTAAAGAAGAGATCGAACTGCGTAACTTGCGTAAAAAGACTCGTAAACGTACCCGGAAATTCGAAATCGATGGTGTTCAGGTTACGACAACTACAAGTCGTGTTATTTATGGCGATGAAGAAACGGGGCGTATATATGATGATCATGTTCTCCGTAAGCAAGAGCTGCGTGAACTTAAAATGCTTCAAAAGCAAGAGAAAAAACAACAAAACGACCTTCAGCTGAAGGAACAAATAGCTAAGGAACAGCAAGATCGTCGTTTCGAACAAGAACGTATATCTCTCGAAAAGACTTACGAGGCAGATATGGACACCCTAACACGACAGCAGAAGCAGCTAATTGAGAAGACCGAACAAGCTCAGGAAAATGAGCTAAGATCCTCTTCAAAACGAATCCGTTCAGAACAAGAGCAAGAGCTAAAAATTTTCCGCGAGAATCTGAAACAAGAAATTCGTTTGCTCAAACAGGAAATCGATCTTCTTCCAAAAGAGAAGCGAAAGGATGAATTTAAAAAAAGACGCGCTGCTATGGAGCTGGACCATGAAGAGAAAGAACGCGCTTTCCTAGATTCCCTTAAAGAGAGACACGAAATGCTGTTGCGACGTATAAGCGAGAAGCATCGTGATCATCTCTCTACCATTAATCGAAATTTCTTACAACAAAAACAAAATGCTATGCGTACTCGTGAAGCTCTGTTATGGGAATTAGAAGAGAAGCAGCTACACGAACGCCATCAGCTATCCAAACGTCATGTTAAGGAAATCTGTTTTATGCAACGCCATCAGATGATAGTACGTCACGAGAAGGAGCTAGATCAGGTGAAGAGAATGCTACAAAGGAAAGAAGAAGATTTGCTGAAGAAACAAGCGCTGGAAAAGAGAGCTTTACCAAAACGAATACGAGCCGAACGGAAGGCACGCGATTTAATGTTTAGAGAATCACTACGTATATCAACGAACCTCGATCCGGAAGTAGAACGAGAGAGACTTAAGAAGGTGAGCAATCAATAGCTTTCGTTGGCTGCTAAACAGAAACTACATTTTCGAAGAGCCTTCAAATCTTGCCTAGCCTATTTCGACAACCCTTTCTTGCACTGATTGCAATATTTTATCTATTGCTCTGTAATTTCAGTTCCAGGAACAGGAAAAGAAACGGTATAACCAGGAAGAGCGTCGTTTCGAAGTTAAACATCAGAAGCAATTGGAAGAATTGCGGGCAACAAGGGAGGGTGCTATAAGGTAACATTAGAATTTCATAAGGTAACATGAGAGTGGCAGCTTCTCACTAGTAACTATTCCACGCTTCAGGGAACTTGAGCAATTGCAAAATGAAAAACGCAAAGCTCTAGTCGAGCACGAGCATGCTAAATTAAGCGAGATTGATGAGCGTCTAAAGGCAGAGCTGCGAGACTGGAAGGAACAGTTGGTACCACGCAAACAGGTAGGACCAGCATACCTCCCTCACTCAATGCACGGGTACCCTTGGAATTGTATGCATGAATGTGCTTGGCATTTTTGACTATGCATTATATTAATTGGTTTCGGGGGCGAATTCACAACTGAATTTCCACCTTAAAGTAGATGAAATGTACAAATTTTACATAATATTTTTTTCCTCTCTTTTCCACTTACTATACAACTTCAACCACTTTGGCTTAATATTCGGAAACCTACTACTACGAACACTTCTACCTTAATTATACTAACACACATTAAAAACCTGTACCAAATCTTCATAACGCTGATTGGTAATCGGGTGCTTAACGCTTGAACGCGCTGCAAAAAATCAGAACCTGTTAGACACGTTAAACCAAATGCTTGAAAAACACGAACAAATATATGGGCCAGTTCCAGATCGCTGGCTTTTTGATGTGCAAGATATAGTCGTGCCTCCACATTTACGTAACGTTAATGGAAGCTTACGATCGCTTTCGCGTGGTGCATTTTTAAGCGGTTATCGAATGTCACGCTCAAGAACATTCCTAACATCTTCCACTGATTACGCGGGCGCTAATTTCCGTAGCTCTGCACCTGATTTGACACAGAGTGTACCGAACACCCCGATATTGCATAAACAACATCGTGCGAAAATGATAAGCACTGCACCCTCAGTGGAATCCGTTTTGGAAGAGTCTACGGAGAAAGTAAGCCCGCGATCATTCGCGAACACCGGGAACAAAGAAGTGTTTATACCACCGCCTCCTTCACAAACTTGTGAAGCTCCGCCGCCTTATGGTGCTGGTGCTGGTGCTGGTGCCTCCGAAGAATATGTAGAGCTGCGCCGTAGGCATGATGTTGTCGCATCATCACTGCCACGCCTCTCATCAACTTTGCCGATTAGAAAACCTGCTCGTGATCCAAACATAGCTAGAGTTCGTATTACAACGCCAAATGGTACCGTTAACCAGCAGTTGGATAAAATGCCAGTACTGCAAACGTTCCGACCTTCAACATTGTTTTCACCACCACCACCACCACCCACGCCACCACCACCGCCACCACCAAATCATCTCGAACGTCAGAGTTCGGTAGAGAATGCTGATGTTGTGATTGATCGCTTCAAAAAGACGTCGCACTCACGTGAAGCACACGCTCTATTGCATTCAACATCATTTGCCATTAAGCGACCGACGCTGTTGCAGAGACAACGAAAATTATTAAATTCTGCTCAGTCTTTGCATGATATACATGAAGCATCTGCTTTCTTCGATAGTACTAATGACTCAAATCCTCATGTAAATGCATACACTGGTGACCTATCAGTGGTGAAGAGTGGCAGCAAGTCTATGCAAGAAAACCGTCTTCGGCCTCTTGCTAGCGGTTGGGGTCCTCTTCGTAACTCGAATTGTTTTACTGATGATATATCTCCGTATTCTACATTCCAACCGTATACGATTCCGAAACTCTCAGTGGAACCCATAGCAGAACGTGACTTTACGAAACTCAGAAGAGATGTTCGAGAAAACGATGATTGCGAGAACGATGATTGCGAAAACGATTCGGCGGCATAGCGGGCTCCCTCCGAAAATTATTGCGTTTCCATTCCAAGATCTTAAGTTTTATTCATTTTTATGATTGTGTTGTTTGTTGAATCATTTTGTGAATCGGTAATCGGTTATATTGGGAAATTAAAGAAGTAAAGATAAAATGAGTAAACGCCAATAAATTACAGCCAGTAAATAACCGAAAAGTAGGAATCAGTGGCACATATGTATGTATGTATTTATTTATATACATATGTGTTTGAAAATACATATGTAGCTTAATTCCTTATTTCCGTTTCTTTTGCTTTTGTATTGTTGCAGTTGTATACAAATCACACCAGTATATTCGCATAAGTAAATTAAATTAAATTATTTCATTTATTACCATCTAAGCATTTATTGTACTTTGTAAGCTGGATATTTCGAAAAGCGACTGGTTAGAGTCCCGGTGATTGTCTAAGTCAACCATTTGTTTGGTAAATCCAGTCACTCCAATGTATTTGTAGACACAATTTATAAAAAACTCTGCTTTGCAAAGATATCAGTAAAACGAATGCAGTAAATCGGGCAATATGTATTTCTAATTTTATCCACCTGGAATGCATCCTTATATCTTAACAACTATTCCTTAACAATCCATGAATATTACTAAATTCGGTCTTTTCTGCATATATTCGCGCGGTGCTTGCGGCTGTATAAAACCTTCGTTGATAACGGACGGAGCTCATTAAGCTCTTTGAACATGTAAATATAAAGTTATTTAATGTTAATACAGCAAGGCCTTGGAGTAATTGCTATCTTAATAAAATGAAAAGCTTATTTGGAATCAGACTACAAAAGAGGTTCCATCTATTCTCTTAATAAAGTTATTTTATTTACATATTATTTACTCTTCAAAACCTTGCCTTTTGTTTTTAGAAATTTTGATTTATAATTGGTTACTTGGAATGGATTTTTGAGTTATTTTATTGGTTTTAATTGGCAACTTGGTTTATTATTGTTTATCTTAAATTAATAGAAGATTAAAAACTTTATTATTTCGCTTAGTTTCCACACTGAAATCCTTTAATTTTTTAATAAAATCAATTTTCTCTGAAAACACAGCGTTTGGAAGAAACTTTTATACAACAGATGGATGAAATGGAATCTATGTACGGTGGCACATTGATAGTTTCGATACCGTCAGATACCTTGCAGCGTGATCATTTTACCGGGTCAACCCGCAGCAGTTTATCTTCATATTCAGAAGGCTGAAGTAAAGCCTGCCATTTCGCTATATCGCGATAAAAACACTCAAGGTTCACCAGGAAGAAGTGTAGAGAGCCACCATCTCGCACAGAACCCAAAAATTGTTATTTCGAAAAAATATGCAAATATCTTGTATATGGTATGTTTGTGTGTATGAATTGACTATTATCTGAAATAGTTACGGAGTTTTACACACTTCCTTAATTATAAGCATCTTATTGAGTATCGTGTGTTATTTTATCGTGTAAGAGTTTTATGTTTCTCAATAAATTCTGTTCTGTTTTTAAGAAGAAAACGTTTAAAAATGACGCATAATATTAGTTATTAAATAGTAGCTGTTTAAGTTGTATGCAAGCTAGAAAAATTTAAAATGATAACGTCGTTTTTTCCAAGCAAAAAAGTCATTCAGTTAAATGAAAATATAAAAATACAAGGAGTTAAAACATTTGTTTTGTCCCAAGAAGATGTTAAAACATTTGTTTAAATATTCTGTATACATATTTAAGTATATTAATATTGTTGTTAATTATAGCATTATTACAAATATTTGAATCAACAAAAAACGCCAAACTTTAAAAATCAACGGTAAGAATAAAGTGTAATTTAAGGAAATTAGTAATAAGCTTAAAAGAGAGTTCAACGAAGTTAAAATTGACGGGTATAATTTCTTTATTTTTTTTTCTGTATTTCTAACTACAACGTTCACAATAACGTCTGCCGAATTTAGGGAAAGTTTTTCTGTGTTAGATTTTTCTTCGTCTATATTGAATTTGCCTGAACAGACCTCTATCGGTCTAAAAAGATTAATCAATTGCACTTGAATGCTAAAATTAAAATAATTTAAACTAAGACGGAGAAAAACTAGTACTGAAAAACTTTCGAGAATATAAATACAAATATCTAAGCTTTTATTTACTTGCAATTTCTGTATTAAATACACAGATAATTTTATTGCTTCCAAAAGAAACTGAAGCTTGTGAAATAAAAAGCTAAAGTACTTTTTTTATAGTTACTACAGAAAAAATAAACTATGTTTTGAAAGAATTAAACTATCAACAATTTTTGAGAATTTGCGTCAAAAAAATCTTTATTAAATAAGAACTTATATATTCCAAATTCAAAAAACTACAATTTAAAGTTTTACAACAATAGCTTTGAGAAAAAAGAGAAACCTTCTTTTCTTCTTTTTTAAAGCTCAATTGTTACGAATTAAGTTTCTTTGTTTTATAAAAAAGGTATTTCCCCGATGATAAATTTTATAACATCGGCACACCTACATACATATATGTGTGTAAACAAAATAAAGAAAAAAACTTTCCTTTTGAACACTACAATTAAAATCTCTACTGTGGCTTCTTCCATTTAGTAAATAAAAAACATACACAAGAGTATGTATATAGGCTACACATACGCATGTACTACATATGTTTATATAAATATTTGCTTATTTAAAGTTTACAAATAAGGAAAACGTGTTGGAGGAAAATATATATTGTATATTTTTATATTAACTCAAAGTTATATAATTTAAATAAAATTACAAATTTTCAAAGCAATGGTTTTACTGAACAAAAAAACTTCATTTCAGGACACTGACCAAGCGGAATGGGTTCTATTTTTATGATTTCCTCATAAGAAACCATCACGGAATTATAACTGAGTTTCTAGTTGGAAAATTGTACAAGTAACATTTTAGACGCTTCATGACTCAGCAGGAAAACATTAGAACTTGGTGAATTATACCGACGGGCCATGTGGATGCAGATGTAGATACAAAATAAAAAGTCTGTACGAACAGGGAATCAGGAAATACTATTGTTTTCTAAAAGTAAAACTCTAGATAGTAAAAGGAAGCAGTGTTCTGAAGTTATTATAACTCTTCTTGATTGTGACTTGAAGGAACTCTTACGAAATATTTTCCGGATCTTTGTTCGATATTGAAAGATATCCTGGGCGACCTTAGCCTTTGGCCAAGAGTTCACTAATCAACGTAGCGTTACCAAGCACAATTGGAATCTATAATAAACTCTAGATTTCTGTTGTCTTATGCCAAATTTCTTTCCTCTCCGCATATATAAACTTTTAAATTAAGAAATTCATTTATGCTGATTTTTTATATATTTATTAGCATTATTTTCTGAGCCGAACTTGTTTTATAATCTGAAATATCAGATGAATTCTTAATTACACAATAATCTAATTTAAAGTATGAAAAGAGAATTGGTGCTTTTTATACATTTTTTAAATACCTTTCAAAACGATGTTTGGGAACGAAATATCGTCGCCCCTCGTCAATTTTGGAGACAACCCGGTTTCTGCGATGTGCCTACTTCAGCGTCTTCGTTCTCGTTTTAAAATCAACAAGTGTCAACTTTAACGTTTCCTTAGATAATTTATCAATAACCGGCAATTTATTTTAGAAAATACTAAAAGCTCAATGTGGACAACTTAAGCTTTAGTTTCAAGTTTCTGCAAAAATTAGACATGCGCACTATATAGGAAAAAACGAACGTGATACCTAAAAGTGATGAAGAATTTAATGTTAAGTAGAAAATTTTGAATGTCAAAGAAACATTTTTTGCTGTCTAAAATCGGTTTGAAGAAGAGAAGAACCAGTTGAGAAATATAAAGAAAAAATTTTTAAATGACTTCTTGGAAGTAGAGAATTTAAATCTAAATAAGGAATAATAAGGTGAATTCACTATAGTGATTTAAAACGAACTCGGTCGCAAAAATCGTTTCCAGCTGATTACGGAACAATTTAAAAGGAATTCTATGAAATACAAGTTTTGCTAAAAAGCTAGGAAACTATTAAATAAATTAATAAATGCATGATATAGATAATTAATATCAATATACTACAAGACTGATCAAATACGCGAACTGGTTAAAAATCGATTTTATAAGCGGGTTGCTGTATATTATTTGGTTGGTGTATTTAAATATCTGCATAAACTAAGATAAGACAACAGATAAAACATAATAAGAGTATTATAAATTGAAGTTAATGTTAATTTCCAATCAACAAGTTTTTGCAAACCTCTTAAAATGAAAGATTTCTGTACTAATATTTTATAAATATTTTATTTACAGATTACCGAAACGTATAAATCTAGATATTCGAGGTTACCTGCGGCTAAATGGAAGACTTCGGATTATTACAAAAGGTTTAATAAATTCTTGAAATAAATTTTTGTATAGTTACAGGAAAGCTTATTGCAATAGAAATATTTTCAGTAATTCGGCGGAACATTAAACTGAACAACAGTTCTCCTCAATTTACTTGCGTTGCAATAGCTAGAATTAAAAATAAATTAATATTCCAAACATGCATCACAAGCGGACGATTATTCCGCGATGCGAGACACACTCTTTCGATCAATACCAATGCACATGTGTGTGCGTAGCAGAGGCGAAAAAGGGGCATTTGCACTCTAGAAATATAAAGCACTTGAAACATTTTAAAATATTGTAATTTTAGGCTTAATACTTTTCATCCCCCTTGCAAAAAAACCAGCTTACACTCTAATCGTGTCAATAACAACTGCAGCGAGTTGCCACCGTTCGACTGTGAAATTGTCGTCAAAATAGTTTTAGTGGCCATCGATCATTAGTTTACATTTAAAAAGCGAAGTGAACGGACTGTTTTTTACTTTGTTCGTTTTTTCTCAGAGTTCATTTCTCATTCCTTAAACTTCTCAACACTTTCTCTCCGTCTCTTCTTTATAGCCACTTGCAGGCTCCGAGTTGCAAGCACTTCTGAAGTCCTCACCCAACATTCTTGAAAACTGCGCCTACGACGATTTCAGCCCCATGACGCGCTTCGAACAAATGCATCCCAAGCGCATGACTTCACCTCCCATCCTCACGAAGCGTTCAAAGTCACCGTTATTCTGTGAGACTCTCGAGCGTCATGCGTTCATGAAGAATGTTATCAACACGAAACCCTGTGCCAATGGAACGAGCGCGTATGAAACACGTTACTCCTCACCTTCGCAGAAGGAGGCATCCGTCAGACGCAGCCTGGAAGAGATCTCGAAGGATATCAAAGAGATCGATGATTTTTTGACCGCTACAGAGAATTTGTTCCGCCGTGAGAAAGAACGCGATCGCGAAGTGTCTTCAGCGAAGCGTAAAAAGCCCAAGGACAGCCCGAACAAGGAGAACAAAACGCCGAGTCCTTCGAAGACGCGCCGTAATTCGGCACAGAAGAGTCCACCGCCCACCTACAAAATCAACTCCTTCAAGCATCGACGCGGCAGTCCCAGGCTTCTGAACTCAAAACTGTACTTCCGTAATGGAAAAATTGGTTGCCTGGAGGCCGAGAAACAAACGTCCAACATCGAGAGTACTCACGCGTTGGTCAAGCACATTTTGAAGTACGAGAACGAGAAGCCGCTGGTGAGCCCGGAAAGCGTAAGGCGCGTTTTGAGTGCCAGCACCACACCGTCGCTTGGTGGTGCGAATGAGAAGTCTGTGGATAAAATACCATTGCCTGGTGAAGTCATGGAAGATGAGGATGTGGTGGTCAAACCTATAGAATTAATCACCTCCGCCATTGGAAGGGTCATCTTAGATGCCAGCGACAAACCAACTTCGCCAGTAACCGAAGACACTTTCGACAGCTGCTCGCAACCGATTGTAGACGACGATGAACAGGATGTCCAGATTTGTTACAATGAATCCCCCGAAGTACCGAACGAAGAGCACAATGTGGTTTCCATATTGGAGGAAGTGGTGAGCGGCAATAACGGGATGGATACTGTGGCTGGAAATGACACACTAGTCGCCGATAACGCCAATCAATCCTCAAATCCTACCGAAAGGTAGATTAATTGGTTAACTGAAAAGGCTTTTTGTTCTAAATGCGTGTCCCTTCCAGCTTGGGTCCGGAGAGTCAACAATTTTTACGCGATCAGGTGCGTCATCTAGTGCGTCGTTTTACTGCGCGTGCTAACAAAATGAAGTCACGCCTGGAATTGCCTCCCACACCCTCCAGCAGCGCCAGCTCAACTTCCGCACCTCCATCAGCTGCCAGCGTGTCTGAATCGGCTGCAGATACTGAGTCGCCCAAGAAGGCGGGTATTGTCAAGTATGTAGCAACGCAAGCATGCAATCGAACGCGCATCTTCGAAGCGGACAATTCGCGCTCCAATATATGGCTTTGTTCCAGTCTCTGTGGAAGCAATAATGATGAGAAAACTTTGGATCCTCAGGGCAAGATTTACATTTCCTGGCTTTGTGTTGTCTCGCTGTCCTTCCTTTACAATGCTTGGGTCATCCCTTTGCGTTCTACATTCCCGTTTCAGACGCCCGAAAATACAAATGCCTGGTTGATCTGTGATTTCTGTGCTGATATAATTTATTTGCTGGATGTTGTGTTCTTCAAACATCGCATCATGTATCTGTTTGAGGGCTTCTGGGTGAAGGATAAGAACCTCACACGCAAAAACTACATGCGAAAGCTGCAGTTCAAGGTGAGTAGATAGACGGGTTTATGGCGGATACATAGGTGTTTCTCGAGGAACAGTTTCGAGTTATAGAGTCACAGATAGTACTGGCTCTTCATGACATCTATTTTTCAGCTGGACCTCCTCTCCCTTCTTCCGTTGGAACTACTTTACTTTAAATACGGTACAGGTGCGGTCTACCTACGTTTCCCACGTTTCTTAAAAGTACAGAGCTTCTGGGAAGTCTTCAAGCTACTTGATCGCGTTATTTCATCGCCACATTTTGTAAAAATTACTTGATTCTCATTCCTCATTTATATCATATTCATAATCTCCATTAACGTATTCCGTACAGGTTCGCGTCGCCAAGACTCTGACCTACATGTTGTACATGATTCACCTTACCGCTTGTGCTTACTATGCTTACAGCGACTACCAAGGTGAGTGACTGCAGCGTTTAGAATTCACGATCAAACGGTGCATGTAATCGTTGTATTCCCTCTCTCTATCTTTCCACCTGGCTCTCCTTTAACAACAATATTCCTATCTTTAACTATTCCTACCAGATTTTAACGTTTGTAACCTTGTATTTACAACAGGTCTTGGCGTAAATCGTTGGGTATTCAGTGGTAAAGGTCATCCTTACGTCAGATGTTTTGCATTTGCAACAAAAACAGCGACATCTATTGGTTAGTTTTATCTACAGTCATCAATTATAGGGTTATCCAACTGATACGGAGATTTTTTTATAATCACCATTCGCGGTTAGGTAAAAATCCCAAACCCGAACGAGAAGGTGAGTTTGTGTTTATGACGGCTGCTTGGCTCATGGGCGTTTTTGTCTTCGCTTTACTGATCGGTCAGATAAGAGATATCATATCCACTGCAACGCGCAATAAGAATGAATATCGCCAACTTGAGGATGAGACTCTTGAGTACATGAGGCGTTTAAATCTACCCGGAGATGTTCAACGACGTGTTAAAATGTGGTTTAAGTTTACCTGGGATCAACAGAGAACTTTAGGTGAGATCTAGTGAAGACGTAAACTTCCAAACAAGTCCCACTAAAACAACCCGCGTTCTAAATATCTCTACAGATGAGGCCAACATTCTAGATTCTTTACCGATTAATCTCAAAACCGATATAGCTATTTCGGTACATATACAGACCCTTTCGAAAGTACAGCTCTTTGCCGACTGCGAGGAGGCTTTGCTGCGCGACTTGGTGTTAAAATTGCGTGCTGTTACTTTTCTGCCGGGCGATTATGTCTGCCGTAAGGGTGAAGTGGGTCGTGAGATGTACATCATCAAATTGGGTCAAGTACAGGTCATGGGTGGTCCGAACAGTGATGTGGTGTTGGCTACTTTATCCGAAGGCTCGGTATTCGGCGAGATCAGCTTGCTAGGAATCAATGGTGCTGACCGTCGTACAGCTGATGTTCGCTCTAAGGGTTTCGCCAACTTGTTTGTTCTCTCCAAATCCGACTTGAATGAAGTGATCGTTTATTATCCGAACGCACAAGCGATTTTGAAGAAACGTGCTCGTTGCTTGATGCGCAAAAACGCTGCTCGTGAGCGTGAAGAAGCTCGTGCTCGTAGTGCTCTGAAAGCAGATGTTGTAATTGGAAATCCTAAGACACCCGAGTCTGCACCCAAGTTATTGAAAACAGTGATTCAGGCTCTGCCATATGAGTCACCGGCTGTTCTGCTGATCACCAAAGGATCTAAACGTTTGAGAAGAAACCGAGAGTCGGTGCAGTTGGAAACAATTGTGGATCAGGAAGTAGACGAAGTAAATCAAAAGAGTGTGGGGCCGAGAGATAGCTTCATGATGTATAAAGAGAAACGGGCACAATCACCAGATTTACTCTCTTCGATACAAAGTGAGCTGAAGAGTAAGCATCAAAATATTAATTTAACCGATTCTGAGAAAGCATTAATTGTGTCATCCAGTAACAATTCGATCAATGAAGGGGCTAAGAAAGTTGATGAAGCTGATGATGCAAAGAACGATGAAGTGCCCAAGGAAATGTAAAAGTTATTTTAAGAATAGAAAGCTGTTAAGGGAGTATTTTGTGGATATAGTGTTTGTGAGTGAGAGGGAAAGAGAGAGAGGAAGAGTGGTATATTTTTCTATCCCATTTTTTGGACAAGTTTCTCATTTTTGGTAAAATAGGATAAGTAATTTTGATGGTACATAAAGTATCAACTTAACCGCACATTTTATACAACATTAAGTTGAAAATGTTATACGGATATGTTAACTGATAACCTATATTTGACTTCGTAATCTATGTCAGGCATAAAAAAGGAAAACAATGTATTAAACGTTTCTTAGGGAAAGTCTTTGATTTATTTTCTTTTTAAATTAAGACTTCTTTTAAAAACTAACACAGAAATTATAACATAACAATTTTCAGTCTATTTCTAAACGTTAGAAATCTTCCAGATCTTCTGATCAAACCTTAATCACGTACATCCTTATAGCGCTTTTCGTCATCATCTTTGTCCAGTTTAATCGAATATTTACCGATCAGAGAACCTTCAACATCAGCTTGACCTTCAGGATTAAATTGTGGACCATCACCGATTTCCTGTGTGTCCTCCTTCACCACACGGTAACCGTTCTCATCGGCTTCATAGTGTACGGTACGCATAACAAAACCGTCACTGTACGAATACATGCCGGTCACTTTAGTCCCTTCTCGCGTTTCCTCACGTTGAATGGAGCCATCATTGATGTCATCTCTTATTTTGGAATTGAACGCGTATTGTGCGCTCTCGTTTTGAATGCGTTCCAATTCTTCTCTTTCATATTGTTCTGCTTCACTGCGATCCTAAGAGAGAAAGTGAAGTAAAAAATAACGGGAAAAGTTATTCAGTTGTACATTTTAAGTTGTGATTCTTAAAACGTGTGATTGACAACGTTTAAGTTATTTTTTGCAGCTTAAAGGATTACTTTGATTAATTAAATGAAAACTAGTTACTAAAGTAGATAGTAATGGATACTGTGTGTGAGTTATATACTTGATTAATAAAGTAACAAAGTAATTAAGTGTTGGCACAGAGAGAGAGAGAGAGGAATGAAAACAATTTTTATAGCATGGAGAGAACTTAAAACAAAGCCGTTTGCTCTCTACTTGAATTTTGAGACCCTACACCTAGCAGGGTGCTTCGTGTAAATTTTACCTTTGGTTCGTAACTCAGAGGAATTGTAAAAAGTATGAATACACAGATAATTCGGTAAGTGGAATACTTTACGATTAAAATAAGTTATATAATCATATAATAACCACCCATTTGGTGTAAACAAATTGGAAAAAACATTTTTTACTTATATTTAAAATTTCTAGCTGCAGGTTACTTAGATTTCTATATAGGCGATCAACTGCGGTCAACATTACCGGCATTTGCTTAGTTATACTCATTTGTTGTTACAATTTAATTCAATGCAAGTTTTGAGGACTTCAACTGCTACGTAATTGTAATAAAGTGAGAGATCTAATGAAGAAAAATGTGGCTTTGAAATTTTTAGTTTTAATAAAATAATTGATGCTTACAGTTTTTTAACATAGAAGAGAGAAATAATTTGCATGAAAAATAATTTATGCAGAAAATTACTACAATGTCTGATGCATTTTTAAATATTCCATATATAATATAAGATTATGATACCACATAAATTTTGTGCACATTTTTTATGATCAAAGTCAGTGTATGCCTCCCGTCCATGCAAAGCATTTGTGGGTTCCGAAGGAATGTCAGGTTATCGGGAAGGGGGAAAGAGAGAGTAGTGACGGTTTACACTTCACGTGAAGGTTTCGACGCCTTACGTTTTCTTAAGATTTTCTCAAAATGACCACAAAAATACTAGAGGATTTTTACTGGTTATAATTACAGGGAATGGAAGCAAATACGAGTAATATAATTATCGATCTACTGGTGGTTCCCCACAACTTTTCTATGAGAACATAAGAGTTTTTTTGGTCTTCACGAATTTCGTCTAACTAATGATACACAATATTCTAAAAACTCCTTTATTAACAACGAAAAACTTTTATGAATTATGAACAAACTGATATATATGTGTTAACAAATAACAGATAACGATAAAAAGAATTTCCTTTTGAAACCATATTTTGATTTCAAGGAAACTTGATGACCTCAATATTGAGAACTACTGATTTTAATTAGCCGCTCCGACCACAAAGTATCTCCAAACAGAGATACAACCGTGTGATTGGTATCGCTTGTTTTATCGTGCAAAAATCTGTTTTTACATTTTTAATATTTACTTTAGAATTCATTAAGCGGCTTTTTTTGTTAGTTGTTTCTTTGAAAAGCACTCGTTAATAATTTAAAATGAAGATAATTTCAACAGCGTGAAGGAAAAAAGAAAGGAAAAATAAGCAATAAACGATTTTCAGAAAAAGCCAGAACTTGAAGAGCGCGCTGTATAATAAAGTAACTCAATTTCGACGAACTCAGTTCAATTTGAATAGCGTACCGGCAAAGATCGTGTGAAAAATTCCGAGGATCAGCAGAGTTAAAGTGGAAAAACAAGCAAACATGGGCAAGTTTTCCTCGAGTGCCATGAAGTTATTTAGTAGTGCAACACAACTTAATGCTATAAAAATTTTTCCATAGCAAATAAAATTGTAATCTTGGCTTTGTTGTTACTGAGTGCCGTAACGATATTGGCTGTTGGTAAGGAGTGAAGATGGCGGTGGTCGATATAATCGTTGTAAACTCTACATTACTAATCATAATAATTATAGATTGCCCTTCGTCATCGAAAGTTTTGACTTGTACGCCGAAATGCCTGCACGACAGCGAGTGTAGCACTCGAGGTGGCCGGTGTTGTCCTAATTTGTGCAACGGACGTTCTTGTGTGGATCCAAATCTACTTGGTAGCTCTGGCTCAACGTCCAAGGATAAGTATTGTGAGTGTCCAATTAGAAGATATGATACGGGGTATTCATTCTTTGCAATCACTTATGAATCATAAGTTATGATTGATAATTTCTCCCAAAACGATTTTCCTTAATAAACACGAACGGAATAAATTAGAATGGGATTTGAGTTTAGGATTAAAAGGAAGAGAATATAAGATAAGATATTCGAAACTCATTCATTGTGATCACTTATGATCGATCGTCTTTCTCAAGCACGATCGGTATAAATTCCTGACGAATGTGGAATTAGATAAGAAAGGAATTCCTCAATTTTTGAAAAAATTAATGATTTTCTTGCTATTTCTCCTACAGCTGGCAGTTCGAATGGCTATTGCGGCAACCAGAAATGTGGTCCTTACGAGAAATGTGACTTCGATCGTACCACCAAGCGTCAGAAATGTGTGCGTACGTAGGCGTGTCGAACCCGTAACCCTTTTCCGTACCACTCTACTCAACAGTGTCACAAATAATCCCATTTTTTTCTTTTTCACAGAGTTATTTTATAGAGTTATTTTATACAGTTATTTTATAACAAAAATTTTATAACAATTAAACACTACGCGAAACAAAAAATATATTGTCTTTTTATTTTACACTCACAATGGGCGTGGCCAGCGCAAAGCTCAAAAGGCAAACCAATACCGCGTATTTGAACATTTTGATTTTGATTGATCTGCGAGCGAGTCGAAAGTTATTGGCGCCTCAAGTCAACTTTGAACTGTATCGCTGGCCTGCAGCCTACAATGCTTTATATACTCGCTTCACAGGCGCGATACAATACTGGGCTGAGCAGCAGAAGCAGCAGAAGCAGCAGAGGCAGCAGAATCAGCAGCAACAGTCGCCACCGTAGCAACAAAAGAAGCAGCAATAACTTTAAGCTAATGATGGCGACAACTTTTCTGTCGTCTTTTATTTCTTCTTTTTTTCTTGCCACGCGCACTAAAGTTCGCTGATGATCAGGTTTTCCTCAGGCATCAATTTTGCAATCACCAACCTGATGATGTGGAAGAAGAGCAAAATTAGCGGCAGCATAAAATAAAAGCCAGCAGCGAAAGCTCCGGTCGGTTGATCAGTTGTCGCCCGTTGAAGTTGATCTTCTGGTTTTGAAGAGCGCGCTGATAGAAATTCGATGCGGCTCCTCCTGCCCAATCTAGATATTTTTGCTTAAAGTTTGTAGTGGTTTTGGTTTCATTATAGGCGTTTGCAGTTATCGTTGTTATTTTAATTTTTTTTTATTGCCATTTTTATTTTTTATAATATTTTTTTCATTTTGCATTAAGATGCATAAAAAAGCTAATAAACCAAAATTGAGGTGGACCAGATATGTACCTTGAACGCGACCAACTCTGCGCATGCGTAATTTTGTGCAACCTGCACTCCATGACTGATGATTTTAATTTCCATGCAAGCGAAACCCTTTAAAAACACCTTCGTTACACTGGGGCTTCGGGTCGTGAAAACGAATTGCAAGCCGTAAAATTGTATCTGCCACTCAAGGTCAGGACGGAGATTTGAGTGCCTCGCTTTGCGATCCGACGTTTTAGGCCATCCCGAGAAGGTTTAATTTTTTATTTACGGTCGGTTGAGTGTTGACTCGATCGCTTGATTGGTTTTAGAGTTGACCGCAAGGGACTACTGCGCCTCGGTTATATAAGATTTTGTTAAAAAGACCTCGAACGTCGTCCTGGGAAAATTACTTCCCTTCATCCCAGAAGTGAAAGTCAACCGATTTATATGAGAATCCGATATTGATGTGTAGAAAAACCCGAAATTACATGAAAAAAAGGAGAAAATAAAAAAATTAAATTACATTCAACAAAATAAAGGAGAGATTCGGCGAAAATGGAGAGTAATGACTGAAAATTTGGCAAAAAATTTCTTTTGGTCTTGCAGTAGTTTTAACCGTCAAAGATTTACGGCTATAACGGTTTGAGAAACCTTTAGTTGTAGACACAAAAACGAGTTCCATCTTTATATATCCGCATAACTACTCAACTCGCATGCCAAGATTTAAGTTCAACTCAAAGATTATTTTTTAACTTGGTTCTTTCATAATCCCAGCGTACAAAACACGTTTGGTGATTTTAATATGTATATTTCTGACATTTCAGAAATCATTACATAACATTAACATGTGTTTTGAATATGTTTTGACGTAGTTGGGCGGAGAGCAGGAAGATAAAAGTACGTCGTGCGTAAAATGTATCTGTAAGTTTCTTGTTTTCTTGCAACTTTTGTTGGTTTCGCACTTTACGTGCATTTTGTGAACACTTCCCAGTGTTGATCCTCACTTATCTTATAATAATTAAAGCTGAATGTCCGCACGTTTAATTTGAAATGATTATCGGATATTTCGCCCCTGATGACTAAAAATGGGCATGGCAAGATTTGAAATCATTTTTTTTTGATTTTTTATGTTAAATCGAATTTTTCGTATTCAATTCAAATTTGTATTATAAATATATTAATTAAGTAATACCTAATAATGCATCAATGCAACCTCCTTGCCTTTCTAACCGAAGATGGATGGAATAATGGTGAAAAAAACAACCGTCAAATAGAGTAGAAATAAACGAATTCAGGTTTTTCATTTTGCGCTCATATAACAAGTTATGTAGCTGACGAAATCGATCTGTTTACCCACTTCAAGGTAAACGAAGTGCGGCTTTCCAGTTATATTGTTGTCGTCTTTAGTGATTACAGACTTTTGGCAGATGATGGTAATCAAGATGGTGATGAAGAAGCTGTTGAAGCATCGGTAATCGGCTTTTATTCAACTTGTTATGAAAGATGACAACAAAGAAAAATATTAAAAATTTTTGTGATAAACCAACTCAATGGAAAAAGTGGAAAAATGGAATGGAAGAAAAATATTTTAGTGAAAAGATTTGATAAGAAATGAAACAAGCTATATATTTATTCCATTTGATTCGTGTTCGTTTAGATATCCACAATCCGCAATTTCTTTGGTTTTTTATTTTGTATAAGGAATTCCTGCCTAATTGTATTAAAACAACATAAAATATCAACAAACTATTATAGATAACGTTGATTAAATTTCTCTCTCTCACTCTCGATCTTTTAAAACAAAAATTAGAACCGAGAAGGCAATTCTTTACATTTGACCCAGAGGAGGGCCAACAGTCTCAGAAGGCATGAGTAGTCATACACTCAACTTTGTGTTGGCTTTCTCGCTCATATACTTCGATGAAATCCAAGTTCTGGATGAAAATGATAAAAGTTTAATAAAATACAAAGAGATGCTCGATCTTTTAAAACAAAAATTAGAACCGAGAAGGCAATTCTTTACTTTTGACCCAGAGGAGGGCCAACAGTCTCAGAAGGCAGGAGTACTCATACACTCAACTTTGTGTTGGCTTTCTCGCTCATATACTTGCATGAAATCCAAGTTCTGGATGAAAATGATAAAAGTTTAATAAAAGACAAAGAGATGCTCGATCTTTTAAAACAAAAATTAGAACCGAGAAAGCAATTCTTTACATCTGACCCAGAGGAGGGCCAACAGTCTCAGAAGGCATGAGTAGTCATACACTCAACTTTGTGTTGGCTTTCTCGCTCATATACTTCGATGAAATCCAAGTTCTGGATGAAAATGATAAAAGTTTAATAAAATACAAAGAGATGCTCGATCTTTTAAAACAAAAATTAGAACCGAGAAGGCAATTCTTTACATTTGACCCAAAGGGGGGCCAGCAGTCTCAGAAGGCTGGAGTACTCATACACTCAACTTTGTGTTGGCTTTCTCGCTCATATACGTCCATGAAATCCAAGTTCTGGATGAAAATGATAAAAGTTTAATAAAAGACAAAGAGATGCTCGATCTTTTAAAACAAAAATTAGAATCGAGAAGGCAATTCTTTACTTTTGACCCAGAGGAGGGCCAACAGTCTCAGAAGGCAGGAGTACTCATACACTCAACTTTGTGTTGGCTTTCTCGCTCATATACTTGCATGAAATCCAAGTTCTGGATGAAAATGATAAAAGTTTAATAAAATACAAAGAGATGCTCGATCTTTTAAAACAAAAATTAGAACCGAGAAGGCAATTCTTTACATCTGACCCAGAGGAGGGCCAACAGTCTCAGAAGGCATGAGTAGTCATACACTCAACTTTGTGTTGGCTTTCTCGCTCATATACTTCCATGAAATCCAAGTTCTGGATGAAAATGATAAAAGTTTAATAAAAGACAAAGAGATGCTCGATCTTTTAAAACAAAAATTAGAACCGAGAAGGCAATTCTTTACATTTGACCCAGAGGAGGGCCAACAGTCTCAGAAGGCATGAGTAGTCATACACTCAACTTTATGTTGGCTTTCTCGCTCATATACTTCCATGAAATCCAAGTTCTGGATGAAAATGATAAAAGTTTAATAAAAGACAAAGAGATGCTCGATCTTTTAAAACAAAAATTAGAACCGAGAAAGCAATTCTTTACATCTGACCCAGAGGAGGGCCAACAGTCTCAGAAGGCATGAGTAGTCATACACTCAACTTTGTGTTGGCTTTCTCGCTCATATACTTCGATGAAATCCAAGTTCTGGATGAAAATGATAAAAGTTTAATAAAAGACAAAGAGATGCTCGATCTTTTAAAACAAAAATTAGAACCGAGAAAGCAATTCTTTACATCTGACCCAGAGGAGGGCCAACAGTCTCAGAAGGCATGAGTAGTCATACACTCAACTTTGTGTTGGCTTTCTCGCTCATATACTTCGATGAAATCCAAGTTCTGGATGAAAATGATAAAAGTTTAATAAAAGACAAAGACATGCTCGATCTTTTAAAACAAAAATTAGAACCGAGAAGGCAATTCTTTACATTTGACCTAGAGGAGGGCCAACAGTCTCAGAAGGCATGAGTAGTCATACACTCAACTTTGTGTTGGCTTTCTCGCTCATATACTTCCATGAAATCCAAGTTCTGGATGAAAATGATAAAAGTTTAATAAAAGACAAAGAGATGCTCGATCTTTTAAAACAAAAATTAGAACCGAGAAGGCAATTCTTTACATTTGACCCAGTGGAGGGCCAACAGTCTCAGAAGGCATGAGTAGTCATACACTCAACTTTGTGTTGGCTTTCTCCCTCATATACTTCCATGAAATCCAAGTTCTGGATGAAAATGATAAAAGTTTAATAAAAGACAAAGAGATGCTCGATCTTTTAAAACAAAAATTAGAACCGAGAAGGCAATTCTTTACATTTGACCCAGAGGAGGGCCAACAGTCTCAGAAGGCATGAGTAGTCATACACTCAACTTTGTGTTGGCTTTCTCGCTCATATACTTCCATGAAATCCAAGTTCTGGATGAAAATGATAAAAGTTTAATAAAAGACAAAGAGATGCTCGATCTTTTAAAACAAAAATTAGAACCGAGAAGGCAATTCTTTACATTTGACCCAGTGGAGGGCCAACAGTCTCAGAAGGCATGAGTAGTCATACACTCAACTTTGTGTTGGCTTCCTCGCTCATATACTTCCATGAAATCCAAGTTCTGGATGAAAATGAAAACTTTCTCTCTCTCTCTCTCTCTCTCTCCTTCTCTGATTATGTTTAATCAAGATGATGTTTTATAAAAATTACAAAGAATTTATCTATAACTGGCAGTGACATTTGTTCATTCATTTTAAACTGCATTCTATAAAAATTCTCCGAGAGAATGGAAATTATTATGTTAGGATTTATTTCATTGATAAATATTAAAAAATATCTGCTATATAATACGGAGAAACTTCGCCTTCTCTAAAAATGGCCTTCCTGTATCTTGTAATGTATTTTTCCAGAGCTATCAATTTGTCCAGCTGTTGCAGTAATACGACCCGTAGTATGAGCTCCAGATCTGGTACTGCAAAATAAAATCAACAATTTTTTCTTTACAACTCTTTATTTAATTTCTAAAAGAATTTGGCAAATCGAGGTTTTTAAGAATTAAAGACGGGTAAACAAACTATTAAGTTGGTTGCCTCACCCGATTTCTGGTGTTTGCTGTACAATCTGTTGAGTGTTAAAGAAAATGGGACCACCATTCGTTGAAACTGCAGATGAAGATGACGCGGAACTGAAGACTTGTCTACGCACGCGTCTTAAGTGTTGAGCCAACTAAGAATATTAATAAAAGAAACATTTAGTTGGAGATTCTTAATTAAGATTTCGAAGAATTTCATTAAGCATTTCTAAGAATCAACTTATAGAGACTCACATCAGAGTTAATGGGATGTACATCAGATTTATGACCCTCTGCATCAAGAGTGTAAAACGCTTTTGGTATAAAAAAGCCGGAATCTGCCAAAGAAAATTAAAATTAAAAAATAGATATTAAATCATATTTTCAACTTTAGCGATGAGATCATTTCCCTTAATTTAATAATCGACGTCTTATCAATGTCAAAAATGTATCCACGACGGAACCGACTCAGCACAATCAATTGAACTCGAAGTGGGTAAAACAAAGTTGGTATTAATCACGATAATCATAATTTACCTGTAGCAACAGCCATCGCTAAAGCGGCAACAAGGCAGAGAGCCACCGAAAGGAATTTCATTGTATTTGGGATAATTTGTAAAAAATATAATTGAAAATTAGTGAGAAGATCTTCGAAGCCGCGCCTCTATAGTCTGCAACTCTGTCGCTGTGGTAGCTTATCTCTGATTAAAATCAGTATAATAACAAAAGACTTAAGACACGAACTCAACACGGATTTCAAGTTGGGATTTAAATTGTGGTGTTCTCTCGCAGGCGTTTATTCTGCAACTAAAGTGTGAAGAAAGTGCTGTCAATGATTTATACTTTGCATTCCGTGTATACACTGGTACGGATATTTAGAACGAGATGTATATATGTAGCTTCAGGCAATGGAAAGCTGAGTCAACCAGAGAATGCAAAACCAACAAAAGAACCAAACAGTAATGGCTCAAAATTATGACTACAAAGAGGTAATAATGAGAAGTTAAGCAAAGTATTCCGTTGTGCTAAAAAAATCATCTTTTCCTCCTTTCTTTCTTGTTTTAATGTTTGCTTTGTAATTGAATTCAATTTGATTGGGATCAGAACGTACATTTAATAATATCGTATTAACCTTGAAAATATGTATTTCTTTAAGAACCGTAAAGCAATACAAGCTGAAAATACAAACTGAATTGGCTGTTTGCTTTCTTTTCTCTTTGAACTTTGAACCACCATTTAAAGCAGCGTTGGCCAAAACTTATACAATCATATTTTGTGCATGTGTGAAGCTTTGAGAGAGGTGATTTGGCGGAAAAATTCTCTCTGCGCGGTACACTGAAAAGATTGTTGTTTGGCGGGTGCGCAAATGATGCAAAAAAAAAAAACAACAATCTACAATTAATAAACTTTAATGCAACTGATTTTGCATTAAAATTAATCAAAAATAGAAGGCTCCAGGACCACGAAAGCCCTATTTCCTGAGCCAATTTTTATAACTGATGCTCTGTGACCACGTATAACTCTCCTGAACTCTCCTCTCTTTTTTCCTCCCCCTTTTTTCTGCTGATTTTTTTTATATATCATATCACAAGATATCTCAATAGTTTAAGTGAAATAAAAATACGTGATTTCGGTTTGTTGTTCGGTGTTTTACAATGTTTTTGTATTTATATTTTTTCAGTTTGATTCCTTAATTCATAAAATTTACAATTTATTTCCCTTCCTAAATGTTTACTTTTGTAAATTAATATGTATGATTCAGTTTTTTCTTCTGTTTGTAAAAAGCTCAATTTATACAAAATATTTTTGTTACAATTTTTTTAAATAAATTACGTTCACTATTTTGTATCTTATTATCAAATACACACATCATAACATTTCAGCTTGAGCTTAATTCAGTCTAAGAGAGTTGAAATTTAAAGTGCAGAATTTTTCAGATATCAATATAAATGCAAAGTATATAAATTCCAGTTGTTTCGGAAGAAAGGAAAGTTAGAAATGTGCAAATATACAGCAAGAATGTAGAGCATTAAGAATGACGCTTTGTCACATTTGTGATCGGTACAAAAATATATATATATGTTTGCTATACATAGTAATATTGTGTATAAAATTGAATTTCATGGTTTTCAACAGTTTCAACAACCATTACACGGCCAAAAAATAGTTACAAGCAATGAGGACGCACACTTTAAGCAATTAGAATTACTTTCAGCACAATTACTAAAAGAAATTATTAACTAAGTGAGAGAGAGACTTTTGTATTCGAACATAATCAGAGAAATGACATTGAAAGTACCACTGAATAGATTTTCTTTATTCATTAGAAAACTAATGAATTTGGAGTTGAATTTGGAAAACCGGCTTATTTATTTAACCTTCAATTTAACTGGACTGGGCGACTGGTCCGCTTCGGGCAAATCACTTTCCTTCTTTCGCTTCACCTTATCCTTCGGAGCCTTCGATTTCCTTGCCTGAGCTTGTTGTTTAGCCAGCTGCTTGGCTTCACGCTTCGCCCGCAGCTGTTCGGTGATGAAGGAGAAAATCAAGTAGCCCTGCAATATGATGAGACCGCCAAGCGCCATTAAAGCACGCAGCTGGTTGTCGGTGCTTGCGACTCCGTAGTATAGCGTCAGCACACCAATTACCATGGTGGCAAAACGTACAACGACGAAAGTGGCGCTGTGGACAATTCGCGCATTAGCGAGTTTCTCGTCACGATCGAAGACACTAATAAGCTGAAAGATGTGAGCAATAATTTCACTTAGATAGTGAAGCGTAATGAGGACGATGGCAATGCGTTGGAAGCTGAAACGGAAGAATTAAGTCAGAAAAACTACTGCAATAACGTTCCTCTTCCCATTCTCACCCAAAAGAATAAGCCAAGCAGATGACTGAGAAGCCCGAGATGGCATGTATAATTTTCGGTTGTTGATCTTCCTTTTTAACCTTTTGGAAGTACAGTTCTGGCAGCATATGAAGATAGTAAGCCATTTGTATGATGAAGAAGAATTTGTGCAGGAATGTCATGGGATGTTCCGGGAATCCTTCCCACAGGAGTGAGAATTTGCTGAAGTAACCCTCACGTAGGATGACGTCGCCGCCCCAGAAGAAGGAAATCAAGTAGAAGACTATCAGTTGACCCGACTCATTGAACAGCGACAACTTGAACTTTGATAAATGCAATTTCTTCGAAATTTTCTGAGATAGAAAGAGAAGAAAAACATATTGATACTGATAGGCTTGAGGGGAAAATACTTTATGAAAATGTTTTATTAGTAAAAAATAGAGCAGAGAAAATATTTAATAAATAAAACTAAAATGTAAAAATTAAAATCAGAGTGCTGATAATTGGTCGCGCCATAAATAGGTTTATCAGCTCTGAAAAGCAAAACAACTGATAAGAAATTGTGAAACGTGTTAGCTTTCAATAATCGCAAGACAACTCTAAAGATGAAAATAGTCGCAATTTAGCATTTCTTCTGAAATTTTACATTTCCTCTGAAATTTTACATTTCTTCATATTGATTTAGAATAAACTGAAACATTGATATTTTCTCAACTGAATAACAAAACTTAGGATGAAATAAAAACATAATTAGCATCTAGTTATAATAAATCTCAAATAAAGGTTATTCCGAAACTATTTTCTGGTTACCCCACTAAGTTTTTCCTTTGAAGGATTGAAATGATTATCGAACACTTCTGCCGATCTGAGCTACGGCACTTGATTTTAATGCAACTCCACACTGAGCTTGTGGTCCCTTCTTCACCCAGCATAATAACTCTCCCTGCAATTTAATTGATCCATTGATCCATGAAGTGAGAGGGATTCCTTACACAAAAGAAATCCCTCTAGCGAGAGGGGATATTTCGCTCACAAAAGTAAAATATGTAAAATAGTTCTAGAATATAATATTTTTCTCTACTATTTCTATATGCTCGTCTGTCACTTCAAGAAAGGTTTGAATATTAGTACCAAATTAATGAAAATTTTCACTCACATCCAATACAAATTCCTGAATGATGGCGTGCATAATAACACACGTTAAGGTGTAGAAAAATATAGCGCAGTAATCTTTAAGTCCGGCCATATAAGTGAATGGTTTGCCGCTGAAATAAATGCAAGAAATATTAAAACAATTCAAATGTATGAGGAGAAAATCTCTTACAATGGTTGCTCTCGACTTGGATCCTCACCGGTGACATTGTGGCTCAGCGAAATGAATGCATTTGCAATTGGTGAGGTTGACTAAAATGAAATAAAATGAAATGAAATGAATATTCAATAAGAAGGTATTTGACTTTATAATTAGTTATTCAATTATTTTTAAAAACATTTCAGAGCAGATGTTAATAAATTTGGTAGATCTTGCCTAAAAGTAAAAAGCTTCAATTCCGTATTAACCTGGTCAAGAGAATTTTAGGCCATCTAACAGAACAGCAAAAGAAAAAAAATTAACACTACAATAAACGTCCATCAGCTGAAACCCATTTTATTCGCATAGAAAACATATGCAGCACACCATCGCTACAGTAAGGCGAAACAACGTGAACCAAGCATACGAAGCAACAGCCGAGGAGGATACTACGTGGCACTGACGGCGACTGACTGAATTCGTAGCGCAACGTCGCTGCGCTGCGCTGTTACTCCAGCAGTTTGGTGGCTGCTGCGGTGGCTCTCAGGTTCGATTTAAATTCGCTCGTTTAATTGACGGCTGGCTGTGAAGGTCATCTTCACCGGATGCAGATGCAGTTGAATATTTCTGCACATTTCATTCACACCAAACAACTTTTTCTGCAATAAGACACGCGTACATACGCTCATACTTACATCGTCCATTAGTCCCACGACGAAGACCATCGCCACGCAGGAAATGATGTCTGCATGATTTTGTATAATAAATTCGTGGCTGAAGATTGGCGGATTCTTATTGTTGGACTTGCGTCCCATTCCGGGTTTGATTGCCATTCTTGAGCTCTATGTCGTCTGGACCGTCTGCCTCCGGTGGTATCCGCTTATTGAAGTTCCGCTGCCGCTGTTACTCCAGCGTAAGTGTTTCTCGACTAACTGACTGAGCGAGTGGAGAAAAGCTGGTGGTTGCCTCTCTGCCCGCAAGCAATCGTTATGTCGCTGCTACTACGATTTCTCTTGTCTTTCGATGTGGAGCAAGTGCTACGTAAAGCCGGATTCTATTACGCTACGTTCCACTCGTGCTCCAAAAACGCCACGAAGCACAGTCTGGTGTTTTGTTGTTGCTTGCTTCTACAGCTGTTTATTTTGATTTGGCGGTGGGTGGGGCGGCATTGTATGAATTCGAGTCGTTTTTCATAGACCACCCAGTACAGCGGGCTTGCTTCTGTGATGTGTAGATTTGTATTTTCTTCGCTCCTAAATTACAATTCTATCACTTTTCTTTTACTCAAACATCTGCTTTGTTTTTTCTTTTTTGCACATGCGGATAGCATTCCACTCGTAGTTCTAGAGTGCTATTTTTTTATTCAATGAAACATTTATAACGAATCTCTCACGGACGCGCATTTAAATTAATTTTTAGAATTAAATTCTTACTAAGAGTAGTGTAATAAATATAATTTCCTGGAAGGGACTCCAAAGAAATGTTATTTTTTTCAACTGATACAATAACAATTTTGACAGTATCGAAGAGAGCAGTGGAAATGGATTCCACAATCCAGTCTCGGTTGCAAGTCTAGTCACGAAAGAATGTTACCGTTGTGATAGTTAAAAAATTTCTTTAAGTATAAAAATGCATTTACCATAAAGTAAATATTTTAACAAACAATAAAAGAAACAGAAACGCTAATGCGTTTATATTCTCCGATTAATTATTTTTAATGAAAATGTTTAATAATCATCATTTTTATCTGCCTGCTATATTTCAAATTATATATTCTTCCGAAAAAGTAGCAGTCTACAGTACTTTTTAGTTTTCTTTGATTTTAGTATGATTCCCTCCACTGAAAGATAGATGGCGCAGGTAGCAATTGAAATATTTGAAATTTCAAATACAAATTGAAAATACCTGGTGTTTTACACGTTGTGCTTACAGTGTGATTTTTTATTTTTTTTTTTTTGAAAGTGGTATTGTGAATTTTTTAGGTCTCAAAGTTGTTTCCTCAACCCTCGTATACAGCCTGGCTACACACACGATTCTTCTTTTCTTCATTCTTCAAAAGTTTCTGTTAAAGAGGGGGGATGAGGGTCTCCACACTTTCTTCAAATGTAGAAATTTTTTGAAGCCAAAAATCTGTCGGATTCTCGGTTCTTCTTACGCACGCAGTTAAACAGTTGCCCGCTATATTTCAACGCATTTTGCCGAACGTAAATTTCACTTACACACATTGAGGAATCACACGTATACGACTTCTAACATCAAAGAAGAAGCTAAGTGTAGCCACGCTTTCTTCAAGATGCCACGCTTTCTTCAAGATGCCACGCTTTCTTCAAGATGCCAGCTTCTAGAAGCCGCGTCAAGGAGAATCGTGTAGCCAGAGTCATAGGATAACAAATTTCTGCTGCTTGAAATCTAGTCAGAATCCATGCCAGAATCTCGTCTTGGTTTTCCTGCAAGTTTGTTCCTGTTGTCAATGCGACGAACTAACTCGAGAATATGATGTTTGCATATTAAATACTTTATTATATGAGATTTTGCACATCACATTCTTTATCTTGTAGGCAGGATACGAAAGTTATTACTTGGAACAAATTTCAAGTATATAAGTATGAACTTTGAACATTACCAGCCTTATTTTAGCGCCAGTAGAGCTTATAAGAACTTCCAAGGATGTTCAGAAAGCAGGAGCTAAAGAACAGAATTTTGTTCTTTCAGAATTCTCTACGTTTTCTTATTTCACAGCAAAAAAAGAGGAAAGAAGTGATTGTCTTGTTAATGCTTGACGACTATTCTTTCCCGAATGTGTGGCAGCGGAGTGGGCGAGCAGCAGGATTGTTTGACTGACCCAGTAGATGTTGGCTGCAAACCGACACAACGAAATATTGGCACGATTTGTTTTAGTGCTTCTGTAGTTTTTATCTGTGACTCAACTAAATTTCTTATTATGGTTCTTTGTGATCTGAATTACCGTTATCTCAGAAAAGATGCCCATTATATTGTTGGTGTGTAGAGATTTTGGGATTAATAACGCTTTTTTTTTGGTCTCAGTTTCTTGGTGGGTAAAATAGGCTTCCAAAATTACCATTTTTGGTAACACCAGGAACTTGTTGAACACCTGGGAGGAGGTCTTCAACACTGTGACCTACTTGAGTATTTTAAATTTACTCGAGAGCCAAAAGTCCCTTCCGTTGTCGACCTTCTTCGAAACCTCAAACGTCTTTGATATGACTTGACCTTCCCAATTCACAATTTAATGAGTCTTAGCTATCAAAGCTTTCTAATACACTTCATCACTTCAGTGTGGTTTGATTTAGCTTATTAATTTATGTAAACATCTGTCTATTTTCGTACCATCCTTCACTCTGAAAGAGTCTATTTTCGTACCATCCTTCACTTCGTCTTCCTTTCATTACCTTCGAAATGAAAAGGAATTTAATTACAACATCACACGCAAGTTATCTTTCGTCTTTTGTTTGTTTTACTGTTGTCGGTCACTCATTCACACTTTCATAAACATTTTGACTTGTAAACTTCGTCCTTGCGCATCCTTTGTCGAGTGTCATGATCATTAGAAAAAGCTCACCCATTTGTTGTTTGCTGACACAAGCTGCTAATCTCCTCCCCTCATACTGGTCTGACCATCTGTCCGTCAATCCATTCTTTCTGTCCATTAATGTTCCTCTGTCTTGTGTACGGTAAAACAATCACGTTCTGGTCGACGGCATCTGAAATGTGCAAACATTTGCCTTGGTTTCCAAGGACGCATTAACGACATTCCAAGCACTCGTATTGCATTTTAATGAGAATTTCATCTCGTTGACAAGGTATTCGTAATCACACAACTTTGAACTCTTCATCATCACCATTACTAAACTGAATACGACGACAACAATCGCACTACATCAGTGGAAGGATATTGAAAATGATTTCTGAATCGTCGGATTTGAGTAGCTTAAAGGTTGGAATGGGTTAAAATGAGTCGGTTTGTTTGGAACGTCAATTCAAGATGGATTGAGATGAGTTGAGCTAAGATGTGTTGAAGAATTTAGTTGGAATGATGTGGCAGGCATGGAATTCTAGAGGGTTTGACGGATGTGGGTGGCTAGAGCTGAGGAGGTTTGAACTCTGGTCGGTGGAATTGGTATGGGCTGAGTTGGAATGGTCTGAGTTGGAATGGACTAAGTTGGAATGGTCTGAGTTGGAATGGACTAAGTTCGAATGGTCTGAGTTGGAATGGTCTGAGTGGTGTGTTTTGAGTAGAGATGGTTTGAGTTGCAATGGCTTTAGTTAGGATGGATGATTTGATTTGGGAAATTGATCTGCTGGAATGGAATGAGGATTAGATTGTAGTGAGTGGAGTTGACTTGGATGAGATGAATTCGGAAGGTTTGAACTACAATGGATCGTTTTTGGGAGGCTCGGGTCGGAATGGGTTGACTGGGGATGGGTTGAGTTGACTTGGGATGGTTTGAGTTGAGTTGGGATGGGTTCAGTTGGAATGGGTTGAGTTCCGTGTTTTGAATTGTGCAGAGTTTCATTGTATCAAGTGGAGTAGGTTGCAATGTGTGGGGTTGAAATGTGTTGAGTTTGGACGAGATGAGTTGGGAAGGATTGAAGTGTAAGGTTGGGTTTGGTTGAGTTTAGATTGTATGAGTTGTGAAGAGTCTCAGTGGACGAAGTTGGGATGGTTCCAGTTAGAATGAATTATATGAAATGAGATGAGTTGAGATAAGCTGAAGTGGGATGAGTTGTGTTAAGGAAGAATGAGTTGTAATGGCTTAACTTGGGATGATTTGAGTAGGAAGGGGTTAAGTTGGTCTGGATTGAGTTGGGAGGAGATAATTTTATGTGGATAAGGTGGGGATAGTTCAAGTTGAAATGGTGACAAGGTTCGCTTGAAATTGGATGGTTGAAAGAAGTAATAAAAATATCAAGTGAAATTCGGCGAAAAAGTCTCAACTGAAGGATTTGAAAATGAACAACCTTTTCTAAAGTTCTTATTTCACTTTATTTTAGTGAAATAAACAAAATCTGGACTATTGATGAGCATTTGATGCGTCTTAATGTCACTAGCAATCTGTTAGTGGAACTTTAGTGTGATAAATGTATTCGTCGTTAATGTTCATCGTTTCAGCATGCTGATGTTTGATTTTGCACGATTTCATGCAGTAATTTTTGCTCACCTTCTCTCAAGTTTGCTCACAATATCTGACATTATATTTCATTTAATATATTTGATGTCGGATCAGATCACGAGTCTGTCGTCTCCCCGAGACCGTCCAGTTGTGTTGCCTGAGAAATCATCTTATATATGCAATCCTTTACCACGTAGTGTGTGTGTGTGTGTGTGTGTGTGTATGTGTATGCGTGTGTGTGTGTGTGTGTGTGTGTGTGTGTGTTTGTCATTCAGGCATGATGGGTGCTCGTGTGAATGTGTATTTTAATGTGTATGTATATCTGTCGGCTAGCGTACGCGTGTGTTTGCGTTTCAGCAGGATTATTTGCGGTGTGAATTGTTTGAGTCGTCCTGAGTCCTCTCTTGTCTGCTTTCATTCCTCCTGGTTGGCTGTTGTGGCTTTAAATGTGGCTTCTTGTAGACGTGCTGCATGAGGCATGAGTAACATTTGGTATTATCACACGCATTGTTTTTAGCTTGCATATGTGTGTGTGTGTGTGTTCTTGGTATATAGAAGTGTGTGTGTGTGTGTGTGTGTGTGTGTGTGTGTGTGTGTGTGTGTGTGTGTGTGTGTGTGTGTGTGTGTGTGTGTGTGTGTGTGTGTGTGTGTGCGTCTGCCATCCACATCCTTGCGCAACCAACTGCAGCATCCTTTAGAGTTACTTTTGTGTTGAAAGACAGCATCAACATCTTCAGAGGACAGAGGACACGCCGGGAGAACTTCGTGCGAGCGAACGAGATGGAATACGAGGTGGAGAGAAGGAGAGAAGGAGAGGGGAGAGAAATAGAATGACTGCAGTGAGAACAGCTGTGACAACTGCAACATTTACGCAGCAATTAAGTTGCAAAATGTACTAACAGTACAAAAATAAAAATCAAATCAATCTCTGTGAGAATAACGAAGATGAAGTCGGTGATAATTGCGATTTCAACGCAAACGGTGAGAATCATGATGACGATGATGGTGGTGACGACGAGGACGGTAATGATAATGGGTATGATGATGGCGATGATGATCGATTATCACCCAACCAATTATAGTGATGACGATCACCATTATAATCGATTCGATTGTGTTAAAAGTAGTAACGACAAAGATGTTTATGATGATAATGATAACGATGACGATGACGATTGCGATGAAATTAAAATAATGACATTTCAGGCGACATAACATGCATCTTCCTTCCCTTTCTTACCACTCTTGCACGCTCGTCCACAGTGGATTCCGGATTTTAAGGAAATTAAATTCCTGCAGGCTGCAGCTTTCTGCAAATTAATAAAGCAGAAGTTTGTGTCTCACTAAATGTCTTCGAATTGATAATAATAAATGTCATTCTGCCGACGTAACATGAGTTTTTCAATCTAAATTCCAGCAATCTTGAAAATTCAAAGAAATTTCATTTTTGTCATGCTGACGAACAGCCGAAGAAATTAAGTAAATGGATTCAATTATCAAAAATATCTCAAAAATTGCTGAAACATGAGAAATATTCAAGGGTGATAATTTGTAAATTAGCAAATTAAAAAAAGAAAAATCTGGAATCTCGATAAAAACAGTTTAAAAATGTAATTTTCTAATTATTGCTCTTTATTTTTACTTCTATTTTTATTTTCGCTTTACATTTAATTATTATGGATTTGTATTTTTAAAACTATTTGTCTTTATTTTACTTTTAATTTAAACTTGATTTTCCTCATTCAGTGCACAACTTGAAGTCTGTAGTGTGAGTGCTGCTGTGAATGCCGGAGTCAATGTGTGTTGGTGCGTTGGTGTGCTTGATGGACAGCGTAGAATCGCACTAGAGTGTGTCGGTGTGTAAGAATCAGCTGCTGTGTTCCAATTTGAGATAATTTCTTCCTGCAATTTTTGTGTGTGTCTCTCTTTCTTTGAGTGTGTGAGTGTGTCTCTCTTTCTATGTTTTTGCAAATCAGTGTCGGACTCAGCTCAACACTCTGCTTCTCACAATCATCCGTTTTCCATAATTTATTCACGCAACGACTTAATTGGCTGATGGCTGCAGTGGACAGAATTTTAAATGCCGACTCCACTCTGCCTCGCGCCTCATGACGGATGGACGTGTACAACGAAGTTGGCAGCGGTAACCGAGGGCGGTTGGCGGGGTGAATTCAGAAAATTTTGAAGCACTGGAAAAAGAAGAAAAACTACGAAATCGTGATGATGAATTGCCTCAAATGCAACTTTAGCATGCAGTAACTCGCCCTTTTTACACTTCCGCTCTTCCTCACGTACACACGTCAGTGTAATTCCGGAATTTTCAATTACGAGTGAAAAGTTTACTATAAAATTTTGTTAAACACAAAATCAATTATGGAAGCAAGTAAAAAACTAGCAAGAGGAACACCAACAGTAAAACGGAGTGACGAGAGTAGCACGCGTGCGAGCATCAAAGATGAGCAAGTTCTCACTACAATAAAAGTAACAACAAAGCGTTGCGAGAGTTGTTGCTTCTGCATGGTGTGTGAGATTCAAATGATGCGTGAGAGAAGCTGTCAATTTAAAGCAAGTGATGAGAGTACATCAGGAGAACAGCGGCAACAGCAGCTGTAATAAGATGATTAGCAGCAACAACTACAGCAAGAACAACTGTAACAAGAACGCCGCCATCACCGTCAAAAACAAATAACGGTAACACTCACGACTAAATGCCTTAAAAAGCAGAATTTTCTTCACAGGAGCAGAATTAAGCATCCAACACTCTCAGTCAGGGGGGAGCGCGAGAGGAAGAGAAGTCGTTGTAATCTAATATATAAGAGTGACGCCAACAACTGCAACTGAACTTCGAACCAACAACAGCCACCATTCAGCGCAGAAAGGTTACATCGAAGGTTGCCGCAGGAGTTTGTCGATGAGTTGATTAAAATCGCATTCAGCTGCAAGAGTAACTCGTCGTACGCCATGCGAGCGAAGAAGCACGACGACGCTGTTGTTGCTCTCCTTGAGGGGGGGGGGGGTGTTGTTGTTGTTGTTGCTGATATGGTTGGCAACGTTTAATGAAGTTGCCTCTCCTCTAGTTGTGTGTGTGTGTATGGAGATGTTGAAAGAGCGTTTTAGCGTGACTCTTTCCATTTTCTGTGTTTTTTGCATGCTGTCGATTAAAGTTTGCTCTTGCCGAGATATTTAAAGAGAAGACTGGAGCAACAAGGAGGTGGAGGGGGGGGGGGCGGGGGTTCGGTTTTTTATTACCTTTTAATGTACGATAGATTACAGTAGCAATAACAGCTGTAGGTGAGGAAGTGAGTGTCGTGTGTGTAACTGTGACTGTAAGAAAATGGAGGACGACATTTGCAACGCGTGCTAATCTTTTAATGAAATCGCAGCACAAAACTTCGCAAACGCGCGAAATCTGTTGAAAGTGGTAAACGAAAGAAACAATGGAAAGAACAAAATAAATTGTTCGCAATTAGTTGTCACACGAAACAAATCTCAAGTTTTGACTTTTTAAGCTTTTCTAAAGCTTTTCAGGGAAAAATATTTGCTTTCTTTTATTGGGTGAAAGACGACCTAAAGGATGAGATAACAACAACAACTACGAGAATAATGAGAACCATAACAACGACAACATTAAATATCGCAAGCAAAAAGCCAACAGCAAATTCTGCAACAAAATGATGATTCATCACCAAAATCACCACAATATCGTCAAACAACATCGGCAACAACAACAACAACAATAAAAAAGGAAAGTCATCAAAAACAGCAACAACAACAACAGCGCGACCTGCTAACCACTTCAAATACTTGCATTCCTTGGTCTCCCAAAACTGTTTTCTGAGCAGGAATGCGTGTGTGTTCTCGTCTTTATATGTATGCGTAACACTGAAACTGGAGCCAACTTTAAACACTCGAAATGCTCTGAAAGTCCAAGAGAGAGAGAGAGAGAGAGAGAGGGAGAGAGAAAATCCAGTTGTCGAAAACGTCTCATTTTTGTTATTGTAGCGAAGGCAAGCGCATCAGGAGTGGAAAAAATTGCCACATTTTTGTTATATAAAAATCTTCTTTTTGTTAGTTTTTAGAAGAAAGGGAAAAAAAAATATTTTAAAATTTAGTCGGTAAAAATTGAATATTTACGGTCGCCACGGGGTGGCAAAACATGGTCTCTGCATTGAAATTAAATGTAAACGAAGGAAAGAAAAGAATGTTAGGAAGTTCTTAAATTTAACTGAATCACTAGCATGTCAACAAAGTCTTTTCCGCTTGCGGCACGTTTTCGAAATCGTCCCATAAATGCACGAGAGAGAGAGAGAGAGAGAGAGAGAGAGAGAGCAACCATTTATATGGTGCTGCGTGACTCTAGGGTTCTCGAAAAAGCCGACAATCCCACGATTCTTGGAATGTGAAGAGTTCCGAGATGCCGCGATTAAGATTGTAACGGAATTTTGTACAGAAAAACCGCATTCGAGTACAAGTTCATTATTTCGAATTTTTACTTGACGAAAGAAATCCTTTCAGGGTTAAAAAATCATCCTAAGATCAAATTTAGAAATATAAAAAGTAAATAAAATTATCGGGTAAGGTGAGGTAAAAAGTAAATAAAATTATCAGTTAAGAAATACTAATAATAATAATTTTATCCTTACGAAATAAGGATCAGCGGTCGAATTTCTTGGGTCGAAACCAAAAGTAGCTCTGAGCGATGAATACTCGTAACAGAAACTCGGGATTGAAACCCTTCGATTCTAGAAATTTTTGGCATAAAAGGTAACCAACAATTTTTAAAATATCAGAATTTCCGCTCTACGGAAAGAGGTTTCGTCTTCTTCTTCTTCTTCATCGCTTCTTCTTCATCGCTTCTTCTTATATTACTTTATCGACATTATCGACAGCGAGCGATATTTGGTGAATACAGCCAAAGGCAACGGAAATTTAAAACGAAAGCCATGAACAGAACCATGAAATGGCAACCAACGGCAAGGGAGAGGAAATATTTTCGTCACCTCTTGCCACACAAAGCAAGATTCTGGGATTCTGTTGGTTGGCGTGTCGTTAACGGAAGCAGACGTCATTTTAATCCATTTTTTCCTAATATTAACACTGAAAACTACTTTTTTTGGTTTTATTCTCCTTTCACTCACCAGCTAAGTTGTTGTTGCATGAGGTGGTTGTGGGTTTTTTAGCGAGGGGAACGGAGAAGAAGGAGGAAATGTGTGAGTTTCTTGCATATATTTTATATAACGTATACATGTGTGTGCGTGTTATATTTTTGCAAGCATTTGTAAGTAAATTTCACAGGTTGTCACTGTTATTTTTTATGTTTCTCGCTGTCATTTGCAGTCACGTGCTGTCAGCCACATCATTGCCAGATCTGTCGAAATTATTGACAACGTTTTCATGTGCGGCAAAATCTGGCAACACGAGAAGACAAGAAATGAATGAATGGGGAAAAAATGAGAGAAAATTAAATTTAAATGTTCTAAAATTATATTTGTAAGGCTTTAAATTATAACAGAAAACGAAAATTAATAAGAGACAGAAAATTAATAAGAGAATTCCGCTAGTTTGTAAGTTGGTCCCGTTATCCTCTCGTGCGATCTGTCAGTCGATCTCCTTGTTTCTCCGTCCGACGTTTTTTCTTTCGCTCGGCCTTCTTGTACGCAAATCGTAGCGTGAGTTTGCCTCAGTTTGTCTCACATTTTGTTGGATTTTTTGCCATTGTTACTGCTCTTGATGTTGATGTTGCTGCTGCAGCTAATGAATTTATGTTGTTAGCATTCTCCTGCTATGGCAACAATTTCGCTCCTTTGACGTCCTGATTCATTACCAGAACTTGACTTGTGTGGAGTTGCCGGCGCTTGAAAAGTGGTCGCTGTACTTTATAATGTCCTGGCGTCCTGGGAAAATTTCTGCAGTCAACAAGCACAAGAATCGAGAAGCAGCAGCAGCAGCAGAACCACAGCAGCAATAACAACAAAGACAACGACAACGACAACAACAACATCGAAGTTCGATGGAAGCTCTGCTGCCTTGAAGCTGGAAAAATTTCAAGCTGCCCCTTTATCACTTCCCAGCGTCCATCGGCTGCCCTTTTTAGTCTTCGTTGTCGCTTGAAAATTTTCTGCTCCAATTAATTAAGCATGTTAATTGAATTTCATTATCAACTTTAATTCGTTTCTGCAAGAATTGCTAGGGAAGTTCGGTGAAACTTCTGTGCGAAGAGGAAGAGGTTGCACGACCAGGACTTGCAACATCCGAAAATGCTTCCAATGTTCTTTGACGGCAGGAGGAGAAGGCGAGTAAAACTACAAAAAAAAAAAAAAAACAAAATTGCTGTTGCTGCGCGAGTTGTCTTTATTTTCTCGCCAAATATTAGCGAAAATGTGAAAACGTTGTTAGTTCGACCAAATTGGCGTTGGCAAAACTTTCGTTTCGGCTCTCAAGTGGATTCGCATCCAGCCACGGCGACATCTGTTGAGTAAAGTGATTGTTTCTGCACTCGCTGCGCTCTGCTGGTGTGGCGAAAGAGCGACTTTTTTACTCTTCATTGTTTTCTGTACTTTTGTTTTTTCACTTTTCTGCTGTCCGAACTTCTGTTGTCTCGATGTTAATGACAATCCAAAAAACTTCTCATTTCGCTAATAAAAAATCAAATAAAGTTCGCTGACTCCCTCATGAATCGTGTTACTACTCATGAATCCTGTTACTACTCATGAATCGTGAATACTTATTGGAGTAATCTGGAATAATACTCGTTTAAGAGATTTTTTCTGTTTTCCTTTCAGAGAGCAATAAATGTAGATGATTATTTTTCCTCTCCGCTTGATTTTGCATATTTGTCAAATTCTCAGTCCCGTAAAGCTCTTGAAAGAATTGCTGTGCTTCTGCGGGAGAGCGTGAATGTGCTCCCTGCTCCCCCTCCCCTCCCCTCTTTTTCCCAACACACTCAATTTCAAGTCGTTCAATCTTCCTTCATTCCAAGACCACCAGATATTCCCTTGAGTATTTCTTCTGCTCGATTCCATTCATCTTTCGAAATTCGTAGCCATAAATAAGCTCTGTGAGTAAATCCTTTTTTATTCTCAATTTGACTCTTTTCGTATTAATTTTTGGTTTTATTTTTCTCTTAACACTCGCAGCAACAGGAGGAAACACAACTCTCACAACTCTCAGAGTCACGAAATAAATCTGGATAACTGATTGTTAGTCACTTAGATTCGACCTCAGAGAGTGAGTGCTTCGAATCCTTTGGGTATTTTTTTGGTTATTTTTACTTTTTTCACTTGGATTCGTTTTTCTGTAGTTTGCTACTCAAACTGTAGCGAATATCTATTCAAGATCAAGCAAGATTGACTCTCTAAGGAAGATTTATAAACATTTAAGCGCTACAGGAATGCTTAACAAGAGGAATTTTAAACTGAAAACGTATTAAAAAGAAAACTACAACAACATGAGGACGAAAGGAAGAAATAGAAGAATGAGAGGCAGATACCTTGAATGATTTACACACAAAAAAGTTACCGAAGAGCCTTCGAAATGATGATGGATGCCTCAGGTTTCAAAAAAATTTCTTCTCCTGACTTTCTTTCAAATTCTTTCCGACCATTTTTGTAAAAAGAAACTAATTAGCAAAAATTCTTTATAGTTTGGAGTTCAAGTGGAGCATTCAAAACTTTGCTTACTTGCTTGAATTGGAACTTTTCGATTCTATGAAATTCAAGAGAAGGACAAATTAAATTCCAATGTCACTCCACAGACTTGTAAGTGAAAATTTCATGTAAAAAGTTACCATAAATTTGCCTCATAAATATGCTGAAATGTATTTTAAAGCTTTCATTTTCTGTAAGAAGTTTTAAAGCAACTTTTAGCCCACAAAATTGCACCATCATCATCATCAGCAGCAGCAGCAGCAGCAGTCACCCGTCGAAACCCTTAATGAACGACCGACCCTGACTTCTGCTGGCTTCCTGGCTTCCGTCTTGAGATGAAATCTGAGCCCGTCAACGACCGCAACACGGGGTTGTCTGAAGTACGCGGGGCTGCAAGTGGTTGGGGGTGCGTGATTCGTCTCGCCAAATACAATTTATTACCACGGCTACGTTCCAGGTAGTCCTGCAAATGTGGAGTATTTAAATCTTCCTGCCGGAGTTCTGCTGTCAGCATAACTCCAGCCGGCTGAGGTTGGCGGATTCTTATAAATGAAAAACCGAAGCACTTGAAACACTCGCATGAGTGCCATTCATACAATTCAAGTTGCGATGTAAAGTTATTTTTTCATTAAGTAGGGGAGGAATTTGCTGTTCTTGTTGTTGTTATTCGCTGCACTCCTTCACCGCTTATTTATTTCTATGCCTTCCTGCTAAATAACAAAAGCTTTTCCAACCAACATCATCTCGGGTGTTCGTGAATATCATGCATTTCTCGTTCCCCCATCAGATTTTATTAGATTCTTCCGATTTTATTTCGGTTCGGAGCACGTAGCGTCTTCATAGCTTCGTGCTTTCCATCGCTACCGTGACAGCAGCGCAAAACCTTGACTTCACATGGAAATCTGCTGCAGCATCTCACGACAACATCGGCTTCCCCTGCTTGTCGACCCCTTTCAGATTTCTTATTCTTTCGTCTATTTTCGTGATGAAATATCTGATGAACGTTTGCACATTAGCAACGTGAATCGAGTCGAGTTGGCACCCCTGGTTGCAATTTTTCCCTGACTTCAACTCGATTGCGCTGTCGGCTGTCGGCTGTCGGGACGACATGTGGGCTGTTTTTCGATGTGCTTGTTGACAGCGTCGAATGTAATTTGCTTTGCTTATTTTAACAGAAATGCAATGCAGACATGAAAGTTATTTTCTTTTCTTTTTTGTGAAGTTTGCTGATCCGAATTTTTAATTTAGAATAAAATAGTTTCGGTAAAAACGGACTTCAGGAAAAACTGTTGCGTTAAACAAAAAAAAAAACACTGACATCTTATCAAAATTCGTTGTGGATGCTTTGAGAATTTGCTGAGATTTTCCTGATGATATAAATGATATAAATAAATGCCGTCTAATTATTTTCTTAACACCTGCAAAATAAAAACATGCTTCTGCTGTTTAACGAAGGAGATTCTGACGATTTACTGGTCAACAAGGTGAGCAACAGACTCAGAAGGCATGAGTACTCATACACTCAACTTTGTGTTGGCTTTCTCGCTCATATACTTGCATGAAATCCAAGTTCTGGGTGAAAATGATAAAAGTTTAACAAAAGACAAAGAGATGCTCGATCTTTTAAAACAAAAATTAGAACCGAGAAGGCAATTCTTTACATTTGACCCAGAGGAGGGCCAACAGTCTCAGAAGGCAGGAGTAGTCATACCCTCAACTTTGTGTTGGCTTTCTCGCTCATATACTTCGATGAAATCCAAGTTCTGGATGAAAATGATAAAAGTTTAATAAAAGACCAAGAGATGCTCGATCTTTTAAACCAAAAATTAGAACCGAGAAGGCAATTCTTTACATTTGACCCAGAGGAGGGCCAACAGTCTCAGAAGGCAGGAGTACTCATATCCTCAACTTTGTGTTGGCTTCCTCGCTCATATACTTCGATGAAATCCAAGTTCTGGATGAAAATGATAAAAGTTTAATAAAAGACCAAGAGATGCTCGATCTTTTAAAACAAAAATTAGAACCGAGAAGGCAATTCTTTACATTTGACCCAGAGGAGGGCCAACAGTCCCAGAAGGCAGGAGTACTCATACACTCAACTTTGTGTTGGCTTTCTCGCTCATATACTTCGATGAAATCCAAGTTCTGGATGAAAATGATAAAAGTTTAATAAAAGACCAAGAGATGCTCGATCTTTTAAAACAAAAATTAGAACCGAGAAGGCAATTCTTTACATTTGACCCAGAGGAGGGCCAACAGTCTCAGAAGGCAGGAGTAGTCATACCCTCAACTTTGTGTTGGCTTTCTCGCTCATATACTTCGATGAAATCCAAGTTCTGGATGAAAATGATAAAAGTTTAATAAAAGACCAAGAGATGCTCGATCTTTTAAACCAAAAATTAGAACCGAGAAGGCAATTCTTTACATTTGACCCAGAGGAGGGCCAACAGTCTCAGAAGGCAGGAGTACTCATATCCTCAACTTTGTGTTGGCTTCCTCGCTCATATACTTCGATGAAATCCAAGTTCTGGATGAAAATGATAAAAGTTTAATAAAAGACCAAGAGATGCTCGATCTTTTAAAACAAAAATTAGAACCGAGAAGGCAATTCTTTACATTTGACCCAGAGGAGGGCCAACAGTCTCAGAAGGCAGGAGTACTCATATCCTCAACTTTGTGTTGGCTTCCTCGCTCATATACTTCGATGAAATCCAAGTTCTGGATGAAAATGATAAAAGTTTAATAAAAGACCAAGAGATGCTCGATCTTTTAAAACAAAAATTAGAACCGAGAAGGCAATTCTTTACATTTGACCCAGAGGAGGGCCAACAGTCTCAGAAGGCAGGAGTACTCATACACTCAACTTTCTGTTGGCTTTCTCGCTCATATACTTCGATGAAATCCAAGTTCTGGATGAAAATGATAAATGTTTAATAAAAGACCAAGAGATGCTCGATCTTTTAAAACAAAAATTAGAACCGAGAAGGCAATTCTTTACATTTGACCCAGAGGAGGGCCAACAGTCTCAGAAGGCAGGAGTACTCATACACTCAACTTTGTGTTGGCTTTCTCGCTCATATACTTCGATGAAATCCAAGTTCTGGATGAAAATGATAAAAGTTTAATAAAAGACCAAGAGATGCTCGATCTTTTAAAACAAAAATTAGAACCGAGAAGGCAATTCTTTACATTTGACCCAGAGGGGGGCCAACAGTCTCAGAAGGCAGGAGTACTCATACACTCAACTTTGTGTTGGCTTTCTCGCTCATATACTTCCATGAAATCCAAGTTCTGGATGAAAATGATAAAAGTTTAATAAAAGACCAAGAGATGCTCGATCTTTTAAAACAAAAATTAGAACCGAGAAGGCAATTCTTTACATTTGACCCACAGGAGGGCCAACAGTCTCAGAAGGCAGGAGTACTCATACACTCAACTTTGTGTTGGCTTTCTCGCTCATATACTTCGATGAAATCCAAGTTCTGGATGAAAATGATAAAAGTTTAATAAAAGACCAAGAGATACTCGATCTTTTAAAACAAAAATTAGAACCGAGAAGGCAATTCTTTACATTTGACCCAGAGGAGGGCCAACAGTCTCAGAAGGCAGGAGTACTCATACACTCAACTTTGTGTTGGCATTCTCGCTCATATACTTCGATGAAATCCAAGTTCTGGATGAAAATGATAAAAGTTTAATAAAAGACCAAGAGATGCTCGATCTTTTAAAACAAAAATTAGAACCGAGAAGGCAATTCTTTACATTTGACCCAGAGGAGGGCCAACAGTCTCAGAAGGCAGGAGTACTCATACACTCAACTTTGTGTTGGCTTTCTCGCTCATATACTTCGATGAAATCCAAGTTCTGGATGAAAATGATAAAAGTTTAATAAAAGACCAAGAGATGCTCGATCGTTTAAAACAAAAATTAGAACCGAGAAGGCAATTCTTTACATTTGACCCACAGGAGGGCCAACAGTCTCAGAAGGCAGGAGTACTCATACACTCAACTTTGTGTTGGCTTTCTCGCTCATATACTTCGATGAAATCCAAGTTCTGGATGAAAATGATAAAAGTTTAATAAAAGACCAAGAGATGCTCGATCTTTTAAAACAAAAATTAGAACCGAGAAGGCAATTCTTTACATTTGACCCAGAGGAGGGCCAACAGTCTCAGAAGGCAGGAGTACTCATACACTCAACTTTGTGTTGGCTTTCTCGCTCATATACTTCGATGAAATCCAAGTTCTGGATGAAAATGATAAAAGTTTAATAAAAGACCAAGAGATGCTCGATCTTTTAAAACAAAAATTAGAACCGAGAAGGCAATTCTTTACATTTAACCCAGAGGAGGGCCAACAGTCTCAGAAGGCAGGAGTACTCATACACTCAACCTTGTGTTGGCATTCTCGCTCATATACTTCGATGAAATCCAAGTTCTGGATGAAAATGATAAAAGTTTAATAAAAGACCAAGAGATGCTCGATCTTTTAAAACAAAAATTAGAACCGAGAAGGCAATTCTTTACATTTGACCCAGAGGAGGGCCAACAGTCTCAGAAGGCAGGAGTACTCATACACTCAACTTTGTGTTGGCATTCTCGCTCATATACTTCGATGAAATCCAAGTTCTGGATGAAAATGATAAAAGTTTAATAAAAGACGAAGAGATGCTCGATCTTTTAAAACAAAAATTAGAACCGAGAAGGCAATTCTTTACATTTGACCCAGAGGAGGGCCAACAGTCTCAGAAGGCAGGAGTACTCATACACTCAACTTTGTGTTGGCTTTCTCGCTCATATACTTCGATGAAATCCAAGTTCTGGATGAAAATGATAAAAGTTTAATAAAAGACGAAGAGATGCTCGATCTTTTAAAACAAAAATTAGAACCGAGAAGGCAATTCTTTACATTTGACCCAGAGGAGGGCCAACAGTCTCAGAAGGCAGGAGTACTCATACACTCAACTTTGTGTTGGCATTCTCGCTCATATACTTCGATGAAATCCAAGTTCTGGATGAAAATGATAAAAGTTTAATAAAAGACCAAGAGATGCTCGATCTTTTAAAACAAAAATTAGAACCGAGAAGGCAATTCTTTACATTTGACCCAGAGGAGGGCCAACAGTCTCAGAAGGCAGGAGTACTCATACACTCAACTTTGTGTTGGCTTTCTCGCTCATATACTTCGATGAAATCCAAGTTCTGGATGAAAATGATAAAAGTTTAATAAAAGACCAAGAGATGCTCGATCTTTTAAAACAAAAATTAGAACCGAGAAGGCAATTCTTTACATTTGACCCAGAGGAGGGCCAACAGTCTCAGAAGGCAGGAGTACTCATACACTCAACTTTGTGTTGGCTTTCTCGCTCATATACTTCCATGAAATCCAAGTTCTGGATGAAAATGATAAAAGTTTAATAAAAGACCAAGAGATGCTCGATCTTTTAAAACAAAAATTAGAACCGAGAAGGCAATTCTTTACATTTGACCCAGAGGAGGGCCAACAGTCTCAGAAGGCAGGAGTACTCATACACTCAACTTTGTGTTGGCTTTCTCGCTCATATACTTCCATGAAATCCAAGTTCTGGATGAAAATGATAAAAGTTTAATAAAAGACCAAGAGATGCTCGATCTTTTAAAACAAAAATTAGAACCGAGAAGGCAATTCTTTACATTTGACCCAGAGGAGGGCCAACAGTCTCAGAAGGCAGGAGTACTCATACACTCAACTTTGTGTTGGCTTTCTCGCTCATATACTTCCATGAAATCCAAGCTCTGGATGAAAATGATAAAAGTTTAATAAAAGACCAAGAGATGCTCGATCTTTTAAAACAAAAATTAGAACCGAGAAGGCAATTCTTTACATTTGACCCAGAGGAGGGCCAACAGTCTCAGAAGGCAGGAGTACTCATACACTCAACTTTGTGTTGGCTTTCTCGCTCATATACTTCCATGAAATCCAAGTTCTGGATGAAAATGATAAAAGTTTAATAAAAGACCAAGAGATGCTCGATCTTTTAAAACAAAAATTAGAACCGAGAAGGCAATTCTTTACATTTGACCCAGAGGAGGGCCAACAGTCTCAGAAGGCAGGAGTACTCATACACTCAACTTTGTGTTGGCTTTCTCGCTCATATACTTCGATGAAATCCAAGTTCTGGATGAAAATGATAAAAGTTTAATAAAAGACCAAGAGATGCTCGATCTTTTATAACAAAAATTAGAACCGAGAAGCCAATTCTTTACATTTGACCCGGAGGAGGGCCAACAGTCTCAGAAGGCAGGAGTACTCATACACTCAACTTTGTGTTGGCTTTCTCGCTCATATACTTCCATGAAATCCAAGTTCTGGATGAAAATGATAAAAGTTTAATAAAAGACCAAGAGATGCTCGATCTTTTAAAACAAAAATTAGAACCGAGAAGGCAATTCTTTACATTTGATCCAGAGGGGGGCCAACAGTCTCAGAAGGCAGGAGTACTCATACCCTCAACTTTGTGTTGGCTTTCTCGCTCATATACTTCGATGAAATCCAAGTTCTGGATGAAAATGATAAAAGTTTAATAAAAGACCAAGAGATGCTCGATCTTTTAAAACAAAAATTAGAACCGAGAAGGCAATTCTTTACATTTGACCCAGAGGAGGGCCAACAGTCTCAGAAGGCAGGAGTACTCATACACTCAACTTTGTGTTGGCTTTCTCGCTCATATACTTCCATGAAATCCAAGCTCTGGATGAAAATGATAAAAGTTTAATAAAAGACCAAGAGATGCTCGATCTTTTAAAACAAAAATTAGAACCGAGAAGGCAATTCTTTACATTTGACCCAGAGGAGGGCCAACAGTCTCAGAAGGCAGGAGTACTCATACACTCAACTTTGTGTTGGCATTCTCGCTCATATACTTCGATGAAATCCAAGTTCTGGATGAAAATGATAAAAGTTTAATAAAAGACCAAGAGATGCTCGATCTTTTAAAACAAAAATTAGAACCGAGAAGGCAATTCTTTACATTTGACCCAGAGGAGGGCCAACAGTCTCAGAAGGCAGGAGTACTCATATCCTCAACTTTGTGTTGGCTTCCTCGCTCATATACTTCGATGAAATCCAAGTTCTGGATGAAAATGATAAAAGTTTAATAAAAGACCAAGAGATGCTCGATCTTTTAAAACAAAAATTAGAACCGAGAAGGCAATTCTTTACATTTGACCCAGAGGAGGGCCAACAGTCTCAGAAGGCATGAGTAGTCATACACTCAACTTTGTGTTGGCTTTCTCGCTCATATACTTGCATGAAATCCAAGTTCTGGATGAAAATGATAAAAGTTTAATAAAAGACAAAGAGATGCTCGATCTTTTAAAACAAAAATTAGAACCGAGAAGGCAATTCTTTACATTTGACCCAGAGGAGGGCCAACAGTCTCAGAAGGCATGAGTACTCATACACTCAACTTTCTGTTGGCTTTCTCGCTCATATACTTCGATGAAATCCAAGTTCTGGATGAAAATGATAAAAGTTTAATAAAAGACCAAGAGATGCTCGATCTTTTAAAACAAAAATTAGAACCGAGAAAGCAATTCTTTACATTTGACCCAGAGGAGGGCCAACAGTCTCAGAAGGCATGAGTACTCATACACTCAACTTTCTGTTGGCTTTCTCGCTCATATACTTGCATGAAATCCAAGTTCTGGATGAAAATGATAAAAGTTTAATAAAAGACAAAGAGATGCTCGATCTTTTAAAACAAAAATTAGAACCGAGAAGGCAATTCTTTACATTTGACCCAGAGGAGGGCCAACAGTCTCAGAAGGCATGAGTAGTCATACACTCAACTTTGTGTTGGCTTTCTCGCTCATATACTTGCATGAAATCCAAGTTCTGGATGAAAATGATAAAAGTTTAATAAAAGACAAAGAGATGCTCGATCTTTTAAAACAAAAATTAGAACCGAGAAGGCAATTCTTTACATTTGACCCAGAGGAGGGCCAACAGTCTCAGAAGGCATGAGTACTCATACACTCAACTTTCTGTTGGCTTTCTCGCTCATATACTTCGATGAAATCCAAGTTCTGGATGAAAATGATAAAAGTTTAATAAAAGACCAAGAGATGCTCGATCTTTTAAAACAAAAATCAGAACCGAGAAGGCAATTCTTTACATTTGACCCAGAGGAGGGCCAACAGTCTCAGAAGGCATGAGTAGTCATACACTCAACTTTGTGTTGGCTTTCTCGCTCATATACTTGCATGAAATCCAAGTTCTGGATGAAAATGATAAAAGTTTAATAAAAGACAAAGAGATGCTCGATCTTTTAAAACAAAAATTAGAACCGAGAAGGCAATTCTTTACATTTGACCCAGAGGAGGGCCAACAGTCTCAGAAGGCATGAGTAGTCATACACTCAACTTTGTGTTGGCTTTCTCGCTCATATACTTGCATGAAATCCAAGTTCTGGATGAAAATGATAAAAGTTTAATAAAAGACAAAGAGATGCTCGATCTTTTAAAACAAAAATTAGAACCGAGAAGGCAATTCTTTACATTTGACCCAGAGGAGGGCCAACAGTCTCAGAAGGCATGAGTACTCATACACTCAACTTTCTGTTGGCTTTCTCGCTCATATACTTCGATGAAATCCAAGTTCTGGATGAAAATGATAAAAGTTTAATAAAAGACCAAGAGATGCTCGATCTTTTAAAACAAAAATTAGAACCGAGAAGGCAGTTCTTTACATTTGACCCAGAGGAGGGCCAACAGTCTCAGAAGGCATGAGTAGTCATACACTCAACTTTGTGTTTACTGAGATGATGCTTTGCAGAGCATTTCCACCCTTAACTCTAAGGGAAATAATTGAAACCTTTTGAAAAAGAGGTATTTGAAGAAAGGAACTCCAGTATAAGAGCTCACTTGCGGTTTATTGAGCATGAAAGTCGCCTCCAGTGCCGAAGTGAAGACTGAAGTGTCATCCAGTCTAAAGAAGAAAAGAAATGATTTCAACGTGAGTGCATGAAATGAGTTGCTACTTCCTCCAGTCTTTTGTTGAAATGCCTTGGCGCGATACTTGAGCGTCGGCTAAAAAATTATCTTTTATGAAGCATTTTTATTAATAAGCTATCAGATTGACAAACTGTCGAAAACCATTAAATATTTCCATTGCGAAAGGTCCATCCTGTAAAATGCATTTTTAGTAAGAAGCGTTCAAAAATTTAAAAGGTCGAAAGTGAAAGAAAGAAAAGAAAGAAAATCATAATTTATACCATTCAGCATTTTCGGGTTTTCTACTTCTTTTTTTTTGTGCGCGCCGTAATCACGCCACCCACCACTCACGCCATTCTTTCCCGCCTAACTCACCCTCTTCTGTGTAACGAACAACGAACATTCGAACTCTGCCGCGGAAGTTCAAGGAAATTACACGAGGCTAAAAACTGCCAGCGGATGGTCAACAGCATTCCATCCGCTTCGGTGTGGAAAACATAATTATTTCGCATTCATAAACAGAAATTATGGAAGGAATATTGTTGTAAATGCAAATGCAAATGCAAACTTTTCGGTAGAAGTTGCAGTAGAGCAGAGAAAGAGAAAACAGAGTTGAAAATTCAATTCCTTTCGGTGGATGAATGGCTTCAGAAATAAAATAGAATAAGCAAATTTAAGTATTTAATTTCAGTTTGAAGTACACGATTTAAGTTTATAAACCAACTCCGAAAATTTAACTCCACCAGCTACCTGAAGAATTGAGACTTTAACATGCTTTTCATGTAAGAAATTTCACTTTGGTCTCAACTGTTTTCCTTCTGCTTCGAAGTTAAGCATCTTCGTACTTTCGACATTTTTATTGTTATCCATTCTGCTGAAATATTTACCTAACCAACTTACATTTGAGTGCATTTTAATGACTCTCATTCTTCATTCTTCAACGTTGGCTTCGGCTGATCTGAACTTCAGATTCTGAAGGCAAATCGTATAAAACGGAAGCCAAGACAGAAAAACGAAGCAATCAAATGAAATTTTCCAATATCTAGAGATCTATATTTGGCAAAGAAATCTGATTTCTGAATTTCCTTATATTTTGTTTTCATGCAGAAAACGCGTACAGATATTACAACGTCTGAGTGACACAACAAACGTGAATAAGTTAGGAAATTGAAAATCTATACAAGAAATAACAAACAATTTATATGATCAATTAATGTATTATATTTCTCGCATCAAATACAGCAATCAGTACTTCTAAAAGTCACTTTCGGCGCACTATGAAATATGAAAACCTTAGAATTGTATATTCTGATTGTAACCACGAACGCAAGGATATTCAAACAAATCCACTTTGCGTCTACACTCGCGAAAGCAACTCCTAACTAAACCCTGCTAAGAAGCAACTATTCGTGCGCTGCAATGTAAATATTGGCATTTTCTGCATAGTTACACATATTTTATGATGTTATATACAGACGCACTAAGGGGATTTCGATGAAATCTCAGCATAACATTAAGCTTAAGTGGTTTTGAACCGAATTTCGAATTCGTCGCCCAATACAAACAGCTGCAGACATTGGAATCGGCAATGGGAAGTGTAAACTTCTATTTAATGCGAGAATTTGTCCCACAGGTATCGTTAGCCTTCCACACGCAGCAAATGTTTGACTTCATTGCATGCCAATACTAATTACGAAGCTAAAGCCTAATTACGAAGCTGTAGATATTAGAAATTCCATTAGAATGCATTTTACTTCAAAGTGACAAGATAATTAACTTAAAATGCTCGTCTGTGGCAAAAAAGATGTTAGGTTTTGACATAAAATTCGTAAATAAATGCAAAGGAAACTATTAAATTTGTAGTTTTGGTCGAAAGGGCCTTCGAAAGCAATTAAAAAGCAGGAAAACTTAACTCTGTCACTGCTCATTGGTCACCTAAACAAATTCAGTAGGTTTTTTATATGAAAATTTTTAATATGAAAAATTATTAATATGAAAAATTAGCTATTTTTGCAGGTTTGTAACGCAAACTTTCTGTGTACATAAAAATTTTAGGTGTGTACATAAAAATTTTAGTTTTTTTTTAAATAAATTAGCATATACTATAAATGAGAAAATTTCTCTCTTTTTAATAAATTAGATAATTACACTTTTTTGCCTCATTACTGACATTTTTCTCTGAACTAAGTGAAAACTACCATCTGGGAAAATTGGCAGTTTTTAAAAAATTTCAAGTATTGCTGGCAATACTAAAGTTTGCTGTAATTCACATCTAGAGGCCGCTGTTGGATTGACAATTAAATTCCATGATGCCACAGCGCATGTTCAAAACTATGATAAAAAGAAAATAATCAGAATAAGAAACACAAGGAATCATGTAAACAAAGCATTCAACGTATAGCGTTTCCAGCAGGAGACGCTCGCTGCACAGCGCCAAGTGGTAAGAATGTGAGAGTAAAGAGGAACAGAAAAATTTGTTTCCAGTCTCTTGTTGGCTGGAGTAGAACAGTCGCTTACTTCTTGCATAGAAAATTAGTTCTCGCCGAGATTTACAGACGCACAGTTAAAAATGACGCAGACGACTGCTGAGTGAAAGTAAAATTTTTGCAAAATTTAAAGATATATTTAGTTACAGTTATAAAGAAAATCAAAGAAGAAAAAAATAAAATTGATATTAGTAAAAACAGTGCAATAAATAGTTTTTAATTGATGATTGCGTTTTAATAAGAATAAATAAGTTAGATTTTTGAACTTCCATGGTTGCGGAAACAAATAAAAGTGCTGGATTTCCTCTGCGATCTGGCACCATCACTGCTGGTATCTTTGACAGTTCGTAGACCAACCAGTTTATACGTCAGAATTTCTATTATTGAAATCGAGGCGGCTGGAGGGAATGTAAAATTATAGGAATTAATGGAATTTTCAATAAGAAGTCAATTTTGCTGAAGAAGCACGTTGCAAAAAGCGTTCGCTGTGTTGAGCAGAGGTGTGAGAGCGGCCAACAACTAAAATGTGTGCGTAACTGAGTGAGAGTAATCGGAACACGGGAGCGGCGCAGCTAACGCCCCCAGAGAGATTCCGTTGGAGTTTCTGGCAAGTGTTGTGGCGGCGGAGGGTCAGTAAATGCAACTCCTAGCGTTGCCATTAATTTAAAGCAGGATATGTTTTCGATGTGAAACTATCACTGAAGCCTCCGGAGGCTGCCTTGCGCTGTCGGGCGATTGAAGAGACACTGAATTAGTATGAGAGAACCGCTTAAATGGCTCGCAGGTTAACAGCAATCACAACGCGTGTGACTGGTGAAAACTGACGTAAAAATGCATTTGTTTATATTGACAGAAAAGAATGTTCATTCGTCGCGATCATTGATGCGCCTCTACTCTCGCTGTAGTTACGTCGCATAAATCTGCTGCCTGCAAAGCAAACCGCAACCATTAGCGGCGAATATCATCCCACTACCGGCCGCCATACACTATGCAGGCCAAGAAGCGCTACATACTGGTCTTCGTTACGTGCGCTTTTCTCGCCTACTGCTACTTCGGCGGCTACCGTCTGAAATTCCTACGGCCACAGCCAAAATTGTCTACCTTCGCGGAGCTAAATATTGCGCCCGAAAAGCTGCCCAGCTACCTTTCCTACGAAGCTGAGACTGATGACATCGATTCATCCCATCTTACGGCTGACGAGTTCTTGGCAGACGGCCAAACTTCACATCAGCACGATGCAGGCGCCGCTACATCGGCACAAAAATCCAAGTCGTTTCGTTCCTGCCGCATGGAGACCTGCTTCGACTTCACCAAATGCTATGAAAAGTTCCTGGTGTACGTCTACCCACCGGAGCCGGTGAATTCACTGGGTTCCGCGCCTCCGATTTCGCCAAACTATCAGAAAATCATCACCGCAATACGTGAATCGCGTTACTACACACCTGATCCGAGTCGCGCTTGTCTCTTTGTATTGGGAATCGATACACTTGATCGGGACTCGTTGTCCGAGGATTACGTACGCAACGTGCCATCGCGACTGGCTCGCCTGCCGCACTGGAATAATGGTCGCAATCATATCATCTTCAATTTGTATTCCGGCACCTGGCCTGACTATGCGGAGAACTCACTGGGCTTCGACCCGGGCGAGGCTATCCTGGCCAAGGCTAGCATGAGTGTGCAGCAGAGACGGCCAGACTTCGATGTCAGCATTCCATTATTTCACAAACAGTTTCCACTGCGTGCCGGTGCCACTGGTCTGTCGTTAACAAATAACTTTCCGGCAAACAAAAGATATTTGCTGGCCTTCAAAGGAAAGCGGTAAGTGGGGGAGGGCGGAGTGGGAAAATAGCATTGATGAAATAAGTTTCAATAATGCTATGAAGGTAATAAAAACTGGTATTCGGTATTTCCTACCTTTTCGCATATTTTATATAGAGCTCGTTATAAACGATGTAATCGATTAGAAATCGCGATTAATTCGTAGTGGTTGGTTAATCGATTTATCACTTAATCAATACATATTTAATTAAGGCGTTTAAAAGTTATATTTTGCGGCACGATTAACTTCCATTAAAAAATTCTAACGCTCATTTGAGTTGTCTCAAAATGTGGGCTTCGCTTCGTTTACTGCACACTAAATTCCACAGTAGCGAAAAATAGCCTTAACAATATTTGCACAATACTATTGAGGTTGAGTGTCCTCTTTGACATGACGTGTTCCACCCTTTCATCCTCACTTACTAGCGTGTCGAGCGTTTTTGTGGTGATTTTAGCATGAAAGACGTGAATTCATTTCAGGTGCAGGTGAGTGTGAGTTATGAATGAAGTCCGTAGAACTTTTTTGACCTGCTTTGGTCTGTTATTTTTCGGTAACTAGTTGCTTGTCATTAAAATTGTCTTGATTTTGCTTTTATATTTCTAGAAATATGTTTGCCCTTTTTTATTTACTACTGACTAGAATTTTTAACCCGTTTAATTAACTGACAAGTTGTTGCTGCTGCTTTCAGTTCAGTTTTATTGAATTGTTTTCCTTTTTTGCTCGCATTGCTGTCTCTTGATGAGAATTAATGGGTAGGGTGGCCGTTTCGCTCACTTACTGTCGTTGCTGTCGTCGCTCTCCTTGAAGCTCCACAGCTTTGTGTGCAGCAAGGCAGTCTCAGACTTGAACTCGCTCATCGTTATTTCGATTGTCGTTCATCGTTCTTGTTTATCAATTTAAATTGAGTAGTTATTTCTAACGGATACGATAACAACAGTGATAACAGGGCATTGAAAGAGACGAAACACTCTGCCATAATTTTACACAGAAAAATGCCTACAAATAAAAATTTCATTGAAAAAAGGTATCAACGATTTTCACTCTTTGCTTGTGAATACTTGTGAAGTAGTGAAAAAATCCTAAAATTTTATTTATTATGAATTGAAAGAAAGAATTCCTTTGCAATTAAAGAATACAACGAAATCCCTTAATCAACATATCAGTGGCCCACTGAGAGCTAAAATGATTTACAGAATCTCTATGTAGAAGGGAAGGTAGACGGTGTTGATTTGTACTCGCAACTTATTTCACATACCATTGATTCCGTTTGATTCATTGGAATCACTGATTGAATTACAAGAATTTGAAATTAAGAGCAGAGTTAGAGAAATGCTGGGGAAACCACAAACTGGTCTACAAAGAGTTACGATGGGGGGAACGAGAGGCTTTGAAGGGCAGAGAAGGGCGAAAATGCAATGAATGCAATAAGCTGTGGTAAACTTTATTTTGTGTTGCTATTTTAAAGATCTGAGAGGACTGAAAGGGAGGAAATGGGGACGTAGTATACGATTTAATTGCAATTCGAATTCCTCAACAGAATTAGAAGAATTTAAAAACTTTTCCGATGAATAGCGTTGTGAACCACAATCTACTGAAAGTTGTTGTGAAGCAAGGCCACTGCTGTAATAATCGTTGTGAGAATGACAGGGAGGGAGATGTAATGAGAGATAATGACAGAGGGGGCGAGCGATAGAGAGTGGGAAAGAGAGGGGAGAAAGAGAGGGGAGAAAGAGAGATAGATAGAGAGAGAGAGAGAGAGAGAGAGAGAGAGAGAGAGAGAGAGAAAGGGAGTGATAGCGAGAGAGAAAGGGAGAGTGAGAGAGAGAATGATAAATAAAGAGCACCAGAAAAAAATAGTGAGACTTCAGAAAAAACCAGAGAAAATTTCTTGTGGCTCCTAAAAGTATCGTCGCCGAATTCCAGTAACCCTGCGTTTTAAAATAGCGTCTGCTTCTCAAATAAATTACCTGAATACCGAACAGAATATTTGATGCAATTTTTAATTTTCTCGACATCACCTGAGACCGATGAATGAATGAATTAAATTTGCATTTTCGTGCCAGGTGGCAAACATTTTTGTTCGTAAAATGAATTGTTCGTAGGCCTGTTAAGAGCAACATGTGACAGAGAAATGTGGAAAAATAGTTGATTAAATGTATTCACTGTGAATTCTATGTGTAACCGGAGATAAATCGTGTAACCGGAGATAAATCGATGACCTAAAAGCCGTTTTATGTGACAGTTCTTGGATTTTGTTTAATTTATCGTACTCTTTTGATTTAAATTACTTTTACACACTCCTGCATAAAATTAAACTATTACAGTCTGTTATTAAAAAGGTTATTCAGTGAGGGTTGAAGGGCGAGGAGGTCTTTTCAGTATACTTTTCATGGAAAATGCCGGTAACTTTTGAAAATAACATTTCGTGGAAGATTTCACCGTTGGAGACTGAAAAAAGCCCATTTATCTTCTGACAAATAAATTTGTTGATTTTACCTCGATTTAGCGCTCAATGTTTGGCGCTTGTGAGTGGTCACAGTTCTAGTCAGCGGTTGTCATAACCTCAGGCGTGGGAAAGTAGTTAGGATGTCTTTTTTATGCTTTACTGTAATAATTTTTGAACTTTATTGTCGCTTATTATCGTCAGTATAAAGAAGTTTGCTTCTTTTTTATGAACCGACAATTTTATTTTCCATCTTTATGATTACAACGTACAATAAAGTGTGCGTGTGATAATAGGTCAAGAAATATTTAAAATCAGCGTCTAAATGTAAGAGTTTCTTTCATATGAAAATATCTGTACACAAAATCGTCCTATCAGTTAAATTCTTTCTATCCATCCACTTTTTTCGCCTCCAACATTCAACGATTTTAATTTCCAAAGTAAGCTTTTCGCTGTGGTAAATTCAATTTTAAAATAAAATTCTCCAGAAACTATCAACTTCAACAATGATAACCTTTAACATTTTCTGTCACTTCCTGCCCTCGTAACAATTAACGCTGTCAGCGTAATGACAACACTTCTCTCGATTGTTCTACAATTTCATTGAAAACTGTTAATTACAAAGAATTATTTCCTCTTTTTCTCCTTGATAAGATTGATTTAATGAAAATAGCTTTCGAGTTCACAGTATACAGCGTTACAAAGTTCTAGAAACTTATAGAATTCGTTCTTTCTGAAAGAGCGGAAATACTGAATCTGTCATAAAATCGCTCCTCCAAATAAAACCGACACCACTCTGGCAACAAATTAAAGTTTAATTAAAAAAAAATAGGAATCTGCAACAGCAACCGCTAAACACCGACTAAATCAACTTCAAAAGCGTAATATGAAGCCAACGTAGAAATCCGATCCAGAGACCGAATCCAGTGCCGGTCCGCCTGCACCACCGTTGCAAGAGCCAGCAAAACCCACGACGTTTGTCACGACGCACGTGTTGCTAATAAAAAATGAAGCGGGAGTGAGTGCGTCTATTTTGTTGATTTCTTGTTGGTTTTAAATGACAGAAATTGCAAAAAATACTAAAGAGGGTGGAAAAATATGGAATACCAAATGGGGAAAAATTAAAGAGAGAAGAAACTAAATAGGAAGACGAGAAATAAGAGACTTTATTTGGGGATTCACATAAAAAAACACAAAAAGTTAATTTTTGAAATGAAATCGTAAATACAAGCAAAAAACTTGCTGAAACCGTAGAGCGGCGTCTTGATGTCTCTTCCGCTGCACACGACGATGCATGACTGACTCTCGCTGAGTGGTTCGTCGACAGCGTTGACAAGAGAGCGGAGCAGTTAAACTGAAGTGAGGTTAAAACTGATCTGGCTGCCAATTAAAGAGTTGATCGCGCCTGTAGCAGGTAAAAAGTTGTTCGGTTTAACAGGCATTTATAAGCTTTAAAGCGTTCGTTTATTACGTTTGGATAGTAAAAATATTAACATTTGAAAGAGAGATAAAAATGCCTGTTGAAGTAAAGAGAAAAAGCGTAACGTAAATTTTTTTTAGTACTTAAAATAGTGCAAACTGGCACTCAAAATTCTTCCGTTGCGCTTATTTTTCTAATGAATTTAATCATTTTTGTGGTTAGTTTTTTCCCTGAAAAAAGCAGATGAGTAGACGACAGAAATGGCTTAACTCGTGCCTGCCGTTACATTTAAACGTGCGTCTATCTAACTGCCGTCATCCTGACCATCGGCTGATGCATCAGGATGGAAACGGAAAAACTTGATTCCTATTCAATTGAAGAGCAAAAACAGAAGTAGAAGAAGAAGAACGAAAAGGAAGAGAAAAGGATGTCAACGTGGTAAGACGAAAAACATAAGAAATGCAAAAAACAAGTAAAATGTAGAAAAAAGTACAAAGAAAAAAAAAAAGAAAAAAAGAAAAAAAAAAAAAATAAAAAAAATATATACAAGAAAAGGACAAGAAAAAAATGGGGGTTAAAGAAGAGAAGAAAAACAGCAAAATCAAGTATCGTTGCTCTTGGCACTTCGATAACTTTATTTACAGTTTCTTTGCAGTGTTAACTCTTCATTCTTCTTACTTTACACTTCGTTAAACTGTTACTTCGGTCTCTCTCTCTCTCTCTCTCTCCTTCCCTCTTTCTCTATCTGTCTCTCTCGTGTATTTCCAATTGAAGTTCCTCTTGCTACAACTGTTGTTATTTTCTGATTTGTTGAAATATTTTTTTAGAAAGCGTATTTGCTGTTGTTGCAATGGACCGACCGACCGACTTGATAGATACTTTTGCACGGATACTAATTATAAACAAAAATCCGCGCTGGTGTGTGTGGAGTAGAAAAAAAAACAGCATAAACATTTAAACTGATACCAGCCTTAAATTACGATAACTTGAAGCAGCCAAAGGGTTAAAAAAGATGCCAGCTTTGCAACGAACGATTACAGCAACAACAAACAGATCATCATCATCATCATCATCAGGAGCAAAAAAATCGCCATCAATGCAAATCAAAACACCAACAGCAACAACGTTAACAACAAGAGAAATATCAACAACAACAACAACAATAAAATTGGTACGACGGCATCAATAACAATGAAAACCAAGAGAAGCGGTTTCGCTATTATTGTTGGCTGCTACTCGTTCCTTGTCACCTTTTTACGCTAGTCAGTTCGTACAAATGTCACATTCTGACATTTGACAGCTGTGCACCAGTTGGTTTTGAGGCCCGAGTGCGAAGGACGCATGCAGAAAAAAAAATATCACACTGATACACCCGTGCAAATATGCAAAAATTTCTTTACTAAGCTTTTTTCGTGATTGTGACACATGGAAAGAGCGAGAATGCGAGATAGAGCGAGGATGGTGAAGAGAGATGGAATGGTGGGAAGGAGGGAAAGAGAGGAGGTGGTTGGGAGAGGCTGGGTGGTTGAGAGGAATGTGAAAAGGGTGGGTTGGTGTTATGGAGAGGAAGAGACTGGAAATGGAGTGAAGGGTAGGATTCGAAAATAGGTGGGGTAACGAGAGAGAGAGAGAGAGAGAGAGAGAGAGAGAGAGAGGGAGAGAGAGTTTCCCTCCAGTTTTGCTTTCACGCATTTCATATAAAATTTTAATGAAATTCTGCTAGCACATCGCGGTAGTTTGGCATGATTTTTATGTCAGTCTACACGAGAGGAGGTGAGATCTCGGGCTCGCTATTAATGTTTACGTATTTTTGTACCATCAGCTCCATTTGGTTTCTAAAGTTAAACATTCTGGCTGATTGTTGCCATAGGTCACCAGTAATACGGAGAGGAGAGCAAAAGTCAGTAGAATTTTGATCTAGAAAGCTTAAAAATCTATTAATTTTTTGCAGTATAAATTTCAAATGTTTTTTTTCGTAACGAACTTTCCAAGCTTTTTTCGACATTAAGGTTAATTTTTTCAAATTCCCGTTTTATAAAATCATAAATAAGTATTAAAAATGATTATCAAGTATTTTTAATTATTGACTCTGTTTTTTTATAGTAATTTAAAGTAAAACCCTTTTGATTGTTTTGGTGGCTCGTAAAAACTTTTAAAATCTTTTAAAAATGTCTTTTCAAATTTAAAAACCTTAAAAAATTATTTGAATTTTTTGAAAGTGCATAATATTTTTCAATATTTAATTTGAAATCATATGCAATAACAACTCGACACAAACACGATCCGTAGAACCGCCAGAATCTCATTCAGTCTCCTCGCAAATGCAGGCAGCTTAAGGAATCCGAGTATTTACTGAGTTTTACGAAGTTTAATACCGCAGCAGTAATTAAACTGCATTCAGTTTCATAAACAGCAGGCACGAACCACTTTAACGCCCTCCAATGTGGCTGCTTAACACCTGCGCCACCCATAAATCCCGACCAACTTACCACCTTAATAATTGCGGCAATAAAAGTCCGAGCTGCAGCATACAAAAGTCCGTGCAGAGTTTTTATGCGTCGCCTTTATGATGCATAAAAACCGTTTGAATGCAACATGGCGCTCCGAAAATATGGACTCGTGACGCGTGATGGTACAGCGACGTTCATTGCTCACATTCACGCATTTCCGCTCGTTTAACTGCACAGCCATCATTTTTTCAGAGGCCACTTTAAATTTATTAGCTAAATGAAACCCTGAAGAAATGATGACAAACGTCATCGTTTTATCGCTTTTTGCTATTATTGGAGAGACTTCATAGAGAGATTTTATGCAAAACACGCCTCACATGAGTAGTTTTTGAAGAATCTGGACAAACTAGGGAGAAACAAATCTTTTTTTTATATTTGAATCCTTGCAATGCTGCTCGCACATCCCCCGCTGATGAGGATGATATGTATTCGTGCAACGCAAGTAGATAAACGTGTTAGGAATTCATGGATTTCTGTGGTTTTTTCCTCCCCGACGTTGTGGGGGAAGTTGATGGTGGTCAGCATTATGTTGGTGTGTCTGTCTCTTATTTGGCCTCTGTTGTTCTTAGAATTGCTGCTATCTGTTCTCTAAATCTCTGTAGACGACTCTGTTAGCCGTCGGTGTCTCTGTTGTTGTCTCTGTTAGTTTCTGTAGTTGTTCGTTGATTTGTTCCGTGAGTCTCTGTTGATCTTTTGTTACATCTGTTGGTGCTTCTGTTAGAATTTTCGCCCATAACTCTGTTATTTTTTGGTGTTTTAATTTCTCTATTAATTTGTTGGTACATTTTTCTGTTGGTACATTTTTCGGTCTTTCGATGCCTACACCAGTCCAATAATGGTGGTTTGTAGGTGTTGGTGATTGGCTTTCGCCTGTTAAAATAAGCAACAACATTGAGGAAGAGAAATCCAAGGATTCAGCAGGATGTAATTTCGTATCGAATTTGAAGTGAGACATTTATTTTGTGCTTAATTCCGCTTCCAATGTGCCTGCGGTAACTAGAGTTGTTGCTTGTTTCTGCTTCAGTTGTTTGCTTTTCGCCTCATTTTCGCACAGACTGCCGAATTTCCGCTACAGTAGCGACAACAACAATTTGTATTTCGCCTTAAAGGTCGCGTCTACAGATATCCTTCAAGCTCCTCCACACACAGCAAAATTGCTGCTGCCGGAAATAAAAGTGGCCTCAGAAAAAAAAAATGCTTACAAGCCTCGAGTGAGTGAAGAAGTGAAAAAGGCGAGTGAGCGGCTGTGGATGTGTGTGTGTGTGTGTGTGTTTGAACACCATGCTTGTTTGTGTGTTTGTGTGTGTTTTTTTTTCTAGGAAAAGAATGTTTATTTGATTTTCTTCCTCTCTATTTTTTTTTGTCTGTTTTGTTTGTTGTTTGCATTTGTTTACTCTTGTTGCCGGCAGTTATTTTGGACTTGAGAGAGTTTGTTAAGAGGCGTGACAAAGTGGGCGCCGCGGGTTGAAGCTGACAAGCAAGTGATTGTGAAGCACTCAATTTCACCGTAACGTGGCAACACTCACTTGGCATAATTTATGATTTTATTTTACTAATTGGCCCACCACAGACCTGCCATGCGAAAAACCTTTTATTTGAACAATCTCTTCTTCAGCATTCATTCCTTCCTTTCCTTTTTCTCTTCTCTTTTCTGAAGAGTCTCGTTCGGATGGACTTCAATTTTCATGTTATTAAAGTCAACATTTCATGTTACGCGAATTTTATCATTTTTAAACGAAATAAAAAAAATATTGGTAAGAATTCCGTTCGGAAAAAGAAGGCAGAACTTGTTTTTGAATAAAAGCTAATTGAATAAAAAGCAAAGCATTTGGTAAATAAAAACTGAAAATAAAGCATTGATACATTTCACTCTTCGTTTGATTAAATTAAATTTCTTATTACAGACGAAAATGAAAATCTAGCCGGTCAAGAGAGTGAAGAGAGAGAGAGAGAGAGATTGAGAGAGAGAGAGAGAGAGAGAGAGAGAGAGAGAGAGAGAGTTGGCAGAATAGTGTGAACAAAGTGAAGTGCAAAATGGGCGTAAAACTTGAAATTTTATAAAGAAAACGAATGCGAAAAATAAGTGTAAACATAAAAAAATTAGACTTTAAATTTTTAGAAATGATTTCTGTTATTTAAAATTGTTTATGAAACCGAACATCATGCTGAAACTTCTGAAAGTTTCCGGGTCTCCTAAAGTGATTTGAAACGTCTGAAATGATGTCCGACTCGATCGTGGAAGTTACACTACAGGAATTCTTATAAGTGGATTCAAAGTTTTTCTCTTGTAACTCTCAGAAAGGATTTTTCTCTTGCGTCTACCAGGCGACATTTCTCTCATCTTCAAGGCCCACTAACTGGCAGAACGAGAGAGGGAGAGGGGCAGTAATTTTGTATTAATTCCAGGAAGCACTTTATAACGGATGCCTTCGAAGAAAAACCATTCGAAGGCAGGTTATTAGCCGTCCTTGGTTGCGATGCTGTTACGTGGAAGTGCAACCGGGCACGAAATGGCCTCCAATGCACTCTTTTCACGTCGAATCCCATGCCGTTGCATCTTTTTCTCCTCCCGTCTGTTTTTGCCCAGAAGTTTTGTGCGGGAAGTTGAAGCTTGAGGCGGGCGGGCGGTCTGCAGTCATGCGGTGGTGTCGGTGGAGGCTTCACAGAGATTAATGGTTACACTTGTGCAGTCGAGTTCCAAAGCCTGTGGCAGGCACTCAGTTACCACCGCTCCTGATAACCTGATGACCGACATCGATTGCCGAGTGCGTTAAGATGCCACAAAGCAATTGGGTTGGGTTGCCAGGCATTTGTAGCGTACGGTGAGAGTCAATAAAAATGTATGTCATGTTAGTGAAGGGAAACAGGAGGCTCTGATCCACCTATGGAACCCCACTCATCTACCCTCCCGCAGCGCTACAGGCAAAAAAAAGAGAGACAGGGGAGAGAAGGAGACTGGGATTGCTTGGGTGAATGCAGTGAATGCAGGCTGGACTGTTGCTACCGCCAACGATGCCGGTTTTTATTTTATTACTTCAACCGCAGTTGCCGCTGCTGTTTCTTAAAGAGCTCTTAAGAATTATGAGCCGAACACAGGTGGCACAGGAGGCAAGCCACGACACTGAGCGTGAAGCACACAAAGCATTTTTCCCCAGGCCGAGGTATTCCGGGAATTGGCGAACTTCCACCTCCCGCTGCACTTTATAACTTAGGGAAAGATGATGATTTATTTGGAATCTTAAAATGAGTGAAATGTTGCAGTAATGCAGTGCTTTTGTAAGGAGAATTTCAGTAATTCATTGTTGATCAGAATTTAATAGATTTTCTTCCCTGGGAAGAGTTGGCAGTTGGAAGTCAATGTTAAATTTTGAATACACTTTTCCATGTCTTCGAATTGAAAACCCTTAAATTCAAATGACTCCTGAAATTCCTAAACTGATTTTGGAGCCCCGAATGAGTTCTATTTTGAGTGTTTTCGATATGCTTTGGAAAAACTTTTAGAACGCAAGTCTTAGTTAAATTAATAAACTGAATTATTTGAATGATTGCCGGAGTTGAGTTTCGAATTAAGTGCCTCATTCAGGGTTTCTAATATTCTCGAAATTCTATTTCAGGCCACTGTAATATTTTCTTTGTCTTAGCTTGTATTTATTTATGTTCACTCTATTTTCATTGTGTAATAAATTAAAAATGCGATTCCTTTTACAATTTATAACTAAGAGAACTGAAATATTGGGTTTTTAATTTCATTAAAATACGAAGTGAAGAAATTCTAAGAGAGAAGAGAATTTTTCTGAGGTGTACAACGTTGCCGTGTTTCTCTTTAGCTTTTAATGAGGAAGAACATCAGCAGAAAGTTTGTTGTGCTCCCTTATTTGTGTTTTTCTTTTTTTAGAGATAAAGTATTTTATTATTTTATTTTTTTTATTTTTTTTTGTTTTTTTTTATTTTATTTAATTTTTTTTTATTTTTTTTTTATACTTTACCTTAAATTATTCTAATAATTCATCTGTTATATTGCAGAATATCATCAATTTTTGTACATTAAGTTTATCATTTAATTTAATTATAAAAAAAATTAAATAATTTCCTTCTACGACTGAATCGCGACTGAATTTCTGAAATTAAATGAAATACTTTATTCTGTGCCTGTGGCAGTTCAGGCGCCAAGCAACCATTCGCGCCGCAACCGGAAATTGTTGAATGGTAGGTCGGGATATAAGAGTGCATATTATTTTCCACTTCCCTTCCTTTCATTCCTCATTTTCTGTTTTTTCTTGAGTTCACTCTGCCAATTTTCAGTTCGATTCGTCGTTCAACCCGAAGTGCAATCATATTTCTTAATTATGATTATAAAGAGTTGAATGCCAACACATGTTTAATTAATTTAAACATTTATGTTAATCAACCTCAAGTATGCATTCGGCAGAAAAGCTGGCAACTTGGTTTCACATGATTTCCATGGCATGCCGTTAAAATTGCTTAAAAGAAACGAAACAGAAACATATTTGTCAATTTCATTGCCTCAAGTTTTTACGGAACTCATGAAAAATCAATAGGTGTGCGCCGAATTAATTTGCAAGGAAGCATTTTTAAAATTGAATTCCTTCAGTTTTTTACCTTTTTTCTCCACGCTACTGTCACGCCGTCGATATCGCGTTTGTCTGTCATGCCAACATTGTGTGTAAAATGGAATCCGACAGCATTGGTGGTGCTGTAATAAAATGCTTGGTTGCCACTCGGTTGTGTGAATGAGTATGCTGGCTTCCCATATATATTGGCAGCAATGGTCATCCGACGATTGACATCCGTCCCAGATATGGGCAATAAATAAATTTTAATGTTTCATGAGGGGGAGGCAATGAATGCGGTCGGCAACGGCTTGGATTTGGTTTCGACTGTGGCCGCTCGGTCTTACTTAATTCGAATCATTAAAAAGGAGGTAATAATTGGAGCTCGTAAATATTTCATTTCGTCCTTGATTGAATCATTCAATTAAGATCAGAGCCAATTAATATGCTTTTGTCTGGATAGAGAGTTCCGTACCCCAGGAGAATCCTGAATGGTCCTTAAATAAAACATTTCATTCAGCGTCATTCAATATTGCCAGCCACTTCATTTGCTCTCCTGAGACAACAAATACTTTGATGAGTTCCGGCTCTCTGGAATATTCTAGACTGTCTCTCACTTCTCTTAACTCATCTCGAGCACTCCCATTTTATTATTCTCTTCATGCAATTAGTCATTAAATTTTTTCATTTAATCAGTTTCATTCATTCCTTGCTACACTGAATACCCCAATTTTATTGTCATTCGCACGAAAACTAATTCACTCAATCATTCTTTGTGACTCTGAAAGCCAAATTTTTATTGATATTCCCACAAAAAGTCGTTTTCTCAGTCATTCTCCGGTCGATCTCAGTTATTCGGTTGTTGTTTTCCGAATAATGAATCTTAAACTGAAGAAATACCGGACGAACTCTCTCTCTTCCCCTGTAGCTTTTTCTCTACCCTGTCCTTGCATCTCCTGCATACTCCCACTTTCTCACTCTTGCTCCTTTTTTATTTCCGTTCACGCCTCACACACTCTCTCGCACCCACTCTCTGAAATTCTAATTTGTATTTTGCGCACTCATCGCACAGTTGACTCGTATCGAGTTGAGTTGATTCAATTGTCGAATCCGTGGATGTGCTGCGCCGGTCACGTAGTGTCCTTGAAATCTTGACCACCACCTGCATTTCCAGTTGCAGCTCTTTCCTCTCGATTTTCTACTCTTTTTTTCCTAGTTTTCCCCCATGTAGTTTGGCTTGTCATCGTTATTTCCAGTGCTGGTTTATTTTTGAATCGCCTTCATTTGGAATTCAGCAAAAATTCAAATTTACATTTTTAAAAAAATTGCCACGTAACTATTATCACAAATGTTTTCTGTTACAAAAACAAAACAACAGAAACGTTAGTGGTACTACAATGGTAAAATAATAGCTTGTTTTGTTTTGTTTTATGAGATTTTTTCAAGGTTTGTTATATTGTACTTATGTTACCGATTATTCAAGTTCAAACTTCGGTGACGACTTTTGTTATTATATGCCTCCACTGCATATGGAAATCTTTGCCATTTCATGACACCATCGACGTTTCAATTACTTCAAGTACTTCACTGACTCTTCACTTAGATTGTACAATACTTAATAATGTGTTCACGAATCTAGATTGCAGCTTTGTTTCTGCTTGCAACTACTCACTTATTTATGGTGTTCATGAAGTTACCACACGTTTGGCGTAATGGTTCCGAGCTCTACAGCTTTTATTTAGTTATTCAGTCAACGTTTCTACAAAATGTAAAATCAAAAATGATTAATTGGCTTGGGATGAATGTGATCGAAGAACTTCATCCGTTCTTGGAGCATTCAGAATTTTCTCCAAGAATATCCGACCATCAATTCAAAAGCAGTACGTATTCAACAGCTGTCATGTTTTATTCGAATGACATGTATTAGAGAAAATAAATATCAGATTCTTCGAAGTCTGTGCATAAGAGTTAAAATCTTAGAAATTGAAACCACAAAAAGTCCTAAGACTTCTTTAACATTAAGGATAATTACAAAAATATGTCTCTAATTTGTGCGAATATTTGTAGTTTTACATCATTACAGAAATAATTGAATATCTAGCGAATAAATGTTATAAGGATGAGCGAGACATTAAATTGGAATAGTTTGAGCTTGATTATTATGTTTTACAACTTTTTATGGGTGCTTAGAACTATTTTAATCTTAAAATTGTATTAAATATATTCCCTCAATAACTATGACTTTTTTTCTGTTTCACATTCCTCGACCTTCGGTCAGTCAGTGCACCTCGTCCAAATTTAATTTATCACCAAAGCGTATATTTCCTCGTTGTCGAGTATCACGATTTGAGAAGGTTTTGATTTCTTCGCCGCCAGTACTCTTTTGCACCGTTAATTTGGGGCTCCCCTTCTTTTTCCGTATTGTGCGTACCGCCTCCGATGTGGACGCTATTGTACTTTGTATCCTGCTCTCTTCTGCTATTAAAGCCGCCTGTGTACCGAAAGGTCTAGGTTCAGGCACATCAGGTGGCCACTTGACAGTGTTTGTACGAGTGTGTAGCGAGTTCGTTTTCGTTCGGGATGCATTGTTTTTGTCAAGAGGAGCAATATTCTTGTTCCTTTCTCCCGTATCAGATGGTGTACTTGAACTCGTTCGAAGGCGTTGTGATGTTGGTGGCGTCACGGCAATTATTCGCTGTCGATATTTCCGTAAAAATTCCTCTGGATAATTTGGTTCCTCAGTGGTGGTGCTGGTGGTACCTGTTGATTGCACTTTAACGCTTAATTTGGACCGGCCCTCGGTGGTGACCGATGATTGTGTACTTGGGTTATATTCTGGCATTTCCTCGGACGTTATCTCTGTCACTTCATATGGTTTTCGCTTTGGTGGATCCTCAGGGAGACGTTGAATTTGGTTTGAGTCTTGATAGATGTCCTTGGTAGGCTCTGGTCTTAATGAGTCTATAATGCTGGTGTGTAGTTTACTGACTGGATATGAGGTTGTTATATATTTTTGCTCGGATTCTGGCCGATATGAGTCTATGATAGTGGTATGCAGCTTACTGAGCGGATAGCTTCTTGAGGTTGAAAATGGTGCTGGTGGTTTAGCCTCCGGTCGATGCTGAATGGGTAACCAATCTTCATGGAATTCCTGTATGCCACTTTTAAGGATCTCGCCGCTGTGGTCAGCTGTTGTTGATGTTTGTTTCGTGGCAGCAAAAACCTTCTCAGCTTCTCTTTCCGCTGCAAGCTCTTCCGAGGTTTTTTGTGTTTCGCTTTCCGTATTTTGTTCCCTGATATGCTTTTCACTTTCTATTTCAGCCATAAGTTCCTCACTTGTCTTCATCGGCATTCGTCCTTCGGCCATCAATTCCTGTTCTTTCTCCAGCTTTCGCAGCTCTTCCGAGGTTGGAAACTTTATCTTCGGCTTAAAGAACTTTCCCTCAATATATGGCTTGGGAACATTCATCACTTTGAAAGTTTTCTTAGGTGGGTGAAATTTTATCATCTTCATTGGTGATCGTATTATATACTTTATTCGCGTTGCTTCAGAGGGCATATAATCATATGGACTACCAGTGTGTCTTATATGGGGTGGAGCGCTTAACATGCCTCTCACTACCCGTGCACCAGACATAACTCCGAGCATGAGATCATCCACGGTGTTATCCATTTGTTTCCAGAGGAACCGACGTTGGAAACTAAAAAGAGGAAAGAGGAGCAAATTTAATTAGATGAGGGAGATTTGCAAGTAGGATTCTTCTATAAAAAGAGGACGCATTTCATCAGGAGCAGGATTTTAGGAAACATTAGAAAAAACATAATTTAACGGTGATTTATCGGTAATTTTACGTGTTAGCGCGCTTAACACGTTAAAACTCCCTCTCTAAAGGCTTGAAAGGATATCGAGATTTCTCTATCGGATTATAATCCGAGATATCATCATTAAAGCGCCATTTTTGGATTCTGATCTGAGATATCTATTGTACATCAGCTTTGATCAATTTTTGTATTGTATCACAGGTTCTAATAAGAATTTTTGCTAATTTTTCTACTATTCTCCCATACCTCTTCCCTCCAGTTGTTTCAGATGCCACTTGAACACTCATTAAGTACATCGTAACCACAACCGATGTTTTACAGTTGAATCTCCTCACGTTTTCCCACAGATGTCTCTGTAAAAATCCACAGAACGTTAATCCACATTGTTGTCAGCAATTCTTAATGGAAAGTGTTGTGAATACTACTGTGACTAGTCTATATCATCACTCGTCATCAACTTACACAGAATTTTATCACTTCCATGATCACTTTTTCTTTATTATAAATTTCTTCACTGCTTATATTTCCGCAGATATAATTTGTTGTACATTTATCGGCAGCATTTACAACATTGATTTGTAGTTTTCTGCTACTCTTGGTTTTATACACTTTTACTCTTGTGCAATATTTGTTGTGCTCGTGGTCGGTGGCAGTCATTGTTCCACATCAGTGCCCAGCCGCTTGCTAAAAACCCCCGAACTGTTGTTATTCCCGCGATCAGCGATGGCTCCATCGCGGCGCTAAAGTGTTGCACATGCTCACTGCTTGCTGCCGCTCATAAATTTTTCAAATTGTTTTCATGTCTGTTTCTTATTAAGTTGGCAATTAGTTCCATCATTCATTTCGGTGCTTTCTGCCTCATATTTTCTTTTTCATATCATCTCTCTTCCTTCCGGAATCGCATCTTCGCTGTTATACGATTGCACTTTGCATTCACTTCAATTGCTGTTGTAAAAACGTAAAGTTTAACTAAACTGTCTCATTTCAAGACCAAGTAATAATGACTTCATGGTGTGGCAACTTGTATGTTGTTACCGCGCTGGCGATTGGTGAGTGTAAACGATATTTAAACTCTTAACTGAAAACCGAAATGAACTGAGAACCGAAATTAACTGAAAATTAAAATTTAAATATTAAAAGTGAAAATTTAATACACCATTGAATGAGCAATAATTGAATGAGAAGAGAAGCGAAAGAAGCGTGAAGGGAAGGAAGGAAGGAAGGGGTTTGGGGGGATGAGATGCACATTGGTGTTGTAGAAAGAAAGTCTTTGACTTTCAGACTGTTTGTTTACATATTCCGCCGCAATCGTTGTCGATGGTAAGGCTGGTTGTATGATATGGCTGGTAACGCGAGTGGAGGTGCAAAGAAATTTGTAGCAAAAATTGATTTATTATGAGATTGGGGAAATTGCTGAAATAATCCATGCAGTAGTTTCCAGTGTAGACAATAATACGAGATCGTCGAAATCTCCGAGAATCGCTCTAAAAAGTCTTGATTAGTGTGTGCCCACTCTGTTATTCCACACTATTCTGCTGGTTATAAAATTTCTTCTCCCCTATCCTCTCCAGCCCCTTCAAATTCTTTCATACAAAGTTTTTCTGATACTTTCTTTTACATTTTTTAAACTTTAAAATTTTCTATAAAGATATATTAATATTTCGTACCTAACCTCAGTTTCATACGTTTCTCCTACACTTGCAGAGTTCCAGACAACTATTCTACTTCTAAACTGGTATTTCCACAATATATCAAAGTTTTCATCACCTACATACTTTCATTGGACACTTAATAGCACGTTAGGAAGGACAACAAGTGTGATGCTCTGTATGCAATCTTGTCCAGTTAGGCTCTCTACAGAGGGGCTACGACCTCTTCATTCTTCATTCGCTTTTGTGAGTTTGTGTTCATCTACGGAAATACGAATGTGTACACGTAGTTAGAAACTGAAAACTCCTATTCTACGCTTTACACTCTTTCTCTAATTTCTTCCAACAATGACCGAAACGTATGAAGAGAACGTCCCGTAACTTTTGGCGACTTTTGTTATTTCTGCTAACGTCCTTTTCCTCGGATCTCATTCTCTTTACTTTCACCACAGTATCAACTCAATTGGTTTAGATTTCTTTTCACACCTACTTGAATATCCCTACTTCTGTCGATATCCTCACTGGCTTGATTGTCCCATCCACTTGTTTGGTTCTTTCACTTGTTTCGTCTTCCATACCGTTTCACGTTTCCGTGCTATCCCAATTTTTTGGTTTCTTCGCATTGCAAAGTTTCCATTCCTTATTTACGAGATACTATGATTAATTTTCCTGTCTCATATTCTGTTGTGTTCTCGGGATATTCAAGCTTCACTCACAAGTGGCGCTTTGGCAAATTGCATTCGCTTATCGGAATTTCAATCAAACAATAGAGTATCCAGTGCCGTAAGAAGAACGTCAGAGATGAGATGGTCAAGTGGCCATTCTTCTCTAACCTGTGCATGCTGCGTGAAATGCATACATGTGCAAAAATTCCAAAAATATATGAGGCAATCGTTGAACTATTTCAGAAACTCAAGAACCACAGCATCGTAACCACACACGCACACTCAACATTATCGTTACCCATTTTATTCCCAGAGAAGTTGAGCAGTTTGAACCGAAGTCGGTCAGTGAATAAACTCATGATGCGAAGATGGAAAAGAAGGGAAGTAAAAGGGGAGAAGTAAGCACGACAGATGCTCTTCAGTTAGGAGACAGGAAGCTTATTAAGAACGAAATAAGCTTGCAAAATATTTAAAGTTTTAATTGAAATCCTTGAAAGTTCTATCCTACGCACACACATACACACTATAAACTCGTTAAAAGTTGTCGAAAGCATATTTGACTGAACAAAATAAAAGTTTGGTGTAAAAGAAGTTTTGATTTTCGCAGAATGTGATTGTTGCTGTTAAAGTATAGTAATTTCGAAATTGTTCCACAGACCAAGAAAAGATTTTCAAATCTCGAAGATTTCAAATTATCAATATTCAAAATAGCAGGGCAAATTCATTAACGATCTGCTTAAGCTGACTCATGACTGATTGATCCTAAACGTTCAATAACCTAATGAATAGGTTCAACTATGTCACTCCTTTTAGGATTTAGACCGAAGCCTTGCTTTATCTAAAAGTCTCCAGCAATAGCTTGAAGGAAAAGCTAATTCCAAGAAGCTAAAGCTTCCCTTACGAGCAATAAGACTTTTCCTACGAGTATCTGAAAGCCGGGAACAATACATGAATGATCATATTTCAAAAGTTCCCCATAGTTTCCATGTGTTAGAGTTTATTAGTCCCTTCATTGTTCTGTTGACACACTTACACAGAATTTAACAAAAAACCTACAGGACACCAACAAAAAAAGACATCATTTTGCGGTCTTACAGGCTTAAAATGTGTGGTATAATCATGCTACCCATTATCATACTCAAACGCACCGAACACAGTCCACTTACTCTTCCAAAGTCCAGTTCCTCCCGCTTTCCTCTTAGTCTCCGTTTGTTTTCCTTGCTAGTCTCCATTCATTCTTCGCAGTTTCTCCACTTCTCTTACTCTCATTCCCTCCCCATCAGGGAACATTGGGCTGATGTTGGTTGCACTCAGTGTAATTTGAATCAGTTTCGGAGATAACTTTGCAAAAAAGAGTAGCGTAGGAAAAAAGAAAGCAAACAAAATCCCTTTCGGCAATTTAAGATATTGCGTTGAAGATTATTATTTAAATGTTACGGCTTTGTTTAGAAGGCGAATGGAGAGAACTTAACACTGGGTGCGGCAGAGTAGAGCGCAGTATCAGGTTTTATAGTGTTTTCATGTAAATCTGTAGCGAGAAGACGAGATTAAAGCAGTTAACTGATTTCCATCTCAGTCTCTGGGTGGATAAGTGCCATGAATGGTATAATAAGAGGATTTATTTTGCGTAATACATTAAAGAGGTTCGAAAATCGCTTCTATCCTATTTTGGAAGTACATTGCTAGGATCGTCAACCTCTGAATGACTTAATTTTATGATGATTTCATTTCTTGATTGAAAATTGACTTTAACGAGTTAGTATTATTTTGCTTACTATTACAAAAATGCATATTTATCGTCTTATTCAAAAGTTGTGATAATGTCTTTTCCTATTAAATGTGTTTTCAACTTTTGTGTTTCTCTCTTTTTTGGTTTAAATTAATTTAAATGCAATTTTTTCAAACATGCATATCTTTTTTATTATGGGATTAAAGTAATGAACGCCTGCAGCTCTTCACTGAAATCTGTGCAAATATTACGTGATTAAGTTTTCTTGCTACTTCATTGATATAACAAAACATTATAATTTCAATTAAGTTCCTCTGCCGCGTTATTCCACTTTGCATGCCGTGAGCTATATTCCCACTAAGCCTGTCCTTAAGCGCGCACACAGAGCTCATTCGATTATTTAAGGATTACGGCTGGCGGCAGATTGTGGGTCAATTGATGGCAACAGGCGCGGAGAACTTAGTGAGGATGGTGTGGTTTTTGCAAAATTTATTTATCGCTTGTAACGATAAAACAGATTTTATGCACCCATATGTAGCGCGAGTGTTGTGAAGTGTTAATTGAATATTTGTGATAACAGATTCTTTAAAATGGGTAATTAAAGCCCATAAATGATGGTTTGTTTATTGAATTACAAATTAGAATAGTTTAGGAAGTTCCGAGAAAAGTTAAACAGCTTATAGTTCGATGCTAAAGAAGTTCGTTACGTTTCTATATTACTGAGTGAGAATGGTAATAAGAATAACACACAGAATAAAAATAACCTTTAAAAAATAATAACAAAATTATGACTTACAATAATTTTACTCGAGAAAGTAGGAAAAATCAATTTACATTGATAACCAGGAACAGGAAGCTTCCGAACATGTATGAGAACAAAAAAAAAAACAAAATTCAAATTGTTGAGAAGAATAAGGAGAACTAAGACTGAAATGTGATTGAGAACTACGACTAAAAGGCAACTTTGACCATCATTATAGTCTCTTACTGATATTCCCATTTTTGCAGACCCAAGAAAATCAAGAGCAAGAAACTTTGCTAATTTGAACAATTTGGAAGAAACAATACCAACAGAATTTTCTTCACTATTTTAACTCTTCTGCTAAACTGTCGTGCAAACTCTACAGGGACATTTTCTACTAAATTTATATACCTGTAAGAAGTAAAAGGCATCCAAGGACCTTTAAAAGTATTATTGCACCTTCGGCGCCGCTGGCGTGACATTGCGGAAATTAATCGCTCGTGCTGGCATTGTAAGATAAGTATTCACAAATCACATTAAGTACGAACATTCAAACATCTCAAGTGTTTTAATTTAATTCTCGCCAAGAAAAAGGACACGAAATTGAGTAGAAGCAAAAAGAAGAAAAAAATGGGCAGCCTAAAATGAACGAAGTCAAGGCGAAAGCAGTTAACAATATAGAAGGTAAAACAGAAAAGTGGTGGAAATCAACTGATTAGGTTAAATTTACAAAATGAAAAATCGTTTAATGGTCGTACCGTGACATTTGAAGGAAGGTCGAAATGTACGTTTGGATCCGACACTTTTGTGTCTGGATGTACGAATCAGTTTCAATGAATTCCATGGAGTAAAAAAGAAGCGACGCGAGAGACTGAAATCGACAGCTAATTTTTTAATGTGATTTATTACTTAAATTGGTCAATTAAATATTGATTGCTGCTTTCAGAGGGGGACGATGGTGTTGAGAGGGTTAACGTTTTATTGCTGCTTAGAGAATTAAAACGTGGCGAATGAATTATCCACGCGGTATTCTGCTGAGTATTGAAAATGGGAAAGCAATTGGAGGATGAAAGAAAGGAGAGAAATAAAACAGCTTCTGAATCCTTGATGTGGTTAAAGATCAACAACTGCAATTACAGAGCGCTTTAATTGGCGAAATGAAAAGAATAAATATTCGTAGAAGAGAGATGGAAAAGGAAAGAAAATTGTGAAATAGGAGGAGAATGAGGTTAAGGTACAAATTTGAGTTAATATTTTTGCTTTTATTTATTATGTACCCATTTAATTGGTTCTTTCCAAACTATCAAAACATTTCCAATATTTCTGTAGTATTTCGATCTTTTTATTTATATCAAAGCCAAAATATTAAAAAAGTTTTTATTTGATTTTCAGAACACTCGATGAAGTGTTTTATTTTTCTTATATTTTTTTATTCCCAAAATCCTGTATCGACCAGAAAAAGAGAACAGAACGAAATAAAAAGTTTCAGCTTATGTTTGTAATCTCCTTAAGCGTTGGTCATCAGCTATCAAAGAGTTAAAAACTCAACTTTTTGGTATCCTTTTTCAACCCTTCTCCTCCTCTCCATTATCCTGCCACATTCCTCGCTCGATACTCAATTCCTTCCAAGTTGATGATAAAAGTGTATCTTTTCTTCAATTTTGTTTATTTTTCTTTTGAAGTGTAATTCTCGCTTCCGAACGTTAACTTTTTCTACTTCTCCTATTCCTTGTTTGTCCAGAGGTATTGTTCTCCATCGCAACTAAATCTCTTTCATCTCGACCAAGTTTTAAGAGCCAAACCAAGTCGTATATTGCCACTCAAATCTGTTCAGTTTCATATCGGATACCAAAATACATCCTGAGTGTTTGCTTTTTTATGTTCGTTCGTCGGTTGTACGTACGATTGACTTGCTTTTTTTTCTGAGGTCGATTGATTTTCATAGACTTCTCTTTGAAAACTTTAAAGCTTCCTTGCTTTCGACTTTCTTTCCTCGTTTTTATCATCGATTTACCATAATCCTTACTTTCATACTTACTGGCTAGTTTCAACCTTGACGTTTTCGTGTGTGTGATTTAAGCTTTCGATACGATTTCACGGAATGCTTTTCAATCTTTTTGCTCCACTGTGAAAGGGGAGTTGGGAATATTCTAATGGAATTAAGTATTGAGGTTATTTTTCAAACTATTGCTCGACGAGAAAACTTGACTTTGCATCAAAATGCGCTGTTTTAACCCTTTTCTCTCCTTTTTTCAGATATGTTCATGGCATTGGCTCCGAAACACGTAATTCGCTGTTTCATTTGCATAACGGGCGTGATATGGTTCTGGTCACGACGTGTCGTCATGGCAAAAGCTGGCGGGAACTACAAGATGCCAGATGCGACGAGGATAATCGTGAATATGACAGGTAAGTTTGTGGGTGAGTTGAATAAGCGAATCTTTCTTTCCATTTGTTTTTAATTTGTCAAAATATTGTATGTAAGCAATAAAATTTTTATACGAGGATTTCATTCCGCAGCGGAAACGAGGATGAGGCTACAAGCCTTATAATCCCTTAAAATATAAAGCAATAAGTTGTTTTAAAATTATATAACACTAATATTAGTTGCGATGCGTCTCTATTCGTCTCTACTTCGAGACGACAATTTTCTCAAATGCAGAATAAGAAATAATTTCAAGTTAAGGTATACTTGAGTCTGACAAAAGAAATTTCATTCCGTCCTCTTCTTGTGGCATCTTTCAGTAATAAATACTCGCAAATCTCCCTGACAGGTTAATTCAAATTTTTCTCTTTAGAGTTGAATGATTTAAAAGCTTTGTTGAACTTATTCCTTCCTTTTTCTCCTTTCCGCTAATTGTAACGCATTTGCATTGCGTCGTAATAGCTAATTTTGCTTTCCCTCTCTTTATAATTGCCTCTTCTTCTATTCAGAAAAGAGTACATCAAGGGAGGGGAACGTTGGAAATAGAGAAAGGTTGGCGATAGGGCGAGAGGGGAGTGAGAGGGAAGAGAAGCCAATTTTTTACATTTGACCCAGATGTGAGCAACAGTCTCAGAAGGCAGGAGTACTCATATACTCAACTTTGTGTTGGCTTCCTCGCTCATATACTTCCATGAAATCCAAGTTCTGGATGAAAATGATAAAAGTTTAATAAAAGACCAAGAGATGCTCGATCTTTTAAAACAAAAATTAGAACCGAGAAGGCAATTCTTTACATTTGACCCAGAGGAGGGCCAACAGTCTCAGAAGGCATGAGTAGTCATACACTCAACTTTGTGTTGGCTTTCTCGCTCATATACTTCCATGAAATCCAAGTTCTGGATGAAAATGATAAAAGTTTAATAAAAGACAAAGAGATGCTCGATCTTTTAAAACAAAAATTAGAACAGAGAAGGCAATTCTTTACATTTGACCCAGAGGAGGGCCAACAGTCTCAGAAGGCATGAGTAGTCATACCCTCAACTTTGTGTTGGCTTCCTCGCTCATATACTTCGATGAAATCCAAGTTCTGGATGAAAATGATAAAAGTTTAATAAAAGACCAAGAGATGCTAGATCTTTTAAAACAAAAATTAGAACCGAGAAGGCAATTCTTTACATTTGACCCAGAGGAGGGCCAACAGTCTCAGAAGGCATGAGTAGTCATACACTCAACTTTGTGTTGGCTTTCTCGCTCATATACTTCCATGAAATCCAAGTTCTGGATGAAAACGATAAAAGTTTAATAAAAGAGAAAGAGATGCTCGATCTTTTAAAACAAAAATTAGAACCGAGAAGGCAATTCTTTACATTTGACCCAGTGGAGGGCCAACAGTCTCAGAAGGCATGGGTAGTCATACACTCAACTTTGTGTTGGCTTTCTCGCTCATATACTTCCATGAAATCCAAGTTCTGGATGAAAACGATAAAAGTTTAATAAAAGACAAAGAGATGCTCGATCTTTTAAAACAAAAATTAGAACAGAGAAGGCAATTCTTTACATTTGACCCAGAGGAGGGCCAACAGTCTCAGAAGGCATGAGTAGTCATACCCTCAACTTTGTGTTGGCTTCCTCGCTCATATACTTCGATGAAATCCAAGTTCTGGATGAAAACGATAAAAGTTTAATAAAAGAGAAAGAGATGCTCGATCTTTTAAAACAAAAATTAGAACCGAGAAGGCAATTCTTTACATTTGACCCAGTGGAGGGCCAACAGTCTCAGAAGGCATGAGTAGTCATACACTCAACTTTGTGTTGGCTTTCTCGCTCATATACTTCCATGAAATCCAAGTTCTGGATGAAAACGATAAAAGTTTAATAAAAGAGAAAGAGATGCTCGATCTTTTAAAACAAAAATTAGAACCGAGAAGGCAATTCTTTACATTTGACCCAGAGGAGGGCCAACAGTCTCGGAAGGCATGAGTACTCATACCCTCAACTTTGTGTTGGCTTTCTCGCTCATATACTTCCATGAAATCCAAGTTCTGGATGAAAACGATAAAAGTTTAATAAAAGACAAAGAGATGCTCGATCTTTTAAAACAAAAATTAGAACCGAGAAGGCAATTCTTTACATTTGACCCAGTGGAGGGCCAACAGTCTCAGAAGGCATGAGTAGTCATACACTCAACTTTGTGTTGGCTTTCTCGCTCATATACTTCCATGAAATCCAAGTTCTGGATGAAAACGATAAAAGTTTAATAAAAGACAAAGAGATGCTCGATCTTTTAAAACAAAAATTAGAACCGAGAAGGCAATTCTTTACATTTGACCCAGAGGAGGGCCAACAGTCTCAGAAGGCATGAGTACTCATACCCTCAACTTTGTGTTGGCTTTCTCGCTCATATACTTCCATGAAATCCAAGTTCTGGATGAAAACGATAAAAGTTTAATAAAAGACAAAGAGATGCTCGATCTTTTAAAACAAAAATTAGAACCGAGAAGGCAATTCTTTACATTTGACCCAGTGGAGGGCCAACAGTCTCAGAAGGCATGAGTAGTCATACACTCAACTTTGTGTTGGCTTTCTCGCTCATATACTTCCATGAAATCCAAGTTCTGGATGAAAACGATAAAAGTGTAATAAAAGACAAAGAGATGCTCGATCTTTTAAAACAAAAATTAGAACCGAGAAGGCAATTCTTTACATTTGACCCAGTGGAGGGCCAACAGTCTCAGAAGGCATGAGTACTCATACACTCAACTTTGTGTTGGCTTTCTCGCTCATATACTTGCATGAAATCCAAGTTCTGGATGAAAATGATAAAAGTTTAATAAAAGACCAAGAGATGCTCGATATTTTGAAACAAAAATTAGAACCGAGAAGGCAATTCTTTACATTTGACCCAGAGGAGGGCCAACAGTCTCAGAAGGCATGAGTAGTCATACACTCAACTTTGTGTTGGCTTTCTCGCTCATATACTTCCATGAAATCCAAGTTCTGGATGAAAACGATAAAAGTTTAATAAAAGACAAAGAGATGCTCGATCTTTTAAAACAAAAATTAGAACCGAGAAGGCAATTCTTTACATTTGACCCAGAGGAGGGCCAACAGTCTCAGAAGGCATGAGTACTCATACACTCAACTTTGTGTTGGCTTTCTCGCTCATATACTTCCATGAAATCCAAGTTCTGGATGAAAATGATAAAAGTTTAATAAAAGACAAAGAGATGCTCGATCTTTTAAAACAAAAATTAGAACCGAGAAGGCAATTCTTTACATTTGACCCAGAGGAGGGCCAACAGTCTCAGAAGGCATGAGTAGTCATACCCTCAACTTTGTGTTGGCTTTCTCGCTCATATACTTCCATGAAATCCAAGTTCTGGATGAAAACGATAAAAGTTTAATAAAAGACAAAGAGATGCTCGATCTTTTAAAACAAAAATTAGAACCGAGAAGGCAATTCTTTACATTTGACCCAAAGGGGGGCCAGCAGTCTCAGAAGGCAGGAGTACTCATACACTCAACTTTGTGTTGGCTTTCTCGCTCATATACTTCCATGAAATCAAAGTTCTGGATGAAAATGATAAAAGTTTAACAAAAGAACAAGAGACGCTCGATCTTTTAAAACAAAAATTAGAATTTCGTTTATATACGTTTATAAAATTTCAGTTGGTGTCAAGAATTATGAGGTGTTGCTGAAGTAACAGAGTTTATAAGTTTTTAATTATTGCTAAAGGTGAACGACTTGAGGAAGAAACATGAGTTAAATGTTTCTCTCTTTCTCTGCGTCTTCTACTCTCTCTTGTGTTTATTTGCATAAATTTATTCACTTTAATTGGGTGTAATTTATCTTCGTTCCTTTTTTCGCCTCTAGGACTGCAGCAGCCTCTCAAATGTCTGGTTGTCTTAATTTGACTTGACTTACGCGACTAATCTTTGCGCCATGATAGCATTTCAGTCACTCTCTTTTCCCCCCCCCTTTTTTTCAGCCCCTTGGCTGATCTGTCTCATGAGTTCTTTGTTTCTTCTTCCTCTCCTCCTTCCTAATATTTTTTGTGCTTCTTCACCTTCTCCATCTTCTTTTTAGGATACTGATTGTTTTTGCTTGCTATGTAGAAATTTTAACCCAGTCAGGCAAATCACTTGCAAAGTTTTGACACAAATTGCGACATAATGTTTAATGTCACCTTTCTCTCCATCTTGCCTCTCCGCTTCTCACCATTTGTTGGAACGAAATTCTGCTCTTTTCCATTTCGATTTTTCTTTCTCATTTCCTGTCAACTTCACGGCGCTCTAATTCGTTTTACCTGTCGTGTCGTGTATGCTGGAAATCTTGCAGGAATGGATTCAAACAAAAGTTTCAAATAAAAATCTTGAATAGATGATCTTCAACTTAATCTCTTTCTCTGGCGAAAAAGGTGGAATTAAGCTAAGAAGATGGAGAGCTCCTTGCGAACTCTTCTTGCTGCATCGCTTTACCATGCGATTTCTTTTTCTTAACACTTTTAAATTAAACATTCTTCTCTAAACAGTGAAAGGAATGCAACGAAAGACTTCAATTATGCATGGCATACAAGGTTCGTATTATGCAAACTTAAGTTTGGTGCTTAAAGAGAACGAAAGAAGAGAAGCAAGAAAAATACTCGTTTTTCTAATAAACAAATTCCTTGGCACTTAATTAACCCCCCATCCCCGCCCCACGGGTTCCTTCTTTGCTCTACTTGTTCCCAAACTCACTTGATTTCACGTACTTTCTCTCTGACGTACTTTGCACTGAAATAATCTAGATTGTCATTTAAAATACAGTGGCAGTTAAGTTAAAATTGCTGTATCGACGGTCGAAATTACCATTATAATATTTCCCATCGCGTTTTTCATCGCAAATTACAATTATTTCAATTTGACAAATATTTTCTTCTATATTACAAACATTATGCTCAACATTGCAAACACTGTCTTCAATATGACAGATATTTTCGCCAATATGACAAACATTTCAATCGATAGTGCAGACATTATCCTGAACATGACAACGTGCCTTATTCAGTTGAGTGTATCCAACAGTGTCAACGATATATCAACAGGATATATCGTCTAGCTTCCGCTCGATGTGACGCGTTGTTTTTTTAATATTCTTCGGCCTGTTTACTCTCCGCCCCGTTGCGTCCTAACATCATATTTTTTCCTTCTAAAAATGCGGATAATCTTGCGACTTTTGTGTCTCTCAGCTTTTCATCGCATCTTTGCCTCAAGTCAGTCTTGCTTCTGTGAGACTGCATCTCATTTTATGTTTCTTTTTTTGTTCCGTTCTATGTGTGTGTGTGTGTATGGCAGGGTAGAGCTCGTTAACTTGGCTGTGTAAATAGTCCACTGTACATCCTGAGGCTAATGAAAGTTTCTCTCCCCTCACCCTCGCCACTCCACGGCGACTTGTTCGTGTAAGTGAGTCAGTTCTTTACAAGTCATGGACCTTTCCGTGAAGAGTCTCTAGAATATATTTGAAATTACTTTTTTCTTTTATGCAGACACATTTAAGTCTGCTTTTTCTTATTTTGCATTATTGCCTTCGTATATGATGGATTTTTTGCTTGGTTCCTGATTGTTTTCCTTGTGAAAATGGTTCATTATTTTCCAATTATTTCCTCAAAAGTGTATTTCCTTCAATACGTTTTCTCTTGAATTTCGTTTTTAATTTTCTTTCACATTCGTTTATTTTGGCTTACTTTAGCGCTAAGTTAAGTGCACGATATTTTTATACAATAATAGGGCGATAAATCATGTCGAACGAACAAACTCACGCAGGTATGCCTGCCTTTTGAAACTTTCATTTCGTAAATATTTACCTTTTATATCTGATAAGTTTCTATTGCTTTCATCTCTTCATTTCGCTTTGATCTTCACTTCACTTGTTTGTACTCGATACCTCAAGTCAAGCACGTTTTAATTCCATTCGAAAGATTTACACTTTCAAAACTCAGCTTTTATTTACACCACACAAAAACTTTTCTCTATCAATACTAACTCGACAGTATCTTGTTGATGCATACTTTTCGCATTCGAGATAATGCCAAATGCGTTCACGAAATGAACTGGAAACGCTTTTAAGTATTCACATAAAATCAGTTAAAAGAAAGGAATTGAAAAACTTCTAACGAAATCCGTAAAAAGCTTCTGTTTTTTCACTTCATACTCGCCTGAATTTATGTAACCGGTGTTCGCATTCTCACATGTTGCAGGAAGAGCCTGTGTAAACACATATTTCCTCAGACAGGAAACCCTTCAAAACACACATTTCTACCTTCGCGCTCTGAGAACAAATGTGGGGAAAAGTTTTCCCAAAAAAGAAAACAGAGCGGTATTTTTGTTATAAAACTCAGTTGAGAAGGATTGCATCCTAAGGATGCAATTTTAATCGATTTACATTTTAATCCTTTTTGACATTGCGACAGTTTTTTGCTCTACACTCACCATTATTTTGCGTACATCTGGATGTATATTTTCCGAACTTCATCTGCATATATTTTTTATATTTAGCATAATTTTTCCTCTTCATTTCCTACATAAGACTTTTTTTAAAATTCAAATGAAGAGGAGAAACTTTGTTTGTTGAAATACCGCATTTGAACTTTAAAAAATCCGTTCGTCACATCCTTTGGCAGAAAAACATCCTTTCGTGAGAGCAAAAATTGCTACAACAACAGAAGACGCAATATTGTGACTTCCGAAGACTTCATTATTACCATTCCATGTTCGTATTTCTTTGGTTTTTTTTGTTTACCCAACTTTACTTTCTTCTTTTTTCTTGGAATTTTGTGGCAAACTTAACCCGTGAGAGGTTTCGTGCTCCTTTGCCTTAAAAAGAAGCAAAAGAAAGAAAGGAAAAAATAATAATAATTAAAGGATACAATTTGGTGTAGCCTTGGAAAACTTTACACGTACAATTTAGTTGCAACAACAGCAGCTGCATTGACTTCAATGTTGTCACGTTGAAACGCTGAGAAAACAAAAAGTGAAAAACTTGATGTGAAACTTTCTCAAGAATTTCCTGTGCGGTTTATTGACTCACACATGAGCAAAGCGCGCGCCATTTACGTCATCAGGAGAACAGAAAATCGAGGGCAGAAATCCTTCGACACTAAAATAGTTTTTTTTTTTCGTTTTACGTCCGATATTCTTGAAATTGAAACTCAAGTGGAAAGCAAAGAAGTAAAGCAGAAAAACACAGCAACGCCAACATACGCTTTTCCTTTTCATAATTCGGTATTAAGAATTGTTTCCCTCTTTTCCTCTTCCTCTTTTTCCTTCTCATATAACTTCCATTCTATTTTACTTCGCTGACATTCTAAGAAATTCTATTGCACGGCTCTGCATTATTTAATAACCGTTTTAATGTTACAAAAAGGAGAAAAAATAATGATTATCAAACAAAAACAGTTGCAGCTTGTGTTTTGTTACTTTTTACTTGCTGTCAGTTTTTTCCATCGTCAGTTGTCAGCATGACATTACGGGTTGCACTTCCGTAAGTCGTACTTCCGTCGTCACGGCTGTATTTGTCGTATGAAAAGACGTCGGTGTTGGTGTTGCATGCGGGGGTGTAATGAAGCAGTTCAGGGTTAAGATTGTAATAAGTGTGCGGATGACACTGTACGCGCAAGAGGGTCTCACAGTTGCAACAAGTTATACAACAAGTTTGAGGTCAACTTAATTTCTAGGAATTCTAGTTCTGAAAAAGATTTTAGAAGTTATCTGTATTTTAATTACTTAGTAAAAGTCATTGATTAAAAATTTCTATAGTGTACAACATTTTTAAAAATTCGTATTTTATTTAATTTAAAAACTTTGTGTAGTTATTTAACTAATTCTTTTGTCATATGTATGTTGATGTTTTGTTAATTTTACTAGTTTTCTGTTGGCTATTCTGTTGAGCTTTACCAATTATTTCACTATTTTTACTAATTTAACAATTTTTACTAATTCGATGTTTTCTGTTCTTAATTTTTCGTTGATTCTTTCGGGTTTAACTGATTAGTTCTGAAAATATCTTACCAAAAAGTTTGTATAAAATTTTTAAATATTAACAATTTCTTTACAGATGCTTATTTCAATTATATAAATCCATGGACCGCTTTGAACTAACTGATTTCAACTCTCAAGCTCAAAATGAAATTTAAAATTCCCCTTTTTTAAACACTTTTTGTACTCAATGTTTTTCAAATTTCACTACTCTGTTAACTAACTCATAAAATTGTTTTAAGTCACCTTGTAAATATGTATTTTAAATTATATTAATATTATAAAATTGTTTTGATATTATATTACATTTTATTATGTCTAAGTTTAATCAATAATTCTTTTACAGAAAACAACTCGGGAAATAACTACCAAAAATAGCACAAATTTAGAGCCATTTTGTGAAGCAGTTGCCAATATTATTTTTTTATATACACTGACCCACTGAACATAAAAATCCCACTTAAAAACTGCTACTGTCGCTGCAGCGATATTTAAAAGCGATTTATGTGAATTCCTTGGCGTAAATCTTCGCAAATTTTTAAGATCTTGGTGACTTCAATTAGTTTTAATTAAAAATTCACAATTTCCTCCCCCCCCCCTCTCGCAACTTCTAGAATATTAGGTTGAATAAAAAGAAAATTTTTTCTCCGACAGTCTAAAAAAAGAAAAGTCATAAATTTCGCAGGTCGCTGCTTATTACCGTAGAATGGTGAAGTATTTTTTTCGCGCCCGGATACCTTCAATTTTACCATACCGAAAAATATGCTAGAAAAAATCATAAAATTTGCTACAGATCGGAAGATTGGTGTTTCTTCCGTTTTTTTCGTTTGTCCGTTCTTTTGTCCATTTTAACGTTTTGATATATTTTTTCTAATTTTCACACTCACATTTTCCAAGGATCTCGTCGTAAATCATTTTAAAAGACGGATTTCTGTTAGGAATTTGAAGGTGGTAGGAAATTTTAATTATATGGATAGTAAATTTTGTGTTTCATAAATAAGTGTTTGAAAAATTTCCTGCAGACTTCAGTTTCTTGGGCGTTTGTTCGCCTTTTTTGCTACTCCCTTCTAAGCAAGAGTTTCCCCCTTTTTTCTTCTTTTGTTGTCCTTAAATAGAGGATGTTATAGTGCGAAATTATTAAATATTCATCTCTTTTCTAAAGGGTTTCTCAAATTTTGTGTATATTTTTCGTTCTTCTTCCCCTTATTTACTGCTTAAGTTTTAATAACTTCATCTTAGCTGGAACGCCAACATTTTTTCATTCTTCGCTCGTTTTCAGTGTCTCCCCTTGCAACGGGACGTTACGAGGAGACACTGAAAACGAGTTGGTCTTCTCCTCACTCATAAATACCCTCTTTTCTTTTCAAATTTATTGGCACGTGATTCCAGAAAGTCACATCGTGCAAGACTTTTGCGGAAGCTGGTATCGTTGAAAAATACATTTACGACCAACTTTGGCTCTGGTAGTTATTCGGTTACTCTCTCTCTCTTTTTTTTGTTTGTTTATTTAGGTCTCGTTTTGGTCCTTTTTTGTCCTTGAAAGGTTATAAATCTCTTCATTTATAATATTTTCGCTACGGTAGACTTTTGTTACGTTGGTGTTTCGTTTCAGGTTGGGAAGAAGGGTGGCGGGGGGAGGGTTTTCCATTATTGATCGAGAAGGTATATAAAAGAGGAACGTGACTAGTCGTGAAATTAATTTTTGGCATAATTTAATTGGTTTTTTCTTCATTATTCTTGCTATTACATCTAAAAACAATTAAAATTAAAGATAAAAATAGAAAAATATTGGATTAGTGGAAAACTCAGAAGGTGTTTAAGTCGGGAATACTAATGTGTCAGATTATAAGTTATTATGGCGAAGAGGTAATAGGGAAAGATATTATTCTAGGTGCAACAAATGTAGAAAAGATGTTTGGTCGACCTTTTAAGTCAACTTCATGTTTTCCTCTATCCTTTCTTAAGTCTTCTTTATAAACTCCTCCTTATTTTCCTTCTTACGCATTTTCGAAAATGTAATTGTTTTCTCTCTTCCTCTGAGTTTTGCCTTCTAAGTAACAATGTATGCATGTAAAGCCGACATCTTTCGCCATACAAACAGCATCCTTTTCAGACAAACCCGCCTGGCACATCCTCGAAATGGCTTCAGCTGGTCCGCTCGAACAGCTCGTGATGGGACGAAGCTGTTTGGTTGGCTTTGTGTGGATTAAATTTATGCGATGTTTTGCGTTCGTTGGCTTCTGTGTATCCTGTCACATGGTCCTCAGGATACTCGCGAATGCAATCATTTTATATAGCATTGAAGTTTGTAGTATGTGCTTCTCCTTCTTATTCTTCGTCGTGTTTCTGTCATCAAAACGAAGAAAGCGCAATCTTCAAATGCAAGTATTTCTCTCCCTTCCTTTGCTGGGGTTGTTGAAGGATAGTGAAGTTCTTTCGTGCAGCGCTTCCGTGGGCAAGCTAAGCTACCCGTGTACTGTTTTCGTATTCATTATTCGCTTTATTATCGGCGTACCAAGAATTGCAGGAAGAATGAAATTCCTTTGCTTAAAATTCTGTTGCCCTCATTCTTGTCGCAGCTTTTGGCTGCAGTTGTATTTTCCTACGAATTACAATTGTTTCCTTGCGCTGTTCCGCGTATTATTGCTATTCTAGCACGTTTTCTGAGTTTCTCCGTAACAATCATCTCCATTTTCTGGTATTCTTATTCAGTTTTAGTTTCTTTTCCATTGAATTTCAGCATCGCTTTTCGCTGTACATCCTCTTCAGCACTCTATTTGTTATTTTGCTTTTTATTTCATTATGATTACTTTATGAATTTGCTGGCTGCAGTTACAACTGCAAGTACTGCAAACATTTTGCATTTCGTGTTCTGAATTTAGGTTTTTGTTGAGAGACAGAGAAAAGAGCTTTTATAGTTTTTTAACAGCATTTGTTAATTTTGCTACTTCACTTGGGTGAAATTCTGTGTGCATTTTTGAGATACAATTACAATTTTTCCTGTAATTAAGCTTGGCAATGTCGAGATGAGTGGAGTGGAGATCGATATAATTTTTAGGGGAGAACATAATCAAGATCAAGACGGACTTTTTCCAGACGAGGCCATAATCGAGTTTGCGATGGAAAATTTCAAACGAGAAAATATTTAACAATATAAAAGTGTAAATATTAAGTTGTTTTCAATTTTCCCGTTGCATTACAACCCGAGCAAACTTCGTAGGGTGTTCACGCTCGCCTGAGAATACAGTTAGTCCTCGGGTCACTCGGGTCACTCGGGAAAGCGATTTTTGCACCAGCAGTGCGTGGTTTTCTTCAACTAACTTCGCGAATTGCTTTCTCTCTCTCTCTCTCTCTCTCTCTCTCTTTTCACGCTCCCTCATCGTTTCGCCCCCCTCTCTCACTCTCTTTCTTAAAATCTGGTTTTGGTTTTGTTGTTTTTCCCTCAGCTCGAAAAGTTCACTGGTTCAGTTTTTATCAACACTCTGCGCCGGTGAGAGGTGGACGTTTGTGCGTAAGTATGTCAAATACATACATACATGAAAGGACGTTGAGAGTTGGCAGCTAACTTTGCAATGAGATGGTTGGTGATGCTGCTGCTGCTTAATTAAATGGTTTCCGGCTTTTAAGTATTTCCTTCTTTTCCGCTTTGTTGCCCTTGTTTTGGTTTAGCTTTCCGTGGTGACCCAGTGATTTGTGATGCGTTTAAGTGTGAGTTTCCTACTTTTTCTGTTTTATAATCTCTTTTTATTCCTGTTAATTTTAGATGAATTTCATCCATTCATTGTAGTTAATGTAATCACTTTTTATTTTCTGTTTCATTAAATTTCCCTTCCTACCGTAGCTCCACACTTATTTATTTAATCTTAAACGCACTTCCAGTTAATTTACGTAATGTGTTACGCGCCCTTTAAACGTTTAACGTACAAAATGACACGTGTACGTCGTCTCCCTCTCTCCTTCTCGCGCCCAGCTGTCTCTTCTCAGTCCCTTGCATGCCTCTCAGTGTTGCCACTTTGAATTCGTTTTATTTTACGATCATCCTGCCTTGTCACCGGTGATGATGATGATGATTATGGTGATGGCAGCACGTCAGAGGAGGCTTGTTTGTCTAAAGTGTCTTCCCAACTGCTACTCATCAATCACAGCTATTCATTTCGAACGTAATTTGTGCTTAACTAACAAAATTATCTCAGCCGCGAGCGAGGCGGGAAGTCACATCGAGGTGTGGCTGGGAATCGCTCGAGGATGAAGAGTTGCACCAGCATACGAAATGAGCGAAGGTGCTGAGAGAGCTTTATCGAGGAAAGAGAAGTATGAGAAACTAGAGGTGTTGCGTATCAAACTGAAATCAGCGATACTCCTGACACGGTAACGCTTTGAATAAACAATTCATCAGTTGACAAAATACGCAACTGAGATGAATGCAGAGTCTAGAGGGAAAGTTTTAAAAAAATACAGGAAGAAAACACTCCCTACCAAATAAATTTAGTCGAAACAATTGGAAAATGAAAAAAAAAATTAAAAAAAAAAATAAAAAAAAAATTTAAAAAAAAATAAAAGAAAAATTAAAAAAAAAATTTTAAAAAAATTAAAAAAAAAATTTAAAAAAAAATTTAAAAAAAAATTAAAAAAAAAATTAAAAAAAAAATTAAAAAAAAAAAATAAAAAAAAACTTAATGTGAAAAGCTGGCAGTTTTTCTTGTTTTTTCTGGAAGTCACATCTTTTAAGTGAGTCGTTGAGTGAGTATGAAAGCCCGAACTTCAGTCCGTAACTCGATCCTACTGCCGATGCGTATGTCAACACTCAGCCATTCAATTAATCAGTCAAAACGTCCTCGTCTCTGTTTAGCGATAACTCATGCCAATTGACTGAATTGATGGTTGCATGCATGAATGAATGGCTGCTGGATGAATGAATGGCTGCTGTATGAATGAATGGATGCATAAGCTAAACACTCGAGCTGAGGAGAAACGTAATCGTCTCCACTTGAGGGCGCACAAATTCCGACTTAATAGAAGTCATTAGAAGCGACTGCATGTAGCGTGCTGCCGCAGAGCACATCAATAAAAGGTTGGCAGCACTAACACGTCCGACGCCCACAAAAGCAAAACGCTTTGATGGGTGTTGCTGAGCGACAGAGGGCGCTGGAAACCAGCACGAGCTTGAATATCATTTGCCAGCGCACTCTGTTTGCCTCAGTGCTGGATGTTTGCTTTTGTTTATGATAAGCAGGCGATTGAATCAGTAGGCTGAAAGAGAGAGTGAAGAAAGGGGGCGGGGGGGGAGGGTTAGCTAGAGCGATGGAGTCCACTTTCATAGATTTCATTCTGTAATTTATGTTGCTGAAGAGATTGTAATATAAATAAGTCAAGACATGAGCAGATACTTCGTTTCTTCGATCTTTTCACTCTGCGACACATGAAAAGGAAACCGAAACAATATAATCAAAGTTCAACAACCGATTATTATAAATGATTACAAAACTCGGCAGGTAGCGAACTCTTGCTGAGTAAATTTTAAAAGAGGCGATCCTACATTTCCGTAATCCTTGAATTCCGTGTAACCCGCTTTCGTGCCGTTAATAAATTCACCAGAGATTTCCCTACCATGGCAGCGAAATAGGTAGGCACGGCACCTTCTAAGCCTGCAACGTGTCACAAAGTTGTCGCAGGCTATAAGTTCAGCTTTCGATAACATTTTTCGATAGCATTGTTTCACAAACTGCCACCTTCCGTGCTCACGAAGTCGTTTTAATGCTGAAAGCTCAGGTAAATGCAGCCGCCGTTGGTTGACCTCACAATGACCACCCTACAAAACTCGATTCTTAATAATCCGCTTTCCTCCCCCCCTCCTCCCGCACCTCAACCTCCAACACAACCTTTACTCGGGCCAGTAGTGGGTTTTCCCATCGTCCTCGTGAAAAGTCCGTCGCTTGTGCTCGTTCATTGCAATTGATGAGCTTCACAAAAATTCCGCAAAACTTGAACACGCAACTCGAATGCTCGGAAAATAAATGAGAAAATCTCAAGCGTTCGTGCTGAAGGTGGCGTCAGAAGGTGTGGACTGATGGCGTTCGTGACGGAACCCGCAGTGGCCCCCACGGGGTACGTAAGGGGCTGCTTGGACTATCGTAGCTGCAGTAGGGACTTCGAATTTCGGATTCTCTGCAGGTCTTCTCAGCCTGCAACTTGAAAGCCTAACGAAAGCAGCTGTGGCAAGCTTGCTGCAACCATCCTCGTGAAATAGTCTGCCTGGATTCAAAAGGCAGTTTTCGTTGAATGACCTCAGAACTTTCAACCAACTACCCACCCCTTCTCCGCCACCCACCGGTATCCCTACCATTCGCTATCGTTACCTTCACCAGGTTTTCGAGGCTCTTGTTGGTGTTGGTATTCGTAATTTGCACTTTCGTGGGTTTTTCTGCAACAGCAACGAAGTTCTTCCTACTGGTCTGGCACGCGCCTGATTCTCCACTGTGGCTTTCTATGAATGACTATCGTTTTGCTCCACTTTGGCTTCGAGTGCGGTACGTTTCATTAGAGTTTCGTACTTCTGAATAGAAGCTGATTAAGCATTTTCTCTCAAAATTTCATTTTCCTTCATGAAAAAACAGAAGTTACTTAAAAAAAGGAAGTATTTTAATTTTTTTAATTCGATGATCGTAATAAAATTGTATATTATAAACTGCAAATTGATGTTTTATTTCAACATGTATAACTATTATTAAGGATCAAGATAAAAGTCTGTAAAGACGATCCTCTGAATTCAAGTGTCTCAACCGAAAATGTGAGTACTTTGAAAAAAAATAAAGAGTCCAAAGTCTCAAGTCCAAGAAAAGTCCAAAAAGATAGAAATTTCATTACGCTTTATACACTCATTGAAATTGTGGGAAAAACGGTCTTTGAAGACGGCTTTCTATTTCTAGTTCTTTCAGTTTTCTTATCGTTTTACGCAATGAATAGCGACGAAATCGATGTACGTAGAAATAGAATGAATGAACTCTTAGCTGAATGAAAGAAGACACAATTTTTGAATGTTTTAGAAATGGATTTTACTATACATAAAACATTTCCTAAACAAATTTTAGTATTTAGTAAATTAATATCACGTCATTTGATAATTTTGCCAACACACGGAATCAATTTAAATCTCCAGAGCTACCGAATGACGGAGTGGCCGAAATTATCAACGGCAACGAAACCTACTTTGTTGGGCGCATTTGGTCTGTGGATTTCGGGCCGCAGGACACTGTCGGTGCTGTTGCTCCTGCGTTCTGTGTTGGTGCTTCCTCAGTGGCAGCGTCAGCTACTCCGACCGCCTTCATCTTGCGTGCTTCTCGCTCCTGCTTCCGCTGCTGCATCTGCAGACGCAGTTGTTCCAGCTTCGATTTGGTTCTGTTGTTCTCCATATTTCGGCGGCATTCTTTGCACATCCGCACGCACTCGCGTTCTCCAGTCTCGCTGTGGACACGGTAGTGACAGCCGCACCTGTCTGCCGTGTCTGCAGGCTTCCTGCTCACGGTGGAATTACGACCGTAGCGGGGCGGGCCACTCAACAGCTCAGTCAGAACGTCGATAACCTCGGAGATGCTACAATTGGACCGCGGTTCGTCTCTGTCCTCAAGAAGCCCATCCATCGAGCCTCCAAAAATGCCCGAGTAGACGCCTCTAGCGTGTTTGCGTGTCGACTCGAAGATCACTCGAGAGGTGTTGCGTGCAGCCTCCTCGCTGGAGAGATCAAGTCTGGTGTAGATTTCCCGTGAAAGCATGTTCAGCGTTTTCGTCAGCTTCTGCGCCGCTTCTGTCAGTCTGTGCGTTTCGTTTGAAGCGCTAATGCAAACATCATCCGGATCAGCTGTGGTGTCATATGGTGCCGACGGTGGTGGAGGGCTTCGTTGCACTGAGGGGGCTGCAGCAACCGAGGTATTTGCTTTTGAAGTCAAGCCACCATCATTCGTGGAGGTGGGAGGCAGAGGTGCTGTGCGCTGGCTCGACGAAGCAGCCGATCCGTGGCCGCCGTAGTGTTGGTCATGTTGCTGCTGGCAATTGCTTCTGTTTGCTGGCGTCTTCGGCTGCTGGGAAACGCCTAACCGCGGCTTGTTAGGCGACTGTTTCACAAGCGTCTGCTTGGAGTTTTGCAAAGCTTTTGCTGAAGTACTGGCCGCAGCAGTGTCGGACGGCCTGCTGCTGCCGAGTGCGGCTGCCCGCGTTGCTATAGCCGTCATATGCCTCAGATGCGATGTCTTTGTCTTCTGTGGCACGTAGTTGCTGCGGATGACCTTCTGAACGAAGGCTCGTTTTTGCGATGCATTCATGTCGGAAGGGTAGCAGGGCCTGGTGGCGGGCGCGGGGTTTCGGAGAGTTGTTGGTGTGCTGCCTCCACGCGCTTTTTGGCGACTGTGCAAGTTGGCAAGGGAAGCAGCGATGCCGTACTTGGGTGGTGCTGATGTTGAGGGCGAAGCATGTGTCGTCGTCGTCGTCGGCATTGCCTTGCTGGTGGTGGGGGTGGAAAGCGTGGTGGGGGAGGGGGAGGTGCTGGGCTGAGGGTTGTCTATTGATTGCACGTTTCCAGCAGATGTGGTCGGGCTGCTTTCGCCGCCGTGGTTACCGCCGCCTCTATAAAACAGGGTGCTCAGTTGCAGCTGAATGAGCACCAATTTGCCACCTATATTTATGTTGAGATTGAGGGCATTTCTGCCATTGAGGAAATCGTCCACTTGTTCGCCCGTTAGCGACTCCAGCGTGTTCAGTAATGTGTTCCTTGCTCTGTGTAGTTTCTTCCGGCCTGATTTCAAGTGCGGCACTAAAGTAATTTTCGAGCCATCCACTATTCCGTTCCCCCTCAGAGTCCCACCCTGCAGTTCCATCTCGCGGTGCAACAAGCATATGCGGTCTTTTGGAACCTTTAGGCGCCTTGCTATGAGAAGCCGCAGATTATTAATACTCTCAGACCTGCGAATGTTGACGTCGAACTGGGCGCCGGTGGCGGAGTTTATGGTTAGCGTAATGAATGACGGTCTCTGCGTCGGTGGCACTCGCGCCACCGCTGCTCTTGTCCTTCCAGCTGGATTCGCTCCATTAGCTTCGGCTTCTGGGGGCGATGCAGGCGATGGAGGCGATGGGGGCGATGGAGGCGATGGAGCTGCCGGGGGTGCTTTGGGTAAATCACGCCCAAGCTCGTTGTCGCCGGCGTCACCCTTGTCTTGTGTCGAGTTTTTAGAGGCGTCCTTCTTATTCATTTTGGCCACAAATAATCAATTTTAATCTTTGAATTTAAATCTGGAAATATTCGAAATATACAAATATAAAGCTGACTATCTGCAAACGTTTTGCTCTGATGTTTGAATTAATTTTTTCATGCCTTGCTTTCTTTGATTGTCTGCTTTTGTTGATCTATAGTGAAAACAAGTCAGCAACAAGTGTACAGTAATAAAATTGAGCAAGTGGAAAGTTTCTTGAGGTTCTTTTGTCCTTTGAAGTTATTTTGTCTCTATTTCTCCCTCTATCTGTGTCTCTCTCTGTTTCTCCCTCTCTCTGTGTCTCTCTCTCTCTCTCTCTCTCTCTCTTTTTCTGTTCTCCTTACATTCGTAATAGTCTTTATTCTGCAGAGAATATTCTTCTTTGCTTATATTTGCTTTCCCTCCCACCTCCATTTTCCCTTAACATATTTTTTACCACGGTTATATTTCAATATAACTTCCCCCGTCAGACGGAGTACCAGTGGGTCGCCAGGGCGAGTACGTTACACATGCTTGAGGCGAAGAGTGCGGGAGCCTCATTCAGCATGAAGAATGAGGATCAAAATGCAATTTTCCGCGCAACTTAACTCGTAAAGTTCTCAGCAAATTCTCGACTCGTGAGATGCACTGCATATCCGACCCACCTCGTGAACCTCCCTTCATTCTCCGCCCCAACTCCACACTTTCTCTACGATTTTATATACATCAATAGCTGCAACTACGAGTATCGTCCACGTTTGCTCCGTTGAAGCGACTGATGCGGACAGAAGTTGTTTTTGTGCTTCCTTCCGCGCTGTGAGCGTGCTTAATATGAGTTGCTCTCGCCTTCTTCCTGCGCATCCTCGGGCAGGCGGCGGGAGAAGACGTCATCAACATTTCATGCAGATTGCAGTTTAAAGGATTTGCATGTTTTTTTTTGCGCAAGCAGGGAGGGACGAGAAAAGCTACGCGAGGTGGGTGGGTTAGTGCAGGTAAATCGTGGTGCCCATATAGAATTCTGCATTAATTTATCTCCTGTAGGGAGCGGCGGACCCTCTTGATTGATGTTGATATCGGTAGTGAAAAAAGCAATTTCAACAAATATTGAAAGAGTTTTTCATGTTCTTGGAAGCAATTCGGGGTTTTTCTACATCTTTAATGCAATTATTTTCATCTCACACCACGTGGATGCCCTCCCTCCCTCCCTCCCTCTCTCTCTCTCTCTGACTCTAGCAGCGCCTATATCTCTCTCTTGCGCGTTTTGCTAATGATTAGTTTTTGTTTTTTTTGGTTTTTTGATCAACTAAATCTGCTAAAATTAAACTGAATATACCGATTCTTCTCTTTCCATTTTCAGATATGACTACGAATCCCTGTTGCTGAATTCAACGTTCTGCTTGGTGCCGCGCGGTAGACGGCTCGGGTCCTTCCGGTGAGTTTATTGATCCACAGAATTGCGCTCATTTCGAAACGAATCCTTACTTTGTCAATCAAGGACAAAGCTTTCCTCAGCTCTCCGCATTCACTTTTCCCATGCAAATCATTTTATTTCAATTGAATTGAATTTTAATTTGATTGAATCTTAATTTGCTTAAACTTTTTGCCATAAACTTTTCTCCTACCACATCTTACTCTCTCATACTCACCCTCTCTGTCTCCCCCTCTCTCTCTCGCTCTCTCCTCTTTGCTCCTGATTGCGCCACACAGATTTCTGGAGGCTCTTCAGGCGGGCTGCATACCGGTCATCCTGTCCAACGCGTGGGTTCTACCGTTCGAGTCGAAAATCGATTGGAGGCAAGCGGCGATCTGGGCGGACGAGAGGCTTTTATTGCAGGTGAGTCGAGTGCATTTTTTCCGAATTCCTTTGTGCCACATTTTTCGGAAAGGGTTTGCATCCCCATCCCCTTCTTGGTTTCCTTTTAGCTGATGTCAATGCAACTTTTAACTTTTGGTTTTTTGATTTTTTTATTTATTTTTATCCTGAATTACTGCGCTGATAACCTAATTACGCTTGCGACTTTTTCTACCTTTTTTCCTTTCTTTTGTTGCTTCCGACCCCTGTTTGCACGCTCGTGGTGCTCGTGTCCCTCCCTTGACTGTCGCATGTGTGCCGGTCGACAGGCATTCGCAATTCGTGATATCCGGCCGCCGTTTGCTCAGTGACAAATTAATTTTCCTCAATGGTGACGGGCAACACTTCTCGCGTACACTTTTTCTGCTTCGTTTTGCTTTTTATTCCGCCCGAAGTTGGCAACCGAACTGAAAATTCTTTGTTCCATTCCGTCCCATTCCGTCCCATTCCATGGGGACTAAAAGAGGCGTGGAGTGGTTTGAGTACGTTTTTGTCAGGACCGCAAAAATTATTTATATTTTATAAATTTTCATTTATAAAATCAAAATTAACTCTTATTTGCAGTCGCTGGTTCTCGTCGTCTGCTGGTCACCTCGGCGAAATACTGTACGAGTGAATGAAAGATACGAATGAATGAGGTGAATTAATGGACGTGAAGGACTGCTTAGCCGGAATCCTTCCCTGGACTCAATTGAAGCCGCAAATTTCTTTGGTCACTTTCAGGCAGTGAATCACTCTTTCACTTCATTTTGTCTCAAATAGAGTCTGACACGCACTCCTCGCATATCCTTGCGTCCTCTTTAGAGCGCAAAAAATCTTTTGTGTCTCGCTGTGGCTTTCGTTTGTCCGTCTCTTGCGGAAGCTGTGTTTTTGTCTTCTTTGACTTCTTTTTTTCAGAAAATATTCAGAAACAAAAAAGAAGTTTTTTCGTTATGCTTTCAAATTAAAAAGTTTTTCGCTTCTGTTTGCCATCACGAATCGTTATTCGCTCTCTTTTAATTTTCCTACTCTTTGACTTGTCTTCTTCTGTATTCTTCTTGTTGTTTTCCATTTTTCTTTGTTTTATTTTCTTAAGATTTGTTCTGCGTTTGCTTTACTGGATTGTTGGTGGTCCTTGTTTTGGTCTACCGAGACTCAATGTAATTAATTAAGTTTGAATTCTTGCCAACAACAGATGGCGTTGATGTTCCCTTTAGCGGGTTTCTTGGCGGAGGAAATTCTTTTAAATTAATTTCTTAACTTAAATATGAACTTCCTAGTGTTTTTAGAAAATTAAAAGCACGGCAAAGAAACTTTCTTTTATTTCCTCTACTATTGTTCTTCTTATATTATTGTTATTCCATTCTATTAATCTTTTCTAGGTTCCCGAAATAGTGCGCTCCATCTCTGCCAGTCGAATTTTAGCTCTACGGCAACAAACTCAAGTTCTGTGGGAAAGTTATTTCGGATCAATTGAGAAAATAGTTTTCACTACTTTTGAGGTGAGTTTTTATACATAGTTAAACATGTAATTTACACAGTTATTATTAAATTAAGTTATTATTAACTGAAACATAAAAGTTCTACAATTCGTTGGTAAAAAAAGTTGGTGAAACAGTTCGCATTCCATATAACAGTGAGCTGTCGACAAAGCAGTTGAACGAGTCCATGCAACAGTTGACAGTTGATCATTTTAACAGTTCTCCATCAATAAAAATTCCTGTTATAATGTAATATTTAACATCTCTGTTTCTAACATAGTTTCTGTGCTTGTTCAGTGTTTTCGAAGTCTCTCTCTCTCTCTCTCCCTCTCTCTCTCTCTCCCTCTCTCTCTCTCTCGCCAAAATTTATTGGTTGATTATCTTCTGCCAAAATTGAGTTGCACAAATATTTCGTTGAGCGCAGTAATGCGATTCGATCCGTCACCAAATATTTGGCTATTTCGATCGTCTTTTCGCCACCATCTTCACTTCATTTCCTTCTCACGCAGACTCCCTCCTCATCATTCTCAGTAAATTTTTCCGCCCACGAACACACACTTTGGCAATATTTCAACATGATTTCGTTCCAGATCTCATCAAATATTTTCTCGATTTCTCACTCAATTCGGAATCATAATCAGTTCATAAATTTTTGTCGACTCTCCATCTGCGCAAGCCAAAGCAAACAAGCAAGCAAGCAATATTTCCGTCGCCGACGATCATGAAGACGAAGCGCCGAAGATGATAATGATGTCAACTCAACCGGAAGAGGAGTCACTATCACTGCCTGCGAATGCGAGTGGGGTTGGCATTGCTTTTTAGGGTGAGCGAGGGGGGTGAGAGCGTTGCTCGGAGTTCGGGAGAATTTGAGGACTGTGTGGCCTCGGGCGACTTTTCTGCGACGATTTTCTGTTTGCTCAGTAACCTGCTGCCACTCCTTTGACTTTTAAATTTAATACTGTTAAGTATTTAGTACTGTTAAGTATTTAATACTGTTAAGTTGCTGTTAGTATGTATCTCTGCTTGACATGGGTATTAACAGCTTCAATTCTAATGATTTTATTTTAAGAACTCGGAAATTCCTAGGAATTCTGGAACTATAATAACTTCCCGAGCTTTTCTGAAACTAAACTTATCTTGTTTGTCTTCGGCTTTCCTTGCTTCTCCTCGGTAGTTTTTGATTTACCACCGCAAGTTTGCCACATCAATGTTAACAGTCGATACAAATGTTTACAGTCGAAGGTGGGAATGTCGGAATGTACTGTTATGTTATGTTATATTATGTTATGTTATTTTCTGTTATGTTCTGTTAAGTTATGTTCTGTTATGTTAGGTTATGTTATGTTATGAGTGTCACTGTTAAGATGAAATTCAGGGCAAAACAGAAAAACAATGCAAAATAATTCAAAAAGTAAAGAAATGGAAGAAAAATGCAAACAGAGAGAAATGTGTAAATGGAAACACATTTTTACAATTTTTATCAAACAAAAACAAAAAGCGAAGCACACACGCAAATGCATTCCCACTTCCTTTTATGTGTGTGTGCAAGCAAATACAAATACAAGAAACAATACAAAATCAACAGAAATTCTTGATAATACTAACAATGATTTCAGTTTATCCACCAGCTATTTATCCACCAGATATTTATTCAGTCTCTTAGAGCGAAATACGTTTGACTTCGCGTTTGCTTTGCTGAAAAGTTTGGCTGGTGGTCGCGACTTGCGTTCCTGAAGATGTTAATTTTTTTAATAAATATTTCAATATTTCTCTACAAATTATTTTAATTATTTATTACTACAATTTTTGTTTATTTGACACGGCTAAAATTCGTTCTTCGCAAATCAATCATCTTCTGCAGAATAAAAATAAGATTATCGATTTTCTGCAACTAAGAAAAGTTTTAGGAGAAGCGAGCTAAAATTGTTTACGTAATGCTCTCTCTCTCTCTCCCTCTCTCTCCCTCTCTACCCCTCTCTCTCCCTCTCTCTCTCTCCCTCTCTCTCCCTCTCTCCCTCTCTCTCTCTCTCTCTCCGAGCACACTTTAATACTCGTTAACCTAATTATTGCTCTCGTCAACGGCCTCTCGCTAGTTAGGAGTAGAAAAGCAGCACAGGGTGCCTCCCACCCCCCAAAAATCCTCCACAACAATGTTGTCAACTCCTTGCTGCTGATTTTTTGCGCTTCAATGCAGCTCAGCGCAGAAAGCAATTAACTCAGCGATAAACTGGAATCGATGTTTAGCCGCAAAATAATGGAGTGCAAATTAGGAGGGGACTTGAAGCGATAAATCAGTGAGTCGGTGTGTCGATGTGTCGGTGTGTCGATGTGTCGGTGTGTCGGTGTGTCGATGTGTCGTTGTGTCGGTGTGTGCTACATCCAGGTAGATTAGAAAGTCGACGAAGCTCGCAGTGTTTTGACGGTGAGGAGGGATGAGATGGCTATCACTGCCAAATGAGGGATGAACGTTCTCATTAACAAATTAACCCGCAGGATGTGTTTTCTTGCTCTCTCTCTCTGCAGCTAATTAAGGGCAGAGATTAAAATCGAGTTTTAAAATAAAGCTTTGTGAGGAATTCCAATGACATGAAGTAGCATAAAATAATAAATATAAAAGTAAATCAAAATAAATTACAATAACTTAAAATGAAGCAATTTAATGCAATGAAATTCTTACTTGAAAAAACTCGCATGTGAACAACGAAGTTATAGAAGATTTTATTCTTAAATTTTATAGTTAAATTTTTTTTACTTTTTTCTTTTGTTCTGCCGTGAAATATTAAAACAAAAATATCAGGAAGAGAATGCGGTTTTTTATGACTTTCACTATAAATTTTCGCAATTTTACTACTTGAAGAATTTTTAAGACTTTCGCAGGCCATGAAAACATTTGCATTTGTTTCGCTTGCACTCTCCATTTAGCACACACCGTCCGTCCTCTTCCTTCCCCTCGCAAAATGAAATGCAACACAGACTCTCAAGCTTTCACACGTTCCATGATTTCACCAGCCTTTTTAAATGCCTTCTGTTTTATGCCTGAATGTTTTATTTATGCTTTTTACACCTACTGTAATGCTGCTGCTTTTTTATGACTTTATTTTAGCTTATTTATGCGGCGATTAAAAATGAATTGTGTGTTTTTTTTTTTCTTTTTCCTATTTTTTTACAGCTATTTTATAATGGCAACTACGAATTTTGCAGTGCTCCTCATTTGTTCAGTTTTGTGGTGGTAGATGAGGGGCGTTCCTCGACTATTCCGCGTCCAGAGACTCATAAAATAGCAGATTTTTATGTTAGTAGCTTGAATTTTAGTTTCCCCAAATAACGCGGACGAACACGTGTTCAGCCAAATTGCATTGCATACTTTTAGGCGTCTGCTGTTGCAATTAACAGATCAATTATTAACAGATCTACTATTAACAGTTCAACTATTAACAGATCTACTATTAACAGATCAACTATTAACAGATCAACTTGTAACAGATCTACTATTAACAGATCTACTATTAACAGATCTATTATTAACAGTTCTAGTATTAACAGATCTGAACAGAGAGAAATACGAGCCTAAAATTTCACATTGAAATTTTCGTACATTTCTAGCAATTCTCTCTCGCTCTCCTCACTCTCTCTCTCCCTCTCCCTCTCTTTCTTTATTTCTCGTTGTTTTCTCTCCCTTTTCAATTCTTTATCGTCTTAATGGAGGAGGAACGCTATTTCGCTTCCGAAATTATTCTTCAACGCTTGTACGACAAATAAAATTTCCTTTATATTAAAAGCGAAAACTTTTCCATTTCATTCCTCTCATTGGCATGAAGTGTCAAAGTTTTGTGCACAAATTTAAGGTCTTTGAAGGTGGACAAAACTTTTGTGGCTTCCATTAGTGGATGCCAGGACGGGGTCTGATGATGACACAGCTTTCATTTAGTATTCATGACTACTAATTGTTAGTTGAAGGACTTTTCTAGTTCATCACTCTGTTAAAATTGAGTAAGAGGAAAATGTAATTAAAATTTCGTACACGTTTCGTGATGAGTGAAGCGACATGATAAATTCCTAGAAATTTAAAAGCAAATTAAAGTTTTTTCAACTGAAATGTTTCAAACCACTGAATTTTATCCCTACTTTTCAAATTTAAAATTCCGCTGAGTTATTTTAACCCATTGATTTGCAAACGAATATTTGGTGGATTTAATTTATGCAAAGAATTTTTAAATTTTGAGAAAATAAAGCGAATACAATTGCCAGAAACGACGTTTTATCGGGTTATCCTCCCCTCTCGGCTTCTTTGTTGTACATTTTCTCGAGCAAGCTAAACATTTTCCTCCATTTTCCGTTCTTTCTTCGTTGTATCCGTCATCCGCTTGTGACAGCAAAATAAATCGCTTGCACATTTTTTCGCTATGCAAAATAAATGTTGGCGTTTTTAGGGTAAAATGGGGAGGACTTTCGAAATCGATCCCTCCCCTCCCATGTTCATCCCAAGGCATCATCCTGCTCCACAATTTGGCTCTCGTGAGACCAAAAATGCTTTCAATTAATGGCTTACCAATTTAACCCACCTTTCATCTCAACCAGAGCACAACAGAACCTTGACTGTCCCTCCTGGCGTTGAACTCGCAGGTGCTCCTTACTCTCCCAACCCCACGTGGGTCGCTTTTGATGTGTGCACACCTTTCAGTGGGCAGAAACGTCAACTGATCCGACCGTTCAAAAATCATCCGTGTAGAAAATTGATTAAAGCATAAACGAGCTTTGATTTGCACCCCCTCGAAATGCTTCCCTGCTTCCCTGCTTCAACGGGCAGGGATTACTTTGAACCAGGGAAAACTCGTACTTTTCGTTAACAATACCGACGCTAAACGGTCTACGTCGATCCTTTCCATCCTTTCTCAGCATGCATGTTATCAGCTGATGCTATTGTTGTTTGAGAGGGGGGGGCGATATCACTGGGTTATTAAAGGGTTAAAGGTATTTGCGGCGGAATCATGAACTCAACTGCTACCCCTCTTTAAAGTGTTAAAACTTCTCATCGTATTCATGTTTCCCTTGCTAGCGTGACCTGACTTAATAAATTACAAGATTGTGAACACGAACAGGCGGGGCAAGCAAGTTATTGGGTCAGTGTGAGGAATTCGGTGTGTGTGGGGACGGCAGTGGATTAAGAAACTTTGGGAGAAGGATATGTGGACACATGACTCTATAACAGCCTAAATAACTCCAAGTTTTAAGAACGTCAACTGAAACAGGGATATTTTGTAGGAAAGACTATTACAAATATTTTTAGTGAGAATGTAGAGGATGCTAAAGATGTTAAAGATCCTTATTTTTCCCATCACTTTTTGTACAGTCGCAAACACCACAAACTTCTTTTTTGCCAAAGAGTTAAAGAGTTTATTTTTTATTTCATTTTAACTTCACAAAAAGTTAAAATGAGGTGAAAAATATAATATCGAAATAGGGAAACTGTAGAAAATAATGAAAAACGGGAACAAAGAGGGGTTCGCATGGCAGAAGGGACACCAAGGAGTGACTGGTTGACCGGAATAATTGCAAAGTAAAACCAAAGTAAACAAAACCACTAAGCAACCACAAGGAGAAAATAACTCTACTGTGATAATGACAGAACGAGAGAGAGGGAGAGAGAGAGAGAGAGAGAGAGAGAGAGTTGAAGGCTCAATCGTTCGGTTTTTAAGTTTTTCCTGTATAGGTTACCACATCAGAAAAGGTTTTTTAAAATTCTACTTTTTATAGCTTGTTCCTCAGTTGAGAACTTTGTCAAAAAAGTTTCTCCAAGTTTTTTTTTAGAATTTTTTTTTTTATTTTTTTAGAAAGAAAAAGAAAGAAATTTTTTTAGAAAGAGTTTTATTTTAATGATGACCTTAATATGGATATCTACGAATAAAACAAAGTTAAAAACGAAAAGAAAAAAGTCTGAGGAATACGAGGTCGGCCGAGAGAACGAACGGACGGGAGAGCGGATGAGAGAAGAGCGAGCAGTCGGCAGTGTTGGTCCGAGCATGAGGTTTGCGTAAAAACAAAAGTTTAGATTACAGAAAAAATTAAAAGGAAATGAGAAAGGAAAAAGGAAAGAGGAAGAAAGAATTAACATTTCGAGGCGATAGCAGTTCCACTCATCGAAGAAGAGAATGTAGTTGCCACCTTTCTAGAATATTCTGATCATCGCGTAATAACATTTTTACTATCATTTAAGACGTTTTAAAACAACTGCAGAGATAATAAAAAATGCAAGTAACTTACTTAGGAAGCGATTAAAGAGAAAACACTTGCGTTGACACATCCGCAAGAGAACTTCCGCGGAAGGGAAGAGAGGAGAAGGTTTAAATTTAATAGCAAAACTCTCTCTTCAATGTGTTTTACAAGAGAAGTGAGCAAAGAACCAGTTTGTGATGCACTGTAAATAGTTTTTTAAGCACCATCAGTTGACACGAACAATACCGCAGTTTGAGCGAGAGAAGAAAGAACAGCAACAATATTGGAGCTGTAAGAGAGGCGAGATGAAAACCTCATTACGAATACGAAAACTTTCGCTACTCAACTCATTTTCTTTAAAAAACAAGTAAATAACTGCAATTATGAACTAAACATTTAGTGAACATTTATTTTTCTTCCACATATTTGAATACAATTATTTTCTATTACTTTATATTGGTATTTTTAAGTGTTGCTGAGTTAATTGCTACTGCTAGTCAACAATTAATAACACGGACTTTCTGTTGTTGTTCGTTTATATTTAGTAGTTGTGTTCGCCCCCCTCTGAACTCGGCTGCGTGAAAGCGAGAGCCTCACGAACTCCCTCCAGCTGTCAATCCACATCATTCCGCTCCTTAGTTACCAGTGATGCTCGCTGGCTTCGACTTCTCCCTCCGTTTCGTCCTCTCCCTTCTGCTTCTTCTCTTCCACTTTAGTTCTTTCTAATTTAAGGATATGTTAAATGCAACTAAACTTAAACGCTTACTTAGTTCCCGGTAAAATATCCCGGTTGATTATTCCCGACTTAGAAGAGCACCGAGAACAGGCTTCTCACGCCCGTGGAAACTCCTCCGGAACCGAGGGTAAAGCCGGAGCCTGTGGTGCGCTGCCGCGATGCGTGGCTGGAAGCGTTTGTACGAACACGCTCGTAGCTGGCAACATCCTGCAAGAGCAAAAGAGAGGAGAAATTAGTCGTGTCTCGGTTCGGCTCGCGCGGGTCTGGTCGTTATTTACTGGTCGAGCACAAACTCGAGGTGGTGGCATTGACGGCAGATGCGGCAAGCACTACACGTGTTGTAAATCGACAAGACTCTCACCTCTTTGTCGGCATTGGCCAGAACGCTACGCATGGAGTCGGCCACCGGCCACTTCTTCTTCATCACCAAACTGTGTGGAGGTTCGTGCGGCATGCCGGCGTCCACGGACCAGATCGTTACGCTGGAGCCGCCCGTAACTTTGCTGCCGCGCGTAAACTTGAAAGCGAGCTCCTCATCGCCGGCGATGCGGCTCAACTGCCAGCCGGTCAAATTGATCTCCTCGGTGCCTCGATTGTGCAGCTTGATGTAGCGTCCTTCGGCGTCGGCCTCCAGGATCTGCAAGTCGCCCTTGGCAGTGGCGTTGACGGTGAAGTCGGCCAAATGACGATCCTCAGACTCCTCGATGACTGTGCGGCGGCGTTTGACGGCGCTGCTGGTGCCACCGATGCCCGGAGTGGCCGAGCGACGTCCACTGGGGGTGGCGCGTCCGCTGGGTGTGGCACGTCCGGAACGATGGTGGCCGGAGCTGGAACTCACGGACAAATGAGTGCCATTGGAGTAGCCGGAGTCACCGGCAGAGCTGGCGGTGCCACGGCCCGGCGAAGGGATGTTCAGACGATGCTCTTCGCCGCACAGAAGTTTGTCGTACGCCGCTATTTCCAGGTCCAGCGACACCTTGATGTCCATGAGATCCTGGTACTCCTGCAGTTGCTGAGCCATTTCGTCGCGCATGCGTTGCAATTCGGCCTCCAGCGTGGCGATGTACTGATTGTGGCGCACACGCTCGCTGTCCAGGAGGTTCTCTAATTCGCGAATGCGAGCCTACATGAGAGGGGAGGAGAAAAGAGTTAAAGGGGATGATCGGCTGTAAAATAGAGGTTGCAACCTACATTCAAGCTAGCGTTGGTGCCCTCCAAATCCTGTATCTTCGAATTCAAACCGTCGATCTTGGTGCGCATCATGCGCAGCTCCTCGGTGGCATGCGACGACGCGTTGGCGGCACGATTAGCGGCAGCTTGCAAGTTCTTGATCTCGTTATCGTACAGCAACTCGATCTCCTCGCGATTGGTGCGCATCTGAGATTCATACTGGTCGCGCAGCTCCTGCAGCGATTGCTGCAACTTGGCTTCGTACTGCTTCGACAGACGGCCATCGATCTCGCTGATCTCGATCTGGCGACGTGAGCGAGTCTCCGTCAGTTCCTGCGTGTGAACCTGATCCTTGAAACTCAGCTCCTCGCGTAGACTCTGATTCTGGTTCTCGAGATCGACGCGAGCCAACGTCTCGGCTTCCAGCTGCTTGCGTAGATCTTCGAGCTGCCTGCGTAGCCGATCGTTCTCCGCTCCGAGTTCCTTGGCCAGATCCTCAGCCTTCTTACGGTCAGCGAGCGCCTGATTGTACTTTCCATTCACCTCAGTGAAGCGAGATTCATAAACGCGAGCGCTGTTCTCAGCGATGGCGCAATCCTTGGTTTTCTTATCCAGCCTGAAAGGGGTGGAGAGGGAAGGTGATTGCGATCAGTTGTTGGGAGTGAGTGAGTTTTAATATTCTTAACAAATATTAAAAATTATCAAAATCGGTTTCCCTTACGAAAACGAAAAGTATTAAAATTCCCTTAAATGCCAAATTCAACATCTTGACTAGAGAACAGATGACATCATCGTTATAACGCGGATCGCCACGACTGTGCGAAGCATTAGCAACCGCATTTTCATTGCTAGCTGGCATTATTATTGGCTGTTATTGTTTAAAATCAGTTTTGTATTCAGACAGTTTTTGACTGGCGTGCTGTTGAAAGTGGAACCGGTTCAGCCAAATAACTCGTCATTTAAGGTCACCTAATGCTGTATTCTGTGGTCCACACGAGCTCTGATTGCGTTTGAAGTATTGAAGAACTGAGGAGTAAATTAATATTTGTCGATCTGTTGCTATTTTCTACACAGAAGGATTGGACTTCCATAATTGGCAACATAAATAACACCGCGACAAGTGAAATACAACTTGCATTCCCATTTTCAGAAAGAGTTGTAATAGAAAAATTAATTAAGAAATTAAAATATTAAAATAGTAAATAAAATAAAAATAAATCAGGAACAACGAAGGGGTTTCAATAAAAAAAATTAAATTAATATAAAATAAATAGAAGAAAATAGTTCTCTATTATTCCTATTAATAGATTTCTTTACAATTACTTATAAAAAAAAGTCGGGAATTTTTCTCTTCTACACAAAAACTAACATAATTTCGGACATAAAAATATTAAGGAATTTTTAGTTGAGATAAAAATCTTAAACCGAACTTCACTTTAACATTTTCCATTAAGAGTTCTAAGGAAAAGTTGTTTTTTTTTTTCAAAATGTCAATTTTTCAAAATATTTCATTACTGAAAAGTGATGTAGCGCTGAAGGAGAGCTTGAGAAGGCTGAAAGAGAGCTTGAGAAGCGCTGAAAGAGAGCTTGAGAAGCGCATTTATTGCTCGATGTGGCTGATGCGAGAGAGAGATAGAGAGGGAGGGAGGAGAGTGTGGGAATTCTCAGTAGCTGCAGCCACTTGACAATAGACAGAAATTTGTTAGATTTATAAATAGAAATTGTTGTTCATAAAACACGATCTGTCCTGAAAACGTGGTTGTTATTTCTGTATCACGTTTTTTCTAGCTTTTTCTCTGCCTATTACGTCACTTCTGCAGTTTTTGCTCCCTTTTTTCGAATTATCTGCTTCAGATTTTTATTACTTTTCCATTATTATTAGCCATGCGTTGATATAAATTTCAATTGTTGATTATATTTGATAAAGAAAAGCGATAATAATGGTGATTAAAATGGTCAATAATGACTCAAGCGTTCTCTTTCTTTTTTTGGCTCTCTCTCGAAGTCTGTGTGTGTCTCGGGCTCTCTTATGCATTTGAAAATAAGAAAGAGCAAAATGAAGGCGTGAATTTTATAATTTAAGCACGCTAGTGAGTTCCTTTCAAGGTTGAATTTTAGCTGTGTCGACCTAAAAAAATTCTAATTTTAGGATTGTGAGAAACTCAAAACGTCCAAAAACGCCAGCAGCATAATTTTGTCGTTATTTTCTGCTAGTCAAGACGGTGTGTGGATAATAATCGCTCTAAAAATAGCATTCTTCAACGCATTATTTACAGTGGGATGGATTGATCTCAACTCTGTACTACATGCGGAAAAGAAAGAAAATTCCACGGATTTCCTTCCGTGTTCTGTTTTCAAAAGAGTTTTTTTTTTGTCTCTACCCGAGAAACGAAGTTGATAACCTGAAAAACTTGGAAGAGACAGCAGGGGGAAAATCGTACGCTTGCTTTGTTGCTTTTATGTATTTTCGAAGGGATTTAAATATGCTGGGAATGCTCGCAACTGCGTAGTTGTTGCTTGAATAGCAACGTCATTATTAGAGTATCAACAACATCATTAGCATCAACATCATCATTATCTTCGTGGCCGTTTGAAAAGTTGGCGGCGGCACGTAAACAAAGTTCGGCTACACAAAAGTAATGCAGGGCCGCCATGTGCTTCACAGCGAATTCCGTTGCGTTGCTCGGCGCTACCGAAGCATGACATCATTTGTTGTGTTTGCTGGTCGTTCGTGAGGCGAACAGGTCGTCGGGCAGGCAGACCGTCGGGCAGCGAGAGAGGCATTGAAGGCAGACGAGGTGAGCTGTGATGATGACATCATCTGCGTCGTCTAAAAATACGCTCACGATGCGAAGCAAGAGCACAACAAAGCGAACGCGACTGAGGTTCGAGGGTTGCAACTCTCTTCGTGCAACTCACTCCAGAGGGAAAACAGCTGCTTTGTGTGCCCTTGCATCCCCCCACCCTTCAACAATTCTTACGAGAAGATTTTCGCGAGTTCTCTACCTTTGCTTCAGATCCTCGTTCTCCTCCCACAAACGCTTGACGTCGATTTCCAGCCTCGCCTTCTCCTTGGCCGTCTCGTCGAGCAGCTTGCGCGCGGCGGCCAACTCCTTCTCGAACATGGCCTTGATGTTGCTGGTCTCGCGGTGCACCGTCTCCTGCGCCAGCTGCAGCTCCTGCGTCAGCCGGCTGTTCTCGTTCTCCAGATTGCGCATCCGGTCGATGTACACCGCCAGACGATCGTTCAGATGCTGCAGCTCCTCCTTCTCCTGCAGGCGGCTCGAGCGTGTCGGGCTGGTGGGGCTGGCGGCGCCTCCCAGCCGCGCACCGCCCACCGGCGTGGACGTGCTGGCGCGTGAGACGCGACCGCTGACGGTGACACGTTTTGCGGACATTTTTTTTATTTAGTTATTTAGTTTTTGCTTCTTTTCTCTTCTGCTCTTCCACGAGTTTTTGCGGTAAGCGATAAAAGTTTGCAGCTGTGTATTGCAAAAACTAGCAACTTTCTTACTAAATTCAAACACTCTGCGTTTTTTCTCCCTCTTGATGTATCTGTTGGATTGTTTTTCTGATTATTTTCACTTCAGTATTTCAACGCTTTCGCTCGCTTAACTTTTTCTCAAACACGACCGCTCACTCCGACTTCGAGTGCTAAACTGAACGACGTTCGTTGCTGGTCGTCGCTCGTCGTCGCTCGTCGTCGCTGGTCGTCGCTTCGTATCTACAGCGTGAATGAAATCATCGTCTTCATCATCATCATCGAGGAACTTGGGCGAACTTTGAGTTTCGTGTTGGTTTGCGTGCGTGTCGTGAGTGTGTTTGTGTTTGTTAGTGCTTCTCGCTGGTTGCCTTCCTTGCTTTCTTTCGTCGACGTATTTACTTATTTTACGTTATTTGTTGGCATGCCATTCAGTTACCGTTTTGTTGTCAAGTTTCTGGTGGCCACAGTGGGCTCAAATTCTCAAAAACTGCTAAGAAAACCGCTGCACAGATTAAAACGGTTTTCCAGAAAAAGAGGCAAAATATTGAGAGAATATTATTTTCAATAAATAAATAAATATTTGCAATTCTTAATCGTTTGGCAAATTTACTGAAAAAAACAATTTCACTAAAATTCATAGAATTTCTTTTTTGTAAAAATAGAAAACTAATTTTGCTCTTCTGTAATCTCTCACCTCACCTCTTCAAGTATCACGAGTTACTCATTCTCTATGCTCGCCTTTATTGCCTTTTTTCTCAACCTCTCATGATTGCATTTTATGAATTAATGACGTGCTTGCAATTTTAACCTTCAATAAACCTGGAAAGTCTTTCTTACTGGAGTATCAGTTTTGTTGTTGGAAGCAGCTAGTTCGCACCCTCTCACTCGTTCGTTCATTCATCTCAATCAACTCCAGCGTCTTGCGGTGGATCTTCGGGAACTCTCATTCATTATTTCCCGTCTCGTTTGTCTCTCTCTCTCTTCGTGATAACAGTGTTGTAGTTCTCTAGTTCTCCTTCATGTTGTAGTTTAAGTAATTTCTTGCACGTTTTAATGCGAGTTAAACATGCAATGGAAATCAGAATGCTCATTGCCATTCCTCTCTTGCTCTCTTGTTATCGTTGTTTTGTTCGCTTTGTTGTAGCTTTAGGTGGGCCGGTTTTTCTCCTCTCCTTTCCTCTCCCTTGTTGTTTTCGTGCATTGAGAATTTTCAACTACATGCAACTCATTCTACTTCCCCTCCTCTCTTCTTTCCTACTGAAGACAGGTTGGTGCATTTGACCTCCTCATTGAGTTTGTGGAACTCTATTGGTTTTTTTTGCTGCATCGAGTATAGAGAGAATTTTTCTCATCGTTTCTTATCTGAAGTAAATTTGATGTTTTTGCAAAATTTCGTTGTAAGCAAAGGCAAACGAAAAAAGTGCACCCGAAGGTCCGAAGTCCATCTCTGAATTCATTTCTGTGCGTGACGTCAGCAAGACGTAATTAGAAATGACGTAGCCGACTTAGTTACTCGCTACATTTTCACTACCTCAGCGAGTGTGTGAATCCGAAAATATTCGTTGAAGCTGTCGTCTGAGCGAGCTAGACCTACTTCAACGAGTAGCTGAAGCAGCGAGTTCTTGCCTCGAGTCGTCACCTTGACGCAATGACGTCATTCAACTTGACTTCCTCATGACGTCATTCAATCGATAAGCCAGGCAATCGAAGAACTTGTCGGTGGCTTTTATTTTACTTCTTAATTTATTCATTTCAAAGTTATGCAAATATTTTCCTTCTTTAAATTGAAGCTTAAAATTAAATTCTAAAAATTAAATTCTAAAAAAATTCCTCAAGTTTTTAGTTTAACTATTTTTTATATTCTGATTAATAATAATGAAATTGAAGTTTTAGGGTTACGAAAGCATGAAAATATGAGACGAAACGAAACCAGTCAACGTCTCGCGCTTGAAATGGGATTCTAAAAGCGTGGAATGACATCACGATGTCGACTTTTTTCGGCTCTCAGTGGAGTCTCATTAATTACAGCGTAAACTTGTTTTATTTTAATGCAGAAATGGAATTCGTGACGTCAGCATGAGTTAAGCTGTGATTATTTTGATTGATGAAGTTTATTTCACAGAGCGATGATGACGTGTGTTGTTTTTTACGTTTTCCTCTCCTTCATTTTAATAAATTTAATTGTAATATTAAATGTTAACTGCAATTTTAACTAGTAACTCATTTAATATTCTCAATCGCACGTGACGATTACACGAAAAGCTGATTTTTATAATATTATGAATTCCAAAAACGATTGTCACTCGTAAACGTTGAACTGCTTTTTAATTAATCTATAAATTCTTCCTTTTACGATGCCGAATTAATTATTTTTAAATCATTGGTTAAAATTCTATTTTCATATTTATTTATTTTTTAGTTATTTAACGAGAAACTGGCAAGTGAATGCAATCTCAGCGAAAAGCGAATAAATTCCACTAATGAACTCAACGCGGTTTTCAAATGTCATCTGAAAACGCCGCAGCGTAGTTGTTGTTGTTTTTAATGAACTTGTCATCCGAACAAATACAGGAAACCAATCACACACACACACACACACACACACACACACACAGTATTTTAAATTTAGAATTCTGGAGGGCTAAACAAAATTTAGGCAACATTAAAATTATTTAATAATTTTGCTGTTAAAGTCGACACTAAAAAGCTGTAATTAGTTTGTGAAGAGAGAGAGAGAGGGGAATGTTATGAGGAGAGAGAGAGCGATGCAGGCAAACAGAGAGTAAGAGGCAGAGATTGAGAGACAGAGAGTGAGAGACAGAGAGTGAGAGACAGAGATTGAGAGACAGAAAGTAACAGAGAAATAACGCTGTGAGCGGGAAGCGATGAATTTCTCTCAACTCCGGTTCGAGGTGATGATGCCTGTCTGTGTTTTCGATTTGTGTGCGAGTGTGTAAAAGCTGGAAGCCGAGCTGAACTCTGTGAACTCCGCGCTCACGCACACTCGAACCAACTCCGAGAGCTGAAGTTCAATAACGGATCGAAACCGAAATTCGTAACAACTACGAGAGACAAATCGAGGCTGCGTGCAACAATTAACGGTCAACAAAAACCACACCGACCATCACAACGGCACAGCAAAATGGCGTACAATTTCCACCATTTTAGCTTTTGTCTGTTCGAGTTGTTCGCAGGCAATTGGATGTCGTGTCGCTTCGCTTCATTTCACTCCCTCCTTCGCCTCCCCTCGCTGTTTTGGCAGCTTTTTTTTTAAATGTTAGCCTTGCGTTCAGTGGTATTTCAGTTTTAAACTACCGACAGACACACGCTTGCACACACACACACACACACACACACAACTGTTTTCATATCTGCACTGAATGCCCATTAAATTTGCGTCCATTTAAATCACTTTAAGCTATGAAAAGTATTTCGTAAATCCTTTCGCTGTGCGAGTGCTTATGTGTGTTTGTGTGTGTGTGTGATTATTTTTATTTGTGTGTTCATGAAGTTTCCATCGTATTTTCAATCCATTTCGGCGGCTTTTCATTGAAATAACACGACTTTCTTAAAAATATATCAGATTTCGGAGAAAGACAAACAAGTTTGCAGTCGTTTTTTTTTGTTTTTTTTTTTGATTGGTTATCTACGAAAATAAATTCTGATGAATTCTTTAATCTGTTGCCATGCGGAATTCAAAATTCGTTATTAATTCGCAAGTTAAAAATGTCTCAGGAAAAACTAGTTAAAAATAAGAAAAACTAACTAAAAAATAGAAAAATTATTTTTCTCATTCTATATCTGTGTCTCTCTTCCCTCTCTCTCCTTGTCTGCGTCTCTCTATCACTCTCTCTCTCTCTCTCTCGCTCTCGCTCTCTTTTTCTCTCTCTCTCACTCTCTTTCTCTCTCTCTCACTCTCTTTCTCTCTCTCTCACTCTCTCTCTCCCTCTCTCTCTCTCTCTCTCTTTCTCTCTCTCTCTCACTCTCTCTCTCCCTCTCTTTCTCTCTATCTCTCCCTCTCTCTCTCTTTCTCTCTCTCTTTCTCTCTCTCTCTCTCTCTTTCTCTCTCTCTCTCTCTTTCTCTCTCTCTTTCTCTCTTTCTCTCTCTCTCTCTCTCTCTCCTTTCTTCTCTCATCCGATGTCATCCGCTTTCTTCGACGCAATTTTTCCGTTCCAATCTCTTGTTTTGCGTTTCTGCATTCGTCTGCTTTTCGATTGCCTTCTCTTCTTTTTTTTTGTCTGTGTCTGTGTGACTCACAACTACTCACTTCAAGGAAATCCTTGGACATGGAAAATCCTTTTCGCAGGCTTCTGCAACACAAATCGCAACTTTGGTTGAGCATAAAAAACTCGAGAGTTTTATTTCTTCAGTTGGAAGCGGCAGCAGCAACTGAGAGAATTCTTGCTCGCACCCCACAGCACGCAATGTTGCGTCCCGAATGCGCGACAAGGATTTCGAAAATAAATTTAAACCGAGAAGAACTTCTTTTCGAAGCTCGCAGGCATTCCAGGCAGCAGGAATCCCAGCGTGAGAGGGCGGCGGGGAGATCGTAATGCAGTTGTTGTGGTTGTTCTTCTCCTCTTTTCGCGTTGCTTGCGTGAATCCTTTTTATTTTAAGGAGGGTCGCTGGGTCTCTCGTTTCACGTCCCCGGCGTCGCCGTTCGAGTCGCCGAGAACAACTTAAATTAAACTTCCGCGTGCATCCGTGAACAAGTTTTAGCATCTCGTTTTGCTCTCTTTATTTTGCTTTTGTCGCCGGTTGTTCTTCACTCGTTTTCTTCTCGAACTCGATGTTCGTCCTTCTTGTTCTGGGCATCAAAAGTTGCAACATTAAACGTGACAAAAATGCGTCAACTGTTGCAAGTTGGCAGTCAGCTTCAGCTTCAACTTCAGCTTCAGCTGTGGAGGATCAGAGATTCCCACACACTCTTCGTTTTCTAACTAAAATTACGTTTACGTGCTTTGAGATTAAAATTCAAGTTTGCAAAATAGTTTTTGAACTCCTTGTGTTGGTTGTGAAAAAAAAAACAGGGAAGTCTGTTCACTCGTCTGCTGGTCGGCATTTTTGCCAGCTTGCCTGCCTACCAATTTTGCCGCCCGTCACCTTCTTCGTCTCTCCCCAGCAGCCTACATTTGCTCTCTTCAGCTCTTCTTACCCCTCCCCAGCTCCTCCTTCCCCCTCCCCACGCCCCGGAGAGGAGAGTGAATGTCTCTCATTACTTAGTTTACAGTTTGAGAACCTTTGAAGAAGAATGCCGTTAAATTTATTTACGAAACTTGTAAATGTTTGAGTGAGATTTTGTCGTTGCTCACGAAGCGCTCACGAAGCACTCACGAAACTCTCACGAAGCACTCACGAAACTCTCACGAAGCACTCACGAAACTCTCACGAAACACTCACGAAACTCTCACGAAACTCTCACGAAATGAGAGTAACAAACATAACGAACGGAATTCTTAGAAGGAGAGAAACATTATTTGGAATCTCGAAAGTGTTCACTTTTCATGCTAAAAAAAGGAACATCAACAGCGAAGAGTTTTCAAGTGTGTCACGTGAGAGGCGTGAGCGCACTGAATAAAAATTAGTTTTGCATTTAATTACGCTGGCTGGAGAGAGCGATTTGCTTTAATTTATTGAAACACTTTTTTCGTTACTTTTCTTCTTTTTTATTTCCCTTGCCAGCGACGAAATTCTGCGTTTGTGGTTTCTTTTGCTTTTGCATTTAATTTTGATTTTTATGAATTTTCTTCTTTTTATTCTTTTTTATTCTCATAAAAGAAAAAGCAGTGAAAAACTACTAATTTTCCAGTTTATAGTTTTGGATAGAAATGCAAATCGCTGTCAGAATTTAAGCAGAAAATGAAAACTTTTCGTTGCCATCCAATTTTTTGCCCTTTTGGTCAAAACGCAAAAAAGCCCGCAAAATCGTTCAGCGGAAAATTGCTGCCTCAACTGCTTCTCTGCTTTTGATGTACTTTTAATTTTATTTTCTATTTTCTCCACGTTTTCTCTCAGCTTCCTTCTTCTTTTTTTTTTTCTAAGAGAGAGAATTTTTTTTAATCTCTCTTTTATTTGATTTCTTTTATTTGTTATTTTTTTTACTGTCTTCTCTTGCTTTTTTACCACCTTCGCCGCGTGACAAATGAAGTCGCTCGCTGGAGCTGCTTGGCTGCCTCAATTATCAACCTGCAGCGCCATCGTTAATTCTCTGTAAAAGTTGTTGTTGAAGAGAGAATCCACACACACACACACACACACACCTGCTGGCGAAGAGCCGCATCCATCCCGCACCACACCAACACACACACACACATACACACGGAAACTGGTAATCAGCCTAATTAGCGGCAGAGTAGCAGCAGCTGCGTTCGCTGCAGTTTCAGCGAGTCAGTCGCGGGTTGCTTCGCTGCTCGCTGCTCGCTGCTTCGTTGGCTCGCTCGTCGCTGCCGCGCGACGACCTCAGCAGCACGTTTCTGCTCGGCTGAGCTGCACGCTTGTGTGTGCGTGTGCGTGGTCGTGGTGGTGCGCAGGATGCGACTGCTGTGATGCTGCTGCTGCTGCTGCTGCTGCTGACGGCTGACGGCTGACGGCTGCTGCTGCTGCTGCTGCTGCTGTTGTTGAATTTGCTTTAAAAAAGCAACTCAGCAAAAATTCTCTAAAAAGAGTTGGGAACGGAAGTTGCTGCCATTTCCGCTCATTGCGGTTTTTTAAGCAATTTTTTTTGCTTTCTCTTTGTGCAGAGGGTAGAATATTTCTGTTGGTTTTTGTCAAAATTTATTTGGTTGCCGTATTTGAATTAGCTTCGGTCGGGTATGAAAAAAAAATTCCCTTCTTTCGAATATTTTGGCAAGCAGCCAAGTGAAGAAAAGGTTTTTCTTTTCATTTAATTAGCTAATTAGAAATTAATTTCCATTCGTAATTGCGTTTTTATATTCTTTAGGCTGTAAATGGAGCTGAAAATTCCAGTTTTTATGTACTCAAACTCAAATCAGCGTTCGATTTTTGCTTAAAATTTCAGTGACGTCTTTTTTTTTCGGTCCACTTTTTATTTATCTTTTCATGTCACTCAAAATTTCACTCGTTCGCACTTCCATTACAACTTTAATTTTCCCCACAACTTCTGTTGCCGCTCGTTGCTATTTAAATTGTTTTGGTTTCCATTTTGCTCTCTCCGCGCTCGCCACGAAACAACTCCATTTCTGCGCGAGTGTGCAACCAAGTTGAGTCTCCGTCTCGGCGCACGAAGCGCTCATCAGCCGCCACGGCTGACTCGCTGCGAGTAATTTCGTGAAATGCGATAAAAACACACTTTTTGTGTTTATTTCTTCATTTTTTTACAACTCGGCGAAATTAACATTCCTGGCTTGGATGCTGTCGGGCTGCTGCTCTGCCGCTGCCACCTCCGCCGCCGCCACCTCCGCCGCCACCTCCGCCGCCGCCACCTCCGCCGCCGCCACCTCCGCCGCCGCCACCTCCGCCGCCGCCACCTCCGCCGCCGCCACCACCTCCGCCGCCGTCACCACCTCCGCCGCCGTCACCTCCGTCGTCTCTCATTATCAGCGTCAACAACGACGCGAGCAACTTTGTTCTCCGTTGCTTCCGGAAATGAGCTGCGTGGTGCTCGAGCTGCTTTCCGCTCTTCATTCTTCCTTCCTTCCTGGCTGTCCGCCCGCTTGCTTTCCTCTCGCAACGCGGGCTGCGTATTGTAAACATTTTCGTGTGTATCTCTTACTTGAAGGTTGCCTCTCTCTGGTGTCTTCCTTCCTCTCTTCCTTCCATTCTCACGCAGTTACAGTGTTGTCAAATGCTGTTGTTTTGTTGTAATTCTGGGTTAAGTATGCGTGTAATTTGCACGTCTGCTGCGCCGTGGAAGAGCGGGATGACGGTCGCGATAACTAAATTCGTGTCGCTTCGTGTCAAATCGGAAGAGTCTTCCGTGTTGTTGTTGTTGCTGGTCTCAGCTGCGCTTATCCGTTGCGCTTTAACGCGCCGCGCTCCCGCTGCTCTGCGACGGCAGCAGCGCAATCTTAATGTGTTTCGTGGCTGTTCGCTCGGAAGCAGCAGCTGCTCTCTGCTGCTGCTGCTGCTGACTCCTGCTTGCCGTCGCTTCGTTGGCTCGGATGCGTTATGATTGCCATTGCAGCGACATTTGTTGCTGTTGTCTTCGTTGTTGTTGTCGTTGTTGCCGTTATCGCGGAGCTCCTTCGCTTCCGCTGCTTCTTCCCTTTATTTTGGTGCCGCCATTGAACGTCAACGATTTTCCGACAACGACTCGCAGTTGCAGTCGAGCTCACGTGCTACGAAGTGATTTTTTTTTATTTGCAAAACGTGTTGCGTCTCGCTAAATGTGACGAAGATTTTCGACGAACGCAGCACGAATTTAAATTCGCTTTAAATAAATAATAAAAATTAATATTCACGAAATGAAAACCGCGAAAATTGATTTCTCTCGAACGTGTGAGTTGATGGAGGGAGTGGGGGGGGGTGACTGTCTCCCCTCCACCCTTCCACCACCACCTCCACCTTCCTTCCCCTCCTCTCAGCGATTTACGTCTTCCACGATTTCATCGATATTTTCCCGTCCATTTGGTTTGATGCGCGCTTTTCCTGCCCCCTCGTGAATGCTTTTAAATCCAGATGAATCAACTGTTTTTGATGCTCTCCTCTTCTCCACCTCGCTGCCCTCCTCATCTTCGGGTTGCTGCGCTCGAATCACAAACACATTCGTTGCCAGCCACTCTCTCGCTCTCACCAACGAGCGTAAATAGAATTATATTCGTTGCTCTCACTCCCTCTCGTCCTCTAGTTACTCTCTGGTAGCGAAATTCATCTCCCATCTAAGCCAGCCTGGAAGAGCGCCGATTTTTTAGAACGAAAAGAAAGAAGAAAACTGATGAAGAAAAAAGGAAAAATTTAAACCCTTCACAATCACATGTTGGTGCCTCGCACGTCGGTGGGTTTGCACGGACGGCGGGCTGTTCAGTGCAATTTATATGCAGTCGCGGAGACCGAGAATTTTTATTGCTTCCTCAACCATCCGCGAGCTGCAGCGTGGCGAGCAGTCGGCAGCGAGGAGCGCCCACGTTCCACGCGCCCACGTTCCACGCGCCCACCATCCACTCGACCCTCGCCTCCTCCGCCTCCACCGAAGCCGCCGCTGCCACCGCAAAGCATCGAACGCACACACAGAATGCGAACGGAATACCGGCAGCAGCGACTTTTTAATACAATTTTATTGCCCCCGCGAGGATGTTTGAGAGCGATTTTAAAAATCCTCGCTTTCTTACAGTTTGGCACAAAATCGCGTAGCCAAAACAGCAGTTAAAATACTGCAGCTGAACAATCCAGCAAAGTGGCAAATTAGATGGCAATAAAAAGGGTTAAAAAAGCAGCTGAAATCATTTAACTGAAGAAGATATAAAAGCCTGCAAGAAACTAAAATCCAAATATTTTTCTCAGCTGTTACACATTTCTTGTTTAAGTATTTTTAATTTTTAATTTTATCACTGATGTTAGTTGAAGACATCAGTAAATTTTAATAGAAATAGAAAACTCTCTAACTCTCTCTCTCTCTCTCTCTCCCTCTCATTGAACCCACTTTACACGCTCCAGTTCGAGCAACTTTTCTAGTTTCTGAGCGTCGTTCGCTCCCTTTTTCACCCTCGTTGCGCTCTTCAAATTTAATTAACTTTTCGACAGTCTTCAGTCTTCGAACGTAATTTTCATTCATTTTGAATTCTTTACTTTTTACTTCTCTCCTTCATTTTCAATGAGTTGTTGACTTAATTTCTCCCCCTCTCCCTCTTCTCTTGCAGATCATTCGCGAACGTTTACCTGATTATCCGGTCCGTAACAGTTTCATTTGGAACTCATCTCCCGGTGCTTTATTGACGCTTCCAACATTCGCGGATTCCTCGAGGTGAGCAACGATTACGATTCCCTCCCGAAGTTGTCCCTCAGTTGTCTCTTTCGCACTTGCGGTCCCAACGCTTAACCGTTTCCACTGAATTCTTCTTTAATCCCGAGTTTATCTCCCTCTTTTACAGATACATGCCATTTCTTTTGGATGCCATGGGCGAAGAACCTCGCCACAACTACACAGCCGTCATTTATGTCCAGATAGGCGCTCCTCTCGGGCCCAACGCGGCGCTGTACAAACTAGTCAAGAGCATAACGAAGAGCAAATTTGTAGATAGGGTAAGTTGAGAAGAGAACCCCCCACCCCAAGATCAGAAATATTCACTGAAATATTTGAAGACCTCTTTTATTTACAAAACATCTTTCTTCCTCTCTTCCCTTTCTTCCCTTTCTTCCCTTTCTAACTTGCTTCTCTCTTCTCCCCCACCCTTCTTTATAACTGTGCCGGTCTCCCTCCCTCCCTCCCTCCCTCCCTCTCTCTTTCTCTTTGTGTGTGCCATTATCGCCCTCCTTCTCCCTCTCAAATCTCTCTTTACAGATACTGATTTTGTGGGCCGCTGATCGTCCCATGCCATCGAAGAAGCGTTGGCCTCCTACGTTCCACATACCATTCCATGTGATATCACTGGGCAGCTACTCTCCAGCTGCTCCTGCCGCCGCACGACACAATTCCGGCGCCGCCCGTGCAGAGCCGAAGTCGGCTCCGGGTGCCGATGACGCCGCACCCAACTCCGAAAGTTCCAAGGACGATGTCGCCGCCGCCGACATGCCTGACGCCGAACGTCCTAGTATATCGCAGCGTTTCTATCCCTACCCCGAGATCACCACCGACGCGGTGCTATCGTTGGACGAGGACGCCATTCTCAACACGGACGAATTCGATTTCGCCTACTCCGTGTGGCGCGAGTTCCCCGAGCGCATCGTCGGCTATCCGGCGCGAGCTCATTTCTGGGATGAATCCAAAGTGAGTTAAGTAATCAGAAGGCGATCTCTGCTCCCACTAATCCCACGTCTCTGTCTCTGCCAGAACGCCTGGGGCTACACCTCCAAGTGGACCAACTACTACTCGATCGTGCTGACCGGCGCCGCCTTCTACCACCGCTACTACAACTACTTGTACACGAACTGGTTGTCGCTGCTGCTGCTGAAGACGGTGCAGCAGTCGTCCAACTGCGAGGACATCCTGATGAACCTGCTGGTGTCGCATGTGACGCGCAAGCCGCCCATAAAGGTGACCCAGCGCAAGGGCTACAAGGACCACGAGACGGGGCGCTCGCCGTGGAATGACCCGGACCACTTCATTCAGCGTCAGAGCTGCTTGAATACGTTCGCCGCCGTCTTCGGGTGAGTATCGCGTGGAGAGAACACTAACTGACTCACTATCGAGAGCGAGTTTTTTTATTGGCGACTGCCACAGCTGCAAGAGAATGCAATCATGACTTCAGTGGAGAAAGGGCTGCGAATTCACGTGACTTCAATATATTTAGCGGTTAATGCCACTTGAGCGACTTCATTTGGCTTATTGGGACCTCAGTAGCTTCAGTGGTTTCCATGGAATTCATTTGAATTCAACTGACTTCAAAAGTTGTAACGACTTCATTTGACTTATTAGAACTTAAGATTTTTTCCGTGACTTCGCCTACCTCATGCGGCATTGACTTCAACCTCATTTCACCTGACTTCAAACGGCTTCAAGGACTTCAAAAGATTGAAAGGATCGGAATGATTTCAATAAAATCGAATTTACTTCATGAGTCAAAGTAGAAATGATTGCAATCTTTTACAGCTTTGATGGCCGCTTATTGTCAAGGCAATCAATTTTGTAATTCTCTCTCTCCCTGGGTTTCTCCCCCACTTCCCCCCCCCTTCATCCTTCTCTTCTTCACTGTTTTCTCTTGTTTTCCTTCTCTCCACAGTTACATGCCTCTCCTGCGTTCCAACCTGCGTCTCGATCCCGTGCTGTACCTCGATCCCGTGTCGAATCTGCGCAAGAAATACCGTCAAATCGAGTTGGTTGGCAGCTAGCACTTCATCAACACCAGCTACAGATAAGTTTTGAGCGCCAGCCAAACACTTCCGAAGCCAGAACACAAACTCAATTAATTCGATTGATTGTCCGGCTGCTAAAGCGATTCAATTAACTGCGGACGCGGACGCGGACGCGGACGTGAGACTCACAGTCAGATCGTCGCAGGCCATCTTCTTCAGCCCTCACTTCCACTTGAGGCAGCTTAAATTTTCTTAGAAACAAGAAAACAAAAACTCCGCTAAGTTAAGGCTAATTTTTAGGTAGAAATATTTGTATTTTATATAAACAAACGCAGAAGGAAGTAAGAAAAACCACAAAAATAAAACAATTCATGTTAAGTTTTGTTAATATTTTGTAAAGAAACACAACAACAACAACAACAAACTGATACTTTGTAGAAAATTATTGAACGAAGAAATGTTAGAAATTTGTAGCCAATTTTAAGTGCAAAAATCGTGTAAGAATTCAAATCAAATCAAATTAGGAGAGAATAATTATTTGCGCTGCTAGTTGCGAGAACGGAGTAAAAGTATTTTATACACTCACACGACACACACAAACACAAGTTTTAGGTGTACGTAAATGTATGTATTTTGTATGTATTGTATGTATGTATGTATGTATGTATGTGTAATTGCTAGAGTTTTTATTGACATTTAAGCGAACATTTGAGTTTTAATGTGGAAGTTTGTAAATTTTAACGCTTTTTTATGATTTCTGATTTGTAGTGCTGTTTTGAATTTTTGAAACTTGTAATTTTCTAATATGGTGATTTTAAATTCTTTTTTAATGACGTTAAATGTTTACTTAAACCTTTTATTAAATTTTCCCCGAATTTTAAAATTAGAATTTACCAATTATTTTAAAATTAGAATTTACAAATTGTTTTAAAATTAGAATTTACAAATTATTTAAAATTAGAATTTACAAATTATTTTAAAATTGCAATTTACAAATTATTTTAAAATTAGAATTTACAAATTATTTCAAAATTAGAATTTACAAATTATTTTAAAATTAGAATTTACAAATTATTTTAAAATTAGAATTTACAAATTATTTTAAAATTAGAATTTACAAATTATTTTAAAATTGCAATTTACAAATTATTTTAAAATTAGAATTTACAAATTATTTTAAAATTAGAATTTACAAATTATTTTAAAATTAGAATTTACAAATTATTTTATAATTAGAATTTACAAATTATTTTAAAATTAGAATTTACAAATAATATAAAAAGAGTATTTTTAAATTTTAATCTTATTTCCATTTGCTAAAAGAAAACGTAAAAATTGCGTTTAGTCATCTGATTTTAATTCAAATAGTCAATTTTTAATGCCCACTTTTTTACCCGTCATGCAATTTCTTTGTAAGCTTTTTACAATTGTATAATAAATGTTTAGCAATGTTATTTACAAACACTTACAAATGTAAGTGTGTAGCACGCACTCAGTGCTGTCGGTGGCCATAATGCGAGCGTAGAAATCGCAGCGAACGATTGTGAAAATATGAAGTTTTTATGCTTTAAGAAATTTTTTATTCCTATTGTGTCTGTAAATCTGTAAAACAAATAATGAGCGACGTAATAATAAAAATTGTTTGTTATGCTTTAATTAGATTTTCTTTTGTTTGTCTTTTCCTCTCTTGAATTTTTATCCTTTCTTTTTCTTATCATTTTTGTCACACTTGCAATGACACTCAACACACACACACACACACGCAATTGCTCATCCCACACATTGCTAGTTAAATAAATGCAGGACCTCGGCAGGCTGCCAACTCTCTTCCTGCTGATTCTCCCCCTCTCAACCAACACAAAAACTCTCTTCTTGCATTCCAGGTCAGTCTGTGTGTGTGCGTGTGCAAACAATTGTGTTTGCTTTTGTTCTTTCTTTCTCTTCGCGAGTACACACTCGCGTACATGTGCTCCTCACATCCTCTCGCACACTTCATTGTGTGCTGCTGGTCATCCTTTACAAAGCGTGAGTCTGTGTTTCTATAATTTTTTCACTCTTTTCAATTTAGGAAGAAAGGTTTTTGTTAGTGTGAAGAAAAAAAATAAAAACCCGCAACATGCATTTTTATGAGGATATTTTTCGTTTCAATTTAAAACAAAACTTTAAAGAAAATCTTTCTCTAGAAGTCCTTGTTCCAGTTCAGCTCAGCTATTTTTCAATCAAGAAACTATTTCAAGTATTTTTGGAGTGAGTAATTTCAACGCTGTAAATAATCTGCACTACATTTGCTCATCACTACATTTCGTTCTCCATCGCGTTCCGCCATCAGCGCCATTATTTTGAGCAGCGCTTCTGAAACCCTCCTCACTCCCCCCACTAACAACCTACCAACACACATCATGTGAGCAAATTTCGTTAGGCAATTCTTGAAAAACTACCAGGGCCCCAGATTCTTCAGCAAGTAACAACCGCTCTTTGAGAAAGAGAGACACGCTATCATACTAATAATTCACAATGATCAGTGCCACCGTGAATTGTTTTCTCCTGAGGGACTGACCAATCTGTGAACACCACACACACACAAGTACACGTTGCCCGCTTTAAGGTTTTCTTTCCAACTGTCAAACAGGAATTTGTGCTGCTAAAAATCATGACAGCCTGGTAGAAAATGGAATAAAAATGTATGAAGCACCTGCTCCGCTTTGTCACCCCTTCCCCCTCCCCACCCACGATCGAAACACCCGGAATAACGTTCACTACTTTCGTATTATTATTTTACTTTCTACCAGGCTGTCATGTTTCTTAGCAGCACACTTTTGCACTCAGCTCGCTGCGGCAGCACTGAGGCAGCGCTGTTCTCAGCACTGATCGAGTAAAATTTACATTCGCTCTTTTTGCTAGTGTGGAGAAAAGAGCGAATGTGTAAATTTACTCGCTATGGAAACCTGGGCGCCTGTTAGTGCGTTTCTCAGAACATTCATTATATTATTCCTTGTTTAATTATTATTTTGATTTAATTATTGAGTTTCATTATTTTGATCACTATTTCTGTGTCTCTTGTAGGATACTGGAATTGAATATAGAGGAATATATAAATATTATTTTGCCCGTAAGTGCTGAAGAGTTAAAATTGTTTTTTTCCACTGATTCCAGTTCCGTTCACAGAACACGCACACACCGTCTACACTTCTATACACATAAATATAAAAATACAACCTTCTACAAGTTTTTTAACGTTTATTTTCGTTCAACTGTTTTGTATTCTGTATTTCTTTCTCTGAAGTTTTTGTTTTAATTTAATTTCCTTGTAAAGTTTTGCAGTTTTTTGTTTGTTTTGTTGTATTTATGCGTGACGTTTGCACTTCCAGCCAGCGAAAACTGTACATCCGCTCAAGCGCGTCGCTGTTGTAAATGTTTTCTGCATCAATTCTGCTAAAATGCTGCTTTTCCTCGCACTTTTTTGCGTACAAGTTGTGCGCTCATTTTGTTTGGCATGAGAAATGAAGTTGTTAAAACAGCAACAATGGCGGCACAACAACAATATTCACAAAACTCGTCTCATTTGCCACTAAAAATAAAAAAAAAATTGTGTTTACTAAAATATTAATTAATAATATATGCGAAAAATTAATACTTTGCATGGAAAATACTGGAATTTTTGCGTTTTTCATTTCAGTTTTGGATTTTTTTAAAGCAATTTATTTGTTTACTGCAAATAAAATCAAAAATTATAGCTGAACAACTGTAAATTTAAAATCGAAGAATTTACTTAAACTGAGTTTTGCTACTCATAAACAAAAATGTCTAAAAATTAGTAACAAAAAAATCTGTAACAAAAATTAGTTTCTCTTGCGGTTTTATTTTATCCAAAACTATTACAACAAAGCGATAACAGCAGCAAACCAACATACAGCACACTACAATATAATGTTAATTAGCATTATGTTAATGAATTACAATACAATGTTAACGCATTAGCATTAACAGGATTAAGAGGATTGAGCAACTGAGGCTGAAAATATTGATGCTACTTGCAAAAACACACACGAACTCATACACTACGCAATCGACAACACACACACACTTAAAATACACACCAAACTAAAAAACCCTTGTGGTTGTTGTATAAACACTTCAATGTAATTAAATTGTAAATATTTACATGCATTTCAATGTGGGCTCCAGATAAAGAAAGCAAAGAAAAACGTTTACTGTGTGCGTGCGATCGTAAAATTAAAACTTTCACGTCAAGTAGTGCACACAAAAAAAAGCAGAGCTGCAAAATACAAGCTTAGCATTTCTTTGCAAGTAAACACATATCATTAAAAACTGAAGGCAATCTAACTGTACTTTCGAAATAGCTTCCGAATGCCATTTCGAAATCGTAGCTGGATAAGAAAAAGTAAGAAATCAACAAATTTTTAAATTTTTATAAAATTTGGCTAAAGTTATCCTGGAAAATTTCTTTCGTTAGTTATTTCAAACGAAGTTTAATTCACCTTAAATGTGTTAAATTTTTAATGATTTAAGAATTCTAATGTTAACTCTTCAGTTAATTTCAAATATTTCAACTCGCTTTTCAGTTTACTTTTTCAATTATTGCATTTTTGACATTTTAAATTAAATAGTTCAACAATAATAAAGGAAAATAACGACTGATTTAACAATTTTTTAGCTCTAAAATAATATAAAAATAAGCAGGCAACTTTTCGCGAAAACCTTTTTTTTTATATGCAATTAAAAATTATAACAGAAAGCAAATACACTAAAAAATTTCTAAAAAATTGTAATTTCTAAAAAATTGTAATTTCTAAAAATTATATTGTAAATATAAAAATGAACTGCATTGCATCGCATTTATTCTCGCACAAGCGAACACACACACTGGATTTTGCTAATTTTTATACGATGAAACACAGAAAAGTTGTCAACAGACAATTTTAAAAAGCTTCGGCTTTCAGCTAACAAAAAGTTGTAACCTTCACTGATGACATTCAGTGCACATTTTTGTCGAGTATCACAGCAACATCATGAAAAGCTTCAAAAATTCTTTTATATGCACTTTTTTCGTAGTGGATTGAAAGTTCATCCGATTTTAGTGGCACGCTTGCATTCTTCACAAAACATCACGTAAAAAGCTGATGAGAGCAACACGTGTATCTCAAAAATGATGCGCGAAGAGAGTTGCAACACCTAAATGTTGCACGATATGTGTTGCGACGCGGACTCCATCAGCAGTAACAGCGAAATCCAAGGAAATCCTGTAATCCTCTTCTGTAATACAAATACGAGTGCAATGCGTACTTTTCGGAAATTTTAGGGAAAAAAACAAAAAAAAAAAAAAAATTAAAAAAAAAAATTAAAAAAAAAAATTAAAAAAAAAATTAAATTTTCTGTAAATTAAACGAACGACATATATTTGCGAATACTTTATATATTTACGATTTTGTAAAATAACTTTTACAAATAATCGTACTGAAATGTTTTCAAGCAGTTTTAGAATTTCATTTGCTTTTTTCGAATACCCAGACTTGTTTTTTATTCCATTCGTCGGCAGAATTCTTTGAATTGAGTTATGAATGACTGTACGATGAACGCCTCGCAATAAATTGCTGAGCGAAATTTGGCTTTTAAAGTCGCAACACATAACGAGCAACACACAACTTTGCAAGGAAAAAAAGAGGGGAAAAGTGAGAATTCCGAAGCACTTTAGAATTGTAGAGTGTAAGCGTTTGTTTGCAACCAGATAATTTAATTTATTCACTTAACTCAGCCCAACACGCACTCAAAAAGCTGATACAAGTTAAAACTGAATTAACAATTAATTGAAATTTCAATGGAAATTCCAGTTGAAAGCAAAATATTTTTGAAAATATAATAAATTCGAAATCCAATCAATTAAGAAAGCAAAAAGAAACAAATTTTATAACTTTTTTAAAAGCTAATATTTATCTTTACTTTCAGAGTTGAAGCAACATTAATTTCGCGTGAATGTATTAATTAATTTTTCGATTTTAATACGCTGGAAGGCGTGTTCGGTGCAGCGTGATAGCAGCAGCAGCAGCAGCAGCAGCTGGTGATGTCAGTGCGAAAAAGAACTGAAAAAGGGGGGAAAATAAAGCGGGATTAAAGCAAAATAAATTATTAAATGTTCATAATTTCAACTCGTTATAATTAACACAACATTAAAGATTTAAAGTTTAAAGTTTAAACTAATTTTCAATCAGCACGCAATTAATGCTGCTCGCGCGTCGCGATCCACGCAGCTGAAAAAAGATTCAAAAGTGTTGAAAGTCGCTTTTATGCAAGAAGAGATGAAAAATTTTGCTTTTATAAAACATTTAAATTTTTGCTTTTTTTCTTTAATTAAATTTATTATTTCATTTAAAATATAAATATTTTTTTCGTGTGGGAAAAAATCACCTCGGATTTCCTATTGGGTACTCAAAATTCCGCTCTAGCTATTCTATTAACGGTGAAGAGCGCTCTCTCTCTCCCTCTCATTCCCACTCCATTCAGGGAATACAAAGCATGAGCAAATTCACTACATTTAAAAATATTCCGTTGCCTTTTTTAGGATATCATCAACAAAAATATGCTTACAAGCCCACCAGCAACAGTAACAACAAAGAGCAACAACTACCGCTACAAGAACAACAAGAAACACTTTTGTAAATTATGTACACAAAAATTTGTTGGTCCAGAAAAATTGTATATGCATGTGTGTATGTATGTATATAGATATGTATTAATGAGAACCAATATATGAGTCACAAAAAAATCGCATTAATTGTATAAAATGAATTTTGGAAAAATTTAAATAAATTCCATGCAGAAGGAATTCGCTTGTATGAAGTTTTTGTATTGTATTACATAATATTTTTCGCTCCTTTTTTGATATTCAATACTTGCCGCAAATATTTGTATGTATGTAAAATTGTAGCTCAATATGGAAAACGACATGAAATGACATGAAATGCCATCATAAAATGCTAATTAAGTAGTTAATGCAACTGATTTGAACGCAAAGGATAAGTTAAAACGTGAAAAGAGAATGAGTAAAAAATAAAAGTAGGATAAAAAGTAAAAATTGTAAAGTTGAGAGCAGAAAAACACGCAATTTTTAATGTTGAATATGCAAGAAATCACGCAAAAATCGCACTTCCAGCCAAGTTTTTGCTTGAAACAGCAACAATTTTGAGGAAATGCGCATCCTAAGCAGGAATCTGCGAAATCGTAGAATGAATTAAAAAAAAATACGAGTGTTGTAATGAATGAGGAGAGGAAGTCAAGTGAAGCAGAGCAAAAAATCAACTGAAAACAGAAAGGAAATCAAGAAACACACAACTGAAACTTGTAAAACGTATTAAATAGCAACTAAAATAAGAATTGTAAAGCGAAGCGAGTAAAAACCAAAGAAATGTGATTTTTAAATAAAGTTTATTGTAAAAAAAAATTCCAAGTCACTTGCATTTATTAAAATTTATTGCATTTATTTCAAAGTCGTGAATGTCCTGTCAGCAAAACTGCTGACACACAGCAGGAGCAGCAGCAGGAGCACCACCGGCAGCAACAACAACCTCCTGTCAGTGCTGATGACGAGCATTTTTGGCGCAACCTTCAGCTGTACTTTGCAAAGTTTATTGCGTGTGGCACGCTAGGCTTGAGATTTAATTTCATTTCACATCGTTCTCCTCGGATTTTGCTCTAGTTGAGAGTTGCTGTTGCTGCTGTGCTACTCTGCCGTGCTGCTCTTCCGTGCTGTTGCTCTCACTGTCCCTCAAATAAGATTTTGTTGTTCTCCTACTACTGTTGTATTTGATCTTGTTGATGTGTTGTTATTGTCGTCGTCGTCGTTGCTACTGCTTGTGTGTTTGTTGTTTTTATTGTTGCCGTTGCTCTTATTTGTTTAGTGAAATTTATGTTGGCAGCTTAAGAAGCAGCAGCAACAACAACAATAACCTTCAAAGCAAAAGCATTTTCCAGCGTAGCAACACACCAACGAGGCGTCGCCGCCACCTGCTGGAACTTCTGTGCTCGTGTATGTTTTTCCACTTTGAGAGCTCAACTTCTTTGATTGTATTTCTCTTCGGGCGTATTTTGCACACAATTTGTTTTGCATCGTGTGATGTCGGAGCAACGAGGCGGCAGCAGCAACAACAACAACAACAACGAAGTGTTTCCCCACCGCTGACGAAAACGTGAGAAGAACTCAGAACTTTTTAATTTTATTTGATTTACTTTAGTTACTCATGAGTTGTGCGGGAATTGTTGTTGTTGTTGTTGTTGCTACTTGAGGCAGCTTCATAAATTGAAAGTGGCCACGAAGAAGAAAATTGAAAGATGTTTTGACTTCGACGTGATAAGAAATAAAAAATCCTAAGAAAAGTTGAGGAAATTATAAGGCAGAAAATTTCCATTTTTTTTTGCAAAAAAAAAAATTAAATTTTAAAAAAGAAAAACACTTTTCATCTCAGAAAAATACAAGAAATTCCTCAAAAATTAAATTTTTCACGCAGAAGTTTTCAATTTATGACTTTTTACATCAGAGTTTACAACTTCGAAGAGATTCACAAGCTCGATTCTCTCTTGAATACGCGACTCTCAGTTCATTCGCAGGCAACCTTAAAAAAATGATTCTTTTTTTCTCAATTTTTTAGCTTGATTTCTTTGTTTCAACAAAAAATGCATTCGTACAAAAACGGGATATCAAATTATTTGGAAAACCATACTTGCCAGTAAATTCTAGAGAGATGAACAGTTGCAAAGAGATTGCGGGAGTCACAGAGCAGAGAGAGAGAGAGAGGGAAAAGCAGAAGATGGGAGAGTAAAAAAAAAATGGCGGGGTGAATGAACCGAAACACAGGAATTGGAATGGAAAGAGCAACCGACAGAGGGAACACTAGGACACCCAGGTAGCGAGAGAGAAAGACAGTGAGACAGAAAGGCAGTGAGACAGAAACACAGTGAGACAGAGAGACAGTGAGACAGAGAGACAGTGAGACAGAGAGACAGAGAGACAGAAAGGCAGTGAGACAGAGAGACAGTGAGACAGACAGTTGGTAAGTCAGCCTGTACGAGAGACTGATTGTCAGAGTCATTTGAGTTCAGATGGAGTTGATGTTGGAAGTCAGTGAAGAGTACGAAGCCACCAACGTTCAGTGAACCCCCGTTATTTTTGCAGGAAAAAAGAGAAAGTTGATGTGGGAAGTGAGGAGAGCGCAAAAACTGTGGATTTCCGAAATTTGTATTTCTCTCCAATTTCTCCCCACTTTTCTCTCACCGCCTGAATTAATGAATCATCAGCGCTGTCGTCGGACGCGATGAAGGCGAACTGACTTCAAATACGACTGACATTAAAATCAGAAATAAAAGTAAAAAGAAAACATTTTTTACGACTGCTCGTGTGGTTCAAAAATGTAAAAATTGATTAATAAAATAAAAAAATTCTTTAGCATCAGTTTTGCTGTTGCTTTTCCAGCTTTATGACGAGTGTGTGTGTGCATCCACTGAAAATTTTGTTGGCAAATCCGTTCACAGCTGTTCGCAGTTCGCAGCTCTTCGCCGCTTTTCTCGAGTGCGGATCGGTTGCTGTTTTAATTAAAAATTTAAATAACTAAACAAGTAAAAAGTAGCCACTAAAAAACTCATAAAAAAGGGCAACGAAGTGCTCTCCTCGCAGTGAAACATGTTTACTCAAATTCAATGCAAGAACACAGCGGAACCGCTCGTTAAAATTCCACACTGAATTTATTGCTCTCTTTCTTTGTTGCAAAGTTACGCTCACTCACCTCTCACTGCCTCGAGCCACTTTTACTTCGGTGAATATTTCAATATAATAATAAGTATTTTCCAACAAATTCCAAAGCCTCGAATTGTTTGCTTCCGCTCTCATCAACGGTACCTGCTAACTAGAGTTTCCCGCTGGAATCCCATATTTTAAGAAAAATCTCTTGTGCGATTATTTTTTTCACTCTCATGGGATATTTTCATTCCAATAAGTTTTACAGACTTTCTCCAGTTAGCATAAAGTTATATAATTTTTTTAGTTTGCCCTGAGATTTTTAGCAGATTTTGTAATTGTAGTGGGATTTTTATGAGAACTTCGACTGGTCACCACAGTATTTGCTGCCTGCGCGGAGAGTTGAGAGCGGAGTTTGCTTGGCCTTTGGAATGGCAAAATCAATGAGCATTTCGAGTGCAGGGCGAAAAAAATTGAAGCTGGTCAAGGAATGAAGTGAACGCGCATGCAGGGGAAACGTAAAGAGAGGATGAGGATGTTGGTGGGTCAGCAGAGTAAACTTACGGTGGGCGAAGAGAAGTGATCGTCACAGAGGAGGTGGTGGAGAAGGTGTGCTTTCGTGTGAGTGATAGAGAGCGGGAGAGATGAGTGGTGGTGGTGGGTTGCAGTAGTTGCAGAGGTGAGCTGATACTTGTTGAGAGATGAATTAGGAGAGGAAACGTCAGCCAGCAACGTTGTACGGAGAGAGGAAAGCAACAAATAACTGAGCTGTTGTGGGTGTTCAGCGGGCGGGTGGGTTGTTGTTGGTTTGGTGGATGCTGTGGTGTGGTGGGTGAGTAGAGCAAACTTCGAGAAATATTGTTGAAGTTGGGTTCATGAATAAAACGAGCTACGCTTGCATTATCAATGAAACGGAAGCGACAACAAAAACGGAAGCCGGCGAATATAGAGGGGGAGAAAAAAAACAACTAAAATAATAACGGCAGAAATAACAAATAAAGAATGAAATCAAATGTTTGCTGCTGTGTTGGCAAATAAAATTGAAATGAAAGCAAAAAACAAAGAAAGCAAATGGAGAAAATAAACAAAATTTATAAGCGCGTCACGAAAAATTTATGAAAAGTATAAAAAAGCAAAAATAGGAACCAAGAAAATTGTGTGACGCCGACGATGGCAAAAAATGCATTAAAATGCCATCAAATCCACCGGCAGTCACGACTTCGAAGAGCAAAAAAGAAGAGAAAACAGCAAAGAAAGAGAAAAGATTCAGTAAGAAGAAGAAGAAGAAGGAGGAGGAGAAGAAGAAGACGAAGAAGAAGGAGAAGAAGAAGGAGGAGAAGAAGAAGAAGAAGAAGAAGGAGGAGAAGAAGACGGAGAAGAAGAAGAAGAAGGAGAAGAAGGCGGAGAAGAAGAAGAAGGAGAAGAAGAAGAAGGAGAAAAAGAATAAGAAGGAGAAGAAGAAGAAGGAGGAGGAGGAGAAGAAGACGAAGGAGAAAAAGGAGGAGGAGAAGGAGGAGGAGAAGAAGAAGGAGAAGAAGAAGGCAGAGAAGAAGCAGAAGAAGAGGAAGAAGGAGAAGAAGAAGAAGAAGAAGGAGGAGAAGAAGAAGAAGGAGAAGAAGAAGAAAAAGAAGAAAAAGAAGGAGGAGAAGAAGAAGGAGAAGAAGAAGGAGAAGAAGAAGAAGGAGAAGAAGAAGGAGAAGGAGAAGAAGAAGGAGAAGAAGAAGGCGGAGAAGAAGCAGAAGAAGAAGAAGAAGAAGAAGGAGAAGGAGAAGAAGAAGAAGGAGAAAAAGAAGACGAAAAAGAAGGAGAAGAAGAAGAAGAAAAAGGAGAAGGAGAAGAAGAAGGAGAAGAAGAAGGAGAAGAAGAAGGCGGAAAAGAAGCAGGAGAAGAAGAAGAAGAAGAAGAAAGAAGAAGAAGAAGAAGAGAGAAGAAACAAGAACAAAGAAATGCAGAGGAAGTTGCAAATGAAATTGAAAAGCAAAGATTATCACGAATTCAAATATTAATCAGAGTTAAAAATACGCTAATTATTAGAAATAAATTAAAAATAAGTTTCTTATAATCCAGCAGGCAACAACAACAAAAGAACTAAAACAGAGAAGCCATAGAAACAACAACAACAACATTGGCAGCAACACCGTAAAGTTATTAAAAGTTTAGTTGATTTCAAGGAACTTTTGCAACACTAAACTGAATTACGCAACTCGAGTCTTCATTCCTTCCGCTTCCCCTTCCCCGTGCGCACCCCACGACAGACCTCCCCGCCCCCTTTCCACGCCCACCGCCGCACCCACTCGCCCTGATTAGCTTCCCAGTCCACGTCGAGCTCTGGACGACTTAACGCTCCAGTGAGCAGCTGTACCACCGACTGCTTGAACTGCATCGTAAAACAAGCGCACCACCACCACACGCACGCACGCACGCACACACACAAAGGCAAGTTTGTTGCTTAAGCAATCTGATTGCAAATCCAGCGAAACTCTGCTTGTTTGCGTTTCAGTTGCGCTGCAGAATTCCTTTCAGTCAAAGGAATTCGAAGCGAAAACTTACTTCGCTTCAAGCGATGCCTTCGCAAGAATAACTACGCACAAACACACACACAAACACACACACACACGCACACGCACACGCACACGCACACGCATACATACACAACCGCACTCGCTGGTGCCACCCGTCGAAAGTCCTTCAGCAACCGGAGTGCGGAGGAGTGCGTGCTTGAACGGGAGTGTGTGTGTGTGTGTGTGTGTGTGTGTGTGTGTGAGAGTGTGTGAGAGAGTGTGTGTGCTGCGTTGAGTGCCATTAAATACGCACGCGATACAACACGTTTTGAGCGCGTTTGTATTATTAATGCGTCGCGTTTTGAGCGCCTAATTGAGCACGCGATGAGGATTGCGGAAGAAGAAGGAGAGGGGGAAAAGGAGAACGAAAAGAAGAAGAAGAAGAAGAAGCAGCAGCAGCAGCAGACTAAGCAAAGAAATTAGAAGAAGAAGAAAAAGCACAGATTCACATTAATTTCAATCAGAAACCGTTTAAATTTATAAAAATTTGATTGTTGTTCAAAATTGAATTTACACTTGAAGCAATTCTTCTTCTTCTCCTTCTTCTCCTCCTTCTTCTTCGCCTTCTTTTCCTTATTCTTCTCCTTCTTCTTCTTCTTCTCCTTCTTCTTCTTCTCCTTCTCCTTCTTCTTCTCCGCCTTCTTCTCCTCCTTCTTCTTCTTCTTCTCCTTCTTTTCCTTATTCTTCTTCTCCTTCTCCTTCTTCTCCTTCTTCTTCTTCTCCTTCTTCTTCTCCGCCTTCTTCTCCTCCTTCTTCTTCTTCTTCTCCTTCTTTTCCTTATTCTTCTTCTCCTTCTTCTCCTCTTTCTTCTTCTTCGTTTTCACCTCCTTTTCTCGCGCAATTTTTTGAGATTCCCTCTCAACTTCGCGAGTTTTCAATGAATTTCATGTTCATCATACGCCGCGTGGCACCGCGTCACTTGAATATATTTTCGTTTTATTTTTGCCTGTTTGTTGTTTGTGTTGCCGTTATGGTTGTCGTTGTGATTGTGCGGTTATTGCAGACCGTTTTGTCTCGCCGCAGCGGTTGCTGTTTCCCCATCCACTCCTCTTCACGCATTCGAATTCCTTAAGTGTGTCGAACACGCTTGGAATGCGAAAGAAAACTTCTGCATTTTTTGAACTCCTTTTCAGTTCTCCACTTTTTGTTCGCGAGCTCTACTACGAAAAAGCGGGCAGAGCGGGTGTGAGCGGCGTCATTATTTCCACATTTTATTATTTATTTGCTAAGAGTGAAGCAGTTGAAATAAGCGGTTGAATTTTGTTGTTTCTGCGAAGCGTTGCAACGCCGACGTCTGCATGTTCGAACGAGCGGCCGCAAAGTTCGACCTACTTTCGAAACGAGTTCAGAACTGCAGCAGAAGTCGAGAATTGAGGACAACCACACGTAGAAACGTGGATACCCGAGCTGTTTTCGGAGGGATATCGCGAGCTGCGAAGCTCTCAGCTCAATCAATGATGAATAATTGCGGCGACTCATTGCGTTCACTTCATTCATTCAGCTCATTCTCAAAAAAGCTCTCTTGAAATTGCCTCACTTTGCCAGGTTTGCTCAGTTTTGTGTCAGATTGTCTCTCTTTTTTTATCCGCGCGAGCATTCACAACGTGAGCAACTGAACGACGCTGGACTGAGAGTCATCAGAGTGTGCGGCCACACGACGTCCTCTCAGCGTCATCTGTTGCAGGTGCTCTTCATCTGCATGCTGATGCCCGCTTTGAAAGGCTGGCTCTCATTTTTGTTGTCTTCCTTTTCACTTTTACGCGATTGCCAAGTGTCATCAAGTTATTGTTGTTGTTGTGGCTGCTGTTGTCGTTGTTGTTGTTGTTGTTATTGTTGGTCTCTATTATTTCCGCCAACCTCGAGGTGAAAACAAAAGATGACGTCGAACAAAAGCAGCATTTAAATAACTTTAAGCGGTTCTTCGCTACCTGATTAAAATGCGTCCTCGTTCGTTTCATTTTCGTGGCTTTTTTCCTTTCTGAAATTTCCTGTTTTCTGCTTTTTCCACCCCTTTTTGTACACACAAGGGAGGGCAGAGCTGCCAACAGGCTGCCAGCTGCCGGCTGCTGCTGGAATTAATTGTTAAACGTTTAATTAAGTTGTGCGCGTTGCGGGAGATTCTGCACTCGAAGGCCTGGGAATTCAGCTCCGGCAGGTGATGGCGAGCAAAAAAGGGGTAAAAAACGACAACGAAAAACGGCAGAGTGAGGAAAGAGAGAGCAAAATAAAGGAGAATGAGAGGCAAAATAAAAGCGAAATTGGTAAGTAGGTGAGAAATGTGGGAAAAATGCAGGAAAGTAGGAGTGCGAACAAGTTTACATGAAGATGGGGAAAAATTCATATTCAAAATTCATTTTTACATTGGAAATAAGTTAACTGCGTGAAGATAAATACGTATTTAAGTTGAGAAGATAAATACGTATTTAGTTTAGCAAAGACACGAAGCGCAACCTGCCCCAGGATCCACAACATGATCCACATATACTGTCACGATGAAGTGGCCACTGCCCACTCCATGGTCCGAGTGCGTTGATGAAACTTACTATTTTGGAAAGCTAATGGCAGCACCTTTCCAGCGATATATACCACTTGGCCAGAATATTTTTCTAAAGTTACGAAAAAAGGCACTGAAAACGCGCATTTTCAGTTAGCCTACACTGGTATGATGAAGTGGCCACTGCCCACTCCATGGTCCGAGTGCGTTGATGAAACTTACTATTTTGGAAAGCTAATGGCAGCACCTTTCCAGCGATATATACCACTTGGCCAGAATATTTTTCTAAAGTTACGAAAAAAGGCACTGAAAACGCGCATTTTCAGTTAGCCTACACTGGTATGATGAAGTGGCCACTGCCCACTCCATAGTCCGAGTGCGTTGATGAAACTTACTATTTTGGAAAGCTAATGGCAGCACCTTTCCAGCGATATATACCACTTGGACAGAATATTTTTCTAAAGTTACGAAAAAAGGCACTGAAAACGCGCATTTTCAGTTAGCCTACACTGGTATGATGAAGTGGCCACTGCCCACTCCATGGTCCGAGTGCGTTGATGAAACTTACTATTTTGGAAAGCTAATGGCAGCACCTTTCCAGCGATATATACCACTTGGCCAGAATATTTTTCTAAAGTTACGAAAAAAGGCACTGAAAACGCGCATTTTCAGTTAGCCTACACTGGTATGATGAAGTGGCCACTGCCCACTCCATGGTCCGAGTGCGTTGATGAAACTTACTATTTTGGAAAGCTAATGGCAGCACCTTTCCAGCGATATATACCACTTGGCCAGAATATTTTTCTAAAGTTACGAAAAAAGGCACTGAAAACGCGCAGTTTTAGTTAGCCTACACTGGCATGATGAAGTGGCCACTGCCCACTCCATGGTCCGAGTGCGTTGATGAAACTTACTATTTTGGAAAGCTAATGGCAGCACCTTTCCAGCGATATATACCACTTGGCCAGAATATTTTTCTAAAGTTACGAAAAAAGGCACTGAAAACGCGCATTTTCAGTTAGCCTACACTGGCATGATGAAGTGGCCACTGCCCACTCCATGGTCCGAGTGCGTTGATGAAACTTACTATTTTGGAAAGCTAATGGCAGCACCTTTCCAGCGATATATACCACTTGGCCAGAATATTTTTCTAAAGTTACGAAAAAAGGCACTGAAAACGCGCATTTTCAGTTAGCCTACACTGGCATGATGAAGTGGCCACTGCCCACTCCATGGTCCGAGTGCGTTGATGAAACTTACTATTTTGGAAAGCTAATGGCAGCACCTTTCCAGCGATATATACCACTTGGCCAGAATATTTTTCTAAAGTTACGAAAAAAGGCACTGAAAACGCGCAGTTTTAGTTAGCCTACACTGGCATGATGAAGTGGCCACTGCCCACTCCATGGTCCGAGTGCGTTGATGAAACTTACTATTTTGGAAAGCTAATGGCAGCACCTTTCCAGCGATATATACCACTTGGCCAGAATATTTTTCTAAAGTTACGAAAAAAGGCACTGAAAACGCGCATTTTCAGTTAGCCTACACTGGCATGATGAAGTGGCCACTGCCCACTCCATGGTCCGAGTGCGTTGATGAAACTTACTATTTTGGAAAGCTAATGGCAGCACCTTTCCAGCGATATATACCACTTGGCCAGAATATTTTTCTAAAGTTACGAAAAAAGGCACTGAAAACGCGCATTTTCAGTTAGCCTACACTGGCATGATGAAGTGGCCACTGCCCACTCCATGGTCCGAGTGCGTTGATGAAACTTACTATTTTGGAAAGCTAATGGCAGCACCTTTCCAGCGATATATACCACTTGGCCAGAATATTTTTCTAAAGTTACGAAAAAAGGCACTGAAAACGCGCAGTTTTAGTTAGCCTACACTGGCATGATGAAGTGGCCACTGCCCACTCCATGGTCCGAGTGCGTTGATGAAACTTACTATTTTGGAAAGCTAATGGTAGCACCTTTCCAGCGATATATACCACTTGGCCAGAATATTTTTCTAAAGTTACGAAAAAAGGCACTGAAAACGCGCAGTTTTAGTTAGCCTACACTGGCATGATGAAGTGGCCACTGCCCACTCCATGGTCCGAGTGCGTTGATGAAACTTACTATTTTAGAAAGCTAATGGCAGCACCTTTCCAGCGATATATACCACTTGGCCAGAATATTTTTCTAAAGTTACGAAAAAAGGCACTGAAAACGCGCATTTTCAGTTAGCCTACACTGGTATGATGAAGTGGCCACTGCCCACTCCATGGTCCGAGTGCGTTGATGAAACTTACTATTTTAGAAAGCTAATGGCAGCACCTTTCCAGCGATATATACCACTTGGCCAGAATATTTTTCTAAAGTTGCGAAAAAAGGCACTGAAAACGCGCATTTTCAGTTAGCCTACACTGGTATGATGAAGTGGCCACTGCCCACTCCATAGTCCGAGTGCGTTGATGAAACTTACTATTTTGGAAAGCTAATGGCAGCACCTTTCCAGCGATATATACCACTTGGCCAGAATATTTTTCTAAAGTTACGAAAAAACGCACTGAAAACGCGCAGTTTTAGTTAGCCTACACTGGCATGATGAAGTGGCCACTGCCCACTCCATGGTCCGAGTGCGTTGATGAAACTTACTATTTTGGAAAGCTAATGGCAGCACCTTTCCAGCGATATATACCACTTGGCCAGAATATTTTTCTAAAGTTACGAAAAAAGGCACTGAAAACGCGCATTTTCAGTTAGCCTACACTGGTATGATGAAGTGGCCACTGCCCACTCCATGGTCCGAGTGCGTTGATGAAACTTACTATTTTGGAAAGCTAATGGCAGCACCTTTCCAGCGATATATACCACTTGGCCAGAATATTTTTCTAAAGTTACGAAAAAAGGCACTGAAAACGCGCAGTTTTAGTTAGCCTACACTGGCATGATGAAGTGGCCACTGCCCACTCCATGGTCCGAGTGCGTTGATGAAACTTACTATTTTGGAAAGCTAATGGCAGCACCTTTCCAGCGATATATACCACATGGCCAGAATATTTTTCTAAAGTTACGAAAAAAGGCACTGAAAACGCGCATTTTCAGTTAGCCTACACTGGTATTATGAAGTGGCCACTGCCCACTCCATGGTCCGAGTGCGTTGATGAAACTTACTATTTTGGAAAGCTAATGGCAGCACCTTTCCAGCGATATATACCACTTGGCCAGAATATTTTTCTAAAGTTACGAAAAAAGGCACTGAAAACGCGCAGTTTTAGTTAGCCTACACTGGCATGATGAAGTGGCCACTGCCCACTCCATGGTCCGAGTGCGTTGATGAAACTTACTATTTTGGAAAGCTAATGGCAGCACCTTTCCAGCGATATATACCACATGGCCAGAATATTTTTCTAAAGTTACGAAAAAAGGCACTGAAAACGCGCAGTTTTAGTTAGCCTACACTGGCATGATGAAGTGGCCACTGCCCACTCCATGGTCCGAGTGCGTTGATGAAACTTACTATTTTGGAAAGCTAATGGCAGCACCTTTCCAGCGATATATACCACATGGCCAGAATATTTTTCTAAAGTTACGAAAAAAGGCACTGAAAACGCGCATTTTCAGTTAGCCTACACTGGTATTATGAAGTGGCCACTGCCCACTCCATGGTCCGAGTGCGTTGATGAAACTTACTATTTTAGAAAGCTAATGGCAGCACCTTTCCAGCGATATATACCACTTGGCCAGAATATTTTTCTAAAGTTACGAAAAAAGGCACTGAAAACGCGCAGTTTAGTTAGCCTACACTGGCATGATGAAGTGGCCACTGCCCACTCCATGGTCCGAGTGCGTTGATGAAACTTACTATTTTGGAAAGCTAATGGCAGCACCTTTCCAGCGATATATACCACTTGGCCAGAATATTTTTCTAAAGTTACGAAAAAAGGCACTGAAAACGCGCAGTTTTAGTTAGCCTACACTGGCATGATGAAGTGGCCACTGCCCACTCCATGGTCCGAGTGCGTTGATGAAACTTACTATTTTGGAAAGCTAATGGCAGCACCTTTCCAGCGATATATACCACTTGGCCAGAATATTTTTCTAAAGTTACCCAACAGTCTCAGAAGGCACGAGTACTCATACCCTCAACTTTGCGTTGGCTTTCTCGCTCATATACTTCGATGAAATCCAATTTCTGGGTGAAAATGATAAAAGTTTAATAAAAGACCAAGAGATGCTCGATCTTTTAAAACAAAAATTAGAACCGACAAGGCGATTTTTTACATTTGACCCAGATGGGGGCCCAACAGTCTCAGAAGGCACGAGTACTCATACCCTCAACCTTGTGTTGGCTTTCTCGCTCATATACTTCCATGAAATCCAAGTTCTGGATGAAAATGATAAAAGTTTAATAAAAGACCAAGAGATGCTCGATCTTTTAAAACAAAAATTAGAACCGACAAGGCGATTTTTTACATTTGACCCAGATGGGGGCCCAACAGTCTCAGAAGGCACGAGTACTCATACCCTCAACTTTGTGTTGGCTTTCTCGCTCATATACTTCCATGAAATCCAAGTTCTGGATGAAAATGATAAAAGTTTAATAAAAGACCAAGAGATGCTCGATCTTTTAAAACAAAAATTAGAACCGAGAAGGCGATTTTTTACATTTGACCCAGATGGGGGCCCAACAGTCTCAGAAGGCACGAGTACTCATACCCTCAACTTTGTGTTGGCTTTCTCGCTCATATACTTCCATGAAATCCAAGTTATGGATGAAAATGATAAAAGTTTAATAAAAGACCAAGAGATGCTCGATCTTTTAAAACAAAAATTAGAACCGAGAAGGCGATTTTTTACATTTGACCCAGATGGGGCCCAACAGTCTCAGAAGGCACGAGTACTCATACCCTCAACTTTGTGTTGGCTTTCTCGCTCATATACTTCCATGAAATCCAAGTTCTGGATGAAAATGATAAAAGTTTAATAAAAGACCAAGAGATGCTCGATCTTTTAAAACAAAAATTAGAACCGAGAAGGCGATTTTTTACATTTGACCCAGATGGGGGCCCAACAGTCTCAGAAGGCACGAGTACTCATACCCTCAACTTTGTGTTGGCTTTCTCGCTCATATACTTCCATGAAATCCAAGTTCTGGATGAAAATGATAAAAGTTTAATAAAAGACCAAGAGATGCTCGATCTTTTAAAACAAAAATTAGAACCGAGAAGGCGATTTTTTACATTTGACCCAGATGGGGGCCCAACAGTCTCAGAAGGCACGAGTACTCATACCCTCAACTTTGCGTTGGCTTTCTCGCTCATATATGTACTTCGATGAAATCCAATTTCTGGATGAAAATGATAAAAGTTTAATAAAAGACCAAGAGATGCTCGATCTTTTAAAACAAAAATTAGAACCGAGAAGGCAATTCTTTACATTTGACCCAGATGGGGGCCCAACACTCTCAGAAGGCACCAGTACTCATACCCTCAACTTTGCGTTGGCTTTCTCGCTCATATACTTCGATGAAATCCAATTTCTGGATGAAAATGATAAAAGTTTAATAAAAGACCAAGAGATGCTCGATCTTTTAAAACAAAAATTAGAACCGACAAGGCGATTTTTTACATTTGACCCAGATGGGAGCCCAACAGTCTCAGAAGGCACGAGTACTCATACCCTCAACCCAGACCCAGATGGGGCCCAACAGTCTCAGAAGGCACGAGTACTCATACCCTCAACTTTGTGTTGGCTTTCTCGCTCATATACTTCCATGAAATCCAAGTTCTGGATGAAAATGATAAAAGTTTAATAAAAGACCAAGAGATGCTCGATCTTTTAAAACAAAAATTAGAACCGAGAAGGCGATTTTTTACATTTGACCCAGATGGGGGCCCAACAGTCTCAGAAGGCACGAGTACTCATACCCTCAACTTTGTGTTGGCTTTCTCGCTCATATACTTCCATGAAATCCAAGTTCTGGATGAAAATGATAAAAGTTTAATAAAAGACCAAGAGATGCTCGATCTTTTAAAACAAAAATTAGAACCGAGAAGGCGATTTTTTACATTTGACCCAGATGGGGGCCCAACAGTCTCAGAAGGCACGAGTACTCATACCCTCAACTTTGCGTTGGCTTTCTCGCTCATATACTTCGATGAAATCCAATTTCTGGATGAAAATGATAAAAGTTTAATAAAAGACCAAGAGATGCTCGATCTTTTAAAACAAAAATTAGAACCGAGAAGGCAATTCTTTACATTTGACCCAGATGGGGGCCCAACACTCTCAGAAGGCACCAGTACTCATACCCTCAACTTTGCGTTGGCTTTCTCGCTCATATACTTCGATGAAATCCAATTTCTGGATGAAAATGATAAAAGTTTAATAAAAGACCAAGAGATGCTCGATCTTTTAAAACAAAAATTAGAACCGAGAAGGCGATTTTTTACATTTGACCCAGATGGGAGCCCAACAGTCTCAGAAGGCACGAGTACTCATACCCTCAACTTTGTGTTGGCTTTCTCGCTCATATACTTCCATGAAATCCAAGTTCTGGATGAAAATGATAAAAGTTTAATAAAAGACCAAGAGATGCTCGATCTTTTAAAACAAAAGTTAGAACCGAGAAGGCGATTTTTTACATTTGACCCAGATGAGGGCCCAACAGTCTCAGAAGGCACGAGTACTCATACCCTCAACTTTGTGTTGGCTTTCTCGCTCATATACTTCCATGAAATCCAAGTTCTGGATGAAAATGTTAAAAGTTTTATAAAAGACCAAGAGATGCTCGATCTTTTAAAACAAAAATTAGAACCGAGAAGGCAATTCTTTACATTTGACCCAGATGGGGGCCCAACACTCTCAGAAGGCACCAGTACTCATACCCTCAACTTTGCGTTGGCTTTCTCGCTCATATACTTCGATGAAATCCAATTTCTGGATGAAAATGATAAAAGTTTAATAAAAGACCAAGAGATGCTCGATCTTTTAAAACAAAAATTAGAACCGACAAGGCGATTTTTTACATTTGACCCAGATGGGAGCCCAACAGTCTCAGAAGGCACGAGTACTCATACCCTCAACTTTGTGTTGGCTTTCTCGCTCATATACTTCCATGAAATCCAAGTTCTGGATGAAAATGATAAAAGTTTAATAAAAGACCAAGAGATGCTCGATCTTTTAAAACAAAAGTTAGAACCGAGAAGGCGATTTTTTACATTTGACCCAGATGGGGGCCCAACAGTCTCAGAAGGCACGAGTACTCATACCCTCAACTTTGTGTTGGCTTTCTCGCTCATATACTTCCATGAAATCCAAGTTCTGGATGAAAATGTTAAAAGTTTTATAAAAGACCAAGAGATGCTCGATCTTTTAACAATGAAGTGGCCACTGCCCACTCCATGGTCCGAGTGCGTTGATGAAACTTACTATTTTGGAAAGCTAATGGCAGCACCTTTCCAGCGATATATACCACTTGGCCAGAATATTTTTCTAAAGTTACGAAAAAAGGCACTGAAAACGCGCAGTTTTAGTTAGCCTACACTGCCATGATGAAGTGGCCATTGCCCACTCCATGGTCCGAGTGCGTTGATGAAACTTACTATTTTGGAAAGCTAATGGCAGCACCTTTCCAGCGATACATACCACTTGGCCAGAATATTTTTCTAAAGTTACGAAAAAAGGCACTGAAAACGCGCAGTTTTAGTTAGCCTACACTGGCATGATGAAGTGGCCACTGCCCACTCCATGGTCTGAGTGCGTTGATGAAACTTACTATTTTGGAAAGCTAATGGCAGCACCTTTCCAGCGATATATACCACTTGGCCAGAATATTTTTCTAAAGTTACGAAAAAAGGCACTGAAAACGCGCAGTTTTAGTTAGCCTACACTGGCATGATGAAGTGGCCACTGCCCACTCCATGGTCCGAGTGCGTTGATGAAACTTACTATTTTGGAAAGCTAATGGCAGCACCTTTCCAGCGATACATACCACTTGGCCAGAATATTTTTCTAAAGTTACGAAAAAAGGCACTGAAAACGCGCAGTTTTAGTTAGCCTACACTGGCATGATGAAGTGGCCACTGCCCACTCCATGGTCCGAGTGCGTTGATGAAACTTACTATTTTGGAAAGCTAATGGCAGCACCTTTCCAGCGATATATATACCACTTGGCCAGAATATTTTTCTAAAGTTACGAAAAAAGGCACTGAAAACGCGCAGTTTTAGTTAGCCTACACTGCCATGATGAAGTGGCCACTGCCCACTCCATGGTCCGAGTGCGTTGATGAAACTTACTATTTTGGAAAGCTAATGGCAGCACCTTTCCAGCGATACATACCACTTGGCCAGAATATTTTTCTAAAGTTACGAAAAAAGGCACTGAAAACGCGCAGTTTTAGTTAGCCTACACTGGCATGATGAAGTGGCCACTGCCCACTCCATGGTCCGAGTGCGTTGATGAAACTAACTATTTTGGAAAGCTAATGGCAGCACCTTTCCAGCGATATATACCACTTGGCCAGAATATTTTTCTAAAGTTACGAAAAAAGGCACTGAAAACGCGCAGTTTTAGTTAGCCTACACTGGCATGATGAAGTGGCCACTGCCCACTCCATGGTCCGAGTGCGTTGATGAAACTTACTATTTTGGAAAGCTAATGGCAGCACCTTTCCAGCGATATATACCACTTGGCCAGAATATTTTTCTAAAGTTACGAAAAAAGGCACTGAAAACGCGCATTTTCAGTTAGCCTACACTGGTATGATGAAGTGGCCACTGCCCACTCCATGGTCCGAGTGCGTTGATGAAACTTACTATTTTGGAAAGCTAATGGCAGCACATTTCCAGCGATATATACCACTTGGCCAGAATATTTTTCTAAAGTTACGAAAAAAGGCACTGAAAACGCGCAGTTTTAGTTAGCCTACACTGGCATGATGAAGTGGCCACTGCCCACTCCATGGTCCGAGTGCGTTGATGAAACTTACTATTTTGGAAAGCTAATGGCAGCACCTTTCCAGCGATATATACACTTGGCCAGAATATTTTTCTAAAGTTACGAAAAAAGGCACTGAAAACGCGCAGTTTTAGTTAGCCTACACTGGCATGATGAAGTGGCCACTGCCCACTCCATGGTCCGAGTGCGTTGATGAAACTTACTATTTTGGAAAGCTAATGGCAGCACCTTTCCAGCGATACATACCACTTGGCCAGAATATTTTTCTAAAGTTACGAAAAAAGGCACTGAAAACGCGCAGTTTTAGTTAGCCTACACTGGCATGATGAAGTGGCCACTGCCCACTCCATGGTCCGAGTGCGTTGATGAAACTTACTATTTTGGAAAGCTAATGGCAGCACCTTTCCAGCGATATATACCACTTGGCCAGAATATTTTTCTAAAGTTACGAAAAAAGGCACTGAAAACGCGCAGTTTTAGTTAGCCTACACTGCCATGATGAAGTGGCCACTGCCCACTCCATGGTCCGAGTGCGTTGATGAAACTTACTATTTTGGAAAGCTAATGGCAGCACCTTTCCAGCGATACATACCACTTGGCCAGAATATTTTTCTAAAGTTACGAAAAAAGGCACTGAAAACGCGCAGTTTTAGTTAGCCTACACTGGCATGATGAAGTGGCCACTGCCCACTCCATGGTCCGAGTGCGTTGATGAAACTTACTATTTTGGAAAGCTAATGGCAGCACCTTTCCAGCGATACATACCACTTGGCCAGAATATTTTTCTAAAGTTACGAAAAAAGGCACTGAAAACGCGCAGTTTTAGTTAGCCTACACTGGCATGATGAAGTGGCCACTGCCCACTCCATGGTCCGAGTGCGTTGATGAAACTTACTATTTTGGAAAGCTAATGGCAGCACCTTTCCAGCGATATATACCACTTGGCCAGAATATTTTTCTAAAGTTACGAAAAAAGGCACTGAAAACGCGCAGTTTTAGTTAGCCTACACTGCCATGATGAAGTGGCCACTGCCCACTCCATGGTCCGAGTGCGTTGATGAAACTTACTATTTTGGAAAGCTAATGGCAGCACCTTTCCAGCGATACATACCACTTGGCCAGAATATTTTTCTAAAGTTACGAAAAAAGGCACTGAAAACGCGCAGTTTTAGTTAGCCTACACTGGCATGATGAAGTGGCCACTGCCCACTCCATGGTCCGAGTGCGTTGATGAAACTTACTATTTTGGAAAGCTAATGGCAGCACCTTTCCAGCGATATATACCACTTGGCCAGAATATTTTTCTAAAGTTACGAAAAAAGGCACTGAAAACGCGCATTTTCAGTTAGCCTACACTGGTATGATGAAGTGGCCACTGCCCACTCCATGGTCCGAGTGCGTTGATGAAACTTACTATTTTGGAAAGCTAATGGCAGCACATTTCCAGCGATATATACCACTTGGCCAGAATATTTTTCTAAAGTTACGAAAAAAGGCACTGAAAACGCGCAGTTTTAGTTAGCCTACACTGGCATGATGAAGTGGCCACTGCCCACTCCATGGTCCGAGTGCGTTGATGAAACTTACTATTTTGGAAAGCTAATGGCAGCACCTTTCCAGCGATATATATCACACGGCCAGAATATTTTTCTAAAGTTACGCAAAAAGGCACTGAAAACGCGCATTTTTAGTTAGCCTACACTGGCATGATGAAGTGGCCACTGCCCACTCCATGGTCCGAGTGCGTTGATGAAACTTACTATTTTGGAAAGCTAATGGCAGCACCTTTCCAGCGATATATACCACTTGGCCAGAATATTTTTCTAAAGTTACGAAAAAAGGCACTGAAAACGCGCATTTTCAGTTAGCCTACACTGGTATGATGAAGTGGCCACTGCCCACTCCATGGTCAGAGTGCGTTGATGAAACTTACTATTTTGGAAAGCTAATGGCAGCACCTTTCCAGCGATATATATCACACGGCCAGAATATTTTTCTAAAGTTACGCAAAAAGGCACTGAAAACGCGCATTTTTAGTTAGCCTACACTGGCATGATGAAGTGGCCACTGCCCACTCCATGGTCCGAGTGCGTTGATGAAACTTACTATTTTGGAAAGCTAATGGCAGCACCTTTCCAGCGATATATACCACTTGGCCAGAATATTTTTCTAAAGTTACGAAAAAAGGCACTGAAAACGCGCATTTTCAGTTATCCTACACTGGTATGATGAAGTGGCCACTGCCCACTCCATGGTCAGAGTGCGTTGATGAAACTTACTATTTTGGAAAGCTAATGGCAGCACCTTTCCAGCGATATATACCACTTGGCCAGAATATTTTTCTAAAGTTACGAAAAAAGGCACTGAAAACGCGCAGTTTTAGTTAGCCTACACTGGCATGATGAAGTGGCCACTGCCCACTCCATGGTCCGAGTGCGTTGATGAAACTTACTATTTTGGAAAGCTAATGGCAGCACCTTTCCAGCGATATATACCACTTGGCCAGAATATTTTTCTAAAGTTACGAAAAAAGGCACTGAAAACGCGCAGTTTTAGTTAGCCTACACTGGCATGATGAAGTGGCCACTGCCCACTCCATGGTCCGAGTGCGTTGATGAAACTTACTATTTTGGAAAGCTAATGGCAGCACCTTTCCAGCGATATATATCACACGGCCAGAATATTTTTCTAAAGTTACGCAAAAAGGCACTGAAAACGCGCATTTTCAGTTAGCCTACACTGGTATGATAAAGTGGCCACTGCCCACTCCATGGTCCGAGTGCGTTGATGAAACTTACTATTTTGGAAAGCTAATGGCAGCACCTTTCCAGCGATATATACCACTTGGCCAGAATATTTTTCTAAAGTTACGAAAAAAGGCACTGAAAACGTGCATTTTCAGTTAGCCTACACTGGTATGATGAAGTGGCCACTGCCCACTCCATGGTCCGAGTGCGTTGATGAAACTTACTATTTTGGAAAGCTAATGGCAGCACCTTTCCAGCGATATATACCACTTGGCCAGAATATTTTTCTAAAGTTACGCAAAAAGGCACTGAAAACGCGCATTTTTAGTTAGCCTACACTGGCATGATGAAGTGGCCACTGCCCACTCCATGGTCCGAGTGCGTTGATGAAACTTACTATTTTGGAAAGCTAATGGCAGCACCTTTCCAGCGATATATACCACTTGGCCAGAATATTTTTCTAAAGTTACGAAAAAAGGCACTGAAAACGCGCATTTTCAGTTAGCCTACACTGGTATGATGAAGTGGCCACTGCCCACTCCATGGTCCGAGTGCGTTGATGAAACTTACTATTTTGGAAAGCTAATGGCAGCACATTTCCAGCGATATATACCACTTGGCCAGAATATTTTTCTAAAGTTACGAAAAAAGGCACTGAAAACGCGCAGTTTTAGTTAGCCTACACTGGCATGATGAAGTGGCCACTGCCCACTCCATGGTCCGAGTGCGTTGATGAAACTTACTATTTTGGAAAGCTAATGGCAGCACCTTTCCAGCGATATATACCACTTGGCCAGAATATTTTTCTAAAGTTACCCAACAGTCTCAGAAGGCACGAGTACTCATACCCTCAACTTTGCGTTGGCTTTCTCGCTCATATACTTCGATGAAATCCAATTTCTGGATGAAAATGATAAAAGTTTAATAAAAGACCAAGAGATGCTCGATCTTTTAAAACAAAAATTAGAACCGAGAAGGCAATTCTTTACATTTGACCCAGATGGGGGCCCAACAGTCTCAGAAGGCACGAGTACTCATACCCTCAACTTTGTGTTGGCTTTCTCGCTCATATACTTTCATGAAATCCAAGTTCTGGATGAAAATGATAAAAGTTTAATAAAAGACCAAGAGATGCTCGATCTTTTAAAACAAAAATTAGAACCGAGAAGGCGATTTTTTACATTTGACCCAGATGGGGGCCCAACAGTCTCAGAAGGCACGAGTACTCATACCCTCAACTTTGCGTTGGCTTTCTCGCTCATATACTTCGATGAAATCCAATTTCTGGATGAAAATGATAAAAGTTTAATAAAAGACCAAGAGATGCTCGATCTTTTAAAACAAAAATTAGAACCGAGAAGGCAATTCTTTACATTTGACCCAGATGGGGGCCCAACACTCTCAGAAGGCACCAGTACTCATACCCTCAACTTTGTGTTGGCTTTCTCGCTCATTACTTCGATGAAATCCAATTTCTGGATGAAAATGATAAAAGTTTAATAAAAGACCAAGAGATGCTCGATCTTTTAAAACAAAAATTAGAACCGAGAAGGCGATTTTTTACATTTGACCCAGATGGGGGCCCAACAGTCTCAGAAGGCACGAGTACTCATACCCTCAACTTTGCGTTGGCTTTCTCGCTCATATACTTCGATGAAATCCAATTTCTGGATGAAAATGATAAAAGTTTAATAAAAGACCAAGAGATGCTCGATCTTTTAAAACAAAAATTAGAACCGAGAAGGCAATTCTTTACATTTGACCCAGATGGGGGCCCAACACTCTCAGAAGGCACCAGTACTCATACCCTCAACTTTGTGTTGGCTTTCTCGCTCATTACTTCGATGAAATCCAATTTCTGGATGAAAATGATAAAAGTTTAATAAAAGACCAAGAGATGCTCGATCTTTTAAAACAAAAATTAGAACCGAGAAGGCGATTTTTTACATTTGACCCAGATGGGGGCCCAACAGTCTCAGAAGGCACGAGTACTCATACCCTCAACTTTGTGTTGGCTTTCTCGCTCATATACTTCGATGAAATCTAATTTCTGGATGAAAATGATAAAAGTTTAATAAAAGACCAAGAGATGCTCGATCTTTTAAAACAAAAATTAGAACCGAGAAGGCGATTTTTTACATTTGACCCAGATGGGGGCCCAACAGTCTCAGAAGGCACGAGTACTCATACCCTCAACTTTGCGTTGGCTTTCTCGCTCATATACTTCGATGAAATCCAATTTCTGGATGAAAATGATAAAAGTTTAATAAAAGACCAAGAGATGCTCGATCTTTTAAAACAAAAATTAGAACCGAGAAGGCAATTCTTTACATTTGACCCAGATGGGGGCCCAACACTCTCAGAAGGCACCAGTACTCATACCCTCAACTTTGTGTTGGCTTTCTCGCTCATATACTTCGATGAAATCCAATTTCTGGATGAAAATGATAAAAGTTTAATAAAAGACCAAGAGATGCTCGATCTTTTAAAACAAAAATTAGAACCGAGAAGGCGATTTTTTACATTTGACCCAGATGGGGGCCCAACAGTCTCAGAAGGCACGAGTACTCATACCCTCAACTTTGTGTTGGCTTTCTCGCTGATATACTTCCATGAAATCCAAGTTCTGGATGAAAATGATAAAAGTTTAATAAAAGACCAAGAGTTGCTCGATCTTTTAAAACAAAAGTTAGAACCGAGAAGGCGATTTTTTACATTTGACCCAGATGGGGGCCCAACAGTCTCAGAAGGCACGAGTACTCATACCCTCAACTTTGTGTTGGCTTTCTCGCTCATATACTTCCATGAAATCCAAGTTCTGGATGAAAATGTTAAAAGTTTTATAAAAGACCAAGAGATGCTCGATTTTTTAACAATGAAGTGGCCACTGCCCACTCCATGGTCCGAGTGCGTTGATGAAACTTACTATTTTGGAAAGCTAATGGCAGCACCTTTCCAGCGATATATATCACACGGCCAGAATATTTTTCTAAAGTTACGCAAAAAGGCACTGAAAACGCGCATTTTTAGTTAGCCTACACTGGCATGATGAAGTGGCCACTGCCCACTCCATGGTCCGAGTGCGTTGATGAAACTTACTATTTTGGAAAGCTAATGGCAGCACCTTTCCAGCGATATATACCACTTGGCCAGAATATTTTTCTAAAGTTACGAAAAAAGGCACTGAAAACGCGCAGTTTTAGTTAGCCTACACTGGCATGATGAAGTGGCCACTGCCCACTCCATGGTCCGAGTGCGTTGATGAAACTTACTATTTTGGAAAGCTAATGGCAGCACCTTTCCAGCGATATATATCACACGGCCAGAATATTTTTCTAAAGTTACGCAAAAAGGCACTGAAAACGCGCATTTTTAGTTAGCCTACACTGGCATGATGAAGTGGCCACTGCCCACTCCATGGTCCGAGTGCGTTGATGAAACTTACTATTTTGGAAAGCTAATGGCAGCACCTTTCCAGCGATATATACCACTTGGCCAGAATATTTTTCTAAAGTTACGAAAAAAGGCACTGAAAACGCGCAGTTTTAGTTAGCCTACACTGGCATGATGAAGTGGCCACTGCCCACTCCATGGTCCGAGTGCGTTGATGAAACTTACTATTTTGGAAAGCTAATGGCAGCACCTTTCCAGCGATATATATCACACGGCCAGAATATTTTTCTAAAGTTACGCAAAAAGGCACTGAAAACGCGCATTTTCAGTTAGGCTACACTGGTATGATGAAGTGGCCATTGCCCACTCCATGGTCCGAGTGCGTTGATGAAACTTACTATTTTGGAAAGCTAATGGCAGCACCTTTCCAGCGATATATACCACTTGGCCAGAATATTTTTCTAAAGTTACGAAAAAAGGCACTGAAAACGTGCATTTTCAGTTAGCCTACATTGGTATGATGAAGTGGCCACTGCCCACTCCATGGTCCGAGTGCGTTGATGAAACTTACTATTTTGGAAAGCTAATGGCAGCACCTTTCCAGCGATATATACCACTTCAGAATATTTTTCTAAAGTTACGCAAAAAGGCACTGAAAACGCGCATTTTTAGTTAGCCTACACTGGCATGATGAAGTGGCCACTGCCCACTCCATGGTCCGAGTGCGTTGATGAAACTTACTATTTTGGAAAGCTAATGGCAGCACCTTTCCAGCGATATATACCACTTGGCCAGAATATTTTTCTAAAGTTACGAAAAAAGGCACTGAAAACGCGCATTTTCAGTTAGCCTACACTGGTATGATGAAGTGGCCACTGCCCACTCCATGGTCCGAGTGCGTTGATGAAACTTACTATTTTGGAAAGCTAATGGCAGCACCTTTCCAGCAATATATACCACTTGGCCAGAATATTTTTCTAAAGTTACGAAAAAAGGCACTGAAAACGCGCAGTTTTAGTTAGCCTACACTGGCATGATGAAGTGGCCACTGCCCCACTCCATGGTCCGAGTGCGTTGATGAAACTTACTATTTTGGAAAGCTAATGGCAGCACCTTTCCAGCGATATATACCACTTGGCCAGAATATTTTTCTAAAGTTACGAAAAAAGGCACTGAAAACGCGCAGTTTTAGTTAGCCTACACTGGCATGATGAAGTGGCCACTGCCCACTCCATGGTCCGAGTGCGTTGATGAAACTTACTATTTTGGAAAGCTAATGGCAGCACCTTTCCAGCGATATATACCACTTGGCCAGAATATTTTTCTAAAGTTACGAAAAAAGGCACTGAAAACGTGCATTTTCAGTTAGCCTACACTGGTATGATGAAGTGGCTACTGCCCACTCCATGGTCCGAGTGCGTTGATGAAACTTACTATTTTGGAAAGCTAATGGCAGCACCTTTCCAGCGATATATACCACTTGGCCAGAATATTTTTCTAAAGTTACGAAAAAAAGGCACTGAAAACGTGCATTTTCAGTTAGCCTACACTGGTATGATGAAGTGGCCACTGCCCACTCCATGGTCCGAGTGCGTTGATGAAACTTACTATTTTGGAAAGCTAATGGCAGCACCTTTCCAGCGATATATACCACTTGGCCAGAATATTTTTCTAAAGTTACGAAAAAAGGCACTGAAAACGCGCAGTTTTAGTTAGCCTACACTGGCATGATAAAGTGGCCACTGCCCACTCCATGGTCCAAGTGCGTTGATGAAACTTACTATTTTGGAAAGCTAATGGCAGCACCTTTCCAGCGATATATACCACTTGGCCAGAATATTTTTCTAAAGTTACGAAAAAAGGCACTGAAAACGCGCATTTTCAGTTAGCCTACACTGGTATGATGAAGTGGCCACTGCCCACTCCATGGTCCGAGTGCGTTGATGAAACTTACTATTTTGGAAAGCTAATGGCAGCACCTTTCCAGCGATATATACCACTTGGCCAGAATATTTTTCTAAAGTTACGAAAAAAGGCACTGAAAACGCGCAGTTTTAGTTAGCCTACACTGGCATGATGAAGTGGCCACTGCCCACTCCATGGTCCGAGTGCGTTGATGAAACTTACTATTTTGGAAAGCTAATGGCAGCACCTTTCCAGCGATATATACCACTTGGCCAGAATATTTTTCTAAAGTTACGAAAAAAGGCACTGAAAACGCGCAGTTTTAGTTAGCCTACACTGGTATGATGAAGTGGCCACTGCCCACTCCATGGTCCGAGTGCGTTGATGAAACTTACTATTTTGGAAAGCTAATGGCAGCACCTTTCCAGCGATATATATCACACGGCCAGAATATTTTTCTAAAGTTACGCAAAAAGGCACTGAAAACGCGCATTTTCAGTTAGCCTACACTGGTATGATGAAGTGGCCACTGCCCACTCCATGGTCCGAGTGCGTTGATGAAACTTACTATTTTGGAAAGCTAATGGCAGCACCTTTCCAGCGATATATACCACTTGGCCAGAATATTTTTCTAAAGTTACGAAAAAAGGCACTGAAAACGTGCATTTTCAGTTAGCCTACATTGGTATGATGAAGTGGCCACTGCCCACTCCATGGTCCGAGTGCGTTGATGAAACTTACTATTTTGGAAAGCTAATGGCAGCACCTTTCCAGCGATATATACCACTTGGCCAGAATATTTTTCTAAAGTTACGCAAAAAGGCACTGAAAACGCGCATTTTTAGTTAGCCTACACTGGCATGATGAAGTGGCCACTGCCCACTCCATGGTCCGAGTGCGTTGATGAAACTTACTATTTTGGAAAGCTAATGGCAGCACCTTTCCAGCGATATATACCACTTGGCCAGAATATTTTTCTAAAGTTACGAAAAAAGGCACTGAAAACGCCCATTTTCAGTTAGCCTACACTGGTATGATGAAGTGGCCACTGCCCACTCCATGGTCCGAGTGCTTTGATGAAACTTACTATTTTGGAAAGCTAATGGCAGCACCTTTCCAGCGATATATACCACTTGGCCAGAATATTTTTCTAAAGTTACGAAAAAAGGCACTGAAAACGCGCAGTTTTAGTTAGCCTACACTGGCATGATGAAGTGGTCACTGCCCACTCCATGGTCCGAGTGCGTTGATGAAACTTACTATTTTGGAAAGCTAATGGCAGCACCTTTCCAGCGATATATACCACTTGGCCAGAATATTTTTCTAAAGTTACGAAAAAAGGCACTGAAAACGCGCAGTTTTAGTTAGCCTACACTGGCATGATGAAGTGGCCACTGCCCACTCCATGGTCCGAGTGCGTTGATGAAACTTACTATTTTGGAAAGCTAATGGCAGCACCTTTCCAGCGATATATACCACTTGGCCAGAATATTTTTCTAAAGTTACGAAAAAAGGCACTGAAAACGTGCATTTTCAGTTAGCCTACACTGGTATGATGAAGTGGCTACTGCCCACTCCATGGTCCGAGTGCGTTGATGAAGCTTACTATTTTGGAAAGCTAATGGCAGCACCTTTCCAGCGATATATACCACTTGGCCAGAATATTTTTCTAAAGTTACGCAAAAAGGCACTGAAAACGCGCATTTTTAGTTAGCCTACACTGGCATGATGAAGTGGCCACTGCCCACTCCATGGTCCGAGTGCGTTGATGAAGCTTACTATTTTGGAAAGCTAATGGCAGCACCTTTCCAGCGATATATACCACTTGGCCAAAATATTTTTCTAAAGTTACGAAAAAAGGCACTGAAAACGCGCAGTTTTAGTTAGCCTACACTGGCATGATGAAGTGGCCACTGCCCACTCCATGGTCCGAGTGCGTTGATGAAACTTACTATTTTGGAAAGCTAATGGCAGCACCTTTCCAGCGATATATACCACTTGGCCAGAATATTTTTCTAAAGTTACGAAAAAAGGCACTGAAAACGCGCATTTTCAGTTAGCCTACACTGGTATGATGAAGTGGCCACTGCCCACTCCATGGTCCGAGTGCGTTGATGAAACTTACTATTTTGGAAAACTAATGGCAGCACCTTTCCAGCGATATATACCACTTGGCCAGAATATTTTTCTAAAGTTACGAAAAAAGGCACTGAAAACGCGCAGTTTTAGTTAGCCTACACTGGCATGATGAAGTGGCCACTGCCCACTCCATGGTCCGAGTGCGTTGATGAAACTTACTATTTTGGAAAGCTAATGGCAGCACCTTTCCAGCGATATATACCACTTGGCCAGAATATTTTTCTAAAGTTACGAAAAAAGGCACTGAAAACGCGCAGTTTTAGTTAGCCTACACTGGCATGATGAAGTGGCCACTGCCCACTCCATGGTCCGAGTGCGTTGATGAAACTTACTATTTTGGAAAGCTAATGGCAGCACCTTTCCAGCGATATATACCACTTGGCCAGAATATTTTTCTAAAGTTACGAAAAAAGGCACTGAAAACGTGCATTTTCAGTTAGCCTACACTGGTATGATGAAGTGGCTACTGCCCACTCCATGGTCCGAGTGCGTTGATGAAACTTACTATTTTGGAAAGCTAATGGCAGCACCTTTCCAGCGATATATACCACTTGGCCAGAATATTTTTCTAAAGTTACGAAAAAAGGCACTGAAAACGCGCAGTTTTAGTTAGCCTACACTGGCATGATGAAGTGGCCACTGCCCACTCCATGGTCCGAGTGCATTGATGAAACTTACTATTTTGGAAAGCTAATGGCAGCACCTTTCCAGCGATATATACCACTTGGCCAGAATATTTTTCTAAAGTTACGAAAAAAGGCACTGAAAACGCGCAGTTTTAGATAGCCTACACTGGCATGATGAAGTGGCCACTGCCCACTCCATGGTCCGAGTGCGTTGATGAAACTTACTATTTTGGAAAGCTAATGGCAGCACCTTTCCAGCGATATATACCACTTGGCCAGAATATTTTCTAAAGTTACGAAAAAAGGCACTGAAAACGCGCATTTTCAGTTAGCCTACACTGGTATGATGAAGTGGCCACTGCCCACTCCATGGTCCGAGTGCGTTGATGAAACTTACTATTTTGGAAAGCTAATGGCAGCACCTTTCCAGCGATATATACCACTTGGCCAGAATATTTTTCTAAAGATACGAATAAAGGCACTGAAAACGCGCATTTTCAGTTAGCCTACACTGGTATGATGAAGTGGCCTCTGCCCACTCCATGGTCCGAGTGCGTTGATGAAACTTACTATTTTGGAAAGCTAATGGCCCAGCGATATATACCACTTGGCCAGAATATTTTTTCTAAAGTTACGAAAAAAGGCACTGAAAACGCGCATTTTCAGTTAGCCTACACTGGTATGATGAAGTGGCCACTGCCCACTCCATGGTCCGAGTGCGTTGATGAAACTTACTATTTTGGAAAGCTAATGGCAGCACCTTTCCATCGATATATACCACTTGGCCAGAATATTTTTCTAAAGTTACGAAAAAAGGCACTGAAAACGTGCATTTTCAGTTAGCCTACATTGGTATGATGAAGTGGCCATTCTGCCCACTCCATGGTCCGAGTGCGTTGATGAAACTTACTATTTTGGAAAGCTAATGGCAGCACCTTTCCAGCGATATATACCCACTTGGCCAGAATATTTTTCTAAAGTTACGCAAAAAGGCACTGAAAACGCGCATTTTTAGTTAGCCTACACTGGCATGATGAAGTGGCCACTGCCCACTCCATGGTTCCGAGTGCGTTGATGAAACTTACTATTTTGGAAAGCTAATGCAGCACCTTTCCAGCGATATATACCACTTGGCCAGAATATTTTTCTAAAGTTACGAAAAAAGGCACTGAAAACGCGCATTTTCAGTTAGCCTACACTGGTATGATGAAGTGGCCACTGCCCACTCCATGGTCCCGAGTGCGTTGATGAAACTTACTATTTTGGAAAGCTAATGGCAGCATCTTTCCAGCGATATATACCACTTGGCCAGAATATTTTTCTAAAGTTACGAAAAAAGGCACTGAAAACGCGCAGTTTTTAGTTAGCCTACACTGGCATGATGAAGTGGCCACTGCCCACTCCATGGTCCGAGTGCGTTGATGAAACTTACTATTTTGGAAAGCTAATGGCAGCACCTTTCCAGCGATATATACCACTTGGCCAGAATATTTTTTCTAAAGTTACGAAAAAAGGCACTGAAAACGCGCAGTTTTAGTTAGCCTACACTGGCATGATGAAGTCGCCACTGCCCACTCCATGGTCCGAGTGCGTTGATGAAACTTACTATTTTGGAAAGCTAATGGCAGCACCTTTCCAGCGATATATACCACTTGGCCAGAATATTTTTCTAAAGTTACGAAAAAAGGGCACTGAAAACGTGCATTTTCAGTTAGCCTACACTGGTATGATGAAGTGGCTACTGCCCACTCCATGGTCCGAGTGCGTTGATGAAACTTACTATTTTGGAAAGCTAATGGCAGCACCTTTCCAGCGATATATACCACTTGGCCAGAATATTTTTCTAAAGTTACGCAAAAAAGCACTGAAAACGCGCATTTTTAGTTAGCCTACACTGGCATGATGAAGTGGCCACTGCCCACTCCATGGTCCGAGTGCGTTGATGAAGCTTACTATTTTGGAAAGCTAATGGCAGCACCTTTCCAGCGATATATACCACTTGGCCAGAATATTTTTCTAAAGTTACGAAAAAAGGCACTGAAAACGCGCAGTTTTAGATAGCCTACACTGGCATGATGAAGTAGCCACTGCCCACTCCATGGTCCGAGTGCGTTGATGAAACTTACTATTTTGGAAAGCTAATGGCAGCACCTTTCCAGCGATATATACCACTTGGCCAGAATATTTTTCTAAAGTTACGAAAAAAGGCACTGAAAACGCGCAGTTTTAGTTAGCCTACACTGGCATGATGAAGTGGCCACTGCCCACTCCATGGTCCGAGTGCGTTGATGAAACTTACTATTTTGGAAAGCTAATGGCAGCACCTTTCCAGCGATATATACCACTTGGCCAGAATATTTTTCTAAAGTTACGAAAAAAGGCACTGAAAACGCGCAGCTTTAGTTAGCCTACACTGGCATGATGAAGTGGCCACTGCCCACTCCATGGTCCGAGTGCGTTGATGAAACTTACTATTTTGGAAAGCTAATGGCAGCACCTTTCCAGCGATATATACCACTTGGCCAGAATATTTTTCTAAAGTTACGAAAAAAGGCACTGAAAACGCGCAGTTTTAGTTAGCCTACACTGGCATGATGAAGTGGCCACTGCCCACTCCATGGTCCGAGTGCGTTGATGAAACTTACTATTTTGGAAAGCTAATGGCAGCACCTTTCCAGCGATATATACCACTTGGCCAGAATATTTTTCTAAAGTTACGAAAAAAGGCACTGAAAACGTGCATTTTCAGTTAGCCTACATTGGTATGATGAAGTGGCCACTGCCCACTCCATGGTCCGAGTGCGTTGATGAAACTTACTATTTTGGAAAGCTAATGGCAGCACCTTTCCAGCGATATATACCACTTGGCCAGAATATTTTTCTAAAGTTACGCAAAAAGGCACTGAAAACGCGCATTTTTAGTTAGCCTACACTGGCATGATGAAGTGGCCACTGCCCACTCCATGGTCCGAGTGCGTTGATGAAACTTACTATTTTGGAAAGCTAATGGCAGCACCTTTCCAGCGATATATACCACTTGGCCAGAATATTTTTCTAAAGTTACGAAAAAAGGCACTGAAAACGCGCATTTTCAGTTAGCCTACACTGGTATGATGAAGTGGCCACTGCCCACTCCATGGTCCGAGTGCGTTGATGAAACTTACTATTTTGGAAAGCTAATGGCAGCACCTTTCCAGCGATATATACCACTTGGCCAGAATATTTTTCTAAAGTTACGAAAAAAGGCACTGAAAACGCGCAGTTTTAGTTAGCCTACACTGGCATGATGAAGTGGCCACTGCCCACTCCATGGTCCGAGTGCGTTGATGAAACTTACTATTTTGGAAAGCTAATGGCAGCACCTTTCCAGCGATATATACCACTTGGCCAGAATATTTTTCTAAAGTTACGAAAAAAGGCACTGAAAACGTGCATTTTCAGTTAGCCTACATTGGTATGATGAAGTGGCCACTGCCCACTCCATGGTCCGAGTGCGTTGATGAAACTTACTATTTTGGAAAGCTAATGGCAGCACCTTTCCAGCGATATATACCACTTGGCCAGAATATTTTTCTAAAGTTACGCAAAAAGGCACTGAAAACGCGCATTTTTAGTTAGCCTACACTGGCATGATGAAGTGGCCACTGCCCACTCCATGGTCCGAGTGCGTTGATGAAACTTACTATTTTGGAAAGCTAATGGCAGCACCTTTCCAGCGATATATACCACTTGGCCAGAATATTTTTCTAAAGTTACGAAAAAAGGCACTGAAAACGCGCAGTTTTAGATAGCCTACACTGGCATGATGAAGTGGCCACTGCCCACTCCATGGTCCGAGTGCGTTGATGAAACTTACTATTTTGGAAAGCTAATGGCAGCACCTTTCCAGCGATATATACCACTTGGCCAGAATATTTTTCTAAAGTTACGAAAAAAGGCACTGAAAACGCGCAGTTTTAGTTAGCCTACACTGGCATGATGAAGTAGCCACTGCCCACTCCATGGTCCGAGTGCGTTGATGAAACTTACTATTTTGGAAAGCTAATGGCAGCACCTTTCCAGCGATATATACCACTTGGCCAGAATATTTTTCTAAAGTTACGAAAAAAGGCACTGAAAACGCGCAGTTTTAGTTAGCCTACACTGGCATGATGAAGTGGCCACTGCCCACTCCATGGTCCGAGTGCGTTGATGAAACTTACTATTTTGGAAAGCTAATGGCAGCACCTTTCCAGCGATATATACCACTTGGCCAGAATATTTTTCTAAAGTTACGAAAAAAGGCACTGAAAACGCGCATTTTCAGTTAGCCTACACTGGTATGATGAAGTGGCCACTGCCCACTCCATGGTCCGAGTGCGTTGATGAAACTTACTATTTTGGAAAGCTAATGGCAGCACATTTCCAGCGATATATACCACTTGGCCAGAATATTTTTCTAAAGTTACGAAAAAAGGCACTGAAAACGCGCAGTTTTAGTTAGCCTACACTGGCATGATGAAGTGGCCACTGCCCACTCCATGGTCCGAGTGCGTTGATGAAACTTACTATTTTGGAAAGCTAATGGCAGCACCTTTCCAGCGATATATATCACACGGCCAGAATATTTTTCTAAAGTTACGCAAAAAGGCACTGAAAACGCGCATTTTTAGTTAGCCTACACTGGCATGATGAAGTGGCCACTGCCCACTCCATGGTCCGAGTGCGTTGATGAAACTTACTATTTTGGAAAGCTAATGGCAGCACCTTTCCAGCGATATATACCACTTGGCCAGAATATTTTTCTAAAGTTACGAAAAAAGGCACTGAAAATGCGCGTTTTCAGTGCCTACACTGGTATGATGAAGTGGCCACTGCCCACTCCATGGTCAGAGTGCGTTGATGAAACTTACTATTTTGGAAAGCTAATGGCAGCACCTTTCCAGCGATATATATCACACGGCCAGAATATTTTTCTAAAGTTACGCAAAAAGGCACTGAAAACGCGCATTTTTAGTTAGCCTACACTGGCATGATGAAGTGGCCACTGCCCACTCCATGGTCCGAGTGCGTTGATGAAACTTACTATTTTGGAAAGCTAATGGCAGCACCTTTCCAGCGATATATACCACTTGGCCAGAATATTTTTCTAAAGTTACGAAAAAAGGCACTGAAAACGCGCATTTTCAGTTAGCCTACACTGGTATGATGAAGTGGCCACTGCCCACTCCATGGTCAGAGTGCGTTGATGAAACTTACTATTTTGGAAAGCTAATGGCAGCACCTTTCCAGCGATATATACCACTTGGCCAGAATATTTTTCTAAAGTTACGAAAAAAGGCACTGAAAACGCGCAGTTTTAGTTAGCCTACACTGGCATGATGGAGTGGCCACTGCCCACTCCATGGTCCGAGTGCGTTGATGAAACTTACTATTTTGGAAAGCTAATGGCAGCACCTTTCCAGCGATATATACCACTTGGCCAGAATATTTTTCTAAAGTTACGAAAAAAGGCACTGAAAACGCGCAGTTTTAGTTAGCCTACACTGGCATGATGAAGTGGCCACTGCCCACTCCATGGTCCGAGTGCGTTGATGAAACTTACTATTTTGGAAAGCTAATGGCAGCACCTTTCCAGCGATATATATCACACGGCCAGAATATTTTTCTAAAGTTACGCAAAAAGGCACTGAAAACGCGCATTTTCAGTTAGCCTACACTGGTATGATAAAGTGGCCACTGCCCACTCCATGGTCCGAGTGCGTTGATGAAACTTACTATTTTGGAAAGCTAATGGCAGCACCTTTCCAGCGATATATACCACTTGGCCAGAATATTTTTCTAAAGTTACGAAAAAAGGCACTGAAAACGTGCATTTTCAGTTAGCCTACATTGGTATGATGAAGTGGCCACTGCCCACTCCATGGTCCGAGTGCGTTGATGAAACTTACTATTTTGGAAAGCTAATGGCAGCACCTTTCCAGCGATATATACCACTTGGCCAGAATATTTTTCTAAAGTTACGCAAAAAGGCACTGAAAACGCGCATTTTTAGTTAGCCTACACTGGCATGATGAAGTGGCCACTGCCCACTCCATGGTCCGAGTGCGTTGATGAAACTTACTATTTTGGAAAGCTAATGGCAGCACCTTTCCAGCGATATATACCACTTGGCCAGAATATTTTTCTAAAGTTACGAAAAAAGGCACTGAAAACGCGCATTTTCAGTTAGCCTACACTGGTATGATGAAGTGGCCACTGCCCACTCCATGGTCCGAGTGCGTTGATGAAACTTACTATTTTGGAAAGCTAATGGCAGCACATTTCCAGCGATATATACCACTTGGCCAGAATATTTTTCTAAAGTTACGAAAAAAGGCACTGAAAACGCGCAGTTTTAGTTAGCCTACACTGGCATGATGAAGTGGCCACTGCCCACTCCATGGTCCGAGTGCGTTGATGAAACTTACTATTTTGGAAAGCTAATGGCAGCACCTTTCCAGCGATATATACCACTTGGCCAGAATATTTTTCTAAAGTTACCCAACAGTCTCAGAAGGCACGAGTACTCATACCCTCAACTTTGCGTTGGCTTTCTCGCTCATATACTTCGATGAAATCCAATTTCTGGATGAAAATGATAAAAGTTTAATAAAAGACCAAGAGATGCTCGATCTTTTAAAACAAAAATTAGAACCGAGAAGGCAATTCTTTACATTTGACCCAGATGGGGGCCCAACAGTCTCAGAAGGCACGAGTACTCATACCCTCAACTTTGTGTTGGCTTTCTCGCTCATATACTTTCATGAAATCCAAGTTCTGGATGAAAATGATAAAAGTTTAATAAAAGACCAAGAGATGCTCGATCTTTTAAAACAAAAATTAGAACCGAGAAGGCGATTTTTTACATTTGACCCAGATGGGGGCCCAACAGTCTCAGAAGGCACGAGTACTCATACCCTCAACTTTGCGTTGGCTTTCTCGCTCATATACTTCGATGAAATCCAATTTCTGGATGAAAATGATAAAAGTTTAATAAAAGACCAAGAGATGCTCGATCTTTTAAAACAAAAATTAGAACCGAGAAGGCAATTCTTTACATTTAACCCAGATGGGGGCCCAACACTCTCAGAAGGCACCAGTACTCATACCCTCAACTTTGCGTTGGCTTTCTCGCTCATGTACTTCGATGAAATCCAATTTCTGGATGAAAATGATAAAAGTTTAATAAAAGACCAAGAGATGCTCGATCTTTTAAAACAAAAATTAGAACCGAGAAGGCGATTTTTTACATTTGACCCAGATGGGGGCCCAACAGTCTCAGAAGGCACGAGTACTCATACCCTCAACTTTGCGTTGGCTTTCTCGCTCATATACTTCGATGAAATCCAATTTCTGGATGAAAATGATAAAAGTTTAATAAAAGACCAAGAGATGCTCGATCTTTTAAAACAAAAATTAGAACCGAGAAGGCAATTCTTTACATTTGACCCAGATGGGGGCCCAACACTCTCAGAAGGCACCAGTACTCATACCCTCAACTTTGTGTTGGCTTTCTCGCTCATATACTTCGATGAAATCCAATTTCTGGATGAAAATGATAAAAGTTTAATAAAAGACCAAGAGATGCTCGATCTTTTAAAACAAAAATTAGAACCGAGAAGGCGATTTTTTACATTTGACCCAGATGGGGGCCCAACAGTCTCAGAAGGCACGAGTACTCATACCCTCAACTTTGTGTTGGCTTTCTCGCTCATATACTTCGATGAAATCTAATTTCTGGATGAAAATGATAAAAGTTTAATAAAAGACCAAGAGATGCTCGATCTTTTAAAACAAAAATTAGAACCGAGAAGGCGATTTTTTACATTTGACCCAGATGGGGGCCCAACAGTCTCAGAAGGCACGAGTACTCATACCCTCAACTTTGCGTTGGCTTTCTCGCTCATATACTTCGATGAAATCCAATTTCTGGATGAAAATGATAAAAGTTTAATAAAAGACCAAGAGATGCTCGATCTTTTAAAACAAAAATTAGAACCGAGAAGGCAATTCTTTACATTTGACCCAGATGGGGGCCCAACACTCTCAGAAGGCACGAGTACTCATACCCTCAACTTTGTGTTGGCTTTCTCGCTCATATACTTCGATGAAATCCAATTTCTGGATGAAAATGATAAAAGTTTAATAAAAGACCAAGAGATGCTCGATCTTTTAAAACAAAAATTAGAACCGAGAAGGCGATTTTTTACATTTGACCCAGATGGGGGCCCAACAGTCTCAGAAGGCACGAGTACTCATACCCTCAACTTTGTGTTGGCTTTCTCGCTCATATACTTCCATGAAATCCAAGTTCTGGATGAAAATGATAAAAGTTTAATAAAAGACCAAGAGATGCTCGATCTTTTAAAACAAAAGTTAGAACCGAGAAGGCGATTTTTTACATTTGACCCAGATGGGGGCCCAACAGTCTCAGAAGGCACGAGTACTCATACCCTCAACTTTGTGTTGGCTTTCTCGCTCATATACTTCCATGAAATCCAAGTTCTGGATGAAAATGTTAAAAGTTTTATAAAAGACCAAGAGATGCTCGATTTTTTAACAATGAAGTGGCCACTGCCCACTCCATGGTCCGAGTGCGTTGATGAAACTTACTATTTTGGAAAGCTAATGGCAGCACCTTTCCAGCGATATATATCACACGGCCAGAATATTTTTCTAAAGTTACGCAAAAAGGCACTGAAAACGCGCATTTTTAGTTAGCCTACACTGGCATGATGAAGTGGCCACTGCCCACTCCATGGTCCGAGTGCGTTGATGAAACTTACTATTTTGGAAAGCTAATGGCAGCACCTTTCCAGCGATATATACCACTTGGCCAGAATATTTTTCTAAAGTTACGAAAAAAGGCACTGAAAACGCGCAGTTTTAGTTAGCCTACACTGGCATGATGAAGTGGCCACTGCCCACTCCATGGTCCGAGTGCGTTGATGAAACTTACTATTTTGGAAAGCTAATGGCAGCACCTTTCCAGCGATATATATCACACGGCCAGAATATTTTTCTAAAGTTACGCAAAAAGGCACTGAAAACGCGCATTTTTAGTTAGCCTACACTGGCATGATGAAGTGGCCACTGCCCACTCCATGGTCCGAGTGCGTTGATGAAACTTACTATTTTGGAAAGCTAATGGCAGCACCTTTCCAGCGATATATACCACTTGGCCAGAATATTTTTCTAAAGTTACGAAAAAAGGCACTGAAAACGCGCAGTTTTAGTTAGCCTACACTGGCATGATGAAGTGGCCACTGCCCACTCCATGGTCCGAGTGCGTTGATGAAACTTACTATTTTGGAAAGCTAATGGCAGCACCTTTCCAGCGATATATATCACACGGCCAGAATATTTTTCTAAAGTTACGCAAAAAGGCACTGAAAACGCGCATTTTCAGTTAGGCTACACTGGTATGATGAAGTGGCCATTGCCCACTCCATGGTCCGAGTGCGTTGATGAAACTTACTATTTTGGAAAGCTAATGGCAGCACCTTTCCAGCGATATATACCACTTGGCCAGAATATTTTTCTAAAGTTACGAAAAAAGGCACTGAAAACGTGCATTTTCAGTTAGCCTACATTGGTATGATGAAGTGGCCACTGCCCACTCCATGGTCCGAGTGCGTTGATGAAACTTACTATTTTGGAAAGCTAATGGCAGCACCTTTCCAGCGATATATACCACTTGGCCAGAATATTTTTCTAAAGTTACGCAAAAAGGCACTGAAAACGCGCATTTTTAGTTAGCCTACACTGGCATGATGAAGTGGCCACTGCCCACTCCATGGTCCGAGTGCGTTGATGAAACTTACTATTTTGGAAAGCTAATGGCAGCACCTTTCCAGCGATATATACCACTTGGCCAGAATATTTTTCTAAAGTTACGAAAAAAGGCACTGAAAACGCGCATTTTCAGTTAGCCTACACTGGTATGATGAAGTGGCCACTGCCCACTCCATGGTCCGAGTGCGTTGATGAAACTTACTATTTTGGAAAGCTAATGGCAGCACCTTTCCAGCAATATATACCACTTGGCCAGAATATTTTTCTAAAGTTACGAAAAAAGGCACTGAAAACGCGCAGTTTTAGTTAGCCTACACTGGCATGATGAAGTGGCCACTGCCCACTCCATGGTCCGAGTGCGTTGATGAAACTTACTATTTTGGAAAGCTAATGGCAGCACCTTTCCAGCGATATATACCACTTGGCCAGAATATTTTTCTAAAGTTACGAAAAAAGGCACTGAAAACGCGCAGTTTTAGTTAGCCTACACTGGCATGATGAAGTGGCCACTGCCCACTCCATGGTCCGAGTGCGTTGATGAAACTTACTATTTTGGAAAGCTAATGGCAGCACCTTTCCAGCGATATATACCACTTGGCCAGAATATTTTTCTAAAGTTACGAAAAAAGGCACTGAAAACGTGCATTTTCAGTTAGCCTACACTGGTATGATGAAGTGGCTACTGCCCACTCCATGGTCCGAGTGCGTTGATGAAACTTACTATTTTGGAAAGCTAATGGCAGCACCTTTCCAGCGATATATACCACTTGGCCAGAATATTTTTCTAAAGTTACGAAAAAAGGCACTGAAAACGTGCATTTTCAGTTAGCCTACACTGGTATGATGAAGTGGCCACTGCCCACTCCATGGTCCGAGTGCGTTGATGAAGCTTACTATTTTGGAAAGCTAATGGCAGCACCTTTCCAGCGATATATACCACTTGGCCAGAATATTTTTCTAAAGTTACGAAAAAAGGCACTGAAAACGCGCAGTTTTAGTTAGCCTACACTGGCATGATAAAGTGGCCACTGCCCACTCCATGGTCCAAGTGCGTTGATGAAACTTACTATTTTGGAAAGCTAATGGCAGCACCTTTCCAGCGATATATACCACTTGGCCAGAATATTTTTCTAAAGTTACGAAAAAAGGCACTGAAAACGCGCATTTTCAGTTAGCCTACACTGGTATGATGAAGTGGCCACTGCCCACTCCATGGTCCGAGTGCGTTGATGAAACTTACTATTTTGGAAAGCTAATGGCAGCACCTTTCCAGCGATATATACCACTTGGCCAGAATATTTTTCTAAAGTTACGAAAAAAGGCACTGAAAACGCGCAGTTTTAGTTAGCCTACACTGGCATGATGAAGTGGCCACTGCCCACTCCATGGTCCGAGTGCGTTGATGAAACTTACTATTTTGGAAAGCTAATGGCAGCACCTTTCCAGCGATATATACCACTTGGCCAGAATATTTTTCTAAAGTTACGAAAAAAGGCACTGAAAACGCGCAGTTTTAGTTAGCCTACACTGGCATGATGAAGTGGCCACTGCCCACTCCATGGTCCGAGTGCGTTGATGAAACTTACTATTTTGGAAAGCTAATGGCAGCACCTTTCCAGCGATATATATCACACGGCCAGAATATTTTTCTAAAGTTACGCAAAAAGGCACTGAAAACGCGCATTTTCAGTTAGCCTACACTGGTATGATGAAGTGGCCACTGCCCACTCCATGGTCCGAGTGCGTTGATGAAACTTACTATTTTGGAAAGCTAATGGCAGCACCTTTCCAGCGATATATACCACTTGGCCAGAATATTTTTCTAAAGTTACGAAAAAAGGCACTGAAAACGTGCATTTTCAGTTAGCCTACATTGGTATGATGAAGTGGCCACTGCCCACTCCATGGTCCGAGTGCGTTGATGAAACTTACTATTTTGGAAAGCTAATGGCAGCACCTTTCCAGCGATATATACCACTTGGCCAGAATATTTTTCTAAAGTTACGCAAAAAGGCACTGAAAACGCGCATTTTTAGTTAGCCTACACTGGCATGATGAAGTGGCCACTGCCCACTCCATGGTCCGAGTGCGTTGATGAAACTTACTATTTTGGAAAGCTAATGGCAGCACCTTTCCAGCGATATATACCACTTGGCCAGAATATTTTTCTAAAGTTACGAAAAAAGGCACTGAAAACGCCCATTTTCAGTTAGCCTACACTGGTATGATGAAGTGGCCACTGCCCACTCCATGGTCCGAGTGCTTTGATGAAACTTACTATTTTGGAAAGCTAATGGCAGCACCTTTCCAGCGATATATACCACTTGGCCAGAATATTTTTCTAAAGTTACGAAAAAAGGCACTGAAAACGCGCAGTTTTAGTTAGCCTACACTGGCATGATGAAGTGGTCACTGCCCACTCCATGGTCCGAGTGCGTTGATGAAACTTACTATTTTGGAAAGCTAATGGCAGCACCTTTCCAGCGATATATACCACTTGGCCAGAATATTTTTCTAAAGTTACGAAAAAAGGCACTGAAAACGCGCAGTTTTAGTTAGCCTACACTGGCATGATGAAGTGGCCACTGCCCACTCCATGGTCCGAGTGCGTTGATGAAACTTACTATTTTGGAAAGCTAATGGCAGCACCTTTCCAGCGATATATACCACTTGGCCAGAATATTTTTCTAAAGTTACGAAAAAAGGCACTGAAAACGTGCATTTTCAGTTAGCCTACACTGGTATGATGAAGTGGCTACTGCCCACTCCATGGTCCGAGTGCGTTGATGAAACTTACTATTTTGGAAAGCTAATGGCAGCACCTTTCCAGCGATATATACCACTTGGCCAGAATATTTTTCTAAAGTTACGCAAAAAGGCACTGAAAACGCGCATTTTTAGTTAGCCTACACTGGCATGATGAAGTGGCCACTGCCCACTCCATGGTCCGAGTGCGTTGATGAAGCTTACTATTTTGGAAAGCTAATGGCAGCACCTTTCCAGCGATATATACCACTTGGCCAAAATATTTTTCTAAAGTTACGAAAAAAGGCACTGAAAACGCGCAGTTTTAGTTAGCCTACACTGGCATGATGAAGTGGCCACTGCCCACTCCATGGTCCGAGTGCGTTGATGAAACTTACTATTTTGGAAAGCTAATGGCAGCACCTTTCCAGCGATATATACCACTTGGCCAGAATATTTTTCTAAAGTTACGAAAAAAGGCACTGAAAACGCGCATTTTCAGTTAGCCTACACTGGTATGATGAAGTGGCCACTGCCCACTCCATGGTCCGAGTGCGTTGATGAAACTTACTATTTTGGAAAACTAATGGCAGCACCTTTCCAGCGATATATACCACTTGGCCAGAATATTTTTCTAAAGTTACGAAAAAAGGCACTGAAAACGCGCAGTTTTAGTTAGCCTACACTGGCATGATGAAGTGGCCACTGCCCACTCCATGGTCCGAGTGCGTTGATGAAACTTACTATTTTGGAAAGCTAATGGCAGCACCTTTCCAGCGATATATACCACTTGGCCAGAATATTTTTCTAAAGTTACGAAAAAAGGCACTGAAAACGCGCAGTTTTAGTTAGCCTACACTGGCATGATGAAGTGGCCACTGCCCACTCCATGGTCCGAGTGCGTTGATGAAACTTACTATTTTGGAAAGCTAATGGCAGCACCTTTCCAGCGATATATACCACTTGGCCAGAATATTTTTCTAAAGTTACGAAAAAAGGCACTGAAAACGTGCATTTTCAGTTAGCCTACACTGGTATGATGAAGTGGCTACTGCCCACTCCATGGTCCGAGTGCGTTGATGAAACTTACTATTTTGGAAAGCTAATGGCAGCACCTTTCCAGCGATATATACCACTTGGCCAGAATATTTTTCTAAAGTTACGAAAAAAGGCACTGAAAACGCGCAGTTTTAGTTAGCCTACACTGGCATGATGAAGTGGCCACTGCCCACTCCATGGTCCGAGTGCATTGATGAAACTTACTATTTTGGAAAGCTAATGGCAGCACCTTTCCAGCGATATATACCACTTGGCCAGAATATTTTTCTAAAGTTACGAAAAAAGGCACTGAAAACGCGCAGTTTTAGATAGCCTACACTGGCATGATGAAGTGGCCACTGCCCACTCCATGGTCCGAGTGCGTTGATGAAACTTACTATTTTGGAAAGCTAATGGCAGCACCTTTCCAGCGATATATACCACTTGGCCAGAATATTTTCTAAAGTTACGAAAAAAGGCACTGAAAACGCGCGTTTTCAGTTAGCCTACACTGGTATGATGAAGTGGCCACTGCCCACTCCATGGTCCGAGTGCGTTGATGAAACTTACTATTTTGGAAAGCTAATGGCAGCACCTTTCCAGCGATATATACCACTTGGCCAGAATATTTTTCTAAAGATACGAATAAAGGCACTGAAAACGCGCATTTTCAGTTAGCCTACACTGGTATGATGAAGTGGCCTCTGCCCACTCCATGGTCCGAGTGCGTTGATGAAACTTACTATTTTGGAAAGCTAATGGCAGCACCTTTCCAGCGATATATACCACTTGGCCAGAATATTTTTCTAAAGTTACGAAAAAAGGCACTGAAAACGCGCATTTTCAGTTAGCCTACACTGGTATGATGAAGTGGCCACTGCCCACTCCATGGTCCGAGTGCGTTGATGAAACTTACTATTTTGGAAAGCTAATGGCAGCACCTTTCCAGCGATATATACCACTTGGCCAGAATATTTTTCTAAAGTTACGAAAAAAGGCACTGAAAACGTGCATTTTCAGTTAGCCTACATTGGTATGATGAAGTGGCCACTGCCCACTCCATGGTCCGAGTGCGTTGATGAAACTTACTATTTTGGAAAGCTAATGGCAGCACCTTTCCAGCGATATATACCACTTGGCCAGAATATTTTTCTAAAGTTACGCAAAAAGGCACTGAAAACGCGCATTTTTAGTTAGCCTACACTGGCATGATGAAGTGGCCACTGCCCACTCCATGGTCCGAGTGCGTTGATGAAACTTACTATTTTGGAAAGCTAATGGCAGCACCTTTCCAGCGATATATACCACTTGGCCAGAATATTTTTCTAAAGTTACGAAAAAAGGCACTGAAAACGCGCATTTTCAGTTAGCCTACACTGGTATGATGAAGTGGCCACTGCCCACTCCATGGTCCGAGTGCGTTGATGAAACTTACTATTTTGGAAAGCTAATGGCAGCATCTTTCCAGCGATATATACCACTTGGCCAGAATATTTTTCTAAAGTTACGAAAAAAGGCACTGAAAACGCGCAGTTTTAGTTAGCCTACACTGGCATGATGAAGTGGCCACTGCCCACTCCATGGTCCGAGTGCGTTGATGAAACTTACTATTTTGGAAAGCTAATGGCAGCACCTTTCCAGCGATATATACCACTTGGCCAGAATATTTTTCTAAAGTTACGAAAAAAGGCACTGAAAACGCGCAGTTTTAGTTAGCCTACACTGGCATGATGAAGTCGCCACTGCCCACTCCATGGTCCGAGTGCGTTGATGAAACTTACTATTTTGGAAAGCTAATGGCAGCACCTTTCCAGCGATATATACCACTTGGCCAGAATATTTTTCTAAAGTTACGAAAAAAGGCACTGAAAACGTGCATTTTCAGTTAGCCTACACTGGTATGATGAAGTGGCTACTGCCCACTCCATGGTCCGAGTGCGTTGATGAAACTTACTATTTTGGAAAGCTAATGGCAGCACCTTTCCAGCGATATATACCACTTGGCCAGAATATTTTTCTAAAGTTACGCAAAAAGGCACTGAAAACGCGCATTTTTAGTTAGCCTACACTGGCATGATGAAGTGGCCACTGCCCACTCCATGGTCCGAGTGCGTTGATGAAGCTTACTATTTTGGAAAGCTAATGGCAGCACCTTTCCAGCGATATATACCACTTGGCCAGAATATTTTTCTAAAGTTACGAAAAAAGGCACTGAAAACGCGCAGTTTTAGTTAGCCTACACTGGCATGATGAAGTAGCCACTGCCCACTCCATGGTCCGAGTGCGTTGATGAAACTTACTATTTTGGAAAGCTAATGGCAGCACCTTTCCAGCGATATATACCACTTGGCCAGAATATTTTTCTAAAGTTACGAAAAAAGGCACTGAAAACGCGCAGTTTTAGTTAGCCTACACTGGCATGATGAAGTGGCCACTGCCCACTCCATGGTCCGAGTGCGTTGATGAAACTTACTATTTTGGAAAGCTAATGGCAGCACCTTTCCAGCGATATATACCACTTGGCCAGAATATTTTTCTAAAGTTACGAAAAAAGGCACTGAAAACGCGCAGCTTTAGTTAGCCTACACTGGCATGATGAAGTGGCCACTGCCCACTCCATGGTCCGAGTGCGTTGATGAAACTTACTATTTTGGAAAGCTAATGGCAGCACCTTTCCAGCGATATATACCACTTGGCCAGAATATTTTTCTAAAGTTACGAAAAAAGGCACTGAAAACGCGCAGTTTTAGTTAGCCTACACTGGCATGATGAAGTGGCCACTGCCCACTCCATGGTCCGAGTGCGTTGATGAAACTTACTATTTTGGAAAGCTAATGGCAGCACCTTTCCAGCGATATATACCACTTGGCCAGAATATTTTTCTAAAGTTACGAAAAAAGGCACTGAAAACGTGCATTTTCAGTTAGCCTACATTGGTATGATGAAGTGGCCACTGCCCACTCCATGGTCCGAGTGCGTTGATGAAACTTACTATTTTGGAAAGCTAATGGCAGCACCTTTCCAGCGATATATACCACTTGGCCAGAATATTTTTCTAAAGTTACGCAAAAAGGCACTGAAAACGCGCATTTTTAGTTAGCCTACACTGGCATGATGAAGTGGCCACTGCCCACTCCATGGTCCGAGTGCGTTGATGAAACTTACTATTTTGGAAAGCTAATGGCAGCACCTTTCCAGCGATATATACCACTTGGCCAGAATATTTTTCTAAAGTTACGAAAAAAGGCACTGAAAACGCGCATTTTCAGTTAGCCTACACTGGTATGATGAAGTGGCCACTGCCCACTCCATGGTCCGAGTGCGTTGATGAAACTTACTATTTTGGAAAGCTAATGGCAGCACCTTTCCAGCGATATATACCACTTGGCCAGAATATTTTTCTAAAGTTACGAAAAAAGGCACTGAAAACGCGCAGTTTTAGTTAGCCTACACTGGCATGATGAAGTGGCCACTGCCCACTCCATGGTCCGAGTGCGTTGATGAAACTTACTATTTTGGAAAGCTAATGGCAGCACCTTTCCAGCGATATATACCACTTGGCCAGAATATTTTTCTAAAGTTACGAAAAAAGGCACTGAAAACGTGCATTTTCAGTTAGCCTACATTGGTATGATGAAGTGGCCACTGCCCACTCCATGGTCCGAGTGCGTTGATGAAACTTACTATTTTGGAAAGCTAATGGCAGCACCTTTCCAGCGATATATACCACTTAGCCAGAATATTTTTCTAAAGTTACGCAAAAAGGCACTGAAAACGCGCATTTTTAGTTAGCCTACACTGGCATGATGAAGTGGCCACTGCCCACTCCATGGTCCGAGTGCGTTGATGAAACTTACTATTTTGGAAAGCTAATGGCAGCACCTTTCCAGCGATATATACCACTTGGCCAGAATATTTTTCTAAAGTTACGAAAAAAGGCACTGAAAACGCGCAGTTTTAGATAGCCTACACTGGCATGATGAAGTGGCCACTGCCCACTCCATGGTCCGAGTGCGTTGATGAAACTTACTATTTTGGAAAGCTAATGGCAGCACCTTTCCAGCGATATATACCACTTGGCCAGAATATTTTTCTAAAGTTACGAAAAAAGGCACTGAAAACGCGCAGTTTTAGTTAGCCTACACTGGCATGATGAAGTAGCCACTGCCCACTCCATGGTCCGAGTGCGTTGATGAAACTTACTATTTTGGAAAGCTAATGGCAGCACCTTTCCAGCGATATATACCACTTGGCCAGAATATTTTTCTAAAGTTACGAAAAAAGGCACTGAAAACGCGCAGTTTTAGTTAGCCTACACTGGCATGATGAAGTGGCCACTGCCCACTCCATGGTCCGAGTGCGTTGATGAAACTTACTATTTTGGAAAGCTAATGGCAGCACCTTTCCAGCGATATATACCACTTGGCCAGAATATTTTTCTAAAGTTACGAAAAAAGGCACTGAAAACGCGCAGTTTTAGATAGCCTACACTGGTATGATGAAGTGGCTACTGCCCACTCCATGGTCCGAGTGCGTTGATGAAACTTACTATTTTGGAAAGCTAATGGCAGCACCTTTCCAGCGATATATACCACTTGGCCAGAATATTTTTCTAAAGTTACGCAAAAAGGCACTGAAAACGCGCATTTTTAGTTAGCCTACACTGGCATGATGAAGTGGCCACTGCCCACTCCATGGTCCGAGTGCGTTGATGAAGCTTACTATTTTGGAAAGCTAATGGCAGCACCTTTCCAGCGATATATACCACTTGGCCAGAATATTTTTCTAAAGTTACGAAAAAAGGCACTGAAAACGCGCAGTTTTAGTTAGCCTACACTGGCATGATGAAGTGGCCACTGCCCACTCCATGGTCCGAGTGCGTTGATGAAACTTACTATTTTGGAAAGCTAATGGCAGCACCTTTCCAGCGATATATACCACTTGGCCAGAATATTTTTCTAAAGTTACGAAAAAAGGCACTGAAAACGTGCATTTTCAGTTAGCCTACACTGGTATGATGAAGTGGCTACTGCCCACTCCATGGTCCGAGTGCGTTGATGAAACTTACTATTTTGGAAAGCTAATGGCAGCACCTTTCCAGCGATATATACCGCTTGGCCAGAATATTTTTCTAAAGTTACGAAAAAAGGCACTGAAAACGCGCAGTTTTAGATAGCCTACACTGGCATGATGAAGTGGCCACTGCCCACTCCATGGTCCGAGTGCGTTGATGAAACTTACTATTTTGGAAAGCTAATGGCAGCACCTTTCCAGCGATATATACCACTTGGCCAGAATATTTTTCTAAAGTTACGAAAAAAGGCACTGAAAACGCGCAGTTTTAGTTAGCCTACACTGGCATGATGAAGTAGCCACTGCCCACTCCATGGTCCGAGTGCGTTGATGAAACTTACTATTTTGGAAAGCTAATGGCAGCACCTTTCCAGCGATATATACCACTTGGCCAGAATATTTTTCTAAAGTTACGAAAAAAGGCACTGAAAACGCGCAGTTTTAGTTAGCCTACACTGGCATGATGAAGTGGCCACTGCCCACTCCATGGTCCGAGTGCGTTGATGAAACTTACTATTTTGGAAAGCTAATGGCAGCACCTTTCCAGCGATATATACCACTTGGCCAGAATATTTTTCTAAAGTTACGAAAAAAGGCACTGAAAACGCGCAGTTTTAGTTAGCCTACACTGGCATGATGAAGTGGCCACTGCCCACTCCATGGTCCGAGTGCGTTGATGAAACTTACTATTTTGGAAAGCTAATGGCAGCACCTTTCCAGCGATATATACCACTTGGCCAGAATATTTTTCTAAAGTTACGAAAAAAGGCACTGAAAACGCGCAGTTTTAGTTAGCCTACACTGGCATGATGAAGTGGCCACTGCCCACTCCATGGTCCGAGTGCGTTGATGAAACTTACTATTTTGGAAAGCTAATGGCAGCACCTTTCCAGCGATATATACCACTTGGCCAGAATATTTTTCTAAAGTTACGAAAAAAGGCACTGAAAACGTGCATTTTCAGTTAGCCTACACTGGTATGATGAAGTGGCTACTGCCCACTCCATGGTCCGAGTGCGTTGATGAAACTTACTATTTTGGAAAGCTAATGGCAGCACCTTTCCAGCGATATATACCACTTGGCCAGAATATTTTTCTAAAGTTACGCAAAAAGGCACTGAAAACGCGCATTTTTAGTTAGCCTACACTGGCATGATGAAGTGGCCACTGCCCACTCCATGGTCCGAGTGCGTTGATGAAGCTTACTATTTTGGAAAGCTAATGGCAGCACCTTTCCAGCGATATATACCACTTGGCCAGAATATTTTTCTAAAGTTACGAAAAAAGGCACTGAAAACGCGCAGTTTTAGTTAGCCTACACTGGCATGATGAAGTGGCCACTGCCCACTCCATGGTCCGAGTGCGTTGATGAAACTTACTATTTTGGAAAGCTAATGGCAGCACCTTTCCAGCGATATATACCACTTGGCCAGAATATTTTTCTAAAGTTACGAAAAAAGGCACTGAAAACGCGCATTTTCAGTTAGCCTACACTGGTATGATGAAGTGGCCACTGCCCACTCCATGGTCCGAGTGCGTTGATGAAACTTACTATTTTGGAAAGCTAATGGCAGCACCTTTCCAGCGATATATACCACTTGGCCAGAATATTTTTCTAAAGTTACGAAAAAAGGCACTGAAAACGCGCAGTTTTAGTTAGCCTACACTGGCATGATGAAGTGGCCACTGCCCACTCCATGGTCCGAGTGCGTTGATGAAACTTACTATTTTGGAAAGCTAATGGCAGCACCTTTCCAGCGATATATACCACTTGGCCAGAATATTTTTCTAAAGTTACGAAAAAAGGCACTGAAAACGCGCAGTTTTAGTTAGCCTACACTGGCATGATGAAGTGGCCACTGCCCACTCCATGGTCCGAGTGCGTTGATGAAACTTACTATTTTGGAAAGCTAATGGCAGCACCTTTCCAGCGATATATACCACTTGGCCAGAATATTTTTCTAAAGTTACGAAAAAAGGCACTGAAAACGTGCATTTTCAGTTAGCCTACACTGGTATGATGAAGTGGCTACTGCCCACTCCATGGTCCGAGTGCGTTGATGAAACTTACTATTTTGGAAAGCTAATGGCAGCACCTTTCCAGCGATATATACCACTTGGCCAGAATATTTTTCTAAAGTTACGAAAAAAGGCACTGAAAACGCGCAGTTTTAGTTAGCCTACACTGGCATGATGAAGTGGCCACTGCCCACTCCATGGTCCGAGTGCGTTGATGAAACTTACTATTTTGGAAAGCTAATGGCAGCACCTTTCCAGCGATATATACCACTTGGCCAGAATATTTTTTTAAAGTTACGAAAAAAGGCACTGAAAACGCGCAGTTTTAGATAGCCTACACTGGCATGATGAAGTGGCCACTGCCCACTCCATGGTCCGAGTGCGTTGATGAAACTTACTATTTTGGAAAGCTAATGGCAGCACCTTTCCAGCGATATATACCACTTGGCCAAAATATTTTTCTAAAGTTACGAAAAAAGGCACTGAAAACGCGCATTTTCAGTTAGCCTACACTGGTATGATGAAGTGGCCACTGCCCACTCCATGGTCCGAGTGCGTTGATGAAACTTACTATTTTGGAAAGCTAATGGCAGCACCTTTCCAGCGATATATACCACTTGGCCAGAATATTTTTCTAAAGATACGAAAAAAGGCACTGAAAACGCGCATTTTCAGTTAGCCTACACTGGTATGATGAAGTGGCCTCTGCCCACTCCATGGTCCGAGTGCGTTGATGAAACTTACTATTTTGGAAAGCTAATGGCAGCACCTTTCCAGCGATATATACCACTTGGCCAGAATATTTTTCTAAAGTTACGAAAAAAGGCACTGAAAACGCGCATTTTCAGTTAGCCTACACTGGTATGATGAAGTGGCCACTGCCCACTCCATGGTCCGAGTGCGTTGATGAAACTTACTATTTTGGAAAGCTAATGGCAGCACCTTTCCAGCGATATATACCACTTGGCCAGAATATTTTTCTAAAGTTACGAAAAAAGGCACTGAAAACGTGCATTTTCAGTTAGCCTACATTGGTATGATGAAGTGGCCACTGCCCACTCCATGGTCCGAGTGCGTTGATGAAACTTACTATTTTGGAAAGCTAATGGCAACACCTTTCCAGCGATATATACCACTTGGCCAGAATATTTTTCTAAAGTTACGCAAAAAGGCACTGAAAACGCGCATTTTTAGTTAGCCTACACTGGCATGATGAAGTGGCCACTGCCCACTCCATGGTCCGAGTGCGTTGATGAAACTTACTATTTTGGAAAGCTAATGGCAGCACCTTTCCAGCGATATATACCACTTGGCCAGAATATTTTTCTAAAGTTACGAAAAAAGGCACTGAAAACGCGCATTTTCAGTTAGCCTACACTGGTATGATGAAGTGGCCACTGCCCACTCCATGGTCCGAGAGCGTTGATGAAACTTACTATTTTGGAAAGCTAATGGCAGCACCTTTCCAGCGATATATACCACTTGGCCAGAATATTTTTCTAAAGTTACGAAAAAAGGCACTGAAAACGCGCAGTTTTAGTTAGCCTACACTGGCATGATGAAGTGGCCACTGCCCACTCCATGGTCCGAGTGCGTTGATGAAACTTACTATTTTGGAAAGCTAATGGCAGCACCTTTCCAGCGATATATACCACTTGGCCAGAATATTTTTCTAAAGTTACGAAAAAAGGCACTGAAAACGCGCAGTTTTAGTTAGCCTACACTGGCATGATGAAGTCGCCACTGCCCACTCCATGGTCCGAGTGCGTTGATGAAACTTACTATTTTGGAAAGCTAATGGCAGCACCTTTCCAGCGATATATACCACTTGGCCAGAATATTTTTCTAAAGTTACGAAAAAAGGCACTGAAAACGTGCATTTTCAGTTAGCCTACACTGGTATGATGAAGTGGCTACTGCCCACTCCATGGTCCGAGTGCGTTGATGAAACTTACTATTTTGGAAAGCTAATGGCAGCACCTTTCCAGCGATATATACCACTTGGCCAGAATATTTTTCTAAAGTTACGCAAAAAGGCACTGAAAACGCGCATTTTTAGTTAGCCTACACTGGCATGATGAAGTGGCCACTGCCCACTCCATGGTCCGAGTGCGTTGATGAAGCTTACTATTTTGGAAAGCTAATGGCAGCACCTTTCCAGCGATATATACCACTTGGCCAGAATATTTTTCTAAAGTTACGAAAAAAGGCACTGAAAACGCGCAGTTTTAGTTAGCCTACACTGGCATGATGAAGTGGCTACTGCCCACTCCATGGTCCGAGTGCGTTGATGAAACTTACTATTTTGGAAAGCTAATGGCAGCACCTTTCCAGCGATATATACCACTTGGCCAGAATATTTTTCTAAAGTTACGAAAAAAGGCACTGAAAACGCGCAGTTTTAGTTAGCCTACACTGGCATGATGAAGTAGCCACTGCCCACTCCATGGTCCGAGTGCGTTGATGAAACTTACTATTTTGGAAAGCTAATGGCAGCACCTTTCCAGCGATATATACCACTTGGCCAGAATATTTTTCTAAAGTTACGAAAAAAGGCACTGAAAACGCGCAGCTTTAGTTAGCCTACACTGGCATGATGAAGTGGCCACTGCCCACTCCATGGTCCGAGTGCGTTGATGAAACTTACTATTTTGGAAAGCTAATGGCAGCACCTTTCCAGCGATATATACCACTTGGCCAGAATATTTTTCTAAAGTTACGAAAAAAGGCACTGAAAACGCGCAGTTTTAGTTAGCCTACACTGGCATGATGAAGTGGCCACTGCCCACTCCATGGTCCGAGTGCGTTGATGAAACTTACTATTTTGGAAAGCTAATGGCAGCACCTTTCCAGCGATATATACCACTTGGCCAGAATATTTTTCTAAAGTTACGAAAAAAGGCACTGAAAACGCGCAGTTTTAGTTAGCCTACACTGGCATGATGAAGTCGCCACTGCCCACTCCATGGTCCGAGTGCGTTGATGAAACTTACTATTTTGGAAAGCTAATGGCAGCACCTTTCCAGCGATATATACCACTTGGCCAGAATATTTTTCTAAAGTTACGAAAAAAGGCACTGAAAACGTGCATTTTCAGTTAGCCTACACTGGTATGATGAAGTGGCTACTGCCCACTCCATGGTCCGAGTGCGTTGATGAAACTTACTATTTTGGAAAGCTAATGGCAGCACCTTTCCAGCGATATATACCACTTGGCCAGAATATTTTTCTAAAGTTACGCAAAAAGGCACTGAAAACGCGCATTTTTAGTTAGCCTACACTGGCATGATGAAGTGGCCACTGCCCACTCCATGGTCCGAGTGCGTTGATGAAGCTTACTATTTTGGAAAGCTAATGGCAGCACCTTTCCAGCGATATATACCACTTGGCCAGAATATTTTTCTAAAGTTACGAAAAAAGGCACTGAAAACGCGCAGTTTTAGTTAGCCTACACTGGTATGATGAAGTGGCTACTGCCCACTCCATGGTCCGAGTGCGTTGATGAAACTTACTATTTTGGAAAGCTAATGGCAGCACCTTTCCAGCGATATATACCACTTGGCCAGAATATTTTTCTAAAGTTACGAAAAAAGGCACTGAAAACGCGCAGTTTTAGTTAGCCTACACTGGCATGATGAAGTGGCCACTGCCCACTCCATGGTCCGAGTGCGTTGATGAAGCTTACTATTTTGGAAAGCTAATGGCAGCACCTTTCCAGCGATATATACCACTTGGCCAGAATATTTTTCTAAAGTTACGAAAAAAGGCACTGAAAACGCGCAGTTTTAGTTAGCCTACACTGGTATGATGAAGTGGCTACTGCCCACTCCATGGTCCGAGTGCGTTGATGAAACTTACTATTTTGGAAAGCTAATGGCAGCACCTTTCCAGCGATATATACCACTTGGCCAGAATATTTTTCTAAAGTTACGAAAAAAGGCACTGAAAACGTGCATTTTCAGTTAGCCTACATTGGTATGATGAAGTGGCCACTGCCCACTCCATGGTCCGAGTGCGTTGATGAAACTTACTATTTTGGAAAGCTAATGGCAACACCTTTCCAGCGATATATACCACTTGGCCAGAATATTTTTCTAAAGTTACGCAAAAAGGCACTGAAAACGCGCATTTTTAGTTAGCCTACACTGGCATGATGAAGTGGCCACTGCCCACTCCATGGTCCGAGTGCGTTGATGAAGCTTACTATTTTGGAAAGCTAATGGCAGCACCTTTCCAGCGATATATACCACTTGGCCAGAATATTTTTCTAAAGTTACGAAAAAAGGCACTGAAAACGCGCATTTTCAGTTAGCCTACACTGGTATGATGAAGTGGCCACTGCCCACTCCATGGTCCGAGAGCGTTGATGAAACTTACTATTTTGGAAAGCTAATGGCAGCACCTTTCCAGCGATATATACCACTTGGCCAGAATATTTTTCTAAAGTTACGAAAAAAGGCACTGAAAACGCGCAGTTTTAGTTAGCCTACACTGGCATGATGAAGTGGCCACTGCCCACTCCATGGTCCGAGTGCGTTGATGAAACTTACTATTTTGGAAAGCTAATGGCAGCACCTTTCCAGCGATATATACCACTTGGCCAGAATATTTTTCTAAAGTTACGAAAAAAGGCACTGAAAACGCGCAGTTTTAGTTAGCCTACACTGGCATGATGAAGTCGCCACTGCCCACTCCATGGTCCGAGTGCGTTGATGAAACTTACTATTTTGGAAAGCTAATGGCAGCACCTTTCCAGCGATATATACTACTTGGCCAGAATATTTTTCTAAAGTTACGAAAAAAGGCACTGAAAACGTGCATTTTCAGTTAGCCTACACTGGTATGATGAAGTGGCTACTGCCCACTCCATGGTCCGAGTGCGTTGATGAAACTTACTATTTTGGAAAGCTAATGGCAGCACCTTTCCAGCGATATATACCACTTGGCCAGAATATTTTTCTAAAGTTACGAAAAAAGGCACTGAAAACGCGCATTTTTAGTTAGCCTACACTGGTATGATGAAGTGGCCACTGCCCACTCCATGGTCCGAGTGCGTTGATGAAGCTTACTATTTTGGAAAGCTAATGGCAGCACCTTTCCAGCGATATATACCACTTGGCCAGAATATTTTTCTAAAGTTACGAAAAAAGGCACTGAAAACGCGCAGTTTTAGTTAGCCTACACTGGCATGATGAAGTGGCCACTGCCCACTCCATGGTCCGAGTGCGTTGATGAAACTTACTATTTTGGAAAGCTAATGGCAGCACCTTTCCAGCGATATATACCACTTGGCCAGAATATTTTTCTAAAGTTACGAAAAAAGGCACTGAAAACGCGCAGCTTTAGTTAGCCTACACTGGCATGATGAAGTGGCCACTGCCCACTCCATGGTCCGAGTGCGTTGATGAAACTTACTATTTTGGAAAGCTAATGGCAGCACCTTTCCAGCGATATATACCACTTGGCCAGAATATTTTTCTAAAGTTACGAAAAAAGGCACTGAAAACGCGCAGTTTTAGTTAGCCTACACTGGCATGATGAAGTCGCCACTGCCCACTCCATGGTCCGAGTGCGTTGATGAAACTTACTATTTTGGAAAGCTAATGGCAGCACCTTTCCAGCGATATATACCACTTGGCCAGAATATTTTTCTAAAGTTACGCAAAAAGGCACTGAAAACGCGCATTTTTAGTTAGCCTACACTGGCATGATGAAGTGGCCACTGCCCACTCCATGGTCCGAGTGCGTTGATGAAGCTTACTATTTTGGAAAGCTAATGGCAGCACCTTTCCAGCGATATATACCACTTGGCCAGAATATTTTTCTAAAGTTACGAAAAAAGGCACTGAAAACGCGCAGTTTTAGTTAGCCTACACTGGTATGATGAAGTGGCTACTGCCCACTCCATGGTCCGAGTGCGTTGATGAAACTTACTATTTTGGAAAGCTAATGGCAGCACCTTTCCAGCGATATATACCACTTGGCCAGAATATTTTTCTAAAGTTACGAAAAAAGGCACTGAAAACGCGCAGTTTTAGTTAGCCTACACTGGCATGATGAAGTGGCCACTGCCCACTCCATGGTCCGAGTGCGTTGATGAAACTTACTATTTTGGAAAGCTAATGGCAGCACCTTTCCAGCGATATATACCACTTGGCCAGAATATTTTTCTAAAGTTACGAAAAAAGGCACTGAAAACGTGCATTTTCAGTTAGCCTACATTGGTATGATGAAGTGGCCACTGCCCACTCCATGGTCCGAGTGCGTTGATGAAACTTACTATTTTGGAAAGCTAATGGCAACACCTTTCCAGCGATATATACCACTTGGCCAGAATATTTTTCTAAAGTTACGCAAAAAGGCACTGAAAACGCGCATTTTTAGTTAGCCTACACTGGCATGATGAAGTGGCCACTGCCCACTCCATGGTCCGAGTGCGTTGATGAAACTTACTATTTTGGAAAGCTAATGGCAGCACCTTTCCAGCGATATATACCACTTGGCCAGAATATTTTTCTAAAGTTACGAAAAAAGGCACTGAAAACGCGCATTTTCAGTTAGCCTACACTGGTATGATGAAGTGGCCACTGCCCACTCCATGGTCCGAGAGCGTTGATGAAACTTACTATTTTGGAAAGCTAATGGCAGCACCTTTCCAGCGATATATACCACTTGGCCAGAATATTTTTCTAAAGTTACGAAAAAAGGCACTGAAAACGCGCAGTTTTAGTTAGCCTACACTGGCATGATGAAGTGGCCACTGCCCACTCCATGGTCCGAGTGCGTTGATGAAACTTACTATTTTGGAAAGCTAATGGCAGCACCTTTCCAGCGATATATACCACTTGGCCAGAATATTTTTCTAAAGTTACGAAAAAAGGCACTGAAAACGCGCAGTTTTAGTTAGCCTACACTGGCATGATGAAGTCGCCACTGCCCACTCCATGGTCCGAGTGCGTTGATGAAACTTACTATTTTGGAAAGCTAATGGCAGCACCTTTCCAGCGATATATACTACTTGGCCAGAATATTTTTCTAAAGTTACGAAAAAAGGCACTGAAACCGTGCATTTTCAGTTAGCCTACACTGGTATGATGAAGTGGCTACTGCCCACTCCATGGTCCGAGTGCGTTGATGAAACTTACTATTTTGGAAAGCTAATGGCAGCACCTTTCCAGCGATATATACCACTTGGCCAGAATATTTTTCTAAAGTTACGCAAAAAGGCACTGAAAACGCGCATTTTTAGTTAGCCTACACTGGCATGATGAAGTGGCCACTGCCCACTCCATGGTCCGAGTGCGTTGATGAAGCTTACTATTTTGGAAAGCTAATGGCAGCACCTTTCCAGCGATATATACCACTTGGCCAGAATATTTTTCTAAAGTTACGAAAAAAGGCACTGAAAACGCGCAGTTTTAGTTAGCCTACACTGGTATGATGAAGTGGCTACTGCCCACTCCATGGTCCGAGTGCGTTGATGAAACTTACTATTTTGGAAAGCTAATGGCAGCACCTTTCCAGCGATATATACCACTTGGCCAGAATATTTTTCTAAAGTTACGAAAAAAGGCACTGAAAACGCGCAGTTTTAGTTAGCCTACACTGGCATGATGAAGTGGCCACTGCCCACTCCATGGTCCGAGTGTGTTGATGAAACTTACTATTTTGGAAAGCTAATGGCAGCACCTTTCCAGCGATATATACCACTTGGCCAGAATATTTTTCTAAAGTTACGAAAAAAGGCACTGAAAACGCGCAGTTTTAGATAGCCTACACTGGCATGATGAAGTGGCCACTGCCCACTCCATGGTCCGAGTGCGTTGATGAAACTTACTATCTTGGAAAGCTAATGGCAGCACCTTTCCAGCGATATATACCACTTGGCCAGAATATTTTTCTAAAGTTACGAAAAAAGGCACTGAAAACGCGCAGTTTTAGTTAGCCTACACTGGCATGATGAAGTAGCCACTGCCCACTCCATGGTCCGAGTGCGTTGATGAAACTTACTATTTTGGAAAGCTAATGGCAGCACCTTTCCAGCGATATATACCACTTGGCCAGAATATTTTTCTAAAGTTACGAAAAAAGGCACTGAAAACGCGCAGCTTTAGTTAGCCTACACTGGCATGATGAAGTGGCCACTGCCCACTCCATGGTCCGAGTGCGTTGATGAAACTTACTATTTTGGAAAGCTAATGGCAGCACCTTTCCAGCGATATATACCACTTGGCCAGAATATTTTTCTAAAGTTACGAAAAAAGGCACTGAAAACGCGCAGTTTTAGTTAGCCTACACTGGCATGATGAAGTGGCCACTGCCCACTCCATGGTCCGAGTGCGTTGATGAAACTTACTATTTTGGAAAGCTAATGGCAGCACCTTTCCAGCGATATATACCACTTGGCCAGAATATTTTTCTAAAGTTACGAAAAAAGGCACTGAAAACGCGCATTTTCAGTTAGCCTACACTGGTATGATGAAGTGGCCACTGCCCACTCCATGGTCCGAGAGCGTTGATGAAACTTACTATTTTGGAAAGCTAATGGCAGCACCTTTCCAGCGATATATACCACTTGGCCAGAATATTTTTCTAAAGTTACGAAAAAAGGCACTGAAAACGCGCAGTTTTAGTTAGCCTACACTGGCATGATGAAGTGGCCACTGCCCACTCCATGGTCCGAGTGCGTTGATGAAACTTACTATTTTGGAAAGCTAATGGCAGCACCTTTCCAGCGATATATACCACTTGGCCAGAATATTTTTCTAAAGTTACGAAAAAAGGCACTGAAAACGCGCAGTTTTAGTTAGCCTACACTGGCATGATGAAGTCGCCACTGCCCACTCCATGGTCCGAGTGCGTTGATGAAACTTACTATTTTGGAAAGCTAATGGCAGCACCTTTCCAGCGATATATACCACTTGGCCAGAATATTTTTCTAAAGTTACGAAAAAAGGCACTGAAAACGTGCATTTTCAGTTAGCCTACACTGGTATGATGAAGTGGCTACTGCCCACTCCATGGTCCGAGTGCGTTGATGAAACTTACTATTTTGGAAAGCTAATGGCAGCACCTTTCCAGCGATATATACCACTTGGCCAGAATATTTTTCTAAAGTTACGCAAAAAGGCACTGAAAACGCGCATTTTTAGTTAGCCTACACTGGCATGATGAAGTGGCCACTGCCCACTCCATGGTCCGAGTGCGTTGATGAAGCTTACTATTTTGGAAAGCTAATGGCAGCACCTTTCCAGCGATATATACCACTTGGCCAGAATATTTTTCTAAAGTTACGAAAAAAGGCACTGAAAACGCGCAGTTTTAGTTAGCCTACACTGGTATGATGAAGTGGCTACTGCCCACTCCATGGTCCGAGTGCGTTGATGAAACTTACTATTTTGGAAAGCTAATGGCAGCACCTTTCCAGCGATATATACCAATGGCCAGAATACTTTTCTAAAGTTACGAAAAAAGGCACTGAAAACGCGCAGTTTTAGTTAGCCTACACTGGCATGATGAAGTGGCCACTGCCCACTCCATGGTCCGAGTGCGTTGATGAAACTTACTATTTTGGAAAGCTAATGGCAGCACCTTTCCAGCGATATATACCACTTGGCCAGAATATTTTTCTAAAGTTACGAAAAAAGGCACTGAAAACGCGCAGTTTTAGATAGCCTACACTGGCATGATGAAGTGGCCACTGCCCACTCCATGGTCCGAGTGCGTTGATGAAACTTACTATTTTGGAAAGCTAATGGCAGCACCTTTCCAGCGATATATACCACTTGGCCAGAATATTTTTCTAAAGTTACGAAAAAAGGCACTGAAAACGCGCAGTTTTAGTTAGCCTACACTGGCATGATGAAGTGGCCACTGCCCACTCCATGGTCCGAGTGCGTTGATGAAACTTACTATTTTGGAAAGCTAATGGCAGCACCTTTCCAGCGATATATACCACTTGGCCAGAATATTTTTCTAAAGTTACGCAAAAAGGCACTGAAAACGCGCATTTTTAGTTAGCCTACACTGGCATGATGAAGTGGCCACTGCCCACTCCATGGTCCGAGTGCGTTGATGAAGCTTACTATTTTGGAAAGCTAATGGCAGCACCTTTCCAGCGATATATACCACTTGGCCAGAATATTTTTCTAAAGTTACGAAAAAAGGCACTGAAAACGCGCAGTTTTAGTTAGCCTACACTGGTATGATGAAGTGGCTACTGCCGACTCCATGGTCCGAGTGCGTTGATGAAACTTACTATTTTGGAAAGCTAATGGCAGCACCTTTCCAGCGATATATACCACTTGGCCAGAATATTTTTCTAAAGTTACCCAACAGTCTCAGAAGGCACGAGTACTCATACCCTCAACTTTGCGTTGGCTTTCTCGCTCATATACTTCGATGAAATCCAATTTCTGGATGAAAATGATAAAAGTTTAATAAAAGACCAAGAGATGCTCGATCTTTTAAAACAAAAATTAGAACCGAGAAGGCAATTCTTTACATTTGACCCAGATGGGGGCCCAACACTCTCAGAAGGCACCAGTACTCATACCCTCAACTTTGCGTTGGCTTTCTCGCTCATATACTTCGATGAAATCCAATTTCTGGATGAAAATGATAAAAGTTTAATAAAAGACCAAGAGATGCTCGATCTTTTAAAACAAAAATTAGAACCGACAAGGCGATTTTTTACATTTGACCCAGATGGGGGCCCAACAGTCTCAGAAGGCACGAGTACTCATACCCTCAACTTTGTGTTGGCTTTCTCGCTCATATACTTCCATGAAATCCAAGTTCTGGATGAAAATGATAAAAGTTTAATAAAAGACCAAGAGATGCTCGATCTTTTAAAACAAAAATTAGAACCGAGAAGGCGATTTTTTACATTTGACCCAGATGGGGGCCCAACAGTCTCAGAAGGCACGAGTACTCATACCCTCAACTTTGCGTTGGCTTTCTCGCTCATATACTTCGATGAAATCCAATTTCTGGATGAAAATGATAAAAGTTTAATAAAAGACCAAGAGATGCTCGATCTTTTAAAACAAAAATTAGAACCGAGAAGGCAATTCTTTACATTTGACCCAGATGGGGGCCCAACACTCTCAGAAGGCACGAGTACTCATACCCTCAACTTTGTGTTGGCTTTCTCGCTCATATACTTCCATGAAATCCAAGTTCTGGATGAAAATGATAAAAGTTTAATAAAAGACCAAGAGATGCTCGATCTTTTAAAACAAAAATTAGAACCGAGAAGGCGATTTTTTACATTTGACCCAGATGGGGGCCCAACAGTCTCAGAAGGCACGAGTACTCATACCCTCAACTTTGTGTTGGCTTTCTCGCTCATATACTTCCATGAAATCCAAGTTCTGGATGAAAATGATAAAAGTTTAATAAAAGACCAAGAGATGCTCGATCTTTTAAAACAAAAATTAGAACCGAGAAGGCGATTTTTTACATTTGACCCAGATGGGGGCCCAACAGTCTCAGAAGGCACGAGTACTCATACCCTCAACTTTGCGTTGGCTTTCTCGCTCATATACTTCGATGAAATCCAATTTCTGGATGAAAATGATAAAAGTTTAATAAAAGACCAAGAGATGCTCGATCTTTTAAAACAAAAATTAGAACCGAGAAGGCAATTCTTTACATTTGACCCAGATGGGGGCCCAACACTCTCAGAAGGCACGAGTACTCATACCCTCAACTTTGTGTTGGCTTTCTCGCTCATATACTTCCATGAAATCCAAGTTCTGTATGAAAATGATAAAAGTTTAATAAAAGACCAAGAGATGCTCGATCTTTTAAAACAAAAATTAGAACCGAGAAGGCAATTCTTTACATTTGACCCAGATGGGGGCCCAACAGTCTCAGAAGGCACAAGTACTCATACCCTCAACTTTGTGTTGGCTTTCTCGCTCATATACTTCCATGAAATCCAAGTTCTGGATGAAAATGATAAAAGTTTAATAAAAGACCAAGAGATGCTCGATCTTTTAAAACAAAAATTAGAACCGAGAAGGCAATTCTTTACATTTGACCCAGATGGGGGCCCAACAGTCTCAGAAGGCACGAGTACTCATACCCTCAAATTTGTGTTGGCTTTCTCGCTCATATACTTCCATGAAATCCAAGTTCTGCATGAAAATGATAAAAGTTTAATAAAAGACCAAGAGATGCTCGATCTTTTAAAACAAAAATTAGAACCGAGAAGGCGATTTTTTACATTTGACCCAGATGGCGGCCCAACAGTCTCAGAAGGCACGAGTACTCATACCCTCAACTTTGCGTTGGCTTTCTCGCTCATATACTTCCATGAAATCCAAGTTCTGGATGAAAATGATGGCCAGAGTATTTTTCTAAAGTTACGAAAAAAGGCACTGAAAACGCGCAGTTTTAGTTAGTCTACACTGGCATGATGAAGTGGCCACTGCCCACTCCATGGTCCGAGTGCGTTGATGAAACTTACTATTTTGGAAAGCTAATGGCAGCACCTTTCCAGCGATATATACCACTTGGCCAGAATATTTTTCTAAAGTTACGAAAAAAGGCACTGAAAACGCGCAGTTTTAGTTAGCCTACACTGGCATGATGAAGTGGCCACTGCCCACTCCATGGTCCGAGTGCGTTGATGAAACTTACTATTTTGGAAAGCTAATGGCAGCACCTTTCCAGCGATATATACCACTTGGCCAGAATATTTTTATAAAGTTACGAAAAAAGGCACTGAAAACGCGCATTTTTAGTTAGCCTACACTGGCATGATGAAGTGGCCACTGCCCACTCCATGGTCCGAGTGCGTTGATGAAACTTACTATTTTGGAAAGCTAATGGCAGCACCTTTCCAGCGATATATACCACTTGGCCAGAATATTTTTCTAAAGTTACGAAAAAAGGCACTGAAAACGCGCAGTTTTAGTTAGCCTACACTGGCATGATGAAGTGGCCACTGCCCACTCCATGGTCCGAGTGCGTTGATGAAACTTACTATTTTGGAAAGCTAATGGCAGCACCTTTCCAGCGATATATACCACTTGGCCAGAATATTTTTCTAAAGTTACGCAAAAAGGCACTGAAAACGCGCATTTTTAGTTAGCCTACACTGGCATGATGAAGTGGCCACTGCCCACTCCATGGTCCGAGTGCGTTGATGAAGCTTACTATTTTGGAAAGCTAATGGCAGCACCTTTCCAGCGATATATACCACTTGGCCAGAATATTTTTCTAAAGTTACGAAAAAAGGCACTGAAAACGCGCAGTTTTAGTTAGCCTACACTGGTATGATGAAGTGGCTACTGCCGACTCCATGGTCCGAGTGCGTTGATGAAACTTACTATTTTGGAAAGCTAATGGCAGCACCTTTCCAGCGATATATACCACTTGGCCAGAATATTTTTCTAAAGTTACGAAAAAAGGCACTGAAAACGCGCAGTTTTAGTTAGCCTACACTGGCATGATGAAGTGGCCACTGCCCACTCCATGGTCCGAGTGCGTTGATGAAACTTACTATTTTGGAAAGCTAATGGCAGCACCTTTCCAGCGATATATACCACTTGGCCAGAATATTTTTCTAAAGTTACGAAAAAAGGCACTGAAAACGCGCAGTTTTAGATAGCCTACACTGGCATGATGAAGTGGCCACTGCCCACTCCATGGTCCGAGTGCGTTGATGAAACTTACTATTTTGGAAAGCTAATGGCAGCACCTTTCCAGCGATATATACCACTTGGCCAGAATATTTTTCTAAAGTTACGAAAAAAGGCACTGAAAACGCGCAGTTTTAGTTAGCCTACACTGGCATGATGAAGTAGCCACTGCCCACTCCATGGTCCGAGTGCGTTGATGAAACTTACTATTTTGGAAAGCTAATGGCAGCACCTTTCCAGCGATATATACCACTTGGCCAGAATATTTTTCTAAAGTTACGAAAAAAGGCACTGAAAACGCGCAGCTTTAGTTAGCCTACACTGGCATGATGAAGTGGCCACTGCCCACTCCATGGTCCGAGTGCGTTGATGAAACTTACTATTTTGGAAAGCTAATGGCAGCACCTTTCCAGCGATATATACCACTTGGCCAGAATATTTTTCTAAAGTTACGAAAAAAGGCACTGAAAACGCGCAGTTTTAGTTAGCCTACACTGGCATGATGAAGTGGCCACTGCCCACTCCATGGTCCGAGTGCGTTGATGAAACTTACTATTTTGGAAAGCTAATGGCAGCACCTTTCCAGCGATATATACCACTTGGCCAGAATATTTTTCTAAAGTTACCCAACAGTCTCAGAAGGCACGAGTACTCATACCCTCAACTTTGCGTTGGCTTTCTCGCTCATATACTTCGATGAAATCCAATTTCTGGATGAAAATGATAAAAGTTTAATAAAAGACCAAGAGATGCTCGATCTTTTAAAACAAAAATTAGAACCGAGAAGGCAATTCTTTACATTTGACCCAGATGGGGGCCCAACACTCTCAGAAGGCACCAGTACTCATACCCTCAACTTTGCGTTGGCTTTCTCGCTCATATACTTCCATGAAATCCAAGTTCTGGATGAAAATGATAAAAGTTTAATAAAAGACCAAGAGATGCTCGATCTTTTAAAACAAAAATTAGAACCGACAAGGCGATTTTTTACATTTGACCCAGATGGGGGCCCAACAGTCTCAGAAGGCACGAGTACTCATACCCTCAACTTTGTGTTGGCTTTCTCGCTCATATACTTCCATGAAATCCAAGTTCTGGATGAAAATGATAAAAGTTTAATAAAAGACCAAGAGATGCTCGATCTTTTAAAACAAAAATTAGAACCGAGAAGGCGATTTTTTACATTTGACCCAGATGGGGGCCCAACAGTCTCAGAAGGCACGAGTACTCATACCCTCAACTTTGCGTTGGCTTTCTCGCTCATATACTTCGATGAAATCCAATTTCTGGATGAAAATGATAAAAGTTTAATAAAAGACCAAGAGATGCTCGATCTTTTAAAACAAAAATTAGAACCGAGAAGGCAATTCTTTACATTTGACCCAGATGGGGGCCCAACACTCTCAGAAGGCACCAGTACTCATACCCTCAACTTTGCGTTGGCTTTCTCGCTCATATACTTCGATGAAATCCAATTTCTGGATGAAAATGATAAAAGTTTAATAAAAGACCAAGAGATGCTCGATCTTTTAAAACAAAAATTAGAACCGACAAGGCGATTTTTTACATTTGACCCAGATGGGGGCCCAACAGTCTCAGAAGGCACGAGTACTCATACCCTCAACTTTGTGTTGGCTTTCTCGCTCATATACTTCCATGAAATCCAAGTTCTGGATGAAAATGATAAAAGTTTAATAAAAGACCAAGAGATGCTCGATCTTTTAAAACAAAAATTAGAACCGAGAAGGCGATTTTTTACATTTGACCCAGATGGGGCCCCAACAGTCTCAGAAGGCACGAGTACTCATACCCTCAACTTTGTGTTGGCTTTCTCGCTCATATACTTCCATGAAATCCAAGTTCTGGATGAAAATGATAAAAGTTTAATAAAAGACCAAGAGATGCCCGATCTTTTAAAACAAAAGTTAGAACCGAGAAGGCGATTTTTTACATTTGACCCAGATGGGGGCCCAACAGTCTCAGAAGGCACGAGTACTCATACCCTCAACTTTGTGTTGGCTTTCTCGCTCATATACTTCCATGAAATCCAAGTTCTGGATGAAAATGATAAAAGTTTTATAAAAGACCAAGAGATGCTCGATATTTTAAAACAAAAATTAGAACCGAGAAGGCGATTTTTTACATTTGACCCAGATGGGGGCCCAACAGTCTCAGAAGGCACGAGTACTCATACCCTCAACTTTGTGTTGGCTTTCTCGCTCATATACTTCCATGAAATCCAAGTTCTGGATGAAAATGATAAAAGTTTAATAAAAGACCAAGAGATGCTCGATCTTTTAAAACAAAAATTAGAACCGAGAAGGCGATTTTTTACATTTGACCCAGATGGGGGCCCAACAGTCTCAGAAGGCACGAGTACTCATACCCTCAACTTTGTGTTGGCTTTCTCGCTCATATACTTCCATGAAATCCAAGTTCTGGATGAAAATGATAAAAGTTTAATAAAAGACCAAGAGATGCTCGATCTTTTAAAACAAAAATTAGAACCGAGAAGGCGATTTTTTACATTTGACCCAGATGGGGGCCCAACAGTCTCAGAAGGCACGAGTACTCATACCCTCAACTTTGCGTTGGCTTTCTCGCTCATATACTTCGATGAAATCCAATTTCTGGATGAAAATGATAAAAGTTTAATAAAAGACCAAGAGATGCTCGATCTTTTAAAACAAAAATTAGAACCGAGAAGGCAATTCTTTACATTTGACCCAGATGGGGGCCCAACATTCTCAGAAGGCACGAGTACTCATACCCTCAACTTTGTGTTGGCTTTCTCGCTCATATACTTCCATGAAATCCAAGTTCTGTATGAAAATGATAAAAGTTTAATAAAAGACCAAGAGATGCTCGATCTTTTAAAACAAAAATTAGAACCGAGAAGGCAATTCTTTACATTTGACCCAGAAGGGGGCCCAACAGTCTCAGAAGGCACGAGTACTCATACCCTCAAATTTGTGTTGGCTTTCTCGCTCATATACTTCCATGAAATCCAAGTTCTGCATGAAAATGATAAAAGTTTAATAAAAGACCAAGAGATGCTCGATCTTTTAAAACAAAAATTAGAACCGAGAAGGCGATTTTTTACATTTGACCCAGATGGGGGCCCAACAGTCTCAGAAGGCACGAGTACTCATACCCTCAACTTTGCGTTGGCTTTCTCGCTCATATACTTCCATGAAATCCAAGTTCTGGATGAAAATGATGGCCAGAATATTTTTCTAAAGTTACGAAAAAAGGCACTGAAAACGCGCAGTTTTAGTTAGTCTACACTGGCATGATGAAGTGGCCACTGCCCACTCCATGGTCCGAGTGCGTTGATGAAACTTACTATTTTGGAAAGCTAATGGCAGCACCTTTCCAGCGATATATACCACTTGGCCAGAATATTTTTCTAAAGTTACGAAAAAAGGCACTGAAAACGCGCAGTTTTAGTTAGCCTACACTGGCATGATGAAGTGGCCACTGCCCACTCCATGGTCCGAGTGCGTTGATGAAACTTACTATTTTGGAAAGCTAATGGCAGCACCTTTCCAGCGATATATACCACTTGGCCAGAATATTTTTATAAAGTTACGAAAAAAGGCACTGAAAACGCGCAGTTTTAGTTAGCCTACACTGGCATGATGAAGTGGCCACTGCCCACTCCATGGTCCGAGTGCGTTGATGAAACTTACTATTTTGGAAAGCTAATGGCAGCACCTTTCCAGCGATATATACCACTTGGCCAGAATATTTTTCTAAAGTTACGAAAAAAGGCACTGAAAACGCGCAGTTTTAGTTAGCCTACAGTGGCATGATGAAGTGGCCACTGCCCACTCCATGGTCCGAGTGCGTTGATGAAACTTACTATTTTGGAAAGCTAATGGCAGCACCTTTCCAGCGATATATACCACTTGGCCAGAATATTTTTCTAAAGTTACGAAAAAAGGCACTGAAAACGCGCAGTTTTAGTTAGCCTACACTGGCATGATGAAGTGGCCACTGCCCACTCCATGGTCCGAGTGCGTTGATGAAACTTACTATTTTGGAAAGCTAATGGCAGCACCTTTCCAGCGATTTATACCACTTGGCCAGAATATTTTTCTAAAGTTACCCAACAGTCTCAGAAGGCACGAGTACTCATACCCTAAACTTTGCGTTGGCTTTCTCGCTCATATACTTCGATGAAATCCAATTTCTGGATGAAAATGATAAAAGTTTAATAAAAGACCAAGAGATGCTCGATCTTTTAAAACAAAAATTAGAACCGAGAAGGCAATTCTTTACATTTGACCCAGATGGGGGCCCAACAGTCTCAGAAGGCACGAGTACTCATACCCTCAACTTTGTGTTGGCTTTCTCGCTCATATACTTCCATGAAATCCAAGTTCTGGATGAAAATGATAAAAGTTTAATAAAAGACCAAGAGATGCTCGATATTTTAAAACAAAAATTAGAACCGAGAAGGCGATTTTTTACATTTGACCCAGATGGGGGCCCAACAGTCTCAGAAGGCACGAGTACTCATACCCTCAACTTTGCGTTGGCTTTCTCGCTCATATACTTCGATGAAATCCAATTTCTGGATGAAAATGATAAAAGTTTAATAAAAGACCAAGAGATGATCGATCTTTTAAAACAAAAATTAGAACCGAGAAGGCAATTCTTTACATTTGACCCAGATGGGGGCCCAACACTCTCAGAAGGCACCAGTACTCATACCCTCAACTTTGTGTTGGCTTTCTCGCTCATATACTTCCATGAAATCCAAGTTCTGGATGAAAATGATAAAAGTTTAATAAAAGACCAAGAGATGCTCGATCTTTTAAAACAAAAATTAGAACCGAGAAGGCGATTTTTTACATTTGACCCAGATGGGGCCCCAACAGTCTCAGAAGGCACGAGTACTCATACCCTCAACTTTGTGTTGGCTTTCTCGCTCATATACTTCCATGAAATCCAAGTTCTGGATGAAAATGATAAAAGTTTAATAAAAGACCAAGAGATGCTCGATCTTTTAAAACAAAAGTTAGAACCGAGAAGGCGATTTTTTACATTTGACCCAGATGGGGGCCCAACAGTCTCAGAAGGCACGAGTACTCATACCCTCAACTTTGTGTTGGCTTTCTCGCTCATATACTTCCATGAAATCCAAGTTCTGGATGAAAATGTTAAAAGTTTTATAAAAGACCAAGAGATGCTCGATCTTTTAAAACAAAAATTAGAACCGAGAAGGCGATTTTTTACATTTGACCCAGATGGGGGCCCAACAGTCTCAGAAGGCACGAGTACTCATACCCTCAACTTTGTGTTGGCTTTCTCGCTCATATACTTCCATGAAATCCAAGTTCTGGATGAAAATGTTAAAAGTTTTATAAAAGACCAAGAGATGCTCGATCTTTTAAAACAAAAATTAGAACCGAGAAGGCGATTTTTTACATTTGACCCAGATGGGGGCCCAACAGTCTCAGAAGGCACGAGTACTCATACCCTCAACTTTGTGTTGGCTTTCTCGCTGATATACTTCCATGAAATCCAAGTTCTGGATGAAAATGATAAAAGTTTAATAAAAGACCAAGAGTTGCTCGATCTTTTAAAACAAAAATTAGAACCGAGAAGGCAATTCTTTACATTTGACCCAGATGGGGGCCCAACAGTCTCAGAAGGCACGAGTACTCATACCCTCAACTTTGTGTTGGCTTTCTCGCTCATATACTTCCATGAAATCCAAGTTCTGGATGAAAATGATAAAAGTTTAATAAAAGACCAAGAGATGCTCGATCTTTTAAAACAAAAATTAGAACCGAGAAGGCGATTTTTTACATTTGACCCAGATAGGGGCCCAACAGTCTCAGAAGGCACGAGAACTTTGCGTTGGCTTTCTCGCTCATATACTTCGATGAAATCCAATTTCTGGATGAAAATGATAAAAGTTTAATAAAAGACCAAGAGATGCTCGATCTTTTAAAACACAAAATTAGAACCGAGAAGGCGATTTTTTACATTTGACCCAGATGGGGGCCCAACAGTCTCAGAAGGCACGAGTACTCATACCCTCAACTTTGTGTTGGCTTTCTCGCTCATATACTTCCATGAAATCCAAGTTCTGGATGAAAATGATAAAAGTTTAATAAAAGACAAAGAGATGCTCGATCTTTTAAAACAAAAATTAGAACCGAGAAGGCAATTCTTTACATTTGACCCAGATGGGGGCCCAACAGTCTCAGAAGGCACGAGTACTCATACCCTCAACTTTGTGTTGGCTTTCTCGCTCATATACTTCCATGAAATCCAAGTTCTGGATGGAAATGATAAAAGTTTAATAAAAGACCAAGAGATGCTCGATCTTTTAAAACAAAAATTAGAACCGAGAAGGCGATTTTTTACATTTGACCCAGATGGGGGCCCAACAGTCTCAGAAGGCACGAGTACTCATACCCTCAACTTTGCGTTGGCATTCTCGCTCATATACTTCGATGAAATCCAATTTCTGGATGAAAATGATAAAAGTTTAATAAAAGACCAAGAGATGCTCGATCTTTTCAAATAAAAATTAGAACCGAGAAGGCAATTCTTTACATTTGACCCAGATGGGGGCCCAACACTCTCAGAAGGCACGAGTACTCATACCCTCAACTTTGCGTTGGCTTTCTCGCTCATATACTTCGATGAAATCCAATTTCTGGATGAAAATGATAAAAGTTTAATAAAAGACCAAGAGATGCTCGATCTTTTAAAACAAAAATTAGAACCGACAAGGCGATTTTTTACATTTGACCCAGATGGGGGCCCAACAGTCTCAGAAGGCACGAGTACTCATACCCTCAACTTTGTGTTGGCTTTCTCGCTCATATACTTCCATGAAATCCAAGTTTTGGATGAAAATGATAAAAGTTTAATAAAAGACCAAGAGATGCTCGATCTTTTAAAACAAAAATTAGAACCGAGAAGGCAATTCTTTACATTTGACCCAGATGGGGGCCCAACAGTCTCAGAAGGCACAAGTACTCATACCCTCAACTTTGTGTTGGCTTTCTCGCTCATATACTTCCATTAAATCCAAGTTCTGCATGAAAATGATAAAAGTTTAATAAAAGACCAAGAGATGCTCGATCTTTTAGAACAAAAATTAGAACCGAGAAGGCGATTTTTTACATTTGACCCAGATGGGGGCCCAACAGTCTCAGAAGGCACGAGTACTCATACCCTCAACTTTGTGTTGGCTTTCTCGCTCATATACTTCCATGAAATCCAAGTTCTGGATGAAAATGATGGCCAGAATATTTTTCTAAAGTTACGAAAAAAGGCACTGAAAACGCGCAGTTTTAGTTAGCCTACACTGGCATGATGAAGTGGCCACTGCCCACTCCATGGTCCGAGTGCGTTGATGAAACTTACTATTTTGGAAAGCTAATGGCAGCACCTTTCCAGCGATATATACCACTTGGCCAGAATATTTTTCTAAAGTTACGAAAAAAGGCACTGAAAACGCGCATTTTCAGTTAGCCTACACTGGTATGATGAAGTGGCCACTGCCCACTCCATGGTCCGAGTGCGTTGATGAAACTTACTATTTTGGAAAGCTAATGGCAGCACCTTTCCAGCGATATATACCACTTGGCCAGAATATTTTTCTAAAGTTACGAAAAAAGGCACTGAAAACGCGCAGTTTTAGTTAGCCTACACTGGCATCATGAAGTGGCCACTGCCCACTCCATGGTCCGAGTGCGTTGATGAAACTTACTATTTTGGAAAGCTAATGGCAGCACCTTTCCAGCGATATATATCACACGGCCAGAATATTTTTCTAAAGTTACGCAAAAAGGCACTGAAAACGCGCATTTTTAGTTAGCCTACACTGGCATGATGAAGTGGCCACTGCCCACTCCATGGTCCGAGTGCGTTGATGAAACTTACTATTTTGGAAAGCCAATGGCAGCACCTTTCCAGCGATATATATCACACGGCCAGAATATTTTTCTAAAGTTACGAAAAAAGTCACTGAAAACGCGCATTTTTAGTTAGCCTACACTGGCATGATGAAGTGGCCACTGCCCACTCCATGGTCCGAGTGCGTTGATGAAACTTACTATTTTGGAAAGCTAATGGCAGCACCTTTCCAGCGATATATACCACTTGGCCAGAATATTTTTCTAAAGTTACGAAAAAAGGCACTGAAAACGCGCAGTTTTAGTTAGCCTACACTGGCATGATGAAGTGGCCACTGCCCACTCCATGGTCCGAGTGCGTTGATGAAACTTACTATTTTGGAAAGCTAATGGCAGCACATTTCCAGCGATATATACCACTTGGCCAGAATATTTTTCTAAAGTTACGAAAAAAGGCACTGAAAACGCGCAGTTTTAATTAGCCTACACTGGCATCATGAAGTGGCCACTGCCCACTCCATGGTCCGAGTGCGTTGATGAAACTTACTATTTTGGAAAGCTAATGGCAGAACCTTTCCAGCGATATATACCACTTGGCCAGAATATTTTTCTAAAGTTACGAAAAAAGGCACTGAAAACGCTCAGTTTTAGTTAGCCTACACTGGCATGATGAAGTGGCCACTGCCCACTCCATGGTCCGAGTGCGTTGATGAAACTTACTATTTTGGAAAGCTAATGGCAGCACCTTTCCAGCGATATATACCACTTGGCCAGAATATTTTTCTAAAGTTACGAAAAAAGACACTGAAAACGCGCAGTTTTAGTTAGCCTACACTGGCATGATGAAGTGGCTACTGCCCACTCCATGGTCCGAGTGCGTTGATGAAACTTACTATTTTGGAAAGCTAATGGCAGCACCTTTCCAGCGATATATACCACTTGGCCAGAATATTTTTCTAAAGTTACGAAAAAAGGCACTGAAAACGCGCAGTTTTAGTTAGCCTACACTGGCATGATGAAGTGGCCACTGCCCACTCCATGGTCCGAGTGCGTTGATGAAACTTACTATTTTGGAAAGCTAATGGCAGCACCTTTCCAGCGATATATACCACTTGGCCAGAATATTTTTCTAAAGTTACGAAAAAAGGCACTGAAAACGCGCAGTTTTAGTTAGCCTACACTGGCATGATGAAGTGGCCACTGCCCACTCCATGGTCCGAGTGCGTTGATGAAACTTACTATTTTGGAAAGCTAATGGCAGCACCTTTCCAGCGATATATACTACTTGGCCAGAATATTTTTCTAAAGTTACGAAAAAAGGCACTGAAAACGCGCAGTTTTAGTTAGCCTGCACTGGCATCATGAAGTGGCCACTGCCCACTCCATGGTCCGAGTGCGTTGATGAAACTTACTATTTTGGAAAGCTAATGGCAGCACCTTTCCAGCGATATATATTACACGGCCAGAATATTTTTCTAAAGTTACGCAAAAAGGCACTGAAAACGCGCATTTTTAGTTAGCCTACACTGGCATGATGAAGTGGCCACTGCCCACTCCATGGTCCGAGTGCGTTGATGAAACTTACTATTTTGGAAAGCTAATGGCAGCACCTTTCCAGCGATATATATCACACGGCCAGAATATTTTTCTAAAGTTACGAAAAAAGGCACTGAAAACGCGCATTTTTAGTTAGCCTACACTGGCATGATGAAGTGGCCACTGCCCACTCCATGGTCCGAGTGCGTTGATGAAGCTTACTATTTTGGAAAGCTAATGGCAGCACCTTTCCAGCGATATATACCACTTGGCCAGAATATTTTTCTAAAGTTACGAAAAAAGGCACTGAAAACGCGCATTTTCAGTTAGCCTACACTGGTATGATGAAGTGGCCACTGCCCACTCCATGGTCCGAGTGCGTTGATGAAACTTACTATTTTGGAAAGCTAATGGCAGCACCTTTCCAGCGATATATACCACTTGGCCAGAATATTTTTCATGGTCCGAGTGCGTTGATGAAGCTTACTATTTTGGAAAGCTAATGGCAGCACCTTTCCAGCGATATATACCACTTGGCCAGAATATTTTTCTAAAGTTATGAAAAAAGGCACTGAAAACGCGCAGTTTTAGTTAGCCTACACTGGTATGATGAAGTGGCCACTGCCCACTCCATGGTCCGAGTGCGTTGATGAAACTTACTATTTTGGAAAGCTAATGGCAGCACCTTTCCAGCGATATATACCACTTGGCCAGAATATTTTTCTAAAGTTACGAAAAAAGGCACTGAAAACGCGCAGTTTTAGTTAGCCTACACTGGCATCATGAAGTGGCCACTGCCCACTCCATGGTCCGAGTGCGTTGATGAAACTTACTATTTTGGAAAGCTAATGGCAGCACCTTTCCAGCGATATATATCACACGGCCAGAATATTTTTCTAAAGTTACGAAAAAAGGCACTGAAAACGCGCAGTTTTAGATAGCCTACACTGGCATGATGAAGTGGCCACTGCCCACTCCATGGTCCGAGTGCGTTGATGAAACTTACTATTTTGGAAAGCTAATGGCAGCACCTTTCCAGCGATATATACCACTTGGCCAAAATATTTTTCTAAAGTTACGAAAAAAGGCACTGAAAACGCGCATTTTCAGTTAGCCTACACTGGTATGATGAAGTGGCCACTGCCCACTCCATGGTCCGAGTGCGTTGATGAAACTTACTATTTTGGAAAGCTAATGGCAGCACCTTTCCAGCGATATATACCACTTGGCCAGAATATTTTTCTAAAGATACGAAAAAAAAAACTGAAAACGCGCATTTTCAGTTAGCCTACACTGGTATGATGAAGTGGCCTCTGCCCACTCCATGGTCCGAGTGCGTTGATGAAACTTACTATTTTGGAAAGCTAATGGCAGCACCTTTCCAGCGATATATACCACTTGGCCAGAATATTTTTCTAAAGTTACGAAAAAAGGCACTGAAAACGCGCATTTTCAGTTAGCCTACACTGGTATGATGAAGTGGCCACTGCCCACTCCATGGTCCGAGTGCGTTGATGAAACTTACTATTTTGGAAAGCTAATGGCAGCACCTTTCCAGCGATATATACCACTTGGCCAGAATATTTTTCTAAAGTTACGAAAAAAGGCACTGAAAACGCGCAGTTTTAGTTAGCCTACACTGGCATGATGAAGTGGCCACTGCCCACTCCATGGTCCGAGTGCGTTGATGAAACTTACTATTTTGGAAAGCTAATGGCAGCACCTTTCCAGCGATATATACCACTTGGCCAGAATATTTTTCTAAAGTTACGAAAAAAGGCACTGAAAACGCGCATTTTCAGTTAGCCTACACTGGTATGATGAAGTGGCCACTGCCCACTCCATGGTCCGAGTGCGTTGATGAAACTTACTATTTTGGAAAGCTAATGGCAGCACCTTTCCAGCGATATATACCACTTGGCCAGAATATTTTTCTAAAGTTACGAAAAAAGGCACTGAAAACGCGCAGTTTTAGTTAGCCTACACTGGCATGATGAAGTGGCCACTGCCCACTCCATGGTCCGAGTGCGTTGATGAAACTTACTATTTTGGAAAGCTAATGGTAGCACCTTTCCAGCGATATATATCACACGGCCAGAATATTTTTCTAAAGTTACGAAAAAAGGCACTGAAAACGCGCAGTTTTAGTTAGCCTACACTGGCATGATGAAGTGGCCACTGCCCACTCCATGGTCCGAGTGCGTTGATGAAGCTTACTATTTTGGAAAGCTAATGGCAGCACCTTTCCAGCGATATATACCACTTGGCCAGAATATTTTTCTAAAGTTATGAAAAAAGGCACTGAAAACGCGCAGTTTTAGTTAGCCTACACTGGTATGATGAAGTGGCCACTGCCCACTCCATGGTCCGAGTGCGTTGATGAAACTTACTATTTTGGAAAGCTAATGGCAGCACCTTTCCAGCGATATATACCACTTGGCCAGAATATTTTTCTAAAGTTACGAAAAAAGGCACTGAAAACGCGCAGTTTTAGTTAGCCTACACTGGCATCATGAAGTGGCCACTGCCCACTCCATGGTCCGAGTGCGTTGATGAAACTTACTATTTTGGAAAGCTAATGGCAGCACCTTTCCAGCGATATATATCACACGGCCAGAATATTTTTCTAAAGTTACGAAAAAAGGCACTGAAAACGCGCAGTTTTAGATAGCCTACACTGGCATGATGAAGTGGCCACTGCCCACTCCATGGTCCGAGTGCGTTGATGAAACTTACTATTTTGGAAAGCTAATGGCAGCACCTTTCCAGCGATATATACCACTTGGCCAAAATATTTTTCTAAAGTTACGAAAAAAGGCACTGAAAACGCGCATTTTCAGTTAGCCTACACTGGTATGATGAAGTGGCCACTGCCCACTCCATGGTCCGAGTGCGTTGATGAAACTTACTATTTTGGAAAGCTAATGGCAGCACCTTTCCAGCGATATATACCACTTGGCCAGAATATTTTTCTAAAGATACGAAAAAAAAAACTGAAAACGCGCATTTTCAGTTAGCCTACACTGGTATGATGAAGTGGCCTCTGCCCACTCCATGGTCCGAGTGCGTTGATGAAACTTACTATTTTGGAAAGCTAATGGCAGCACCTTTCCAGCGATATATACCACTTGGCCAGAATATTTTTCTAAAGTTACGAAAAAAGGCACTGAAAACGCGCATTTTCAGTTAGCCTACACTGGTATGATGAAGTGGCCACTGCCCACTCCATGGTCCGAGTGCGTTGATGAAACTTACTATTTTGGAAAGCTAATGGCAGCACCTTTCCAGCGATATATACCACTTGGCCAGAATATTTTTCTAAAGTTACGAAAAAAGGCACTGAAAACGTGCATTTTCAGTTAGCCTACATTGGTATGATGAAGTGGCCACTGCCCACTCCATGGTCCGAGTGCGTTGATGAAACTTACTATTTTGGAAAGCTAATGGCAACACCTTTCCAGCGATATATACCACTTGGCCAGAATATTTTTCTAAAGTTACGCAAAAAGGCACTGAAAACGCGCATTTTTAGTTAGCCTACACTGGCATGATGAAGTGGCCACTGCCCACTCCATGGTCCGAGTGCGTTGATGAAACTTACTATTTTGGAAAGCTAATGGCAGCACCTTTCCAGCGATATATACCACTTGGCCAGAATATTTTTCTAAAGTTACGAAAAAAGGCACTGAAAACGCGCATTTTCAGTTAGCCTACACTGGTATGATGAAGTGGCCACTGCCCACTCCATGGTCCGAGAGCGTTGATGAAACTTACTATTTTGGAAAGCTAATGGCAGCACCTTTCCAGCGATATATACCACTTGGCCAGAATATTTTTCTAAAGTTACGAAAAAAGGCACTGAAAACGCGCAGTTTTAGTTAGCCTACACTGGCATGATGAAGTGGCCACTGCCCACTCCATGGTCCGAGTGCGTTGATGAAACTTACTATTTTGGAAAGCTAATGGCAGCACCTTTCCAGCGATATATACCACTTGGCCAGAATATTTTTCTAAAGTTACGAAAAAAGGCACTGAAAACGCGCAGTTTTAGTTAGCCTACACTGGCATGATGAAGTCGCCACTGCCCACTCCATGGTCCGAGTGCGTTGATGAAACTTACTATTTTGGAAAGCTAATGGCAGCACCTTTCCAGCGATATATACCACTTGGACAGAATATTTTTCTAAAGTTACGAAAAAAGGCACTGAAAACGTGCATTTTCAGTTAGCCTACACTGGTATGATGAAGTGGCTACTGCCCACTCCATAGTCCGAGTGCGTTGATGAAACTTACTATTTTGGAAAGCTAATGGCAGCACCTTTCCAGCGATATATACCACTTGGCCAGAATATTTTTCTAAAGTTACGCAAAAAGGCACTGAAAACGCGCATTTTTAGTTAGCCTACACTGGCATGATGAAGTGGCCACTGCCCACTCCATGGTCCGAGTGCGTTGATGAAGCTTACTATTTTGGAAAGCTAATGGCAGCACCTTTCCAGCGATATATACCACTTGGCCAGAATATTTTTCTAAAGTTACGAAAAAAGGCACTGAAAACGCGCATTTTTAGTTAGCCTACACTGGTATGATGAAGTGGCTACTGCCCACTCCATGGTCCGAGTGCGTTGATGAAACTTACTATTTTGGAAAGCTAATGGCAGCACCTTTCCAGCGATATATACCACTTGGCCAGAATATTTTTCTAAAGTTACGAAAAAAGGCACTGAAAACGCGCAGTTTTAGTTAGCCTACACTGGCATGATGAAGTGGCCACTGCCCACTCCATGGTCCGAGTGCGTTGATGAAACTTACTATTTTGGAAAGCTAATGGCAGCACCTTTCCAGCGATATATACCACTTGGCCAGAATATTTTTCTAAAGTTACGAAAAAAGGCACTGAAAACGCGCAGTTTTAGATAGCCTACACTGGCATGATGAAGTGGCCACTGCCCACTCCATGGTCCGAGTGCGTTGATGAAACTTACTATTTTGGAAAGCTAATGGCAGCACCTTTCCAGCGATATATACCACTTGGCCAGAATATTTTTCTAAAGTTACGAAAAAAGGCACTGAAAACGCGCAGTTTTAGTTAGCCTACACTGGCATGATGAAGTGGCCACTGCCCACTCCATGGTCCGAGTGTGTTGATGAAACTTACTATTTTGGAAAGCTAATGGCAGCACCTTTCCAGCGATATATACCACTTGGCCAGAATATTTTTCTAAAGTTACGAAAAAAGGCACTGAAAACGCGCAGTTTTAGATAGCCTACACTGGCATGATGAAGTGGCCACTGCCCACTCCATGGTCCGAGTGCGTTGATGAAACTTACTATTTTGGAAAGCTAATGGCAGCACCTTTCCAGCGATATATACCACTTGGCCAGAATATTTTTCTAAAGTTACGAAAAAAGGCACTGAAAACGCGCAGTTTTAGTTAGCCTACACTGGCATGATGAAGTAGCCACTGCCCACTCCATGGTCCGAGTGCGTTGATGAAACTTACTATTTTGGAAAGCTAATGGCAGCACCTTTCCAGCGATATATACCACTTGGCCAGAATATTTTTCTAAAGTTACGAAAAAAGGCACTGAAAACGCGCAGCTTTAGTTAGCCTACACTGGCATGATGAAGTGGCCACTGCCCACTCCATGGTCCGAGTGCGTTGATGAAACTTACTATTTTGGAAAGCTAATGGCAGCACCTTTCCAGCGATATATACCACTTGGCCAGAATATTTTTCTAAAGTTACGAAAAAAGGCACTGAAAACGCGCAGTTTTAGTTAGCCTACACTGGCATGATGAAGTGGCCACTGCCCACTCCATGGTCCGAGTGCGTTGATGAAACTTACTATTTTGGAAAGCTAATGGCAGCACCTTTCCAGCGATATATACCACTTGGCCAGAATATTTTTCTAAAGTTACGAAAAAAGGCACTGAAAACTGCGCGTTTTCAGTTAGCCTACACTGGTATGATGAAGTGGCCACTGCCCACTCCATGGTCCGAGAGCGTTGATGAAACTTACTATTTTGGAAAGCTAATGGCAGCACCTTTCCAGCGATATATACCACTTGGCCAGAATATTTTTCTAAAGTTACGAAAAAAGGCACTGAAAACGCGCAGTTTTAGTTAGCCTACACTGGCATGATGAAGTGGCCACTGCCCACTCCATGGTCCGAGTGCGTTGATGAAACTTACTATTTTGGAAAGCTAATGGCAGCACCTTTCCAGCGATATATACCACTTGGCCAGAATATTTTTCTAAAGTTACGAAAAAAGGCACTGAAAACGCGCAGTTTTAGTTAGCCTACACTGGCATGATGAAGTCGCCACTGCCCACTCCATGGTCCGAGTGCGTTGATGAAACTTACTATTTTGGAAAGCTAATGGCAGCACCTTTCCAGCGATATATACCACTTGGCCAGAATATTTTTCTAAAGTTACGAAAAAAGGCACTGAAAACGTGCATTTTCAGTTAGCCTACACTGGTATGATGAAGTGGCTACTGCCCACTCCATGGTCCGAGTGCGTTGATGAAACTTACTATTTTGGAAAGCTAATGGCAGCACCTTTCCAGCGATATATACCACTTGGCCAGAATATTTTTCTAAAGTTACGCAAAAAGGCACTGAAAACGCGCATTTTTAGTTAGCCTACACTGGCATGATGAAGTGGCCACTGCCCACTCCATGGTCCGAGTGCGTTGATGAAGCTTACTATTTTGGAAAGCTAATGGCAGCACCTTTCCAGCGATATATACTACTTGGCCAGAATATTTTTCTAAAGTTACGAAAAAAGGCACTGAAAACGCGCAGTTTTAGTTAGCCTACACTGGTATGATGAAGTGGCTACTGCCCACTCCATGGTCCGAGTGCGTTGATGAAACTTACTATTTTGGAAAGCTAATGGCAGCACCTTTCCAGCGATATATACCACTTGGCCAGAATACTTTTCTAAAGTTACGAAAAAAGGCACTGAAAACGCGCAGTTTTAGTTAGCCTACACTGGCATGATGAAGTGGCCACTGCCCACTCCATGGTCCGAGTGCGTTGATGAAACTTACTATTTTGGAAAGCTAATGGCAGCACCTTTCCAGCGATATATACCACTTGGCCAGAATATTTTTCTAAAGTTACGAAAAAAGGCACTGAAAACGCGCAGTTTTAGATAGCCTACACTGGCATGATGAAGTGGCCACTGCCCACTCCATGGTCCGAGTGCGTTGATGAAACTTACTATTTTGGAAAGCTAATGGCAGCACCTTTCCAGCGATATATACCACTTGGCCAGAATATTTTTCTAAAGTTACGAAAAAAGGCACTGAAAACGCGCAGTTTTAGTTAGCCTACACTGGCATGATGAAGTGGCCACTGCCCACTCCATGGTCCGAGTGCGTTGATGAAACTTACTATTTTGGAAAGCTAATGGCAGCACCTTTCCAGCGATATATACCACTTGGCCAGAATATTTTTCTAAAGTTACCCAACAGTCTCAGAAGGCACGAGTACTCATACCCTCAACTTTGCGTTGGCTTTCTCGCTCATATACTTCGATGAAATCCAATTTCTGGATGAAAATGATAAAAGTTTAATAAAAGACCAAGAGATGCTCGATCTTTTAAAACAAAAATTAGAACCGAGAAGGCAATTCTTTACATTTGACCCAGATGGGGGCCCAACACTCTCAGAAGGCACCAGTACTCATACCCTCAACTTTGCGTTGGCTTTCTCGCTCATATACTTCGATGAAATCCAATTTCTGGATGAAAATGATAAAAGTTTAATAAAAGACCAAGAGATGCTCGATCTTTTAAAACAAAAATTAGAACCGACAAGGCGATTTTTTACATTTGACCCAGATGGGGGCCCAACAGTCTCAGAAGGCACGAGTACTCATACCCTCAACTTTGTGTTGGCTTTCTCGCTCATATACTTCCATGAAATCCAAGTTCTGGATGAAAATGATAAAAGTTTAATAAAAGACCAAGAGATGCTCGATCTTTTAAAACAAAAATTAGAACCGAGAAGGCGATTTTTTACATTTGACCCAGATGGGGGCCCAACAGTCTCAGAAGGCACGAGTACTCATACCCTCAACTTTGCGTTGGCTTTCTCGCTCATATACTTCGATGAAATCCAATTTCTGGATGAAAATGATAAAAGTTTAATAAAAGACCAAGAGATGCTCGATCTTTTAAAACAAAAATTAGAACCGAGAAGGCAATTCTTTACATTTGACCCAGATGGGGGCCCAACACTCTCAGAAGGCACGAGTACTCATACCCTCAACTTTGTGTTGGCTTTCTCGCTCATATACTTCCATGAAATCCAAGTTCTGGATGAAAATGATAAAAGTTTAATAAAAGACCAAGAGATGCTCGATCTTTTAAAACAAAAATTAGAACCGAGAAGGCGATTTTTTACATTTGACCCAGATGGGGGCCCAACAGTCTCAGAAGGCACGAGTACTCATACCCTCAACTTTGTGTTGGCTTTCTCGCTCATATACTTCCATGAAATCCAAGTTCTGGATGAAAATGATAAAAGTTTAATAAAAGACCAAGAGATGCTCGATCTTTTAAAACAAAAATTAGAACCGAGAAGGCGATTTTTTACATTTGACCCAGATGGGGGCCCAACAGTCTCAGAAGGCACGAGTACTCATACCCTCAACTTTGCGTTGGCTTTCTCGCTCATATACTTCGATGAAATCCAATTTCTGGATGAAAATGATAAAAGTTTAATAAAAGACCAAGAGATGCTCGATCTTTTAAAACAAAAATTAGAACCGAGAAGGCAATTCTTTACATTTGACCCAGATGGGGGCCCAACACTCTCAGAAGGCACGAGTACTCATACCCTCAACTTTGTGTTGGCTTTCTCGCTCATATACTTCCATGAAATCCAAGTTCTGTATGAAAATGATAAAAGTTAAATAAAAGACCAAGAGATGCTCGATCTTTTAAAACAAAAATTAGAACCGAGAAGGCAATTCTTTACATTTGACCCAGATGGGGGCCCAACAGTCTCAGAAGGCACAAGTACTCATACCCTCAACTTTGTGTTGGCTTTCTCGCTCATATACTTCCACGAAATCCAAGTTCTGGATGAAAATGATAAAAGTTTAATAAAAGACCAAGAGATGCTCGATCTTTTAAAACAAAAATTAGAACCGAGAAGGCAATTCTTTACATTTGACCCAGATGGGGGCCCAACAGTCTCAGAAGGCACGAGTACTCATACCCTCAAATTTGTGTTGGCTTTCTCGCTCATATACTTCCATGAAATCCAAGTTCTGCATGAAAATGATAAAAGTTTAATAAAAGACCAAGAGATGCTCGATCTTTTAAAACAAAAATTAGAACCGAGAAGGCGATTTTTTACATTTGACCCAGATGGGGGCCCAACAGTCTCAGAAGGCACGAGTACTCATACCCTCAACTTTGCGTTGGCTTTCTCGCTCATATACTTCCATGAAATCCAAGTTCTGGATGAAAATGATGGCCAGAGTATTTTTCTAAAGTTACGAAAAAAGGCACTGAAAACGCGCAGTTTTAGTTAGTCTACACTGGCATGATGAAGTGGCCACTGCCCACTCCATGGTCCGAGTGCGTTGATGAAACTTACTATTTTGGAAAGCTAATGGCAGCACCTTTCCAGCGATATATACCACTTGGCCAGAATATTTTTCTAAAGTTACGAAAAAAGGCACTGAAAACGCGCAGTTTTAGTTAGCCTACACTGGCATGATGAAGTGGCCACTGCCCACTCCATGGTCCGAGTGCGTTGATGAAACTTACTATTTTGGAAAGCTAATGGCAGCACCTTTCCAGCGATATATACCACTTGGCCAGAATATTTTTATAAAGTTACGAAAAAAGGCACTGAAAACGCGCAGTTTTAGTTAGCCTACACTGGCATGATGAAGTGGCCACTGCCCACTCCATGGTCCGAGTGCGTTGATGAAACTTACTATTTTGGAAAGCTAATGGCAGCACCTTTCCAGCGATATATACCACTTGGCCAGAATATTTTTCTAAAGTTACGAAAAAAGGCACTGAAAACGCGCAGTTTTAGTTAGCCTACACTGGCATGATGAAGTGGCCACTGCCCACTCCATGGTCGGAGTGCGTTGATGAAACTTACCATTCTAGAAAGCTAATGGCAGCACCTCTCCAGCGATATATGCCACTTGGCCAGAATATTTTTTTAAAGTTACGCAAAAAGGCACTGAAAACGCGCAGTTTTAGTTAGCCTACACTGGCATGATGAAGTGGCCACTGCCCACTCCATGGTCCGAGTGCGTTGATGAAACTTACTATTTTGGAAAGCTAATGGCAGCACCTTTCCAGCGATATATACCACTTGGCCAGAATATTTTTCTAAAGTTACGAAAAAAGGCACTGAAAACGCGCAGTTTTAGTTAGCCTACACTGGCATGATAAAGTGGCCACTGCCCACTCCATGGTCCGAGTGCGTTGATGAAACTTACTATTTTGGAAAGCTAATGGCAGCACCTTTCCAGCGATATATACCACTTGGCCAGAATATTTTTCTAAAGTTACGAAAAAAGGCACTGAAAACGCGCAGTTTTAGTTAGCCTACACTGGCATGATGAAGTCGCCACTGCCCACTCCATGGTCCGAGTGCGTTGATGAAACTTACTATTTTGGAAAGCTAATGGCAGCACCTTTCCAGCGATATATACTACTTGGCCAGAATATTTTTCTAAAGTTACGAAAAAAGGCACTGAAAACGTGCATTTTCAGTTAGCCTACACTGGTATGATGAAGTGGCTACTGCCCACTCCATGGTCCGAGTGCGTTGATGAAACTTACTATTTTGGAAAGCTAATGGCAGCACCTTTCCAGCGATATATACCACTTGGCCAGAATATTTTTCTAAAGTTACGCAAAAAGGCACTGAAAACGCGCATTTTTAGTTAGCCTACACTGGCATGATGAAGTGGCCACTGCCCACTCCATGGTCCGAGTGCGTTGATGAAGCTTACTATTTTGGAAAGCTAATGGCAGCACCTTTCCAGCGATATATACCACTTGGCCAGAATATTTTTCTAAAGTTACGAAAAAAGGCACTGAAAACGCGCAGTTTTAGTTAGCCTACACTGGTACGATGAAGTGGCTACTGCCCACTCCATGGTCCGAGTGCGTTGATGAAACTTACTATTTTGGAAAGCTAATGGCAGCACCTTTCCAGCGATATATACCACTTGGCCAGAATATTTTTCTAAAGTTACGAAAAAAGGCACTGAAAACGCGCAGTTTTAGTTAGCCTACACTGGCATGATGAAGTGGCCACTGCCCACTCCATGGTCCGAGTGTGTTGATGAAACTTACTATTTTGGAAAGCTAATGGCAGCACCTTTCCAGCGATATATACCACTTGGCCAGAATATTTTTCTAAAGTTACGAAAAAAGGCACTGAAAACGCGCAGTTTTAGATAGCCTACACTGGCATGATGAAGTGGCCACTGCCCACTCCATGGTCCGAGTGCGTTGATGAAACTTACTATTTTGGAAAGCTAATGGCAGCACCTTTCCAGCGATATATACCACTTGGCCAGAATATTTTTCTAAAGTTACGAAAAAAGGCACTGAAAACGCGCAGTTTTAGTTAGCCTACACTGGCATGATGAAGTAGCCACTGCCCACTCCATGGTCCGAGTGCGTTGATGAAACTTACTATTTTGGAAAGCTAATGGCAGCACCTTTCCAGCGATATATACCACTTGGCCAGAATATTTTTCTAAAGTTACGAAAAAAGGCACTGAAAACGCGCAGCTTTAGTTAGCCTACACTGGCATGATGAAGTGGCCACTGCCCACTCCATGGTCCGAGTGCGTTGATGAAACTTACTATTTTGGAAAGCTAATGGCAGCACCTTTCCAGCGATATATACCACTTGGCCAGAATATTTTTCTAAAGTTACGAAAAAAGGCACTGAAAACGCGCAGTTTTAGTTAGCCTACACTGGCATGATGAAGTGGCCACTGCCCACTCCATGGTCCGAGTGCGTTGATGAAACTTACTATTTTGGAAAGCTAATGGCAGCACCTTTCCAGCGATATATACCACTTGGCCAGAATATTTTTCTAAAGTTACGAAAAAAGGCACTGAAAACGCGCATTTTCAGTTAGCCTACACTGGTATGATGAAGTGGCCACTGCCCACTCCATGGTCCGAGAGCGTTGATGAAACTTACTATTTTGGACAGCTAATGGCAGCACCTTTCCAGCGATATATACCACTTGGCCAGAATATTTTTCTAAAGTTACGAAAAAAGGCACTGAAAACGCGCAGTTTTAGTTAGCCTACACTGGCATGATGAAGTGGCCACTGCCCACTCCATGGTCCGAGTGCGTTGATGAAACTTACTATTTTGGAAAGCTAATGGCAGCACCTTTCCAGCGATATATACCACTTGGCCAGAATATTTTTCTAAAGTTACGAAAAAAGGCACTGAAAACGCGCAGTTTTAGTTAGCCTACACTGGCATGATGAAGTCGCCACTGCCCACTCCATGGTCCGAGTGCGTTGATGAAACTTACTATTTTGGAAAGCTAATGGCAGCACCTTTCCAGCGATATATACCACTTGGCCAGAATATTTTTCTAAAGTTACGAAAAAAGGCACTGAAAACGTGCATTTTCAGTTAGCCTACACTGGTATGATGAAGTGGCTACTGCCCACTCCATGGTCCGAGTGCGTTGATGAAACTTACTATTTTGGAAAGCTAATGGCAGCACCTTTCCAGCGATATATACCACTTGGCCAGAATATTTTTCTAAAGTTACGCAAAAAGGCACTGAAAACGCGCATTTTTAGTTAGCCTACACTGGCATGATGAAGTGGCCACTGCCCACTCCATGGTCCGAGTGCGTTGATGAAGCTTACTATTTTGGAAAGCTAATGGCAGCACCTTTCCAGCGATATATACCACTTGGCCAGAATATTTTTCTAAAGTTACGAAAAAAGGCACTGAAAACGCGCAGTTTTAGTTAGCCTACACTGGTATGATGAAGTGGCTACTGCCCACTCCATGGTCCGAGTGCGTTGATGAAACTTACTATTTTGGAAAGCTAATGGCAGCACCTTTCCAGCGATATATACCACTTGGCCAGAATACTTTTCTAAAGTTACGAAAAAAGGCACTGAAAACGCGCAGTTTTAGTTAGCCTACACTGGCATGATGAAGTGGCCACTGCCCACTCCATGGTCCGAGTGCGTTGATGAAACTTACTATTTTGGAAAGCTAATGGCAGCACCTTTCCAGCGATATATACCACTTGGCCAGAATATTTTTCTAAAGTTACGAAAAAAGGCACTGAAAACGCGCAGTTTTAGATAGCCTACACTGGCATGATGAAGTGGCCACTGCCCACTCCATGGTCCGAGTGCGTTGATGAAACTTACTATTTTGGAAAGCTAATGGCAGCACCTTTCCAGCGATATATACCACTTGGCCAGAATATTTTTCTAAAGTTACGAAAAAAGGCACTGAAAACGCGCAGTTTTAGTTAGCCTACACTGGCATGATGAAGTGGCCACTGCCCACTCCATGGTCCGAGTGCGTTGATGAAACTTACTATTTTGGAAAGCTAATGGCAGCACCTTTCCAGCGATATATACCACTTGGCCAGAATATTTTTCTAAAGTTACCCAACAGTCTCAGAAGGCACGAGTACTCATACCCTCAACTTTGTGTTGGCTTTCTCGCTCATATACTTCGATGAAATCCAATTTCTGGATGAAAATGATAAAAGTTTAATAAAAGACCAAGAGATGCTCGATCTTTTAAAACAAAAATTAGAACCGAGAAGGCAATTCTTTACATTTGACCCAGATGGGGGCCCAACACTCTCAGAAGGCACCAGTACTCATACCCTCAACTTTGCGTTGGCTTTCTCGCTCATATACTTCGATGAAATCCAATTTCTGGATGAAAATGATAAAAGTTTAATAAAAGACCAAGAGATGCTCGATCTTTTAAAACAAAAATTAGAACCGACAAGGCGATTTTTTACATTTGACCCAGATGGGGGCCCAACAGTCTCAGAAGGCACGAGTACTCATACCCTCAACTTTGTGTTGGCTTTCTCGCTCATATACTTCCATGAAATCCAAGTTCTGGATGAAAATGATAAAAGTTTAATAAAAGACCAAGAGATGCTCGATCTTTTAAAACAAAAATTAGAACCGAGAAGGCGATTTTTTACATTTGACCCAGATGGGGGCCCAACAGTCTCAGAAGGCACGAGTACTCATACCCTCAACTTTGCGTTGGCTTTCTCGCTCATATACTTCGATGAAATCCAATTTCTGGATGAAAATGATAAAAGTTTAATAAAAGACCAAGAGATGCTCGATCTTTTAAAACAAAAATTAGAACCGAGAAGGCAATTCTTTACATTTGACCCAGATGGGGGCCCAACACTCTCAGAAGGCACGAGTACTCATACCCTCAACTTTGTGTTGGCTTTCTCGCTCATATACTTCCATGAAATCCAAGTTCTGGATGAAAATGATAAAAGTTTAATAAAAGACCAAGAGATGCTCGATCTTTTAAAACAAAAATTAGAACCGAGAAGGCGATTTTTTACATTTGACACAGATGGGGGCCCAACAGTCTCAGAAGGCACGAGTACTCATACCCTCAACTTTGTGTTGGCTTTCTCGCTCATATACTTCCATGAAATCCAAGTTCTGGATGAAAATGATAAAAGTTTAATAAAAGACCAAGAGATGCTCGATCTTTTAAAACAAAAATTAGAACCGAGAAGGCGATTTTTTACATTTGACCCAGATGGGGGCCCAACAGTCTCAGAAGGCACGAGTACTCATACCCTCAACTTTGCGTTGGCTTTCTCGCTCATATACTTCGATGAAATCCAATTTCTGGATGAAAATGATAAAAGTTTAATAAAAGACCAAGAGATGCTCGATCTTTTAAAACAAAAATTAGAACCGAGAAGGCAATTCTTTACATTTGACCCAGATGGGGGCCCAACACTCTCAGAAGGCACGAGTACTCATACCCTCAACTTTGTGTTGGCTTTCTCGCTCATATACTTCCATGAAATCCAAGTTCTGTATGAAAATGATAAAAGTTTAATAAAAGACCAAGAGATGCTCGATCTTTTAAAACAAAAATTAGAACCGAGAAGGCAATTCTTTACATTTGACCCAGATGGGGGCCCAACAGTCTCAGAAGGCACAAGTACTCATACCCTCAACTTTGTGTTGGCTTTCTCGCTCATATACTTCCATGAAATCCAAGTTCTGGATGAAAATGATAAAAGTTTAATAAAAGACCAAGAGATGCTCGATCTTTTAAAACAAAAATTAGAACCGAGAAGGCAATTCTTTACATTTGACCCAGATGGGGGCCCAACAGTCTCAGAAGGCACGAGTACTCATACCCTCAAATTTGTGTTGGCTTTCTCGCTCATATACTTCCATGAAATCCAAGTTCTGCATGAAAATGATAAAAGTTTAATAAAAGACCAAGAGATGCTCGATCTTTTAAAACAAAAATTAGAACCGAGAAGGCGATTTTTTACATTTGACCCAGATGGGGGCCCAACAGTCTCAGAAGGCACGAGTACTCATACCCTCAACTTTGCGTTGGCTTTCTCGCTCATATACTTCCATGAAATCCAAGTTCTGGATGAAAATGATGGCCAGAGTATTTTTCTAAAGTTACGAAAAAAGGCACTGAAAACGCGCAGTTTTAGTTAGTCTACACTGGCATGATGAAGTGGCCACTGCCCACTCCATGGTCCGAGTGCGTTGATGAAACTTACTATTTTGGAAAGCTAATGGCAGCACCTTTCCAGCGATATATACCACTTGGCCAGAATATTTTTCTAAAGTTACGAAAAAAGGCACTGAAAACGCGCAGTTTTAGTTAGCCTACACTGGCATGATGAAGTGGCCACTGCCCACTCCATGGTCCGAGTGCGTTGATGAAACTTACTATTTTGGAAAGCTAATGGCAGCACCTTTCCAGCGATATATACCACTTGGCCAGAATATTTTTATAAAGTTACGAAAAAAGGCACTGAAAACGCGCAGTTTTAGTTAGCCTACACTGGCATGATGAAGTGGCCACTGCCCACTCCATGGTCCGAGTGCGTTGATGAAACTTACTATTTTGGAAAGCTAATGGCAGCACCTTTCCAGCGATATATACCACTTGGCCAGAATATTTTTCTAAAGTTACGAAAAAAGGCACTGAAAACGCGCAGTTTTAGTTAGCCTACACTGGCATGATGAAGTGGCCACTGCCCACTCCATGGTCCGAGTGCGTTGATGAAACTTACTATTTTGGAAAGCTAATGGCAGCACCTTTCCAGCGATATATACCACTTGGCCAGAATATTTTTCTAAAGTTACGCAAAAAGGCACTGAAAACGCGCATTTTTAGTTAGCCTACACTGGCATGATGAAGTGGCCACTGCCCACTCCATGGTCCGAGTGCGTTGATGAAGCTTACTATTTTGGAAAGCTAATGGCAGCACCTTTCCAGCGATATATACCACTTGGCCAGAATATTTTTCTAAAGTTACGAAAAAAGGCACTGAAAACGCGCAGTTTTAGTTAGCCTACACTGGTATGATGAAGTGGCTACTGCCGACTCCATGGTCCGAGTGCGTTGATGAAACTTACTATTTTGGAAAGCTAATGGCAGCACCTTTCCAGCGATATATACCACTTGGCCAGAATATTTTTCTAAAGTTACGAAAAAAGGCACTGAAAACGCGCAGTTTTAGTTAGCCTACACTGGCATCATGAAGTGGCCACTGCCCACTCCATGGTCCGAGTGCGTTGATGAAACTTACTATTTTGGAAAGCTAATGGCAGCACCTTTCCAGCGATATATACCACTTGGCCAGAATATTTTTCTAAAGTTACGAAAAAAGGCACTGAAAACGCGCAGTTTTAGATAGCCTACACTGGCATGATGAAGTGGCCACTGCCCACTCCATGGTCCGAGTGCGTTGATGAAACTTACTATTTTGGAAAGCTAATGGCAGCACCTTTCCAGCGATATATACCACTTGGCCAGAATATTTTTCTAAAGTTACGAAAAAAGGCACTGAAAACGCGCAGTTTTAGTTAGCCTACACTGGCATGATGAAGTAGCCACTGCCCACTCCATGGTCCGAGTGCGTTGATGAAACTTACTATTTTGGAAAGCTAATGGCAGCACCTTTCCAGCGATATATACCACTTGGCCAGAATATTTTTCTAAAGTTACGAAAAAAGGCACTGAAAACGCGCAGCTTTAGTTAGCCTACACTGGCATGATGAAGTGGCCACTGCCCACTCCATGGTCCGAGTGCGTTGATGAAACTTACTATTTTGGAAAGCTAATGGCAGCACCTTTCCAGCGATATATACCACTTGGCCAGAATATTTTTCTAAAGTTACGAAAAAAGGCACTGAAAACGCGCAGTTTTAGTTAGCCTACACTGGCATGATGAAGTGGCCACTGCCCACTCCATGGTCCGAGTGCGTTGATGAAACTTACTATTTTGGAAAGCTAATGGCAGCACCTTTCCAGCGATATATACCACTTGGCCAGAATATTTTTCTAAAGTTACCCAACAGTCTCAGAAGGCACGAGTACTCATACCCTCAACTTTGCGTTGGCTTTCTCGCTCATATACTTCGATGAAATCCAATTTCTGGATGAAAATGATAAAAGTTTAATAAAAGACCAAGAGATGCTCGATCTTTTAAAACAAAAATTAGAACCGAGAAGGCAATTCTTTACATTTGACCCAGATGGGGGCCCAACACTCTCAGAAGGCACCAGTACTCATACCCTCAACTTTGCGTTGGCTTTCTCGCTCATATACTTCCATGAAATCCAAGTTCTGGATGAAAATGATAAAAGTTTAATAAAAGACCAAGAGATGCTCGATCTTTTAAAACAAAAATTAGAACCGACAAGGCGATTTTTTACATTTGACCCAGATGGGGGCCCAACAGTCTCAGAAGGCACGAGTACTCATACCCTCAACTTTGTGTTGGCTTTCTCGCTCATATACTTCCATGAAATCCAAGTTCTGGATGAAAATGATAAAAGTTTAATAAAAGACCAAGAGATGCTCGATCTTTTAAAACAAAAATTAGAACCGAGAAGGCGATTTTTTACATTTGACCCAGATGGGGGCCCAACAGTCTCAGAAGGCACGAGTACTCATACCCTCAACTTTGCGTTGGCTTTCTCGCTCATATACTTCGATGAAATCCAATTTCTGGATGAAAATGATAAAAGTTTAATAAAAGACCAAGAGATGCTCGATCTTTTAAAACAAATATTAGAACCGAGAAGGCAATTCTTTACATTTGACCCAGATGGGGGCCCAACACTCTCAGAAGGCACCAGTACTCATACCCTCAACTTTGCGTTGGCTTTCTCGCTCATATACTTCGATGAAATCCAATTTCTGGATGAAAATGATAAAAGTTTAATAAAAGACCAAGAGATGCTCGATCTTTTAAAACAAAAATTAGAACCGACAAGGCGATTTTTTACATTTGACCCAGATGGGGGCCCAACAGTCTCAGAAGGCACGAGTACTCATACCCTCAACTTTGTGTTGGCTTTCTCGCTCATATACTTCCATGAAATCCAAGTTCTGGATGAAAATGATAAAAGTTTAATAAAAGACCAAGAGATGCTCGATCTTTTAAAACAAAAATTAGAACCGAGAAGGCGATTTTTTACATTTGACCCAGATGGGGCCCCAACAGTCTCAGAAGGCACGAGTACTCATACCCTCAACTTTGTGTTGGCTTTCTCGCTCATATACTTCCATGAAATCCAAGTTCTGGATGAAAATGATAAAAGTTTAATAAAAGACCAAGAGATGCTCGATCTTTTAAAACAAAAGTTAGAACCGAGAAGGCGATTTTTTACATTTGACCCAGATGGGGGCCCAACAGTCTCAGAAGGCACGAGTACTCATACCCTCAACTTTGTGTTGGCTTTCTCGCTCATATACTTCCATGAAATCCAAGTTCTGGATGAAAATGATAAAAGTTTTATAAAAGACCAAGAGATGCTCAATATTTTAAAACAAAAATTAGAACCGAGAAGGCGATTTTTTACATTTGACCCAGATGGGGGCCCAACAGTCTCAGAAGGCACGAGTACTCATACCCTCAACTTTGTGTTGGCTTTCTCGCTCATATACTTCCATGAAATCCAAGTTCTGGATGAAAATGATAAAAGTTTAATAAAAGACCAAGAGATGCTCGATCTTTTAAAACAAAAATTAGAACCGAGAAGGCGATTTTTTACATTTGACCCAGATGGGGGCCCAACAGTCTCAGAAGGCACGAGTACTCATACCCTCAACTTTGTGTTGGCTTTCTCGCTCATATACTTCCATGAAATCCAAGTTCTGGATGAAAATGATAAAAGTTTAATAAAAGACCAAGAGATGCTCGATCTTTTAAAACAAAAATTAGAACCGAGAAGGCGATTTTTTACATTTGACCCAGATGGGGGCCCAACAGTCTCAGAAGGCACGAGTACTCATACCCTCAACTTTGCGTTGGCTTTCTCGCTCATATACTTCGATGAAATCCAATTTCTGGATGAAAATGATAAAAGTTTAATAAAAGACCAAGAGATGCTCGATCTTTTAAAACAAAAATTAGAACCGAGAAGGCAATTCTTTACATTTGACCCAGATGGGGGCCCAACACTCTCAGAAGGCACGAGTACTCATACCCTCAACTTTGTGTTGGCTTTCTCGCTCATATACTTCCATGAAATCCAAGTTCTGGATGAAAATGATAAAAGTTTAATAAAAGACCAAGAGATGCTCGATCTTTTAAAACAAAAATTAGAACCGAGAAGGCAATTCTTTACATTTGACCCAGATGGGGGCCCAACAGTCTCAGAAGGCACGAGTACTCATACCCTCAAATTTGTGTTGGCTTTCTCGCTCATATACTTCCATGAAATCCAAGTTCTGCATGAAAATGATAAAAGTTTAATAAAAGACCAAGAGATGCTCGATCTTTTAAAACAAAAATTAGAACCGTGAAGGCGATTTTTTACATTTGACCCAGATGGGGGCCCAACAGTCTCAGAAGGCACGAGTACTCATACCCTCAACTTTGCGTTGGCTTTCTCGCTCATATACTTCCATGAAATCCAAGTTCTGGATGAAAATGATGGCCAGAATATTTTTCTAAAGTTACGAAAAAAGGCACTGAAAACGCGCAGTTTTAGTTAGTCTACACTGGCATGATGAAGTGGCCACTGCCCACTCCATGGTCCGAGTGCGTTGATGAAACTTACTATTTTGGAAAGCTAATGGCAGCTAATTCCAGCGATATATACCACTTGGCCAGAATATTTTTCTAAAGTTACGAAAAAAGGCACTGAAAACGCGCAGTTTTAGTTAGCCTACACTGGCATGATGAAGTGGCCACTGCCCACTCCATGGTCCGAGTGCGTTGATGAAACTTACTATTTTGGAAAGCTAATGGCAGCACCTTTCCAGCGATATATACCATTTGGCCAGAATATTTTTATAAAGTTACGAAAAAAGGCACTGAAAACGCGCAGTTTTAGTTAGCCTACACTGGCATGATGAAGTGGCCACTGCCCACTCCATGGTCCGAGTGCGTTGATGAAACTTACTATTTTGGAAAGCTAATGGCAGCACCTTTCCAGCGATATATACCACTTGGCCAGAATATTTTTCTAAAGTTACGAAAAAAGGCACTGAAAACGCGCAGTTTTAGTTAGCCTACACTGGCATGATGAAGTGGCCACTGCCCACTCCATGGTCCGAGTGCGTTGATGAAACTTACTATTTTGGAAAGCTAATGGCAGCACCTTTCCAGCGATATATACCACTTGGCCAGAATATTTTTCTAAAGTTACGAAAAAAGGCACTGAAAACGCGCAGTTTTAGTTAGCCTACACTGGCATGATGAAGTGGCCACTGCCCACTCCATGGTCCGAGTGCGTTGATGAAACTTACTATTTTGGAAAGCTAATGGCAGCACCTTTCCAGCGATTTATACCACTTGGCCAGAATATTTTTCTAAAGTTACCCAACAGTCTCAGAAGGCACGAGTACTCATACCCTCAACTTTGCGTTGGCTTTCTCGCTCATATACTTCGATGAAATCCAATTTCTGGATGAAAATGATAAAAGTTTAATAAAAGACCAAGAGATGCTCGATCTTTTAAAACAAAAATTAGAACCGAGAAGGCAATTCTTTACATTTGACCCAGATGGGGGCCCAACAGTCTCAGAAGGCACGAGTACTCATACCCTCAACTTTGTGTTGGCTTTCTCGCTCATATACTTCCATGAAATCCAAGTTCTGGATGAAAATGATAAAAGTTTAATAAAAGACCAAGAGATGCTCGATCTTTTAAAACAAAAATTAGAACCGAGAAGGCGATTTTTTACATTTGACCCAGATGGGGGCCCAACAGTCTCAGAAGGCACGAGTACTCATACCCTCAACTTTGCGTTGGCTTTCTCGCTCATATACTTCGATGAAATCCAATTTCTGGATGAAAATGATAAAAGTTTAATAAAAGACCAAGAGATGCTCGATCTTTTAAAACAAAAATTAGAACCGAGAAGGCAATTCTTTACATTTGACCCAGATGGGGGCCCAACACTCTCAGAAGGCACCAGTACTCATACCCTCAACTTTGTGTTGGCTTTCTCGCTCATATACTTCCATGAAATCCAAGTTCTGGATGAAAATGATAAAAGTTTAATAAAAGACCAAGAGATGCTCGATCTTTTAAAACAAAAATTAGAACCGAGAAGGCGATTTTTTACATTTGACCCAGATGGGGCCCCAACAGTCTCAGAAGGCACGAGTACTCATACCCTCAACTTTGTGTTGGCTTTCTCGCTCATATACTTCCATGAAATCCAAGTTCTGGATGAAAATGATAAAAGTTTAATAAAAGACCAAGAGATGCTCGATCTTTTAAAACAAAAGTTAGAACCGAGAAGGCGATTTTTTACATTTGACCCAGATGGGGGCCCAACAGTCTCAGAAGGCACGAGTACTCATACCCTCAACTTTGTGTTGGCTTTCTCGCTCATATACTTCCATGAAATCCAAGTTCTGGATGAAAATGTTAAAAGTTTTATAAAAGACCAAGAGATGCTCGATCTTTTAAAACAAAAATTAGAACCGAGAAGGCGATTTTTTACATTTGACCCAGATGGGGGCCCAACAGTCTCAGAAGGCACGAGTACTCATACCCTCAACTTTGTGTTGGCTTTCTCGCTCATATACTTCCATGAAATCCAAGTTCTGGATGAAAATGTTAAAAGTTTTATAAAAGACCAAGAGATGCTCGATCTTTTAAAACAAAAATTAGAACCGAGAAGGCGATTTTTTACATTTGACCCAGATGGGGGCCCAACAGTCTCAGAAGGCACGAGTACTCATACCCTCAACTTTGTGTTGGCTTTCTCGCTGATATACTTCCATGAAATCCAAGTTCTGGATGAAAATGATAAAAGTTTAATAAAAGACCAAGAGTTGCTCGATCTTTTAAAACAAAAATTAGAACCGAGAAGGCAATTCTTTACATTTGACCCAGATGGGGGCCCAACAGTCTCAGAAGGCACGAGTACTCATACCCTCAACTTTGTGTTGGCTTTCTCGCTCATATACTTCCATGAAATCCAAGTTCTGGATGAAAATGATAAAAGTTTAATAAAAGACCAAGAGATGCTCGATCTTTTAAAACAAAAATTAGAACCGAGAAGGCGATTTTTTACATTTGACCCAGATGGGGGCCCAACAGTCTCAGAAGGCACGAGAACTTTGCGTTGGCTTTCTCGCTCATATACTTCGATGAAATCCAATTTCTGGATGAAAATGATAAAAGTTTAATAAAAGACCAAGAGATGCTCGATCTTTTAAAACAAAAATTAGAACCGAGAAGGCGATTTTTTACATTTGACCCAGATGGGGGCCCAACAGTCTCAGAAGGCACGAGTACTCATACCCTCAACTTTGTGTTGGCTTTCTCGCTCATATACTTCCATGAAATCCAAGTTCTGGATGAAAATGATAAAAGTTTAATAAAAGACAAAGAGATGCTCGATCTTTTAAAACAAAAATTAGAACCGAGAAGGCAATTCTTTACATTTGACCCAGATGGGGGCCCAACAGTCTCAGAAGGCACGAGTACTCATACCCTCAACTTTGTGTTGGCTTTCTCGCTCATATACTTCCATGAAATCCAAGTTCTGGATGAAAATGATAAAAGTTTAATAAAAGACCAAGAGATGCTCGATCTTTTAAAACAAAAATTAGAACCGAGAAGGCGATTTTTTACATTTGACCCAAATGGGGGCCCAACAGTCTTAGAAGGCACGAGTACTCATACCCTCAACTTTGCGTTGGCATTCTCGCTCATATACTTGGATGAAATCCAATTTCTGGATGAAAATGATAAAAGTTTAATAAAAGACCAAGAGATGCTCGATCTTTTAAAATAAAAATTAGAACCGAGAAGGCAATTCTTTACATTTGACCCAGATGGGGGCCCAACACTCTCAGAAGGCACGAGTACTCATACCCTCAACTTTGCGTTGGCTTTCTCGCTCATATACTTCGATGAAATCCAATTTCTGGATGAAAATGATAAAAGTTTAATAAAAGACCAAGAGATGCTCGATCTTTTAAAACAAAAATTAGAACCGACAAGGCGATTTTTTACATTTGACCCAGATGGGGGCCCAACAGTCTCAGAAGGCACGAGTACTCATACCCTCAACTTTGTGTTGGCTTTCTCGCTCATATACTTCCATTAAATCCAAGTTCTGCATGAAAATGATAAAAGTTTAATAAAAGACCAAGAGATGCTCGATCTTTTAGAACAAAAATTAGAACCGAGAAGGCGATTTTTTACATTTGACCCAGATGGGGGCCCAACAGTCTCAGAAGGCACGAGTACTCATACCCTCAACTTTGTGTTGGCTTTCTCGCTCATATACTTCCATGAAATCCAAGTTCTGGATGAAAATGATGGCCAGAATATTTTTCTAAAGTTACGAAAAAAGGCACTGAAAACGCGCAGTTTTAGTTAGCCTACACTGGCATGATGAAGTGGCCACTGCCCACTCCATGGTCCGAGTGCGTTGATGAAACTTACTATTTTGGAAAGCTAATGGCAGCACCTTTCCAGCGATATATACCACTTGGCCAGAATATTTTTCTAAAGTTACGAAAAAAGGCACTGAAAACGCGCAGTTTTAGTTAGCCTACACTGGCATCATGAAGTGGCCACTGCCCACTCCATGGTCCGAGTGCGTTGATGAAACTTACTATTTTGGAAAGCTAATGGCAGCACCTTTCCAGCGATATATATCACACGGCCAGAATATTTTTCTAAAGTTACGCAAAAAGGCACTGAAAACGCGCATTTTTAGTTAGCCTACACTGGCATGATGAAGTGGCCACTGCCCACTCCATGGTCCGAGTGCGTTGATGAAACTTACTATTTTGGAAAGCCAATGGCAGCACCTTTCCAGCGATATATATCACACGGCCAGAATATTTTTCTAAAGTTACGAAAAAAGTCACTGAAAACGCGCATTTTTAGTTAGCCTACACTGGCATGATGAAGTGGCCACTGCCCACTCCATGGTCCGAGTGCGTTGATGAAACTTACTATTTTGGAAAGCTAATGGCAGCACCTTTCCAGCGATATATACCACTTGGCCAGAATATTTTTCTAAAGTTACGAAAAAAGGCACTGAAAACGCGCAGTTTTAGTTAGCCTACACTGGCATGATGAAGTGGCCACTGCCCACTCCATGGTCCGAGTGCGTTGATGAAACTTACTATTTTGGAAAGCTAATGGCAGCACATTTCCAGCGATATATACCACTTGGCCAGAATATTTTTCTAAAGTTACGAAAAAAGGCACTGAAAACGCGCAGTTTTAGTTAGCCTACACTGGCATCATGAAGTGGCCACTGCCCACTCCATGGTCCGAGTGCGTTGATGAAACTTACTATTTTGGAAAGCTAATGGCAGAACCTTTCCAGCGATATATACCACTTGGCCAGAATATTTTTCTAAAGTTACGAAAAAAGGCACTGAAAACGCTCAGTTTTAGTTAGCCTACACTGGCATGATGAAGTGGCCACTGCCCACTCCATGGTCCGAGTGCGTTGATGAAACTTACTATTTTGGAAAGCTAATGGCAGCACCTTTCCAGCGATATATACCACTTGGCCAGAATATTTTTCTAAAGTTACGAAAAAAGACACTGAAAACGCGCAGTTTTAGTTAGCCTACACTGGCATGATGAAGTGGCTACTGCCCACTCCATGGTCCGAGTGCGTTGATGAAACTTACTATTTTGGAAAGCTAATGGCAGCACCTTTCCAGCGATATATACCACTTGGCCAGAATATTTTTCTAAAGTTACGAAAAAAGGCACTGAAAACGCGCAGTTTTAGTTAGCCTACACTGGCATGATGAAGTGGCCACTGCCCACTCCATGGTCCGAGTGCGTTGATGAAACTTACTATTTTGGAAAGCTAATGGCAGCACCTTTCCAGCGATATATACCACTTGGCCAGAATATTTTTCTAAAGTTACGAAAAAAGGCACTGAAAACGCGCATTTTCAGTTAGCCTACACTGGTATGATGAAGTGGCCACTGCCCACTCCATGGTCCGAGTGCGTTGATGAAACTTACTATTTTGGAAAGCTAATGGCAGCACCTTTCCAGCGATATATACTACTTGGCCAGAATATTTTTCTAAAGTTACGAAAAAAGGCACTGAAAACGCGCAGTTTTAGTTAGCCTGCACTGGCATCATGAAGTGGCCACTGCCCACTCCATGGTCCGAGTGCGTTGATGAAACTTACTATTTTGGAAAGCTAATGGCAGCACCTTTCCAGCGATATATATTACACGGCCAGAATATTTTTCTAAAGTTACGCAAAAAGGCACTGAAAACGCGCATTTTTAGTTAGCCTACACTGGCATGATGAAGTGGCCACTGCCCACTCCATGGTCCGAGTGCGTTGATGAAACTTACTATTTTGGAAAGCTAATGGCAGCACCTTTCCAGCGATATATATCACACGGCCAGAATATTTTTCTAAAGTTACGAAAAAAGGCACTGAAAACGCGCATTTTTAGTTAGCCTACACTGGCATGATGAAGTGGCCACTGCCCACTCCATGGTCCGAGTGCGTTGATGAAGCTTACTATTTTGGAAAGCTAATGGCAGCACCTTTCCAGCGATATATACCACTTGGCCAGAATATTTTTCTAAAGTTACGAAAAAAGGCACTGAAAACGCGCAGTTTTAGTTAGCCTACACTGGCATGATGAAGTGGCCACTGCCCACTCCATGGTCCGAGTGCGTTGATGAAACTTACTATTTTGGAAAGCTAATGGCAGCACCTTTCCAGCGATATATACCACTTGGCCAGAATATTTTTCTAAAGTTACGAAAAAAGGCACTGAAAACGCGCAGTTTTAGTTAGCCTACACTGGCATGATGAAGTGGCCACTGCCCACTCCATGGTCCGAGTGCGTTGATGAAACTTACTATTTTGGAAAGATAATGGCAGCACCTTTCCAGCGATATATACCACTTGGCCAGAATATTTTTCTAAAGTTACGAAAAAAGGCACTGAAAACGCGCATTTTCAGTTAGCCTACACTGGTATGATGAAGTGGCCACTGCCCACTCCATGGTCCGAGTGCGTTGATGAAACTTACTATTTTGGAAAGCTAATGGCAGCACCTTTCCAGCGATATATACCACTTGGCCAGAATATTTTTCTAAAGTTACGAAAAAAGGCACTGAAAACGCGCAGTTTTAGTTAGCCTACACTGGCATGATGAAGTGGCCACTGCCCACTCCATGGTCCGAGTGCGTTGATGAAACTTACTATTTTGGAAAGCTAATGGTAGCACCTTTCCAGCGATATATACCACTTGGCCAGAATATTTTTCTAAAGTTACGAAAAAAGGCACTGAAAACGCGCAGTTTTAGTTAGCCTACACTGGCATGATGAAGTGGCCACTGCCCACTCCATGGTCCGAGTGCGTTGATGAAACTTACTATTTTGGAAAGCTAATGGCAGCACCTTTCCAGCGATATATACCACTTGGCCAGAATATTTTTCTAAAGTTACGAAAAAAGGCACTGAAAACGCGCAGTTTTAGTTAGCCTACACTGGCATGATGAAGTGGCCACTGCCCACTCCATGGTCCGAGTGCGTTGATGAAACTTACTATTTTGGAAAGCTAATGGCAGCACCTTTCCAGCGATATATACCACTTGGCCAGAATATTTTTCTAAAGTTACGAAAAAAGGCACTGAAAACGCGCATTTTCAGTTAGCCTACACTGGTATGATGAAGTGGCCACTGCCCACTCCATGGTCCGAGTGCGTTGATGAAACTTACTATTTTGGAAAGCTAATGGCAGCACCTTTCCAGCGATATATACCACTTGGCCAGAATATTTTTCTAAAGTTACGAAAAAAGGCACTGAAAACGCGCAGTTTTAGTTAGCCTACACTGGCATCATGAAGTGGCCACTGCCCACTCCATGGTCCGAGTGCGTTGATGAAACTTACTATTTTGGAAAGCTAATGGCAGCACCTTTCCAGCGATATATATCACACGGCCAGAATATTTTTCTAAAGTTACGAAAAAAGGCACTGAAAACGCGCAGTTTTAGTTAGCCTACACTGGCATGATGAAGTGGCCACTGCCCACTCCATGGTCCGAGTGCGTTGATGAAGCTTACTATTTTGGAAAGCTAATGGCAGCACCTTTCCAGCGATATATACCACTTGGCCAGAATATTTTTCTAAAGTTATGAAAAAAGGCACTGAAAACGCGCAGTTTTAGTTAGCCTACACTGGTATGATGAAGTGGCCACTGCCCACTCCATGGTCCGAGTGCGTTGATGAAACTTACTATTTTGGAAAGCTAATGGCAGCACCTTTCCAGCGATATATACCACTTGGCCAGAATATTTTTCTAAAGTTACGAAAAAAGGCACTGAAAACGCGCAGTTTTAGTTAGCCTACACTGGCATCATGAAGTGGCCACTGCCCACTCCATGGTCCGAGTGCGTTGATGAAACTTACTATTTTGGAAAGCTAATGGCAGCACCTTTCCAGCGATATATATCACACGGCCAGAATATTTTTCTAAAGTTACGCAAAAAGGCACTGAAAACGCGCATTTTTAGTTAGCCTACACTGGCATGATGAAGTGGCCACTGCCCACTCCATGGTCCGAGTGCGTTGATGAAACTTACTATTTTGGAAAGCTAATGGCAGCACCTTTCCAGCGATATATACCACTTGGCCAGAATATTTTTCTAAAGTTACGAAAAAAGGCACTGAAAACGCGCAGTTTTAGTTAGCCTACACTGGCATGATGAAGTGGCCACTGCCCACTCCATGGTCCGAGTGCGTTGATGAAACTTACTATTTTGGAAAGCTAATGGCAGCACCTTTCCAGCGATATATACCACTTGGCCAGAATATTTTTCTAAAGTTACGAAAAAAGGCACTGAAAACGCGCATTTTCAGTTAGCCTACACTGGTATGATGAAGTGGCCACTGCCCACTCCATGGTCCGAGTGCGTTGATGAAACTTACTATTTTGGAAAGCTAATGGCAGCACCTTTCCAGCGATATATACCACTTGGCCAGAATATTTTTCTAAAGTTACGAAAAAAGGCACTGAAAACGCGCAGTTTTAGTTAGCCTACACTGGCATCATGAAGTGGCCACTGCCCACTCCATGGTCCGAGTGCGTTGATGAAACTTACTATTTTGGAAAGCTAATGGCAGCACCTTTCCAGCGATATATATCACACGGCCAGAATATTTTTCTAAAGTTACGAAAAAAGGCACTGAAAACGCGCAGTTTTAGTTAGCCTACACTGGCATGATGAAGTGGCCACTGCCCACTCCATGGTCCGAGTGCGTTGATGAAGCTTACTATTTTGGAAAGCTAATGGCAGCACCTTTCCAGCGATATATACCACTTGGCCAGAATATTTTTCTAAAGTTATGAAAAAAGGCACTGAAAACGCGCAGTTTTAGTTAGCCTACACTGGTATGATGAAGTGGCCACTGCCCACTCCATGGTCCGAGTGCGTTGATGAAACTTACTATTTTGGAAAGCTAATGGCAGCACCTTTCCAGCGATATATACCACTTGGCCAGAATATTTTTCTAAAGTTACGAAAAAAGGCACTGAAAACGCGCAGTTTTAGTTAGCCTACACTGGCATCATGAAGTGGCCACTGCCCACTCCATGGTCCGAGTGCGTTGATGAAACTTACTATTTTGGAAAGCTAATGGCAGCACCTTTCCAGCGATATATATCACACGGCCAGAATATTTTTCTAAAGTTACGCAAAAAGGCACTGAAAACGCGCATTTTTAGTTAGCCTACACTGGCATGATGAAGTGGCCACTGCCCACTCCATGGTCCGAGTGCGTTGATGAAACTTACTATTTTGGAAAGCTAATGGCAGCACCTTTCCAGCGATATATACCACTTGGCCAGAATATTTTTCTAAAGTTACGAAAAAAGGCACTGAAAACGCGCAGTTTTAGTTAGCCTACACTGGCATGATGAAGTGGCCACTGCCCACTCCATGGTCCGAGTGCGTTGATGAAACTTACTATTTTGGAAAGCTAATGGCAGCACCTTTCCAGAGATATATACCACTTGGCCAGAATATTTTTCTAAAGTTACGAAAAAAGGCACTGAAAACGCGCAGTTTTAGTTAGCCTACACTGGCATGATGAAGTGGCCACTGCCCACTCCATGGTCCGAGTGCGTTGATGAAACTTACTATTTTGGAAAGCTAATGGCAGCACCTTTCCAGCGATATATACCACTTGGCCAGAATATTTTTCTAAAGTTACGAAAAAAGGCACTGAAAACGCGCAGTTTTAGTTAGCCTACACTGGCATGATGAAGTGGCCACTGCCCACTCCATGGTCCGAGTGCGTTGATGAAACTTACTATTTTGGAAAGCTAATGGCAGCACCTTTCCAGCGATATATACCACTTGGCCAGAATATTTTTCTAAAGTTACGAAAAAAGGCACTGAAAACGCGCAGTTTTAGTTAGCCTACACTGGCATCATGGAGTGGGCAGTGGCCACTTCATGGTCCGAGTGCGTTGATGAAACTTACTATTTTGGAAAGCTAATGGCAGCACCTTTCCAGCGATATATACCACTTGGCCAGAATATTTTTCTAAAGTTACGAAAAAAGGCACTGAAAACGCGCAGTTTTAGTTAGCCTACACTGGCATCATGAAGTGGCCACTGCCCACTCCATGGTCCGAGTGCGTTGATGAAACTTACTATTTTGGAAAGCTAATGGCAGCACCTTTCCAGCGATATATATCACACGGCCAGAATATTTTTCTAAAGTTACGCAAAAAGGCACTGAAAACGCGCATTTTTAGTTAGCCTACACTGGCATGATGAAGTGGCCACTGCCCACTCCATGGTCCGAGTGCGTTGATGAAACTTACTATTTTGGAAAGCTAATGGCAGCACCTTTCCAGCGATATATACCACTTGGCCAGAATATTTTTCTAAAGTTACGAAAAAAGGCACTGAAAACGCGCAGTTTTAGTTAGCCTACACTGGCATGATGAAGTGGCCACTGCCCACTCCATGGTCCGAGTGCGTTGATGAAACTTACTATCTTGGAAAGCTAATGGCAGCACCTTTCCAGAGATATATACCACTTGGCCAGAATATTTTTCTAAAGTTACGAAAAAAGGCACTGAAAACGCGCAGTTTTAGTTAGCCTACACTGGCATGATGAAGTGGCCACTGCCCACTCCATGGTCCGAGTGCGTTGATGAAACTTACTATTTTGGAAAGCTAATGGCAGCACCTTTCCAGCGATATATACCACTTGGCCAGAATATTTTTCTAAAGTTACGAAAAAAGGCACTGAAAACGCGCAGTTTTAGTTAGCCTACACTGGCATGATGAAGTGGCCACTGCCCACTCCATGGTCCGAGTGCGTTGATGAAACTTACTATTTTGGAAAGCTAATGGCAGCACCTTTCCAGCGATATATACCACTTGGCCAGAATATTTTTCTAAAGTTACGAAAAAAGGCACTGAAAACGCGCAGTTTTAGTTAGCCTACACTGGCATGATGAAGTGGCCACTGCCCACTCCATGGTCCGAGTGCGTTGATGAAACTTACTATTTTGGAAAGCTAATGGCAGCACCTTTCCAGCGATATATACCACTTGGCCAGAATATTTTTCTAAAGTTACGAAAAAAGGCACTGAAAACGCGCAGTTTTAGTTAGCCTACACTGGCATGATGAAGTGGCCACTGCCCACTCCATGGTCCGAGTGCGTTTATGAAACTTACTATTTTGGAAAGCTAATGGCAGCACCTTTCCAGCGATATATACCACTTGGCCAGAATATTTTTCTAAAGTTACGAAAAAAGGCACTGAAAACGCGCGTTTTCAGTTAGCCTACACTGGTATGATGAAGTGGCCACTGCCCACTCCATGGTCCGAGTGCGTTGATGAAACTTACTATTTTGGAAAGCTAATGGCAGCACCTTTCCAGCGATATATACCACTTGGCCAGAATATTTTTCTAAAGTTACGAAAAAAGGCACTGAAAACGCGCAGTTTTAGTTAGCCTACACTGGCATGATGAAGTGGCCACTGCCCACTCCATGGTCCGAGTGCGTTGATGAAACTTACTATTTTGGAAAGATAATGGCAGCACCTTTCCAGCGATATATACCACTTGGCCAGAATATTTTTCTAAAGTTACGAAAAAAGGCACTGAAAACGCGCATTTTCAGTTAGCCTACACTGGTATGATGAAGTGGCCACTGCCCACTCCATGGTCCGAGTGCGTTGATGAAACTTACTATTTTGGAAAGCTAATGGTAGCACCTTTCCAGCGATATATACCACTTGGCCAGAATATTTTTCTAAAGTTACGAAAAAAGGCACTGAAAACGCGCAGTTTTAGTTAGCCTACACTGGCATGATGAAGTGGCCACTGCCCACTCCATGGTCCGAGTGCGTTGATGAAACTTACTATTTTGGAAAGCTAATGGCAGCACCTTTCCAGCGATATATACCACTTGGCCAGAATATTTTTCTAAAGTTACGAAAAAAGGCACTGAAAACGCGCAGTTTTAGTTAGCCTACACTGGCATGATGAAGTGGCCACTGCCCACTCCATGGTCCGAGTGCGTTGATGAAACTTACTATTTTGGAAAGCTAATGGCAGCACCTTTCCAGCGATATATACCACTTGGCCAGAATATTTTTCTAAAGTTACGAAAAAAGGCACTGAAAACGCGCAGTTTTAGTTAGCCTACACTGGCATGATGAAGTGGCCACTGCCCACTCCATGGTCCGAGTGCGTTGATGAAACTTACTATTTTGGAAAGCTAATGGCAGCACCTTTCCAGCGATATATACCACTTGGCCAGAATATTTTTCTAAAGTTACGAAAAAAGGCACTGAAAACGCGCAGTTTTAGTTAGCCTACACTGGCATGATGAAGTGGCCACTGCCCACTCAATGGTCCGAGTGCGTTGATGAAACTTACTATTTTGGAAAGCTAATGGTAGCACCTTTCCAGCGATATATACCACTTGGCCAGAATATTTTTCTAAAGTTACGAAAAAAGGCACTGAAAACGCGCAGTTTTAGTTAGCCTACACTGGCATGATGAAGTGGCCACTGCCCACTCCATGGTCCGAGTGCGTTGATGAAACTTACTATTTTGGAAAGCTAATGGCAGCACCTTTCCAGCGATATATACCACTTGGCCAGAATATTTTTCTAAAGTTACGAAAAAAGGCACTGAAAACGCGCAGTTTTAGTTAGCCTACACTGGCATGATGAAGTGGCCACTGCCCACTCCATGGTCCGAGTGCGTTGATGAAACTTACTATTTTGGAAAGCTAATGGCAGCACCTTTCCAGCGATATATACCACTTGGCCAGAATATTTTTCTAAAGTTACGAAAAAAGGCACTGAAAACGCGCATTTTCAGTTAGCCTACACTGGTATGATGAAGTGGCCACTGCCCACTCCATGGTCCGAGTGCGTTGATGAAACTTACTATTTTGGAAAGCTAATGGCAGCACCTTTCCAGCGATATATACCACTTGGCCAGAATATTTTTCTAAAGTTACGAAAAAAGGCACTGAAAACGCGCAGTTTTAGTTAGCCTACACTGGCATCATGAAGTGGCCACTGCCCACTCCATGGTCCGAGTGCGTTGATGAAACTTACTATTTTGGAAAGCTAATGGCAGCACCTTTCCAGCGATATATATCACACGGCCAGAATATTTTTCTAAAGTTACGAAAAAAGGCACTGAAAACGCGCAGTTTTAGTTAGCCTACACTGGCATGATGAAGTGGCCACTGCCCACTCCATGGTCCGAGTGCGTTGATGAAGCTTACTATTTTGGAAAGCTAATGGCAGCACCTTTCCAGCGATATATACCACTTGGCCAGAATATTTTTCTAAAGTTATGAAAAAAGGCACTGAAAACGCGCAGTTTTAGTTAGCCTACACTGGTATGATGAAGTGGCCACTGCCCACTCCATGGTCCGAGTGCGTTGATGAAACTTACTATTTTGGAAAGCTAATGGCAGCACCTTTCCAGCGATATATACCACTTGGCCAGAATATTTTTCTAAAGTTACGAAAAAAGGAACTGAAAACGCGCAGTTTTAGTTAGCCTACACTGGCATCATGAAGTGGCCACTGCCCACTCCATGGTCCGAGTGCGTTGATGAAACTTACTATTTTGGAAAGCTAATGGCAGCACCTTTCCAGCGATATATATCACACGGCCAGAATATTTTTCTAAAGTTACGAAAAAAGGCACTGAAAACGCGCAGTTTTAGATAGCCTACACTGGCATGATGAAGTGGCCACTGCCCACTCCATGGTCCGAGTGCGTTGATGAAACTTACTATTTTGGAAAGCTAATGGCAGCACCTTTCCAGCGATATATACCACTTGGCCAAAATATTTTTCTAAAGTTACGAAAAAAGGCACTGAAAACGCGCATTTTCAGTTAGCCTACACTGGTATGATGAAGTGGCCACTGCCCACTCCATGGTCCGAGTGCGTTGATGAAACTTACTATTTTGGAAAGCTAATGGCAGCACCTTTCCAGCGATATATACCACTTGGCCAGAATATTTTTCTAAAGTTACGAAAAAAGGCACTGAAAACGCGCAGTTTTAGTTAGCCTACACTGGCATGATGAAGTGGCCACTGCCCACTCCATGGTCCGAGTGCGTTGATGAAACTTACTATTTTGGAAAGCTAATGGCAGCACCTTTCCAGCGATATATACCACTTGGCCAGAATATTTTTCTAAAGTTACGAAAAAAGGCACTGAAAACGCGCAGTTTTAGTTAGCCTACACTGGCATGATGAAGTGGCCACTGCCCACTCCATGGTCCGAGTGCGTTGATGAAACTTACTATTTTGGAAAGCTAATGGCAGCACCTTTCCAGAGATATATACCACTTGGCCAGAATATTTTTCTAAAGTTACGAAAAAAGGCACTGAAAACGCGCAGTTTTAGTTAGCCTACACTGGCATGATGAAGTGGCCACTGCCCACTCCATGGTCCGAGTGCGTTGATGAAACTTACTATTTTGGAAAGCTAATGGCAGCACCTTTCCAGCGATATATACCACTTGGCCAGAATATTTTTCTAAAGTTACGAAAAAAGGCACTGAAAACGCGCAGTTTTAGTTAGCCTACACTGGCATGATGAAGTGGCCACTGCCCACTCCATGGTCCGAGTGCGTTGATGAAACTTACTATTTTGGAAAGCTAATGGCAGCACCTTTCCAGCGATATATACCACTTGGCCAGAATATTTTTCTAAAGTTACGAAAAAAGGCACTGAAAACGCGCAGTTTTAGTTAGCCTACACTGGCATGATGAAGTGGCCACTGCCCACTCCATGGTCCGAGTGCGTTGATGAAACTTACTATTTTGGAAAGCTAATGGCAGCACCTTTCCAGCGATATATACCACTTGGCCAGAATATTTTTCTAAAGTTACGAAAAAAGGCACTGAAAACGCGCAGTTTTAGTTAGCCTACACTGGCATGATGAAGTGGCCACTGCCCACTCCATGGTCCGAGTGCGTTGATGAAACTTACTATTTTGGAAAGCTAATGGCAGCACCTTTCCAGCGATATATACCACTTGGCCAGAATATTTTTCTAAAGTTACGAAAAAAGGCACTGAAAACGCGCAGTTTTAGTTAGCCTACACTGGCATGATGAAGTGGCCACTGCCCACTCCATGGTCCGAGTGCGTTGATGAAACTTACTATTTTGGAAAGCTAATGGCAGCACCTTTCCAGCGATATATACCACTTGGCCAGAATATTTTTCTAAAGTTACGAAAAAAGGCACTGAAAACGCGCATTTTCAGTTAGCCTACACTGGTATGATGAAGTGGCCACTGCCCACTCCATGGTCCGAGTGCGTTGATGAAACTTACTATTTTGGAAAGCTAATGGCAGCACCTTTCCAGCGATATATACCACTTGGCCAGAATATTTTTCTAAAGTTACGAAAAAAGGCACTGAAAACGCGCAGTTTTAGTTAGCCTACACTGGCATCATGAAGTGGCCACTGCCCACTCCATGGTCCGAGTGCGTTGATGAAACTTACTATTTTGGAAAGCTAATGGCAGCACCTTTCCAGCGATATATATCACACAGCCAGAATATTTTTCTAAAGTTACGCAAAAAGGCACTGAAAACGCGCATTTTTAGTTAGCCTACACTGGCATGATGAAGTGGCCACTGCCCACTCCATGGTCCGAGTGCGTTGATGAAACTTACTATTTTGGAAAGCTAATGGCAGCACCTTTCCAGCGATATATACCACTTGGCTAGAATATTTTTCTAAAGTTACGAAAAAAGGCACTGAAAACGCGCAGTTTTAGTTAGCCTACACTGGCATGATGAAGTGGCCACTGCCCACTCCATGGTCCGAGTGCGTTGATGAAACTTACTATTTTGGAAAGCTAATGGCAGCACCTTTCCAGAGATATATACCACTTGGCCAGAATATTTTTCTAAAGTTACGAAAAAAGACACTGAAAACGCGCAGTTTTAGTTAGCCTACACTGGCATGATGAAGTGGCCACTGCCCACTCCATGGTCCGAGTGCGTTGATGAAACTTACTATTTTGGAAAGCTAATGGCAGCACCTTTCCAGCGATATATACCACTTGGCCAGAATATTTTTCTAAAGTTACGAAAAAAGGCACTGAAAACGCGCAGTTTTAGTTAGCCTACACTGGCATGATGAAGTGGCCACTGCCCACTCCATGGTCCGAGTGCGTTGATGAAACTTACTATTTTGGAAAGCTAATGGCAGCACCTTTCCAGAGATATATACCACTTGGCCAGAATATTTTTCTAAAGTTACGAAAAAAGGCACTGAAAACGCGCAGTTTTAGTTAGCCTACACTGGCATGATGAAGTGGCCACTGCCCACTCCATGGTCCGAGTGCGTTGATGAAACTTACTATTTTGGAAAGCTAATGGCAGCACCTTTCCAGCGATATATACCACTTGGCCAGAATATTTTTCTAAAGTTACGAAAAAAGGCACTGAAAACGCGCAGTTTTAGTTAGCCTACACTGGCATGATGAAGTGGCCACTGCCCACTCCATGGTCCGAGTGCGTTGATGAAACTTACTATTTTGGAAAGCTAATGGCAGCACCTTTCCAGCGATATATACCACTTGGCCAGAATATTTTTCTAAAGTTACGAAAAAAGGCACTGAAAACGCGCAGTTTTAGTTAGCCTACACTGGCATGATGAAGTGGCCACTGCCCACTCCATGGTCCGAGTGCGTTGATGAAACTTACTATTTTGGAAAGCTAATGGCAGCACCTTTCCAGCGATATATACCACTTGGCCAGAATATTTTTCTAAAGTTACGCAAAAAGGCACTGAAAACGCGCAGTTTTAGTTAGCCTACACTGGCATGATGAAGTGGCCACTGCCCACTCCATGGTCCGAGTGCGTTGATGAAACTTACTATTTTGGAAAGCTAATGGCAGCACCTTTCCAGCGATATATACCACTTGGCCAGAATATTTTTCTAAAGTTACGAAAAAAGGCACTGAAAACGCGCAGTTTTAGTTAGCCTACACTGGCATGATGAAGTGGCCACTGCCCACTCCATGGTCCGAGTGCGTTGATGAAACTTACTATTTTGGAAAGCTAATGGCAGCACCTTTCCAGCGATATATACCACTTGGCCAGAATATTTTTCTAAAGTTACGAAAAAAGGCACTGAAAACGCGCATTTTCAGTTAGCCTACACTGGTATGATGAAGTGGCCACTGCCCACTCCATGGTCCGAGTGCGTTGATGAAACTTACTATTTTGGAAAGCTAATGGCAGCACCTTTCCAGCGATATATACCACTTGGCCAGAATATTTTTCTAAAGTTACGAAAAAAGGCACTGAAAACGCGCAGTTTTAGTTAGCCTACACTGGCATCATGAAGTGGCCACTGCCCACTCCATGGTCCGAGTGCGTTGATGAAACTTACTATTTTGGAAAGCTAATGGCAGCACCTTTCCAGCGATATATATCACACGGCCAGAATATTTTTCTAAAGTTACGAAAAAAGGCACTGAAAACGCGCAGTTTTAGTTAGCCTACACTGGCATGATGAAGTGGCCACTGCCCACTCCATGGTCCGAGTGCGTTGATGAAGCTTACTATTTTGGAAAGCTAATGGCAGCACCTTTCCAGCGATATATACCACTTGGCCAGAATATTTTTCTAAAGTTATGAAAAAAGGCACTGAAAACGCGCAGTTTTAGTTAGCCTACACTGGTATGATGAAGTGGCCACTGCCCACTCCATGGTCCGAGTGCGTTGATGAAACTTACTATTTTGGAAAGCTAATGGCAGCACCTTTCCAGCGATATATACCACTTGGCCAGAATATTTTTCTAAAGTTACGAAAAAAGGCACTGAAAACGCGCAGTTTTAGTTAGCCTACACTGGCATCATGAAGTGGCCACTGCCCACTCCATGGTCCGAGTGCGTTGATGAAACTTACTATTTTGGAAAGCTAATGGCAGCACCTTTCCAGCGATATATATCACACGGCCAGAATATTTTTCTAAAGTTACGAAAAAAGGCACTGAAAACGCGCAGTTTTAGATAGCCTACACTGGCATGATGAAGTGGCCACTGCCCACTCCATGGTCCGAGTGCGTTGATGAAACTTACTATTTTGGAAAGCTAATGGCAGCACCTTTCCAGCGATATATACCACTTGGCCAAAATATTTTTCTAAAGTTACGAAAAAAGGCACTGAAAACGCGCATTTTCAGTTAGCCTACACTGGTATGATGAAGTGGCCACTGCCCACTCCATGGTCCGAGTGCGTTGATGAAACTTACTATTTTGGAAAGCTAATGGCAGCACCTTTCCAGCGATATATACCACTTGGCCAGAATATTTTTCTAAAGTTACGAAAAAAGGCACTGAAAACGCGCAGTTTTAGTTAGCCTACACTGGCATGATGAAGTGGCCACTGCCCACTCCATGGTCCGAGTGCGTTGATGAAACTTACTATTTTGGAAAGCTAATGGCAGCACCTTTCCAGCGATATATACCACTTGGCCAGAATATTTTTCTAAAGTTACGAAAAAAGGCACTGAAAACGCGCAGTTTTAGTTAGCCTACACTGGCATGATGAAGTGGCCACTGCCCACTCCATGGTCCGAGTGCGTTGATGAAACTTACTATTTTGGAAAGCTAATGGCAGCACCTTTCCAGAGATATATACCACTTGGCCAGAATATTTTTCTAAAGTTACGAAAAAAGGCACTGAAAACGCGCAGTTTTAGTTAGCCTACACTGGCATGATGAAGTGGCCACTGCCCACTCCATGGTCCGAGTGCGTTGATGAAACTTACTATTTTGGAAAGCTAATGGCAGCACCTTTCCAGAGATATATACCACTTGGCCAGAATATTTTTCTAAAGTTACGAAAAAAGGCACTGAAAACGCGCAGTTTTAGTTAGCCTACACTGGCATGATGAAGTGGCCACTGCCCACTCCATGGTCCGAGTGCGTTGATGAAACTTACTATTTTGGAAAGCTAATGGCAGCACCTTTCCAGCGATATATACCACTTGGCCAGAATATTTTTCTAAAGTTACGAAAAAAGGCACTGAAAACGCGCAGTTTTAGTTAGCCTACACTGGCATGATGAAGTGGCCACTGCCCACTCCATGGTCCGAGTGCGTTGATGAAACTTACTATTTTGGAAAGCTAATGGCAGCACCTTTCCAGCGATATATATCACACGGCCAGAATATTTTTCTAAAGTTACGAAAAAAGGCACTGAAAACGCGCATTTTTAGTTAGCCTACACTGGCATGATGAAGTGGCCACTGCCCACTCCATGGTCCGAGTGCGTTGATGAAACTTACTATTTTGGAAAGCTAATGGCAGCACCTTTCCAGCGATATATACCACTTGGCCAGAATATTTTTCTAAAGTTACGAAAAAAGGCACTGAAAACGCGCAGTTTTAGTTAGCCTACACTGGCATGATGAAGTGGCCACTGCCCACTCCATGGTCCGAGTGCGTTGATGAAACTTACTATCTTGGAAAGCTAATGGCAGCACCTTTCCAGAGATATATACCACTTGGCCAGAATATTTTTCTAAAGTTACGAAAAAAGGCACTGAAAACGCGCAGTTTTAGTTAGCCTACACTGGCATGATGAAGTGGCCACTGCCCACTCCATGGTCCGAGTGCGTTGATGAAACTTACTATTTTGGAAAGCTAATGGCAGCACCTTTCCAGCGATATATACCACTTGGCCAGAATATTTTTCTAAAGTTACGAAAAAAGGCACTGAAAACGCGCAGTTTTAGTTAGCCTACACTGGCATGATGAAGTGGCCACTGCCCACTCCATGGTCCGAGTGCGTTGATGAAACTTACTATTTTGGAAAGCTAATGGCAGCACCTTTCCAGCGATATATACCACTTGGCCAGAATATTTTTCTAAAGTTACGAAAAAAGGCACTGAAAACGCGCAGTTTTAGTTAGCCTACACTGGCATGATGAAGTGGCCACTGCCCACTCCATGGTCCGAGTGCGTTGATGAAACTTACTATTTTGGAAAGCTAATGGCAGCACCTTTCCAGCGATATATACCACTTGGCCAGAATATTTTTCTAAAGTTACGAAAAAAGGCACTGAAAACGCGCAGTTTTAGTTAGCCTACACTGGCATGATGAAGTGGCCACTGCCCACTCCATGGTCCGAGTGCGTTGATGAAACTTACTATTTTGGAAAGCTAATGGCAGCACCTTTCCAGCGATATATACCACTTGGCCAGAATATTTTTCTAAAGTTACGAAAAAAGGCACTGAAAACGCGCAGTTTTAGTTAGCCTACACTGGCATGATGAAGTGGCCACTGCCCACTCCATGGTCCGAGTGCGTTGATGAAACTTACTATTTTGGAAAGCTAATGGCAGCACCTTTCCAGCGATATATACCACTTGGCCAGAATATTTTTCTAAAGTTACGAAAAAAGGCACTGAAAACGCGCAGTTTTAGTTAGCCTACACTGGCATGATGAAGTGGCCACTGCCCACTCCATGGTCCGAGTGCGTTGATGAAACTTACTATTTTGGAAAGCTAATGGCAGCACCTTTCCAGCGATATATACCACTTGGCCAGAATATTTTTCTAAAGTTACGAAAAAAGGCACTGAAAACGCGCATTTTCAGTTAGCCTACACTGGTATGATGAAGTGGCCACTGCCCACTCCATGGTCCGAGTGCGTTGATGAAACTTACTATTTTGGAAAGCTAATGGCAGCACCTTTCCAGCGATATATACCACTTGGCCAGAATATTTTTCTAAAGTTACGAAAAAAGGCACTGAAAACGCGCAGTTTTAGTTAGCCTACACTGGCATCATGAAGTGGCCACTGCCCACTCCATGGTCCGAGTGCGTTGATGAAACTTACTATTTTGGAAAGCTAATGGCAGCACCTTTCCAGCGATATATATCACACAGCCAGAATATTTTTCTAAAGTTACGCAAAAAGGCACTGAAAACGCGCATTTTTAGTTAGCCTACACTGGCATGATGAAGTGGCCACTGCCCACTCCATGGTCCGAGTGCGTTGATGAAACTTACTATTTTGGAAAGCTAATGGCAGCACCTTTCCAGCGATATATACCACTTGGCTAGAATATTTTTCTAAAGTTACGAAAAAAGGCACTGAAAACGCGCAGTTTTAGTTAGCCTACACTGGCATGATGAAGTGGCCACTGCCCACTCCATGGTCCGAGTGCGTTGATGAAACTTACTATTTTGGAAAGCTAATGGCAGCACCTTTCCAGAGATATATACCACTTGGCCAGAATATTTTTCTAAAGTTACGAAAAAAGGCACTGAAAACGCGCAGTTTTAGTTAGCCTACACTGGCATGATGAAGTGGCCACTGCCCACTCCATGGTCCGAGTGCGTTGATGAAACTTACTATTTTGGAAAGCTAATGGCAGCACCTTTCCAGCGATATATACCACTTGGCCAGAATATTTTTCTAAAGTTACGAAAAAAGGCACTGAAAACGCGCAGTTTTAGTTAGCCTACACTGGCATGATGAAGTGGCCACTGCCCACTCCATGGTCCGAGTGCGTTGATGAAACTTACTATTTTGGAAAGCTAATGGCAGCACCTTTCCAGAGATATATACCACTTGGCCAGAATATTTTTCTAAAGTTACGAAAAAAGGCACTGAAAACGCGCAGTTTTAGTTAGCCTACACTGGCATGATGAAGTGGCCACTGCCCACTCCATGGTCCGAGTGCGTTGATGAAACTTACTATTTTGGAAAGCTAATGGCAGCACCTTTCCAGCGATATATACCACTTGGCCAGAATATTTTTCTAAAGTTACGAAAAAAGGCACTGAAAACGCGCAGTTTTAGTTAGCCTACACTGGCATGATGAAGTGGCCACTGCCCACTCCATGGTCCGAGTGCGTTGATGAAACTTACTATTTTGGAAAGCTAATGGCAGCACCTTTCCAGCGATATATACCACTTGGCCAGAATATTTTTCTAAAGTTACGAAAAAAGGCACTGAAAACGCGCAGTTTTAGTTAGCCTACACTGGCATGATGAAGTGGCCACTGCCCACTCCATGGTCCGAGTGCGTTGATGAAACTTACTATTTTGGAAAGCTAATGGCAGCACCTTTCCAGCGATATATACCACTTGGCCAGAATATTTTTCTAAAGTTACGCAAAAAGGCACTGAAAACGCGCAGTTTTAGTTAGCCTACACTGGCATGATGAAGTGGCCACTGCCCACTCCATGGTCCGAGTGCGTTGATGAAACTTACTATTTTGGAAAGCTAATGGCAGCACCTTTCCAGCGATATATACCACTTGGCCAGAATATTTTTCTAAAGTTACGAAAAAAGGCACTGAAAACGCGCAGTTTTAGTTAGCCTACACTGGCATGATGAAGTGGCCACTGCCCACTCCATGGTCCGAGTGCGTTGATGAAACTTACTATTTTGGAAAGCTAATGGCAGCACCTTTCCAGCGATATATACCACTTGGCCAGAATATTTTTCTAAAGTTACGAAAAAAGGCACTGAAAACGCGCATTTTCAGTTAGCCTACACTGGTATGATGAAGTGGCCACTGCCCACTCCATGGTCCGAGTGCGTTGATGAAACTTACTATTTTGGAAAGCTAATGGCAGCACCTTTCCAGCGATATATACCACTTGGCCAGAATATTTTTCTAAAGTTACGAAAAAAGGCACTGAAAACGCGCAGTTTTAGTTAGCCTACACTGGCATCATGAAGTGGCCACTGCCCACTCCATGGTCCGAGTGCGTTGATGAAACTTACTATTTTGGAAAGCTAATGGCAGCACCTTTCCAGCGATATATATCACACGGCCAGAATATTTTTCTAAAGTTACGAAAAAAGGCACTGAAAACGCGCAGTTTTAGTTAGCCTACACTGGCATGATGAAGTGGCCACTGCCCACTCCATGGTCCGAGTGCGTTGATGAAGCTTACTATTTTGGAAAGCTAATGGCAGCACCTTTCCAGCGATATATACCACTTGGCCAGAATATTTTTCTAAAGTTATGAAAAAAGGCACTGAAAACGCGCAGTTTTAGTTAGCCTACACTGGTATGATGAAGTGGCCACTGCCCACTCCATGGTCCGAGTGCGTTGATGAAACTTACTATTTTGGAAAGCTAATGGCAGCACCTTTCCAGCGATATATACCACTTGGCCAGAATATTTTTCTAAAGTTACGAAAAAAGGCACTGAAAACGCGCAGTTTTAGTTAGCCTACACTGGCATCATGAAGTGGCCACTGCCCACTCCATGGTCCGAGTGCGTTGATGAAACTTACTATTTTGGAAAGCTAATGGCAGCACCTTTCCAGCGATATATATCACACGGCCAGAATATTTTTCTAAAGTTACGAAAAAAGGCACTGAAAACGCGCAGTTTTAGATAGCCTACACTGGCATGATGAAGTGGCCACTGCCCACTCCATGGTCCGAGTGCGTTGATGAAACTTACTATTTTGGAAAGCTAATGGCAGCACCTTTCCAGCGATATATACCACTTGGCCAAAATATTTTTCTAAAGTTACGAAAAAAGGCACTGAAAACGCGCATTTTCAGTTAGCCTACACTGGTATGATGAAGTGGCCACTGCCCACTCCATGGTCCGAGTGCGTTGATGAAACTTACTATTTTGGAAAGCTAATGGCAGCACCTTTCCAGCGATATATACCACTTGGCCAGAATATTTTTCTAAAGTTACGAAAAAAGGCACTGAAAACGCGCAGTTTTAGTTAGCCTACACTGGCATGATGAAGTGGCCACTGCCCACTCCATGGTCCGAGTGCGTTGATGAAACTTACTATTTTGGAAAGCTAATGGCAGCACCTTTCCAGCGATATATACCACTTGGCCAGAATATTTTTCTAAAGTTACGAAAAAAGGCACTGAAAACGCGCAGTTTTAGTTAGCCTACACTGGCATGATGAAGTGGCCACTGCCCACTCCATGGTCCGAGTGCGTTGATGAAACTTACTATTTTGGAAAGCTAATGGCAGCACCTTTCCAGAGATATATACCACTTGGCCAGAATATTTTTCTAAAGTTACGAAAAAAGGCACTGAAAACGCGCAGTTTTAGTTAGCCTACACTGGCATGATGAAGTGGCCACTGCCCACTCCATGGTCCGAGTGCGTTGATGAAACTTACTATTTTGGAAAGCTAATGGCAGCACCTTTCCAGAGATATATACCACTTGGCCAGAATATTTTTCTAAAGTTACGAAAAAAGGCACTGAAAACGCGCAGTTTTAGTTAGCCTACACTGGCATGATGAAGTGGCCACTGCCCACTCCATGGTCCGAGTGCGTTGATGAAACTTACTATTTTGGAAAGCTAATGGCAGCACCTTTCCAGCGATATATACCACTTGGCCAGAATATTTTTCTAAAGTTACGAAAAAAGGCACTGAAAACGCGCAGTTTTAGTTAGCCTACACTGGCATGATGAAGTGGCCACTGCCCACTCCATGGTCCGAGTGCGTTGATGAAACTTACTATTTTGGAAAGCTAATGGCAGCACCTTTCCAGCGATATATATCACACGGCCAGAATATTTTTCTAAAGTTACGAAAAAAGGCACTGAAAACGCGCAGTTTTAGTTAGCCTACACTGGCATGATGAAGTGGCCACTGCCCACTCCATGGTCCGAGTGCGTTGATGAAACTTACTATTTTGGAAAGCTAATGGCAGCACCTTTCCAGCGATATATACCACTTGGCCAGAATATTTTTCTAAAGTTACGAAAAAAGGCACTGAAAACGCGCAGTTTTAGTTAGCCTACACTGGCATGATGAAGTGGCCACTGCCCACTCCATGGTCCGAGTGCGTTGATGAAACTTACTATCTTGGAAAGCTAATGGCAGCACCTTTCCAGAGATATATACCACTTGGCCAGAATATTTTTCTAAAGTTACGAAAAAAGGCACTGAAAACGCGCAGTTTTAGTTAGCCTACACTGGCATGATGAAGTGGCCACTGCCCACTCCATGGTCCGAGTGCGTTGATGAAACTTACTATTTTGGAAAGCTAATGGCAGCACCTTTCCAGCGATATATACCACTTGGCCAGAATATTTTTCTAAAGTTACGAAAAAAGGCACTGAAAACGCGCAGTTTTAGTTAGCCTACACTGGCATGATGAAGTGGCCACTGCCCACTCCATGGTCCGAGTGCGTTGATGAAACTTACTATTTTGGAAAGCTAATGGCAGCACCTTTCCAGCGATATATACCACTTGGCCAGAATATTTTTCTAAAGTTACGAAAAAAGGCACTGAAAACGCGCAGTTTTAGTTAGCCTACACTGGCATGATGAAGTGGCCACTGCCCACTCCATGGTCCGAGTGCGTTGATGAAACTTACTATTTTGGAAAGCTAATGGCAGCACCTTTCCAGCGATATATACCACTTGGCCAGAATATTTTTCTAAAGTTACGAAAAAAGGCACTGAAAACGCGCAGTTTTAGTTAGCCTACACTGGCATGATGAAGTGGCCACTGCCCACTCCATGGTCCGAGTGCGTTTATGAAACTTACTATTTTGGAAAGCTAATGGCAGCACCTTTCCAGCGATATATACCACTTGGCCAGAATATTTTTCTAAAGTTACGAAAAAAGGCACTGAAAACGCGCATTTTCAGTTAGCCTACACTGGTATGATGAAGTGGCCACTGCCCACTCCATGGTCCGAGTGCGTTGATGAAACTTACTATTTTGGAAAGCTAATGGCAGCACCTTTCCAGCGATATATACCACTTGGCCAGAATATTTTTCTAAAGTTACGAAAAAAGGCACTGAAAACGCGCAGTTTTAGTTAGCCTACACTGGCATGATGAAGTGGCCACTGCCCACTCCATGGTCCGAGTGCGTTGATGAAACTTACTATTTTGGAAAGATAATGGCAGCACCTTTCCAGCGATATATACCACTTGGCCAGAATATTTTTCTAAAGTTACGAAAAAAGGCACTGAAAACGCGCATTTTCAGTTAGCCTACACTGGTATGATGAAGTGGCCACTGCCCACTCCATGGTCCGAGTGCGTTGATGAAACTTACTATTTTGGAAAGCTAATGGCAGCACCTTTCCAGCGATATATACCACTTGGCCAGAATATTTTTCTAAAGTTACGAAAAAAGGCACTGAAAACGCGCAGTTTTAGTTAGCCTACACTGGCATGATGAAGTGGCCACTGCCCACTCCATGGTCCGAGTGCGTTGATGAAACTTACTATTTTGGAAAGCTAATGGTAGCACCTTTCCAGCGATATATACCACTTGGCCAGAATATTTTTCTAAAGTTACGAAAAAAGGCACTGAAAACGCGCAGTTTTAGTTAGCCTACACTGGCATGATGAAGTGGCCACTGCCCACTCCATGGTCCGAGTGCGTTGATGAAACTTACTATTTTGGAAAGCTAATGGCAGCACCTTTCCAGCGATATATACCACTTGGCCAGAATATTTTTCTAAAGTTACGAAAAAAGGCACTGAAAACGCGCAGTTTTAGTTAGCCTACACTGGCATGATGAAGTGGCCACTGCCCACTCCATGGTCCGAGTGCGTTGATGAAACTTACTATTTTGGAAAGCTAATGGCAGCACCTTTCCAGCGATATATACCACTTGGCCAGAATATTTTTCTAAAGTTACGAAAAAAGGCACTGAAAACGCGCATTTTCAGTTAGCCTACACTGGTATGATGAAGTGGCCACTGCCCACTCCATGGTCCGAGTGCGTTGATGAAACTTACTATTTTGGAAAGCTAATGGCAGCACCTTTCCAGCGATATATACCACTTGGCCAGAATATTTTTCTAAAGTTACGAAAAAAGGCACTGAAAACGCGCAGTTTTAGTTAGCCTACACTGGCATCATGAAGTGGCCACTGCCCACTCCATGGTCCGAGTGCGTTGATGAAACTTACTATTTTGGAAAGCTAATGGCAGCACCTTTCCAGCGATATATATCACACGGCCAGAATATTTTTCTAAAGTTACGAAAAAAGGCACTGAAAACGCGCAGTTTTAGTTAGCCTACACTGGCATGATGAAGTGGCCACTGCCCACTCCATGGTCCGAGTGCGTTGATGAAGCTTACTATTTTGGAAAGCTAATGGCAGCACCTTTCCAGCGATATATACCACTTGGCCAGAATATTTTTCTAAAGTTATGAAAAAAGGCACTGAAAACGCGCAGTTTTAGTTAGCCTACACTGGTATGATGAAGTGGCCACTGCCCACTCCATGGTCCGAGTGCGTTGATGAAACTTACTATTTTGGAAAGCTAATGGCAGCACCTTTCCAGCGATATATACCACTTGGCCAGAATATTTTTCTAAAGTTACGAAAAAAGGCACTGAAAACGCGCAGTTTTAGTTAGCCTACACTGGCATCATGAAGTGGCCACTGCCCACTCCATGGTCCGAGTGCGTTGATGAAACTTACTATTTTGGAAAGCTAATGGCAGCACCTTTCCAGCGATATATATCACACGGCCAGAATATTTTTCTAAAGTTACGAAAAAAGGCACTGAAAACGCGCAGTTTTAGATAGCCTACACTGGCATGATGAAGTGGCCACTGCCCACTCCATGGTCCGAGTGCGTTGATGAAACTTACTATTTTGGAAAGCTAATGGCAGCACCTTTCCAGCGATATATACCACTTGGCCAAAATATTTTTCTAAAGTTACGAAAAAAGGCACTGAAAACGCGCATTTTCAGTTAGCCTACACTGGTATGATGAAGTGGCCACTGCCCACTCCATGGTCCGAGTGCGTTGATGAAACTTACTATTTTGGAAAGCTAATGGCAGCACCTTTCCAGCGATATATACCACTTGGCCAGAATATTTTTCTAAAGTTACGAAAAAAGGCACTGAAAACGCGCAGTTTTAGTTAGCCTACACTGGCATGATGAAGTGGCCACTGCCCACTCCATGGTCCGAGTGCGTTGATGAAACTTACTATTTTGGAAAGCTAATGGCAGCACCTTTCCAGCGATATATACCACTTGGCCAGAATATTTTTCTAAAGTTACGAAAAAAGGCACTGAAAACGCGCAGTTTTAGTTAGCCTACACTGGCATGATGAAGTGGCCACTGCCCACTCCATGGTCCGAGTGCGTTGATGAAACTTACTATTTTGGAAAGCTAATGGCAGCACCTTTCCAGAGATATATACCACTTGGCCAGAATATTTTTCTAAAGTTACGAAAAAAGGCACTGAAAACGCGCAGTTTTAGTTAGCCTACACTGGCATGATGAAGTGGCCACTGCCCACTCCATGGTCCGAGTGCGTTGATGAAACTTACTATTTTGGAAAGCTAATGGCAGCACCTTTCCAGAGATATATACCACTTGGCCAGAATATTTTTCTAAAGTTACGAAAAAAGGCACTGAAAACGCGCAGTTTTAGTTAGCCTACACTGGCATGATGAAGTGGCCACTGCCCACTCCATGGTCCGAGTGCGTTGATGAAACTTACTATTTTGGAAAGCTAATGGCAGCACCTTTCCAGCGATATATACCACTTGGCCAGAATATTTTTCTAAAGTTACGAAAAAAGGCACTGAAAACGCGCAGTTTTAGTTAGCCTACACTGGCATGATGAAGTGGCCACTGCCCACTCCATGGTCCGAGTGCGTTGATGAAACTTACTATTTTGGAAAGCTAATGGCAGCACCTTTCCAGCGATATATACCACTTGGCCAGAATATTTTTCTAAAGTTACGAAAAAAGGCACTGAAAACGCGCAGTTTTAGTTAGCCTACACTGGCATCATGAAGTGGCCACTGCCCACTCCATGGTCCGAGTGCGTTGATGAAACTTACTATTTTGGAAAGCTAATGGCAGCACCTTTCCAGCGATATATATCACACGGCCAGAATATTTTTCTAAAGTTACGAAAAAAGGCACTGAAAACGCGCAGTTTTAGATAGCCTACACTGGCATGATGAAGTGGCCACTGCCCACTCCATGGTCCGAGTGCGTTGATGAAACTTACTATTTTGGAAAGCTAATGGCAGCACCTTTCCAGCGATATATACCACTTGGCCAAAATATTTTTCTAAAGTTACGAAAAAAGGCACTGAAAACGCGCATTTTCAGTTAGCCTACACTGGTATGATGAAGTGGCCACTGCCCACTCCATGGTCCGAGTGCGTTGATGAAACTTACTATTTTGGAAAGCTAATGGCAGCACCTTTCCAGCGATATATACCACTTGGCCAGAATATTTTTCTAAAGTTACGAAAAAAGGCACTGAAAACGCGCAGTTTTAGTTAGCCTACACTGGCATGATGAAGTGGCCACTGCCCACTCCATGGTCCGAGTGCGTTGATGAAACTTACTATTTTGGAAAGCTAATGGCAGCACCTTTCCAGCGATATATACCACTTGGCCAGAATATTTTTCTAAAGTTACGAAAAAAGGCACTGAAAACGCGCAGTTTTAGTTAGCCTACACTGGCATGATGAAGTGGCCACTGCCCACTCCATGGTCCGAGTGCGTTGATGAAACTTACTATTTTGGAAAGCTAATGGCAGCACCTTTCCAGAGATATATACCACTTGGCCAGAATATTTTTCTAAAGTTACGAAAAAAGGCACTGAAAACGCGCAGTTTTAGTTAGCCTACACTGGCATGATGAAGTGGCCACTGCCCACTCCATGGTCCGAGTGCGTTGATGAAACTTACTATTTTGGAAAGCTAATGGCAGCACCTTTCCAGAGATATATACCACTTGGCCAGAATATTTTTCTAAAGTTACGAAAAAAGGCACTGAAAACGCGCAGTTTTAGTTAGCCTACACTGGCATGATGAAGTGGCCACTGCCCACTCCATGGTCCGAGTGCGTTGATGAAACTTACTATTTTGGAAAGCTAATGGCAGCACCTTTCCAGCGATATATACCACTTGGCCAGAATATTTTTCTAAAGTTACGAAAAAAGGCACTGAAAACGCGCAGTTTTAGTTAGCCTACACTGGCATGATGAAGTGGCCACTGCCCACTCCATGGTCCGAGTGCGTTGATGAAACTTACTATTTTGGAAAGCTAATGGCAGCACCTTTCCAGCGATATATACCACTTGGCCAGAATATTTTTCTAAAGTTACGAAAAAAGGCACTGAAAACGCGCAGTTTTAGTTAGCCTACACTGGCATGATGAAGTGGCCACTGCCCACTCCATGGTCCGAGTGCGTTGATGAAACTTACTATTTTGGAAAGCTAATGGCAGCACCTTTCCAGCGATATATACCACTTGGCCAGAATATTTTTCTAAAGTTACGAAAAAAGGCACTGAAAACGCGCAGTTTTAGTTAGCCTACACTGGCATGATGAAGTGGCCACTGCCCACTCCATGGTCCGAGTGCGTTGATGAAACTTACTATTTTGGAAAGCTAATGGCAGCACCTTTCCAGCGATATATACCACTTGGCCAGAATATTTTTCTAAAGTTACGAAAAAAGGCACTGAAAACGCGCATTTTCAGTTAGCCTACACTGGTATGATGAAGTGGCCACTGCCCACTCCATGGTCCGAGTGCGTTGATGAAACTTACTATTTTGGAAAGCTAATGGCAGCACCTTTCCAGCGATATATACCACTTGGCCAGAATATTTTTCTAAAGTTACGAAAAAAGGCACTGAAAACGCGCAGTTTTAGTTAGCCTACACTGGCATCATGAAGTGGCCACTGCCCACTCCATGGTCCGAGTGCGTTGATGAAACTTACTATTTTGGAAAGCTAATGGCAGCACCTTTCCAGCGATATATATCACACAGCCAGAATATTTTTCTAAAGTTACGCAAAAAGGCACTGAAAACGCGCATTTTTAGTTAGCCTACACTGGCATGATGAAGTGGCCACTGCCCACTCCATGGTCCGAGTGCGTTGATGAAACTTACTATTTTGGAAAGCTAATGGCAGCACCTTTCCAGCGATATATACCACTTGGCCAGAATATTTTTCTAAAGTTACGAAAAAAGGCACTGAAAACGCGCAGTTTTAGTTAGCCTACACTGGCATGATGAAGTGGCCACTGCCCACTCCATGGTCCGAGTGCGTTGATGAAACTTACTATTTTGGAAAGCTAATGGCAGCACCTTTCCAGAGATATATACCACTTGGCCAGAATATTTTTCTAAAGTTACGAAAAAAGGCACTGAAAACGCGCAGTTTTAGTTAGCCTACACTGGCATGATGAAGTGGCCACTGCCCACTCCATGGTCCGAGTGCGTTGATGAAACTTACTATTATGGAAAGCTAATGGCAGCACCTTTCCAGCGATATATACCACTTGGCCAGAATATTTTTCTAAAGTTACGAAAAAAGGCACTGAAAACGCGCAGTTTTAGTTAGCCTACACTGGCATGATGAAGTGGCCACTGCCCACTCCATGGTCCGAGTGCGTTGATGAAACTTACTATTTTGGAAAGCTAATGGCAGCACCTTTCCAGCGATATATACCACTTGGCCAGAATATTTTTCTAAAGTTACGAAAAAAGGCACTGAAAACGCGCAGTTTTAGTTAGCCTACACTGGCATCATGGAGTGGGCAGTGGCCACTTCATGGTCCGAGTGCGTTGATGAAACTTACTATTTTGGAAAGCTAATGGCAGCACCTTTCCAGCGATATATACCACTTGGCCAGAATATTTTTCTAAAGTTACGAAAAAAGGCACTGAAAACGCGCAGTTTTAGTTAGCCTACACTGGCATCATGAAGTGGCCACTGCCCACTCCATGGTCCGAGTGCGTTGATGAAACTTACTATTTTGGAAAGCTAATGGCAGCACCTTTCCAGCGATATATATCACACGGCCAGAATATTTTTCTAAAGTTACGCAAAAAGGCACTGAAAACGCGCATTTTTAGTTAGCCTACACTGGCATGATGAAGTGGCCACTGCCCACTCCATGGTCCGAGTGCGTTGATGAAACTTACTATTTTGGAAAGCTAATGGCAGCACCTTTCCAGCGATATATACCACTTGGCCAGAATATTTTTCTAAAGTTACGAAAAAAGGCACTGAAAACGCGCAGTTTTAGTTAGCCTACACTGGCATGATGAAGTGGCCACTGCCCACTCCATGGTCCGAGTGCGTTGATGAAACTTACTATTTTGGAAAGCTAATGGCAGCACCTTTCCAGCGATATATACCACTTGGCCAGAATATTTTTCTAAAGTTACGAAAAAAGGCACTGAAAACGCGCAGTTTTAGTTAGCCTACACTGGCATGATGAAGTGGCCACTGCCCACTCCATGGTCCGAGTGCGTTGATGAAACTTACTATTTTGGAAAGCTAATGGCAGCACCTTTCCAGCGATATATACCACTTGGCCAGAATATTTTTCTAAAGTTACGAAAAAAGGCACTGAAAACGCGCAGTTTTAGTTAGCCTACACTGGCATGATGAAGTGGCCACTGCCCACTCCATGGTCCGAGTGCGTTGATGAAACTTACTATTTTGGAAAGCTAATGGCAGCACCTTTCCAGCGATATATACCACTTGGCCAGAATATTTTTCTAAAGTTACGAAAAAAGGCACTGAAAACGCGCAGTTTTAGTTAGCCTACACTGGCATGATGAAGTGGCCACTGCCCACTCCATGGTCCGAGTGCGTTGATGAAACTTACTATTTTGGAAAGCTAATGGCAGCACCTTTCCAGCGATATATACCACTTGGCCAGAATATTTTTCTAAAGTTTCGAAAAAAGGCACTGAAAACGCGCAGTTTTAGTTAGCCTACACTGGCATGATGAAGTGGCCACTGCCCACTCCATGGTCCGAGTGCGTTGATGAAACTTACTATTTTGGAAAGCTAATGGCAGCACCTTTCCAGCGATATATACCACTTGGCCAGAATATTTTTCTAAAGTTACGAAAAAAGGCACTGAAAACGCGCAGTTTTAGTTAGCCTACACTGGCATGATGAAGTGGCCCACTCACACTCCATGGTCCGAGTGCGTTGATGAAACTTACTATTTTGGAAAGCTAATGGCAGCACCTTTCCAGAGATATATACCACTTGGCCAGAATATTTTTCTAAAGTTACGAAAAAAGGCACTGAAAACGCGCAGTTTTAGTTAGCCTACACTGGCATGATGAAGTGGCCACTGCCCACTCCATGGTCCGAGTGCGTTGATGAAACTTACTATTTTGGAAAGCTAATGGCAGCACCTTTCCAGAGATATATACCACTTGGCCAGAATATTTTTCTAAAGTTACGAAAAAAGGCACTGAAAACGCGCAGTTTTAGTTAGCCTACACTGGCATGATGAAGTGGCCACTGCCCACTCCATGGTCCGAGTGCGTTGATGAAACTTACTATTTTGGAAAGCTAATGGCAGCACCTTTCCAGCGATATATACCACTTGGCCAGAATATTTTTCTAAAGTTACGAAAAAAGGCACTGAAAACGCGCAGTTTTAGTTAGCCTACACTGGCATGATGAAGTGGCCACTGCCCACTCCATGGTCCGAGTGCGTTGATGAAACTTACTATTTTGGAAAGCTAATGGCAGCACCTTTCCAGCGATATATACCACTTGGCCAGAATATTTTTCTAAAGTTACGAAAAAAGGCACTGAAAACGCGCAGTTTTAGTTAGCCTACACTGGCATGATGAAGTGGCCACTGCCCACTCCATGGTCCGAGTGCGTTGATGAAACTTACTATTTTGGAAAGCTAATGGCAGCACCTTTCCAGCGATATATACCACTTGGCCAGAATATTTTTCTAAAGTTACGAAAAAAGGCACTGAAAACGCGCAGTTTTAGTTAGCCTACACTGGCATGATGAAGTGGCCACTGCCCACTCCATGGTCCGAGTACGTTGATGAAACTTACTATTTTGGAAAGCTAATGGCAGCACCTTTCCAGCGATATATACCACTTGGCCAGAATATTTTTCTAAAGTTACGAAAAAAAGGCACTGAAAACGCGCATTTTCAGTTAGCCTACACTGGTATGATGAAGTGGCCACTGCCCACTCCATGGTCCGAGTGCGTTGATGAAACTTACTATTTTGGAAAGCTAATGGCAGCACCTTTCCAGCGATATATACCACTTGGCCAGAATATTTTTCTAAAGTTACGAAAAAAGGCACTGAAAACGCGCAGTTTTAGTTAGCCTACACTGGCATCATGAAGTGGCCACTGCCCACTCCATGGTCCGAGTGCGTTGATGAAACTTACTATTTTGGAAAGCTAATGGCAGCACCTTTCCAGCGATATATATCACACAGCCAGAATATTTTTCTAAAGTTACGCAAAAAGGCACTGAAAACGCGCATTTTTAGTTAGCCTACACTGGCATGATGAAGTGGCCACTGCCCACTCCATGGTCCGAGTGCGTTGATGAAACTTACTATTTTGGAAAGCTAATGGCAGCACCTTTCCAGCGATATATACCACTTGGCCAGAATATTTTTCTAAAGTTACGAAAAAAGGCACTGAAAACGCGCAGTTTTAGTTAGCCTACACTGGCATGATGAAGTGGCCACTGCCCACTCCATGGTCCGAGTGCGTTGATGAAACTTACTATTTTGGAAAGCTAATGGCAGCACCTTTCCAGAGATATATACCACTTGGCCAGAATATTTTTCTAAAGTTACGAAAAAAGGCACTGAAAACGCGCAGTTTTAGTTAGCCTACACTGGCATGATGAAGTGGCCACTGCCCACTCCATGGTCCGAGTGCGTTGATGAAACTTACTATTTTGGAAAGCTAATGGCAGCACCTTTCCAGCGATATATACCACTTGGCCAGAATATTTTTCTAAAGTTACGAAAAAAGGCACTGAAAACGCGCAGTTTTAGTTAGCCTACACTGGCATGATGAAGTGGCCACTGCCCACTCCATGGTCCGAGTGCGTTGATGAAACTTACTATTTTGGAAAGCTAATGGCAGCACCTTTCCAGCGATATATACCACTTGGCCAGAATATTTTTCTAAAGTTACGAAAAAAGGCACTGAAAACGCGCAGTTTTAGTTAGCCTACACTGGCATCATGAAGTGGCCACTGCCCACTCCATGGTCCGAGTGCGTTGATGAAACTTACTATTTTGGAAAGCTAATGGCAGCACCTTTCCAGCGATATATACCACTTGGCCAGAATATTTTTCTAAAGTTACGAAAAAAGGCACTGAAAACGCGCAGTTTTAGTTAGCCTACACTGGCATCATGAAGTGGCCACTGCCCACTCCATGGTCCGAGTGCGTTGATGAAACTTACTATTTTGGAAAGCTAATGGCAGCACCTTTCCAGCGATATATATCACACGGCCAGAATATTTTTCTAAAGTTACGCAAAAAGGCACTGAAAACGCGCATTTTTAGTTAGCCTACACTGGCATGATGAAGTGGCCACTGCCCACTCCATGGTCCGAGTGCGTTGATGAAACTTACTATTTTGGAAAGCTAATGGCAGCACCTTTCCAGCGATATATACCACTTGGCCAGAATATTTTTCTAAAGTTACGAAAAAAGGCACTGAAAACGCGCAGTTTTAGTTAGCCTACACTGGCATGATGAAGTGGCCACTTCCCACTCCATGGTCCGAGTGCGTTGATGAAACTTACTATTTTGGAAAGCTAATGGCAGCACCTTTCCAGCGATATATACCACTTGGCCAGAATATTTTTCTAAAGTTACGAAAAAAGGCACTGAAAACGCGCAGTTTTAGTTAGCCTACACTGGCATGATGAAGTGGCCACTGCCCACTCCATGGTCCGAGTGCGTTGATGAAACTTACTATTTTGGAAAGCTAATGGCAGCACCTTTCCAACGATATATACCACTTGGCCAGAATATTTTTCTAAAGTTACGAAAAAAGGCACTGAAAACGCGCAGTTTTAGTTAGCCTACACTGGCATGATGAAGTGGCCACTGCCCACTCCATGGTCCGAGTGCGTTGATGAAACTTACTATTTTGGAAAGCTAATGGCAGCACCTTTCCAGCGATATATACCACTTGGCCAGAATATTTTTCTAAAGTTACGAAAAAAGGCACTGAAAACGCGCAGTTTTAGTTAGCCTACACTGGCATGATGAAGTGGCCACTGCCCACTCCATGGTCCGAGTGCGTTGATGAAACTTACTATTTTGGAAAGCTAATGGCAGCACCTTTCCAGCGATATATACCACTTGGCCAGAATATTTTTCTAAAGTTTCGAAAAAAGGCACTGAAAACGCGCAGTTTTAGTTAGCCTACACTGGCATCATGAAGTGGCCACTGCCCACTCCATGGTCCGAGTGCGTTGATGAAACTTACTATTTTGGAAAGCTAATGGCAGCACCTTTCCAGCGATATATATCACACGGCCAGAATATTTTTCTAAAGTTACGCAAAAAGGCACTGAAAACGCGCATTTTTAGTTAGCCTACACTGGCATGATGAAGTGGCCACTGCCCACTCCATGGTCCGAGTGCGTTGATGAAACTTACTATTTTGGAAAGCTAATGGCAGCACCTTTCCAGCGATATATATCACACGGCCAGAATATTTTTCTAAAGTTACGAAAAAAGGCACTGAAAACGCGCATTTTTAGTTAGCCTACACTGGCATGATGAAGTGGCCACTGCCCACTCCATGGTCCGAGTGCGTTGATGAAACTTACTATTTTGGAAAGCTAATGGCAGCACCTTTCCAGCGATATATACCACTTGGCCAGAATATTTTTCTAAAGTTACGAAAAAAGGCACTGAAAACGCGCAGTTTTAGTTAGCCTACACTGGCATGATGAAGTGGCCACTGCCCACTCCATGGTCCGAGTGCGTTGATGAAACTTACTATTTTGGAAAGCTAATGGCAGCACCTTTCCAGCGATATATACCACTTGGCCAGAATATTTTTCTAAAGTTACGAAAAAAGGCACTGAAAACGCGCAGTTTTAGTTAGCCTACACTGGCATGATGAAGTGGCCACTGCCCACTCCATGGTCCGAGTGCGTTGATGAAACTTACTATTTTGGAAAGCTAATGGCAGCACCTTTCCAGCGATATATACCACTTGGCCAGAATATTTTTCTAAAGTTACGAAAAAAGGCACTGAAAACGCGCATTTTCAGTTAGCCTACACTGGTATGATGAAGTGGCCACTGCCCACTCCATGGTCCGAGTGCGTTGATGAAACTTACTATTTTGGAAAGCTAATGGCAGCACCTTTCCAGCGATATATACCACTTGGCCAGAATATTTTTCTAAAGTTACGAAAAAAGGCACTGAAAACGCGCAGTTTTAGTTAGCCTACACTGGCATGATGAAGTGGCCACTGCCCACTCCATGGTCCGAGTGCGTTGATGAAACTTACTATTTTGGAAAGCTAATGGCAGCACCTTTCCAGCGATATATACCACTTGGCCAGAATATTTTTCTAAAGTTACGAAAAAAGGCACTGAAAACGCGCAGTTTTAGTTAGCCTACACTGGCATGATGAAGTGGCCACTGCCCACTCCATGGTCCGAGTGCGTTGATGAAACTTACTATTTTGGAAAGCTAATGGCAGCACCTTTCCAGCGATATATACCACTTGGCCAGAATATTTTTCTAAAGTTACGAAAAAAGGCACTGAAAACGCGCAGTTTTAGTTAGCCTACACTGGCATGATGAAGTGGCCACTGCCCACTCCATGGTCCGAGTGCGTTGATGAAACTTACTATTTTGGAAAGCTAATGGCAGCACCTTTCCAGCGATATATACCACTTGGCCAGAATATTTTTCTAAAGTTACGAAAAAAGGCACTGAAAACGCGCAGTTTTAGTTAGCCTACACTGGCATGATGAAGTGGCCACTGCCCACTCCATGGTCCGAGTGCGTTGATGAAACTTACTATTTTGGAAAGCTAATGGCAGCACCTTTCCAGCGATATATACCACTTGGCCAGAATATTTTTCTAAAGTTACGAAAAAAGGCACTGAAAACGCGCATTTTCAGTTAGCCTACACTGGTATGATGAAGTGGCCACTGCCCACTCCATGGTCCGAGTGCGTTGATGAAACTTACTATTTTGGAAAGCTAATGGCAGCACCTTTCCAGCGATATATACCACTTGGCCAGAATATTTTTCTAAAGTTACGAAAAAAGGCACTGAAAACGCGCAGTTTTAGTTAGCCTACACTGGCATGATGAAGTGGCCACTGCCCACTCCATGGTCCGAGTGCGTTGATGAAACTTACTATTTTGGAAAGCTAATGGCAGCACCTTTCCAGCGATATATACCACTTGGCCAGAATATTTTTCTAAAGTTACGAAAAAAGGCACTGAAAACGCGCAGTTTTAGTTAGCCTACACTGGCATGATGAAGTGGCCACTGCCCACTCCATGGTCCGAGTGCGTTGATGAAACTTACTATTTTGGAAAGCTAATGGCAGCACCTTTCCAGCGATATATACCACTTGGCCAGAATATTTTTCTAAAGTTACGAAAAAAGGCACTGAAAACGCGCAGTTTTAGTTAGCCTACACTGGCATGATGAAGTGGCCACTGCCCACTCCATGGTCCGAGTGCGTTGATGAAACTTACTATTTTGGAAAGCTAATGGCAGCACCTTTCCAGCGATATATACCACTTGGCCAGAATATTTTTCTAAAGTTACGAAAAAAGGCACTGAAAACGCGCAGTTTTAGTTAGCCTACACTGGCATGATGAAGTGGCCACTGCCCACTCCATGGTCCGAGTGCGTTGATGAAACTTACTATTTTGGAAAGCTAATGGCAGCACCTTTCCAGCGATATATACCACTTGGCCAGAATATTTTTCTAAAGTTACGAAAAAAGGCACTGAAAACGCGCAGTTTTAGTTAGCCTACACTGGCATGATGAAGTGGCCACTGCCCACTCCATGGTCCGAGTGCGTTGATGAAACTTACTATTTTGGAAAGCTAATGGCAGCACCTTTCCAGCGATATATACCACTTGGCCAGAATATTTTTCTAAAGTTACGAAAAAAGGCACTGAAAACGCGCATTTTCAGTTAGCCTACACTGGTATGATGAAGTGGCCACTGCCCACTCCATGGTCCGAGTGCGTTGATGAAACTTACTATTTTGGAAAGCTAATGGCAGCACCTTTCCAGCGATATATACCACTTGGCCAGAATATTTTTCTAAAGTTACGAAAAAAGGCACTGAAAACGCGCAGTTTTAGTTAGCCTACACTGGCATGATGAAGTGGCCACTGCCCACTCCATGGTCCGAGTGCGTTGATGAAACTTACTATTTTGGAAAGCTAATGGCAGCACCTTTCCAGCGATATATACCACTTGGCCAGAATATTTTTCTAAAGTTACGAAAAAAGGCACTGAAAACGCGCAGTTTTAGTTAGCCTACACTGGCATGATGAAGTGGCCACTGCCCACTCCATGGTCCGAGTGCGTTGATGAAACTTACTATTTTGGAAAGCTAATGGCAGCACCTTTCCAGCGATATATACCACTTGGCCAGAATATTTTTCTAAAGTTACGAAAAAAGGCACTGAAAACGCGCAGTTTTAGTTAGCCTACACTGGCATGATGAAGTGGCCACTGCCCACTCCATGGTCCGAGTGCGTTGATGAAACTTACTATTTTGGAAAGCTAATGGCAGCACCTTTCCAGCGATATATACCACTTGGCCAGAATATTTTTCTAAAGTTACGAAAAAAGGCACTGAAAACGCGCAGTTTTAGTTAGCCTACACTGGCATGATGAAGTGGCCACTGCCCACTCCATGGTCCGAGTGCGTTGATGAAACTTACTATTTTGGAAAGCTAATGGCAGCACCTTTCCAGCGATATATACCACTTGGCCAGAATATTTTTCTAAAGTTACGAAAAAAGGCACTGAAAACGCGCATTTTCAGTTAGCCTACACTGGTATGATGAAGTGGCCACTGCCCACTCCATGGTCCGAGTGCGTTGATGAAACTTACTATTTTGGAAAGCTAATGGCAGCACCTTTCCAGCGATATATACCACTTGGCCAGAATATTTTTCTAAAGTTACGAAAAAAGGCACTGAAAACGCGCAGTTTTAGTTAGCCTACACTGGCATGATGAAGTGGCCACTGCCCACTCCATGGTCCGAGTGCGGTGATGAAACTTACTATTTTGGAAAGCTAATGGCAGCACCTTTCCAGCGATATATACCACTTGGCCAGAATATTTTTCTAAAGTTACGAAAAAAGGCACTGAAAACGCGCAGTTTTAGTTAGCCTACACTGGCATGATGAAGTGGCCACTGCCCACTCCATGGTCCGAGTGCGTTGATGAAACTTACTATTTTGGAAAGCTAATGGCAGCACCTTTCCAGCGATATATACCACTTGGCCAGAATATTTTTCTAAAGTTACGAAAAAAGGCACTGAAAACGCGCAGTTTTAGTTAGCCTACACTGGCATGATGAAGTGGCCACTGCCCACTCCATGGTCCGAGTGCGTTGATGAAACTTACTATTTTGGAAAGCTAATGGCAGCACCTTTCCAGCGATATATACCACTTGGCCAGAATATTTTTCTAAAGTTACGAAAAAAGGCACTGAAAACGCGCATTTTCAGTTAGCCTACACTGGTATGATGAAGTGGCCACTGCCCACTCCATGGTCCGAGTGCGTTGATGAAACTTACTATTTTGGAAAGCTAATGGCAGCACCTTTCCAGCGATATATACCACTTGGCCAGAATATTTTTCTAAAGTTACGAAAAAAGGCACTGAAAACGCGCAGTTTTAGTTAGCCTACACTGGCATGATGAAGTGGCCACTGCCCACTCCATGGTCCGAGTGCGTTGATGAAACTTACTATTTTGGAAAGCTAATGGCAGCACCTTTCCAGCGATATATATCACACGGCCAGAATATTTTTCTAAAGTTACGCAAAAAGGCACTGAAAACGCGCATTTTTAGTTAGCCTACACTGGCATGATGAAGTGGCCACTGCCCACTCCATGGTCCGAGTGCGTTGATGAAACTTACTATTTTGGAAAGCTAATGGCAGCACCTTTCCAGCGATATATACCACTTGGCCAGAATATTTTTCTAAAGTCACGAAAAAAGGCACTGAAAACGCGCAGTTTTAGTTAGCCTACACTGGCATGATGAAGTGGCCACTGCCCACTCCATGGTCCGAGCGCGTTGATGAAACTTACTATTTTGGAAAGCTAATGGCAGCACCTTTCCAGAGATATATACCACTTGGCCAGAATATTTTTCTAAAGTTACGAAAAAAGGCACTGAAAACGCGCAGTTTTAGTTAGCCTACACTGGCATGATGAAGTGGCCACTGCCCACTCCATGGTCCGAGTGCGTTGATGAAACTTACTATTTTGGAAAGCTAATGGCAGCACCTTTCCAGCGATATATACCACTTGGCCAGAATATTTTTCTAAAGTTACGAAAAAAGGCACTGAAAACGCGCAGTTTTAGTTAGCCTACACTGGCATGATGAAGTGGCCACTGCCCACTCCATGGTCCGAGTGCGTTGATGAAACTTACTATTTTGGAAAGCTAATGGCAGCACCTTTCCAGCGATATATACCACTTGGCCAGAATATTTTTCTAAAGTTACCCAACAGTCTCAGAAGGCACGAGTACTCATACCCTCAACTTTGCGTTGGCTTTCTCGCTCATATACTTCGATGAAATCCAATTTCTGGATGAAAATGATAAAAGTTTAATAAAAGAGCAAGAGATGCTCGATCTTTTAAAACAAAAATTAGAACCGAGAAGGCAATTCTTTACATTTGACCCAGATGGGGGCCCAACAGTCTCAGAAGGCACTAGTACTCATACCCTCAACTTTGTGTTGGCTTTCTCGCTCATATACTTCCATGAAATCCAAGTTCTGGATGAAAATGATAAAAGTTTAATAAAAGGCCAAGAGATGCTCGATCTTTTAAAACAAAAATTAGAACCGAGAAGGCGATTTTTTACATTTGACCCAGATGGGGGCCCAACAGTCTCAGAAGGCACGAGTACTCATACCCTCAACTTTGTGTTGGCTTTCTCGCTCATATACTTCCATGAAATCCAAGTTCTGGATGAAAATGATAAAAGTTTAATAAAAGACCAAGAGATGCTCGATATTTTAAAACAAAAATTAGAACCGAGAAGGCGATTTTTTACATTTGACCCAGATGGGGGCCCAACAGTCTCAGAAGGCACGAGTACTCATACCCTCAACTTTGCGTTGGCTTTCTCGCTCATATACTTCGATGAAATCCAATTTCTGGATGAAAATGATAAAAGTTTAATAAAAGAGCAAGAGATGCTCGATCTTTTAAAACAAAAATTAGAACCGAGAAGGCAATTCTTTACATTTGACCCAGATGGGGGCCCAACACTCTCAGAAGGCACCAGTACTCAAACCCTCAACTTTGCGTTGGCTTTCTCGCTCATATACTTCGATGAAATCCAATTTCTGGATGAAAATGATAAAAGTTTAATAAAAGACCAAGAGATGCTCGATCTTTTAAAACAAAAGTTAGAACCGAGAAGGCGATTTTTTACATTTGACCCAGATGGGGGCCCAACAGTCTCAGAAGGCACGAGTACTCATACCCTCAACTTTGTGTTGGCTTTCTCGCTCATATACTTCCATGAAATCCAAGTTCTGGATGAAAATGTTAAAAGTTTTATAAAAGACCAAGAGATGCTCGATCTTTTAAAACAAAAATTAGAACCGAGAAGGCGATTTTTTACATTTGACCCAGATGGGGGCCCAACAGTCTCAGAAGGCACGAGTACTCATACCCTCAACTTTGTGTTGGCTTTCTCGCTCATATACTTCCATGAAATCCAAGTTCTGGATGAAAATGATAAAAGTTTAATAAAAGACCAAGAGATGCTCGATCTTTTAAAACAAAAATTAGAACCGAGAAGGCGATTTTTTACATTTGACCCAGATGGGGGCCCAACAGTCTCAGAAGGCACGAGTACTCATACCCTCAACTTTGTGTTGGCTTTCTCGCTCATATACTTCCATGAAATCCAAGTTCTGGATGAAAATGATAAAAGTTTAATAAAAGACCAAGAGATGCTCGATCTTTTAAAACAAAAATTAGAACCGAGAAGGCGATTTTTTACATTTGACCCAGATGGGGGCCCAACAGTCTCAGAAGGCACGAGTACTCATACCCTCAACTTTGCGTTGGCTTTCTCGCTCATATACTTCGATGAAATCCAATTTCTGGATGAAAATGATAAAAGTTTAATAAAAGACCAAGAGATGCTCGATCTTTTAAAACAAAAATTAGAACCGAGAAGGCAATTCTTTACATTTGACCCAGATGGGGGCCCAACAGTCTCAGAAGGCACGAGTACTCATACCCTCAACTTTGCGTTGGCTTTCTCGCTCATATACTTCGATGAAATCCAATTTCTGGATGAAAATGATAAAAGTTTAATAAAAGACCAAGAGATGCTCGATCTTCAAAAACAAAAATTAGAACCGAGAAGGCGATTTTTTACATTTGACCCAGATGGGGGCCCAACAGTCTCAGAAGGCACGAGTACTCATACCCTCAACTTTGTGTTGGCTTTCTCGCTCATATACTTCCATGAAATCCAAGTTCTGGATGAAAATGATAAAAGTTTAATAAAAGACCAAGAGATGCTCGATCTTTTAAAACAAAAATTAGAACCGAGAAGGCGATTTTTTACATTTGACCCAGATGGGGGCCCAACAGTCTCAGAAGGCACGAGTACTCATACCCTCAACTTTGCGTTGGCTTTCTCGCTCATATACTTCGATGAAATCCAATTTCTGGATGAAAATGATAAAAGTTTAATAAAAGACCAAGAGATGCTCGATCTTTTAAAACAAAAATTAGAACCGAGAAGGCAATTCTTTACATTTGACCCAGATGGGGGCCCAACAGTCTCAGAAGGCACGAGTACTCATACCCTCAACTTTGTGTTGGCTTTCTCGCTCATATACTTCCATGAAATCCAAGTTCTGGGTGAAAATGATAAAAGTTTAATAAAACACCAAGAGATGCTCGATCTTTTAAAACAAAAATTAGAACCGAGAAGGCGATTTTTTACATTTGACCCAGATGGGGGCCCAACAGTCTCAGAAGGCACGAGTACTCATACCCTCAACTTTGCGTTGGCTTTCTCGCTCATATACTTCGATGAAATCCAATTTCTGGATGAAAATGATAAAAGTTTAATAAAAGACCAAGAGATGCTCGATCTTTTAAAACAAAAATTAGAACCGAGAAGGCAATTCTTTACATTTGACCCAGATGGGGGCCCAACAGTCTCAGAAGGCACGAGTACTCATACCCTCAACTTTGCGTTGGCTTTCTCGCTCATATACTTCGATGAAATCCAATTTCTGGATGAAAATGATAAAAGTTTAATAAAAAACCAAGAGATGCTCGATCTTTTAAAACAAAAATTAGAACCGAGAAGGCGATTTTTTACATTTGACCCAGATGGGGGCCCAACAGTCTCAGAAGGCACGAGTACTCATACCCTCAACTTTGTGTTGGCTTTCTCGCTCATATACTTCCATGAAATCCAAGTTCTGGGTGAAAATGATAAAAGTTTAATAAAAGACCAAGAGATGCTCGATCTTTTAAAACAAAAATTAGAACCGAGAAGGCGATTTTTTACATTTGACCCAGATGGGGGCCCAACAGTCTCAGAAGGCACGAGTACTCATACCCTCAACTTTGCGTTGGCTTTCTCGCTCATATACTTCGATGAAATCCAATTTCTGGATGAAAATGATAAAAGTTTAATAAAAGACCAAGAGATGCTCGATCTTTGATAACAAAAATTAGAACCGAGAAGGCAATTCTTTACATTTGACCCAGATGGGGGCCCAACACTCTCAGAAGGCACGAGTACTCATACCCTCAACTTTGCGTTGGCTTTCTCGCTCATATACTTCGATGAAATCCAATTTCTGGATGAAAATGATAAAAGTTTAATAAAAGACCAAGAGATGCTCGATCTTTTAAAACAAAAATTAGAACCGACAAGGCGATTTTTTACATTTGACCCAGATGGGGGCCCAACAGTCTCAGAAGGCACGAGTACTCATACCCTCAACTTTGTGTTGGCTTTCTCGCTCATATACTTCCATGAAATCCAAGTTCTGGATGAAAATGATAAAAGTTTAATAAAAGACCAAGAGATGCTCGATCTTTTAAAACAAAAATTAGAACCGACAAGGCGATTTTTTACATTTGACCCAGATGGGGGCCCAACAGTCTCAGAAGGCACGAGTACTCATACCCTCAACTTTGCGTTGGCTTTCTCGCTCATATACTTCGATGAAATCCAATTTCTGGATGAAAATGATAAAAGTTTAATAAAAGACCAAGAGATGCTCGATCTTTTAAAACAAAAATTAGAACCGAGAAGGCAATTCTTTACATTTGACCCAGATGGGGGCCCAACAGTCTCAGAAGGCACGAGTACTCATACCCTCAACTTTGTGTTGGCTTTCTCGCTCATATACTTCCATGAAATCCAAGTTCTGGATGAAAATGATAAAAGTTTAATAAAAGACCAAGAGATGCTCGATCTTTTAAAACAAAAATTAGAACCGAGAAGGCGATTTTTTACATTTGACCCAGATAGGGGCCCAACAGTCTCAGAAGGCACGAGTACTCATACCCTCAACTTTGTGTTGGCTTTCTCGCTCATATACTTCCATGAAATCCAAGTTCTGGATGAAAATGATAAAAGTTTAATAAAAGACCAAGAGATGCTCGATCTTTTAAAACAAAAATTAGAACCGAGAAGGCAATTCTTTACATTTGACCCAGATGGGGGCCCAACAGTCTCAGAAGGCACGAGTACTCATACCCTCAACTTTGTGTTGGCTTTCTCGCTCATATACTTCCATGAAATCCAAGTTCTGCATGAAAATGATAAAAGTTTAATAAAAGACCAAGAGATGCTCGATCTTTTAAAACAAAAATTAGAACCGAGAAGGCGATTTTTTACATTTGACCCAGATGGGGGCCCAACAGTCTCAGAAGGCACGAGTACTCATACCCTCAACTTTGTGTTGGCTTTCTCGCTCATATACTTCCATGAAATCCAAGTTCTGGATGAAAATGATGGCCAGAATATTTTTCTAAAGTTACGAAAAAAGGCACTGAAAACGCGCAGTTTTAGTTAGCCTACACTGGCATGATGAAGTGGCCACTGCCCACTCCATGGTCCGAGTGCGTTGATGAAACTTACTATTTTGGAAAGCTAATGGCAGCACCTTTCCAGCGATATATACCACTTGGCCAGAATATTTTTCTAAAGTTACGAAAAAAGGCACTGAAAACGCGCATTTTCAGTTAGCCTACACTGGTATGATGAAGTGGCCACTGCCCACTCCATGGTCCGAGTGCGTTGATGAAACTTACTATTTTGGAAAGCTAATGGCAGCACCTTTCCAGCGATATATACCACTTGGCCAGAATATTTTTCTAAAGTTACGAAAAAAGGCACTGAAAACGCGCAGTTTTAGTTAGCCTACACTGGCATCATGAAGTGGCCACTGCCCACTCCATGGTCCGAGTGCGTTGATGAAACTTACTATTTTGGAAAGCTAATGGCAGCACCTTTCCAGCGATATATATCACACGGCCAGAATATTTTTCTAAAGTTACGCAAAAAGGCACTGAAAACGCGAATTTTTAGTTAGCCTACACTGGCATGATGAAGTGGCCACTGCCCACTCCATGGTCCGAGTGCGTTGATGAAACTTACTATTTTGGAAAGCTAATGGCAGCACTTTTCCAGCGATATATATCACACGGCCAGAATATTTTTCTAAAGTTACGAAAAAAAGCACTGAAAACGCGCAGTTTTAGTTAGCCTACACTGGCATCATGAAGTGGCCACTGCCCACTCCATGGTCCGAGTGCGTTGATGAAACTTACTATTTTGGAAAGCTAATGGCAACTTCTTTCCAGCGATATATACCACTTGGCCAGAATATTTTTCTAAAGTTACGAAAAAAGGCACTGAAAACGCGCAGTTTCAGTTAGCCTACACTGGCATGATGAAGTGGCCACTGCCCACTCCATGGTCCGAGTGCGTTGATGAAACTTACTATTTTGGAAAGCTAATGGCAGCACCTTTCCAGCGATATATACCACTTGGCCACAATATTTTTCTAAAGTTACGAAAAAAGGCACTGAAAACGCGCAGTTTTAGTTAGCCTACACTGGCATGATGAAGTGGCCACTGCCCACTCCATGGTCCGAGTGCGTTGATGAAACTTACTATTTTGGAAAGCTAATGGCAGCACCTTTCCAGCGATATATACCACTTGGCCAGAATATTTTTCTAAAGTTACGAAAAAAGGCACTGAAAACGCGCAGTTTTAGTTAGCCTACACTGGCATGATGAAGTGGCCACTGCCCACTCCATGGTCCGAGTGCGTTGATGAAACTTACTATTTTGGAAAGCTAATGGCAGCACCTTTCCAGCGATATATACCACTTGGCCAGAATATTTTTCTAAAGTTACGAAAAAAGGCACTGAAAACGCGCAGTTTTAGTTAGCCTACACTGGCATGATGAAGTGGCCACTGCCCACTCCATGGTCCGAGTGCGTTGATGAAACTTACTATTTTGGAAAGCTAATGGCAGCACCTTTCCAGCGATATATACCACTTGGCCAGAATATTTTTCTAAAGTTACGAAAAAAGGCACTGAAAACGCGCAGTTTTAGTTAGCCTACACTGGCATGATGAAGTGGCCACTGCCCACTCCATGGTCCGAGTGCGTTGATGAAACTTACTATTTTGGAAAGCTAATGGCAGCACCTTTCCAGCGATATATACCACTTGGCCAGAATATTTTTCTAAAGTTACGAAAAAAGGCACTGAAAACGCGCATTTTCAGTTAGCCTACACTGGTATGATGAAGTGGCCACTGCCCACTCCATGGTCCGAGTGCGTTGATGAAACTTACTATTTTGGAAAGCTAATGGCAGCACCTTTCCAGCGATATATATCACACGGCCAGAATATTTTTCTAAAGTTACGCAAAAAGGCACTGAAAACGCGCATTTTTAGTTAGCCTACAGTGGCATGATGAAGTGGCCACTGCCCACTCCATGGTCCGAGTGCGTTGATGAAACTTACTATTTTGGAAAGCTAATGGCAGCACCTTTCCAGCGATATATACCACTTGGCCAGAATATTTTTCTAAAGTTACGAAAAAAGGCACTGAAAACGTGCATTTTCAGTTAGCCTACACTGGTATGATGAAGTGCCCACTGCCCACTCCATGGTCCGAGTGCGTTGATGAAACTTACTATTTTAAAAAGCTAATGGCAGCACCTTTCCAGCGATATATACCACTTGGCCAGAATATTTTTCTAAAGTTACGAAAAAAGACACTGAAAACGCGCAGTTTTAGTTAGCCTACACTGGCATGATGAAGTGGCCACTGCCCACTCCATGGTCCGAGTGCGTTGATGAAACTTACTATTTTGGAAAGCTAATGGCAGCACCTTTCCAGCGATATATACCACTTGGCCAGAATATTTTTCTAAAGTTACGAAAAAAGGCACTGAAAACGCGCATTTTCAGTTAGCCTACACTGGTATGATGAAGTGGCCACTGCCCACTCCATGGTCCGAGTGCGTTGATGAAACTTACTATTTTGGAAAGCTAATGGCAGCACCTTTCCAGCGATATATACCACTTGGCCAGAATATTTTTCTAAAGTTACGAAAAAAGGCACTGAAAACGTGCATTTTCAGTTAGCCTACATTGGTATGATGAAGTGGCCACTGCCCACTCCATGGTCCGAGTGCGTTGATGAAACTTACTATTTTGGAAAGCTAATGGCAGCACCTTTCCAGCGATATATACCACTTGGCCAGAATATTTTTCTAAAGTTACGAAAAAAGGCACTGAAAACGCGCATTTTCAGTTAGCCTACACTGGTATGATGAAGTGGCCACTGCCCACTCCATGGTCCGAGTGCGTTGATGAAACTTACTATTTTGGAAAGCTAATGGCAGCACATTTCCAGCGATATATACCACTTGGCCAGAATATTTTTCTAAAGTTACGAAAAAAGGCACTGAAAACGCGCAGTTTTAGTTAGCCTACACTGGCATGATGAAGTGGCCACTGCCCACTCCATGGTCCGAGTGCGTTGATGAAACTTACTAATTTGGAAAGCTAATGGCAGCACCTTTCCAGCGATATATACCACTTGGCCAGAATATTTTTCTAAAGTTACGAAAAAAGACACTGAAAACGCGCAGTTTTAGTTAGCCTACACTGGCATGATGAAGTGGCCACTGCCCACTCCATGGTCCGAGTGCGTTGATGAAACTTACTATTTTGGAAAGCTAATGGCAGCACCTTTCCAGCGATATATACCACTTGGCCAGAATATTTTTCTAAAGTTACGAAAAAAGGCACTGAAAACGCGCATTTTCAGTTAGCCTACACTGGTATGATGAAGTGGCCACTGCCCACTCCATGGTCCGAGTGCGTTGATGAAACTTACTATTTTGGAAAGCTAATGGCAGCACCTTTCCAGCGATATATACCACTTGGCCAGAATATTTTTCTAAAGTTACGAAAAAAGGCACTGAAAACGTGCATTTTCAGTTAGCCTACATTGGGTAGGGACTACAGTAGTCCGAGTGCGTTGATGAAACTTACTATTTTGGAAAGCTAATGGCAGCACCTTTCCAGCGATATATACCACTTGGCCAGAATATTTTTCTAAAGTTACGAAAAAAGGCACTGAAAACGCGCAGTTTTAGTTAGCCTACACTGGCATCATGAAGTGGCCACTGCCCACTCCATGGTCCGAGTGCGTTGATGAAACTTACTATTTTGGAAAGCTAATGGCAGCACCTTTCCAGCGATATATATCACACGGCCAGAATATTTTTCTAAAGTTACGCAAAAAGGCACTGAAAACGCGCATTTTTAGTTAGCCTACACTGGCATGATGAAGTGGCCACTGCCCACTCCATGGTCCGAGTGCGTTGATGAAACTTACTATTTTGGAAAGCTAATGGCAGCACCTTTCCAGCGATATATATCACACGGCCAGAATATTTTTCTAAAGTTACGCAAAAAGGCACTGAAAACGCGCATTTTTAGTTAGCCTACAGTGGCATGATGAAGTGGCCACTGCCCACTCCATGGTCCGAGTGCGTTGATGAAACTTACTATTTTGGAAAGCTAATGGCAGCACCTTTCCAGCGATATATACCACTTGGCCAGAATATTTTTCTAAAGTTACGAAAAAAGGCACTGAAAACGCGCAGTTTTAGTTAGCCTACACTGGCATGATGAAGTGGCCACTGCCCACTCCATGGTCCGAGTGCGTTGATGAAACTTACTATTTTGGAAAGCTAATGGCAGCACCTTTCCAGCGATATATACCACTTGGCCAGAATATTTTTCTAAAGTTACGAAAAAAGGCACTGAAAGCGCGCAGTTTTAGTTAGCCTACACTGGCATGATGAAGTGGCCACTGCCCACTCCATGGTCCGAGTGCGTTGATGAAACTTACTATTTTGGAAAGCTAATGGCAGCACCTTTCCAGCGATATATACCACTTGGCCAGAATATTTTTCTAAAGTTACGAAAAAAGGCACTGAAAACGCGCAGTTTTAGTTAGCCTACACTGGCATGATGAAGTGGCCACTGCCCACTCCATGGTCCGAGTGCGTTGATGAAACTTACTATTTTGGAAAGCTAATGGCAGCACCTTTCCAGCGATATATACCACTTGGCCAGAATATTTTTCTAAAGTTACGAAAAAAGGCACTGAAAACGCGCAGTTTTAGTTAGCCTACACTGGCATGATGAAGTGGCCACTGCCCACTCCATGGTCCGAGTGCGTTGATGAAACGTACTATTTTGGAAAGCTAATGGCAGCACCTTTCCAGCGATATATACCACTTGGCCAGAATATTTTTCTAAAGTTACGAAAAAAGGCACTGAAAACGCGCATTTTCAGTTAGCCTACACTGGTATTATGAAGTGGCCACTGCCCACTCCATGGTCCGAGCGCGTTGATGAAACTTACTATTTTGGAAAGCTAATGGCAGCACATTTCCAGCGATATATACCACTTGGCCAGAATATTTTTCTAAAGTTACGAAAAAAGGCACTGAAAACGAGCAGTTTTAATTAGCCTACACTGGCATCATGAAGTGGCCACTGCCCACTCCATGGTCCGAGTGCGTTGATGAAACTTACTATTTTGGAAAGCTAATGGCAGCACCTTTCCAGCGATATATACCACTTGGCCAGAATATTTTTCTAAAGTTACGAAAAAAGGCACTGAAAACGTGCATTTTCAGTTAGCCTACACTGGTATGATGAAGTGCCCACTGCCCACTCCATGGTCCGAGTGCGTTGATGAAACTTACTATTTTAAAAAGATAATGGCAGCACCTTTCCAGCGATATATACCACTTGGCCAGAATATTTTTCTAAAGTTACGAAAAAAGACACTGAAAACGCGCAGTTTTAGTTAGCCTACACTGGCATGATGAAGTGGCCACTGCCCACTCCATGGTCCGAGTGCGTTGATGAAACTTACTATTTTGGAAAGCTAATGGCAGCACCTTTCCAGCGATATATACCACTTGGCCAGAATATTTTTCTAAAGTTACGAAAAAAGGCACTGAAAACGCGCAGTTTTAGTTAGCCTACACTGGCATGATGAAGTGGCCACTGCCCACTCCATGGTCCGAGTGCGTTGATGAAACTTACTATTTTGGAAAGCTAATGGCAGCACCTTTCCAGCGATATATACCACTTGGCCAGAATATTTTTCTAAAGTTACGAAAAAAGGCACTGAAAACGCGCAGTTTTAGTTAGCCTACACTGGCATGATGAAGTGGCCACTGCCCACTCCATGGTCCGAGTGCGTTGATGAAACTTACTATTTTGGAAAGCTAATGGCAGCACCTTTCCAGCGATATATACCACTTGGCCAGAATATTTTTCTAAAGTTACGAAAAAAGGCACTGAAAACGCGCAGTTTTAGTTAGCCTACACTGGCATGATGAAGTGGCCACTGCCCACTCCATGGTCCGAGTGCGTTGATGAAACTTACTATTTTGGAAAGCTAATGGCAGCACCTTTCCAGCGATATATACCACTTGGCCAGAATATTTTTCTAAAGTTACGAAAAAAGACACTGAAAACGCGCAGTTTTAGTTAGCCTACACTGGCATGATGAAGTGGCCACTGCCCACTCCATGGTCCGAGTGCGTTGATGAAACTTACTATTTTGGAAAGCTAATGGCAGCACCTTTCCAGCGATATATACCACTTGGCCAGAATATTTTTCTAAAGTTACGAAAAAAGGCACTGAAAACGCGCATTTTCAGTTAGCCTACACTGGTATGATGAAGTGGCCACTGCCCACTCCATGGTCCGAGTGCGTTGATGAAACTTACTATTTTGGAAAGCTAATGGCAGCACATTTCCAGCGATATATACCACTTGGCCAGAATATTTTTCTAAAGTTACGAAAAAAGGCACTGAAAACGCGCAGTTTTAATTAGCCTACACTGGCATCATGAAGTGGCCACTGCCCACTCCATGGTCCGAGTGCGTTGATGAAACTTACTATTTTGGAAAGCTAATGGCAGCACATTTCCAGCGATATATACCACTTGGCCAGAATATTTTTCTAAAGTTACGCAAAAAGGCACTGAAAACGCGCATTTTTAGTTAGCCTACACTGGCATGATGAAGTGGCCACTGCCCACTCCATGGTCCGAGTGCGTTGATGAAACTTACTATTTTGGAAAGCTAATGGCAGCACCTTTCCAGCGATATATACCACTTGGCCAGAATATTTTTCTAAAGTTACGAAAAAAGGCACTGAAAACGCGCATTTTCAGTTAGCCTACACTGGTATGATGAAGTGGCCACTGCCCACTCCATGGTCCGAGTGCGTTGATGAAACTTACTATTTTGGAAAGCTAATGGCAGCACATTTCCAGCGATATATACCACTTGGCCAGAATATTTTTCTAAAGTTACGAAAAAAGGCACTGAAAACGCGCAGTTTTAGTTAGCCTACACTGGCATGATGAAGTGGCCACTGCCCACTCCATGGTCCGAGTGCGTTGATGAAACTTACTAATTTGGAAAGCTAATGGCAGCACCTTTCCAGCGATATATACCACTTGGCCAGAATATTTTTCTAAAGTTACGAAAAAAGGCACTGAAAACGCGCAGTTTTAGTTAGCCTACACTGGCATGATGAAGTGGCCACTGCCCACTCCATGGTCCGAGTGCGTTGATGAAACTTACTATTTTGGAAAGCTAATGGCAGCACCTTTCCAGCGATATATACCACTTGGCCAGAATATTTTTCTAAAGTTACGAAAAAAGGCACTGAAAACGTGCATTTTCAGTTAGCCTACATTGGTATGATGAAGTGGCCACTGCCCACTCCATGGTCCGAGTGCGTTGATGAAACTTACTATTTTGGAAAGCTAATGGCAGCACCTTTCCAGCGATATATACCACTTGGCCAGAATATTTTTCTAAAGTTACGAAAAAAGGCACTGAAAACGCGCATTTTCAGTTAGCCTACACTGGTATGATGAAGTGGCCACTGCCCACTCCATGGTCCGAGTGCGTTGATGAAACTTACTATTTTGGAAAGCTAATGGCAGCACCTTTCCAGCGATATATACCACTTGGCCAGAATATTTTTCTAAAGTTACGAAAAAAGGCACTGAAAACGCGCAGTTTTAGTTAGCCTACACTGGCATCATGAAGTGGCCACTGCCCACTCCATGGTCCGAGTGCGTTGATGAAACTTACTATTTTGGAAAGCTAATGGCAGCACCTTTCCAGCGATATATATCACACGGCCAGAATATTTTTCTAAAGTTACGCAAAAAGGCACTGAAAACGCGCATTTTTAGTTAGCCTACACTGGCATGATGAAGTGGCCACTGCCCACTCCATGGTCCGAGTGCGTTGATGAAACTTACTATTTTGGAAAGCTAATGGCAGCACCTTTCCAGCGATATATATCACACGGCCAGAATATTTTTCTAAAGTTACGCAAAAAGGCACTGAAAACGCGCATTTTTAGTTAGCCTACAGTGGCATGATGAAGTGGCCACTGCCCACTCCATGGTCCGAGTGCGTTGATGAAACTTACTATTTTGGAAAGCTAATGGCAGCACCTTTCCAGCGATATATACCACTTGGCCAGAATATTTTTCTAAAGTTACGAAAAAAGGCACTGAAAACGCGCAGTTTTAGTTAGCCTACACTGGCATGATGAAGTGGCCACTGCCCACTCCATGGTCCGAGTGCGTTGATGAAACTTACTATTTTAAAAAGATAATGGCAGCACCTTTCCAGCGATATATACCACTTGGCCAGAATATTTTTCTAAAGTTACGAAAAAAGACACTGAAAACGCGCAGTTTTAGTTAGCCTACACTGGCATGATGAAGTGGCCACTGCCCACTCCATGGTCCGAGTGCGTTGATGAAACTTACTATTTTGGAAAGCTAATGGCAGCACCTTTCCAGCGATATATACCACTTGGCCAGAATATTTTTCTAAAGTTACGAAAAAAGGCACTGAAAACGTGCATTTTCAGTTAGCCTACACTGGTATGATGAAGTGCCCACTGCCCACTCCATGGTCCGAGCGCGTTGATGAAACTTACTATTTTGGAAAGCTAATGGCAGCACCTTTCCAGCGATATATACCACTTGGCCAGAATATTTTTCTAAAGTTACGAAAAAAGGCACTGAAAACGAGCAGTTTTAATTAGCCTACACTGGCATGATGAAGTGGCCACTGCCCACTCCATGGTCCGAGTGCGTTGATGAAACTTACTATTTTGGAAAGCTAATGGCAGCACCTTTCCAGCGATATATACCACTTGGCCAGAATATTTTTCTAAAGTTACGAAAAAAGGCACTGAAAACGCGCATTTTCAGTTAGCCTACACTGGTATGATGAAGTGGCCACTGCCCACTCCATGGTCCGAGTGCGTTGATGAAACTTACTATTTTGGAAAGCTAATGGCAGCACCTTTCCAGCGATATATACCACTTGGCCAGAATATTTTTCTAAAGTTACGAAAAAAGGCACTGAAAACGTGCATTTTCAGTTAGCCTACATTGGTATGATGAAGTGGCCACTGCCCACTCCATGGTCCGAGTGCGTTGATGAAACTTACTATTTTGGAAAGCTAATGGCAGCACCTTTCCAGCGATATATACCACTTGGCCAGAATATTTTTCTAAAGTTACGAAAAAAGGCACTGAAAACGCGCATTTTCAGTTAGCCTACACTGGTATGATGAAGTGGCCACTGCCCACTCCATGGTCCGAGTGCGTTGATGAAACTTACTATTTTGGAAAGCTAATGGCAGCACATTTCCAGCGATATATACCACTTGGCCAGAATATTTTTCTAAAGTTACGAAAAAAGGCACTGAAAACGCGCAGTTTTAGTTAGCCTACACTGGCATGATGAAGTGGCCACTGCCCACTCCATGGTCCGAGTGCGTTGATGAAACTTACTAATTTGGAAAGCTAATGGCAGCACCTTTCCAGCGATATATACCACTTGGCCAGAATATTTTTCTAAAGTTACGAAAAAAGACACTGAAAACGCGCAGTTTTAGTTAGCCTACACTGGCATGATGAAGTGGCCACTGCCCACTCCATGGTCCGAGTGCGTTGATGAAACTTACTATTTTGGAAAGCTAATGGCAGCACCTTTCCAGCGATATATACCACTTGGCCAGAATATTTTTCTAAAGTTACGAAAAAAGGCACTGAAAATGCGCGTTTTCAGTTAGCCTACACTGGTATGATGAAGTGGCCACTGCCCACTCCATGGTCCGAGTGCGTTGATGAAACTTACTATTTTGGAAAGCTAATGGCAGCACCTTTCCAGCGATATATACCACTTGGCCAGAATATTTTTCTAAAGTTACGAAAAAAGGCACTGAAAACGTGCATTTTCAGTTAGCCTACATTGGGTAGGGACTACAGTAGTCCGAGTGCGTTGATGAAACTTACTATTTTGGAAAGCTAATGGCAGCACCTTTCCAGCGATATATACCACTTGGCCAGAATATTTTTCTAAAGTTACGAAAAAAGGCACTGAAAACGCGCAGTTTTAGTTAGCCTACACTGGCATCATGAAGTGGCCACTGCCCACTCCATGGTCCGAGTGCGTTGATGAAACTTACTATTTTGGAAAGCTAATGGCAGCACCTTTCCAGCGATATATATCACACGGCCAGAATATTTTTCTAAAGTTACGCAAAAAGGCACTGAAAACGCGCATTTTTAGTTAGCCTACACTGGCATGATGAAGTGGCCACTGCCCACTCCATGGTCCGAGTGCGTTGATGAAACTTACTATTTTGGAAAGCTAATGGCAGCACCTTTCCAGCGATATATATCACACGGCCAGAATATTTTTCTAAAGTTACGCAAAAAGGCACTGAAAACGCGCATTTTTAGTTAGCCTACAGTGGCATGATGAAGTGGCCACTGCCCACTCCATGGTCCGAGTGCGTTGATGAAACTTACTATTTTGGAAAGCTAATGGCAGCACCTTTCCAGCGATATATACCACTTGGCCAGAATATTTTTCTAAAGTTACGAAAAAAGGCACTGAAAACGCGCAGTTTTAGTTAGCCTACACTGGCATGATGAAGTGGCCACTGCCCACTCCATGGTCCGAGTGCGTTGATGAAACTTACTATTTTGGAAAGCTAATGGCAGCACCTTTCCAGCGATATATACCACTTGGCCAGAATATTTTTCTAAAGTTACGAAAAAAGGCACTGAAAACGCGCAGTTTTAGTTAGCCTACACTGGCATGATGAAGTGGCCACTGCCCACTCCATGGTCCGAGTGCGTTGATGAAACTTACTATTTTGGAAAGCTAATGGCAGCACCTTTCCAGCGATATATACCACTTGGCCAGAATATTTTTCTAAAGTTACGAAAAAAGGCACTGAAAACGCGCAGTTTTAGTTAGCCTACACTGGCATGATGAAGTGGCCACTGCCCACTCCATGGTCCGAGTGCGTTGATGAAACTTACTATTTTGGAAAGCTAATGGCAGCACCTTTCCAGCGATATATACCACTTGGCCAGAATATTTTTCTAAAGTTACGAAAAAAGGCACTGAAAACGCGCAGTTTTAGTTAGCCTACACTGGCATGATGAAGTGGCCACTGCCCACTCCATGGTCCGAGTGCGTTGATGAAACGTACTATTTTGGAAAGCTAATGGCAGCACCTTTCCAGCGATATATACCACTTGGCCAGAATATTTTTCTAAAGTTACGAAAAAAGGCACTGAAAACGCGCAGTTTTAGTTAGCCTACACTGGCATGATGAAGTGGCCACTGCCCACTCCATGGTCCGAGTGCGTTGATGAAACTTACTATTTTGGAAAGCTAATGGCAGCACCTTTCCAGCGATATATACCACTTGGCCAGAATATTTTTCTAAAGTTACGAAAAAAGGCACTGAAAACGCGCAGTTTTAGTTAGCCTACACTGGCATGATGAAGTGGCCACTGCCCACTCCATGGTCCGAGTGCGTTGATGAAACTTACTATTTTGGAAAGCTAATGGCAGCACCTTTCCAGCGATATATACCACTTGGCCAGAATATTTTTCTAAAGTTACGAAAAAAGGCACTGAAAACGCGCAGTTTTAGTTAGCCTACACTGGCATGATGAAGTGGCCACTGCCCACTCCACGGTCCGAGTGCGTTGATGAAACGTACTATTTTGGAAAGCTAATGGCAGCACCTTTCCAGCGATATATACCACTTGGCCAGAATATTTTTCTAAAGTTACGAAAAAAGGCACTGAAAACGCGCATTTTCAGTTAGCCTACACTGGTATGATGAAGTGGCCACTGCCCACTCCATGGTCCGAGCGCGTTGATGAAACTTACTATTTTGGAAAGCTAATGGCAGCACATTTCCAGCGATATATACCACTTGGCCAGAATATTTTTCTAAAGTTACGAAAAAAGGCACTGAAAACGCGCAGTTTTAATTAGCCTACACTGGCATCATGAAGTGGCCACTGCCCACTCCATGGTCCGAGTGCGTTGATGAAACTTACTATTTTGGAAAGCTAATGGCAGCACCTTTCCAGCGATATATACCACTTGGCCAGAATATTTTTCTAAAGTTACGAAAAAAGGCACTGAAAACGTGCATTTTCAGTTAGCCTACACTGGTATGATGAAGTGCCCACTGCCCACTCCATGGTCCGAGTGCGTTGATGAAACTTACTATTTTAAAAAGATAATGGCAGCACCTTTCCAGCGATATATACCACTTGGCCAGAATATTTTTCTAAAGTTACGAAAAAAGACACTGAAAACGCGCAGTTTTAGTTAGCCTACACTGGCATGATGAAGTGGCCACTGCCCACTCCATGGTCCGAGTGCGTTGATGAGACTTACTATTTTGGAAAGCTAATGGCAGCACCTTTCCAGCGATATATACCACTTGGCCAGAATATTTTTCTAAAGTTACGAAAAAAGGCACTGAAAACGCGCATTTTCAGTTAGCCTACACTGGTATGATGAAGTGGCCACTGCCCACTCCATGGTCCGAGTGCGTTGATGAAACTTACTATTTTGGAAAGCTAATGGCAGCACATTTCCAGCGATATATACCACTTGGCCAGAATATTTTTCTAAAGTTACGAAAAAAGGCACTGAAAACGCGCAGTTTTAATTAGCCTACACTGGCATCATGAAGTGGCCACTGCCCACTCCATGGTCCGAGTGCGTTGATGAAACTTACTATTTTGGAAAGCTAATGGCAGCACCTTTCCAGCGATATATACCACTTGGCCAGAATATTTTTCTAAAGTTACGAAAAAAGGCACTGAAAACGTGCATTTTCAGTTAGCCTACACTGGTATGATGAAGTGCCCACTGCCCACTCCATGGTCCGAGTGCGTTGATGAAACTTACTATTTTAAAAAGCTAATGGCAGCACCTTTCCAGCGATATATACCACTTGGCCAGAATATTTTTCTAAAGTTACGAAAAAAGACACTGAAAACGCGCAGTTTTAGTTAGCCTACACTGGCATGATGAAGTGGCCACTGCCCACTCCATGGTCCGAGTGCGTTGATGAAACTTACTATTTTGGAAAGCTAATGGCAGCACCTTTCCAGCGATATATACCACTTGGCCAGAATATTTTTCTAAAGTTACGAAAAAAGGCACTGAAAACGCGCATTTTCAGTTAGCCTACACTGGTATCATGAAGTGGCCACTGCCCACTCCATGGTCCGAGTGCGTTGATGAAACTTACTATTTTGGAAAGCTAATGGCAGCACCTTTCCAGCGATATATACCACTTGGCCAGAATATTTTTCTAAAGTTACGAAAAAAGGCACTGAAAACGTGCATTTTCAGTTAGCCTACATTGGTATGATGAAGTGGCCACTGCCCACTCCATGGTCCGAGTGCGTTGATGAAACTTACTATTTTGGAAAGCTAATGGCAGCACCTTTCCAGCGATATATACCACTTGGCCAGAATATTTTTCTAAAGTTACGAAAAAAGGCACTGAAAACGCGCATTTTCAGTTAGCCTACACTGGTATGATGAAGTGGCCACTGCCCACTCCATGGTCCGAGTGCGTTGATGAAACTTACTATTTTGGAAAGCTAATGGCAGCACATTTCCAGCGATATATACCACTTGGCCAGAATATTTTTCTAAAGTTACGAAAAAAGGCACTGAAAACGCGCAGTTTTAGTTAGCCTACACTGGCATGATGAAGTGGCCACTGCCCACTCCATGGTCCGAGTGCGTTGATGAAACTTACTAATTTGGAAAGCTAATGGCAGCACCTTTCCAGCGATATATACCACTTGGCCAGAATATTTTTCTAAAGTTACGAAAAAAGACACTGAAAACGCGCAGTTTTAGTTAGCCTACACTGGCATGATGAAGTGGCCACTGCCCACTCCATGGTCCGAGTGCGTTGATGAAACTTACTATTTTGGAAAGCTAATGGCAGCACCTTTCCAGCGATATATACCACTTGGCCAGAATATTTTTCTAAAGTTACGAAAAAAGGCACTGAAAACGCGCATTTTCAGTTAGCCTACACTGGTATGATGAAGTGGCCACTGCCCACTCCATGGTCCGAGTGCGTTGATGAAACTTACTATTTTGGAAAGCTAATGGCAGCACCTTTCCAGCGATATATACCACTTGGCCAGAATATTTTTCTAAAGTTACGAAAAAAGGCACTGAAAACGTGCATTTTCAGTTAGCCTACATTGGTATGATGAAGTGGCCACTGCCCACTCCATGGTCCGAGTGCGTTGATGAAACTTACTATTTTGGAAAGCTAATGGCAGCACCTTTCCAGCGATATATACCACTTGGCCAGAATATTTTTCTAAAGTTACGAAAAAAGGCACTGAAAACGCGCATTTTCAGTTAGCCTACACTGGTATGATGAAGTGGCCACTGCCCACTCCATGGTCCGAGTGCGTTGATGAAACTTACTATTTTGGAAAGCTAATGGCAGCACCTTTCCAGCGATATATACCACTTGGCCAGAATATTTTTCTAAAGTTACGAAAAAAGGCACTGAAAACGCGCATTTTCAGTTAGCCTACACTGGTATGATGAAGTGGCCACTGCCCACTCCATGGTCCGAGTGCGTTGATGAAACTTACTATTTTGGAAAGCTAATGGCAGCACCTTTCCAGCGATATATACCACTTGGCCAGAATATTTTTCTAAAGTTACGAAAAAAGGCACTGAAAACGCGCAGTTTTAGTTAGCCTACACTGGTATGATGAAGTGGCCACTGCCCACTAAATGGTCCGAGTGCGTTGATGAAACTTACTATTTTGGAAAGCTAATGGCAGCACCTTTCCAGCGATATATACCACTTGGCCAGAATATTTTTCTAAAGTTACGAAAAAAGGCACTGAAAACGCGCAGTTTTAGTTAGCCTACACTGGCATGATGAAGTGGCCACTGCCCACTCCATGGTCCGAGTGCGTTGATGAATCTTACTATTTTGGAAAGCTAATGGCAGCACCTTTCCAGCGATATATACCACTCGGCCAGAATATTTTTCTAAAGTTACGAAAAAAGGCACTGAAAACGCGCAGTTTTAGTTAGCCTACACTGGCATGATGAAGTGGCCACTGCCCACTCCATGGTCCGAGTGCGTTGATGAAACTTACTATTTTGGAAAGCTAATGGCAGCACCTTTCCAGCGATATATACCACTTGGCCAGAATATTTTTCTAAAGTTACGAAAAAAGGCACTGAAAACGCGCAGTTTTAGTTAGCCTACACTGGCATGATGAAGTGGCCACTGCCCACTCCATGGTCCGAGTGCGTTGATGAAACTTACTATTTTGGAAAGCTAATGGCAGCACCTTTCCAGCGATATATACCACTTGGCCAGAATATTTTTCTAAAGTTACGAAAAGAGGCACTGAAAACGCGCATTTTCAGTTAGCCTACACTGGTATGATGAAGTGGCCACTGCCCACTCCACGGTCCGAGTGCGTTGATGAAACTTACTATTTTGGAAAGCTAATGGCAGCACCTTTCCAGCGATATATACCACTTGGCCAGAATATTTTTCTAAAGTTACGAAAAAAGGCACTGAAAACGCGCAGTTTTAGTTAGCCTACACTGGCATGATGAAGTGGCCACTGCCCACTCCATGGTCCGAGTGCGTTGATGAAACTTACTATTTTGGAAAGCTAATGGCAGCACCTTTCCAGCGATGTATACCACTCAGCCAGAATATTTTTCTAAAGTTACGAAAAAAGGCACTGAAAACGCGCATTTTCAGTTAGCCTACACTGGTATGATGAAGTGGCCACTGCCCACTCCATGGTCCGAGTGCGTTGATGAAACTTACTATTTTGGAAAGCTAATGGCAGCACCTTTCCAGCGATATATACCACTTGGCCAGAATATTTTTCTAAAGTTACGAAAAAAGGCACTGAAAACGTGCATTTTCAGTTAGCCTACACTGGTATGATGAAGTGGCCACTGCCCACTCCATGGTCCGAGTGCGTTGATGAAACTTACTATTTTGGAAAGCTAATGGCAGCACCTTTCCAGCGATATATACCACTTGGCCAGAATATTTTTCTAAAGTTACGAAAAAAGGCACTGAAAACGCGCAGTTTTAGTTAGCCTACACTGGCATGATGAAGTGGCCACTGCCCACTCCATGGTCCGAGTGCGTTGATGAAACTTACTATTTTGGAAAGCTAATGGCAGCACCTTTCCAGCGATATATACCACTTGGCCAGAATATTTTTCTAAAGTTACGAAAAGAGGCACTGAAAACGCGCATTTTCAGTTAGCCTACACTGGTATGATGAAGTTGCCACTGCCCACTCCACGGTCCGAGTGCGTTGATGAAACTTACTATTTTGGAAAGCTAATGGCAGCACCTTTCCAGCGATATATACCACTTGGCCAGAATATTTTTCTAAAGTTACGAAAAAAGGCACTGAAAACGCGCAGTTTTAGTTAGCCTACACTGGCATGATGAAGTGGCCACTGCCCACTCCATGGTCCGAGTGCGTTGATGAAACTTACTATTTTGGAAAGCTAATGGCAGCACCTTTCCAGCGATATATACCACTCAGCCAGAATATTTTTCTAAAGTTACGAAAAAAGGCACTGAAAACGCGCATTTTCAGTTAGCCTACACTGGTATGATGAAGTGGCCACTGCCCACTCCATGGTCCGAGTGCGTTGATGAAACTTACTATTTTGGAAAGCTAATGGCAGCACCTTTCCAGCGATATATACCACTTGGCCAGAATATTTTTCTAAAGTTACCACTGCCCAGTGGCCACTGCCCACTCCATGGTCCGAGTGCGTTGATGAAACTTACTATTTTGGAAAGCTAATGGCAGCACCTTTCCAGCGATATATACCACTTGGCCAGAATATTTTTCTAAAGTTACGAAAAAAGGCACTGAAAACGTGCATTTTCAGTTAGCCTACACTGGTATGATGAAGTGGCCACTGCCCACTAAATGGTCCGAGTGCGTTGATGAAACTTACTATTTTGGAAAGCTAATGGCAGCACCTTTCCAGCGATATATACCACTTGGCCAGAATATTTTTCTAAAGTTACGAAAAAAGGCACTGAAAACGCGCATTTTCAGTTAGCCTACACGGGTATGATGAAGTGGCCACTGCCCACTCCATGGTCCGAGTGCGTTGATGAAACTTACTATTTTGGAAAGCTAATGGCAGCACCTTTCCAGCGATATATACCACTTGGCCAGAATATTTTTCTAAAGTTACGAAAAAAGGCACTGAAAACGCGCATTTTCAGTTAGCCTACACTGGTATGATGAAGTGGCCACTGCCCACTCCATGGTCCGAGTGCGTTGATGAAACTTACTATTTTGGAAAGCTAATGGCAGCACCTTTCCAGCGATATATACCACTTGGCCAGAATATTTTTCTAAAGTTACGAAAAAAGGCACTGAAAACGCGCATTTTCAGTTAGCCTACACTGGTATGATGAAGTGGCCACTGCCCACTAAATGGTCCGAGTGCGTTGATGAAACTTACTATTTTGGAAAGCTAATGGCAGCACCTTTCCAGCGATATATACCACTTGGCCAGAATATTTTTCTAAAGTTACGAAAAAAGGCACTGAAAACGCGCATTTTCAGTTAGCCTACACTGGTATGATGAAGTGGCCACTGCCCACTCCATGGTCCGAGTGCGTTGATGAAACTTACTATTTTGGAAAGCTAATGGCAGCACCTTTCCAGCGATATATACCACTTGGCCAGAATATTTTTCTAAAGTTACGAAAAAAGGCACTGAAAACGCGCATTTTCAGTTAGCCTACACTGGTATGATGAAGTGGCCACTGCCCACTAAATGGTCCGAGTGCGTTGATGAAACTTACTATTTTGGAAAGCTAATGGCAGCACCTTTCCAGCGATATATAACACTTGGCCAGAATATTTTTCTAAAGTTACGAAAAAAGGCACTGAAAACGCGCAGTTTTAGTTAGCCTACACTGGCATGATGAAGTGGCCACTGCCCACTCCATGGTCCGAGTGCGTTGATGAATCTTACTATTTTGGAAAGCTAATGGCAGCACCTTTCCAGCGATATATACCACTCGGCCAGAATATTTTTCTAAAGTTACGAAAAAAGGCACTGAAAACGCGCAGTTTTAGTTAGCCTACACTGGCATGATGAAGTGGCCACTGCCCACTCCATGGTCCGAGTGCGTTGATGAAACTTACTATTTTGGAAAGCTAATGGCAGCACCTTTCCAGCGATATATACCACTTGGCCAGAATATTTTTCTAAAGTTACGAAAAAAGGCACTGAAAACGCGCAGTTTTAGTTAGCCTACACTGGCATGATGAAGTGGCCACTGCCCACTCCATGGTCCGAGTGCGTTGATGAAACTTACTATTTTGGAAAGCTAATGGCAGCACCTTTCCAGCGATATATACCACTTGGCCAGAATATTTTTCTAAAGTTACGAAAAAAGGCACTGAAAACGCGCAGTTTTAGTTAGCCTACACTGGCATGATGAAGTGGCCACTGCCCACTCCATGGTCCGAGTGCGTTGATGAAACTTACTATTTTGGAAAGCTAATGGCAGCACCTTTCCAGCGATATATACCACTCAGCCAGAATATTTTTCTAAAGTTACGAAAAAAGGCACTGAAAACGCGCATTTTCAGTTAGCCTACACTGGTATGATGAAGTGGCCACTGCCCACTCCATGGTCCGAGTGCGTTGATGAAACTTACTATTTTGGAAAGCTAACGGCAGCACCTTTCCAGCGATATATACCACTCAGCCAGAATATTTTTCTAAAGTTACGAAAAAAGGCACTGAAAACGCGCATTTTCAGTTAGCCTACACTGGTATGATGAAGTGGCCACTGCCCACTCCATGGTCCGAGTGCGTTGATGAAACTTACTATTTTGGAAAGCTAATGGCAGCACCTTTCCAGCGATATATACCACTTGGCCAGAATATTTTTCTAAAGTTACGAAAAAAGGCACTGAAAACGTGCATTTTCAGTTAGCCTACACTGGTATGATGAAGTGGCCACTGCCCACTCCATGGTCCGAGTGCGTTGATGAAACTTACTATTTTGGAAAGCTAATGGCAGCACCTTTCCAGCGATATATACCACTTGGCCAGAATATTTTTCTAAAGTTACGAAAAAAGGCACTGAAAACGCGCAGTTTTAGTTAGCCTACACTGGCATGATGAAGTGGCCACTGCCCACTCCATGGTCCGAGTGCGTTGATGAAACTTACTATTTTGGAAAGCTAATGGCAGCACCTTTCCAGCGATATATACCACTTGGCCAGAATATTTTTCTAAAGTTACGAAAAGAGGCACTGAAAACGCGCATTTTCAGTTAGCCTACACTGGTATGATGAAGTGGCCACTGCCCACTCCACGGTCCGAGTGCGTTGATGAAACTTACTATTTTGGAAAGCTAATGGCAGCACCTTTCCAGCGATATATACCACTTGGCCAGAATATTTTTCTAAAGTTACGAAAAAAGGCACTGAAAACGCGCAGTTTTAGTTAGCCTACACTGGCATGATGAAGTGGCCACTGCCCACTCCATGGTCCGAGTGCGTTGATGAAACTTACTATTTTGGAAAGCTAATGGCAGCACCTTTCCAGCGATATATACCACTCAGCCAGAATATTTTTCTAAAGTTACGAAAAAAGGCACTGAAAACGCGCATTTTCAGTTAGCCTACACTGGTATGATGAAGTGGCCACTGCCCACTCCATGGTCCGAGTGCGTTGATGAAACTTACTATTTTGGAAAGCTAATGGCAGCACCTTTCCAGCGATATATACCACTTGGCCAGAATATTTTTCTAAAGTTACGAAAAAAGGCACTGAAAACGTGCATTTTCAGTTAGCCTACTACATTTTCACTTGGCCAGAATATTTTTCTAAAGTTACGAAAAAAGGCACTGAAAACGCGCAGTTTTAGTTAGCCTACACTGGCATGATGAAGTGGCCACTGCCCACTCCATGGTCCGAGTGCGTTGATGAAACTTACTATTTTGGAAAGCTAATGGCAGCACCTTTCCAGCGATATATACCACTTGGCCAGAATATTTTTCTAAAGTTACGAAAAAAGGCACTGAAAACGCGCAGTTTTAGTTAGCCTACACTGGCATGATGAAGTGGCCACTGCCCACTCCATGGTCCGAGTGCGTTGATGAAACTTACTATTTTGGAAAGCTAATGGCAGCACCTTTCCAGCGATATATACCACTCAGCCAGAATATTTTTCTAAAGTTACGAAAAAAGGCACTGAAAACGCGCATTTTCAGTTAGCCTACACTGGTATGATGAAGTGGCCACTGCCCACTCCATGGTCCGAGTGCGTTGATGAAACTTACTATTTTGGAAAGCTAATGGCAGCACCTTTCCAGCGATATATACCACTCAGCCAGAATATTTTTCTAAAGTTACGAAAAAAGGCACTGAAAACGCGCATTTTCAGTTAGCCTACACTGGTATGATGAAGTGGCCACTGCCCACTCCATGGTCCGAGTGCGTTGATGAAACTTACTATTTTGGAAAGCTAATGGCAGCACCTTTCCAGCGATATATACCACTTGGCCAGAATATTTTTCTAAAGTTACGAAAAAAGGCACTGAAAACGTGCATTTTCAGTTAGCCTACACTGGTATGATGAAGTGGCCACTGCCCACTCCATGGTCCGAGTGCGTTGATGAAACTTACTATTTTGGAAAGCTAATGGCAGCACCTTTCCAGCGATATATACCACTTGGCCAGAATATTTTTCTAAAGTTACGAAAAAAGGCACTGAAAACGCGCAGTTTTAGTTAGCCTACACTGGCATGATGAAGTGGCCACTGCCCACTCCATGGTCCGAGTGCGTTGATGAAACTTACTATTTTGGAAAGCTAATGGCAGCACCTTTCCAGCGATATATACCACTTGGCCAGAATATTTTTCTAAAGTTACGAAAAGAGGCACTGAAAACGCGCATTTTCAGTTAGCCTACACTGGTATGATGAAGTGGCCACTGCCCACTAAATGGTCCGAGTGCGTTGATGAAACTTACTATTTTGGAAAGCTAATGGCAGCACCTTTCCAGCGATATATACCACTTGGCCAGAATATTTTTCTAAAGTTACGAAAAAAGGCACTGAAAACGCGCATTTTCAGTTAGCCTACACTGGTATGATGAAGTGGCCACTGCCCACTCCATGGTCCGAGTGCGTTGATGAAACTTACTATTTTGGAAAGCTAATGGCAGCACCTTTCCAGCGATATATACCACTTGGCCAGGATATTTTTCTAAAGTTACGAAAAAAGGCACTGAAAACGCGCATTTTCAGTTAGCCTACACTGGTATGATGAAGTGGCCACTGCCCACTAAATGGTCCGAGTGCGTTGATGAAACTTACTATTTTGGAAAGCTAATGGCAGCACCTTTCCAGCGATATATACCACTTGGCCAGAATATTTTTCTAAAGTTACGAAAAAAGGCACTGAAAACGCGCAGTTTTAGTTAGCCTACACTGGCATGATGAAGTGGCCACTGCCCACTCCATGGTCCGAGTGCGTTGATGAATCTTACTATTTTGGAAAGCTAATGGCAGCACCTTTCCAGCGATATATACCACTCGGCCAGAATATTTTTCTAAAGTTACGAAAAAAGGCACTGAAAACGCGCAGTTTTAGTTAGCCTACACTGGCATGATGAAGTGGCCACTGCCCACTCCATGGTCCGAGTGCGTTGATGAAACTTACTATTTTGGAAAGCTAATGGCAGCACCTTTCCAGCGATATATACCACTTGGCCAGAATATTTTTCTAAAGTTACGAAAAAAGGCACTGAAAACGCGCAGTTTTAGTTAGCCTACACTGGCATGATGAAGTGGCCACTGCCCACTCCATGGTCCGAGTGCGTTGATGAAACTTACTATTTTGGAAAGCTAATGGCAGCACCTTTCCAGCGATATATACCACTTGGCCAGAATATTTTTCTAAAGTTACGAAAAAAGGCACTGAAAACGCGCATTTTCAGTTAGCCTACACTGGTATGATGAAGTGGCCACTGCCCACTCCACGGTCCGAGTGCGTTGATGAAACTTACTATTTTGGAAAGCTAATGGCAGCACCTTTCCAGCGATATATACCACTTGGCCAGAATATTTTTCTAAAGTTACGAAAAAAGGCACTGAAAACGCGCAGTTTTAGTTAGCCTACACTGGCATGATGAAGTGGCCACTGCCCACTCCATGGTCCGAGTGCGTTGATGAAACTTACTATTTTGGAAAGCTAATGGCAGCACCTTTCCAGCGATATATACCACTCAGCCAGAATATTTTTCTAAAGTTACGAAAAAAGGCACTGAAAACGCGCATTTTCAGTTAGCCTACACTGGTATGATGAAGTGGCCACTGCCCACTCCATGGTCCGAGTGCGTTGATGAAACTTACTATTTTGGAAAGCTAATGGCAGCACCTTTCCAGCGATATATACCACTTGGCCAGAATATTTTTCTAAAGTTACGAAAAAAGGCACTGAAAACGTGCATTTTCAGTTAGCCTACACTGGTATGATGAAGTGGCCACTGCCCACTCCATGGTCCGAGTGCGTTGATGAAACTTACTATTTTGGAAAGCTAATGGCAGCACCTTTCCAGCGATATATATCACTTGGCCAGAATATTTTTCTAAAGTTACGAAAAAAGGCACTGAAAACGCGCAGTTTTAGTTAGCCTACACTGGCATGATGAAGTGGCCACTGCCCACTCCATGGTCCGAGTGCGTTGATGAAACTTACTATTTTGGAAAGCTAATGGCAGCACCTTTCCAGCGATATATACCACTTGGCCAGAATATTTTTCTAAAGTTACGAAAAAAGGCACTGAAAACGCGCAGTTTTAGTTAGCCTACACTGGCATGATGAAGTGGCCACTGCCCACTTCATGGTCCGAGTGCGTTGATGAAACTTACTATTTTGGAAAGCTAATGGCAGCACCTTTCCAGCGATATATACCACTTGGCCAGAATATTTTTCTAAAGTTACGAAAAAAGGCACTGAAAACGTGCATTTTCAGTTAGCCTACACTGGTATGATGAAGTGGCCACTGCCCACTCCACGGTCCGAGTGCGTTGATGAAACTTACTATTTTGGAAAGCTAATGGCAGCACCTTTGCAGCGATATATACCACTTGGCCAGAATATTTTTCTAAAGTTACGAAAAAAGGCACTGAAAACGCGCAGTTTTAGTTAGCCTACACTGGCATGATGAAGTGGCCACTGCCCACTCCATGGTCCGAGTGCGTTGATGAAACTTACTATTTTGGAAAGCTAATGGCAGCACCTTTCCAGCGATATATACCACTCAGCCAGAATATTTTTCTAAAGTTACGAAAAAAGGCACTGAAAACGCGCATTTTCAGTTAGCCTACACTGGTATGATGAAGTGGCCACTGCCCACTCCATGGTCCGAGTGCGTTGATGAAACTTACTATTTTGGAAAGCTAATGGCAGCACCTTTCCAGCGATATATACCACTTGGCCAGAATATTTTTCTAAAGTTACGAAAAAAGGCACTGAAAACGTGCATTTTCAGTTAGCCTACACTGGTATGATGAAGTGGCCACTGCCCACTCCATGGTCCGAGTGCGTTGATGAAACTTACTATTTTGGAAAGCTAATGGCAGCACCTTTCCAGCGATATATACCACTTGGCCAGAATATTTTTCTAAAGTTACGAAAAAAGGCACTGAAAACGCGCAGTTTTAGTTAGCCTACACTGGCATGATGAAGTGGCCACTGCCCACTCCATGGTCCGAGTGCGTTGATGAAACTTACTATTTTGGAAAGCTAATGGCAGCACCTTTCCAGCGATATATACCACTTGGCCAGAATATTTTTCTAAAGTTACGAAAAAAGGCACTGAAAACGCGCAGTTTTAGTTAGCCTACACTGGCATGATGAAGTGGCCACTGCCCACTCCATGGTCCGAGTGCGTTGATGAAACTTACTATTTTGGAAAGCTAATGGCAGCACCTTTCCAGCGATATATACCACTTGGCCAGAATATTTTTCTTAAGTTACGAAAAAAGGCACTGAAAACGCGCAGTTTTAGTTAGCCTACACTGGCATGATGAAGTGGCCACTGCCCACTCCATGGTCCGAGTGCGTTGATGAAACTTACTATTTTGGAAAGCTAATGGCAGCACCTTTCCAGCGATATATACCACTTGGCCAGAATATTTTTCTAAAGTTACGAAAAGAGGCACTGAAAACGCGCATTTTCAGTTAGCCTACACTGGCATGATGAAGTGGCCACTACCCACTCCATGGTCCGAGTGCGTCGATGAAACTTACTATTTTGGAAAGCTAATGGCAGCACCTTTCCAGCGATATATACCACTTGGCCAGAATATTTTTCTAAAGTTACGAAAAAAGGCACTGAAAACGCGCAGTTTTAGTTAGCCTACACTGGCGTGATGAAGTGGCCACTGCCCACTCCATGGTCCGAGTGCGTTGATGAAACTTACTATTTTGGAAAGCTAATGGCAGCACCTTTCCAGCGATATATACCACTCAGCCAGAATATTTTTCTAAAGTTACGAAAAAAGGCACTGAAAACGCGCATTTTCAGTTAGCCTGCACTGGTATGATGAAGTGGCCACTGCCCACTCCATGGTCCGAGTGCGTTGATGAAACTTACTATTTTGGAAAGCTAATGGCAGCACCTTTCCAGCGATATATACCACTTGGCCAGAATATTTTTCTAAAGTTACGAAAAAAGGCACTGAAAACGTGCATTTTCAGTTAGCCTACACTGGTATGATGAAGTGGCCACTGCCCACTCCATGGTCCGAGTGCGTTGATGAAACTTACTATTTTGGAAAGCTAATGGCAGCACCTTTCCAGCGATATATACCACTTGGCCAGAATATTTTTCTAAAGTTACGAAAAAAGGCACTGAAAACGCGCAGTTTTAGTTAGACTACACTGGCATGATGAAGTGGCCACTGCCCACTCCATGGTCCGAGTGCGTTGATGAAACTTACTATTTTGGAAAGCTAATGGCAGCACCTTTCCAGCGATATATACCACTTGGCCAGAATATTTTTCTAAAGTTACGAAAAAAGGCACTGAAAACGCGCATTTTCAGTTAGCCTACACTGGTACGATGAAGTGGCCACTGCCCACTCCATGGTCCGAGTGCGTTGATGAAACTTACTATTTTGGAAAGCTAATGGCAGCACCTTTCCAGCGATATATACCACTTGGCCAGAATATTTTTCTAAAGTTACGAAAAAAGGCACTGAAAACGCGCAGTTTTAGTTAGCCTACACTGGCATGATGAAGTGGCCACTGCCCACTCCATGGTCCGAGTGCGTTGATGAAACTTACTATTTTGGAAAGCTAATGGCAGCACCTTTCCAGCGATATATACCACTTGGCCAGAATATTTTTCTAAAGTTACGAAAAAAGGCACTGAAAACGCGCATTTTCAGTTAGCCTACACTGGTATGATGAAGTGGCCACTGCCCACTCCATGGTCCGAGTGCGTTGATGAAACTTACTATTTTGGAAAGCTAATGGCAGCACCTTTCCAGCGATATATACCTCTTGGCCAGAATATTTTTCTAAAGTTACGAAAAAAGGCACTGAAAACGCGCAGTTTTAGTTAGCCTACACTGGCATGATGAAGTGGCCACTGCCCACTCCATGGTCCGAGTGCGTTGATGAAACTTACTATTTTGGAAAGCTAATGGCAGCACCTTTCCAGCGATATATACCACTTGGCCAGAATATTTTTCTAAAGTTACGAAAAAAGGCACTGAAAACGCGCATTTTCAGTTAGCCTACACTGGTATGATGAAGTGGCCACTGCCCACTCCATGGTCCGAGTGCGTTGATGAAACTTACTATTTTGGAAAGCTAATGGCAGCACCTTTCCAGCGATATATACCACTTGGCCAGAATATTTTTCTAAAGTTACGAAAAAAGGCACTGAAAACGCGCAGGTTTAGTTAGCCTACACTGGCATGATGAAGTGGCCACTGCCCACTCCATGGTCCGAGTGCGTTGGTGAAACTTACTATTTTGGAAAGCTAATGGCAGCACCTTTCCAGCGATATATACCACTTGGCCAGAATATTTTTCTAAAGTTACGAAAAAAGGCACTGAAAACGCGCATTTTCAGTTAGCCTACACTGGTATGATGAAGTGGCCACTGCCCACTCCATGGTCCGAGTGCGTTGATGAAACTTACTATTTTGGAAAGCTAATGGCAGCACCTTTCCAGCGATATATACCACTTGGCCAGAATATTTTTCTAAAGTTACGAAAAAAGGCACTGAAAACGCGCAGTTTTAGTTAGCCTACACTGGCATGATGAAGTGGCCACTGCCCACTCCATGGTCCGAGTGCGTTGATGAAACTTACTATTTTGGAAAGCTAATGGCAGCACCTTTCCAGCGATATATACCACTTGGCCAGAATATTTTTCTAAAGTTACGAAAAAAGGCACTGAAAACGCGCAGTTTTAGTTAGCCTACACTGGCATGATGAAGTGGGCACTGCCCACTCCATGGTCCGAGTGCGTCGATGAAACTTACTATTTTGGAAAGCTAATGGCAGCACCTTTCCAGCGATATATACCACTCAGCCAGAATATTTTTCTAAAGTTACGAAAAAAGGCACTGAAAACGCGCATTTTCAGTTAGCCTACACTGGTATGATGAAGTGGCCACTGCCCACTCCATGGTCCGAGTGCGTTGATGAAACTTACTATTTTGGAAAGCTAATGGCAGCACCTTTCCAGCGATATATACCACTTGGCCAGAATATTTTTCTAAAGTTACGAAAAAAGGCACTGAAAACGTGCATTTTCAGTTAGCCTACACTGGTATGATGAAGTGGCCACTGCCCACTCCATGGTCCGAGTGCGTTGATGAAACTTACTATTTTGGAAAGCTAATGGCAGCACCTTTCCAGCGATATATACCACTTGGCCAGAATATTTTTCTAAAGTTACGAAAAAAGGCACTGAAAACGCGCAGTTTTAGTTAGCCTACACTGGCATGATGAAGTGGCCACTGCCCACTCCATGGTCCGAGTGCGTTGATGAAACTTACTATTTTGGAAAGCTAATGGCAGCACCTTTCCAGCGATATATACCACTTGGCCAGAATATTTTTCTAAAGTTACGAAAAAAGGCACTGAAAACGCGCATTTTCAGTTAGCCTACACTGGTATGATGAAGTGGCCACTGCCCACTCCATGGTCCGAGTGCGTTGATGAAACTTACTATTTTGGAAAGCTAATGGCAGCACCTTTCCAGCGATATATACCACTTGGCCAGAATATTTTTCTAAAGTTACGAAAAAAGGCACTGAAAACGCGCAGTTTTAGTTAGCCTACACTGGCATGATGAAGTGGCCACTGCCCACTCCATGGTCCGAGTGCGTTGATGAAACTTACTATTTTGGAAAGCTAATGGCAGCACCTTTTTAGCGATATATACCACTTGGCCAGAATATTTTTCTAAAGTTACGAAAAAAGGCACTGAAAACGCGCAGTTTTAGTTAGCCTACACTGGCATTATGAAGTGGCCACTGCCCACTCCATGGTCCGAGTGCGTTGATGAAACTTACTATTTTGGAAAGCTAATGGCAGCACCTTTCCAGCGATATATACCACTTGGCCAGAATATTTTTCTAAAGTTACGAAAAAAGGCACTGAAAACGTGCATTTTCAGTTAGCCTACACTGGTATGATGAAGTGGCCACTGCCCACTCCATGGTCCGAGTGCGTTGATGAAACTTACTATTTTGGAAAGCTAATGGCAGCACCTTTCCAGCGATATATACCACTTGGCCAGAATATTTTTCTAAAGTTACGAAAAAAGGCACTGAAAACGCGCAGTTTTAGTTAGCCTACACTGGCATGATGAAGTGGCCACTGCCCACTCCATGGTCCGAGTGCGTTGATGAAACTTACTATTTTGGAAAGCTAATGGCAGCGCCTTTCCAGCGATATATACCACTTGGCCAGAATATTTTTCTAAAGTTACGAAAAAAGGCACTGAAAACGCGCAGTTTTAGTTAGCCTACACTAGCATGATGAAGTGGCCACTGCCCACTCCATGGTCCGAGTGCGTTGATGAAACTTACTATTTTGGAAAGCTAATGGCAGCACCTTTCCAGCGATATATACCACTTGGCCAGAATATTTTTCTAAAGTTACGAAAAAAGGCACTGAAAACGCGCAGTTTTAGTTAGCCTACACTGGCATGATGAAGTGGCCACTGCCCACTCCATGGTCCGAGTGCGTTGATGAAACTTACTATTTTGGAAAGCTAATGGCAGCACCTTTCCAGCGATATATACCACTTGGCCAGAATATTTTTCTAAAGTTACGAAAAAAGGCACTGAAAACGTGCATTTTCAGTTAGCCTACACTGGTATGATGAAGTGGCCACTGCCCACTCCATGGTCCGAGTGCGTTAATGAAACTTACTATTTTGGAAAGCTAATGGCGGCACCTTTCCAGCGATATATACCACTTGGCCAGAATATTTTTCTAAAGTTACGAAAAAAGGCACTGAAAACGCGCAGTTTTAGTTAGCCTACACTGGCATGATGAAGTGGCCACTGCCCACTCCATGGTCCGAGTGCGTTGATGAAACTTACTATTTTGGAAAGCTAATGGCAGCACCTTTCCAGCGATATATACCACTTGACCAGAATATTTTTCTAAAGTTACGAAAAAAGGCACTGAAAACGCGCAGTTTTAGTTAGCCTACACTGGCATGATGAAGTGGCCACTGCCCACTCCATGGTCCGAGTGCGTTGATGAAACTTACTATTTTGGAAAGCTAATGGCAGCAACTTTCCAGCGATATATACCACTTGGCCAGAATATTTTTCTAAAGTTACGAAAAAGGCACTGAAAACGCGCATTTTCAGTTAGCCTACACTGGTATGATGAAGTGGCCACTGCCCACTCCATGGTCCGAGTGCGTTGACGAAGCTTACTATTTTGGAAAGCTAATGGCAGCACCTTTCCAGCGATATATACCACTTGGCCAGAATATTTTTCTAAAGTTACGAAAAAAGGCACTGAAAACGCGCAGTTTTAGTTAGCCTACACTGGCATGATGAAGTGGCCACTGCCCACTCCATGGTCCGAGTGCGTTGATGAAACTTACTATTTTGGAAAGCTAATGGCAGCACCTTTCCAGCGATATATACCACTTGGCCAGAATATTTTTCTAAAGTTACGAAAAAAGGCACTGAAAACGCGCAGTTTTAGATAGCCTACACTGGCATGATGAAGTGGCCACTGCCCACTCCATGGTCCGAGTGCGTTGATGAAACTTACTATTTTGGAAAGCTAATGGCAGCACCTTTCCAGCGATATATACCACTTGGCCAGAATATTTTTCTAAAGTTACGAAAAAAGGCACTGAAAACGCGCAGTTTTAGTTAGCCTACACTGGCATGATGAAGTAGCCACTGCCCACTCCATGGTCCGAGTGCGTTGATGAAACTTACTATTTTGGAAAGCTAATGGCAGCACCTTTCCAGCGATATATACCAGTTGGCCAGAATATTTTTCTAAAGTTACGAAAAAAGGCACTGAAAACGCGCAGCTTTAGTTAGCCTACACTGGCATGATGAAGTGGCCACTGCCCACTCCATGGTCCGAGTGCGTTGATGAAACTTACTATTTTGGAAAGCTAATGGCAGCACCTTTCCAGCGATATATACCACTTGGCCAGAATATTTTTCTAAAGTTACGAAAAAAGGCACTGAAAACGCGCAGTTTTAGTTAGCCTACACTGGCATGATGAAGTGGCCACTGCCCACTCCATGGTCCGAGTGCGTTGATGAAACTTACTATTTTGGAAAGCTAATGGCAGCACCTTTCCAGCGATATATACCACTTGGCCAGAATATTTTTCTAAAGTTACGAAAAAAGGCACTGAAAACGCGCATTTTCAGTTAGCCTACACTGGTATGATGAAGTGGCCACTGCCCACTCCATGGTCCGAGTGCGTTGATGAAACTTTCTATTTTGGAAAGCTAATGGCAGCACCTTTCCAGCGATATATACCACTTGGCCAGAATATTTTTCTAAAGTTACGAAAAAAGGCACTGAAAACGCGCATTTTCAGTTAGCCTACACTGGTATGATGAAGTGGCCACTGCCCACTCCATGGTCCGAGTGCGTTGATGAAACTTACTATTTTGGAAAGCTAATGGCAGCACCTTTCCAGCGATGTATACCACTTGGCCAGAATATTTTTCTAAAGTTACGAAAAAAGGCACTGAAAACGCGCATTTTCAGTTAGCCTACACTGGTATGATGAAGTGGCCACTGCCCACTCCATGGTCCGAGTGCGTTGATGAAACTTACTATTTTGGAAAGCTAATGGCAGCACCTTTCCAGCGATATATACCACTTGGCCAGAATATTTTTCTAAAGTTACGAAAAAAGGCACTGAAAACGCGCAGTTTTAGTTAGCCTACACTGGCATGATGAAGTGGCCACTGCCCACTCCATGGTCCGAGTGCGTTGATGAAACTTACTATTTCGTAAAGCTAATGGCAGCACCTTTCCAGCGATATATACCACTTGGCCAGAATATTTTTCTAAAGTTACGAAAAAAGGCACTGAAAACGCGCAGTTTTAGTTAGCCTACACTGGCATGATGAAGTGGCCACTGCCCACTCCATGGTCCGAGTGCGTTGATGAAACTTACTATTTTGGAAAGCTAATGGCAGCACCTTTCCAGCGATATATACCACTTGGCCAGAATATTTTTCTAAAGTTACGAAAAAAGGCACTGAAAACGCGCATTTTCAGTTAGCCTACACTGGTATGATGAAGTGGCCACTGCCCACTCCATGGTCCGAGTGCGTTGATGAAACTTACTATTTTGGAAAGCTAATGGCAGCACCTTTCCAGCGATGTATACCACTTGGCCAGAATATTTTTCTAAAGTTACGAAAAAAGGCACTGAAAACGCGCATTTTCAGTTAGCCTACACTGGTATGATGAAGTGGCCACTGCCCACTCCATGGTCCGAGTGCGTTGATGAAACTTACTATTTTGGAAAGCTAATGGCAGCACCTTTCCAGCGATATATACCACTTGGCCAGAATATTTTTCTAAAGTTACGAAAAAAGGCACTGAAAACGCGCATTTTCAGTTAGCCTACACTGGTATGATGAAGTGGCCACTGCCCACTCCATGGTCCGAGTGCGTTGATGAAACTTACTATTTTGTAAAGCTAATGGCAGCACCTTTCCAGCGATATATACCACTTGGCCAGAATATTTTTCTAAAGTTACGAAAAAAGGCACTGAAAACGCGCATTTTCAGTTAGCCTACACTGGTATGATGAAGTGGCCACTGCACACTCCATGGTCCGAGTGCGTTGATGAAACTTACTATTTTGGAAAGCTAATGGCAGCACCTTTCCAGCGATGTATACCACTTGGCCAGAATATTTTTCTAAAGTTACGAAAAAAGGCACTGAAAACGCGCATTTTCAGTTAGCCTACACTGGTATGATGAAGTGGCCACTGCCCACTCCATGGTCCGAGTGCGTTGATGAAACTTACTATTTTGGAAAGCTAATGGCAGCACCTTTCCAGCGATATATACCACTTGGCCAGAATATTTTTCTAAAGTTACGAAAAAAGGCACTGAAAACGCGCAGTTTTAGTTAGCCTACACTGGCATGATGAAGTGGCCACTGCCCACTCCATGGTCCGAGTGCGTTGATGAAACTTACTATTTTGTAAAGCTAATGGCAGCACCTTTCCAGCGATATATACCACTTGGCCAGAATATTTTTCTAAAGTTACGAAAAAAGGCACTGAAAACGCGCATTTTCAGTTAGCCTACACTGGTATGATGAAGTGGCCACTGCCCACTCCATGGTCCGAGTGCGTTGATGAAACTTACTATTTTGGAAAGCTAATGGCAGCACCTTTCCAGCGATATATACCACTTGGCCAGAATATTTTTCTAAAGTTACGAAAAAAGGCACTGAAAACGCGCAGTTTTAGTTAGCCTACACTGGCATGATGAAGTGGCCACTGCCCACTCCATGGTCCGAGTGCGTTGATGAAACTTACTATTTTGGAAAGCTAATGGCAGCACCTTTCCATCGATATATACCACTTGGCCAGAATATTTTTCTAAAGTTACGAAAAAAGGCACTGAAAACGCGCAGTATTAGTTAGCCTACACTGGCATGATGAAGTGGCCACTGCCCACTCCATGGTCCGAGTGCGTTGATGAAACTTACTATTTTGGAAAGCTAATGGCAGCACCTTTCCAGCGATATATACCACTTGGCCAGAATATTTTTCTAAAGTTACGAAAAAAGGCACTGAAAACGCGCAGTTTTAGTTAGCCTACACTGGCATTATGAAGTGGCCACTGCCCACTCCATGGTCCGAGTGCGTTGATGAAACTTACTATTTTGGAAAGCTAATGGCAGCACCTTTCCAGCGATATATACCACTTGGCCAGAATATTTTTCTAAAGTTACGAAAAAAGGCACTGAAAACGTGCATTTTCAGTTAGCCTACACTGGTATGATGAAGTGGCCACTGCCCACTCCATGGTCCGAGTGCGTTGATGAAACTTACTATTTTGGAAAGCTAATGGCAGCACCTTTCCAGCGATATATACCACTTGGCCAGAATATTTTTCTAAAGTTACGAAAAAAGGCACTGAAAACGCGCAGTTTTAGTTAGCCTACACTGGCATGATGAAGTGGCCACTGCCCACTCCATGGTCCGAGTGCGTTGATGAAACTTACTATTTTGGAAAGCTAATGGCAGCACCTTTCCAGCGATATATACCACTTGGCCAGAATATTTTTCTAAAGTTACGAAAAAAGGCACTGAAAACGCGCAGTTTTAGTTAGCCTACACTGGCATGATGAAGTGGCCACTGCCCACTCCATGGTCCGAGTGCGTTGATGAAACTCACTATTTTGGAAAGCTAATGGCAGCACCTTTCCAGCGATATATACCACTTGGCCAGAATATTTTTCTAAAGTTACGAAAAAAGGCACTGAAAACGTGCATTTTCAGTTAGCCTACACTGGTATGATGAAGTGGCCACTGCCCACTCCATGGTCCGAGTGCGTTAATGAAACTTACTATTTTGGAAAGCTAATGGCAGCACCTTTCCAGCGATATATACCACTTGGCCAGAATATTTTTCTAAAGTTACAAAAAAGGCACTGAAAACGCGCAGTTTTAGTTAGCCTACACTGGCTTGATGAAGTGGCCACTGCCCACTCCATGGTCCGAGTGCGTTGATGAAACTTACTATTTTGGAAAGCTAATGGCAGCACCTTTCCAGCGATATATACCACTTGGCCAGAATATTTTTCTAAAGTTACGAAAAAAGGCACTGAAAACGCGCAGTTTTAGTTAGCCTACACTGGCATGATGAAGTGGCCACTGCCCACTCCATGGTCCGAGTGCATTGATGAAACTTACTATTTTGGAAAGCTAATGGCAGCAACTTTCCAGCGATATATACCACTTGGCCAGAATATTTTTCTAAAGTTACGAAAAAAGGCACTGAAAACGCGCATTTTCAGTTAGCCTACACTGGTATGATGAAGTGGCCACTGCCCACTCCATGGTCCGAGTGCGTTGACGAAGCTTACTATTTTGGAAAGCTAATGGCAGCACCTTTCCAGCGATATATACCACTTGGCCAGAATATTTTTCTAAAGTTACAAAAAAAAGGCACTGAAAACGCGCAGTTTTAGTTAGCCTACACTGGCATGATGAAGTGGCCACTGCCCACTCCATGGTCCGAGTGCGTTGATGAAACTTACTATTTTGGAAAGCTAATGGCAGCACCTTTCCAGCGATATATACCACTTGGCCAGAATATTTTTCTAACGTTACGAAAAAAGGCACTGAAAACGCGCAGTTTTAGTTAGCGTACACTGGCATGATGAAGTGGCCACTGCCCACTCCATGGTCCGAGTGCGTTGATGAAACTTACTATTTTGGAAAGCTAATGGCAGCACCTTTCCAGCGATATATACCACTTGGCCAGAATATTTTTCTAAAGTTACGAAAAAAGGCACTGAAAACGCGCAGTTTTAGTTAGCCTACACTGGCATGATGAAGTGGCCGCTGCCCACTCCATGGTCCGAGTGCGTTGATGAAACTTACTATTTTGGAAAGCTAATGGCGGCACCTTTCCAGCGATATATACCACTTGGCCAGAATATTTTTCTAAAGTTACGAAAAAAGGCACTGAAAACGCGCATTTTCAATTAGCCTACACTGGTATGATGAAGTGGCCACTGCCCACTCCATGGTCCGAGTGCGTTGATGAAACTTACTATTTTGGAAAGCTAATGGCAGCACCTTTCCAGCGATATATACCACTTGGCCAGAATATTTTTCTAAAGTTACGAAAAAAGGCACTGAAAACGCGCAGTTTTAGTTAGCCTACACTGGCATGATGAAGTGGCCACTGCCCACTCCATGGTCCGAGTGCGTTGATGAAACTTACTATTTTGGAAAGCTAATGGCAGCACCTTTCCAGCGATATATACCACTTGGCCAGAATATTTTTCTAAAGTTACGAAAAAAGGCACTGAAAACGCGCAGTTTTAGTTAGCCTACACTGGCATGATGAAGTGGCCACTGCCCACTCCATGGTCCGAGTGCGTCGATGAAACTTACTATTTTGGAAAGCTAATGGCAGCACCTTTCCAGCGATATATACCACTCAGCCAGAATATTTTTCTAAAGTTACGAAAAAAGGCACTGAAAACGCGCATTTTCAGTTAGCCTACACTGGTATGATGAAGTGGCCACTGCCCACTCCATGGTCCGAGTGCGTTGATGAAACTTACTATTTTGGAAAGCTAATGGCAGCACCTTTCCAGCGATATATACCACTTGGCCAGAATATTTTTCTAAAGTTACGAAAAAAGGCACTGAAAACGTGCATTTTCAGTTAGCCTACACTGGTATGATGAAGTGGCCACTGCCCACTCAATGGTCCGAGTGCGTTGATGAAACTTACTATTTTGGAAAGCTAATGGCAGCACCTTTCCAGCGACATATACCACTTGGCCAGAATATTTTTCTAAAGTTACGAAAAAAGGCACTGAAAACGCGCAGTTTTAGTTAGCCTACACTGGCATGATGAAGTGGCCACTGCCCACTCCATGGTCCGAGTGCGTTGATGAAACTTACTATTTTGGAAAGCTAATGGCAGCACCTTTCCAGCGATATATACCACTTGGCCAGAATATTTTTCTAAAGTTACGAAAAAAGGCACTGAAAACGTGCATTTTCAGTTAGCCTACACTGGTATGATGAAGTGGCCACTGCCCACTCCATGGTCCGAGTGCGTTGATGAAACTTACTATTTTGGAAAGCTAATGGCAGCACCTTTCCAGCGATATATACCACTTGGCCAGAATATTTTTCTAAAGTTACGAAAAAAGGCACTGAAAACGTGCATTTTCAGTTAGCCTACACTGGTATGATGAAGTGGCCACTGCCCACTCCATGGTCCGAGTGCGTTGATGAAACTTACTATTTTGGAAAGCTAATGGCAGCACCTTTCCAGCGATATATACCACTTGACCAGAATATTTTTCTAAAGTTACGAAAAAAGGCACTGAAAACGTGCATTTTCAGTTAGCCTACACTGGTATGATGAAGTGGCCACTGCCCACTCCATGGTCCGAGTGCGTTGATGAAACTTACTATTTTGGAAAGCTAATGGCAGCACCTTTCCAGCGATATATACCACTTGGCCAGAATATTTTTCTAAAGTTACGAAAAAAGGCACTGAAAACGCGCAGTTTTAGTTAGCCTACACTGGCATGATGAAGTGGCCACTGCCCACTCCATGGTCCGAGTGCGTTGATGAAACTTACTATTTTGGAAAGCTAATGGCAGCACCTTTCCAGCGATATATACCACTTGGCCAGAATATTTTTCTAAAGTTACGAAAAAAGGCACTGAAAACGCGCAGTTTTAGTTAGCCTACACTGGCATGATGAAGTGGCCACTGCCCACTCCATGGTCCGAGTGCGTTGATGAAACTTACTATTTTGGAAAGCTAATGGCAGCACCTTTCCAGCGATATATACCACTTGGCCAGAATATTTTTCTAAAGTTACGAAAAAAGGCACTGAAAACGCGCAGTTTTAGTTAGGCTACACTGGCATGATGAAGTGGCCACTGCCCACTCCATGGTCCGAGTGCGTTGATGAAACTTACTATTTTGGAAAGCTAATGGCAGCACCTTTCCAGCGATATATACCACTTGGCCAGAATATTTTTCTAAAGTTACGAAAAAAGGCACTGAAAACGTGCATTTTCAGTTAGCCTACACTGGTATGATGAAGTGGCCACTGCCCACTCCATGGTCCGAGTGCGTTAATGAAACTTACTATTTTGGAAAGCTAATGGCAGCACCTTTCCAGCGATATATACCACTTGGCCAGAATATTTTTCTAAAGTTACGAAAAAAGGCACTGAAAACGCGCAGTTTTAGTTAGCCTACACTGGCATGATGAAGTGGCCACTGCTCACTCCATGGTCCGAGTGCGTTGATGAAACTTACTATTTTGGAAAGCTAATGGCAGCACATTTCCAGCGATATATACCACTTGGCACCTTGGCAGCACCTTTCCAGCGATATATACCACTTGGCCAGAATATTTTTCTAAAGTTACGAAAAAAGGCACTGAAAACGCGCAGTTTTAGTTAGCCTACACGGGTATGATGAAGTGGCCACTGCCCACTCCATGGTCCGAGTGCGTTGATGAAACTTACTATTTTGGAAAGCTAATGGCAGCACCTTTCCAGCGATATATACCACTTGGCCAGAATATTTTTCTAAAGTTACGCAAAAAGGCACTGGAAACGCGCATTTTTAGTTAGCCTACACTGGCATGATGAAGTGGCCACTGCCCACTTACTATTTTGGAAAGCTAATGGCAGCACCTTTCCAGCGATATATACCACTTGGCCAGAATATTTTTCTAAAGTTACGAAAAAAGGCACTGAAAACGCGCAGTTTTAGTTAGCCTACACTGGCATGATGAAGTGGCCACTGCCCACTCCATGGTCCGAGTGCGTTGATGAAACTTACTATTTTGGAAAGCTAATGTCAGCACCTTTCCAGCGATATATACCACTTGGCCAGAATATTTTTCTAAAGTTACGAAAAAAGGCACTGAAAACGCGCATTTTCAGTTAGCCTACACTGGTATGATGAAGTGGCCACTGCCCACTCCATGGTCCGAGTGCGTTGATGAAACTTACTATTTTGGAAAGCTAATGGCAGCACCTTTCCAGCGATATATACCACTTGGCCAGAATATTTTTCTAAAGTTACGAAAAAAGGCACTGAAAACGCGCAGTTTTAGTTAGCCTACACTGGCATGATGAAGTGGCCACTGCCCACTCCATGGTCCGAGTGCGTTGATGAAACTTACTATTTTGGAAAGCTAATGGCAGCACCTTTCCAGCGATATATACCACTTGGCCAGAATATTTTTCTAAAGTTACGAAAAAAGGCACTGAAAACGCGCAGTTTTAGTTAGCCTACACTGGCATGATGAAGTGGCCACTGCCCACTCCATGGTCCGAGTGCGTTGATGAAACTTACTATTTTGGAAAGCTAGTGGCAGCACCTTTCCAGCGATATATACCACTTGGCCAGAATATTTTTCTAAAGTTACGAAAAAAGGCACTGAAACCGCGCATTTTCAGTTAGCCTACACTGATATGATGAAGTGGCCACTGCCCACTCCATGGTCCGAGTGCGTGGATGAAACTTACTATTTTGGAAAGCTAATGGCAGCACCTTTCCAGCGATATTTACCACTTGGCCAGAATATTTTTCTAAAGTTACGAAAAAAGGCACTAAAAACGCGCAGTTTTAGTTACCCTACACTGGCATGATGAAGTGGCCACTGCCCACTCCATGGTCCGAGTGCGTTGATGAAACTTACTATTTTGGAAAGCTAATGGCAGCACCTTTCCAGCGATATATACCACTTGGCCAGAATATTTTTCTAAAGTTACGCAAAAAGGCACTGAAAACGCGCATTTTTAGTTAGCCTACACTGGCATGATGAAGTGGCCACTGCCCACTCCATGGTCCGAGTCCGTTGATGAAACTTACTATTTTGGAAAGCTAATGGCAGCACCTTTCCAGCGATATATACCACTTGGCCAGAATATTTTTCTAAAGTTACGAAAAAAGGCACTGAAAACGCGCAGTTTTAGTTAGCCTACACTGGCATGATGAAGTGGCCACTGCCCACTCCATGGTCCGAGTGCGTTGATGAAACTTACTATTTTGGAAAGCTAATGGCAGCACCTTTCCAGCGATATATACTACTTGGCCAGAATATTTTTCTAAAGTTACGCAAAAAGGCACTGAAAACGCGCATTTTTAGTTAGCCTACACTGGCATGATGAAGTGGCCACTGCCCACAGCATGGTCCGAGTGCGTTGATGAAACTTACTATTTTGGAAAGCTAATGGCAGCACCTTTCCAGCGATATATACCACTTGGCCAGAATATTTTTCTAAAGTTACGAAAAAAGGCACTGAAAACGCGCAGTTTTAGTTAGCCTACACTGGCATGATGAAGTGGCCACTGCCCACTCCATGGTCCGAGTGCGTTGATGAAACTTACTATTTTGGAAAGCTAATGGCAGCACCTTTCCAGCGATATATACCACTTGGACAGAATATTTTTCTAAAGTTACGAAAAAAGGCACTGAAAACGCGCAGTTTTAGTTAGCCTACACTGGCATGATGAAGTGGCCACTGCCCACTCCATGGTCCGAGTGCATTGATGAAACTTTCTATTTTGGAAAGCTAATGGCAGCACCTTTCCAGCGATATATACCACTTGGCCAGAATATTTTTTTAAAGTTACGAAAAAAGGCACTGAAAACGCGCAGTTTTAGTTAGCCTACACTGGCATGATGAAGTGGCCACTGCCCACTCCATGGTCCGAGTGCGTTGATGAAACTTACTATTTTGGAAAGCTAATGGCAGCATCTTTCCAGCGATATATACCACTTGGCCAGAATATTTTTCTAAAGTTACGAAAAAAGGCACTGAAAACGCGCAGTTTTAGTTAGCCTACACTGGCATGATGAAGTGGCCACTGCCCACTCCATGGTCCGAGTGCGTTGATGAAACTTACTATTTTGGAAAGCTAATGGCAGCACCTTTCCAGCGATATATACCACTTGGCCAGAATATTTTTCTAAAGTTACGAAAAAATGCACTGAAAACGCGCAGTTTTAGTTAGCCTACACTGGCATGATGAAGTGGCCACTGCCCACTCCATGGTCCGAGTGCGTTGATGAAACTTACTATTCTGGAAAGCTAATGGCAGCACCTTTCCAGCGATATATACCACTTGGCCAGAATATTTTTCTAAAGTTACGAAAAAAGGCACTGAAAACGCGCAGTTTTAGTTAGCCTACACTGGCATGATGAAGTGGCCACTGCCCACTCCATGGTCCGAGTGCGTTGATGAAACTTACTATTTTGGAAAGCTAATGGCAGCACCTTTCCAGCGATATATACCACTCAGCCAGAATATTTTTCTAAAGTTACGAAAAAAGGCACTGAAAACGCGCATTTTCAGTTAGCCTACACTGGTATGATGAAGTGGCCACTGCCCACTCCATGGTCCGAGTGCGTTGATGAAACTTACTATTTTGGAAAGCTAATGGCAGCACCTTTCCAGCGATATATACCACTTGGCCAGAATATTTTTCTAAAGTTACGAAAAAAGGCACTGAAAACGCGCAGTTTTAGTTAGCCTACACTGGCATGATGAAGTGGCCACTGCCCACTCCATGGTCCGAGTGCGTCGATGAAACTTACTATTTTGGAAAGCTAATGGCAGCACCTTTCCAGCGATATATACCACTCAGCCAGAATATTTTTCTAAAGTTACGAAAAAAGGCACTGAAAACGCGCATTTTCAGTTAGCCTACACTGGTATGATGAAGTGGCCACTGCCCACTCCATGGTCCGAGTGCGTTGATGAAACTTACTATTTTGGAAAGCTAATGGCAGCACCTTTCCAGCGATATAAACCACTTGGCCAGAATATTTTTCTAAAGTTACGAAAAAAGGCACTGAAAACGCGCATTTTCAGTTAGCCTACACTGGTATGATGAAGTGGCCACTGCCCACTCCATGGTCCGAGTGCGTTGATGAAACTTACTATTTTGGAAAGCTAATGGCAGCACCTTTCCAGCGATATATACCACTTGGCCAGAATATTTTTCTAAAGTTACGAAAAAACCCACTGAAAACGCGTTTTCCAAAATATTAAGTTTCACCAACGCACTCGGACCATGGAGTGGGCAGTGGCCACTTCATCGTGACAGTATATGTGGATCATGGTGTGTATCCTGGGACGGGTTGCGGTTCGTGTCTTTGCTAAGCTAAATACGTGTTTATCTTCTCAACTTAAATACGTATTTATCTTTACGCAGTTAAATAAGTTTCGAAAAATTTACGGAAACACGACAACAACAATCGCGTCCTTCCCTCTTTGTTGTTGCCTAATCTGTTGTCAGCTTTTACGCACACACAAGCATAACAAGCGTTGCCACAACTTAAATTGTTGCGAATGCGGGAGCGAAGAAATGCGTGTGTGTTTGCTGAACTTTAACAAATGTGCACGCATGTGTGTGAAGCACACACACACACACACGCATACTTACGCAGCAACAGCCACTGCAGCCGCCGCAGCCGCAGCCGCAGCAGGTTAGTTTTTGAAAACAAAAACCGACGAGGCGTGCCAAGCATTGACATTGCAAGGTTGAGTGCTACGTTGTGCTGTGCGTGTGTGTGTGTGTGTGTGTGTGGGTTTGTGTGTGCTCGAGCGCCATATTTAAAAAGGTTCGCAGGTTGACAAAAATAACATTTTCAGCGCTGCATTGCATTTTGTGAAGCATGCAATGTTGCGATAACAAATGACTGCTGTTGGTGCTGCCGATCCAACAACAACAACAACAACAACAACAACAACAACAACAACAATGACAATGACAATGACAACAACAATGGCAACAATAACAACAACAACAATGAGAACGACAACTACTGCAGCAGCAACACAAATCACAGCACTCGCAACTACACTGCAATTAATGCTTCCGTCCGTCTGCTGGAGTTGTTAGAGTTGTTGTTGTTGTTTTTGTCAGTGTAAACATAAACTAATAGTGACCTACTCGTTGTTGTTGTTGTTGTTGTTCTTGCAGATTTGCCACTAAATTAGACTTGCATAAATAAAGTTTTAGAAGTTTTTGTTGTCATTTCAATTTTCATATTTGTGTTTATTTTTGTAGCAGAGTGAAAAAGTCGCTCAAATTTCGATTCAAGAAAAAAAAATACAAAAAAATAATTGGCAACACTGTAAAATTGTAATTAGTTATTATTTACAGTAAATAAATTCTGTAAAATACAATAAATTGTAACTAAATGAAACCAGCAACGCAACATTTAACTTGTGAATTGTGTGGATTACGAAAAAAATCACCTTAAAGAAATCAAAAATTAATAAATCAGTTAATTAATTTAGCATAACAACTTTCAATTACAATTCAATTACAATTAAATTACAATAAAAATATTTAATAGAATCAACATGCTAATTTTTTAATGTTTCGTTTAGTTTTTTTAGGGTTTCGTTTAGTTTTAGTATTTTTATATTATTTGCGTTGAAATTTCTCTGTTAATTCGAACACTTATAATTATAAAAATAAATTAACTAAGTAATCATAATGTAATTTTCTTTAATTATGATTACAAACGCAGAAAGTAAACTAATTTTTTTGTGATTTAAGCCATTTAAGTAATTGAAGTCTTTTAACCAAGTAATTTAGGTAATTTTTAAGTAATTTGGAAGCAATGACTTCAAGCAAAATTATTACATTTACAGCTCCGACTTAAATACAAAATTACGAAGATTCTTCACAGAATTTCAACACCAGGCAGCTAGTCAGTCAGTCAGCCAGTCAGTCACCCAGTCAGTCAACCAGTCAGTCAACCAGTCAGTCAACCAGTCAGTCAACCAGTCAGTCAACCAGTCAGTCAACCAAGTTGCGTGACCTTCAGAACTCTTCGTCACCGCATGGACTGAACAACTCTGCGAAACCCGAGGATTCTCATCATTACACTGATAATTCCGGTGACAGCTTGCATTTCCAGCAGCTGGTAAAGGATTTCGTGACTGCAGGCCACACAAAACTGTGAGGTACACACACACACACACACACACACATACACACACACACCAATCCTGCCCCTCCCTCGGTCCCTTTCACGCTTTCTTCCCGGTTAAAATTCACAGCATGTCTGAATTTGAGGTGATCGGGCTGCGGGGGACAACGAAATTCACTTTGATTCACAGATTCACACTTCATTTTCAAAGTCAGTGCGATACGAGATAAGAAACTGTTTCCCCTCTATTGGATTTGTGAGGGGCGGGTGAGGGGAGGGGCGGGTGAAGAGGGGCGGGGGAGGGGAAAGAGAGACACTCAAACGCGGTGGTGATGAGAGTCGCCTGAAAACTGCAAACTTCGAAATGTCGAGGTGGCAGTTCTCGCAGTTCTCGAGCACACAAACATTCAGCGCACAGTATTTGCCAAGTTTTCTCCTCCTTCATTAGACTAATGGGACAAAACGACGGAGAACTGAATTGAAGAAGGATGTGGAGAGCGTGCATCACGTAGCAGTTGAGCGCCCGAGTTGGTCAAGGACACGCCAGCAGCGGCAGCAACAGAAGGAGAGAATTAAAAGTGTACGGAACGCGAATAAGAAGTCTCTTCGGGAGAGGAAAACAAGGTAATGCGAGGGGTGAACAAGGTGGCTGAAGAAGGGACGGGCAGGGGAATGTGAGAGAAATATGAGAGAAATACAAAATAACACACGAGGGATCTCGAGTTACGGAGGCGTTAAGTGAACAACAGCTTTGCACTCTCACGTCGTAACGACCTTGAGAGAGAGAGAGAGAGAGAGAGAGAGAGAGAGAGAGAGAGAGAGAGAGAGGGGGGAGTGCAAATAAAGTCCAATTTAACACGCTCTTAATTGTTTTAATGCATTCCATTTCTTAGAAGCACTAGAAAGTTGAGATGTTAAAGTACCGTGAAATTGAAGAGCACTTCAGAAAATTCGAAATGAAAACGTGTTGCTCGCATTTTACGAAACGCTTTGTCGCCGTAAACGACGAGAATCTCCGCTCGCCCTCTGCATTTGCGCGAAATCACTTCGTTCTGCTCTTCTTATCCTTCGCCGCTCACCATTCTCTTCACCTCACATTTCTCACATTTCCCTCTCCCTTTTCCAACATTAACCGAAGTTAATCGATCCACCACTTTTCACCAGTCTCTTCCTTCATCACTTTTAGCCTCTCTCTTCCCCTCACAATCCTCTACCACGAACAACACCATTTTCGCTCTTTCTCCAACACAACTGTACCTGATCTCTTGGTTCCGTTCTCTTTTGACCGTTACTCACTATACTCCTCCTCTCATAATTTCTACTCCCTCTCTACACGACTGCCTTTCGGTTTTTAAAATTGAGAACACAACTGTATCTCATCGCTGAAACTATTAATTGAAAAAGTAGCTCTCGTTGATTTACCTTGTTTCTAAATTGAACTATTTTTTGTTAACTTATATTTTGTTAACTTATATTTATTAACTTGTTAAAGCCACGAATATTAAATTTTTATCGTCGTCGATGCCGCTGTTGTTTACAAAGCAACCGCAGCAGTTGCTGATTTTCTGCAACAAACTGCACAACTTTGCTGTTTCAAGGTTTTCCGTACTTTTGCAGCGTGCAGAGGCAATCATGGTTGCCTGTAGCGGACAGCAGCAGGTGCGGTTTACTCTGGTGGCGGTGATGAACAAACTTTTTTGTCAATTTTAACTTTGTATGTTAAACAGAGCCGCTCGCGTGTCAAAAGGTCGGGGGAAGGAGGATGGACGCTGTACGAGCCTGCAAGGACAGAACAGGACAGAACAGGACAGGACAGGACTCTGTATTTCGAACCGAAAAGCCAAAGGAAGCTCATTACTGTTCGAGGTACCGGAGTACGAAGGCCGACGAGACGTGATAATGTATGCGGAGAGTGCTGCGTGTTAATGGGCTTCTAGTTGCGTGTACCGATTTTACACGTTGCCCGGCTAATGAATTCTCCACCCGTGCGAACCAACGATACTTCCGAGCGTCCGCTCAAATGTCAGCAAGTGCGGCTGCCTGATACATGCATGCATGACCTGCCTGCCTGACAGTCAATCGGCGGGCATCCTTAGAATCCGGGCATCCATAGAAAGTCAGAGGGCGCGTGAGGCGGCATAATTCATGCGTCCTTTGGACACCATTGTGTGTCCAGTGGTTACGCACCATACCAGTGCTTCAGCTGATAATAATTTTTTTTTTTTTTTTTTTTTTTTTTTTTTTTGATAACCGGTTGTCCTTTGCAGAAGTCTCACCTTGTCTCACAACTGCTCCAAAATACTGAGTTAATAAAAAATGCATGAGTAAATTTTGGCAAAGTTCAAGTTACTTGATGAGAAAATCTAAAAAAAAAGGACAACGAAATATCACTCGATTTGCTGGCATGAGAGATAAAAGTCGTGGCAGGCAGCAGCTGCTCGACGCAAACATACGAGAGAAATGAACTTCAATCAACCAACACACGTTCACTCAGCTATACGAATACAGTAACGAGTTACGTAACTGCACTCAAAGACGCTCAAATTTTGAAATTGAATACGTAACGAAGGCAGACGAAGCCGAAACAAGAGTATCGAATTTAGTTTAAATTAAATTGAGGATTCCGAAAGCTAGAAAAGAAAGAGGAAAATGGAGAACGAGAAAGAGGCAGATAGATAGATAGATAGAGAGAGACAGAGAGAGAGAGAGAGAGAGTGAGAGAGAGAGAGAGAAAGAGACGCATGGTATTCAGATGATGAAGTAAAGAAAAAATGTAGGCAGGAAACGAATTCCTTGAGGAATAAAATTCGCAATTTTGTTGAAAGAACAAAATCTCTCTCTCTCTCTCTCTCTCTCGCTCTCTGCCTCCTCAAGTCATTGAATGCAAGTAACCCGATTTGTAGCGAGCTACTGTTCGTTATTCCTGCTGTTGTCAGTGTTGTTGTTGTTGTTGTTGTTGTAAGCGGTATTTGGTTGTCATTACACAACCACTTGCGGCAGGCAGATCTCATGTCGTTGACTTTGGCATGCATTCATCACTGGAGTTGCCAACATTTTGGGGTTGGATACAAAACTGCTCGTTATCGTCATCGAAGACAAGAAAAGTAACCCAAAAATTAAATATTAAATAGATAAAAATGCTAAAACATTTTATAAAATCAATAACGAAATTAACAAACTTTCAACTCCTCACATGTTGTAATTAACAACTAAAAACTTGCAACAGCCAGCGGCAGCCGAATCGAATGAGCTGCTGAGCGGACCGGAACCACGCTTCAGGCAGCAAGAGAATAAAAATTAAGAAACAATAACAACACTCACACTACGTTTATTTACAGCGGAGCGTTGAAATGTACGCTCAAGACTTGTGTTTGCTTCCGTTACGTGGTGGTGAGCGGCGTGTACGCAACGCAGTGAAGTTGCTCTGGTTAGCAAAGCGATTGCAGAAAATCTCATCTCATTGATCGATCACACACATGCAATGCGTTTGCACTCTCTTCTCCTGCCACGCAACGCAAGAACGAATCACCGACAGCAGTGGTGAAAGTGAGAGAGGTGAATGCTGCCGTTGATGGTTGAATGATTTTCCATGAGCACCGTGACTTCATATCGCTCTCCACACCAAAGAATGGTGGACAATTTTATGAATTTGAATACCTTTTTATTGTTGCTCGTTTTTATTGTTTTCTTTTTTTATTTATAATTAGAATTAATTTCAAAATCAGTTTTTAGATTTGTGGAGCTACCGATCGAGTCCGGCTTCAGTTGTTCAAAGAATGACGTGGATGTCGCAGTTGTCGGAGTGACACACAGAGAATTTTCAAAAAAAAAAACGCAATTTGAAGTCATCCCGTTTTTATTAAAATTCATATATAAAATTTGAAAACGCGAGCCTTTAAGTTCGCTAAATTAAGTTTGTGTTTTAATTGTCCTCTAAAATCGAAATTGGAAGAGAATTTAAGAGAAAATAGAGAAATTACATTTTTAAAAACAAGACTCAAAATAAAATTAGTAACGCAGAAGAACTATTTAAATGTGCTTTTTTGAAACGTGCATTAAAGTTTGGTTGTGAAACATCTCAGCCATTAAGAAGCACTAATAAAGTACAGTAGGGCGCAAAATGTCTCCTTCATTTAAGGTTTTCTTTGTTCAGCTTGTATTCCACGCCTCGTATTGGATTTGTGGCAGCCAATCGACCGACGTGGTCCTGGAACAAGGATCTCTAGTGGGTGTAAGTAGGCTAAAAAGCGCTGTTTCACCCCCATCCTTCGCCGCACTCACTTTAATGTGAAACCATTTTAGCTGAAAGTGTTTCCCGAGTCGGTACGCACTGCTGTCTACGCCTTCTTAGGCGTTCCGTATGCCGAACCGCCCACTGGCGAGTTACGTTTTGCGGTAAGTAAATCAGTTCGTATTCAAGAATGTAATTCACAAATCGTCCTTCCCTACTCCTCCCCCCCCCTTCCTCTTCACCCCTCAGCCGCCGAAGCCACACGCAGGCTGGAATGGGACACTTCAAGCCAAGCAAATGAAGCCGATTTGCCCGCAACCGATGAACAGCATTTACGACGAGGCTCCCGAAATCGGTGTGGCGGGCAACCTGCCGCCCGACATGGACGAGGACTGCCTGTACCTCAATGTGTGGGTGCCGGAGGTGAGAGGCGCCTTACAACCACAACCACACAACCGCAGCGATTACTAATACGTGAACTTCTCAGATCGGCATGCACAGGTACGGCAACCTGCCTGTGTTGGTCATCATTACCGGCGAACAAATGACTTTCGACTGGCCACGCAACCGTCTAATCGGCTTAGATTTCGCCTCCGAGGGTGTCGTCGTGGTCACTCTGCAGTACCGCAGCAACATCTTCGGTTGGATGAGCCTCGGCACGGAAGAGCTGCCTGGCAATTACGGTCTGCAGGATCAGGTGTTGGCGCTGCGGTGGCTACAACGCAACGTGCAGCATTTCGGCGGCAACGCGCAGCAGGTGACATTACTGGGCCACGGGACCGGCGGTGTGCCGTGTGTGGTGGCGCATTTGTTAGATGACGCCGTCGCCGCCACGCTCTTCTCAAAGGTGATTTTGATGTCTGGCGGTGACGCTGAGAGTGTGTTGACGAAAAATGCCGCCGCAGCCACCTACGCCGGCTCACGTTTGCTGGTGGAGAAACTCGGCTGTCAGTACGAAGTGCCGAGCGGCGAGATAGTGAAGTGCTTGCGCTCGAAGAGCGTCGGCGATCTGCAGAGTGCATTCGAGAGCATCTACAATCGCGGCAACGAGAGCGTGCAGTTGGGTCCGGTGCTGCAAAGCGGCACGCGACTCGCGCTGAGCAACAAAACGTGGACGCGGCAGTTGCCGCCACTGCTGCTGGGCATCTGTTCGAACGAGGGAGCTTTCATGCAAGACTACTGGCTGGATTTGGCACGCGAGGGTCGCGACGCTCTGCGTGAGTACGTGAATTGCACGCTCCTGCCGCAGTCTTTAAGTAGGGTGACGCAACGCGACAACGACTACCCGCCGCTTCTACACAAGTTTGTGCAGTGGAATTATTTTAGCGACGAGGCCTCGTTAAAAACCACTCATCTGCTTTACGTAATTCAGCGTCTCTTGTCCGAGTTGCATTATGAAGCGCCTTTCTATCGGTTGCTGGAGCTTCTTTCAGCCTCCAGTGGCAGCGACGCACGCAACATTTACGCGTACGTTTTCGAGGCGACGCAAGCTATGGATTTGCGTGGTAAAGTCAACCTTTTTGGCGGCGCCTCTCATTCCTCCGAGCTGCCATTCTTACTCGGTCCCAGTTTGTTTCAGCAAATCGCTCGTCGTCGCTTCACAGTCGCCGAGGAGAAGCTTTGCCGCAAAATGCGCGCCGCTTTTGCGAGCTTCATTAAAACGGGCAAACCAGCGCAAGGACTCGCTCATGAAGTTTGGCTTCCTTATACGCAGGAGCGCAAGTTTATCTTCTCGCTGGGTGATTCTTCGTTAAAGCGAAGCAATGAAGTAGCAAGCGATGCCGCCTTTGAAAAGAATCTGCCACAAATTGAACAGTTAATCGAAAAGGAAAAGCAACTCGGCACCAGTTTGTCGCGACCCCACCGCAACGACTACAAGCCGCAGCCGCCGCCGCCGCCGCCGTCTCAGCACGCAACGGGTGGCGGCCGCCAGATTATTCACTCCATCAGCAACTCGAATCATCAGCTCGATTACGCTTACTTTTTGCATTTGAAGCGCGTCTACGGCTTCTGGCATCTAATTCTGCCCAGCTTAGCAGTTCAGGACGCGAGAGGTGGTGACATCTTCGCGGACGAATTCAGCCAAGAAGTGCGTCTGCGAGAAGCCTCCGCTGACGCTCAACGCTACCGGAAGGGATTCTTCGCGCTGCTGGGACTGACTTGCATGCTGCTGGCGGTACTCGGCTTGTGCGTCTACTTGTTGCGACGCGATTCCCTGCGATTTTCTTCTACACAATCGACGCGAGGATACCGTTTATGACGAAAGTGGTTGCGTTGGACGAAGATTCTTCGGTGCAACAGCAATGGGAGCAACAACAACAGTGGGAAGAACAACAACAGTGAGAACAACAGCAACAGCAAGAGAAACAACACCATCTTTGAAAATGAATCCAAATTCGAAGTTTGCCGATCCCCGCCGAGCCGATCGTCGAAGGCCGAACAGACTCGACAATCAGCCGCGTTCGGCACACCGTACCTGCCGCGCAAGACCAACAACTTGGGTCGCAAGCGACAGCTTGGCGCACATGAACGCGGCGGCGGCAGTGCCGCTGATGTCGCAAGCAGCAGCAATCTACGTGCCGCTGCCGCCATCAGTGGGAATTTCAGTGCCGGCCGAGCTTCAGCCGAAGACAACACGGTTGCGCCGTCAGTGGAGAAACTCATGGACGCTGTACGCAGCAAATACGAGCAGAACGTGGCTCTTAAAAACTGGCAGTATCAGCTGACTTGCGAGAAATTTTAAGCTGTGCAGCGCAGTGGAATCGCAAATAATTTCGCTTCTCGCGATCGGCATACTGGGATTTCTTCTCTAATCATTACAAAATGAGCGATTTATGTTAACAAATAATTTGTTTTCACACTTTTATAATAAAAAGTTTTTAGATTGAAAGGAATTTGCGATGCATTGAAGTAAATTTGCAGCCGCCCCGCATGAATCGCTTTCGTTTTTAACAGCGAAATCAAATTAGAAATCAGTGGGTTTTGCGTGTAATTTCAAGCGTTTTATTCACGCGCCACTAATTCCGTGGTCGAGATGAGTGGTTGGATTTTGCGAAACGACATTTCAGCCACGATAATATCAGCCAGCCGTTGCCTTGATATGCCAACCAAAAATGATGCGGTCATTAAAAAAAATTCAGAATTATTTTAAACGTGTTTTTCTCTTTCCCTCGCGTATTCAGAATATTTACTCGACCATAACTGATTTTATAAAATAAAATGCCCCTTCTTATTTCTATATTTCTTATTATATTAATTTTAAAATTTAACCTAAAAAAACTGTTCGTTTTTCTATGCCGAATACTTTTCACAGTGTATTCGAAGCCTCACTAACGATTTCAGCTTCAAATATTTCACAAAAACAAAGACGACCCGCTCTTAAAATCCAACATATGCAAACCAACAACAGGTATTCTGCAACAACAACAATCAGCACATAGTTAGAAATGAGCTGCGATAGGGTAAATCATGAGAAGAACGAGTTATTTTAATGAATCATGTGAATCACTTGAGAAGATTATAAGTTTTAATCACTTGAGAAGATTATAAATATAAAAAAAACATATAAATGAAAATAAACATTTCAATAATAAGAAAGCGTTTGTAGCAAAGAAACTGAATGAATATAAGTGTCCAAAAATAACATATCTTGAATATATGAGTGCGTATTTGGATGGAATGATTTAAATGAGTTAATTTTGTCATTGAAGTACTGAATAGAGACATTTGAACTGATATTTCAGAAGACAGTATTTTTAATATAGTCGTACCTATGAATTCTATTCTAAAATGAATCGAATTACGTATAAAACGAATCTAATGAAATGTAAAACGAATCAAAAATGTAGCGACTGAGGAAAATGGTACGGAAAAATTAAGAGAATCTTTTGAGAGAATGCTAACAATAGCGATTATAAAAAAACTACTCTTTCGAATTTAGAATGAAAGAAGTTTTTCTATAATTGGATGTGGAGGATGATTATGAATGAATGGATTTTCAATTTTTCGAAGCAATTAAATTCTTCTTCACTTCGAATCTCATCAATGGGGGTATTTTACGCTATAGCAACAGATTCCCTCCATCCCGCGGAAGGTGGAAGGGGGGGAGAATCACCCAACACCCTGAAGTGGGTGCCCCGGATATGAGGCAGCGGTATAAACAGCAGCGACTATGAATGGAGTGGCAGCCGTTATGATTGCCAAGATAAATTGTGCGCCAGATTTGGAGCCACCGTCCACCCTCCTGCCTCTCGCACTCGCGTCACTCGACGAAAGGAATTGCGTGGCAACGCTCTTGCGTACGGTCGCTGCTACCTCTACAAGCCCATCGAGCACCCTGCGAATCCCGACTGCATGCTTGCCAAGCCGAACGCTTCCATTCCATTCAAATTTCGGACGCAATTCAGCGCAATTTATACACTTCACTCAAGTGCGCGTCGTTTTCGTTGCTCTTGCGTTGCCGTCGGACCACGCGGCCCACAGACTGCCACCTGCCTCCCCCCCCCCCCTCCCATTGTTTCACTGTTGGTTGGTTTGCCGGCAACATCCACTGGCACACCGTCAGCTGGTCATGACTAACATGGCCAACACGGCTGCATGAAGCATAAATTACGTTTTTCCGCTTTTTCACAAACGAATCGTTGGCTGAGTGGCTCACTGGATGGCTGGCGGGTTGGCAGAGTCATGAGGATGTCAGTAGTGCGCTTTCACACACAACTGTGTAGATGGAGAATTTTTCAAATACTTTAGTCGGGATAGTTTCGGCGTTTTTTGCTGTTCCTTTCGTTCAGTGGAAAATTTGTGGTGTTTATTCAAGGCAGTTTTACTGGCAGGATATCGCGTATGATGGCCTTTGATAGCGATGTGGAGCGGCCGTGTGGAAAAGTAATGGGATGGAATCGATCGTATGGGATGAAGAGAGTAGAATCCCTGTTATTAGAAGAATATTTTTTCATTAAGTCGACAATTGCAACGTTTTCATTCGTATTTAAAAAACTTGGAAAATTTTTAAAATACACTTTTTCGCACTCTTTTAGAAAATGTCAGGTGTTTGCCTTCCAGTTCAGGTTATTTGTTGTAAAAAAAGTAAATGAGTAAGTAAATGAAGTGAAGTGAGTTGATGGTGAATTGAATGAATCACTACACTCAAATGAATTGAATGAATCACTACACTCAAATGAATGAATGAATCGCTACCGTGAATGAAGGAAATAAATTAAATTTATAAACTGCAGCAAATGAAGAGATGGTAATAAATTAAGAGGATCGTGTAAGTGAATGAAATGAATCTTTCGAGTAAATGAGGCCGAACGAACTTTTTATTTTGTAAGTGAAGCTGATGTTTAGGTGGCTTTTTGCTCAGTTGATTGACATTTTAAAAGAACGTTTCAGATATGGGTGCCCTTCGTGCTTTTATTAATTAAAATGGAAATTTTAATTAAGTTACCAGCTTCAACAGAAGCAGAAGCAGCATTCTAATGTGACTCTTTGTTGTGGTTGCTGCTGGCGTCACCGAAAGCCATCACAGGGCGACCACAAGAGCTGTCAAAGTGCGCGCACTTCCATCACTACAGTCTTCAAATCACCTGAAAGGGGAGCGATGATGACTGGTAATCGAAAATGTTGTCATCAATGTCAACATCAACAGCAACAACTACATCATCATCATCCGCCATCAAAGCAAGCAAGAGCAGCAATGACAGCGGCAGCAACAACAACGTTGCAACAAAACAAGTGACAGCAAAAACTGAGCGCGCTGACACTGACTGTCGCTGCGGTAACCGTCATCGTCATCATCATCACCATCTTAAATACCAACATTTTACAGACATCATATCAACTTCATTGATACCTGGATGTGATGAAGTCTTCCATACTTGTGCTCTTCATCCAACATTTACAACAACGACAACAAAAATAATAGCAATCAATTCAGTTGCAGGAGTAGCTGTGAAGCTGCAGTTGCTACTCGCCTGCATGGACGGGCGAGCAACTGCAATTGTAATCACAACATTTGGTGTTTGCGTTGATCACACGAGCGCTGACGCATGAACGCATGTGGACGACGATGCAGTTTCCGTCCTTCCGTCCGTACGGCTGCGTGTCCGTCCGTCTTCCGCTAGACCCATCATCAATACGTGTCTCGAGTTACATTGCTTGCTATGCGTGTAAATCGTTTGTTATCATCCTTCCTCTTGGGCAGGAGAACAAAGTCAAGGGGAAACGACATCCACTTTAAAGAACAGCAGAAAAATAGTGGGAGTTCCAGTGGTGAACGACAAGTGCAGAGAATAACGTACAACGCCTGACAGCTAAAAATTGCAAAAGAGCGATAGCAAAAAATCACTTTAAAATTGATGATGAAACTAAAATTACAAAAATTCATTTCTAGCAATTTGGTTGCTGTTGTGCAGTCCAATAATAAAGAACAAAATGTAAAATTTCCTCAACATCAAAATATTAACGAAGGTTATCAAGATAAAAAATTTACTGGTCCTCATGTTAAACCACGAGACGCTCGATCTTTTAAAACAAAAATTAGAACCGAGAAGCCAATTTTTTACATTTGACCCAGAGGTGGGCAACAGTCTCAGAAAGCAGGAGTACTCATCTACTCCACTTTGTGTTGGCTTTCTCGCTCATATACTTCCACGAATTCCAAGTTCTGGATGAAAACGATAAAAGTTTAATAAAAGAACAAGAGATGCTCGATCTTTTAAAACAAAAATTAGAACCGAGAAGCCAATTTTTTACATTTGACCCAGAGGTGGGCAACAGTCTCAGAAGGCAGGAGTACTCATCTACTCAACTTTGTGTTGGCTTTTTCGCTAATATACTTCCATGATTTCCAAGTTCTGGATGAAAACGATAAAAGTTTAATAAAAGAACAAGAGATGCTCGATCTTTTAAAACAAAAATTAGAACCGAGAAGCCAATTTTTTACATTTGACCCAGAGGTGGGCAACAGTCTCAGAAGGCAGGAGTACTCATCTACTCAACTTTGTGTTGGCTTTCTCGCTCATATACTTCCACGAATTCCAAGTTCTGGATGAAAACGATAAAAGTTTAATAAAAGAACAAGAGATGCTCGATCTTTTAAAACAAAAATTAGAACCGAGAAGCCAATTTTTTACATTTGACCCAGAGGTGGGCAACAGTCTCAGAAGGCAGGAGTACTCATCTACTCAACTTTGTGTTGGCTTTTTCGCTAATATACTTCCATGATTTCCAAGTTCTGGAAGAAAACGATAAAAGTTTAATAAAAGAACAAGAGATGCTCGATCTTTTAAAACAAAAATTAGAACCGAGAAGCCAATTTTTTACATTTGACCCAGAGGTGGGCAACAGTCTCAGAAGGCAGGAGTACTCATCTACTCCACTTTGTGTTGGCTTTTTCGCTAATATACTTCCATGATTTCCAAGTTCTGGATGAAAACGATAAAAGTTTAATAAAAGAACAAGAGATGCTCGATCTTTTAAAACAAAAATTAGAACCGAGAAGCCAATTTTTTGCATTTGACCCAGAGGTGGGCAACAGTCTCAGAAGGCAGGAGTACTCATCTACTCAACTTTGTGTTGGCTTTCTCGCTCATATACTTCCACGAATTCCAAGTTCTGGATGAAAACGATAAAAGTTTAATAAAAGAACAAGAGATGCTCGATCTTTTAAAACAAAAATTAGAACCGAGAAGCCAATTTTTTACATTTGACCCAGAGGTGGGCAACAGTCTCAGCAGGAGTACTCATGTACTCAACTTTGTGTTGGCTTTCTCGCTAATATGCCTTCATTCTTCTTGTCAAATTTTAGTGACTCTCTCTGTCTGTAGCGAGAGACGACGTGTACCGAAACTGTCACACACAGTGATATGAACAATCTGAATTCGTCCTTGAGTGGACAAAAGAGGGTGGTGGGTGACAGTGTCAGTTGGTTGTAGTGTAGTGTCATAAAAATACCGTGAGCGACCTCGTCCGTTAAATAGTTGAAAATACGATTTACTTTGCAAAATTTGTCGAATTCTACTACTTACTGTCATCCACACAATCTCTTGTTGTGGTTTACATAATCCAATTAGTCTCGTGCCTCAGGATCCAGCAATACAGTTAATAGCAATCAGTGATAACATTTCATATGTGTAAAGTTTCATTCTTACGTATTTGTGGGCGAACACAGTGAAGAATGTTGTGACCTGAAACAAAAATGTAAATTCGAAAACAAATACTTTAAAAAGTCACAAAAGTGAATATAGTGAAATCTTACATATATTCTTACATATATTCCAAAACTCTCAAAGTCTCTCCACAGAATTCAGTGGGAATACTATATTCTGATTAAGAAATTCACAGCCATTAATAACTTCCGAAAATATCTCATTTTCGTTTAAAGAGATCTTAATAAATCGCTTTGTTATTAGATATTCTCACAAGAATCTCATTTTTTAATCGAAAAAACAAACTAAGGAAAATTCCGATTTTTAGTAGAAATTTTAGAACATTATTTCAATAGTAGATTTTGTAAGTACAGATATTAAAATCTACATTATAGAATTAGTTAGATGTGCTTCCTAAAAAGTCAGCAACCTAAATCGAATCCATCCAATTGAATTTTTCACCTTTATTTTAATTTATTGTAGTTTTGGTTAGCATTGCAGATTACAGTTCAGAGAATAATAAGCTAAACGTAGCACTGTCTGAATGAAACCGCAACAGCTGATTTCGCTTCGTGAATACCCGTAATGAGTGGTACGCCGTGCGCACGTGTTTGTCTGTCAATTTTTTGACAGCTAGCTGTGGAAGGTTTCTTTTGTTTTCATCGAGGAGAATTTATAAATTAAATTACTGTGCAACGCAATGGGTACCGCGAGATTTACTGAAATTGATCTCTTCCCGAAGGATCTGGAATTCGCTGTATTCACCGGAGATGAAATTAAAAAACTCAGTGTGGTCAAAATCATCACAGGCATGACCTACGATCCTCTCGGGCATCCACTACCAGGCGGACTCTACGATCGCGTGATGGGCACCTACGGGGACCGCATGATGGAGCCATGTCCGACGTGTCTCTCCTTGCATTCCTGTCCTGGCCACATGGGACATATCGAATTAAACGCACTCGTCTACAATCCCTTCTTCACTAAAGTGGTGAAGACCATCCTCTCGATTTCCTGTTTGTCGTGCTTCAAGATACAAATCAAAGGTGACACAAGTGCTATGCTTCAGTAATTTTTAGTTCATTAATTTCGCTCCTTACTTGCAGATTACGTTTGCGAAGTGCTAAAGCTACAACTTCGGCTCATCGATGCCGGCTTCATTATCGAGGCACAGGAAATTGAAATCTTCAAATCGGAAGTCGTCTGCCAACAGGAGAAATATTTAGTGAAGCAGGAAAATGGTGATCACCTGCCTCCACGTATCGCGGAATTGTATCAACTATTAGAGCGCAAGGAATCGAATGCAAGTTGCAATACAAAAAATTCATGTGCCATCCGCGCGGCTGTATTGCATGCAGCCTTGCAGCGTCCCAATATCAAAAAATGCATGCATTGCGGAGAATCGCTGCGAAACGTGCGATACACACATCGCAAGCTCGTGTACTTTATGACCGCAGCAGAAATACATAAGAAGTTAGTATGCCGGACTTTAGATGAAGCATTTTTCTCACATTCTTCGATCTCATCTTCCCACAGAGCACCCAACTCTACGCAGACAACGGGCCAGAATAAAGTTATACTTGCTGATGAGTGTCGTACCATACTGCGCGGTATCTATACCACTAGCCCAGATCTTCTGAAGCTTCTGTTTCCTGTATTGCAAATGAATGCCGGCTCGTGTGAGCATGCAACGGATATCTTCTTTATGGATAAAGTACCTGTGACACCACCAAAAGCTCGGCCGTGCAATATTTTGCGAGAGCAGATTGTCGAGCACACGCAAACGGGTATCTATCGTCTTATTATTGAGAACAATTCGGTAGTGCGTGTGGTCTTGAAGCATATGAAGGGTCAGACACAAGATTTGGCAAAAGAAGCAACAGTAAGTTGGAAATAATGGATATTTTTTTATTAGAAAACACTCAATTGCGAAAAATTTCTATACACACTTTTCTGTTTTAATGTAATTCGTGACCATTTACGACCACTTTTTATATTAATAGCTGGAGTATAACAATTGATAATTTTTTAACCGCAGAATGTTTACGAGTCGAGTAAGGGTAAAACACCTTACGAAAAGCTTTTTAACGCTTTACAAGCTTTACAGAGCTCCGTCGATCTGCTACTGGACACCAGTATAACGCGTGATACCGCCTCCTTGCAAGGTTTAAAACAGGTAATTTAAGTAAAAAATTGATTGGCAATCGCTTTTAACTTTTCGTTAAATTTTGTAGGTCCTCGAAAAGAAAGAGGGTCTCATACGCAAGCACATGATGGGAAAACGCGTTAACTACGCCGCGCGTACTGTTATCACGCCCGATCCTAATATAAACGTCGAAGAAGTCGGTATACCGGATATATTTGCACGTAAGCTTTCATATCCCGTGCCAGTAACTCCTTGGAATGTTTCTGAGCTACGCAGAATGATTCTAAATGGACCACTAGAACATCCGGGGTATTTTTGTAAATATGAATTCCATTACTCACATTAATTCTGCCTTAATTTTCCCCAGAGCCAATTATATTGAAGATGAGCGTGGTTACACTACGATTATACCAGCTGATAATCGTGCCAAACGTGAAAGTATGGCTAAGCTTTTATTTAACTTTCCCGAAAATGGCACCAAGATAGTCCACCGACATGTGCTGAATGGCGATATTCTGCTGCTGAACCGTCAGCCCTCGCTGCATCGTCCCTCGATCATGGCTCACAAGGCCCGAATCTTACATGGAGAGAAAACTTTTCGGCTTCACTATTCCAACTGCAAGGCTTACAATGCCGATTTCGATGGTGATGAGATGAACGCTCACTTTCCTCAGAGTGAAGTGGCTCGTTCCGAAGCATATAACTTGGGTAACAATTTCTCCACTAATAGTTGCGTGACAAAACTTAGTTGAATCCTTCCATTACAGTAAATGTCGCCAGTAACTACTTGGTGCCCAAGGACGGCACACCTTTGGGTGGCCTTATTCAGGATCACGTCATCTCCGGTGTAAAACTTTCCATACGCGGTCGTTTTTTTAATCGCGAAGACTATCAGCAGCTGGTATTTCAAGGTTTATCACACATGAGGGGTCGAATTAAACTTTTGCCACCTACAATTCTTAAACCCATCCGGTTGTGGTCTGGCAAACAGGTTCGAGTTGGATTTACTACCACTGAAATCAGTTTTTTAAAATTTATTTCCAAATGCATAGATTTTGTCTACTATCATCATTAATTTAATACCAGAGGGGTATCCCAATATTAATTTACACTCGAATGCAAAGATTGGCGATAAACACTGGACCATCGGTAGTCCCAGACCAGCCATTTGTGCCCGTTTGAAAAAGAATTTCGAAATGAGCGAGAGTGAGGTAATCATACACAAAGGTGAGCTGTTGACTGGCGTCTTGGATAAGCAGCAGTACGGCGCAACCACATATGGCTTGATTCACTGCGTGTACGAAGTAAGTTCTCCACGGGCAGGAAGGAATTAAAATAAATGAGAAATAATATTAAACATATAACTATTTAATAAAATTATTTATAGCTCTATGGCGGCGAAATTTCCACGAACTTATTGACCGCCTTTACTAAGGTTTTCACAACCTTTCTGCAACGTGAAGGCTTCACACTGGGAGTGAAGGACATCTTGGTTACGTCTGCGGCGGATACAACCAGACGCGCCATCATCAAGGAATGTCGCGAGGTAGGTAGTCTTCAGCTTAAATATTGTATTTTACTTACTGACCCTTTTCTAAATTTGACGGACTAATTACGGACTTTTTGATTTCTATTTATCTTTTCTTTGATTTTTCACAGATCAAATTATTTAGGGACAATTTTCTATGTATTACGAATAATTTATAGTTCTTAATTTATTGCTATATGTGGAATGATTTTCTTCTGTAGATTGGTAGCGCAGCTGTTGCTGATGCCTTGGATTTGGATGAAATTCCACCTCTCGATGTTTTGGCGGATAAAATGGCGGAGGGATATATCAAGGATCCGAAATTCCGTGTTATAATCGATCGCAAATATAAATCTTTACTGGATGGCTACACCAACAGTATAAATAAGTAAGCCGCTTCACAAATATATATGGCAACTTATGCATTCGCACTTTATTCCTCCCCAAGAACTTGCCTTCCCAGTGGGTTGATCACGAAATTCCCGGATAACAATCTTCAGCTGATGGTTCTGTCCGGTGCTAAGGGTTCCATGGTTAACACGATGCAAATTTCATGTCTCCTTGGTCAAATCGAGTTGGAAGGAAAGCGTCCGCCTTTGATGATATCGGGGAAATCGTTACCCAGCTTCACCTCTTTCGAGATGTCTCCCAAATCTGGAGGCTTCATAGACGGTCGCTTCATGACCGGCATTCAACCTCAAGATTTCTTCTTCCATTGCATGGCTGGACGTGAAGTAATTAGAGTTTTGTACAGTCGGAGATTCGCTTTATTTGCGACTTATCATTCCAGGGTTTGATTGATACTGCTGTGAAAACCTCACGTTCTGGTTATCTACAACGTTGTTTGATCAAACATTTGGAAGGACTCTCGGTGAACTATGACCTAACAGTACGCGACAGTGACAGCAGTGTCGTTCAGTACCTCTACGGAGAAGATGGCCTGGACATTTCTAAATCCAAGTTCATACATAATAAATTCGGCGGCCGATTTCTAGCTCACAATGCTGAGGTGATACTTCGCCCCAGTGAGTTGGAGAGAATCAAAGATTCTGAAGTGCTATCCAAGGTATCGCGTCATGCGAAGAAAATTCGCTCGTGGTTGAAGAAGAATAAGGAGGCAGAGTCTATTAAAGGTCCCGCAAAGCGCCATCTGTCAGCCTTTGCTCATTTCTCTGGTGAATTGCGTGACGAAGTAGATTTGGAGCGTCCAAACGAAATCAACTCCATGACTGGTCGCCGTTGTCTGGACGAAAGTATTGTGAAGCTTTGGAATAAAGCGGATCCAGAAAGTAAAAATTTGTATCGTAAAAACTATGCACGCTGTCCCGATCCGACAGCATCAATTTACAGGCAGGACCGCAGTTACGGATCTGTCTCGGAAGCGTTGGAAAGAATCATTGATGAACACCGCGATCCGAACGCCAAACGCAAGGCAACTTTTGCTGAAATTATGTATGTAAAGAATATGAAGTCCCTGGTAGCGCCTGGTGAACCCGTGGGCTTGCTGGCTGCGCAATCCATCGGTGAGCCTTCCACGCAGATGACACTGAACACTTTCCACTTTGCTGGTCGTGGTGAAATGAACGTGACGTTGGGTATCCCGCGTTTGCGCGAAATTCTTATGTTAGCTTCGGCCAACATAAAGACGCCCTCGATGGACATACCGATTGCGCCCAACAAGGCAAAACAGGCCGAAAAGCTGAGGATACAATTGAATCGCGTAACTTTGGCTGATGTTTTGCAAAGTACGATAATATCTGTCTGTGAATTGCTGCAATTCTTGAAAGCTTGCTTGTTTCATTTTTATAGCTGTGAATGTGAAAATCAAACTGGTTCTGCATCCTGAACGTGCTTATCAGTATAAAATACACTTTCAATTTTTGCCACGAGAAGCTTACAAAGATGACTTTTGCGTGCGTCCCAAGAATGTGCTAAAATACATGAGTGAAGTCTTTTTCAAGCAGATGTTTCGTTCCATTATAAAGTGTAGCACAAGTAAAGCTGTTGTGTAGGTCTTATAAATCCTTAAAACGAGGAGCGAGCAGATGGGTTTATTGGTGTTCTTTATTTCAGTGTTGATTTCGAAGAAAATAAGAACACCAAATCTAGCGAGAATAATCAAGACGACGCCAAGGATTTGGATGATGATGATGGAGGTAGTGCAGCCGCCAGGAATGGCACGGGGAAACGCAAAACAACGACTGCAACCGAGAGTATCGAAAACGACAACGAATCCTCCGATGATGAGCGCGGTGTAAGAAACTGAGCCCACTGTAAGAAACGTGTAGACGGTTAAATTAATTTTTCATCTCAGAATGACGACGATGACGATGCTGCTCATATAAAATTGAAATCACGAAAACAAGACGAAAACGAATATGATGACCCCGAAGACGTAGAATTGGTGGAAGATAACGATGACGGTATTAAAAATCCATTCGGAATTTCGTGTACTCAAAGTTTAAGTTGTCATTCGTTTGCATATTTACAGAGGAAGATAATGAGGAAGCTTCACCACAGAATTTAGAAGATTCTAATGAAGCCGTTGCCTCTGAGGAGGAGCCAGATGAAGTCACCAGCGAGGTGCTGAAAAATGATATGGTCAGCGATTACACATACGACGAGGAACATCATTTATGGTGCAAGCTGACTTTCAATGTAAAATTTCATGTAATGCTTAAGATGGACGCTTTAATATATACCAGATTTTTTTACTTTTAGCTCAGCATAAAATACAAAAAACCCGACATGGCCAGTATTATACGAACACTCGCTCAGAAGTCGGTGATGCATCAAGTTCAGAACATTAAGCGTGCCATCATCTATAAAAATGACAAAGACGAACAGCTATTGAAGACTGATGGCATCAATATTGTGGTAGGTTTCAGGAAGAGGACTTTCGGTCGCTGCAGCAGCCTTTCAAAAATTCCTTCTCTTTTCAACAGGAAATGTTCCATCACAATAAGATCCTCGACCTCAACCGCTTGTACTCGAACGATATACACGCCGTTGCGAGAACGTACGGAATTGAAGCTGCTGTTCAAGTTATTATTAAAGAAGTCACAAATGTCTTCAAGGTCTACGGCATAACCATCGACCGTCGTCATCTCTCACTGATTGCTGATTACATGACCTCTGATGGCACTTTCAAACCGCTGTCACGCAAGGGCATGGACAGCTCTTCGTCCCCACTGCAGCAGATGTCATTCGAATCGTGTATGCAATTCTTGGCAACAGCTACAGGTTTCGGACGTACTGACGAATTAAACTCACCGTCAAGTCGACTGATGGTGGGACTGCCTGTGCGACAAGGGACGGGATCGTTTGATTTGCTCACTTCAATTGCTTGAAAGTGTATAAGTTTTTATATTTTTTTTTATTTTTATAAAGTTTAGTTATAAAATAACTATTTTTAACTCAAACAAGGCTGCTAAAATGCTGATTGTAATGATAAAATAACGATTACAGAAACTAGTAAAAAGCAGATCTGGTAAAAATACAAATACTTGGTATATTGTATTGCTCACGTTTTACATTTGAGTTAAAGTTTTTTTTTTACTGCTTCCGTACTTTTATCTTAAAAAGGCAGTTTTATTCGGAATCTTCCGAGCTACCAGAATAAGCAGAGAGTAAAGATAAGCCGCCTCCACCCGTTTCTTTGGTAGGCGCACTCGCTGTTGACGCAGCAGCATTTGTTGCATTTGAACTGCTCACTGGGAGGGACGACACTTCCTTCACCTCTGTTGATGAAGGTTGACTTTTTGGTTTTACCAGAACCAGTGGTTGCTTGCGCTTAACAGTTCCCTTTGTATTTAAAGTGCTCGAAGTGGTTTTAAAAGTCGCTGTAGTTGCTGTTGGTGGAGTCATAGAAGTTTTCTTTGAAGGCGGTTCCTCGCTTGCATCAGCCACCTCCTCTATAATCTCCTCCGCTATGATTTTCCCGGCTCCATTTGCTGCTTTTGCCCGAAAATTCACAGATCTGAGATGAAGGATGTTGTGACAGTGATAGTGGAAAGCAATGGTTTTGAACAATTTAGAACTTAATTTATTTAGCATTTGTTTGCTGTACAAAAGGAAAACGTTTTGTTGCCAACGCGTACACACAGTTGGATATATTCTGGAAGTTGACTTGTAATATCCTGAGGATCTTCACGATTTTTGCGGAAACCAAATAGTCCAGCAGGTAATAAAAAAAATTAATTCCTGTTTTAGCTGACACGACCCACTATGCTACAGAAATTTTCAGCAGTGCTTTAAAAATGGACTAAAGTTGAAGGAAGTAAATAGGATTCTGAAATTTAAGCAGTCCGGAAGTACATTGATTTAAAGAAGTACATTGATTTAGATACTGTAAGCTGACTACGATACTGAGGTTAGCAACCTGAGCAAAGGCTTTTAGTCTTCAAAATAAATGCTAAATAATAAACGGAGCAAAGAAGGAAGTGAGATAACTGTGTGCGCGTGTTGCGAGATCTAAAGGGTAGCACGTTGAGCAATTAAAATCCCCCAACGATAAATTAAACGAAATTAATGAAAACTAATGTTTGCTATCATCCTTACTTGATAAATGCTTCATCTTCTCTCTCTTGGCGTGCAAGTCGTTCCTGTTCGGTCTCCAGTGGATTGTATTGCTGCAACATCGTCTCGTAGTCGACCGCTTGTTGCCGTCTATTCAGATCGCGCAACTCTTCCAGGGACTCCAGCACTTCGATCTCATTACGCGATTGTTCTGTTCGATTTTCCAACAGTTTCATTGGATTGCTGGCCTCTTCTTCGCGTGCCTCCTCCTCCTCTTTGCGCGCCTGCTCTTCGGCCATCTTCAGTGCCATAAAATTTCTTGTCGCGCCTGCTTCGATCTCGTAATCTGTATTCTTGGGGTCTGTTTTAAACGAGATCTCCTGCAGGCAGCGTGTGCATTTGATGTAGAATCGATAGATGCGAATACCCAGATACGTTTCGTTCTCCACATCCTCCTTCCGAGCATTGAATTTCTTGCCTTTGTAAATGTATTCGCCACACGTAACGCAGCGCATGTTGAATGGAGCCATGAGACGCACAGTGTACTGGCGATTCTTGGCTAGCTTCATGCGCGGGATTTTCGACGGGTCGAAATCCGGCGGGTAGTATTTCTGCAAGTACCAATCGAAGTTAGTTAACAAATTTAAATTATTTTCTTTTACTTACATTCAACACTTTACGTTCCGACATTTTCTCACTTAATTTTACTTTAGTAAATAGAACGAAACGCTGAAATCCAAGCCGTTAAAAAATCCTCCAAATAAAACTATTAAAAACGTCAAACTCAGCTGTAATATCAAATTACAACCTGCGTTAGAATAGCAACTTTGCTGGCACTACCAACCCAAGAATGCTACAAAATAGAATTGAAACAAAGAGACACTCTATCAATAAAACGCCTTATTATACAACACATAAGCCACCGACGTAAATGAAACCAGTATACAGATGTTTCCCCACTGTAAATAATAGAGAAATTTGGTTCCATGCTGCTAATTTAAAAATTTGCGAGTGACAAAAATCTGAGTATGTCATCCGATCCTATATAAAAGTTTTGATATTCAGCTGACATACTCAGATTTTTGTCATCCACGAATTTTCATATTAGCAGCGTATGATGTCTGTCATTCCAGCAACGCTTCATGGAGGTGAACCACAGAAACGGTCAGAACATTCAAAGATAAATAAGGCGTTTAAATGTTGTGAGCATCTCTGTGGTTCAATTCCATTTTGTAGCATTGCTGGATTGACATACCAGCAACGTTGTTATCGTAGCCCAGGATATTTAAAATTGTAAATAATAAATATATAGTTTTCTATGGTGGAGGAGACATCAACACAAAGCAAGCCACGTTTCAAGGCGACGCGACCAAAAGCAGTCTACCTGTGGACGGTAATCGATGTGCAGAAATGGTACCGAAGACACTGCAGCGAATACTTACAATATTTGGAATTATTTTCCCAGGTAAATCAGCCTGGCTACACGCACCTTCTTTCCTTCATTCTTCAAAAGTTATAAAGAAGTGTGATGAGGGAAGAGAAAATTCTCCAAAGTGGTTTCAAATATAGCGATTTTAATTAAAATAAGGTTTGCCTTCCAGGGTAAAATTGATGGCAGGGCTGGCAGTTCCGTAACAAAATATCTCACCCTATATATATATATCTAATGTCAAATACAACTATTAATCAGATTAAACTTTTAAACGTAATTTTATTTAAGTTAATCTTTAATAATCGCTTTACTCTCTAGCACGAAATAACTGGACGTGCACTTCTGCGCATCACCGATAATTCTTTGCAACGCATGGGAATCACCAACAATCGTGACCGCGAAGCTATTTGGCGTGAGATTGTTAAGCAAAGGCTTAAAACCGATATTATGGAAATACGGGATATGGAGCGAATGAGTAACATATATTAGCAAGTAAGAAAATGCGTATTATAAATCGTGCATCATAAAATGTTAGCAAATAATAGCAAATGACTCTTGTTTTTATTTAGTTTAAACTTTGTACAGTGAATTCAAGAAAACTCATATATACATGAAAGAATGTTTTAGTTCATATTTTACGCAAATATGTGGCAATAATCAGAATAAAACATTTTTCTTAAATTTTAAATTTCTTTACAAGCACAAAAATTGTATATGCTTCGTATTTTTATGCTTTATTTTATTTTATATGTTTTTTATTATTTATTATTTTATATGCTTTTACATATATAATGCAAATTCGGCGAGGTATTTTATTTTTAGAAATAAAAAATCAAAATATACGTATTCCAATCTTTATAATTATGATTTCTTTGGCTTATTGCAATGATTTCATCAGAAATTTATACTCAATAAAATAAAATTACATTCGAAAAACTTAAAATTAAATTAATTATGATATTTTCAAGCGTTTTCAAATGTATGATATGAGATTAAAATAAACTTCATATGCTCCAGGAAAAAATTGAAAATTTAAAAAGGATTCTAATCCTCATTCTAGTTCATTGCATGGACTAGAAATAATGTTGTTCAATCAGAAACGTATTTATATCTAAATTTATATAGCTTCGAAGAATATTTATTCTAAGAATTTTTCGAAATTATTTGGTTGAATACTTCTAAGGCCTACAGATTTTTTTTTTTACAAGTTTAATTTTGTCTTTCAACGACTTCCAACTCTTAAATTATAATACTTGCGTTACAATTTCGCGTAATACGTCATCTGTTGAGTTACAACAGAATAAGGAGGCCTTCGCCATCTCAATTATTAATGTATATCTATTATAAATAGTTCATAATTTAAAAATTAACTGAAAATAGACTCCTAACTGCTACAGGGCCTTCAGCCCATGTTGAATGTATCAATTTTTAAATTACACAAAAGTGTAAATTATAAAAAAAATTACTTGATAATGCGTACGAATTTGTATCGAAATGATTTTGAATGAACTGCTCCCTCAACTCTTGGTTCCGCTTTTACGTGTATGGCAGCCAGAACACGCTGTAATCCTATTCTTCCTTCTCCAGCTTTGGTGTCACCAACTGGAACTCGTTGAGCGGCGAACACAAGTCCATTTGTGATGTAGTAACAGCCGCTGTAGTGGTAGCAGTCAAGTTTGTCGCTGTAAAGCTGTTGGTAGGCGCAAATACAGCAGTTGCTCCGCTTACTGTTGGCACCGAGGTAGCAAATGCTGTCGCAGCACTAGCTGAATTGCTGAATAACAATTTGGATGGATTGAAAAGCACAGCGGTTGGTGCCGCCGCAGCAGCAGCGGTGGCAACTGGGCTTTGTTGTTGTTGTTGCTGCTGCTGCTGTTGTTGCAATATATTCGGCAGCATATTCAATAAGCGTTCAAATGCTGATCTCTCGAATTCCAAGCGTTCTCGCTCCAGAGCCAGCCGCTGACGTTCGATTTCCAAAGCCACTCGATCCGACTCCAAGCGTTCATTTTCAAGTCTCAGCCGTTTGCGTTGAATACCGTTGTTTTCTTCCAGAACATCGTGTAGTTCACGCATCAGCTGGCGGGTAGCTACTGTTGGGAATTCCTTCCGCGTCACATCTACAGCATCATCGTCTAACGACGATAACATTTGCTGCTGCTGCTGCTGCTGCTGCTGCTGCTTTTTCTGTGCTGCTGACTGTATTTGCGGCACCAATCTTGGCTTCTTCCTCAACTTACGCTTCTCATCCTTCTGTTTCTGTATCGGTTGTTGTCGCTTTTGATTTTGGAAAATTTGTTGGTACTGTTGTTGCTGCTGCTGTGATCCGACACTCTGTTGCAACTGCAGTTGCTGCTGCAAGCTCTTGGTTGTGTCCGCTTTATCAGCATTTACGAGCAGCACCTTCATGCCGCCGGGACCGGTGGCGACGATGCCAGCTGGCGCTGTTGAAACGATACGAGGCTGTATCGGCGTGGGCGTCGAGCTAAGGACACTCGAGAGCAGCTGCACTGGCTGTGGCGCTTGGTTTGCCGAACTGACTGCTGCCTGTGGTGTTGTCACTGCTGGCGCTGCTGCTGTTGTTGGTTGAGACAAAAGAAAGGATGCCGGTACTAGTGAAATTTTTCCAGTTGTTGTTGAAGCCGGTGTGCTCTTTGATGCTATTACGACTGCTGCTGATGACGTGGTAACTGCATTCCAACTGGCTGTTGCTGTTGTATTTGTGACTGTAACAGCGTTGCCGCTGTTGGGTTTGGTCATCTTCAGCATTTCAGCCAGGGTGGGCATGAGCTCACCAACATTTGTTTTCCTAAAAACAAGCATTTAAATTAACAACGTAAATTTTGAATGCAATAGTTTCACAGGGAAAAAATTGTTTGTATTTAGAATTTTCAGTAGGTAATTTGAGATTCTTTTAGGTTAGGATTAGAAACCCTAAACTTTAGGTTTAGATTACGAGAAATCAACCTTTAAATTTTCGAACTTTGAATTCAAATTGTGGGATACACATCACATGAAGATATGCATTAACTTAATGTGACCAAAAATTCCAAATACAGACATTTTCATCAAACCATTAATGAAAACGGAAAATTTAAATACTGAATCTTACATGTTTTTATCATTGCTACCATCAAAATCGGTATCAACGTCGATGGGCTCTTCTTTGGGTATAATTAGTGCTGCATTATCTTTGGCAGAATTATCAGTCTTCGGAGTCGTTGGACGCGACTCTTTATTCTCAGTGACACCTTTCGTTTCGGACTCATTTGATTGAGCCTTGAGATGTTTTTCACTGTCATTAACATCATCAGTGTCTTTATTACTTTGTGTCTCTTCATACTCCTCTTCCTCTAGTTCCTCTTTTATATGCAATGAATTCTCTTCTCCATCGTCATCATTATCTGCTTCTGTTTCACTTTCAATCGCACCGTTCGTTATTTTCAACTTATTAACTGGCTGCAATTTGGATGCTTCTACTGCTGTTATAGCGGCGAAGGTTTCATCGTTAATATCCATATCCACCTCGACATCGGGAATAATACCATCATCGATATCCTGAACGCTGGTTTTACTTGTAGTCTCATTATAGTCCTCATTATTGTCGTCACTATCGGAAGCGATGCCACCTATTGAAGGATAATTTTATTTTATTTTATTTACATAAAAATTACGAAACATATTCTGAATATTTTAAGATTACTGAAAGGAAACGTTTGTTGATTATTTTTAGATTACTGAGAGGAAAAGTAATCCAAAAATAATCAAAATATCGAAATTTAGATTATCATTCATTCATTACTCTTAAAATAATCTAATAATTATCAAAATAACGAAATTTTGATAACTTTTTCATTATTGTCACGTAACGAAAACAGCGTTTTCACTTAGTATCATCCGGCTTTTTGCCTTGATTTCGCACCTTCATTTAAAACTCGCTTTCTGCGCTCTTCACGCTCCTGCTGTTTTTGCTCCAACTGATATTTCAGCGAAGGCTGCGGCACTTCATTAGGACGCACACTGAATATTGGACGTGTCATAATTGCATCCATTTCGGCGAAATGACGCCACGTCGGCTCCGAATCCGTGGAGACACCTGCTTCCATTTCCTTCTTGAGGCGGTTGTAGAAACACTTGAGATTTTTAATACGAGTCGTGATCTCTTCGGGAGAGCGATGGTAACCGTATTCCTGCATACGGGCAGCCAGCTGACAAATGACCGAATGCTTTTTATGCGTGGTAATAAGAGTTCGCTGCACTTTCGGATCGCCCCACAGCTGGATGAGTAGCTTGGTCTCGTCCGTATCGAAGTTGGGATTTCGACCCACATTCTTTTTGGATGCAGTGTTGCCGATGAGGACGCGGTTATAGGAAACCCAACCTTCGCCAGCGGCGCGACGCTTCTGCCGGGAGCGTGGCGCAGGTTCCGATTTAATACTCATGTTGAAGATGTTGTTCTCTTCCACTTGGCTAAAAGATCCTTAAATAACAGTTTTTAGCTTGAGTATTTAAAATTGTTAGCCCTCCCTTCACGGAGTAAATTTTATATCTATATTAGGAATATCCGTTTCATCTGAGTTTGAACTCAATTTTGTAAATTGAAATAGCTTTTTTTTTCCTTATAATCCACTACTAGACACGACTTAAATGAGGAGATGCGTCTGCTGGGCCGGAAAAATCAATACACTGTCTTTGGCGTCTTCTCTTCCAACTGACCCGAGACACCTACCTACATTCCTCGTTCGATGCACTAAACAACAGCTCGCGCCCGGCGACACGCTCAGTCTGCTGCACCTTCGTTCATTCACTGAATCCACTAAGTGTTCACACTCAAATTGACGGCGCAACTCCGTGGTGTCAGCACTCCGAGTACTCAGTGCACTCAGTGCCTGTGTGCGATGTGTTCTTAGCACGAGCCAGCGAAGCAACCCCTAAAAGTATCGCGCTGGTGGTTTGGCTCAACCCCACTACGACCTGACAAGGTGGTTTATTTTGGTAGTACTGCGTTGTTGTTGTTGTTGTTGTGTTTGCTATCAACCCACTTACAACTGCTGACTGCCTTTACCGAGTCTCGTTTGCGTTTGCACAAGTTCCGCTGTTCGCGACGCGAACTCTCACTGAACTGGCTTGGATGCAAAGTCGCCCTTTGTATTTGAGTCGCCCAGCACAGCTTTGATTATTAGCACTGTTATTATTATTGTTGTTGTTGTTATGCTGATGCCAGGATAGTTTGTAGCTGCGTGGCAAGTCGTCGTTGTTGAAATCCTTAAAATACGTGGTGCGCATCAAGGCATGCGCACTCGTAAAAAAGAAGATGTATTTTGTTCTTTTTTCGATTTCATTTTATTCTTTTGTCGATATCTTGTTATTTTTTAATTAAATTTTATCCCACAATTTCGGTTTAACTTTTCAACAAAAATTAGAATCATTTTTTCTTTCTGAAATTAAAACACAATTTGAACTTGAGGAGATCAAGAGTATGAATTTTTAAGCTAAAATGAAATGTCTTCTAATTTTTAGATTCTGCGCATAAGTGTACATTTCTCAATTTTTATTTGCTGCTCATGGCCTTGAATCCATTTATTTTTCCCATACCTCCTTTTTACTTTTAAATTAGGCAAAGCAGAAGAAACTCCTTCCGCTTCATGGCAATCACCAGACCGCTATATTTATAGTACGCCATTATTGACTCTGCCTGGCTCCAGCTAAGCATCCTGGATCTTTTTTAATCATTTAGCACTGAAATTTTCTCTCCTTGTGTTTGGGTTTTTGTCCCTGGATTCTCTCTTTAAAATTATTTACTGTTGTAAGTGATTCCTTTTTCTTTACAAGTTTTTCGGTAAATTTGTTTTTTTAGAAGCTGTAACATTATTGTTTAAGCGGGAGATTTAATTTATAAGAGCTTGCTTTTAATTGGTTGGACTTCTCCCGATCTCAGAGTTGCCTTAATATGTATTGACCAGACCGGACAGCTTTATGGCATTGCCAGCTTAAAATATCCGACAACTATTTACAACTATATAATATAACATACGAGTACATTATAATCAAGAGATGGTCGATCTTTTAAAACAAAAATTAGAACCGAGAAGCCAATTTTTTACATTTGACCCATAGGTGGGCAACAGTCTCAGAAGGCAGGAGTACTCATATACTCAACTTTGTGTTGGCTTTCTCGCTCATATACTTCCATGAATTCCGAGTTCTGGATGAAAATGATAAAAGTTTAACAAAAGAACAAGAGATGCTCGATCTTTTAAAACAAAAATTAGAACCGAGAAGCCAATTTTTTACATTTGACCCATAGGTGGGCAACAGTCTCAGAAGGCAGGAGTACTCATCTACTCAACTTTGTGTTGGCTTTCTCGCTCATATACTTCCATGAATTCCGAGTTCTGAATGAAAATGATAAAAGTTTAACAAAAGAACAAGAGATGCTCGATCTTTTAAAACAAAAATTAGAACCGAGAAGCCAATTTTTTACATTTGACCCATAGGTGGGCAACAGTCTCAGAAGGCAGGAGTACTCATCTACTCAACTTTGTGTTGGCTTTCTCGCTCATATACTTCCATGAATTCCGAGTTCTGGATGAAAATGATAAAAGTTTAACAAAAGAACAAGAGATGCTCGATCTTTTAAAACAAAAATTAGAACCGAGAATCTAATTTTTTACATTTGACCCATAGGTGGGCAACAGTCTCAGAAGGCAGGAGTACTCATATACTCAACTTTGTGTTGGCTTTCTCGCTCATATACTTCCATGAATTCCGAGTTCTGAATGAAAATGATAAAAGTTTAACAAAAGAACAAGAGATGCTCGATCTTTTAAAACAAAAATTAGAACCGAGAAGCCAATTTTTTACATTTGACCCATAGGTGGGCAACAGTCTCAGAAGGCAGGAGTACTCATATACTCAACTTTGTGTTGGCTTTCTCGCTCATATACTTCCATGAATTCCGAGTTCTGGATGAAAATGATAAAAGTTTAACAAAAGAACAAGAGATGCTCGATCTTTTAAAACAAAAATTAGAACCGAGAAGCCAATTTTTTACATTTGACCCATAGGTGGGCAACAGTCTCAGAAGGCAGGAATACTCATCTACTCAACTTTGTGTTGGCTTTCTCGCTCATATACTTCCATGAATTCCGAGTTCTGAATGAAAATGATAAAAGTTTAACAAAAGAACAAGAGATGCTCGATCTTTTAAAACAAAAATTAGAACCGAGAAGCCAATTTTTTACATTTGACCCATAGGTGGGCAACAGTCTCAGAAGGCAGGAATACTCATATACTCAACCTTGTGTTGGCTTTCTCGCTCATATACTTCCATGAATTCCGAGTTCTGGATGAAAATGATAAAAGTTTAACAAAAGAACAAGAGATGCTCGATATTTTAAAACAAAAATTAGAACCGAGAAGCCAATTTTTTACATTTGACCCAGAGGTGGGCAACAGTCTCAGAAGGCAGGAGTACTCATCTACTCAACTTTGTGTTGGCTTTCTCGCTCATATACTTTCATGAATTCCGAGTTCTGGATGAAAATGATAAAAGTTTAACAAAAGAACAAGAGATGCTCGATATTTTAAAACAAAAATTAGAACCGAGAAGCCAATTTTTTACATTTGACCCAGAGGTGGGCAACAGTCTCAGAAGGCAGGAGTACTCATCTACTCAACTTTGTGTTGGCTTTATCGCTCATAAACTTCCATGAATTCCGAGTTCTGGATGAAAATGATAAAAGTTTAACAAAAGAACAAGAGATGCTCGATCTTTTAAAACAAAAATTAGAACCGAGAAGCCAATTTTTTACATTTGACCCATAAGTGGGCAACAGTCTCAGAAGGCAGGAGTACTCATCTACTCAACTTTGTGTTGGCTTTCTCGCTCATAAACTTCCATGAATTCCAAGTTCTGGATGGATATTTTAAAACAAAAATTAGAACCGAGAAGCCAATTTTTTACATTTGACCCATAAGTGGGCAACAGTCTCAGAAGGCAGGAGTACTCATCTACTCAACTTTGTGTTGGCTTTCTCGCTCATAAACTTCCATGAATTCCAAGTTCTGGATGAAAATGATAAAAGTTTAACAAAAGAACAAGAGATGCTCGATATTTTAAAACAAAAATTAGAACCGAGAAGCCAATTTTTTACATTTGACCCATAGGTGGGCAACAGTCTCAGAAGGCAGGAGTACTCATATACTCAACTTTGTGTTGGCTTTCTCGCTCATATACTTCCATGAATTCCGAGTTCTGGATGAAAATGATAAAAGTTTAACAAAAGAACAAGAGATGCTCGATCTTTTAAAACAAAAATTAGAACCGAGAAGCCAATTTTTTACATTTGACCCATAGGTGGGCAACAGTCTCAGAAGGCAGGAGTACTCATATACTCAACCTTGTGTTGGCTTTCTCGCTCATATACTTCCATGAATTCCGAGTTCTGGATGAAAATGATAAAAGTTTAACAAAAGAACAAGAGATGCTCGATCTTTTAAAACAAAAATTAGAACCGAGAAGCCAATTTTTTACATTTGAACCATAGGTGGGCAACAGTCTCAGAAGGCAGGAGTACTCAACTTTGTGTTGGCTTTCTCGCTCATAAACTTCCATGAATTGCAAGTTCTGGATGAAAATGATAAAAGTTTAACAAAAGAACAAGAGATGCTCGATCTTTTAAAACAAAAATTAGAACCGAGAAGCCAATTTTTTACATTTGACCCATAAGTGGGCAACAGTCTCAGAAGGCAGGAGTACTCAACTTTGTGTTGGCTTTCTCGCTCATAAACTTCCATGAATTGCAAGTTCTGGATGAAAATGATAAAAGTTTAACAAAAGAACAAGAGATGCTCGATCTTTTAAAACAAAAATTAGAACCGAGAAGCCAATTTTTTACATTTGACCCATAGGTGTGCAACAGTCTCAGAAGGCAGGAGTACTCATATACTCAACCTTGTGTTGGCTTTCTCGCTCATATACTTCCATGAATTCCGAGTTCTGGATGAAAATGATAAAAGTTTAACAAAAGAACAAGAGATGCTCGATCTTTTAAAACAAAAATTAGAACCGAGAAGCCAATTTTTTACATTTGACCCATAGGTGGGCAACAGTCTCAGAAGGCAGGAGTACTCATATACTCAACCTTGTGTTGGCTTTCTCGCTCATATACTTCCATGAATTCCGAGTTCTGGATGAAAATGATAAAAGTTTAACAAAAGAACAAGAGATGCTCGATATTTTAAAACAAAAATTAGAACCGAGAAGCCAATTTTTTACATTTGACCCATAAGTGGGCAACAGTCTCAGAAGGCAGGAGTACTCATCTACTCAACTTTGTGTTGGCTTTATCGCTCATAAACTTCCATGAATTCCGAGTTCTGGATGAAAATGATAAAAGTTTAGCAAAAGAACAAGAGATGCTCGATATTTTAAAACAAAAATTAGAACCGAGAAGCCAATTTTTTACATTTGACCCATAAGTGGGCAACAGTCTCAGAAGGCAGGAGTACTCAACTTTGTGTTGGCTTTCTCGCTCATAAACTTCCATGAATTGCAAGTTCTGGATGAAAATGATAAAAGTTTAACAAAAGAACAAGAGATGCTCGATCTTTTAAAACAAAAATTAGAACCGAGAAGCCAATTTTTTACATTTGACCCATAAGTGGGCAACAGTCTCAGAAGGCAGGAGTACTCATCTACTCAACTTTGTGTTGGCTTTATCGTTCATAAACTTCCATGAATTCCGAGTTCTGGATGAAAATGATAAAAGTTTAACAAAAGAACAAGAGATGCTCGATATTTTAAAACAAAAATTAGAACCGAGAAGCCAATTTTTTACATTTGACCCATAACTGGGCAACAGTCTCAGAAGGCAGGAGTACTCAACTTTGTGTTGGCTTTCTCGCTCATATACTTCCATGAATTCGGAGTTCTGGATGAAAATGATAAAAGTTTAACAAAAGAACAAGAGATGCTCGATCTTTTAAAACAAAAATTAGAACCGAGAAGCCAATTTTTTACATTTGACCCATAGGTGGGCAACAGTCTCAGAAGGCAGGAGTACTCATATACTCAACTTTGTGTTGGCTTTCTCGCTCATATACTTCCATGAATTCCGAGTTCTGAATGAAAATGATAAAAGTTTAACAAAAGAACAAGAGATGCTCGATCTTTTAAAACAAAAATTAGAACCGAGAAGCCAATTTTTTACATTTGACCCATAGGTGGGCAACAGTCTCAGAAGGCAGGAGTACTCATATACTCAACCTTGTGTTGGCTTTCTCGCTCATATACTTCCATGAATTCCGAGTTCTGGATGAAAATGATAAAAGTTTAACAAAAGAACAAGAGATGCTCGATCTTTTAAAACAAAAATTAGAACCGAGAAGCCAATTTTTTACATTTGACCCATAGGTGGGCAACAGTCTCAGAAGGCAGGAGTACTCATCTACTCAATTTTGTGTTGGCTTTCTCGCTCATATACTTCCATGAATTCCGAGTTCTGGATGAAAATGATAAAAGTTTAACAAAAGAACAAGAGATGCTCGATCTTTTAAAACAAAAATTAGAACCGAGAAGCCAATTTTTTACATTTGACCCATAGGTGGGCAACAGTCTCAGAAGGCAGGAGTACTCATATACTCAACTTTGTGTTGGCTTTCTCGCTCATAAACTTCCATGAATTCCAAGTTCTGGATCAAAATGATAAAAGTTTAACAAAAGAACAAGAGATGCTCGATCTTTTAAAACAAAAATTAGAACCGAGAAGCCAATTTTTTACATTTAACCCAGAGGTGGGCAACAGTCTCAGAAGGCAGGAGTACTCATCTACTCAACTTGGTGTTGGCTTTATCGCTCATAAACTTCCATGAATTCCAAATTCTGGATGAAAATGATAAAAGTTTAACAAAAGAACAAGAGATGCTCGATATTTTAAAACAAAAATTAGAACCGAGAAGCCAATTTTTTACATTTGACCCATAAGTGGGCAACTGTCTCAGAAGGCAGGAGTACTCATCTACTCAACTTTGTGTTGGCTTTCTCGCTCATAAACTTCCATGAATTCCAAGTTCTGGATGAAAATGATAAAAGTTTAACAAAAGAACAAGAGATGCTCGATATTTTAAAACAAAAATTAGAACCGAGAAGCCAATTTTTTACATTTGACCCATAAGTGGGCAACAGTCTCAGAAGGCAGGAGTACTCAACTTTGTGTTGGCTTTCTCGCTCATAAACTTCCATGAATTGCAAGTTCTGGATGAAAATGATAAAAGTTTAACAAAAGAAAAAGAGATGCTCGATCTTTTAAAACAAAAATTAGAACCGAGAAGCCAATTTTTTACATTTGACCCAGAGGTGGGCAACAGTCTCAGAAGGCAGGAGTACTCATCTACTCAACTTTGTGTTGGCTTTCTCGCTCATATACTTCCATGAATTCCGAGTTCTGGATGAAAATGATAAAAGTTTAACAAAAGAACAAGAGATGCTCGATCTTTTAAAACAAAAATTAGAACCGAGAAGCCAATTTTTTACATTTGACCCATAGGTGGGCAATAGTCTCAGAAGGCAGGAGTACTCATATACTCAACTTTGTGTTGGCTTTCTCGCTCATATACTTCCATGAATTCGGAGTTCTGGATGAAAATGATAAAAGTTTAACAAAAGAACAAGAGATGCTCGATCTTTTAAAACAAAAATTAGAACCGAGAAGCCAATTTTTTACATTTGACCCATAGGTGGGCAACAGTCTCAGAAGGCAGGAGTACTCATCTACTCAATTTTGTGTTGGCTTTCTCGCTCATATACTTCCATGAATTCCGAGTTCTGGATGAAAATGATAAAAGTTTAACAAAAGAACAAGAGATGCTCGATCTTTTAAAACAAAAATTAGAACCGAGAAGCCAATTTTTTACATTTGACCCATAGGTGGGCAACAGTCTCAGAAGGCAGGAGTACTCATATACTCAACTTTGTGTTGGCTTTCTCGCTCATATACTTCCATGAATTCGGAGTTCTGGATGAAAATGATAAAAGTTTAACAAAAGAACAAGAGATGCTCGATCTTTTAAAACAAAAATTAGAACCGAGAAGCCAATTTTTTACATTTGACCCATAGGTGGGCAACAGTCTCAGAAGGCAGGAGTACTCATATACTCAACTTTGTGTTGGCTTTCTCGCTCATATACTTCCATGAATTCCGAGTTCTGGATGAAAATGATAAAAGTTTAACAAAAGAACAAGAGATGCTCGATCTTTTAAAACAAAAATTAGAACCGAGAAGCCAATTTTTTACATTTGACCCATAAGTGGGCAACAGTCTCAGAAGGCAGAAGTACTCATCTACTCAACTTTGTGTTGGCTTTCTCGCTCATAAACTTCCATGAATTGCAAGTTCTGGATGAAAATGATAAAAGTTTAACAAAAGAACAAGAGATGCTCGATCTTTTAAAACAAAAATTAGAACCGAGAAGCCAATTTTTTACATTTAACCCAGAGGTGGGCAACAGTCTCAGAAGGCAGGAGTACTCATATACTCAACCTTGTGTTGGCTTTCTCGCTCATATACTTCCATGAAATCCAAGTTCTGGATGAAAATGATAAAAGTTTAATAAAAGACCAAGAGATGCTCGATCTTTTAAAACAAAAATCAGAACCGAGAAGGCAATTCTTTACATTTGACCCACAGGAGGGCCAACAGTCTCAGAAGGCATGAGTACTCATACACTCAACTTTGTGTTGGCTTTCTCGCTCATATACTTCCATGAAATCCAAATTCTGGTTGAAAATGATAAAAGTTTAATAAAAGACCAAGAGATGCTCGATCTTTTAAAACAAAAATCAGAACCGAGAAGGCAATTCTTTACATTTGACCCACAGGAGGGCCAACAGTCTCAGAAGGCATGAGTACTCATACACTCAACTTTGTGTTGGCTTTCTCGCTCATATACTTCCATGAAATCCAAATTCTGGATGAAAATGATAAAAGTTTAATAAAAGACCAAGAGATGCTCGTTCTTTTAAAACAAAAATCAGAACCGAGAAGGCAATTCTTTACATTTGACCCAGAGTGGGGGCCAACAGTCTCAGAAGGCATGAGTACTCATACACTCAACTTTGTGTTGGCTTTCTCGCTCATATACTTCCATGAAATCCAAGTTCTGGATGAAAATGATAAAAGTTTAATAAAAGACCAAGAGATGCTCGATCTTTTAAAACAAAAATCAGAACCGAGAAGGCAATTCTTTACATTTGACCCACAGGAGGGCCAACAGTCTCAGAAGGCATGAGTACTCATACACTCAACTTTGTGTTGGCTTTCTCGCTCATATACTTCGATGAAATCCAAGTTCTGGATGAAAATGATAAAAGTTTAATAAAAGACCAAGAGATGCTCGATCTTTTAAAACAAAAATCAGAACCGAGAAGGCAATTCTTTACATTTGACCCACAGGAGGGCCAACAGTCTCAGAAGGCAGGAGTACTCATCTACTCAACTTTGTGTTGGCTTTCTCGCTCATATACTTTCATGAATTCCGAGTTCTGGATGAAAATGATAAAAGTTTAACAAAAGAACAAGAGATGCTCGATATTTTAAAACAAAAATTAGAACCGAGAAGCCAATTTTTTACATTTGACCCAGAGGTGGGCAACAGTCTCAGAAGGCAGGAGTACTCATCTACTCAACTTTGTGTTGGCTTTCTCGCTCATAAACTTCCATGAATTCCAAGTTCTGGATGGATATTTTAAAACAAAAATTAGAACCGAGAAGCCAATTTTTTACATTTGACCCATAAGTGGGCAACAGTCTCAGAAGGCAGGAGTACTCATCTACTCAACTTTGTGTTGGCTTTCTCGCTCATAAACTTCCATGAATTCCAAGTTCTGGATGAAAATGATAAAAGTTTAACAAAAGAACAAGAGATGCTCGATATTTTAAAACAAAAATTAGAACCGAGAAGCCAATTTTTTACATTTGACCCATAAGTGGGCAACAGTCTCAGAAGGCAGGAGCACTCAACTTTGTGTTGGCTTTCTCGCTCATAAACTTCCATGAATTGCAAGTTCTGGATGAAAATGATAAAAGTTTAACAAAAGAACAAGAGATGCTCGATCTTTTAAAACAAAAATTAGAACCGAGAAGCCAATTTTTTACATTTGACCCATAAGTGGGCAACAGTCTCAGAAGGCAGGAGTACTCAACTTTGTGTTGGCTTTCTCGCTCATAAACTTCCATGAATTGCAAGTTCTGGATGAAAATGATAAAAGTTTAACAAAAGAACAAGAGATGCTCGATCTTTTAAAACAAAAATTAGAACCGAGAAGCCAATTTTTTACATTTGACCCATAGGTGTGCAACAGTCTCAGAAGGCAGGAGTACTCATATACTCAACCTTGTGTTGGCTTTCTCGCTCATATACTTCCATGAATTCCGAGTTCTGGATGAAAATGATAAAAGTTTAACAAAAGAACAAGAGATGCTCGATCTTTTAAAACAAAAATTAGAACCGAGAAGCCAATTTTTTACATTTGACCCATAGGTGGGCAACAGTCTCAGAAGGCAGGAGTACTCATATACTCAACCTTGTGTTGGCTTTCTCGCTCATATACTTCCATGAATTCCGAGTTCTGGATGAAAATGATAAAAGTTTAACAAAAGAACAAGAGATGCTCGATATTTTAAAACAAAAATTAGAACCGAGAAGCCAATTTTTTACATTTGACCCATAAGTGGGCAACAGTCTCAGAAGGCAGGAGTACTCATCTACTCAACTTTGTGTTGGCTTTATCGCTCATAAACTTCCATGAATTCCGAGTTCTGGATGAAAATGATAAAAGTTTAGCAAAAGAACAAGAGATGCTCGATATTTTAAAACAAAAATTAGAACCGAGAAGCCAATTTTTTACATTTGACCCATAAGTGGGCAACAGTCTCAGAAGGCAGGAGTACTCAACTTTGTGTTGGCTTTCTCGCTCATAAACTTCCATGAATTGCAAGTTCTGGATGAAAATGATAAAAGTTTAACAAAAGAACAAGAGATGCTCGATCTTTTAAAACAAAAATTAGAACCGAGAAGCCAATTTTTTACATTTGACCCATAAGTGGGCAACAGTACCAGAAGGCAGGAGTACTCAACTTTGTGTTGGCTTTCTCGCTCATATACTTCCATGAATTCGGAGTTCTGGATGAAAATGATAAAAGTTTAACAAAAGAACAAGAGATGCTCGATCTTTTAAAACAAAAATTAGAACCGAGAAGCCAATTTTTTACATTTGACCCATAGGTGGGCAACAGTCTCAGAAGGCAGGAGTACTCATATACTCAACTTTGTGTTGGCTTTCTCGCTCATATACTTCCATGAATTCCGAGTTCTGAATGAAAATGATAAAAGTTTAACAAAAGAACAAGAGATGCTCGATCTTTTAAAACAAAAATTAGAACCGAGAAGCCAATTTTTTACATTTGACCCATAACTGGGCAACAGTCTCAGAAGGCAGGAGTACTCAACTTTGTGTTGGCTTTCTCGCTCATATACTTCCATGAATTCGGAGTTCTGGATGAAAATGATAAAAGTTTAACAAAAGAACAAGAGATGCTCGATCTTTTAAAACAAAAATTAGAACCGAGAAGCCAATTTTTTACATTTGACCCATAGGTGGGCAACAGTCTCAGAAGGCAGGAGTACTCATATACTCAACTTTGTGTTGGCTTTCTCGCTCATATACTTCCATGAATTCCGAGTTCTGAATGAAAATGATAAAAGTTTAACAAAAGAACAAGAGATGCTCGATCTTTTAAAACAAAAATTAGAACCGAGAAGCCAATTTTTTACATTTGACCCATAGGTGGGCAACAGTCTCAGAAGGCAGGAGTACTCATATACTCAACCTTGTGTTGGCTTTCTCGCTCATATACTTCCATGAATTCCGAGTTCTGGATGAAAATGATAAAAGTTTAACAAAAGAACAAGAGATGCTCGATCTTTTAAAACAAAAATTAGAACCGAGAAGCCAATTTTTTACATTTGACCCATAGGTGGGCAACAGTCTCAGAAGGCAGGAGTACTCATCTACTCAATTTTGTGTTGGCTTTCTCGCTCATATACTTCCATGAATTCCGAGTTCTGGATGAAAATGATAAAAGTTTAACAAAAGAACAAGAGATGCTCGATCTTTTAAAACAAAAATTAGAACCGAGAAGCCAATTTTTTACATTTGACCCATAGGTGGGCAACAGTCTCAGAAGGCAGGAGTACTCATATACTCAACTTTGTGTTGGCTTTCTCGCTCATATACTTCCATGAATTCCGAGTTCTGGATGAAAATGATAAAAGTTTAACAAAAGAACAAGAGATGCTCGATCTTTTAAAACAAAAATTAGAACCGAGAAGCCAATTTTTTACATTTGACCCATAGGTGGGCAACAGTCTCAGAAGGCAGGAGTACTCATATACTCAACTTTGTGTTGGCTTTCTCGCTCATAAACTTCCATGAATTCCAAGTTCTGGATCAAAATGATAAAAGTTTAACAAAAGAACAAGAGATGCTCGATCTTTTAAAACAAAAATTAGAACCGAGAAGCCAATTTTTTACATTTAACCCAGAGGTGGGCAACAGTCTCAGAAGGCAGGAGTACTCATCTACTCAACTTGGTGTTGGCTTTATCGCTCATAAACTTCCATGAATTCCAAATTCTGGATGAAAATGATAAAAGTTTAACAAAAGAACAAGAGATGCTCGATATTTTAAAACAAAAATTAGAACCGAGAAGCCAATTTTTTACATTTGACCCATAAGTGGGCAACTGTCTCAGAAGGCAGGAGTACTCATCTACTCAACTTTGTGTTGGCTTTCTCGCTCATAAACTTCCATGAATTCCAAGTTCTGGATGAAAATGATAAAAGTTTAACAAAAGAACAAGAGATGCTCGATATTTTAAAACAAAAATTAGAACCGAGAAGCCAATTTTTTACATTTGACCCATAAGTGGGCAACAGTCTCAGAAGGCAGGAGTACTCAACTTTGTGTTGGCTTTCTCGCTCATAAACTTCCATGAATTGCAAGTTCTGGATGAAAATGATAAAAGTTTAACAAAAGAAAAAGAGATGCTCGATCTTTTAAAACAAAAATTAGAACCGAGAAGCCAATTTTTTACATTTGACCCAGAGGTGGGCAACAGTCTCAGAAGGCAGGAGTACTCATCTACTCAACTTTGTGTTGGCTTTCTCGCTCATATACTTCCATGAATTCCGAGTTCTGGATGAAAATGATAAAAGTTTAACAAAAGAACAAGAGATGCTCGATCTTTTAAAACAAAAATTAGAACCGAGAAGCCAATTTTTTACATTTGACCCATAGGTGGGCAACAGTCTCAGAAGGCAGGAGTACTCATATACTCAACTTTGTGTTGGCTTTCTCGCTCATATACTTCCATGAATTCGGAGTTCTGGATGAAAATGATAAAAGTTTAACAAAAGAACAAGAGATGCTCGATCTTTTAAAACAAAAATTAGAACCGAGAAGCCAATTTTTTACATTTGACCCATAGGTGGGCAACAGTCTCAGAAGGCAGGAGTACTCATCTACTCAATTTTGTGTTGGCTTTCTCGCTCATATACTTCCATGAATTCCGAGTTCTGGATGAAAATGATAAAAGTTTAACAAAAGAACAAGAGATGCTCGATCTTTTAAAACAAAAATTAGAACCGAGAAGCCAATTTTTTACATTTGACCCATAGGTGGGCAACAGTCTCAGAAGGCAGGAGTACTCATATACTCAACTTTGTGTTGGCTTTCTCGCTCATATACTTCCATGAATTCGGAGTTCTGGATGAAAATGATAAAAGTTTAACAAAAGAACAAGAGATGCTCGATCTTTTAAAACAAAAATTAGAACCGAGAAGCCAATTTTTTACATTTGACCCATAGGTGGGCAACAGTCTCAGAAGGCAGGAGTACTCATATACTCAACTTTGTGTTGGCTTTCTCGCTCATATACTTCCATGAATTCCGAGTTCTGGATGAAAACGATAAAAGTTTAACAAAAGAACAAGAGATGCTCGATCTTTTAAAACAAAAATTAGAACCGAGAAGCCAATTTTTTACATTTGACCCATAAGTGGGCAACAGTCTCAGAAGGCAGAAGTACTCATCTACTCAACTTTGTGTTGGCTTTCTCGCTCATAAACTTCCATGAATTGCAAGTTCTGGATGAAAATGATAAAAGTTTAACAAAAGAACAAGAGATGCTCGATCTTTTAAAACAAAAATTAGAACCGAGAAGCCAATTTTTTACATTTAACCCAGAGGTGGGCAACAGTCTCAGAAGGCAGGAGTACTCATCTACTCAACTTGGTGTTGGCTTTATCGCTCATAAACTTCCATGAATTCCAAATTCTGGATGAAAATGATAAAAGTTTAACAAAAGAACAAGAGATGCTCGATATTTTAAAACAAAAATTAGAACCGAGAAGCCAATTTTTTACATTTGACCCATAAGTGGGCAACTGTCTCAGAAGGCAGGAGTACTCATCTACTCAACTTTGTGTTGGCTTTCTCGCTCATAAACTTCCATGAATTCCAAGTTCTGGATGAAAATGATAAAAGTTTAACAAAAGAACAAGAGATGCTCGATATTTTAAAACAAAAATTAGAACCGAGAAGCCAATTTTTTACATTTGACCCATAAGTGGGCAACAGTCTCAGAAGGCAGGAGTACTCAACTTTGTGTTGGCTTTCTCGCTCATAAACTTCCATGAATTGCAAGTTCTGGATGAAAATGATAAAAGTTTAACAAAAGAAAAAGAGATGCTCGATCTTTTAAAACAAAAATTAGAACCGAGAAGCCAATTTTTTACATTTGACCCAGAGGTGGGCAACAGTCTCAGAAGGCAGGAGTACTCATCTACTCAACTTTGTGTTGGCTTTCTCGCTCATATACTTCCATGAATTCCGAGTTCTGGATGAAAATGATAAAAGTTTAACAAAAGAACAAGAGATGCTCGATCTTTTAAAACAAAAATTAGAACCGAGAAGCCAATTTTTTACATTTGACCCATAAGTGGGCAACAGTCTCAGAAGGCAGGAGTACTCATCTACTCAACTTTGTGTTGGCTTTCTCGCTCATAAACTTCCATGAATTCCAAGTTCTGGATCAAAATGATAAAAGTTTAACAAAAGAACAAGAGATGCTCGATATTTTAAAACAAAAATTAGAACCGAGAAGCCAATTTTTTACATTTGACCCATAAGTGGGCAACAGTCTCAGAAGGCAGGAGTACTCATCTACTCAACTTTGTGTTGGCTTTATCGCTCATAAACTTCCATGAATTCCAAGTTCTGGATGAAAATGATAAAAGTTTAACAAAAGAACAAGAGATGCTCGATCTTTTAAAACAAAAATTAGAACCAAGAAGCCAATTTTTTACATTTGACCCAGAGGTGGGCAACAGTCTCAGAAGGCAGGAGTACTCATCTACTCAACTTTGTGTTGGCTTTATCGCTCATAAACTTCCATGAATTCCAAGTTCTGGATGAAAATGATAAAAGTTTAACAAAAGAACAAGAGATGCTCGATATTTTAAAACAAAAATTAGAACCGAGAAGCCAATTTTTTACATTTGACCCATAAGTGGGCAACAGTCTCAGAAGGCAGGAGTACTCATATACTCAACTTTGTGTTGGCTTTCCCGCTCATATACTTTCATGAATTCCGAGTTCTGGATGAAAATGATAAAAGTTTAACAAAAGAACAAGAGATGCTCGATCTTTTAAAACAAAAATTAGAACCGAGAAGCCAATTTTTTACATTTGACCCAGAGGTGGGCAACAGTCTCAGAAGGCAGGAGTACTCATCTACTCAACTTTGTGTTGGCTTTCTCCCTCATATACTTCCATGAATTTTAAGTTCTGGATAAAATGATAAAAGTTTAACAAAAGAACAAGAGATGCTCGATATTTTAAAACAAAAATTAGAACCGAGAAGCCAATTTTTTACATTTGACCCATAAGTGGGCAACAGTCTCAGAAGGCAGGAGTACTCATATACTCAACTTTGTGTTGGCTTTCCCGCTCATATACTTTCATGAATTCGGAGTTCTGGATGAAAATGATAAAAGTTTAACAAAAGAACAAGAGATGCTCGATCTTTTAAAACAAAAATTAGAACCGAGAAGCCAATTTTTTACATTTGACCCATAGGTGGGCAACAGTCTCAGAAGGCAGGAGTACTCATATACTCAACTTTGTGTTGGCTTTCTCGCTCATATACTTCCATGAATTCCGAGTTCTGGATGAAAATGATAAAAGTTTAACAAAAGAACAAGAGATGCTCGATCTTTTAAAACAAAAATTAGAACCGAGAAGCCAATTTTTTACATTTGACCCATAGGTGGGCAACAGTCTCAGAAGGCAGGAGTACTCATATACTCAACCTTGTGTTGGCTTTCTCGCTCATATACTTCCATGAATTCCGAGTTCTGGATGAAAATGATAAAAGTTTAACAAAAGAACAAGAGATGCTCGATCTTTTAAAACAAAAATTAGAACCGAGAAGCCAATTTTTTACATTTGACCCATAGGTGGGCAACAGTCTCAGAAGGCAGGAGTACTCATATACTCAACTTTGTGTTGGCTTTCTCGCTCATATACTTCCATGAATTCCGAGTTCTGAATGAAAATGATAAAAGTTTAACAAAAGAACAAGAGATGCTCGATCTTTTAAAACAAAAATTAGAACCGAGAAGCCAATTTTTTACATTTGACCCATAGGTGGGCAACAGTCTCAGAAGGCAGGAGTACTCATATACTCAACCTTGTGTTGGCTTTCTCGCTCATATACTTCCATGAATTCCGAGTTCTGGATGAAAATGATAAAAGTTTAACAAAAGAACAAGAGATGCTCGATCTTTTAAAACAAAAATTAGAACCGAGAAGCCAATTTTTTACATTTGACCCATAAGTGGGCAACAGTCTCAGAAGGCAGGAGTACTCATATACTCAACTTTGTGTTGGCTTTCCCGCTCATATACTTTCATGAATTCGGAGTTCTGGATGAAAATGATAAAAGTTTAACAAAAGAACAAGAGATGCTCGATCTTTTAAAACAAAAATTAGAACCGAGAAGCCAATTTTTTACATTTGACCCATAGGTGGGCAACAGTCTCAGAAGGCAGGAGTACTCATATACTCAACTTTGTGTTGGCTTTCTCGCTCATATACTTCCATGAATTCCGAGTTCTGAATGAAAATGATAAAAGTTTAACAAAAGAACAAGAGATGCTCGATCTTTTAAAACAAAAATTAGAACCGAGAAGCCAATTTTTTACATTTGACCCATAAGTGGGCAACAGTCTCAGAAGGCAGGAGTACTCATATACTCAACTTTGTGTTGGCTTTCTCGCTCATATACTTCCATGAATTCCGAGTTCTGAATGAAAATGATAAAAGTTTAACAAAAGAACAAGAGATGCTCGATCTTTTAAAACAAAAATTAGAACCGAGAAGCCAATTTTTTACATTTGACCCATAGGTGGGCAACAGTCTCAGAAGGCAGGAGTACTCATATACTCAACCTTGTGTTGGCTTTCTCGCTCATATACTTCCATGAATTCCGAGTTCTGGATGAAAATGATAAAAGTTTAACAAAAGAACAAGAGATGCTCGATCTTTTAAAACAAAAATTAGAACCGAGAAGCCAATTTTTTACATTTGACCCATAGGTGGGCAACAGTCTCAGAAGGCAGGAGTACTCATATACTCAACTTTGTGTTGGCTTTCTCGCTCATATACTTCCATGAATTCGGAGTTCTGGATGAAAATGATAAAAGTTTAACAAAAGAACAAGAGATGCTCGATCTTTTAAAACAAAAATTAGAACCGAGAAGCCAATTTTTTACATTTGACCCATAGGTGGGCAACAGTCTCAGAAGGCAGGAGTACTCATATACTCAACTTTGTGTTGGCTTTCTCGCTCATATACTTCCATGAATTCCGAGTTCTGAATGAAAATGATAAAAGTTTAACAAAAGAACAAGAGATGCTCGATCTTTTAAAACAAAAATTAGAACCGAGAAGCCAATTTTTTACATTTGACCCATAGGTGGGCAACAGTCTCAGAAGGCAGGAGTACTCATATACTCAACCTTGTGTTGGCTTTCTCGCTCATATACTTCCATGAATTCCGAGTTCTGGATGAAAATGATAAAAGTTTAACAAAAGAACAAGAGATGCTCGATCTTTTAAAACAAAAATTAGAACCGAGAAGCCAATTTTTTACATTTGACCCATAGGTGGGCAACAGTCTCAGAAGGCAGGAGTACTCATATACTCAACTTTGTGTTGGCTTTATCGCTCATATACTTCCATGAATTTTAAGTTCTGGATAAAATGATAAAAGTTTAACAAAAGAACAAGAGATGCTCGATATTTTAAAACAAAAATTAGAACCGAGAAGCCAATTTTTTACATTTGACCCATAAGTGGGCAACAGTCTCAGAAGGCAGGAGTACTCATATACTCAACTTTGTGTTGGCTTTCCCGCTCATATACTTTCATGAATTCGGAGTTCTGGATGAAAATGATAAAAGTTTAACAAAAGAACAAGAGATGCTCGATCTTTTAAAACAAAAATTAGAACCGAGAAGCCAATTTTTTACATTTGACCCATAGGTGGGCAACAGTCTCAGAAGGCAGGAGTACTCATATACTCAACTTTGTGTTGGCTTTCTCGCTCATATACTTCCATGAATTCCGAGTTCTGAATGAAAATGATAAAAGTTTAACAAAAGAACAAGAGATGCTCGATCTTTTAAAACAAAAATTAGAACCGAGAAGCCAATTTTTTACATTTGACCCATAGGTGGGCAACAGTCTCAGAAGGCAGGAGTACTCATATACTCAACCTTGTGTTGGCTTTCTCGCTCATATACTTCCATGAATTCCGAGTTCTGGATGAAAATGATAAAAGTTTAACAAAAGAACAAGAGATGCTCGATCTTTTAAAACAAAAATTAGAACCGAGAAGCCAATTTTTTACATTTGACCCATAGGTGGGCAACAGTCTCAGAAGGCAGGAGTACTCATATACTCAACTTTGTGTTGGCTTTCTCGCTCATATACTTCCATGAATTCGGAGTTCTGGATGAAAATGATAAAAGTTTAACAAAAGAACAAGAGATGCTCGATCTTTTAAAACAAAAATTAGAACCGAGAAGCCAATTTTTTACATTTGACCCATAGGTGGGCAACAGTCTCAGAAGGCAGGAGTACTCATATACTCAACTTTGTGTTGGCTTTCTCGCTCATATACTTCCATGAATTCCGAGTTCTGGATGAAAACGATAAAAGTTTAACAAAAGAACAAGAGATGCTCGATCTTTTAAAACAAAAATTAGAACCGAGAAGCCAATTTTTTACATTTGACCCATAAGTGGGCAACAGTCTCAGAAGGCAGAAGTACTCATCTACTCAACTTTGTGTTGGCTTTCTCGCTCATAAACTTCCATGAATTGCAAGTTCTGGATGAAAATGATAAAAGTTTAACAAAAGAACAAGAGATGCTCGATCTTTTAAAACAAAAATTAGAACCGAGAAGCCAATTTTTTACATTTAACCCAGAGGTGGGCAACAGTCTCAGAAGGCAGGAGTACTCATCTACTCAACTTGGTGTTGGCTTTATCGCTCATAAACTTCCATGAATTCCAAATTCTGGATGAAAATGATAAAAGTTTAACAAAAGAACAAGAGATGCTCGATATTTTAAAACAAAAATTAGAACCGAGAAGCCAATTTTTTACATTTGACCCATAAGTGGGCAACAGTCTCAGAAGGCAGGAGTACTCAACTTTGTGTTGGCTTTCTCGCTCATAAACTTCCATGAATTGCAAGTTCTGGATGAAAATGATAAAAGTTTAACAAAAGAAAAAGAGATGCTCGATCTTTTAAAACAAAAATTAGAACCGAGAAGCCAATTTTTTACATTTGACCCAGAGGTGGGCAACAGTCTCAGAAGGCAGGAGTACTCATCTACTCAACTTTGTGTTGGCTTTCTCGCTCATATACTTCCATGAATTCCGAGTTCTGGATGAAAATGATAAAAGTTTAACAAAAGAACAAGAGATGCTCGATCTTTTAAAACAAAAATTAGAACCGAGAAGCCAATTTTTTACATTTGACCCATAAGTGGGCAACAGTCTCAGAAGGCAGGAGTACTCATCTACTCAACTTTGTGTTGGCTTTCTCGCTCATAAACTTCCATGAATTCCAAGTTCTGGATGAAAATGATAAAAGTTTAACAAAAGAACAAGAGATGCTCGATATTTTAAAACAAAAATTAGAACCGAGAAGCCAATTTTTTACATTTGACCCATAAGTGGGCAACAGTCTCAGAAGGCAGGAGTACTCAACTTTGTGTTGGCTTTCTCGCTCATAAACTTCCATGAATTGCAAGTTCTGGATGAAAATGATAAAAGTTTAACAAAAGAAAAAGAGATGCTCGATCTTTTAAAACAAAAATTAGAACCGAGAAGCCAATTTTTTACATTTGACCCAGAGGTGGGCAACAGTCTCAGAAGGCAGGAGTACTCATCTACTCAACTTTGTGTTGGCTTTCTCGCTCATATACTTCCATGAATTCCGAGTTCTGGATGAAAATGATAAAAGTTTAACAAAAGAACAAGAGATGCTCGATCTTTTAAAACAAAAATTAGAACCGAGAAGCCAATTTTTTACATTTGACCCATAAGTGGGCAACAGTCTCAGAAGGCAGGAGTACTCATCTACTCAACTTTGTGTTGGCTTTCTCGCTCATAAACTTCCATGAATTCCAAGTTCTGGATCAAAATGATAAAAGTTTAACAAAAGAACAAGAGATGCTCGATATTTTAAAACAAAAATTAGAACCGAGAAGCCAATTTTTTACATTTGACCCATAAGTGGGCAACAGTCTCAGAAGGCAGGAGTACTCATCTACTCAACTTTGTGTTGGCTTTATCGCTCATAAACTTCCATGAATTCCAAGTTCTGGATGAAAATGATAAAAGTTTAACAAAAGAACAAGAGATGCTCGATATTTTAAAACAAAAATTAGAACCGAGAAGCCAATTTTTTACATTTGACCCATAAGTGGGCAACAGTCTCAGAAGGCAGGAGTACTCATATACTCAACTTTGTGTTGGCTTTCCCGCTCATATACTTTCATGAATTCCGAGTTCTGGATGAAAATGATAAAAGTTTAACAAAAGAACAAGAGATGCTCGATCTTTTAAAACAAAAATTAGAACCGAGAAGCCAATTTTTTACATTTGACCCAGAGGTGGGCAACAGTCTCAGAAGGCAGGAGTACTCATCTACTCAATTTTGTGTTGGCTTTCTCGCTCATATACTTCCATGAATTCCGAGTTCTGGATGAAAATGATAAAAGTTTAACAAAAGAACAAGAGATGCTCGATCTTTTAAAACAAAAATTAGAACCGAGAAGCCAATTTTTTACATTTGACCCATAAGTGGGCAACAGTCTCAGAAGGCAGGAGTACTCATCTACTCAATTTTGTGTTGGCTTTCTCGCTCATATACTTCCATGAATTCCGAGTTCTGGATGAAAATGATAAAAGTTTAACAAAAGAACAAGAGATGCTCGATCTTTTAAAACAAAAATTAGAACCGAGAAGCCAATTTTTTACATTTGACCCATAAGTGGGCAACAGTCTCAGAAGGCAGGAGTACTCATCTACTCAACTTTGTGTTGGCTTTCTCGCTCATAAACTTCCATGAATTGCAAGTTCTGGATGAAAATGATAAAAGTTTAACAAAAGAACAAGAGATGCTCGATCTTTTAAAACAAAAATTAGAACCAAGAAGCCAATTTTTTACATTTGACCCAGAGGTGGGCAACAGTCTCAGAAGGCAGGAGTACTCATCTACTCAACTTTGTGTTGGCTTTCTCGCTCATATACTTCCATGAATTCCGAGTTCTGGATGAAAATGATAAAAGTTTAACAAAAGAACAAGAGATGCTCGATCTTTTAAAACAAAAATTAGAACCAAGAAGCCAATTTTTTACATTTGACCCAGAGGTGGGCAACAGTCTCAGAAGGCAGGAGTACTCATCTACTCAACTTTGTGTTGGCTTTATCGCTCATAAACTTCCATGAATTCCAAGTTCTGGATGAAAATGATAAAAGTTTAACAAAAGAACAAGAGATGCTCGATATTTTAAAACAAAAATTAGAACCGAGAAGCCAATTTTTTACATTTGACCCATAAGTGGGCAACAGTCTCAGAAGGCAGGAGTACTCATATACTCAACTTTGTGTTGGCTTTCCCGCTCATATACTTTCATGAATTCCGAGTTCTGGATGAAAATGATAAAAGTTTAACAAAAGAACAAGAGATGCTCGATCTTTTAAAACAAAAATTAGAACCGAGAAGCCAATTTTTTACATTTGACCCAGAGGTGGGCAACAGTCTCAGAAGGCAGGAGTACTCATCTACTCAACTTTGTGTTGGCTTTCTCCCTCATATACTTCCATGAATTTTAAGTTCTGGATAAAATGATAAAAGTTTAACAAAAGAACAAGAGATGCTCGATATTTTAAAACAAAAATTAGAACCGAGAAGCCAATTTTTTACATTTGACCCATAAGTGGGCAACAGTCTCAGAAGGCAGGAGTACTCATCTACTCAATTTTGTGTTGGCTTTCTCGCTCATATACTTCCATGAATTCCGAGTTCTGGATGAAAATGATAAAAGTTTAACAAAAGAACAAGAGATGCTCGATCTTTTAAAACAAAAATTAGAACCGAGAAGCCAATTTTTTACATTTGACCCATAAGTGGGCAACAGTCTCAGAAGGCAGGAGTACTCATCTACTCAACTTTGTGTTGGCTTTCTCGCTCATAAACTTCCATGAATTGCAAGTTCTGGATGAAAATGATAAAAGTTTAACAAAAGAACAAGAGATGCTCGATCTTTTAAAACAAAAATTAGAACCAAGAAGCCAATTTTTTACATTTGACCCAGAGGTGGGCAACAGTCTCAGAAGGCAGGAGTACTCATCTACTCAACTTTGTGTTGGCTTTCTCGCTCATATACTTCCATGAATTCCGAGTTCTGGATGAAAATGATAAAAGTTTAACAAAAGAACAAGAGATGCTCGATCTTTTAAAACAAAAATTAGAACCGAGAAGCCAATTTTTTACATTTGACCCATAGTTTGCAACAGTCTCAGAAGGCAGGAGTACTCATATACTCAACTTTGTGTTGGCTTTCTCGCTCATATACTTCCATGAATTCCGAGTTCTGGATGAAAATGATAAAAGTTTAACAAAAGAACAAGAGATGCTCGATCTTTTAAAACAAAAATTAGAACCGAGAAGCCAATTTTTTACATTTGACCCATAGGTGGGCAACAGTCTCAGAAGGCAGGAGTACTCATCTACTCAACTTTGTGTTGGCTTTCTCGCTCATATACTTCCATGAATTCCGAGTTCTGGATGAAAATGATAAAAGTTTAACAAAAGAACAAGAGATGCTCGATCTTTTAAAACAAAAATTAGAACCGAGAAGCCAATTTTTTACATTTGACCCATAGGTGGGCAACAGTCTCAGAAGGCAGGAGTACTCATATACTCAACTTTGTGTTGGCTTTCTCGCTCATATACTTCCATGAATTCCGAGTTCTGGATGAAAATGATAAAAGTTTAACAAAAGAACAAGAGATGCTCGATCTTTTAAAACAAAAATTAGAACCGAGAAGCCAATTTTTTACATTTGACCCATAGGTGGGCAACAGTCTCAGAAGGCAGGAGTACTCATATACTCAACTTTGTGTTGGCTTTCTCGCTCATATACTTCCATGAATTCCGAGTTCTGGATGAAAATGATAAAAGTTTAACAAAAGAACAAGAGATGCTCGATCTTTTAAAACAAAAATTAGAACCGAGAAGCCAATTTTTTACATTTGACCCATAGGTGGGCAACAGTCTCAGAAGGCAGGAGTACTCATACAGGAGTACTCATAGTACACTCTTTTCATGGTTCTCAAATTCATTTTTTTTTTTGCGTAAATAAAATATTTAACTGTTTCTTGTTGAAAAGGTAAACTTTTGAGTCGCCCAGTGATATTAAAAATATAAATGTTATATTTTTAATTAGTGCTGTGAGGAAAAATTATGCTTTTAAGTGAGCATTTTTCAACACGCCAGCTTCAAGAACCCGCTTCGAAAAGAATGGTGTAGCCAGAGCCTTTTGGCTTAAAAAAATCTCTACATTTGATACCAGATTGTAGACTTTTTCCATTCATCATCTCTTCTCTTCAAAGGAAGCGAAAGAAGCTACTACAAAAGATAAGGCGTGTAACCAAGTCAATCAAGTTGAATTGTATAAAGTACACTTGCGTTAAGATAGCAATGTTGTTGGAACTCAATCCAGCAATGCTATAAAATTGAATTGAAACACAGAGTCGCTCAGAACAATGCAACGCCTTATTTACTTTCAAGTACATAAACCAGCATCGTTGCTGAAACCAGTAAACAGCTGTTTTTCGTTACATATTACAATTTCGATATCCTTTGCATGGCTTAAAAGTTTTTGTATCCTTCTTAAGTTTTCGTATCCTTAAAAATCGAGTCCTTATAACTTCTATATAAAGTAAGTGCCGAAGATGATAATCGCACTGAAAGTTTTTTATAATTATGTAGAATCAGGCGGCATACTCACTTTGTTGTCACTCGACAGGATTGATATCCTTTACGCGGCTAAAAAGTTTTCGTAATCTTAAATGTCGAGTCCTTATAGCTTCTATACTAAATAAGTGCCGGAGATGACCTTGCCGAAAAATTTTTAAAATGACGTCGAATCAATTGGCATATTAATAATTTTGTCACCCGCGAATTTTCATACTAGCAGCGTATAACCACATTTCTATATTCCTACATGCAATGAAAAACAGCTGTTTACAGGTTTCCGCAACGTTTCTAGCTTATGTACTTGAAAATAAATAGTTCTGAGCGATTCTACCTTTCAATTCCAGTTTGTATCGTTGTTGGCTGACATTTTCAGCAACATCGCTATCTTGGCGCATTTGATTTCTTCGGTTCTCGTTGAATTACGTAGTTTCTTCATTAACTTCGTAGTCTACTGTCAAAATCGAAAATAACATTATGGTTTTGGCTTTTACACTTATTAGTTTAGGAAAATTAAAATGCGCAAGAAATAAGGAAATTATGTAAAATTGTTAGATCTCCAAGGAATTAAAAAGTGCAAAAATCTGTAGCAAGAGTGAAAAAGCAAAATTAAGAAGAGGAAGTCGTCAATTAATCTCGAGTTTTCTGATTGTACTTTCGTTTTTTGGTCAAAAAAGACCCGAGAGTGGTGTTGTCCATAGACGCTGTGATGGATTTAGTGGGAAGAATTTGAAACACAATCTCGAGCAGAGTATCTTGCTCAGTAATCTGGCCAGGAGTTAAGTTGGTCGCGTCCTGCAAGTGCACGCAGCAAAGATTTTGCGAGGATATACCGTGACTGCAAAAATGTCCGCTGAAGACTGCGAACTGGACCCACGTATTCAGGTGCGTCGTTAGTTGCTGTGAGCAATTACGAAGTGTTTAGTGATTAATTTTGTTAGTGGTCATAAAAGTTTAAAGCACCAAGCAAAAATTTTTTTACCGTGCAATAAGCGCTACGGAATTCGAGGTCCTTCCACAGCTGCCAGGTTGGCTTTTCACCCAAACTATCTTTTCCCCCATGACTAAATTAATAAAGCTAAGTAAAAATTAGGAGCAATTAAAAACTTGGAAGTTCCCACTACCAAAGCAAAAGCCAACCACGGGCGAGTTTCTGTTTTTTGGGTATAAAACAGCGGGCTGATTTTATTCTTTAGGTAGATCTGGCGACGAATTTCACGTTGCCCGCGATTGAAGCGTTAAAAATTTGCATATATAATAAATTTCCTCCAAATATGGCAGCTACGACTTCATGCTTTCGAGGATTCGCTGCACTCCTTGCGGAGTTTGCACTTGGAACACGTTCAATAAAGACCCCCACTGCTTAGCAGTTCCTGTTAAAGAAAGCTTGGATTATGAAGAATACTGTATTGGCGTTGTCGAAAGATGCCTGCAGATCAAATACTTATGCTTTTATTAAAATTTCTTTCTTCCCCACCAGTGTATTCATAGAAAATCACAATATATACACACAGTATTTTATGCCTTCATTACTCATCCTAATAGATTTCTATTATGTAATTTTAGTTTGCATTACTAATTGTTTTCTCACATAGACTTTAATTACCAGTAAGTATATTAACTTTGTAAATATGATTGAAATTTCTCTACAAGGTAAATAATTGATTCTAAAAATAATTGTTGAAAAATTGGTTAAATAGAAAAATTGTTAAAAATAAAAAACTCAACTTGGCAGCGGTGGGATTCGAACCCACGCCTCCGAGGAGACTGGTGCCTTAAACCAGCGCCTTAGACCGCTCGGCCACGCTACCAGATACCATAATTTTTCACTTCGTCGTATATAGACACAAATTATTACTTTATATAATAAACAATAGTGAACTCTGACAAAAATGCATACCTATATCAAAAATTTATTACCATTTATATATATAATATAACGAAAACAGGTTTACTGGCAGCCAGAAAAAATTTTCCCATAGCTTCTTAAAAGTACTTTCATGATGAAAATGGAAGACTCGCTTTGTTAGGGGTTAAAACGCTTCAAAACTTGGTGAGATGCTGCGACAACTGTAGTAAAAAAATTTCTCAGTTTGCTTTATTTGATGCAAGATAAACTGTTCTCTTAGTAAAAGTATTAAGTAATTGTTTACATATCGAAATAGCCATAGTTTTATGCTGGATGGTACACTCCATCAACATTGAGTCGGTTTCACGGAGAAGAAAACAAACTATTAACTTGGTACGAATTTTATGGGTAGCATCAACCGTAGCGAACTGTAAGGCCTTTGAAAACCAGTTTTGCTTCGCTATAGCAGGTCGACCAAAGAAGTGCCATCAATACCATGCATATGTTCAAAAATTACATAAGCATGTATGTATGTTCGCCTGTGGCGACTTGGGTCAGATACAAAATGTTGAACCAGAAAAACCCAAGTCTGCTTGTCGTCGATCGTGTATGCGAGAAAAGTAGTTGCCCAAACTTGCTTTAAAAATATTCCTATAAAACTAATAGCTAATTATTATTATAATTTGAAGAATGTGTAATTTAGAGTTCCTATATCAAACTTTCCTTGAATTGGTCTTAAAATCATTAACTAATAATAAATTCTCCAGAGTTTATTGACACATTCGTAGATTAATTACTTATATAAGCATCCATTGTGATGAAATTAATTACAGCAATCCACCTTCCGCATATTGTGAGAGAGTAATTATGAAAAGAAAAAATTTCACCATACCAAGTTTCATTTCAAATGCAAATTATTCAAACATACTCGTATAAAACTAGCTTTCTTACAAATAATTTAATGAACTTTCTTCGATTTAGCGGGAAAGTTTTATTCATTAAAAATTTTAACTAAATGTTTAAAATCAAATCACATCAATCATTTTTTCTCGGGGTTTTAGCAGAAACTCATAACGAAGAACATAACAGCCAGAGACAGAATCCATTGAATTACGAGCTTTAGCCCAGCGCGTTAAACACTACACTTGTGTATACTTTAAACCGCGAGATTTGAGGTTCAGTGCATCATGCGTGTGTGTGATGTTTATGGTTGGTATTTCTGTATAATCATTTAAATAATGGGTTTTCGGCCCTCTGCGTTAAAAAATTGGAAGGTTGTTGTTTTAAAGACGATTTTCCTCATAACGGGGGGCCAGAGAAACAACGCAAGATTCACTTACTCCACAGGGTTACCGCGTGTTGCCAAGCGGTTGGTCCTACTATACCCGGAATCTACAAAAAATTTTAGGATTTATTTTTCACCATTTTTAATTTATTTATATATACTATATATATATGTATTTATTTTATGTTGTTTTTAACTCAAAACTAATTTTCGAACAGTTCTAGAGGTTAAAAAAACCTTGATTACATATTTTGTCTAAAGACTCGGTACGCTAAAAAAAAGACTGCACGTTTCACATTAAGTTTTTTATTTCCTTACAATCTTCGTTATTTTATTACAAAGGATAGTCAGTAAAAGTTGTAGTCTATTATGTTAAACAAAAATATATTGTAGTTTTCTGAAATAACGCGTCAGCTTAACAAAATTTAAACTGAAGTACAAAATAATTAAATGCATTAGAAATTTAAGTTTGTGTTTTTTCAGTAGAGGTTAAGGTTTCAAACAAGAATTTAAAAACCAAAGCAAAGTAAAAAAATGCATAGGATGTAAATGCAAATTTATGACAAAATTATAATTACCTTCTGTGCTGTTGTCTATCTGTTTTATCACCAAAACTTATAACCTTAAAACGATTAACTTAAAAGTAACAAGCGCAACACGTGTATTTTCTTCCATGGTTCAAGGGGTACAGTAAGTAACTTGCGCGGAGTGTCCTTTCATAAATTAGTTCGGCTCTGTTAAGATCGTAAAATTTCTGCTATCGTGTGAAGTAATGTTTTCCAGCAATAGATTTGAGCTTTGTTCATACAAACTCGTAGCCAATCCCAAACTGAAAACCATTTATGGGTTTATCGCCAACACATTTGCTTATCGGTACGCAATAGTTAAATTCGATGCGGGCACGATTGGCTAGTTTAAAGGCAAGTCCAAAGCCAGCTGCGCTGCGCAAGTTATCTGCAAAAATTCAATTCAAACTCGTATACATTTCTATGTTGTTCATGAGTATATCCCTTCCTTACGAATGCATACCTGTGGAGAATGAATTAAAGTTGCCCATATTGTAGAATAGATGTGTCCTCAAGTTATTAGACAATCCTTTGAAAACCTTTTGAAATGGCAGTGGAGACCACACATGAAAACCAGTGGACCAATACGTCTGTGAAAAAAAGAAACAAATTACTTATTGTGAACATAGGGATTTTTTTAAAAAATACCTCTGCTCCGATTGCAGTGCCATCGATGACTGGTCCAGCTCCACCGTATTCAAAACCTCGCAGAGTTAAAGGACCTCCACAGTAAAACAGATTACTAATTGGTAGCGCTATTGTTTGTTTTGTCGGCTTGATAATGCCAACTCGTCCACATATCTGCGCCACAACACCAAAAAAAAGTGGCAAACTAATTTCTGCATGGGAATTGCTGCTCATGTAGGCTACGTTGCCGCCTAAGCCGCAGTATTCGTTGGTCGACTTCAACATGATCCCCTGTGTGGGGAAGACTGGGTTATCGCGTTCATCGTATACCACCGAGTAACGCAGCAGAGAAGCTAGCCTCGGACCGCAGTGCTCTCGTATTAGAAAAGGGGCAGTTTTGTTGAGGAGCGAAAGTTCACGAACCGAGGCCTCATATTGAAAGGAGTGCGTTAGCTATTTCAAAAAAAAAAAAAAAAAACAGATTTTTGGTTATCTAAGTCGAAGAGTAACTAATGACTCTTACCTCAACCGGAGAGAACGTGGTCAGCGAAAAATCTGCAATGCCACCCAAGTTTAGATTTTGAAACGAACTGATGTTCATGCGATCGATGCGTCGAAATAACGAAAGCGATATTCTGAGAAATGTAAAATACGTCATTTTTCGGGACTTAAAATTTGCAACCAAATTATATCACACTTACTCTGGTCGATTATTGACAAAACGCGTGTGAAAGAAGGACTTCCAAAATTTTAGTGTAATGTCATTCGCTCGCGTGTTGCTGTACGAACCCTGCAGAGACACACTTTCGCCGCGACCAAGCAAATTCGGTATAGACAATTCTGTACGCAGCGAGCCCTCGTTCTGGCCTATTTCTGTACCCACGGACCCTACTATGGACGATAGCTCGTCACCCTGAAAGGAAACCTCGTAGCCATTTGGTGATGCGTTCTCGCCGCGACTTATATCAACATGAACGCTAACATCCTTAAAAATTCCCAGTTCATGCAAGTAGGATTTTGCGCTGGAATTAATAGAAAGACAGCAATGAAAAAAATGCGAAAATGCATTTTAGATACTTTCAAATAAACCAGTACTTCATGGATTCCAGCATAACTTCTTGAAAATTTGTGGCCTTAAATAAACCATCGGCAGCTTTCAAAACATAATCACTGTGGGTGCGAAGCAGACCATTGATTTTGACACGATCAACACGAGCCTTTGAATTGAGTAAAGAAAATTAATTAAAATGGATGTACTTTGTCATCAAATGGAATGAATGAATGATGGTCACAATCAAAATTTTATTTTAAGATACCAGTACTAATATCAATACTTGCCGATATTTTCCTCAGATCGAACTTTGATGGCTCCTTTCCCCTCTTGCCAGTCTTAGCCATTTTGCTGAAATCTGTACAACCTTACTGCTGCAAAATTAAAAAACTTTTGATTAATTCAAATACAAAGCAGATGCCACTTCCTCAAGTAGCAGTTAGAGGTCTAAATTAATTAATATTGCCCTATCCTAAGCATTGTGATTATGTTTCTATTTAATTGGGCTTGAAATTCTTGAAAATTCTAATTTAAAAAATTTCTTAAATTCTAAGCGCTATTTCGATTCTTTGCAGATTGAACTGGAGAATCTCAATACGGCAACGGACGAGATTAATAAGTTGGAAATCGAATTAGAGGTGGGTATTAACAGAACAGAAATCGTAAATGAATTTAATCAATTTCCTCATAATGTTCGCGAGAAAAGTTTAAATAATGTAGATTTCGTTTGATTCATAAAAGTTGTGTTTAAAACTTTTTAACTTCAAACTATAGGAAGCAACTTCTACGTTTCACATACTTTTAAATGAGTCCACGCGACGCCTCAAGTTGTCCACCAAAAAGCTGGGAAACTGTATTGAAAAAGCGCGACCCTATTACGACGCACTGGAAAAGGCACGCGAGGCACAAATTGAATGCCAGAAAGCAGCCGTTAAATTTCAGAGAGCTAACGGTGAGTGAATACTCAAAAAAATTGGAAATGAATCGGTAGTCTTTAGAGGGCAAGCAGCAGTCTGCTTATTCCGCTAGCAAGTCAATATACTGAATTAATAGAGTCAATATAGTGAACACCTCGCTTTTATTCGTAATAGAACTTTAAAATTTATGCTTATTTCAGACTCAAATTCTCAATCCAGGAGGAGGATGGAGAATTTCTTAAGTTTTTTTTTTTTTTTTGAAAATTAAACGATTTTTGAAGAAAATATCAATTTTTTCAATAGAAATACATGCCGCTGCTAAAGAAACTGTCGCCCTGGCCGAGCAACGCTTCATGTCTAATTCACATGAGTGGCAGTTTGATAACGCCTGGCAGGAGATGCTGAACCACGCCACACAAAAGGTGATGGACGCCGAAAAGAAGAAAGCCGAGTGTCATGCCGAACATCAGCAGCGTGCAAAAATCTTTAATGCCGCGGAAATGAAGGTGAGCTCATGGCAAATCCTTTCAAGCTTCCTCGTTTAAAACAGTCTTATGTGATCTCGTATTTAGGTTCAGCAACTCGAGGAGCGCTTCCGGCGTAGTATTGCCAAATCTCGCCCTTACTTTGAGGAAAAACAAATCTGCCAGGATCAACTTGAGACGCAGAAGAATCGCGTTGACGAATTGCAGACACAGGTGCAGAATGCAAAGGCCACATATGCCACCTCGTTACGCAATCTAGAACGCATCAGCGATGACATTCATCGACAGCGAGGCGACTATGCATCGTTGCAAATTTCATCTGCACCGCCGCCCGGGCCACGTGAGCCTGGCGTTGGTGCTGAACTGAACTCGCCCACTACAGCAAAGCTGCCACAACTACCCAACTTCCAGATGGAATTGGAAAAATGCGAGTTTCCTTCAGCATCGTTCGCGGGCAGTCAAATGTCACTCGATCGCTCTTCTCTGCATTTCGGCCATGAATCCAACAATGATTCGGCTGGTTTCTGTTCAGCTCGTGTCGAGGAATTCGATACAGATTGTGATGATTGTGTCGCAGATGACAACGTCGATAATGATGATGTGATTTTCGGGGCATCCTGCGCCGTCGACGAATCTGATCTTGAAGCACTTCGTCAAAAGGTTAAAATATTAGCTGTTCGGCCCATCGAAGGAGGCGACGGACGGCAACAGCGCAACGACATGTGGGAGCATGAGTTGAATGCCACCGTAAATAAGCTGGACCAGCTGATGTTGCTCAGTGAATGCGCACGTAGCAAGCAACCGCTAAAATCCAAGCAACAGCAACAGAAGCTGCTGCAGCAAGAAAACATACGTCCCAACTCGCTCGGAGCTGAGACCACGTCTAAGAACTGCGATGATGTGGAATCGATCAAGAAACAAGCTTGGTTTGGAAAAGCTGCGTCGGCAACTTCAGATCGCCCAAGCCTGCCAACTACGCCGGAGCATAACACTACTCCTCTGAAGAAACTTCAAAAACTGGAACCCATGCCTTCGGCTATTGTGTCCATGCGCGAGCTGCCGCTTCTGGCACGCTTATCTCACGAAATACTCGACCGGGCTGCAGTATACAACAGACAACGAAGGAGGTCGCTGGAATAATGCTAACTATAATTAATGTAAAACCTATAAAACTCTCGAATATCAAAGCATCGTGTAACTTAAATGTCAGCTAAATAAATTGTGTTAAGTAGGTAGTGAAATAATGAACCTGCCTGAATATCGTACCACGCAATTATTACTGTCAATTCTACATAATGCATTCTGGCAGTGTTGGATTCTATTAAGCTCAAAATGAAATAGAATTGCATCAGAGTTAAAGTAAGACCATTAAGCATTTGTTCTAAAGACAAAATTGTAGAAAAAAATGAAAGCTTAAACAAACGCGTTCTAATTTGTGATTTTTTATAAAAATTATTTATTCGCAAAAATATGTACACTTAAAAACAATATTAATTCAGATTAAAGAAACTCCCACTAGAAGATGTTATAAGAAACTTTGTTTATCACATAAAAAGCTTGAAAATAATTAAATATAAAACAAAATTGTGTTTAGAATTATAAAGAACAATTTTGGTGATAAAAAATTCTGATGTTTTTCTATACTTTTAAGCATTAAGTTAGCCATTTCTCAGATGTAAAAGAAAATTGAAATTAATTTTTTAACTGCTGCTAAAAGCACATAACTCTGACTAATGATATACCAGAAAAGAAAATATCATGACATGCCAGCAAACGTGTATACAAAAAATTATTGTTAAGCGGAAAGTAAACACATATATCAGTGTGCGATTATTGAAAATAATAAAAAAAATATATTAAAAACAAGCTAGTTTCTTTCCTTCTATAAAAATCTGATGCTCAAATTGTTTGTGAAGGATGTGCTTGCTTATAACGGGTGGGCCGTCGATTAATTTCCTTTTTAATTACGTCAATCAAGAATATTGATGCCGTTGCTGGAAGTGTGAAAGCTAATTTTCATCTCGGTGGTTATGTGAACAAGCAAAACTTCAGATTTAAGGTTCAGAAAAACCCACTAATTAGCGGAGAAGCCAATGCAATCCTCAGGGGGTTACATTTGGTATGGATTTTGCAGTGGTAACATTAATAGCATTTTTTCTTTGAAGATTTTCGGCAACCACGTTCTACAGAAAGTTTACAGATTTTTCGGAGGCAGAAATTTTCGAATTGGACCTGGAGAGGCTTTGATTCCAGCAGGATTGCTAAACGTCCTACACAAGCCATCCAACAATCGATCTTCTGCACATTGAGTTGTCTTGCATGATCACCGCGTAGCTGTAATTTGGCAACGTAGAATATTTTCTTGTGTGGCTCTGTTAATGATCAATTTTATGCTGACACTCAACAAGCTATTGAGGTACTTAAGGAAAATATCAAGCGGCTTATTCGCAAAATGGAGTCCCAAATCACCGAAAAAGTCCTGAAAAACTACATTAGCTGCCAAGCTGTCGTGGCAGCCATTTGTTGCTACTAGGTTCTGTATTAAAGCAGTAAATTATTGTGGATCAGAGCGACATCCTTCTCTGCACCAATCGCTTATTACTTTAAAAGTGTAGAAGTATTATTAAAACGGAAAGGCCGCAGATATGTGATTCTTAATTTTAAGCCTAACAATTAACTAAAAACACTTGATTCCAGATCAGGTGTGCAACGCGTGTTGTTACGACGTCGGATTTGTTACGTTTGGTAATCGAAAACTCAAAACGCCACAGAGAACTAGCTCCTCTGCTGACCTTAAAATTTAATTTCTACAACATAATCCATTAATAAAATTTAATAACTACAATTATATAACATTTAGAGGAAGATATAAATTTTTTCTGAGTTTACTTTCATACCTCTGCAATCTTTGCGTACGATATTAAGAAAATGCGGATTTCCTTCAGAGTAACGACGAATTAGCGTAATAAATAACTTTTCATTATTCTGTATTTAACAATTTTAAATGATTATGTCAGAAAAGGAAAACCACACAGGAAACTGTCAACATTTTACAATAAACAGCTGTTTAGTAACATGTGTGGGGCCATAGTTGCCAACTTCCATTCCCACAAGAGCTTTTAGGCAAAATACCATGAAAAATTCAATACTAATAACTGAATGCCATTTCATGAAAGGACACGGCAGCTTTGTTCATGACGAGACCTGTAGCTCTGTTACTGTACTGTAACTGTATTTTAGTTTAGATCAAATAGTGATTCCTTCGTCAAGTGGAAAATACAGTTGATTTGAGTATAACCAAAACAGTACAAAGGAAGTGTCAGAGGAAAATTGGATGTTTTGTTGACTGCATCAAGGTGAACTAGTATTTAATTTTTATCAAAGACAATAAACTTGTATCACAGTACGACATCTTTATACTATATGATCTTTCGTTTTAGTCTGGTTTCCGTATGTTAGATATTCCTTCCCAAAGCCTAACTAATATTCTCGTTTGTGCGTCCATTACTTGTGATTTTAATTAATATTATAATCGGAAACTGCTAAATCCTTGCAATACAACTTATTTTGTATGAAACTAATATCCAGTTTTTAATTCTCTTAAGTAAATGCAGTGCCATCTGTAGAAGCGTAGCCAAACTAAAGAAAAATTAGGTATTTAACGGAACCTAATTTTCCAGGCCATGCATGAAGATGCGGGCCATATTAGTTCATAAATGCTGTGAGCATTCTATACTATTTCATTGTGATTGAACTGAGTTCGTGTAGTTGCAATAAAAAACAAATGCTTGATATATTGGTACAAACGCTGAACAGTTTAATTTTAAGCAGTCTATGGTAACATATACGCCGAAGTTAACAAATTATTCGAGTATTATAACAAATTATCGAATATTATTAAAAATTAAGTGTAATAAATACTGAGTTATTTGTTATTGAAAAACAAAATTAATTAATATGGGGTTTATCATCACTGAACGGTTTTAAATCTTGGTAATTAAATTTTTTTATGATAAGATTTCTTTTAACTTGAGATTTAAATGGCTGGGAAGCATAGGTCTCCGTTGTTTGCTGTTTTTGCACATCCTGCGGCTGCTGGCACTCCTCTACCAATTTCGTAGGCTGTATAATCTTCACATTCATGCCCTTCGATTGCAATTTTTTTATAATCTGTAAGGTTCTCTCCTTCTCCACATCACTTGTTGATGTGGATGGTGAAGGTGGCCGTAGATTAACGACTGGTTCCTTTCTTTTCACTTGCAAACCCAAGGTTTGCAGCTTATTTATAATCTGTTGCGTTTGAACAGCTTTAGAAGGCGCCGGTTTGGAATCTTTCGAATTCAACGATATCTCGAAAGCAGTAGCGGTGGTGGTAGATGAGCGAGAACCAGTTGGTTTTAATAGTTTGGCGTTTGTAAAAGCATCTTCCGACTCATTGGCACGCTTCAGTACTTTGTTGTGTTGGGTGTCAGTCTGAATGATAGCATTCGTACTTTTTGGCTGAATTAGTGTTACTTTTGTAAGTGTCATCGGCGTTACTTTTGTAAGTGGCATCGGCTTTGTAGGCAGCTTCTGTGTAGCTTCTGGGCTTAGGAGTAGCAATTGTGGTTTGCTGTTGGTTACGGTACCCAAATGACCAGATTTATTTGACAGTGCTTGAATTGCGTTGGAGCTACCAACGGTGCTGACGACTGGTAGTTTTATGCTATTGTTGCTGGCGCTACTCTCAACTAACTTTATACTGTTGGTTGCGGATGGTGGATTTATACTGTTCTTGTTGTTGGTCGCCAGGTATGCATTTGGTGTCGGCTTCAAGAAGCAACGTGGCTTAGTCAAAATGTAGGTTTTTAGTCCCGTGCTGCTATCGGGTTCATTTAATTTCAGCACTCTTCCAGTCTTCAATCCATTCAGTATCTGATTCTTTGGCTTCGGTGGTCCCTGGTTGCATTCCAAGATCTTCGCACTGCTATTGCGCTTTGCTTTGAAGTTTTCTTTAAACTGAACGAAAGGAGTTACCGCTTCCACCAGCTCGCTGTAGCTAGCTGTCTGCTGCTGAGTGGGCTGAAGATCCGAAGTGGGCTCCGATACTATCTGTGTGGACCCGAGTTCGGAGTACCAGCGGGGATCAAGCAGCTCTTCCTCGATTTTTATGAGATCCATGAAGTCGTCGTCATTATTCGGCCTACTATGTTGTGCCTGTCGAGGTTCCTCAAGCCTTTGAATTCCATTGTACTTATAAATTTGATACTTGAGAAAAAAAAGTTGTTTACTAAAGTCAACATGAACTTTAGTACGCCTACCTCTTTGTCGTTGTTGGCGTAACGCGCCAATACATGCTGCGGCTCCTGCCCACGTTTGGTTGGGGGAAACACGAGGCTGAAGTTATTCGCGAAGATGCCTCGCATAGAGGCACCGCTACCAGAGGTATCCGCACCGCAAAACTCAAAGTGTTGCTGAAAGTCATTAAGGTTTTCGTAGTCCGTGTGGCACCGAGAGCACAGAACCAGAGTCCTGCGATTTTCATCTAGAAGTATTTCGCCCAGTTTGATGCAACGCACTGGTTGCAACATTTTATTTTTGGTCAAAGACAACTTTCTTGTCTTTGCTTTTAGCAGATCCTGCTTTTCCCTGGGTGTTTACAATACAAAACAATGTCGATTGTTTACAAATGCGCGGAATATGTATATAAGTTTGCCATTTAAATTTTTTTCCCAACACTTGTATTTCAAAAATCCTATATTCCGGATATAAAGGCTTAAAAATTACATTGCGCAAATGTCGACATTTAAAAATCCCACAGCAATAATTTTTTAACAAAACTTCTGTTTTCAAAAATCCTGAAACCATAAATGTTAATGTTTATAAAACTTTAATTTATATTAAAGGTGCTAGTGCTTCTTTTGATATTTTTAGTCTTAAAACTTATCAGTTTGTTAGTTTTTAGTGATGATAATCATATAGTAAATCAAACATTTATTTTATTTATAAGCATTTATTTTAGTATGACAAATACTTTATTTTTTACAGAATGGTATCATTAGTGTACGACAAATTTTTGCAGTGACTTAATAAATCTAATGTTTGTTGGAAAATATGAGGTAAGAGGAGAAATAAAATTAATATAAGTCGTGGTACTGAATTTCATGACTACGGGAACTAAAATCGATTATCGGGATGGAACTAAAATCGACTTAAGTCTCTGTAAGGGTGGACATTATTTGATATATTTGCGATACTATAGAAAAAATCCAATTTGAATAAAAATCCTCATGGAAATCCTACGGGCAACTAAACTGCTCACATATTTAATTTCGTTGAGAAGTGGATTTTTATATCTTTTCCCCGTGAGACTTCTCACGACGTTAGATCATATTATTTAGAAGTGTTCGCAAGGAAACATAAGCAACTCACTATCACCTGAGTTTGTAGAAAAACGTGAGCAACTCACAGCCTCGTTTTTTGCAGAAATTATGTTCAAACACCAGTTGTGGATGGTTTATAATTTTAGAAAAGTAGATCCAAGAAAGCTTCAAGTGTTTGAACGCAAGTCTCCATTGAAATAGTTTAATAATTTAATTTTTTTTTCTTAATTAAACTCTAAGAATCAAGATATGAATTCGAAAAATCATCAAATATAAGAGTCGAATAAGCAATTTCAACTAATTTTGATTTCAAATTAAGGATTTCTTCATCGGAGTGCTTCTAAAATGTCATATTTTTTTACTTCTACCCAAAATATTTTAAAGCATTTCGTATTTAAAAAAAACGCCATTTATTTAGAAAAATATTTTTGAGTGTTTATTATTAATATTATTTAATAACTTTTTATGGTTATAATAGTTAAAATTACAAATGTTAACCAAAGCTTATGACTAAAATAACCCTGAATTCCAATCAAAACAAATCCTCCTCGGCTTTACGTTTGCGCTTTTTCAGTTTTTGTTTCACGTCCGCCGCCTTACCGCGTAACAAAGCGGTTTTGAGCTTCTTGGAGGTCTTTTTGCGTTCTTGCACGCCAATCTTACGTTTAGCCGCTTTCACAGGATCGTGAATTTTCTCTTGAGCAATGAGCTTTTTACGTTCAGCACGACGCATCATCAGCTGTGTTTGAACGCTGGAGCGTAACTTGTCATAAAGGTCTGAACCTATTCGCTTGCGTAGCTTGCTACCAACACGCAACGCAAGCTGACGCAGTTCAGGGTCGACGTTTTGATCCGCTTCAGACATCTCACGCACGAGTGGGGCCAGCAGCGCGGCCGCAAGCCTCTCGAGGGTGTCCACATCCAGAAGGGTTATGAATCCTTCAATAAAAGTGAAGAGTGCGGTACGCTATAAACATGAAGGGAAATATTAATTTTTTATAATTATAGAATTCGTAGGCCAAGTTTACCATGCTGATGCAATGTGGTGCCTTTGCTACCTCCTTGTTCACTAAGAAACGTATTTTCCGCACCAGCCAGTATAGGTTAATCTTTGGCAACGGATCTGCTGAATTCATGACCTTTTCCTGCTGCTGCTCGAGCTCATGCTTCGTGGTGAATGGCACGTTGCGCAACATACTCGCGATGTAGAGGAAGATCTTTACAATTTCGTCGATTAACTGCTGCAGCGTATCGCCCGGCATGAGCTGAGCGCAGAGATCCAAAACTAACGACTTGATATCGTATTCTGGATTCAAATATATGAAGTCCAGCTTAGATGGACCGTATGAATTTTGCTTCAGTTCCAGTCCCCTCAGTTTGTTACCGACGGCATCGAAGTCGTAGCTGGACAAAATAAGCGCCAGAATCTTTGCTGCGTTGCAACGCACCCAAGTGTGTTCGTGACCAAGCAAGCGCTGTGATTCGTAGGCCAGCTCGTCCACAATGCTGCTCAGTTCTTGATTTGCGAACAGGTCCATGGAACAGTATTCGAATATTTTGAGTAGAGTGTACTGAATTTGTATGAGTTCATGATCAATGGCGCGTTGCTTTCGTGCCACTTCCTCGACTGATGCGGGTATCTTGCTTTCGCCCAACTGTAAGAGAAAAATTCTATTTTAATTTTTTGTTCTCTATGTAAGCGACTAAGACCTGAAAAAGAATGCAATCATTTGAATCGAATCAATACATATTTTTTATCAGGAAGAAGCTGGCCGGTTGATGCCCGCAGCAACTTTCTGCTTTCCGCTGACCCTTCCTTTGTGACTTCGTAATGATTGCAATCTTTTAATTCTTTATGCTTCGATGCAAACCTTTTTACGCTTCGCTTGCAATTTAATGTCCGCAACATTAACATCTGAATCGATAGCGCCACTAGCTAACCGTACGAATCTTCCTGGGGTATTTGGATTGCTAAGGGTTAGACACCCCACCAGCGTGGGCAGCACCAATTTGATACGTGGCGCAAACGCCTTCTGTTCAACGTTCAAGAATCGCGAGCAGAGGGCTGCAGCCATTTCACGCACAGATGGCTTACCAGCAGGATCACTAAAGAACAGCAACGTCATGTCGAACAAACGCTGACGATTTTCACGCTCCAAGCGTGTAATCAGCAGTTCAATACATTCAGCCACTGATTTGCGACAGTCGGAATCCTCATCGTTCACCAAACGTGTGCCCAACGACAGATAAAGGAACTCAGCACGCTTTGCCAGTATATTCAGCGGGAATTTTTGGACGACCAGGTGCAGAAATTTGATAGCTGACTGGCGACCAGCAGGCAACGTGTAGCACAACTGTACCGTAAAGTATTTTAGGATCTGATCGACGCGCCGCTTCAGCGTGTACTCCATCACGTACGTGATCAGCATGCCTCGCGCTTCGTCGCGCACAAAGTCCGACGACGAGACAATGGATAAATCGCTCATCCTCTTCATTATGTCGTGTATGGGCGGTACATCCACTCTGCGTGCCAGCATGGCCTTAAGCAGGGAAAAGGACAAGGCTTGGTTGTCACCCTCGTAGAGATCGTGTTCCACCAAAAGTATGAGTTGGTCCAGCTGCTCAGCGGTCAGAGTGTAGGTGACGCACTTGCGCAGCAACGCGACTATAGTTTTGTAGGCGCTCCTGACAAGCTGCTGGTTCTCCTCCTGCCTTCTGGCACCGAATGTGCTGAAATTCTTTAAAATCTCGAATAGACGCTCAACCACCGCGTTAAGTTCATCCTGCAGAGCTGGACAGTCATACTCATCGTTCAACATAGTAGCGAAGCATTTGAGCGCGAAGGTGGTTACACGAATATGTGTGCTTCGAAGTGCTTCGCGCAGCAGTGGTAGTATAGGATTCAGGAAAGGCTGGTATGTTATATCCATGAGCTTCATGCGCTTCAGCACGATGTGCAGCATCTCCAAGCCAAACTCAATTAAAATGTGAGCGTTTGCCTGTGCGTTGGTGCGCACAGTTTTGTTGTGCAACCCAGGACGCGCTCGCTGCGGGGCTGGCGGTATGATGTAGCAATCTGATCGTGCCCGCCGCATTTTCTCCTTCTCCTGTTCGCTAAGCTCGCGCTTCTGGGTACCGGGGAGCAGATCCACGATGCTCTCAGACACGGTGCCATATATGAAGATGAGTAGGCTCTCGCGCGAGATGTGCGGGTTCACGACGAGGCCGGAAACAATCTTGGCAAAGCAGTCTTGTATCTTCATAACCAACTTGCGCGAGTGACTGCGCGCCAGGTGGTCCTTGAAGGGCATCAACAGGTCGAGCAGACTATGTTCGCGAATGTTGCGCGCTGCTATGTGCAGCACCAAATAGCTTTTGGCGCTTGGCTTGGCCTCTGGAGTGTGTGCGGCTATCTTCTCCACCTCCTTCTCGGCGGAGATTTCACCGAAGATATCGTTAAGTGCCACTTCCAGCAGATTGCGGAGGCACCGCTCCAGGTCATCGGGCTGCAACTGTTCGCGAAGAGCTTCAAGGACGCCATGTACAGTGACGGCGAGCACGTGAACTTGAAATCCACGTGTGAGCAGATTCTGCAGGTGGTCCATAAGAAGTGGGAGGTAATTGGCGCCCAAAGCCAGCATGATTTTCTTCAGGATATCGCGCGTAAGCATGCGGACAGATTTTAGTGGAGAACGCAGGAAGGTGCAGACTTTCATAAAAACTCCTGGCAAACTGGTGTCTAGCAGCTCCTTAGGCAACTTTTGCATAAGCTTCACCAAGGCCAAAGCGATGGGCACCCGAAGAATTTCCTCTTCTTCGCGTTCAAAACTGAAGCGCTTACGGTTCAACTTGTGTTTGGTGTCATACGAGCTTCTTTCAGTGATGGAGCGGTTGAGAGTTGGTATGAGCACAGTTGCAATGGTTGTTATGACGCGTCTCGATGCACTAGGTGTCAAAAGCCAAGGGCGCTTGATAATGGGTTCAGATTCTTGCGCGATGGCAACACTCTGTTCATCTTCTTCTTTTGAATTGATTTCCTCCGAAGCTTTATCTAAAGCATTTTCCAAGTCTTCTTCCTCAGTTTTTGCTACCGTAGGGGCAGCCACGTCGTCTTCGTCTTCTGTCGCTGTGCGAACTTTTACCGAACTCACTTCTTCCTTTTTGGCGTCAATGCCCGGCGCTACCTTTTCTTTCAACTCATCCCTTAACTTCTGCAAAGCCTGCTCATCAGCACGCGACTGCGACAGGTCGAAATGGAACGCGTCCAAAATCCGTACAACAATGCGAACGCTTTGTTTCTGATTATCGTGCGACGCACGCATCTTCATCAAATAGTAACGCAATACAGCGTGGTACTGTTGCCACGGCAAGAGCTGACATGCCACGCCCAATGCTTCGATGGCCGCATCTATGAGTGTGTGTTTACTAGAATATTTGTCGCTGAGCAGATAACGCGTAGCCAAGGGCAGTATGAACTGGGTAAGCGTGCGCACATTTGGAGTCTTGCGAAGGCTCTCCGCGGTAGTGCAGAATCTCAGCAATGCACGTCCGTGACGGTGACTCTGCAGGTGTGTAATGTTTTCGAAGAAATCTACCTCGACATCGTGCCGAT